>JAPVLO010000117.1:0-1452500 GCA_027257055.1 Cephalopachus bancanus | reverse complement strand
TGTCTCTCTGACCCAGGACTGGCTGCATAATTTGCTGGGCCCCCTGCAAAGTGAGAATGTAAGACATCCTGTTGAAAAATTGTTAAGAATTTCTAGACGGCTACACAGAGCATTCAGCCAAGCACAAGACCATTCTAAGGATGGGGTCCTGTGTGACTGCGCGGATCACGCACCCATGAAGCCAGCAGAGGTGAGCAGAGAGGACGAGTGTGTCACATCCCGGTCGCCAAGGCACACACTGGACAGCTGTGAATAGCTCAGAAGGCCGCCTGCCCTCATTCCCGCTTCTCACTCATAACTGTTCAAAGTTGACTCTCTCTTCTTTAAACTTTGAACTTCAGAAAGTCCACTTTAACATTTCAGAAGTACTGTATGTAAAACGGGGAGCTTCTCCATGCAGACAATGCCATTTCTTCTCGACTCTTCTCCAAACTTTCATCTATTCTAGTCCCGGTAAGCTTGGCTGCTCTGTTCATTGGGCCTTTTCCTGCACTCGACTCAAGTCATTATCCTCTTTTTATATACTGCACTTCGTGCCCTTGTGAACCTGTTGAAAAATAGTGAAAGAGAGTTGAAAAGTACCACTGGCTCCTAAAAATAGTGCTGACTAGGAGGCAGAAAGGGGGAACTCCGGTTTTATTCAGTGCTAAAGATAACACCACCAGAATGATAGACTCCTCCGAATTGTTTGTCCTCACTGGCCATTGTCCCTCGGGCACTGAATGAGCCTCTTAGCAGCTCTTGAGGGCCTGTCACAGGTAGGCACCCAACAGAGATAATTCCCAGCCTATGCTTGACTGCCCCTTTATAGACACTCACTCATGGCTCTGAAAGGCCTCAGACACTGTTGAATAAACTCCTACTCGCTTCCATAAACTTTTTCTCCCACTGAATTTTCCGGGGATGTGAACAGCTTCCCAGCCGCACCAGAGGATGCTTCTGAATGCACTCCTGTTCTGAATCAAAGCCTGACAGCCAAGCCTCTTTCGAAAACACGAGAAAATTAAAAAAACAAAACAAAAAAATGGGCCATCAGTCCTTAGGAGGAATCTCTGTGCTTTCTTCTCTAGATGAAGGCCAACTCCCAGCAGCTCTGGTCAGATTCCTGCTCTTCTTATTGGATTTATTTATTTTGGTTGCAGGAGGTTTCTTTTTCTATGAAGGAAAAAAAAAAACCCCAAACTACTCTCTATTTGTTTTCTGAGCTCTGTCTCTTGTAGTTTTGAAAAAGAAGAGCATTTCTACAGGACATAAAGACGCTAGGGGTATGTTTATCTTCAGAATGTCCTAGATGAGCATGAACTTTAAAGCTTTACCAAATTGGATTTGAATTTGGCTCCACCACTTACTAACCGGTGAGACCTTGGACAAGTCACTTGCCTTTCTGGGCCATGGTTTTCTCACCTATAAAACAAGGCTGATAATAACCCATCTCCCAGGCTCTTTTTCTCCCCAGAGGTTAAAATAGATAATGTATGTAATGTATTTAGCATGGTTCCCAGTAGGTAAAAAGGGTGGATAAGAGGTAGAATTTATTGCTTTATTACTATGCTTTTCTAACATTATTATCCTGATTTGCCAGACTCTTGGGAACCCTCTTAGACTAGCCCTTGCCTTGTGAAGTTGTCATTTACCTGCCTGCCAGTCAGATCTTTCTAAACTGACTTCTCAGAAAGGAGACATTAATTCCTCCTTAATACTTTACCCAACTCTTTTGAATATTTTAGGTAGATGCATTTTGTTAATTTTCTCATCCAAATAATGGGAGTGGAAATGCCTGTGACCTTGAAAGACTGTTTTAAGGTCATTGAGGCAAATGGGCTTGAGAATGCTTGGGAAAGAAATCGTCTGGGACTTTTAATTATTGCTCTTTATTCTGTATGTCTTGCTCAATTTTTATTTTGCTGTGTGAAATAAACCAAGTGCATGCTTCTTCTTCCCTCTTCTAGGAGGATTTAGATCCTTTTAGTTAGAAAGAGGAAAATGAGTCCAAAAGTAGGAGTGGTATCCTTTCCTTCCCTGTTTCCCTGGGCAATTCCACCAGCCCATCGTTGATACAATAAGCAAAACTTCAAGGAGACCTATTTCTGGGGACTCAGTTTTGAAACATCAAGCACCAGTAACACTTCCTTGATGAAACCACAAGGGGTTTGTACAACATTCTGATTAGTGATTTGCATGTTGGTTTCCAAAAATCAATAGGGTTGGCAGTTAGAGAAGAGGCTCTTCCACTGAGCACATTAACGATTTCTTTCTCTTAATAAGAATAAAAGCATTTGAGTACTTTTTGAATTGTCCACCCTTGAGGATTAGTGCAAACCTCTGGAGACAAAGTACTAGGGAAGGCTATTCAGAGGAAATGCTATTTCATTTCTAACCTGCCCCAAAGAATCCATTGCCCTGAAATACCTTTTCTCCAAGCTTCCTAAAGCAGGACTGCTTTTCAGTAATCACTTATTCTTCAGCTACTGTTTACTGAGTGTCTACTCTGTGCTTAGCTCTATAGAAGGCGTGGGATATAAACATGAGTCAGGGCCGGCTATGACAGCTCACACCTATAACCTCATCTCTTTGGGAGGTCGAGGCAGGAGGATTGCTTGAGCCCAGGAATTCAAGATCAGTCTAAACAGCATAGCAAGACCACCCTCCTACAAAAAAAAATTTAAAAATAAATACGTTGGGTGTGGTGGTGGGTGCCTGTAGGCCCAGCTATTCGGGAGGCTGAGGCAGATGGAATGCCTAAGCCCAAAAGGTCAAGGCTATGGTGAGCCACAAGGGTGCCATTGCATTGCAGCCTGGGCAACAGAGTGATACCCTGACTCAAAAAAAATGGGGGGAGGGTCATGAACAGACCCCCATGACAAAGAACTCACTGTCTGGGTGGGCTAATAAGACTATATACAAAACACTCGAAGACATTGTTTTTTTTAAAAAAAAAATTCACTATGCTGCAAAAGGTATGAAGATAAAATATTAGGTTAGTGCAAAAGTAATTTCAGTGTTTGCATTCTTGAAGTTTGCTCTTTGATATTGGAATACATTCTTAAATAAATTTGGTCATGTTATATATCATTTTAATGTACATTTTTTGCCTTATTTATTTATTTTTTTGTTAATGACTTATTACCTGCTGTTTATTTTATATTTATTTTGGACTATGGAAGTGATGTTAGACAAAAAGCAAATTTCAGCAATTTTCTTATTCGAATTCAAAATGATAAAGCAGCAGAGACCACTTGCAACATCAAAAACGCATTTGGCCCAGGAACTACTCTGGAACGTACGGTGCAGTGGTGGTTCAACAAGTTTTGCAAAGGAGATGAGAGCCTTGAAGATGGAGCCTAGTGGCCGGCCATCAGAAGTTGACAAGGACCAATTGAGAACAATCATCGAAGCTGATCCTCTTACGACTACACGAGAAGTTGCCAAAGAACTCAACATCGACCATTCTATGGTCGTTCAGCATTTGAAGCATATTGGAAAGCTGAAAAAGCTTGATAAGTGGGTGTCTCATGAACTGACCGAAAATTTAAAGTCATCGTTTTGAAGTGTTGTCTTCTCTTATTCTATGCAACAACAACAAATCATTTCTCGATCAGATTGTGATGTGTGACGAAAAGTGGATTGTATACGGTAATGACTAGCTCAGTGGTTGGACCAAGAAGACGCTCCAAAGCACTTCTCAAAGCCGAACTTGCCCCACATAAAGGTCATGGTCACTGTTTGGTGGTCTGCTTCCAGTCTGATCCACTACAGCTTCCTGAATCCCAGCAAAACCATGACACCTGAGAAGTGTGCTCAGCAAATTGATGAGATGCACCGAACGCTGCAAGGCCTGCAGCCGGCACTGGGCAACAAAAGGGGCCCAATTCTTCTCCACAACTCCAACCGCACGTCGAACAACCAATGCTTCAAAAGTTGAACGAATCAGTCTACGAAGTTTTGCCTCATCTGCTACGTTCACCTGACCTCTCGCCAACCGACCACCACTTCTTCAAGCATCCCGACAACTTGTTGCAGGGCGACGCTTCCATAACCAGCAGGATGCAAAAAATGCTTTCTAAGAATTTGTTGAATCCTGAAGCACAGGTTTTTACTCTACAGGCATAAATAAACTTATTTCTCTTTGGCAAAAATGTATTGATTATAATGGTTCCTATTTGGATTAATAAAGATGTGTTTGAAACTAGTTATACTAATTTAAAATTCACAGTCTGAAACTGCAATTACTTTTGCACCAACCTAATGCCATGAAAGTCCAGAAGAAGAGAGGTTAGTTCAATTTTGAAGAGTTAGGAAGGAGAGAGAATAGGGTCAGGAAAATCCTCCTCAATTGTATCTTAAAAGAGAAAGTTGACCAGGCACAGTGGCCAGCACTTTGGGAGGCCGAGATGGAAGGATCTCCTGAGTCCAGGAATTCAAGACCAGCCTAAGCAATATAGTGAGATCTCATCTCTACAAAAAGTCAAAAAAAAAAAAAATTAGCCAAGTGTGATGGCACACACTTGTAGTCCCAGCTGTTCGGGAGACTGAAACAGAAGGATAGCCTGAGTCCAGAAGTCAAGACTGGTGAGTCTTGAAGAAGAGAGCTTCCAGGTGGAGAAACAGTCAGAGCAGGGAAATGGCATGTGTCCATCCAGTTCTTCACCAGAAATGGACTCTGACAGAAAGGTGCCTTCCTCACCCACAACCTTGGCAGTCAGCAGGCCTGTCTGGAGCCCCCTTTCTATTCTTGGTAAGCTAATACAATTATCTCTGCCCAAAGAACAGAAAGTTACACGAAGAGTTCTGGGATGTCAACCAGCGTGGGACCTGGTCCTTGCCCTCTTGGATTCAGAGCCCCACTTCCCAGCCCTCTTTACCATAGTGTTAACATCCCTTTACTATATGGAAATTATCTCTCTAGATTATTGTAAGTGATCCAGCCCACCTACATATATATTTTTCTTTCAAAAAAGAAGCATGATACCCTATCAGTAATATGAAGAAGAAATGTAGGGACAATAATTTGTAATAGAACAGAATGTATTTCAATATGTAAATGCTTGAGGAAGCCTACACTAGTAGTTATGAGAAATCAGAAGTTTTCATCTATGTAAAATCAATAGCTGTAAGAGCAGACTGGTTTAGCCACATTTTATTGGAGACTTAAATACCACAAGCAGTGTTGTCATCAGTGGATGTCACTTTCTGCAATGGTAAAAAACTCTTGGTCAAAGACCAAACTAAACAAAGTATAATTGTCCTTTTTAAGTTTTTTAGCAATGGCATTGATAGAAAAATTTCTGTATGTTAAAACTGTGCAAAAATTGTCTGGTGAACTGGGTGCAGCGCCTCATGCCTGTAATCCTAGCACTTTGGGAGGCTGAGGGAAGAGGTTTGCTTGAGGCCTAGGGTTTAAGACCAGCCTGGGCAACATAGGGAGACCCTGTCTCTACAAAAAATTCAAAATAATAATATAAGTGCCAAGTATGGTGGCTCATGCCTCTAATCCCAGCACTCAGGGAGGCCAAGGTAGGAGGATTGCTTGAGGCCAAGGGTTCGAGACCAGCCTGGACAAAATAGTGAGACCTTGTCTCTACAAAAAAAAAAAAAATTAAAAGAAAAATCAGCCAGGTGTGGTGGTGTGCACCTATAGTCACAGATACTCAGGAGGCTGAGGCAGGAGGATCTCTTGAGCCCAAGAGTTTGAGGCTGCAGTGAGCTAGAGAAATGAGGATATAGAATATATCCTATATAATAAACTGCAACCTAACTTAGTAAGTAACAAGAAGCTGAGCCTCAGCTAATCAGAGCAGCTGAGCTACCATCAAAGGCAAGTGGCAACCGCTCAAACCATGTTCAGTTAAGGCAAATGCCAAGCTTTAACCAACTCAGCTGCCTCTGTACCTCACTTCCGTTTTCTGTATGTCACCTCCTTTCTCTGGCTATAAATACAACCCGCATATGGGGTGGGGCTGAGCATTCTTAACCAGTTTCTGATCCAGACTGCTGCCTGATTCTAGAATGGTAAATAAAAGCCAAATAAGAGCTGCAAAACTAGATTTGCTGTAATTTGTCTTTTCACACTATTCTTTCTCAAGTTTACAACACACATCCGTCCTATTCTTTCCAATATTTGGCTTAACCTGTCTCATTATGACTATTAAGTCTATCAGGTAAGAAATTCATCATTTTTTTCACTGTACACCTGTACCTCATCCCTATCTGCTTGCATGCTCACCAAAAGAACCTTCTCATCTAAGGGAAAGATTTAGATTTTTCCCTGAGTTAATGCCAATCCTTTAATCTATACCCCGAATCACCTCCTTTCTTGTTTTCTTTAAGATCAGCACCTTGCTCCTTCCTGTCTCTCTTATAACCCTTTCATTCTTTTTTGAGCTCTTCTGTGCATATTGTAAATATGTTTTTATTACATATCTTTTCAAAAACTCTGCCATTCTTCATCCTCCATTAGTGCCACATCACCTATAATCTCCTGTCCCAGTCATGGTCTCCAAAAGAATAGGTGATACTACCTCCATATTCTCATTTCTCTAGCACTTTTTTTTTTGAGTTGGGGTCTCATTCTGTTTTCCAGGATCGAGTGCAGTGGCACAATCATGGCTCACCACAGCCTCAAACTCCTGGGTTCGAGTAATTCTTCTACCTCAGCCTCCTGAGTAGCTGGGACTATAAGCACATGCCACCACACCTGGCTAATTTTTTTTTTTTTTTTTGTAGAAATGAGGTCTCCCTATGTTTTCTAGGCTGATCTTGAACTCCTGGGTTCAAGCTATCCCTCTTGCCTCAAACTACCAAAGTGTTGGAACTACAGGAATGAGCCACAGCACCCAGCCTCTAGCACTGTTTTTTTTTTCTTTAAAAGAATTATATTTAATAGTTGTACATATATTGGGGGTACATGTGATATTCTGATACCTGTATACAACATGTAATGATCAAATTATGGTAATTGGGACATTCATCACCTCAACATTTATCTATTCTTTGTGTTGAAAAGATTACAATTCTCTTCCAGCTATTTTGAAATATACATTAAATTATCTTTAGCACTGTTTTTTAAATGAGTTGCTTTTTGTTGTTATAAAATAATTGTAGAAATTAATTAATTATTAATTGTAGCAATTCTGAAAAATATAAAAATACACATAAAATAAAATCATCCCTAGTTCTATGTCCCTGTGATAATGACTGTGAATATTTTGGTGATTTTTCTTTTCATCTAGTCTTTATATATTAAAATATAAAATTGAGTTCTACTGGAATTATAATTTTATAACCTTTTCCTCATGATATATAATGTCTTGCAGTTTTTTGATAGCATGAAATTTTCTTAAAAAATATGATATTCAGTCAAACAAAAATTTGTCTATGAATGTTCTTAGTACTACTCTCAATAGCCAAAAGATGTAAACAACCGAAAGATCTATCAACTGGTGAATGGATAGACAAAATGTGGTAAAGTCACACAGTGGAATACTATATTTTTCAACCACGAAAAATGAATGAAGTACTGACACATGTTACAGAATGATAAATCTTGAACACAGTTTAAGTGAACGAAGCCAGACATCAAAGGTGACGTAAAGGTGATTTTATCTATGTGAAATGTTTAGAATAGACAAATCTATAGAGACAGAATGTAGATGAGTAGTTGCCAGGGTTAAAGGGTTGGGAGAAGGAAAGTCACTACTCAATGGATATGGGGTTTCTTTGAAGGTAATACAAATATTTTGCAACTAGATCATGGTGATAATGGTACAATATTAGGTTGTGTGAATTTTACCACAATTTTTAAAAAATGATATTTAATGACTGTAAAAGATTACATGGTTTGGCCATGCCATAAATTAATTATCCCTCTGTTGCTTCATATTTAAGTATTTAAATGTTACTTTTAACCCAATATCACAAGAAAGTTATTTTCCATTCACCTGACTTAGAATATAATTATGACTATTGATTTGCTATACATACTTTTATTAAATTGAGAAAATATTAATCTATTCCCAGGATTCTAGGATTTTAAATCAGGATAAGTGCTGAATTTTATCAAGCACATTTTCAACAACCATTGGTTGAAATAATTATTTTTTTCTGATGTGACTTTTTGCCATGATTTATTTTATGTGTGTATTTCCTTATAGCAAAGTGTTCTCACACTTCTGTTATATACCTCTTACTTGGTCATAATGTACTGTTGGCTTCTGTGTGCTAGCATTTTATTTTGGACTCTACCACCTATATTAAGAAATGAGATGATATACAGCCAGTTTCTGCACCTGATGTCTCGGAATATTTGCCAATGTCAAATACATTTAGAAAAACTGGGGTAAATACATTTAAGGTGTTTCTTTATTGCAGAGATGCTTGGGTCCTTTAACATGCAAGCGTACATTGTGAATCTTTAAGGAAAAGAAATACGAGAAATTTACACATTTATTTGACCACAGACACGTTTTTCAAGTCATATCTATTAATATATGCTCTATAATGTGGAAGTGTGTTCCACATAATACCATTAGGAAACTCTGGCCATATTTTTGTGTGGGGGGCTGAATTGGACTATATTAATATTGTGTTTACTTCATAAAATAAGTTGAGAGGCCAGGTACATCTCATTGTAATAATCCCAGCACTTTGGGAGGTCGAGGTGAGAGGATCACTTGTGCCCAGGAGTTTGAGACCAGCCTAGGCAACATAACAACACCTCTCTACAAAAAAAAAAAAAAAAAAGTCAAAAAGTTAGCTGACTGTGGTGGTGCATATCTATAGTACTAGCTACTTAGGAGGCTGAGGTGGAAAGATTGCCTGAGCCCAGTAGGCTGAGGCTGCGATGAGCTGTGATAGTGTCATTTCACTTCAGCCTGGGCAACAGAGCGAAACCCACGTCTAATAATAATAATAATAGCAACATCAGCAACAACAGATGAGCATCTCTTTATCCTTTCCTGTATTTCAAAACATACATATTCCCCATGCCTCTCAAAATATGATTTTTCTAGAGGTTTATCTCTTTAATTTTATTGAAGAATTACTGCTTGGATATATCTGTAAATTTAGTCTCTCTGTTCTCTAATTTGGTGATTTCTGTTTTCATCTTCATTATTTTTTTCTTATCAGGCAGTATCCTACTGGGAAAATAGAAACCACAACAGTTCTGTAGAGAGAGATAATTTAACATAAGAAATGAGTGAAATATTTATCAGAGGACTGAAAAGCCAAAGGGGACGCAGGTAACACGGAGCTAGTGAATACAGACAGCAGCTCCCATCCCTGAGGAACACAGAGCAGAGTTTGGGTTTTAGAACCTGGATCTAAGGGGAGGAAGCCTTGAAAAGTTGGGGCCCAGTCTCTGAGGAGGGGTTACTGCTGGGCAGCTGCTGGCATCTTTCAGGGGGCATGAAGCTGGTTCCAGAAGTGTGGAAAGACTTAGGATCCTGGAACCAATGGTGAAGAATGTGGTGAAGAACTCTTGCCATGGTATAAAGAAAAACAACAAGTCATAGAAACATATTTCTTTCTCCAGCTTCCCAGGCCCCCTGTAATCCCCACTAAGAGGCACCTGGCTAACAGAGGAGAAAAGTGGCTTGCAGAAGCCCAGTCCCAGCATCACACAGCAGGGCACAGAGGGGGAGGTAAGAGCTGGGGTCCCAGAGCCCAATGACATACATACCTTCCTTTGCTGTCCTGTTTGGTGGTTCTCTCCTTTACTCTTTATTTATTTCTTTTTTTATTGAGACAGAATTCACATACCACAAAATTCACCCTTTTAACGTGGTTTTTCATACATTCACAATGTTATGCAACCATCACTACCATCTAATTCCAGAATATTTTCATCACTCCATCAAGAAACCCCTTACCTATTAGCAGGCATTTCTCATTTACCACTGCTCCCAGCTCTGGCAGCCCCTAATCTGCCGTCTGTCTCTATAGATTTGCCTGTTTTGGACATACACGTGAAGTCACCCGACATGTGACCTTTTGTGTCTGGCTTTTTTTACTTTGCATAGTGTTCCCAAGGCTTATCCATGTGGTAATATTTCTGTTCCCTTTGTACGTGTGTGTGCTTCCATTATTAAAAATGCAGAGTAATAAAAACATTAGCCGGGCATGGTGGCGCACTCCTGTAGCCCCAGCTACTCAGGAGGCTGAGGTAGAAGGATTGCCTGAGGCCAGAAGTCGAGACTGTGGTGAGTTGTGATCATGCCACTGCAATCCAGCCTGGGTTACACAGTGAGACTCGACTCAAAAAATAATAATAATTAAAACATAAAATAGGCTCAGATTAGAATGCTATTTATCTAGGTGAGATATTGTGACAATTTGCGTTTTCCAAAGATGGACACCATAACATCTTCACACCACCTATGCTTCTAGAACCTTGCTATTTCTCAAACAAGAGGTGGAATCTACGTCCTCTCCTATTGAGTCTGAGTGACACTTAACAACTGCTTTGCCAAATGCAGTGTGGTGGAAATGGCACCATGGGAATTCCAAGGCTAGGTCATATAAACACCTTGTTTTCTTGGGAAATCTGTTATTGGAATACAACACCATGTGGTAAGGAAACCCAAGCAGTTAGTGGAGAGGTCCAAGCAGAGAGAATCGAGGTCCCCAGCCCAGAGCCCCAACTGTGCACCCAGCTGAAAACCACCATCAACTTGCCAGCCGAATGAATAAGCCACTTTGAAAGCGTATCTTCTAGTCCCGAGTTAAGTTGCCCCAGCTGATGCCACTGGAAGCATAGGTAGAGCTGTCCCTACCAAGTCCTGCCCTAATTGCAGATTCACTGGCAAAATAAATGATCACTGTTGTTTTAAGCCACTAAATTTGAGGGCATTTTTTTTTCCTTTCAGGAATATATAACTTAGACATGCCAAAAGGAAAAAGGCAAACAGTTTCATTTAAAAGCGGTCAAAAATTATGAATAAATATTTCTCAGAAGAAGACATATGAGCAGCCAACAGACACATGAAAAAATGCTCAGCCCCTAATCATCAAAGAAAGGCAAACCGAAACCACACTGAGATATCACCTAACTACAGTCAGGATGGCCATCCTCAATAACTCAAAAAACAACAGATGCTGGAAAAGATGCAGGAAAAAGAGAATTCTTCTACACCATTAGTGGGAATGTAGACCAGTACAACCTAAGTGGAAAACCATGTGACAGTTCTTAAAAGGTTTAATAATTGACCTTCCGTATGACCCAGTAATCCCCCTTCTGGGAATATACCCCGAGGAACTCAAATCATCCTATGAAAAAGATACCTGCACATGCAAGTTTATGGCAGCATTATTCACAACAACAAAAACATGGAACCAACCATGCTACCCATGCTGCTCATCAAAAGTGAACTGGATAAAAAAATGTGGTACATGTGCATTATGGAATATTATGCAGCCATAAAGAATAACAAAATAATGGACTTTGCAGGAACTTGGATGGATTTAGAGTGTATCATACTTAGTGATCTATCACAGAAACAAAGAACTGAATACCACATGTTCTTACTCATGAGTGTACCCTGAACATTTATCATAATACTGTAAGAAAGAGATTGGCAGCAGCAGGAAACTGCCAGGGGTGGTGGGGACACATAACATCAACAAATGTACCTGATCTCACACCAGGTGAATTGGGGACCAAAGGGAGGCCCAAACTTTACCTGTCCAATGGACACTTACGTACCTAATCCTGAATTGTACCCCACATCTTTAAAATAAAACAAAAACGAACAAAGGAACATGTAAATGACACAAACACTACATTAAAATATAGCCATTAATTAATATGTAGCTATTCCTTAGCAGGACCTATGGAAGTTGGACTTGGAGAAAGATGTTTTAAGATAAAAAGGCAGAAAACAATTGATGAGAAAAACAGTCACCTCGCGGCCATCCACATTGAGTGCATTTTGAGTGTGTTTTGACACCTAGAGAACAGGTTACTAAAGAAATGAATGGAAAAGGGAAGAGAGGATGAAGGATAGGAAGACTTTGGCCTACTTCCCCATGTTCCTCTGCGGAAGTCCTACGACTGACTTGGAAGAGGTGTTGGAGGCGATGGTGGGAAAGTAGAGAACTGTAAACTCCTTGAGTGTATATCTTGCCTCTTCATTATTGTGTCCCTATAAGTTGGCACAATGTCAACCACATATTAGGTAATCAAAGCAAGTTTTAAATTAAAGAAATAAATGGAAATTCCTTGGTGGCCTATTCAGAAGTCTTGTTTATAAACAATAGAAACTCCATCACTAATTTAAGTAAAAGTGTGTTTAATGTAACGATAAAGAGGAGTTTCCCATCATTCAATTGTAAAACATATAGCAGGGTCTTGTAAGAACGGTGAGAGTACGTATCTACTTTTTTCCTTCTGCCTGGAGACATAGGCGTCTCTTACCTTGACTCCTGTCCGTTTCTAATCTACTCTTCCTCTTTACAGATTAGCTTCCTCTGCCAAACTTTTCATTTCTATTCTCCCAAAATTCTATTTGCTTCAGACAGCCATGTTGGCCACTCTACATGCCTACATCTTCATGACCAACACTGACTGACTCTCTCAGCCTAAATGTGAAACTCCTGTGAGAGAGACTTTAATTGGCTAGGTTTGGGCCTGGTGTCCATATCAGTTTAAGCAGCTGTGGCCAGGATGGAGTCATGCAGTTCTTTAGGCTTTCTCTTCTAGACTGTGATTAAGATAGGGTTCTGAGATGGGGCATTGTTGGGGAGGAAACGATGATGCTAAGACCTGGGTAAGCACAGAGTTAAGGGAATGGCATTCCACCCTCTGAAGCTCTAGGCTACAGAACATGGTCCTTAATGCCTTAAGGATATAAAACAACACTGTTGCGGTAGAAATACCATCAGCAAGCTGCTGCCACTGCCCATCTGCTTTTAAAGACAGAATTTCACATATCTGTATGCCTCAATGAAGGAGATCAGGCTATATGGGAAACCATGTAGTCAAGGCACGTGCTGTCCAAGATTCCCTATGCTTCTAATAATTAGCATCTCTGATACACAGGAGAGTAGTCTGCTACTCTCAGACTAAATGGTTGGGGTCCACAGTCAGCCAACGATTAAGATCAGCATCCCTCTCTGATGGAGAAGTACAAATATCAGTACTCTAGTCTTCCAGTTACCTGCATAGAAGCACGTAAGAACCAGGGTGTCAATTTGGATGAATCAGCTGTGTAGAGCCAAGGAAGACAAACAGTGGCTTTCTGCAGAGAGCCCACCTGAGGTTCATAGTCTGAAAGTGTATTCAGACTTTCAAAGTTCCTCTAGTGGTCTGAAGGAGATAAACTGACCCCCCAGCCTCAGCTTATTCCTGAAGAATGCTCACAAGGTAAGGGAATCTAGTTAACTGGTTTTGGGTTACATATGAAAGTTGAACACACAGCAAGTTACAAAGTTTGACCTAGGAAAAGAACAATTTAAATATGGCACATTTTAATACTTGCTTTGACATGTCTTTCTGATAAAAGTTGATGAAAAGTCAAGTTGAGTAGTTTAAAAAAAACTTGCATTTTCCTCATTCTGAGATTCTGCACTATTCTAATTAGTGCAAAAATAGGACCATCAAAAGTCCTATTTCGGTCTAGATTTTTACAAAACTATTTATTACTAAAAACTGCTAATGCCAAGTTTATATCATATTATCTTCCAAAATGTCTACAATCTATTGTTTTGTAACTAAAATCTTGGTCAGTCTGGCATGGAGTTCAGTGCAAAAATGGACCAGATAAACCCCAGTTCTTGCCTCAAAATACTTTTTTGAAACCTTGTTTAATTCTTTAAAGGTCCAGGCTGTTGGTTAACTGAGAGAGAGCCTGGGTTGATTGACAGTAACTGTCAGAGGCAATGAACTGCACTTCAACGATGCCTTTATGCCAGCGTGTCAAGTTGTTCAACTGTGACCCTTCCATCTGTTCCAGCTAATCTGAAAGTCATTTAGACCCGCTCCACCATTCATTTGAAACACAGCACATTCTCCTGTTAACACACATATGCAAAGTTGTCTGCTGTCAGCAACCTAAGGAGTTTTTTGAAAAGTCTCACTTACAACATCTGTATAAACATTTACACAACAGAAAATCCATTTATTGACTATTACTGCCTCCCTAACTGAATTTTTTCAGACATTTCTATGTATGAGGTCAATTTGAACAGATATTTAGAAGTTTACCTCCTCAAATTAGTTTTTAAGCAGGTAGAATCACTTGACTTTGACATTAAAAAAAAATCATCCTGTGTTCAATGTCTTAAGACTTTTTGAGAATTTGTACTCTTATTTATAATCAAGGATTCGGTTAAAATTGAAAATGCTTGCATATTCTTTTTTTTTTTAAAGCAAACTTTAGAGGAAATAGTCAAGTTCATCAGATCTACTGAATCAGGATTGCTGGGTAAGACCTGGTAATCTGTATTTTCAAAAGTTGCCACAAGTGCTTTTCAGAATCAAACCAGGTTTGGAAGCAACCACTCTGGTTTATTTACACTTTACTAAGCCGTCTCCTACTTTATGATTCTATTTTCTTATTTATATAACTCATAATGATTCTATTAAATAAATGACTTAGCTAAAGGTGAAGAATGAAATGTCACAAAATAAACTAGGACACATGGATGTTTCCTTGTGCTGCATGTAAATTGAAACTGCATTTGGATGTAACACAACAGCATTTATGTCCAATGAATTAAGACTTCCTTTGATTCAGAACGTTAAATTATTGCTTTGCTGTATATTAACCTGGTTCCTTCTCTCTACTTTGCCCAGATCTATACTGTGTTGCTCGGGTCTGACCTCAACCCTGACACTGACTCTGTGTGACCTTGAATGAGATATTCTCTTCTATGAGACTTAGTTTCTGTGAGGGAGTTGGAGACGATGATCTCTAAAGTCCCTTCTAACTCTCTGGATCTCTAACAAGTTTTATAGATCCTTTTCTCCATGATAAAATCACTTCCAGGTTTGAACATCATCTCCAGTCACAAATAATCAGAGCCCACAAAAGTACAAGCTTATCAAAGCATTTTAGGAAAGCATTTCTGAGGTATAGGAGCTTACAGGACCAGCCTTTGTGAAATTTTCCTAAAACTGAAATTTACACCTCAAGCCCCAGTAGTATTATTGTTGATCTATTCACAGATCTTTCACTCTCCTCTTTAAGGATATCTTGACAAACTTCAATGGTTCTTTGCATTACATTCGTCCCTCTATTTACCCACCTCTTTTTCTTTTTCTTCTTTTCTTGTCTTCAGCCTCTTGGTATAGTCAAAAAGACGTAAAGACCTCTGATGAGTTGTGTGACCTTGAACAAACACATCATTTAAGCTTCCCAAGTTTTTGTTTTGTCGTGTGTAAGATGGAAATAATATCTGCTTGAGTAAAAAGTAGATACGTTAATGTTAAAACATTTTCTAAGATGTCATCATTATTATTATTTATTATAATTACTAATACTGTTGCTGCTGCTCATAAGTTGCTCCTCTGTGTCACTGTTATGAATAAAGTAACAACTAATAAATTACTGTGTTGGCCATCTTTGGAGAAGAATGAAAGGGCAATTGCAGACATGTATATCAAAAGACACCCACATCAAAATGTTTAAAGACATTCCTGACTTTTGGCACAGCGAATTTACTCTTAGGAATGTATCAAAAATGTATATCCTATATTTTGCATAAGGATATCCATAAAAGCACTGTTTATAATTGTCTATATTAAACCCAATGTAAAACCGAGCTAGGTTATCGCATATTTTTCCAAAACATCATTCTGAATGGTTAAATAGTATCTCAGTGATGGCTAGATAATGAATTTTTTCATGGAAACTAGAGACAAAAAGTAAAAACAAAAACAAAAAAAATAGATGTTGGGGAGGTTGTGGAAAAAAGGGAATACTCGTATGAGGGGGTGACCTGGAATTTATTTATTTATTTATTTCATGTGTACCTTTTGGTGACCTGGGAAAATGAAGCCTCTTATTTTTTTAAATTGTATATTTATTCTTACATACTTCAAAGTATTCTCCATTTGAAGCAATACACCTATCCCTATCAAGATGCTTTTTCCACTGCTCAAAACAGTTTTTGAACTCATCAATTTTGATGCCTTTTAGTGCTTCTGTCATTTTTTGTTTCATTTCTTCCACATTGGCAAATGTTTCCCTTTGAGGACTTTTTTCATCTGGGGAAACAAACAAAAAAACGTTGCTCAGGGTGAGATTGGATGATTGGGGAGGTGGGGCGGGGGGAGGTCATGCCATTTGGGGTGAAAGACTGCTGAACACTCAGCACAGTGTGGGCAGGTGACCTCGTAAATCAACCCTCAAGAAATGGGCAAGCACGTTGAAAAAATCTCCAAGAAAAGATTCACTGAAACCAAATGCAGCCTCTCACAACAATGCTAGCTGGTACATTGATGCCCATGGGGTTCCTAGAACACTTCCCGAGTGGAAGAAGCCTGTACTACAAGGGGCCCACTCTCCAAAATGATTCTATTTTTTGTGTGATTCTCGTACACTGTGGTAACGTAAGCTAGTTTAACTCCCATGGAAAGCAGTTTGGAGATTTCTCAAAGAACTAAAAATAGATTTATGACTCAACACAGGAATCCCACTACTGAATATATGCCCAAAGAGGCCTAAATTCATCTCCAGTCTCCAGTGTCTGTTGCTCCCATCCTTGCAGTTGAGTGTATTTAGTGTTCAGCTCCCACTTATAAGGGAGTTATGTGGTATTCAGTTTTATGTTTTTATGGTAACTTGCTTAGGATGATGGTCCCTAGCTGCATCTATGTTGCTGAAAAAGACATGATTTTTGCTCTTTTTCGTGACCGTGTAGTGCATGTGCATGTTTATTGCAGTACTACCCGCAATAGCACAAACATAGAACCAGCCTAGGTGCCCATCACTGATGGACTGGATAAAGAAAATGTGGTGCATATTGGAAAGTGGTACACCATGGAATACTACACAGTCAGCAACTTGGGTGGACTTAGAGCCTAAATATATCTTAGACAAACAGAAACGACTGATACATTGAGGTATTCACCAGCGGTTGTCAGCAATGGCAGTATGGATAACTTCTGTTTTCTATTTGTCTCTGTTTTATACATTTTCTTTTTCAAATGTGCATTTTTAAAACTGCAGTTTGTCCTCCTCTCCTAAATATAAAATCATCTATTCAGTTATCCAACAAAAACATTTTTAATATTTCCTGTGTATCTTTGTGCATCTTGATACTCTGTTGGACACGGTGGGGATGTGGCAGTGTACAGCATGACTGTAGGCTTTAAGGAGCTTACAGCGTATATGGAGAAACTTTTCCTATACGCAAAAAGGCAGTCATGGAGGAAGGGTCCTTAACAGTAGGAATGCCATAGACGTTAAGACAGGCAGTTTCTCTGAGGATGAGAAAGTGAAGCTGTTTATTAAATCCCACAAGAATTGCTGCGGGAGTAATGAGCCGTTGACAAGACTATTTTATCTGGTAAAAGTCTGCATAGACTACATCTTCTTGCTGGGAAATGGGAAGTACTTTAGTTTTTATTTACTGAATGGCTCTTGTCAAATTAAGCCCCGACCAGGTGAACCCCCTATTTGTCCAAAGAGCAGATAGAAATTTAACTCACCAGCAACCTATTATTAGGAGGTGAGATATCCAAGATACCCAATCTGGGGAGTCTTCAAATGGCACAGGCCACCACAAGCATCTGTGGGCACCTGGGCTCATGTTGTGGTTCTCATTCATCCCCTAACTCAGAAATAAGACTTCAAATGCAAACAAGCAAGAGTTAAGGTAGGAGGGAAAGAACACTTTCTCTCCAGTCTAGAATTCTCTAGCTAAGGGGAAAAAATACATAAATTCTAGTTAGCATCTATAATGGTCAATCGCCCAGCAGAAATCAAATAAAGGCTAGGTGCTGTGGGAGGCCATGGTGGGAGGATCACTTCAAGCCAGGAGTTTGAGACCAGCCTGGGCAGCATGGCAAGATTTCCTCTTTCTCCATACACACACACACACACACACACACACACACACACACACACACACATATTAGTTCGGTGTAGAGGCATAGTCCTAGCTACTTGGGAAGCTGAGGTGGGAGGATTGCTTTGGCCAGGAGTTCAAGGCAGTGGTGAGCTATGATTGTGCCACTGTACTTCACCTTGGGTGAAAGAGCAAGCTACTGTGTTGGAAGGAAGGAAGGAAGGAAGGAAGGAAAGAAGGAAGGAGGGAAGGAAGAAAAAGGAAGAAAGAAAGAAAGAGAAGAGAGAGAGAGAGAGAGAGAGAAAGAAAGAAGGAAAGAAAGGAAGAAAGAAGGAAAGAAAGGAAGAAAGAAGGAAAGAAAGAAGAAAGAAGGAAAGAAAGGAAGAAAGAAAAAGAAAGGAAGAAAGAAAGAAGGAAAGGAAGGAAGAAAGAAAGAAAAAGAAAAGAGAAAATTGCCTCATAGTGTCCCACCTTCCACCTTCAACAGCACCATTTTCTATCTGTGAATAAATCAGGGATAGATTACCCATTTAGATGAGCACCTCCCTGTCTATGGCCTGGACCATGAACGTCAGCTGCTTGCAGTGGCCAGGCAGGCAGCACAGAAGTGTGAATTACATGAGTATTAGGCCCCGATGCCTCAGTGAATTGGAGAGTGTGTACCCCATCTAGGCTGTGCTACTTAAAGTCTAAAAATCCCCATGCCAGCCAAGCACTTGCTTCCCTATACTGCAGCCAGTTTCTTCCCTACACAGAGCAGCCCACACGGAAAGCATACTCATTAGCCTGTTACTCACAGTTCCAGGTAAGGGCCATCAGTTCCCCACCAATGCTGGCATTCAGATCCTGGGGAGGACTCTTCCTCAGTGAGGAACCTTGAATAAGGAGAAGTTGAGAGAGAGCCCAGCATGACCAGAGAGCCAAGCAGAGGATGCAAATGATGAAGAATACCACACCCAATTCAACCCGTTCAACTGAATGAGTAGTTGTTGGTCTCCTGATGACTCAGATGATATGATATTAAGGCTTCTCCCTGGGGCAGTTTTGTTCCAAGGATCGTTTGACAATGCCTGGAGATGTTTTTGGATGTTACAACTGGGAGGAGGAGGAGCAGAGTAGCTGGTGCTTAGTAGACAGAGGCTAGGAATGATGCTGAACATCCTACGGTAATGGAACAGTTGCCACAAGAAAGAACGACAACACTGCAGAGCTGAAAAATCCACCCCATGCTCATGGCTGGTGAGTGTTTAGAGTAACACACTGCCACCCTGAATCACAGAACATTTGTCCTATGCTTTCGTTTCTAGGAGTGACCCTGGAGGGCTTTTCAGAGGTGGTGGCAGACTGATGGCAGACTGTTGAGGCAGAAAGCCTTGGCTGCCAAATTAATCCCAGCACCAGGACTGTGATTCAGAAGACTGTAACAAAAGGTTTCACAGCAAAGTCTCCTGCTCCCAAATCTGCCAGGACTCCCTACTGGGGTCAGGATGAAGATGGAAATTCTCACGTAGCTTCTGAGGCATTTCAAGACCTGACCACAGACTGTGCTCATCCCTAGTCAACACCTGCCACTGCGCCATGCCTGCACCACCTTGCCTTCTTCCAAGCCTGTTGTGTTCATCATACCCATGCAGTTCCCTCTGTCTCCACTGTCCTCTCAGCTCCACGCCCCTTCCCTGACTTTGCCAATCAGGTAAAGCCCTATTCACCCTTTTAGGCCCAGTGAAGACGTTGAAACCTCTCCCTCCCCAGGACCCAGGCAGAATGAACCACTTCTTCCTGTGTATTTCCATGGTGTTTCATGCTCACCTCAGCTCACCTACTTAGCACTGGCCATCGTGGTTTTTGTTGCAGGCATCTTTCAGTCTGTGCCTGGCACATGCTAACCCCCAGATTTTCCCTAAACCTGGTTAAATTGAATCTTACCTACTGTAGTTCTGTGGTGCGTGTTATTCATTTGTTCGTTCATTCATTCATTCATTTTGAATACTCCCTGGGTGACAGGCACTAAACAGGCCCTGGGAATACAGTGGTGGCAAAACAGACCCCATGCTATCTTATGGTGCAGAAGTTCTATGGGAAAAGACAGATCATAAGGTGATTCTGAGGTGAGAAATGGACTCTGGTATTCCTGGCAATCAGCTGCCTTGTCTCTGCTTGAACTGTTTCTGTGACGGGAGATTCATTTCCTAAAGTTACCTGATCCACTGTTGGATGACTCAGACTTTCCTTCCACTGGGTTGGAATCTCTCCCTGGAACCTTCTACAGATGGATTCCGGGCCAGTCCCCTACACCCCCATAGAACAAGCCTGAACGTTTCCTCATGGTGATGCCACTCCATTTATTTGAAGATTTCACCCAGCCTCCAGGGTAAACACTGCCAATTCCTTCAGTCATTCTCCCAGGCTGTGGTTTCAGAAGACTATTGCTCCCACTCCTACATTGAGGCCTCTCAGAATTCATTCCCTATAATTACAATCATTTCCGTAACAGCCAAAATGTATTAAGGGTGAGCTAGGCACTGTGCTCAGCTCTTTACAGGTCTTATCTCCTCATAACAATTCTGTGAGGGGGGTACTATTATCTCCATTTTATAGATGAGAAAGCTGAGGTCAAGAAGATTAAACAACTTGCCTAGGATTGTACAGATGTTAAGTGACAGGGCTGGGCCTCATACCCTAAATTGAATCCATAACCACTATCCAATACTGCTCTGATGGCTGTTGACACGTGGGAACTTGGGTGAAATCTCAACATCATACTGCATTTGGACAGGTAGTCACGTGATATTAGTGATTTATTCATTTACATTGTTTTCAGTCATGGTACTGCCCAGGTTCCTGGTTCAGTGCCTGGCACAACTGAGTGATCAATAAATAGTTTTAAAAATAAATCAGGCACATCTTCTAGCCACATCGACTTTTTTTTTTTTTTTTTTTGAGTTGGAGTCTCACTCTGTCACCCGGACTGGAGTGCAGTGGCCACTCCCGGCCACCGCAGCCTTGACCTGCTGGGTTCCGGCGATCCTTCCGCCTCAGCCTTCCCAGTGGCCAGAATTACAGGCATGCGCTACCACGCCCGGCTGATTTTTTAATTTATTTTAGAGATGAGCTCTCGCTGCCCAGGCGGGTCTCGAACCTGCGGGCTCAGGCAATCCGCTCACCTCAGCCTCCCAAAGGTGTAGGATTACAGGCTGAGCCACCGAGCCCAGCTACATCAACACTTTTGTTTTTCTTTCTTTCTTTCTTTCTTTCTTTCTTTCTTTCTTTCTTTCTTTCTTTCTTTCTTTCTTTCTTTCTTTCTTTCTTTCTTTTTTCTTTTTCTTTCTTTCTTTCTTTCCTTCCTTTCCTTTCTTTCTTTCTTTCTCCTCCCTCCCTCCCTCCCTTCCTCTCTCTTTCTTCTTTCTTTCTTTCTTTCTGAAAAGAGGGAACCTTAGAAATTCAGAATATAATGTAGCCATTTTGCTTAGGCTCACCCATTTTGATTTGGCCTCACCTCTTGACATTCCCTGTGCACAGTTTTCACAGTTCACAGGTCCTTTTACCCTATAATCATTAACAAGAAAAATATTTTAGTTTTAGAAACTGGTGATTATACAGGACCTCTTAAACTATACAGTCTTTTTTTTTTTTTTTGAGTTGGAATCTCACTCTGTCACCCAGGCTGGAGTGCAGTGGCACACTCAAGGCCACCCCAGTGTCAACCTGCTGGGCTCCAGCGATTCTTCCACCTTAGCCTTCCAAGTAGCCAGAACTACAGGGCTCAGCTATTTTTTAAAATTTATTATAGAGACGAGGTCTTGCCAAGTTGCCCAGGCTGGTCTACAAACCCACAGACTCAGGCAATCCACTCACCTCTGCCTCCCAAAGTGCTGGAGTACAGGCTAAGCCATCGAGACTTGCCAATCTTGCTAACAATCTTATCTTTTAGGCAGTCATATTGATACATTTTTATTAGCCATCCATGAGGACTTCAGCACACCACCGGGAGGCATGTTTATTGGTATCATGCTTATTGTTATCATATGACCATGGCAACCTCCAGCTTACCATCTGAGATCATGAGACATTGATGCCTGGCGATGTCGAGATACTAGATTCATGTGACTACTATGGAAACCAAAGAATACAACTCTGGACATTCCTTTTGGCCCAGACCTCCTCCAGGTATAAGCCCCCCTTTGCTTTAAAGGCCCTTAAATACACCTAATTTCCAGCCTTCCATGCTACATGCCTGAGTGTCAGCCCCCTTTCCATCTGTAAAAGGTGAATAACAAACTTTACTTCCTTCTGCTTTCCTCTCTGTTGCAATCTTGCATTATTCCCACGGCACTGGCCACTTTGCCTTGATTTACCCTTTCTCTTTTTTTCTTTCCTTCCTTCCTTCCTTCTTCTTCCTTCTTCTTCCTTCCTTTTGTTTTTGTAGAAATGAGATCTTGCTATGTTGCCCAGGCTGGTCTTGAGCTCCTGGGCTCAAGCAGTCCTCCCACCTTGCTCTCCCAATGGACCGAGATTACAGGTGCTAGCCACCATGCCCAGCCTCTTTCATTCTGCTTTGTCTTAGCCAAGTATATGACTTCACATTTATGCCTGAAATATTTTACTTTGTCAGATCTAACTCCTGGCTTTAGATTATTGAAGTAGGTTAAACAATGGCAAGCTGAAGATACCAGGTCCTAAATCCTGGGACTTGTAAATGTCACCTAATTTGGAAAAGGAACTTTACAGATGTCATTAATTTAAGGATCATGTGACAGATCAAGCCACCAAGTTTGTGGTAATTTGTTTCAGCAACTATAAGAAACTAATACCCTACTGAGTTGTTTTGTATCTTAATTTTCTAATCCAATGAATGAACTGAATTAACTAGATAGGACCTCACAAGTGTTTTATAAGGGAGAGGCAGCAGGGGATTTGACAGCAGAGAGAGGAGGTGTAGGCAATGTGACCATGGAAGCACTGGCTGGAGTGATGCTGTCACCGACAAGGGAATGCAATAACAACCAGAAGCTGAAAAAACAAGGAGACGAGTGGATTGACTGAGCCTGCGGGCTCGAGACCCACCCGGGCAACTTGGCAAGGCCTTGTCTCTACAATAAATCAAAAACTTGCTGGGCGTGGTACCGCGCACCTGTAGCTCCGGCTATGTGGGAGGCTGAGGTGAAAGGATTGCCAGAGCTCAGCAGGTTGAGGCTGCTGTGGCGGGAGCATGCCACCGCACTCCAGTCTGGGCAACAGAGTGAGACTCCAACTCAAAAAACAAAACAAAACAAAACAAAAAACAAGGAACAGATTCCCTGGAGCCTCCAGGGGGCGCACAGCCCTGCTGACACCTCAATTCTGCTGCAGTGAAACTGATTTCAGGATCCAGCCTCCAGCACTGTGAGAGAATACATTTCTGTTGTTTCACCAAGTTGTGATAATTTGTTACAGCAGCTACAAGAAATTCATACCACTGCTGAGTAGTTTTGGCGCCTAATTTCCTAATCCAATGAATGAATTATATCTCCCCAACTTTAAACTATGAGCGGTGCAAAGGATCTTGACCATGTCCTATGCATATACTTATAGTAGTGTAATTGCCAAAATATAGACCATTTCTGCAGTCCAGGTATTGTCAGATTATGCTTGTAGGATGATGGTTTCACAATAGGAATTATCACACAAAAGCGATTTTTTTGTGGCTTAGTTAGGAAGTTTGGGAAAAGTTTCTCTACTATAGGACTTCTCAGAGGTTTTAATATGCTAATGGATACTGTGAATCCCTAAGTAAGGATATAGTCTGCTGTGTTTCCCAAGCTTATTTGCTCACACTCATTCCATCCCTGGAAAAGTGTTTCTAAAAACAAGTGTTGCAAAGACCACAGTTAGGAGGAACTATGTCTAGAAGTCCAAAGCAGCTGCTTTGCCAAAATCTTATACTGGTTGTGGCACATTGAGTGTCATAACACAGGTCTCCTAACATATGGTCCAGCGTTCCTTCTACTAAACATATAGAGGAAGCACTGAATGTCACCTTTAAAGACAGGAAGGGGATTCTCCAAAGACAACTTTATTTTTTTGGCCGTGAGTTAACAGCATACAGAATATGGCAATGAGGTATGAGAAAGGGTGGATTTTCCCTATCTTCAGTCATTGGCATTGACCCTGAAGGTCCTTAGTCCTCTGCAGGAGCTTAAGGAGCTTAGATCAAGGGCAGATTTTGAAATTGAATTTATTCAGATTAAGCAAAACCTTCAGTGAGAGGATTTACTCCCCACAAACTGTTGCCAAGCTGGGGCTGCCTGGGCCCAGTTTCCTAAGCCACAATCAACTTCCTCCCGCGTCCAGGCAGACAGTTTCCTGGGACATGAAACATTCAAAGCTTTCTCAGTCTCCTGGATCATATTCTATTTCTCCAATATTTTTAGGCTTTTTGTAGGCTGCAGGTTTTCTAACAATTGTACAGGGAGACGATCCTAGGCAGAGTAGCAGAGATTCAAAGTCTAGACAAATGCTCCTTCTATATCAGTTAGCATCCGACAAATCACAGTGAGATTTTTCCTGGCAAGGAGGATATTTTCTCTTATTAATCTAGAAGGCAAAAAGGCAGTTGGGAGGCCAGGGTTCCAAGTAGCTGTTGGTTTGGGGATTTTTCTATTAATGCCATATTTCCCTGGTTTGCTAGGTGCTAATTTTACTACACAAATCTGAAAATTTGCCACTTATTTTGGGAGATCAGCATGCGGCAGAGAGAATTGTTGTACAGATATCTCTCGGAGTGGATGCCCCATGTCCAGGCCACAATATTATTTACCCACTACTTCCAATGTGCTCTGCCTTTAAGACTGAATGTTCAGAAGACCTTAAGTCTCAAGTTTTGTTCTTTGATGTCTATATTTTACTTTATTTTCTTTTTCTTTATTTTATTTTATTTTTTGACCCAGAGTCCCACTCTGTCACCCAGGTTGGAGCACAGTGGCACGCTCACGGCCACTGCAGCCTCAACCTGCTGGGCTCAGGCGATCCTTCTGCCTCAGCTTCTAAGTAGCTGGAACTACAGGCATGTACCACCACACTCCATTAATTTTTTGATTTATTTTAGAGACAAGGTTTCGCCATGTTTCCCAGGCTGGTCTCAAACCCGTGGGCTCAGGCAGTTCTTTCACCTCTGCCTTCCAAAGTGCTAGGATTACAGGCATGAGCCACCACACCCAGCTGGTGTCTATATTATAAAAATAACATTTATGGATTTTTTTTCTTTTTACAAACATAATACATGTATTTTTTAGAAGTGTTGGAAATACAAGAAAAGCATGAAGACAAACTAAATCTCCTATATTCTTGTCTCTAAGAGATAAAGATCATTAACATTTTAGGCTCCTTTTAGATACCTCAACGGGATGTTGGTGAGGACAAACTTAAAGGTTAGTCTCTTTAATCCCCATAAGATGGAAGCTAGACTATGTGATTTAGCTCTGTATCAAGCACAAAGAGAATCATCTATAATTTATTGAGCTACTTTTAAAAAAAATCTTAGTTTGTGAAACTGGCTGAGTTCTGAGAACCCCACTGAAGAGATGAAGAAAGCGAGATTCAGAGATCACCCGGCAAATCAGTGGTAGAGCAGAGACCACAAAACTCTTCGAATTCTCACTAACTGTTGTTTCCCTCACTGTACCAGCTGTCTCACCACAGAAAGAATTATAGTTACAAAATTCCACTTGAGTAAGAACATTTGGTGAGGCCCTCAAAGCATGGACAATTTTCACGCGACTAATTTGGCATTACAGGGAAAGAAATAATCTCTACATAAATCCAAATTTCCAAACAACTAAAGGTCAGCTTTTTAAAGCACAAAAGACTTTTATCTTAATTTTAATACATCTTAATGGGAATTATTCTAAATATGCCTTTTTTTCAGTCAGACACATTTAATAGCACTTAATCTTTTCTGGATGACTCAAAGTCATAATTATGAGCATCCGTTTTTATTCAGTGGCGTAATATACTGAGATCTTTTGGGATCGGTAGGTTTTAAACCCTGAATGGCTCCAGGCTGCTAAGCTTTTTATAGTTTTATGTTTGCTCTATATGGATTTTCTGTCTCTCCCTTCACAATCAAGCTGTCAGCTATTATTTCTTGCTGTTCCCAGTATGTCTGAGATTCTCTCTTCACTTCTTCCCCATCTGCTATGCTGCTTCTAATCTGTTATGTGCAGGGGAAGCAGATATTCATGCTTGTTAGAAGTATTTGTAACCTAAGAGTCAATAGGCTCTGAGTGAGTATTGAGGGGCCTTCTTAATCATAAAATTAGCGAGCAAACTTGGGGACGTATATTGAGATTGCTCAGAATACGCTTAAGCTTGTTTTCTTTCTAGATTGGCAAATCAATAATGTCCAGATAAATGATATAGTATGGGACTTTTAAAAAATTGAAACAGGCGCTTTTAAAAAAATGAAATAGGCATATCCGAAGAATTCAGATAGCCTTGGCTTATGTATGCACATCAGTCATTCCTTGGGAAGAGAACCAAATCTCTAAGCCATAGAGTGGGTCCTGGGTCCTTTAAGTTATTTTTTCCATTTCTTTTAAATGTCTAAAATCACTTTCTGACTTAAAATGGATCTTTTCTCAACTCAGGTGGAGAGAAATGGAAACACAGCAAGTTCTCGTTCAAGCAGGACTAGCTAGCAAGTACAGCGGATGGACCTCAGATACTGAGGGGACTTTTCTTCCTTGAACTCCTGGGCTCAAGTGATCCTCCTGCTCCAGCCTCCCAAGTAGCTAGAATTACAGGCACATGCCACCATTCCCAGCCAATTTTTTTATTTTCTGTAGGGATGATGTCTAGCTATGTTTCCCAGGCTGGTCTTGAACTTCTGGCCTCAAGCGATTTTCCCAACTTCACCTTCTAAAGTGCTTGGATTATAGGCTTGAGCCACTGTGCCCAGCCTATATTTGAGAAGACTAAAAAATATTTCCCTCCATTCAAACTTTAAAATGCCATCTTTCTTTTAAATGATTGATAAGACTGGTTTTCCTATGCCGTCCCAACATTTTCTCCCAGATTCTAAGTTTCTAAATAGTTACCAAGAACAAACAAGTGACTGAGGTGCGCTAGTAACCTTCAAGTTCACGTGATGCTGGAGTCAGTTTTTAAGCCACCATCAGAAATGGTGCTGTGGGAGTGGTATGGGCTGTAAAAGCCAAGCAATTTGCAAAATTATGTGAAGATGAGGAACGACTCAATGCAAACACCTGCTTCAGAGTAATCATCAAATTATCCACAGCCTAACTATGACCCCGCAAGTTGACTTCCCTTTACCCCCGCTCCATGGTGGTTTGTATTTATCAGTAAACACCCACATACCCACTACACTTTGCTAAACTAAAAGGCCAAATTAAACAACTCATTCTGGAGTTAATGAGGGGTTGTAATAACAACAACCCAGGCATTTGAATGGTGCATTAACAATTTGCCAAGGACTTTACACGCAGGATCTCACTTACACTTTGAAATCACTGCACACTCAGGCTGTTCCCTGGGAAAGTTGCCACCAATGAGTTTTCCCAAAGAATGTACAAAACTTTAAAATAAAAATGGAGGTTAAAATACCACCCTAAGTCTCCTTCTTACCCCCTTCCGCCCCCTAGCCACCTTTCTTTCCAGCTGTCAGTTTTTAAAGTGTATGTTTTAATTTTCCACGGTTGACCACGTCCAAAGCTGTTTTAAGAGGCACGGGATTCTATTCTTCTCTAGAATCTATATGCACCGTGGATTACCACAGCTGGTTCTGGTAACGTTTGCAAATTCTAACTCACTATCTAAGACTATTTCTAAGGCTATTGTGAGTGACATCAAGCCTGTATCTGGCTCGAAATGCTCTAGCTGTAATGTATACTATCTTAAATGGTCTTTTTGTGATCATGGTCTCTACCCTTAAACAAACGAAGGGCATATTTCCCTGATGGGTGTCCCTAGGAGAGCTTGGGAAGAAATCATCACTATCAAGGCGGTTCACCCAGACACACAGACTTGCTTGTTACCGTATTTAAAGAAGTGGCCACAAAGAAATAGTCATTGGATTTACAATAGGGGAAACCTAGTATGCATTTCCAAGGAATCACATTTTGGGAAGAATTACAGAATAATTACACATATGCTTAGATCACGAGCATTCAATGAAGCGGACAGTATTTTGAGGATTTAAGATGTTGGTGTTGTGGTCGTCTCTAAGAAACCGGGATAATTCAGACATTCAAATGCAAAATCGCACCATTTGGAGAGTGTAATGCGGTCTGTTCTGGTCACTGTTACAAATTCGGAAAGGATTCTCCGGCTGCAGACATTAGAAGCACTTAATACTTAAATCTGTTTCCAAATGTAAAGCATAGAACAAAAGTGCTGGGCATTAATGAAACGTATCCTAACACTGGTGTGCTGACACATTTCATTAAAGTGTCACTTTGGGAGAGTAAAAACTAATGACAAGAGCTTTGCTCTGTGCAACTTGATAAGGTCTTCAGATGAAATATCATTAACTAATAACACATTAAACATCCATTTTAATACTATCAGGGTTTTCAGCTCGTACTGAATTAATTTCATGCCTAGGATGTTGTCTATGACCAATTACTATAAATGAATCTCTTTCATTTGTCTAAATACTGCTTATTTATTCATGTTAGTTTTATTTTAATGGCAAGGAAATCAAGTATTCTTAGAAATTGTTTCAGTTATCTTAATACTTTCAAATAGGAAATATCTTGTTTACTTCTAAGGTCAGTCATAAGTTATTTCCTGATGAAATGTATTTTGTGGATATTTAAAAATAAACACTTTTACCATGGAGGGGGGAGGGGGGCGGTAACCGGCAAAATACTTTTCTACTGAAATCTAGAAAGTTAAAGCACTCTTCTAAACTCAAAATAATTTCTACTTTTAATTTAAATATTTTTTGGTTTTTAAAAATCGTTTATACAAATTTATAGAGTACACATGCAAATGTGTTAGTGCATAGACCGCAAGGTGGTCGAGTCAGAGCTTTAAGATATACATCACCCAAATAATGCACACTGCACCAATTAAGTAATTTCTCATCATCCACCCCTCCCACTCTTTTACCCTTCCAAGTATCTACTGTCAGTGAAAAAATTTTTGATAAAAATAAAAATTCAACAGACGTAGTCCAAAAACAGCATTTTATGGGTTTGGAAAGACTTCCAATTTCATGTTCTGATTTAGAGCGAAGTAGTTTTCTATTCCCAAAAATGTTCTATTCCCAAAAATGTAATTCATATTTTCAGTAAATTTGTCAAACTCTCCCTTCTAAGATCTTGTATTCAAAATATCAAAATAACAAAAATTTGGCAACTTTGATAAACCTCCTCAATACTCGGACAGATTTCCATGGGATGTTTTTCCCACATTTATAGAGTGGTTTGGTTTTGCACAGAAGAGTCACTTTATGAAATGAAACGAGACAAGAAATTCTTCCTACAGGGCCTGTGCAGCCAAGAATCAATCGAGTTGCAAAATAACACAGAACAGAAGCGAAGAAATAGAGAAGTGAATCCACAGCAGAACAAGAGACGCGCACAAGGAACTTGGAGCTGGCAATCTCGCAATGTGAAAGGTTAATCACAAGATTTAAAATCTAATCTTGCTTTCAAAGGCAGCTCATCTAATTGCAAACATTGTAAAGGAACATGAGAACAGTGGGAACGGAAAAAAAAATTTAAACAAGCAGGCACGCTAGAAGCCATACATTTAATATAAGGAAAAGCAAAACGTTAGCAAAAGTCAGCCCAGACCTCAGAAAAGGGTCAGCCAGGGGATTGGGACAACAGAAATGACCACAAATAGTCACTCTGACAGAAAAACTTTTTTTTTTTTTTTTTTTTTTGAGTTGGAGTCTCACTCTGTCGCCCAGACTGGAGTGCAGTGGCCGCTCCCGGCCACCGCAGCCTCCACCTGCTGGGCTCCGGCGATCCTTCCGCCTCAGCCTTCCAAGTAGCCGGAATTACAGGCGCGCACTACCACGCCCAGCTAATTTTTGACTTATTGTAGAGATGAGGTCTCGCCAAGTTGCCCATGCGGGTCTCGAACCCTCGGGCTGAAAAACTTTTAATTTTGGATAAATATGTATTCCGATGGGACCTTTTAGATGAAATTCCATTCATTCATGTTGTTTGATGGATATTGATAGGCGGCCCTTCTTGTGCTGATATTGTGGAACTAGAAGGATAAATGAGACCCCAGAGGAAGAAAGGTCCTTAGAGCACAAAGCAGCAAGTGGGAGTTCGGAAGTTGAACTTGCTCCATGAAGGGGTGGCATTTCAACTGTGCCTTGAAGAAGGGCAGGACTCATCCAGACATAGGGGGACTTGGGAAAACAAAGCCAGCAGAGGCAACTGCAAGGGCAGGACACAGAGATGGGAAAGCCTGGCATGTGTGTAGAAGGCAGAGGAACATGAGGCTGACAGAAGGTGACATATACCTACGTGGAACGGCCAGGGCTGGATAGGTAGATGGTGCTTAGATCATGGGGCCTGGAGGAGTCTGGCTTAATTCTATGGAAAGTGGGAAAGCTTCCATTGGAGGGCTTAGAGCCCAGGAATGATATAACGCTGAAGGTTCTATTGATAACACTTTGTGGGGCATTCTAGAAGAGGAAGAAGGAAACAATCTCAGCAGGATATATTTCAGGACAGCAAAAAATGTAGAGGTTTGTATTCTTGGGCTAGAAAATACAGAAGCCATATTTATAACTTAAGTTGTTTATAAAGTCCAAGATGGCCACGTCTTGCTAAATGGAAAAGCATTAAGAAGCTCCACTGAACTCAAGTGCGAACCCCCCCAAAAAAACTGCCCCAATAAAAAGTGGGCAAAAGACATGAATAGACACTTCTCAAAAGAAGATATGTGGGCAGCCAACAGACACATGAGAAAGTGCTCAGCCTCACTCATCATCAGAGAAATGCAAATCAAAACCACATTGAGATAGCACCTAACCCCAGTAAGAATGGCCATCATTAGTAAAACAAACAACAACAGATGCTGGCAAGGATATGGCGAAAAAGGAATGCTTCTACACTACCGGTGGGAATGCAAACTAGTGTAGCCTCTTTGGAAGACAGTGTGGTGATTTCTGAAAGAACTAGAAATTGAGCTTCCATATGACCCAGGATTTCCCTAATGGGAATATACCTGGAGGAACTCAAATCATTCTGCAAAAAAGATACCTGCACACATATGTTTGTTGCAGCTCTATTCACAATAGCAAAAACATGGAACCAACCATGTTGCCCATTGAAGCTGGACTGGATTAAAAAAATGTGGTACATATTCACAGTGGAGTATTATGCAGCCATAAAGAAGGACAAACATATGAACTTTGCAGCAACTTGAATGGATTTAGAGCTGATCATACTCAGTGATCTATCACAAACAAAGAACAGAATACCATATGTTCTCACTCATAAGTGGACCTTGAACAATTATAATACTCTAAGAAAGGGATTGGCAGTAGTGCGAAACTGTCAGGGGAAGCGGGGTGGGATTGGCAATTGAGGGAAACTGCTAGGGGAGGCAGGGGCATACGTCATCAACAAGGGTACCTGCATAATCAACGTTTGTTTATCTAACCCTGAATTGTACCCCACAACTTTATAATAAAAAAATAAAAAAAAATAAAGAAGCGCCACTAGAGAGCCTGAGGTTTACTGAGGGTCAGTGGTAACTCCCGACCAGTTGGTGGTACTCAGAGCAAATTCCCTGGTTTCCCCAGAGGATGATGCAAGATCTCCGGGAAGTGTTGAATGCCAGGGACGGAAGAGATCAGAATCACCCCTGGGGTGGATGTAATTCCCTATCACAGCGTGAATTTGGATACACCTCGGGCCCAACCAGAACATATAACTACAGGCCAATCCACAAGGACCTCCTCCCCTACCTTGTGCCCAGAAGTATGTTAATCAGGATAAAAACTGCCTCTGCATTAACATCAGGGGAAATAAGCAGGTCTTACCATGTTGGCAAAGACATTTATTTATTTTTTTATTTTCTTTTCCTTATTTTATTTTAAAGATGTGGGGTACGAGTCAGGATTAGATACACAAGTTGATCTACGTACAGGTGAAGTTTGGATCTCTCACTGGTCCTCACTTCCCACACACACATTGAGTGTCTCTTGGGAATAACTATACGGTGTTAGGGTGTGGGTGAGGCATGACTAAAGTGGATAATGCTTTGGGAGGTCAAGGTGTGTAGATCGCTTGTGGTCAGGAGTTCAAGGCCAGCCTGGGCAACATAATGAGACCCCTGCCTCGACAAAAAACAAAAATAAAAAATTAGCCGGCCGTGGTGGCATGTACCTGTAGTCCTAGCTACTCAGGGGGCTGAGGCAGAAGGATCGCTTGAGACAAGGAAGTTGAGGCTGTAGTGAGCTAGGATCATACCACTGCACTGTGTAGCCTGGGCAACAGAGCAAGACTCTGTTTTAAAAAATAAAAAAGAAATAAAATTAATTAAATAAAATAAATTGACAGGTGAGTAAAAAAAAGCTTGTGGGTTGTTTTCACAGGAGTATTTCTCTATCTGCCATATTTATATAGTATTTTATACTTTCCAAAGTGCTTTTAAATATGATATTATTTCATACCCCTCAATTACTCCATTATCATCATTTCACAGGAAGAGTCACAGAAGCCCAGAGAGGTTGTGTGGCTTGCCTCAAATCTCATAGCCACATGGTAGAGGAACGAACACCCAAAACCCAGGTCTCCTAATTCCTCCCCCACTATATCACCTGGTCACCACCTACTTATATCAAAAAGATTTATCGCGACTCTGTTCTGTAGATGGCCTACTTCTAAATCTGAATAAAAACTAAGGTCTTCCTGAGTTTTAACAGAAAAACCATAGCAAGGTTTTAGACATCGAATGAAAACGTCCCTGCCTAGAGCCCTCTGGTGGCAGGTAATGTACAGTTGCCAGGCAGGAAATCTTGACACATTTTTAGGATCCGATCTAATGATACTGAAGTATAGAAAAATTTTTAGAAGGGCTCATTTAATGCAGTTCTCTCACTTGGCATATTAAGAAATTAATACCCAGAGAGGTCAAGCAATGTACTCATGGCAGTAAAGCATTCTAAGTCAGTGTTTTCTTCCGGTAAGAAAGGCAACTCTCAGCATCATCCTCATTCTCATTTCTCTTGTCGATTAACATTCAAGCCACAGAGGCGATGCTCTTCTTGGGAGCAGGATACAGGACAAGTTTCTGGTATTTGCACAAATAATTGTACGGGTGGACATCTTCTGGCGTCTGCCCTTAATAGTCATGTGATTTCATCCTTCTTATCCCCTTCTGAGCCTCAGTTTCTTCATTTTTTTTTAAACTGGGTTATATAGTTTCTTCATTTGTAAACTAGGAATAAGGATAGTTTCCATCTAACCAGGTTGTTTTAAGGATTAAAAGAAATAGTGCAAGCCAAACACTTTGCACAAGCCTGGCATGTAGGAAACACTCAATAGTGGTAGCTACAGTTATGCTTAACCAATCAGCTTTGCCTTGATCTATTTAAAACCATCAACCCGAAAGCTTTTTGTTTGCCTTCATCTGTAGATCAGAAATAAAAAAATATTTCAGGGGAAGCAAATGTTTTAAAGGTGGTCCCTTCTCCCAGCTGAAAGCGACAATCACACTACCGCTGAGACAGGGTTAATGAGATTGGTCTTTCATGGGGCCGGGCCAAAGAAGGTCAACTCCTGCCCATCTTGTGAATGCAACCTCAGTCCCGTGGAAGGGTCAGGGAAAAGGAAGAGTCATTTCCCACACTTCTCTACTTGCTCCTGAGGGCCCCTGCCAAGTTTCTCACTTAAAAAGCATTGTCAGAACCTCTTGTCCTCAGTTGTCAGAATGGGAATGAATAAAAACACCTGACTCTTCCCAGCCTCAGTGAAGATAAGCAGAAGCCAAGCAGAGCATCTAGGTAGCCTTACTGAAATGAGGACAAAGAGGTCAGGTTTCGGGGAGACTGAGACAACTGAAATTTGCAGGAAACAGTATTGGAAAGCAGAAAGTTACCCAGTGAAAGAATACTATAAATCGACATGGGGTCCCATGAGTCTTTGACTGAATATTAAGCTGCATATGCACAGGGTAAGACCTCACAAGTTGGGGCAAAGACTTGTTGGAGTGCCATAAACTAAACAGCTATTGGAGCTTGCACAAGACTGGGGGACATTTGAGTTCTCCAGAGTACTGAGACCTGACAGCATATCAAGAACGTCTAATAGAGACCCCAGAAAGGCCACCTTAAAAGTACAGTCATGGTTGGGCTCGGTGGCTCAACCTATAATCCCAGCACTTTGGGAGACTGAGGCGAGTGGATTGCCTGAGCCCGTGGGTTCGAGACCAGCCTGAGCAACTTGGCAAGACCTCATCTTTACAATAAATCAAAAAAATTAGCCTGGCATGGTAGCACACCTGTAGTTCCAGCTACTTGGAAGACGGAGGTGGAAGGATCGCTGGAGTACAGCAGGTCGGCGCTGGGGTGGCCGTGAGCATGCCACTGCACTCCAGCCTGGGCGATGGAGTGAGACTCCAGCTCATAAAAAAAAAAAAAAAAAAATGACTGGGATGTCTTCTGAGAAATGCATCATTAGGCAATTGTATCATTGTGTGAACATGATAGAAGGTACTTACACAAACCTAGATGGCATAGCCTACTACATACGTAGGCTCTATGATTTAACCTATTCTTCCTGGGCTACAAGACTGTGCAGCATGTTGTTGTACTGAATATTGTAGACAGTTGTAACACAATGGTAAGTATTTATGTATCTAAACATATTTATGTATCTAGACACAGAAAAGGTACAGTAAAAATATGGTATTATGATATTGTGATTGTATATATAGTCTGTTGTTGATTAAAACATTGTTATGTGATACACAACTGTAGAGTTAAATTAGCCTAAGAGTCAAGATAGTTCTACTCTAATAAAAAATTTTTAAAAGTCTTTGTGGGATAACTCTGATCTGCTAGAAAATTAACTTCCTATAATAGCAAAATTCACCATGTCATAAAAAGAAGACAATAAATTTAGACTCTCAAAATTTTAGCGTCTACACTGTCCAGAATATAACTTAAAAGTTACTAACCTTTGAAGAAGCAGGCGAATATGACTCATTGCCTGTAGAAATCTAAGTCACTAGAACAGACCCAGATATAGGCAAAATGATAGAAGAAACAGAAAAGAACTTTAAAACACCTATAATAAATATGTTTAAGGATTTACAGGAAACCATGAACACAATGAGGAGAAAGATGGAAGTTATAAAAATGAAACAAAAGGAACCTCTAAATCTTAAAAGTATAACATCTGAAATTTAAAAATTACTAAATAAACTTAATAGGAGATTAGATACTAGAGAATAAAAGATTAATGAATTTAATATTTTATCACAAATTTCCACACTAAAGCCAAAGCCTTAAAAATTTAACAGAGCCTCAGTAAACAGTGGGACAGCCTCAAGTGGCAATTGGATTCCCAGAAAGAGACGAGATGGGGGATGGGAGAGGGCAAAATTTAATGAATTAATCGAAAATTTTCTGAATTTAATGAAAAGCATAATCCACAGATCCATAAAACACAAAACATTCCAAGAAGGATAAACACAAAAAACACACATCAAGGCATTTATTAATCAAATTGCAAAGAAATCAATAATAAAGAAACTATCTTAAAGGTACACCTGGACAATATAGTGAGACTTCATCTCTACAAAATCAAAATCAAAAAATTAGCTGAGCATGGTGTGTGTTCCCAGCTGAGGTGGAAGGATTGGCTGAGCCCAGGAGGTTGAGGCTGAGGTGAGCCAGGCAACCGAGTGACACCCTAATTAAAAAAAAAAAAACACACCAAAAAAACCCCCCAAAACAATCAGAGGGAGAAAAAGACACAGGAATAGGAATTATGTATGTACAGGAATAGGAATTTTGATGAATTTTAATATAAAGATAATGAAAGGAGATTTTTTTATTGCCAAAAAGAAAGAAAAAATGATGTTACATCTGTAACTAAAGCTGTATTCAATTCTATATTTATACCTATCTAATTCTACATTCTGTTCTCTTCTCTCACTATTTTATTTTGTATCTAATATTTTCCAAAAATAAGAGCAAAATGAAAACATTTTTAGACAAACAAAAATTGAAATAATTGTCTGCCATCAGAACTGTACTTCAAGAAATGTTAAAGGAAGTGCTAGATGGAATACTAGATGGACATTTATGTCCACAGAAAGAAATAAAGCGCATAGAAATTGTAATGATTTTTACATTTTATGTGAAGTGATTTAACACTATTTGTTAACATATATAACATTATTAAATGAATATAAATATAATTTAATAATTGTGATAAGCTAAAAATGCATACCATAAGCCATAAGGCAATCAATAACACAACGTGTAGCAAATAAACCAGTGACTGAGATAAACCATAATGTTAAAAAATAATCCAAAGCAAAGCAAAAGAAGAGAAACAACTTAAAAAAGAACAACTGGGACACAAAGAAAACAAACTAGGGGACCCAATTCAAAACACATTCATGAAAAATAAGTCTAAGAAAACTAGGAATAAAAGTTAATGCCAGGCACGGTGGCTCATGCCTGTAATTCCAGCACTTTGGGAGACCGTGGCGAGAGGATTGCCTGAGGCCAGGGGTTCAAGACCAGTCTGGGAAACTGGGAGAGACCTCATCTCTACAATAAATTGAAAAATTCACCAGGTGCAGTAACGGGCGTCTGTAGTTTCGGCTACTTCGAGGACTGAGGCGGATCACCAGAGCCCAGCAGGTCATCGCTGGGGTGGCCCTGAGAGTGCCACTGCACTCCAGCCTGGGTGACAGAGTGAGACTCCAACCCCCCCCCCCCAAAAAAGTTAACTTCCTCTATCTGATAAAGGGCATCTCTAAAAAACCTTTTGCTAACACCATACTTAATGGTACGATCATGACAAAGGCAGGAATAGCTATTCTCACCATTTCTACTCAACATTATATTAAAGGTAGAGGTCCAAGGCAGTGAAAAAAAAAGTGGGGGATATATATAAGAAAGAAAAAGCAAACCTCTCACAAATGACATCATCATACATGGAGAAAATCCTAAGGAGTGTGCAAAAATTAAAAGACTGTTAGAACTCATAGAGAATTTAGAACGTTTGCGTGGAGGATTCAAGGTCAATATACAAAAATCAGTTATACTTTTACATACTGGGAAAGACCAATTGCAAAATTAATTTTAAATTTTTGTATGGACTGCTTCACGAATTTGTATGTCATCTTTGCACAAGGGCCATGCTAATCTCTGTATCGTTCCAGTTTTAGTATATATGCTGCTGAGACAAGCATGTAAAATTAATTTTTTAAAATATCATTTATAAATGCCTAAAACAATATTAAATACATAAGAATAAATTTAGTGAAATATCTCAGAATCAGTACAGTGAAAACAAAAAAATAGTATTGCTAGAAATTAGCCATAAATGTTCATAGATTGGGAGCCTCGTTATAACTAAAAATGCCCATTTTCCACAAATTGAATCTATATATTTAAAACAATCCAAATAAAAATCAAAGCAGTCTTTAAAAAGATGTAGCCTGTAAATACGTAGGCTTGAATAGGGGCTACAGCTAGTTCTAGAATTGTAAGTAATGTAAGGATGATAAATGTTGTTGATGCTGCAATGGTATTAATTGATAGTAGGACTAGAGTGGCACCTCCAATTAGATGTATAAGTAAGTGGCCTGCTGTAATATTAGAGGTTAGTCGTACGGCTAGGGCTATTGGTTGAATAAAAAGACTAATAGTTTCGATAATAATTAATATAGGAATTAGGAGGATAGGGGTTCCTTGTGGGAGAAAATGGGCTAAGGAGGCTTTGGTTTTATAGTGGAAACCAGTAATTACTGCTCCTGCTCATAAAGGGATTGCTATACCTAGATTTATTGATAGTTGAGTAGTTGGTGTAAAGGAGTGGGGTAATAGGCCTAGTAAATTTGTGGATCCAATAAATAAAATTAGGGAGATCAGTATTAGAGATCAAGTTCGACCTTTATTACTATGTATAGTCATTATTTGTTTAAGTACTAGTTGGATCAATCACTGTTGGAGAGAGATGAATCGGTTGTTGATTAGGCGAGTTGGGGTGGGGAATAAGATAACTGGGAATATAATAATTAGTACTACTACTGGCAGGCCTATTATTGTAGGGGTAATGAAAGAGGCGAATAAATTTTCGTTCATTTTAGCTCTCAAGGGAATTTAAATGTTTCTATTTTAATATTTTTTAAGTTTAGATTGAGGGGATAAATCAGTTTTGAAATGTTCAGTTGAAATAAGATGAAAAATGTTAATGTTATGGATAAAATAGTAATAAATCATGTTGATGTATTTAGTTGGGGCATTCCACTGTGGAAAGGTTAGTACTTTCAGTCTTTAACTTAAAAGGTTAATGCGCATAAGCTTCACGGTATAAATTAAATTATTGATGTAGATCAATCTTCAAAATGTTTTAGTGGTACTAGTTCTAGGACGATGGTTATGAAGCTATGATTGGATCCACAAATTTCTGAGCATTGGCCATAATAGAGGCCTGGTCGAGTTGATGTAAGTGTTGCTTGATTTAGGCGTCTGGGGATGGCATTAGTTTTTAAGCCTAGGGAGGGCACAGCTCATGAATGAAGTACATCTTCTGACGAAATTAATATTCGAATTGGTACTTCTATGGGTAGGACTACACGGTTATCAACTTCTAGTAGTCGAAGTTCTCCTGGTTTGAGGTCTGTTGTAGGGATTATATAGGAGTCAAAATTTAGATCTTCGTAGTCTGTGTATTCATAGCTTCTGTATCATTGATGTCCTATAGTTTTAACGATTAGGGATGGGCTGTTAATCTCATCTATTAGATAGAGAATACGTAGGGAAGGAAGAGCAATTAGGATAAGGATAATAGCTGGTAAGATGGTTCACACTGTTTCTACTTCTTGGGCATCTATTGTACTTGTATGAGTTAGTTTAGTTGTTAATATTAGGGTAATAATATAAAGTACTAGCGAGCTAATTAGAAAAACGAATTATTAAGGTGTGGTCATGAAAATGAAGTCATTCTTCTATAATAGGAGAGGTGGCGTCTTGAAAGCCTAGTTGGAGAGGATGTGCCATAAAAATACACAGGGATTTAGTCTGCAATTTAACTTTGACAAAGTTATGCAATCGTTTTACTAGTATTTTGTTATAAAGAAAGACATAGTGGTTATGGAGTTGGCTTGAAACCAAACTTGGGAGGTTCAATTCCTTCCTTTCTTGTAGTTTATTATGCCTTTACATAGGTAGGTTCTTCAAATGTATGATAGGGTGGGGGACAGCCGTGAAGTCATTCAAGGTTTGTAGCTGGAAGTTCAACTGCTAATACTTCTCATTTTGAGGCAAAGTCCTCTCAAATTATAAAGACTATTAATATAACTGCGGTGAGAGAGATGAATGAGCCTATAGAGGAGATGGCATTTCACATAGTATATGCGTCAGGGTGATCGGAGTATCGTCGGGGTATGCCTGACAGTCCGAGGAAATGTTGAGGAAAAAATGTTAAATTAACTCCTACAAATATGGTTGCAAAATAGGTTTTGGCTCAGGTTGGGTGGAGGGTAAATCCTGAGAATAGGGGAAATCAGTGGACGAAGCCTCCTATAATTGCGAACACTGCTCCTATTGACAGGACATAGTGGAAATGTGCTACTACATAGTAGGTGTCGTGGAGAACAATATCAAGAGATGAATTGGCAAGGACAATACCGGTCAAACCTCCAACGGTAAATAGAAAAATGAAGCCTAGGCTCATAGTATGGCAGGAGACCATTTAATGTTACCCCCATGCAGAGTTGCTAATCAGCTAAATACTTTTATGCCAGTTGGGATAGCAATAATTATGGTGGCAGATGTAAAATATGCTCGGGTATCTACGTCTATTCCTACTGTAAATATATGATGGGCTCAGAAGATGAAACCTAGGAAACCAATAGATATTATGGCTCAAACTATCCCTATATAACCGAATGGTTCTTTTTTTCCAGAACAATAGGTTACAATATGGGAAATTATACCAAATCCAGGTAGAATAAGAATATATACTTCAGGGTGACCAAAGAATCAGAATAAGTGTTGATAGAGAATAGGATCTCCTCCTCCAGCGGGGTCAAAAAGGTTGTGTTAAGGTTTCGGTCAGTTAGGAGCATAGTAATCCCTGCTGCTAAAACTGGAAGAGAGAGTAGCAGTAGAACAGCGGTAATTAGAACGGATCATACAAATAGGGGGGTTTGATATTGTGATATAGCGGGAGGTTTTATATTGACAATAGTTGTAATAAAGTTAATAGCGCCTAGAATAGAAGATACTCCTGCTAAGTGAAGAGAGAAGATAGTGAGATCTACAGAGGCTCCTGCGTGGGCTAAATTTCCTGCTAGAGGGGGATAGACGGTTCAACCAGTTCCTGCTCCAGCTTCAACTATTGAGGAGGCTAGAAGTAGAAGGAAAGATGGTGGCAATAATCAGAAGCTTATATTATTTATTCGAGGGAATGCTATGTCAGGGGCTCCAATTATAAGGGGTACTAGTCAATTGCCAAAGCCTCCGATTATAATGGGTATTACTATAAAGAAAATTATTACGAAAGCATGGGCAGTAACAATTACATTGTAGATTTGGTCATCCCCCAATAAGGTTCCTGGTTGTCCAAGTTCTGCTCGGATAAGGAGACTAAGGGCAGTTCCCACTATTCCAGCTCAAGCACCAAATAATAAGTATAAAGTTCGATGTCTTTGTGATTGGTTGAGAATAATCAACGGTTAATGAACATAGGTAGAGGTAAAATGGCTGAAAGAGCATTAGGCTGTAAATCTAAAGATAGGGGTGCAGTCCCTTTTTTACCAAGTCCTGAGGTGAATATCATATTGAATTGCAAATTCAAAGAAGCAGCTTCAATTCTGCCAGGACTTCTCCCGCCTTTTTTTTCTTGGCGGCAGGAGAAGTGGATTGAAGCCAGTTGAATAGGGTATTTAGCTGTTAACTAAATTTTCTTGGGGTTGGAGCCCACCAATCTAGTGGGGAGGACTTAGCTTAAGTTAAAGTGACTAATTTGCATTTAGTTGATGTGGAGTGAGCCTTTGCAGTCCTTAATAATAGGAGAACAGGAATTAAGCATATTTAGCTTACTTAGGGCTTTGAAGGCTCTTAGTCTAAGTTAACCTAAATTCCTATTCCAGTAGTAGGAGTGTGGGAGATAGGGGTAGAAGTAGGGCGGATAAGATTGTTAAGGTAGGTACAATGAATATTAGTTTTGTATTTTCGAATTGTCATTTTATTTTTGTATTGTTGTTCGTTGGGAATATAGTTAGGGTTGTTGAGTAGGTTAATCGTATATAGAAATATGGATTAAGTAGAGCTGTAATAGCTATTAATATTGGGATAAGGGTGTTATCATTTTTTATAAATTCTTGAATAATTGCTCATTTTGGGAGAAAGCCTGTGAGTGGGGGCAATCCTCCTAGGGATAGTAGGACTAGGGGTATTATGGATGATGCTAATGGAGTTTTATTTCATGAGTTGGATATTATTAAAATTGTAGTGCTTGAAAAGAGAATTCATATAGAAAATAATGTAATTGTTAAAGTGATGTAGATGAGGAGATTGAGGATTATGATGGTAGGGTTGTATTTTAGGATTGTGACTATTCATCCTATGTGGGCAATGGAAGAGTAAGCTAGGATTTTTCGAAGTTGTGTTTGGTTTAGTCCTCCTCATCCGCCTAGTGCGATAGAGGCTAGAGCAATTAGAATTATTAATGTTAGGTTTAGGGTTATGTTAATTTGATATAGGATTGAAATAGGGGCTAGTTTTTGTCATGTGAGGAGTAGTATTCCGGACGTTAGTGACACTCCTTGTGTAACTTCTGGAACTCAGAAGTGGAAGGGGGAGAGGCCTAATTTGATTACTAGGGCAATTAAAATTATCAGTGAGGACATTTGGTTTAATTTATTTATAATGGTTCATTGTCCGGAGAAGCTTATATTTATAATTACAGCTATTATTAGAAGTATGGAGGCGGTGGCTTGGATTAGAAAATATTTAGTGGCTGCTTCAGTTGAACGGGGATTGGCTTTTTCAATTAGGATAGGTGTAATAGCTAATATGCTTATTTCTAGTCCAATTCAAATTAATAATCAGTGTGAGCTGAATATAGTAATTATAGTACCTGAAAATAGAGTGGGGAGGATGGAGAACAGGATGATAGGCTTGATTAGTACGGGAAGGATGTAAACCAACATTTTCGGGGTATGGGCCCAATAGCTTATTTAGCTGACCTTACTGTAGAATATTGTGTAATTAGGTAGCACGAAGAATTTTGAATTCATAAGTATAGGTTCAATTCCTGTAATTCTAGAAATAAGAGGGCTTAAACCTCTATTATTTACTCTATCAAAGTAATTCTTTTGTCAGACATATTTCTGGTGTTTATAGGTGGGGTGGAATGCTGCATATTAGGATGGGTATTGAGATGTGTCATATGCATAAGGCTAGTGTAAGAGGAAGAAAATTTTTTCATAATAGATGTATTAGTTGATCATATCGGAATCGTGGGTATGAGGCTCGGATTCATAGAAAAAAGGAGGTGAGCCGGGCTCAGTGGCTCAGCCTGTAATCCTGTGCCTTTGGGAGGCTGAGGTGAGTGGATTGCCTGAGCCCGCGGGTTCGAGACCCGACTGGGCAGCGAGACCTCATCTCTACAATAAATCAAAAAATCAGCTGGGCATGGTAGCGCATGCCTGTAATTCCGGCTAATTGGAAGGCTGAAGCGGAAGGATCGCCGGAGCCCAGCAGGTCGAGGCTGCGGTGGCCAGGAGCGGCCACTGCACTCTAGTCTGGGTGACAGAGTGAGACTCCAACTCAAAAAAAAAAAAAAAAGAAAAAGGGAGGTGAGAATAAGTGTTTTTATTATAAAATTAATTGTGAATATTTCGGGTATAAAAATATTGTGTAGTGCACCTAAGAAGATGATGGTAGTTAGGGCATTTATTATAATAATGTTAGTATATTCTGCTATGAAGAATAGAGCGAATGGTCCTGCGGCATATTCAACGTTAAATCCTGAAACTAATTCTGATTCACCTTCTGTGAGGTCGAAAGGTGCTCGATTTGTTTCAGCTAATGTTGAGATGAATCATATTATTGCTAGTGGTCAAGAAGGTGCAATTAGTCAGGAATACTCTTGGGTTATAATTAGTTTTATTAGTGTAAAGGACCCATTTATTAAAAGGATTGCTAGGAGGATAATTGCGAGGGTTACTTCATAGGAGATTGTTTGGGCTACTGCTCGTAGTGCACCAATAAGTGCGTATTTGGAGTTTGATGCTCAGCCTGATCAGAGGATTGAGTATACGGCTAGGCTGGATGTAGCTAGAATGAATACAACACTTAGATTTATGTTGAGGAGGGGATTTGGTATAGGTACGGGAATTCATATAATGAGAGCGAGGGAGAGGGCAAGGGTGGGTGCAATAATGTAAAGTAGGATGTGGATGTAAGAGGGTGGAGAGGTTCTTTAATAAATAATTTTATGGCATCTGCAAAAGGCTGGAGAAGGCCGTAAGGCCCAATAATGTTAGGGCCTTTTCGTAGTTGCATATATCCTAGTACTTTGCGTTCTGCTAATGTTAAGAAAGCTATAGCTAAAAGTACTGGAATAATCAGGATTAATAAATTAATTATAAACATGCTGTTAAGAAAAGGAGTTGAACCTCTGATAAAGTTTTAAGTTTTATGCAATTGCCGGGCTCTGCCATCTTAACATTGAAGAGCTGATTCTAAAATGTTTATGAAAATGCAAAATAGTTAGAATAGTCAATACAATCATGAAAAAAGAAGAACCAGTTTGGGGGAGTTTTAATACCTGATTTCAAGACTCATTATAAACTACAGTAATCAAGAGTATGTGATATTGTTTGGACAGACCTACTGATACATGATTGAGAACAGAGAGTGTGTGTGTGTGTTCAATTTATTTTCAGAAAGGGTACCAACATAAGTTAATGGAAAAAAGGAAAGTCATTTTTATGGAGGATTAATGGTACCAGAACAACTGAATATTCCTATGGGAGACAGGGGATTTGAACCACTACCTATCACTATATAAAAAATATACTCAAAATAGTTCATAGAACTAAATTTAAAAATGAAAACCATAAAACTCCTCAAAAAAATAGAAGAAAATCTTCCGTATCTTGAGACAAGTCAAGATTTCTTAAACGTGATGGAAAAGCACTAACCACAGGGAAAAATATCAACAATTTTAATTTTCTCAAAATTAAAAACTCTACTCTTTAAGAGACATCATTAGGAAAAGGAAAGGCACACTCCATACTAGGAAAAATTTTCACAACATATATATTTGATAAAGAACTCATGTCCAGAATAAATATAAAGTATACAAATCAGTAATAAGACAAATAACCCATTTTTAAAATGGGTGAAAGATTTGAGCAGTCTCTATACAAAAGAAGATACAAATACAGAGACAGACACGATAGACAGATGATAGATAGATAGATATCCTATTATACTATACTAATGTCAGCCAATAAACACATCATTAATAAACAGAGAGATTCAAATTAAAACCACATCCATACCAAGTCCTGATGAGAATGTGGAGTAATTGAAACTCTCATATATTATGAGTGGTGCAACCACTTTGGAAAGCAATTCGGTAGTATCTTATAAACTTGAACATACACTTTACATATAACACAACAGTTCTACTCTTAGATGTTTATTCAAGAAAGATGAAAATATATGTTCAGGAAAAAATTTACACATGAGTGCTCACGGCTACTCCATTCATAATAGCATCAAACTGGAAACAACTCAAATTATATCAGGAGAATGAATAAATTATGGTATATTCATACCATGGAACACTACTCAACAATAAAAAGGAACATAGATGAACCTCAAAAATATTATGCTGAGCAAAAGAAGTCAGACACAAAGTATGTATTGTATGATTCCTTTACATAAAGTGCTGGTTAGTGGTTGCCTATAGGGGTGTGTGGAAGGGGTGGGTGAGTTGATGGAAGGGATATGAGGGAATTTAACAGATGATAGAATGTTCTGTGCCTCAACTGGCGAGGTGGTTACATGGGTCCGTATCTTTGTCAAAGCTCAATGAACTGCACATTTAATTCGGATGTATTTTCAGGTTTCTAAATTATACCTCAATAAAATTAAGATTTTTTTAAAGGGAAAGGGGAGGAGAAAACAGGGGGAAAGTTATGGAACATTATCCAGCTACAAAAAAGAATAAGGTAGATAAATATTTCCGAACTGACAAATATAATAAGTGAGAAATGAAAGTTGTTATATAGTGTGTTTGATCTCATTTATGTTTTTTAAAAAGTAAAACGTATGTATATATATTTAAATATTATATGCTTACATATTTCCAGAGAGAGTGTCTAAAGGGTATATCGAGAAGTATGTCAGTAGCTACTTTGTAAAGCATCAGAGAGGGTAAAAGCGTTTTTATCTCTATTTTGTGCCCTTTCTCACTTCTGAAAATTTTAATGAGCCTTAATAGTTTAAAAATAAATTGATTTTTAAAACTTTAATATTCTCAAAGATCTGCTTTCTTCTCTCTAAATTATAGGGTGAATACAATAAAATAGGACCACTTTTCTTTTATTCAAGTTTGTTTTTTTTTTTTTTTTTTGAGTTGGAGTCTCACTTTGTCACCCAGGAAAAAAATGTGGAGTGCACTGTGGAGTGCAGTGGCACACTCACAGCCACCCCAGCAACGACCTGCTGGGCTCCAGCAATATTTCCACCTCAGTCTTCCAAGTAGTCAGAACTACAGGCATGCACTACCACACCTGGCTAATTTTTTATTTATTGTAGAGACAAGGTCTTGCCAAGTTGCCCAGGCTGGTATCCAAGTATTTTATTGTTCATACTTGGGAAATGTGTAGAAGCCTATACTTTTTTACTGCAGAATAATATACATAACCTGAAATTTATTATTTTAACCATTTTAAGTATACAACTGAGTTATATTAAACATTTTCCCACTGTTGTACAACTCTCATGGCTCTCCATATCCAGAACCTTTTCATCATCCCAGACTGACACTGTGTGCCCATTAGATAGAGGATAACTTCCCACTCCCTCCTTCTCCCCACCTCTCTCAACCACAAATCTACTTCTGTCTCTATGAATTTTATTATTCCAGGTACCTCATGTAAGTGGGTTTATACAAGATTTGTCCTTTTGTGTCTTAGTAGAATGCATTCACAATTCATCCGTGTTGCAGCAGGTATCAGGATTTCATTCACTTTGAAGGCTGAATAAGATTTCACTGTATATACTATCACACTTTTTAATTTGTTTATTTATCCATGGGCACTTGGGTTACTTCTACCTTCTGGCTATTGATAGTGCTATAAAAATTGGCTCAAGTTCCTGTTTTCAATTCCTCGGGTATATACCTAGAGGTGGAATTGTTGGGTCATATGATTATTCTATGTTTAATTTTTTTGAGGAATCACCATGTTTTCCACAGTGATTATACCATCTTACATTCTCATCAGTAATGCCCAAGGGTCCCAATTTCTTTTCATCCCTGTCAACACTTGTTGGTTTCTGAGATTTATTTGTTTGATTTTTATGATAGCTATTCTTTTTATTTTTTTTTTTTTGAGTTGGAGTCTCACTCTGTTGCCCAGACTGGAGTGCAGTGGCCGCTCCCGGCCACCGCAGCCTCGACCTCGAACTGCTGGGCTCTGGCGATCCTTCCTCCTCAGCTTTCCGAGTAGCCAGAATTACAGGCGCGCGCTACCACGCCCGGCTAATTTTTTTATTTATTGTAGAGATGAAGTCTCGCCTGCCCAGGCGGGTCTCGAACCCGCGGGCTCAGGCAATCCACTCACCTCAGCCTCCCAAAGGCGCGGGATTACAGGCTGAGCCACCGAGCCCGGCTTATGATAGCTATTCTAATGAATATGAGATAACATCTCATTGTAGTTTTAATTTGCTTTTCCATGATGATTAGTGATCCTAAGCATCATTTTATGTCCTTACAGGCTATTTGAATATCTCCTTTTGCGAAATGTCTGTTCCAGTGCTTTAACCATTTTTAAATTGGGTTTTTTGCTTCTTTATTGATTTTTAGGAGTTTTTACGTATTCTGGCTATAAACCTCTGTCAGATATAAGATTTGTAATTATTTCTTTCATTCTGTGGGTAGCTTTTTAATTCTACCAAGAACACTATCTATGTTGGTAGAATTTTTTGATGCACACCGTTTCCATTTTGATGCTCAGTTCATCTATTTCTTTTTGTTGCTTATATTTTTGGTGTTATTAAAAAATCTAAGAAATCACTGCTAAATCCAACTGCATGACGCTCTCCCCCCATGTTTTCTTCAGAGTTTAAGTTCTTATGTTTAAATCTTTCATCTATTGTGAGTTAATTTTTGTGTCTTCTGTAAGGTACATGTCCAATTTCACTTTTTTGTATGTGGACATCCAGTCTTCTCAGCATCATTTGTTGAAAAGACTATCTTTTCCTTATCAAGTGGTCTTGGTGTCCTTGTTGAAAATCATTCAATCAGACATATGAGGGTTTATTTATTTGTTTTCTATTCTTTCCCATTGGTCTGATTTGTCTGTCTTATGCCCGTACCACACTGTTTTAATTACTGCTACTTTGTACATTTTGAACTCAGGAAGTACAAATTCTTCAATTTTATTTTTATTTTTTCAAAACTGGTTTATCAGCTTGGGGTTCCTTGAGATTTCTTAAGAATTTAAGAATGGATTTTTCTACTTCTGAAAAAAATCAGAATTTTGATAGGGATTGCATTTTCTATAATCTGTAGATCACTTCGGGCAGTTTGGGCACTTTCTAATCCATGAACATTTCTTTTTTTTTTTTTTGAGTTGGAGTCTCACTCTGTCACCCAGACTGGAGTGCAGTGGCCGCTCCCAGCCACCTGCAGGGCTCCGATGACCCTGGGCTCGACCTGCTGGGCTCCGGTGACCCTTCTGCCTCAGCCTTCCAAGTAGCTGGAACTATAGGCGCGCGCTACCATAACCAGCTAATTTTTTATTTATTGTGGAGATGAGGTCTCTCCATGAACACTTCTAATCCATTTACTTATGTCCTTAACTTTTTAAACTTTTTGGTATACATCTTTCATCTCCTTAGTTAAACATATTTCAGTCTTTTTGATGTTATTGTAAATGGAATTGTATTTTTAGTTTCCTTTTTGGATTTTCCACTGTTAGTGCACAGAAATGCAACTGATTTTTGTGTGTTGATTTTGTATTCTGTGATTGCTGAATTTGTTTATTAGATCTAACAATTGTTTTCATGGGACCCTAGAGTTTTCTATATACAAGATCGTGTCATCTCTCCAGTGTTTCCTTAATATTAATCACCACCTGAGGTTTTATACACTGGGTTTTATTCATGTGTTTGTTTCCTATCTACTCTGCTAGAATCTAAGCTCTATGGGACATCTGCCTTGTTCACTACAGCATCCCTAGTGCCTTAAACAGTATTAACATATAGTAAAGGTTCAAAAAGTGTCTGTTGACTAATTAAATGAAAGAGTAAAAAGTTTCCAGTTGGAAAAAGATTATGTTTGAGTCAGCTTGAGCCATTTCTTCATATTGAAAATATTTTCTTTGTTCAAATATAGTGAGTTATTCTTGAAGTCAGGGCAAAATAGGTGCTGTCTAAAGCAGTTTTTTCAAGGTGTGGTCCATTAATCTATGACAATGGAATACCTTGATGATAGTTACTAAAGGTATAGACTGTTGAGACCCTAGGGCTACATAATCAGCATCCTTCGAAAATGGGGCCCAAGTGTCTGCCTTGGCAACATGCTTCCGGGTGTTTAGATGTATACTAAAATGTGATTTATACTAAATGCTGCTAAGATGATTATATGACTCCTCTTTGGTCTCCATTATCTGAATCTGTAAAAAAGTAGAAGACAGCAGGATATGGCAGCAAGCAGCGGAAAGGGCAGAGGAGTAGGAGTTCAAGACCTGGTTTTGACACTTCCAAGCTATGTGACTGCAAGCTAGTCACTGAGTCTTAGTTTTCTCCCTTGTGAAAGGGGTGCAATCATCTTTGCTCTGTCCATACTCACAGGGCTATGAGAAGCAATTATAAAACCCCTTTATAAGTTGCCAAACGTTAAATTCATGTAAGAGATTACAAGAAAGCTTTTATGAGAAAGAGTACAATCCTAAAAATAAAATATGTATAAGTAGTTTTAAAATATAAATGAATAACAACTAAAAGGAACATTTACTGAGTGCCTACATGTGCCATGCACTGAGGTAAGCATTTTGCAGGTATCAGCAAACTGAAGCCTCACCACAATCTTGTGAAGTAGGTATTACTATTATAGTTTTACACATGCGAAAACAGAGGCATAGAGAAGTAATTTGTAACTAAAGAGCTAAGTACCTTGCCCAAAGTCAGACAGTTAGTCATAGAGCAGAGTCAGAAACAAGTTCAAGTAGTAAAGAACTTACCCACACAATAGAGTTATTTCTGTGCTTACTAAGTTTTATCATGACTTAAACTTTCTAATGTTGAAAATGAATGCATTTATCTGATTTCAAAGCCATATGAGTAGTGTAGGAATACAAAGGAAAATGCTTTTGTTATAAATGCTACCTAAGTTTCCCCATACATGGCTCCTATGTTGATTCTGGAAGGAAAAAAGAGAAGAGTCACAAGCACCAACATTGTAGGTATCATAAAAACTGGCTTTGGAAAAGAATTTGACCTCCTTGCCACCTGAGGGGCAAGGGGCAAGGGGACAGGAGTGTGGAACATGGAAGGTGAGAGAAATGTCTACCACTGGCATCAATACCCAGGAAAGAAAAGAGCAAAGGAAAACCTACACCAGAGGCATGTACGAGCCAACGTGAGACACACCATATTTCTGATGAGGTCTTCATGCCTTCCTTGTCTTCAAGTAAAAATCGGAGCCATGAAATTCCTTTTTTGTTAACGTTAAGATATGTTAATGCCAGGCATTCATGACCGTAAGCATGGAAAATTGATGAAATTACAGTCTGTTCAGGGAAATAATATGGTGATGAGAGAAAGAATCTTTGCCTGTGTCAGGATCCTGGTGGCAGCTTTTTAAACAGGTGAACATTTTCTTCTCCCTTTGCTGAAAAACATCCCTTTGTACAATACGCCAAGTAGATGTCTATGGAGAAAGGTCAAAGGAAAAAGAGAGAATGACACAAATAATTGAGATATTTTTAAGGGCATGTAAGTCAGTGAGCGTTTCATTAGTATCATTTCAGCAATTTTCTGCTCTCAAAAAGTAGCCAAATTGAAACCATATACTTCTACTTAATGAGAAAAAGAATGTGATTATGTTGCCATAACATTAACATTTGAAACGGTCATATGACAGGCACCAGGAAAGTCAGAGTTTAAAAACTGAAGTAAAATTAACCTGGTCCTTTCCCATGAATACTTTTCAGCAGGATTTATCAAACAAACAAACAAAAAAATCACTTATTTATGAGCTTGTAACAGCCACAAGTCATTATTCAGAGTAACACATTTCTAGCATATGCTATATTGAAGTCTCAAGCAATGGAAAAAGTTGTTTATTCTTTCTCTTTAAATGGATCTTTATGTTATGTTTCAAGCATACAGAAAAATACAGAGAATCACATAACAAACACCCCTGTATCTACTGTTCGGCTCTATCTCAATCCTAAAATTATTGTCAGATTTGCCTTATATTTATTTTGAAAAAATAAAACATCACCAATTCAGTTGCCTCTGTGGGTCTCTCCCTTCCTGATCTTTCTACCCTTAACTCCCTACATCTAAAATACCTGTAAGGTCTGTTCCTAGCCCCTGTTCTTCAGTTGCACTTGTTTCCCACGTTAATTCAACCATTTCCGTGACTTAAGATCAGAGGAGGACCAAGGCCAGACAATGGAGTGCATTGTCTGCCGAGAGTTTAGGAAAATAAGACCAAGTATAGTCTGATTTTCATTATCACCAGTTCTAAGCAATATCAGTGATAAAATATCCCTTCCAAGATGGGAGTGGAGGTTAACTTAATTTATAAACAATAGATGTAGGTACCATTGAGTTTTAATTAAAAGAGGTAAACTTCAAATTTGCTTGTTTTTATTACTGCTTCTTTAATAAGCATTGTAGTTTACATGAAAGTTACTTTGGAGAATTCTCGTTTATACAGTCAACCCTCTTCCTCCATATAGGACACAGGCAGACTCAGCTAGAAGCATCCATTTCAAGAGCAGCTTGTAATAGTTAGAAGTCATTCAGGCCAGGCTCAGTGGCTCAGCTTGTAATCCCAGCACTTTGGGAGGCTGAGGTAAGTGGATTGCCTGAGTCCGTGGGTTTGAGACCAGCCTGGGCAACTTGGCGAGATCTCATCTCTACAATAAATCCAAAGAAAATTAGTCAGGCGTAATAGCTCATGTGGTTCCGGCTACTTGGAAGGTTGAGGTGGAAGGATCACCAGAGCCCAGCAGGTCGACGCTGGGGTAACCGTGAATGTACCACTGCACTCCAGCCTGGGCGACAGGGTGAGACTCCAACTCAAAAAAAAAAAAAAAAGAAGTCATTCACTCTTGTGTCAGGTATGGTTCATGTCTGCATCACCCCCGTAGTTCTACACGTTCCTGTGTTTAAGCAAATTTGATTAAACACATTCAAAATAAATAATTCACTCCAATTTCAAAATAAACATTGATAGCACCATGATTGTAAAAATGACAAAATCAAACTTGAGTTATTTCAATTTTGTCATTCTATGTGAACATTTGAAGTTTTTATTTATCTTTGAAATGTAAGACAGTGACACTGAGTGTGAACTAGTAGGAGAGATATTTTTGTTAGTAAGCGTAAAATATATTTCATACTTAAATATTTTACTAAATTTTAATAATATCTTTAAAATAAAAAAATTTTTTGGAGCTAGGGTCTTACTCTGTCACCCAGGCTGGACTGCAGTGTCACTACGATGACTCAACACAGCCTCAAACCGCTGGGTTCAAGTGATCCTCCCACCTCAACTTCCCAAATAGCGAGGACTACAGGCATATGCCATCATGCGCATCTAATGAAAATGTGTTTTTAATTGTTGATTTTTTATTTTAAAACCAAAGAATACACCAAGAAAAACTAAGTATTACCAATTATTACATGAGTATTAATGAAAAATATTTTGTCCTGTAAAGGATGGAGGGTTAAAAATTATCCACTGACACTGGATCACACTGGATATATCACCAGTGGAAATACTGATCAACGTGCATACTCCCAAATTCCTGTCTCTAGCTTAGACCTCTCTTATCAGCTCAATTAATATAGTGGAGTGATTTCTTGGCAACTCCACTTGGCTTTCTTACAGACATCTCAAAATTAGTAATCTAAATGGATGTTCCCCATACCACCTAGCTTATGCCTCTTTCAAGGCTTTTTGGCAAATGACACCACCACTATCCATCCAGTTACTTACACCAAATTCCAAGAGACATTGCTGATTCTTCTGTTTCCCTCACTCTCCGTTTCCAAGTAATCCCCAAAAGATTCCCACTGGTATCAAGCCATTGAATGCTATAACCACCAAGTCTCCCTGCATTCACACTCCTCTTTCTCCAGTCCATTCCTCCTGTGACCTTGAATCAGGTGATGCTGACCTCTCCCAAATTCTCTCCATGACTTCCCATTGCTCTGAGCATCATTACTGTGGCCTCTGCATTTCCTGTCCAACATCACCTTAAAACTCGTCCATCCTCTCTCCCTTGCTTCTATCTGCAGAGAGCTTGTTTCTGATTCTCAAACACTCAAATACTTTCCCCAACTCCTTTTCCTAGAGGAGCCTGGAAAACTTTTGCCTCAGTTCTTATAAGAGCTCATTCATTGTTATCCTTTAACGTGTAGTTCAAAGGCACTTTTCAGAGCAGCCTTTCTTGGCTCTATTCATACCCATTATCAACTTCGTAATGATTAATGCTTATTCATCTCTTAGTGAATTATTTATCCCCTAATAAAGCAATGGGAAGTCATGGAGATAAAGCAATGGAAAGTCATGGAGAGAGTTTGAGAGACGTCAGCATCACCTGGTTCAAGGTCACAGGAGGCATGGATTGGAGAAAGATGAGTGTGAATGCAGGGAGACTTGGTGGTTATGGCATTCCATGGCTTGATACCAGTGGGAATCCCTTGGAGATTACTTGGATATGGAAAATGAGGGAAACAGAAGAATCAGCAATGTCTCCTCTCCAAGAGAGCAGGAGCCTGGTCTGCTTGTTCACTACTGTGTCTTCAGTGTCTAGCACACAGTAAATATTTGTTGAGAATGAATGAATGAACGCTCCCTTTTTGCTCTGCATCTATGATCTATGATTGCTGCAGAAGCTGCTATGCTCTCGGGTGACATACCCTCACTGGTCCAGGAGAATGCATCTGTTTCACGTTGAAACACCAAAACCCTCTCTCTGGATTTTGGAACTGGGATTGACAAAAAGCCGCTCAGGTAGATAAATTTGCGCCATAAAAAACTCAGGGGATATCAGTGACTGTGCTTTCTATCATGTGAGCCAGAAAAATAGAGACAACAATTTGACAGAGAGATAAATAAGGCAGATATGTATAAGATAGCAAGTACAAGACACAATATCCTGAGGGTGTATTGTGCCTGGTCCCAGATCATCCTGAGTTCCCATCACAGCCCTGTCCTTTTGTTTACTAGATACCACAAAATCTACATACTAAAGATACTTGCCCCTTTTCTTCAACTGTACTTCTGCCTTAGAAACAATACGAAAGATCCCTTTTGCTTAAATTGGTTTGGATTGAATTTCTCTCACCTGCAATCTTAAAAACACCACGAAAGCACAATTTGTTGGGCCAAAAAGTAATGTGGATAAGCAATGGCTAAATTGTGGTGCCCATCAAATGAGCAGTTCAAGAACATGAAGTCACGAAAGTGGACATAAGTCGATGTTACTCTTAAAAAATACATTGATAATCTGAACTAGCGTTTACCAGCCAAAAGGGGCAGTAAAAGAATGAGATAACCAATGGATTAACTGAGAAGAGTCCATTGTGATGAGGCAGAAGGTTGGTAGCATCATTTAAGAAGGCATTGCCAGAGATAAGGGAGGAGGAGTCAACAGAGAGGGCAGGGTTATGGTACATACAAGGGGGGATCCCCCCTAAAATTGAATTTATTTATTAAAAATTGTGTATTTGCCAGGCTCGGTGGCTCAGCCTGTAATCCCGCGCCTTTGGGAGGCTGAGGTGAGTGGATTGCCTGACCCCGCGGGTTCGAGACCCGCCTGGGCAACCTGGCGAGACCTCATCTCTACAATAAATCAGAAAATCAGCCGGGCGTGGTAGCACACGCCTGTAATTCTACTTGGAAGGCTGAAGCGGAAGGATCGCTGGAGCCCAGCAGGCAAGGCTGCGGTGGCCGGAAGCGGCCACTGCACTCCAGTCTGGGCGACCGAGTGAGACTCCAACTCAAAAATAAATAAATGAATAAAAATAAAACTAAAAATAAAAACTAAAAAAAATTGTGTATTTATTCTTACATGTTTAAACTCCAGTCACCTTCAAAGCACTCTCCATCCAATGCAATACACTTATCAAGACACTTTTCCCACCGCTCAAAACAGTTTTTGAACTCTTCAACTTTGATGTCTTTTTGTGTGCTTTTGTCATTTTTTGTTTCAAATTTTCCACATCAGCAAAACATTTCCCTTTGAGAATTTTTTTTTTCCCTGGGTGAGGGGAACCACTCAGAGTGAGATCAGATGAATAGGGAGCATAGGGCATGGGGGTCAAAAACTGCTAAACACTCAGCATGGTGTGGGCAGGTGTGCTCATAAATCACCCATGATGAAATGATCATGACATGGTCAAAAGCATTGAAACAATGTCCCCCCCCAAAATTCATTGAAACCAAACGCAGCCTCTCACAACAACACTAGCTGGTACACTGATGCTGATGGGCTCCTAGAATACTTACCTAGCAGAGGAAGCCAGCGCTATAAGAGATCGACCCTCCAAAAGATAATTTCGGGTTTTTTGGGGTCCTCTCTCATCCAGATGACTTCACATCCTAGAAGATATTCATCCATCAGACATTCAGCAAGTGTCCTCTATGTGCAGGGCACTGAGTGTGGCCTGAGCCTTTGGTTAGATGTGCAGTCTGTGCACTAAGCAAGGGGGCCTGGAGGTAGTGGTCTGAAACCCAAGCCAAGCTCTGCTTACCAACTGTGAACAGGAGCTGTGACTGCTCAGAGAAGGCCCCTGTTTCAAATTCATATGAAGATCAGTTGAGTTCCTGCCTGAGGCCCAAAGCTTCTAGAGGATGATCAAACACAGGCCTTGGCTAGGCTAGGTGGCTCAATCTGTCATCCCAGCACTTTGGGAGGCTGAGGTGAGTGGATTGCCTAAGCCCATGGGTTCGAGACCAGCCCAGGCAACTTGACCAGACCTCATCTCTACAATAAATAAAAAATTAGCCAAGCGTGGTAGCGCATACCTGTAGTTCCAGCTACTTAGAAGACTGGAGCAGAAGGATCACCGGAGCCCAGCAGGTCATCACACAGCCGAGAGTGTGCCACTGCATTCCAGCCTGGGCAACAGAGTGAGACTCCAACTAAAAAAAAAATCCAAAAAACAAAAACAAACAAAAAAACCACGGGTCTTACCTCAGCTGCTCCTAGGCTGTATCCATGCATTGTTATATTACAAAAGTCTTCCCAAGGTAGAGGACATTCAAGTGAAATCTTTTTTTTTTTTTTTGAGTTGGAGTCTCACTCTTTCGCCCAGACTGGAGTGCAGTGGCCGCTCCCGGTCACCGCAGCCTCGCCTGCTGGGCTCCGGCGATCCTTTAGCCTCAGCTTTCCCAGTAGCCAGAATTACAGGCGCGCGCTACCACGCTCGGCTGATTTTTTGATTTATTGTAGAGATGAGGTCTCGCTGCCCGGGTGGGTCTCGAACCCGCGGGCTCAGGCAATCCACTCACCTCAGCCTCCCAAAGGCACGGGATTACAGGCTGAGCCACTGAGCCCGGCTGAAATCTTAAATAATTTAGAGGCATACAGACAAGGGGGCTAAACATTTCCAGCAAGGGAACAGTATGTGCAAGATCTTGACAGCATGGCATGTGGTGGTTTGTGTCAGGGATGGCGAGTATGCCAGAAAAGCTAGAGAACTGGATGCAAAGAAAGGGGTGGAAAGGGTGCGAAAGGGGAAGAAGCCATCAAGAAGGGCTATATGTTCTACATTTCGGAATGTGGGATTCATCCTCTAGTGCTGAAGAGCTTTATGCCAGAGGGTAACATAGATGGGGATGGTGGATGGATGGAAGAAGGCCAGGCCTGAAAGCCTGGCACTAGGAGGCTGGTGCAATAGTCCAGGAGGGGGCTGGCAAGGGCCTGAACCAAAGCAGTGGCAAAGGCTACTGAAAGTAAGAAACAGAATGAGTGGCTATGAGTGACATTTCAGGATAGGATGCAGGCAATTTAGAGACCCTAAGTCCTGGCTTGCCCAAGGCGGTTTCAGTTTACATCTGTTGTCTGACTTTATTATGAACTGTGACCCTTGCACTTGTGAAAGAGTCCTGGCTTGGGTGGTAAAATATATGTTCGCCCTAACTGTTGAGCATGAAAGAAAGAGGAGTCAAGGATGTCCTTCAGGATCTGGTTCGCTCGCCTGAAGATCATGGTTCTGATTAGTAGGGTAGAGAGTGAAAAAGGACAGTTTTGGACCAGAAAAATAACAAGATTATCACATACTAGCTTTAAGGTGCTAGTGGGATATTTGACTGAAATTACCAAGTAAATAGTTTAAAATATACTACAATATAGCACAGAATGTTACAAAAGATCATAAAAGACTTTAAGACCATCTGCTATGGTTACACAACTCTTTCCCCTAAAATGTTCCTCCAGTCCTTAAATATGTTAAGTTCTCCACCAGAAACTCAAAATCACTGATAAGAAAGTTGCAAGTCGGGCTCGGTGGCTCAGCCTGTAATCCCGTGCCTTTGGGAGGCTGAGGTGAGTGGATTGCCTGAGTCCGCGGGTTCGAGACCCACCTGGGCAATTTGGCGAGACCTCATTCTACAATAAATCAAAAATTAGCCAGGCATGGTAGCGCGTGCCTGTAGTTCCAGCTACTTGGAAGGCTGAGGCGGAAGAATCGCCGGAGCCCAGCAGGTCAAGGCTGCGGTGGCTGGGAGCGGCCACTGCACTCCAGTCTGGGTGACAGAGTAAGACTCCAACTTAAAAAAAAAAAGAAAGAAAGAAAGTTGCAGGCACACATGGAGAGAGTAAATCCAATGGCTTTTCCCGCTGGACACCAACCAACAAAGGAATTTGGTTTCTGCTGCCAAATCCTCTTCCAATGGAAACCTCCTGCCTTGAATGGGGGCATTTTACAGAAATGTCAGTACCCAAGTCTCTCAGAGGAGAGACTTCAATTATAATGTACAATAAATCAATATAGGAACTTTTAATTTTTTTACTAGTCATTTGAGGCCAAAACATTCTGAAACACACAGTATAAATGTTCCCAGCTTCTCTTTCCACATTCTGGATTTAAAATAAACTGGGAAGAATAAAGTAAGATAAGCTGAAAACCAGCTTCTCTCATGACCGCCACCACTCACTCTATGGCTTCCTAAGAGGTAGCATGCTGCCTTAACCAGTCCCTACCCCAGCCTCCCAACTCTCCTCCCACCCCAACACTGACACTTGGGTTGAACTTCAGCAATGAAACAATTTGTCACAGCAACAGCTGAAGCGAGAAGTGTCAGCAAGATTGATTAGACTTATTATTACAGGCTCTAGCACCCATCAGAGCCATGACGGCCATGCCTTCTTCTTACAGCCTGCATTGGGGAAGCAGTAACCAGCCAACAACCTGGCCGCCGGGGAAGTCAACATCACCTACTTTCTCCTGGGCCAATGGAGACAGACAGCCCACCCCGCGCCCTGCCAACTGAGCCCCCATCTGACATGACCGCCTGCCCTATTACCAGCCTCATTAGGTTTTATTTACACCAGCACAATCTGAACATCACACAGCAGAACCAGCATAATTGATTAAGGTGATCCACCGAAGAGCAGTTTTGCTTCAGGAAATGTTTTTTTAATTCTAGCAGTGCACCCTCAACAAGGAGGGCACAGAGACATGAGGGGTGTGCTCACTTCTCTCTCGCTTGTAATTGGATGAAGTCTAGAGAGGAAGAAAAGTGGGGAAGGAAAACACCTAATACCTTATGGGGTGGAAGGCGCATGGAGCATCAGGACACTTGCTACAGGCAAGCCGTGTGACCACAGACAAGTCCCTTCCACTTACTGATTGCTGGTTTCTGAGCCAGAAGTTTGGGAGCAATCCTTTTCCCCCTCATTTACCAAGCGCCTCAATTTCCAACTATGTCGTTCATATCTGCCTTGGTTTGAAGCTTCAGTTTATGTCAACCTCGAGCTTAAAATCTTTCATTGGCTTCCCAGGGATAGTAGGACAAAGATTCATCTTCATATGGAGACATGCAGTCTCTCAGGCTTTCATCCATATAGCAGAAATAGGAAAACAGTGACCAAACGGGCTGGACCTTGTGAGCATTGATTTCTTCTATAGATTACCCATACTCTCACCATGCTGTGTTCCACCTGCCTGACTGGGTTCCGCCTATTGGCCATCGCTTAAAACTGAAAGAACCACATATGCCCTCCCCCTTTGGTCCTAGGATCCCTCTACAATCTTAAAAATTATTGAGAACTCCAAAGAGATTTTGTTTATGTGGGTTATATCTGTCTGTTATTTAATCGATTAGAAATTAAAACTGAGAATTTTGAAATTATTTGCTAATTGAATATCCAGAAAGCTATAACTTATTAAGTAGCATATTTAGGTTAAAGTAATTATAGTGTCAAAACCAAAAAATTAGAAAGCAAAGTAGCATTGCTTTGCATTTTTGCAAATTTCCTTTAATGTCTGGCTTAATAGAAGACAGCTGGATTTTCATATCTGCTTCTGCATTAAATCAGTTGTAATATTACATGCCACGTAGCCCCTGAAAAACTCCATTATACACTCATAAGAATGAACAAGTCAAATAGCATCTTAGTATTATGATGAAAATAGTTTGAGTTCCTGAAAGACTCTTGGAAACTCCCAGGAGTGTCAAGATCACATTTTGAGAGCTTCCAATCTGGTATAAGTGGGATGAGGTAAACTTCTTGAGATCAACGGTCATGTGAAACAAACCAGGTAACACACAAGCTTAGAATTAGGTGGAGATGGATTTGGGTCTCAGCTCTGCCGCTCAGAAACATGTACATCAGAGAACTCTCGGGTTACTCGCATGTAAAATGGAAACAATGCCATCTATTCCATGAGTTATTGTAAAAATAGGGCAGGGTATAGAAGTGCTTGCGACGGCCTAGGATATGATAATCATGAGAGAAGAGTGAGTCATTAAATGACCTTGAAAAGTTATGTGCTATCCTGACACACTTTGGCTCTTGCTATTTAGTTTGAGGGGAAAAAGGTACAAGCATATTTAGTATATTATAGAATGGTATGTTATTGTATAGTCTAGTATGACATAACATAGCGTGGAATAGTATGAGATAACACAGCTTGGTATGATATAGTATGACATAGCATATACAGTATATTAATAGTATAGTTTAGCTTAGCATAGTATGGTATGACACAACATAGCATGGGATAGTGTGATATAACATAGCATGATATAGTATAGCATAGCATATATAGTATATTAATAGTATAGTTTAGCATAACATAGCATAACATAGTCTAGTATGACATAACATAACATGGGATAGTCTAGTATGACATAACATAGCTATGGGATAGTGTGCTATAACAGCACGATACGTATAGTATAGCAAAATATATATATTATATTAGTAGTATAGGTTAGCATAGCATAGTATAGTATAGTATGACATAATGTAGCAAGGGATAGGATAGTATGATATGGTATAGCCTAATATGACTTACCATAGCATGATATAGTAAAGTATGGCATAGCATATATAGTATATTAATGGTATAGTTTAGCGCAGCATAGTATAGTATGACATAGCATGGGATAGTATGCTATAACATAGTATGATACAGTATAGTATAGCATAGCATATATAGTATATTAATAGTATAGGATAGCATAGCATAGCATAGTATAGTATGACATACTATAGCATGGGATAGGATAGTATGATATGGTATAGCCTAGTATGACCTAACATGGCATGATACAGTATAGTATAGCATAGCACATATAGTATATTAATGGTATAGTTTAGCATAGCATAGCATAGCATAGCTTTGGGGATAGGAGCAGCTCATTCCCAGTCTCACAGGTCAGGTGAGAAAAGTGGTCTTTATTTTATGAGCAGTGGGAAGCCATGAAAAGATTTTATGCAGCAGAATGGCATGGTCAGATTTACTTTTGGAAAAGATAGTGCTGGCTGAGACACAAAAGAGTGCTGATCAAATGGCACCATTTATAGCTGGCAGCTACCCTTGATGGGGAGTTAGAGATTGCAATAGGGCAATCATTTTTTAAACAAATGTTTTGTTTAAAAAAAGGTAATGCTGACTCGAATGTGGACAGCCAAGTAGGAGGCAGCAAGAGTTGGAGCAGAGAAGTCAGTTAGGAGGTGAGTGCCAAAGTGGCAAGAGACAATGGACTCGGGGGGCCAAGTAAGTGAGAGTGGAGATGTAGAGAAGTGGGTGAATTTAAGGGCTGCTTAGAAGAGGATAAGGGGTGGGGATGCCAAGGTTGCCTCATAAATTCCTACCTTCGTAGTTGGATGAATGGTTATAGCATCACTCAGAAAACAAAGATACTAGAAGAAGACCAGATTCGCTTTTGTTGGCCTTGCTGCTGTTTTCAGGGCAGGGGAGTCAGGGAAGGGTGAGATCAAGTTTAAATGTTGAGTTTGTGCTGGGCTCAGTGGCTCAGCCTGTAATCCCGCGCCTTTGGGAGGCTGAGGTGAGTGGATTGCCTGAGCCTGTGGGTTCAAGACCCACCTGGACAGTGAGACCTCATCTCTACAATAAATCAAAAAATCAGCCGGGCGTGGTAGTGTGCGCCTGTAATTCCGGCTACTTGGAAGGCTGAGGCGGAAGGATCACCGGAGCCCAGCAGGTCGAGGCTGCGGTGGCCGGAAGCGGCCACTGCACTCCAGTCTGGGCGACAGAGTAAGACTCCAACTCAAAAAAAAAAAAATGTTGAGTTTGAGATGCTTGAAGACATCTAAGTGGAGATGCTGCTAGCAGCCTGCTAGATATACAAGCCTGGAGTTCACAGAGGATTATGTGGACCACAGATTTATACTAGAGGATTGCTTGTAAAACTGAAGCCATGGCATGACTAGCCTCACATAGCGAGAGAATATTGTGTTTGAAGAGAAGGGGGCCCAGGAACTTTGTGGAATATATCAGCATTTAAAGGACTTCCTGGAGGAGGATGAGCCAATATAAAGACAGTGTGAAGGAGAAGTCAGGGAGAGAGGAGGAAAACCAAGTATATTCCATGTGGGGAGCCAAGGGGAGGGAACACTTTCAGGAGAGCACTGTCAGAGGGGCTTAATCCTGCTGAGAAGTCAAATAAAATACTTACTGGAAGCCAGGTTTGGTGGCTCACAGCTGTGATCCCAGAACTTTGGGGAGCTGAGGACAAAGGATTGCCTGAGACCAGCCTGGGCAACTTAGCAAGACCTCATCTCTACAATTAAAAAATCGACCAGGCTCGGTGGCTCAGCCTGTAATCCTGCACTTTTGGAGGCCGAGGTGAGTGAATTGCCTGAGCCCGCAGTTCAAGACCCGCCTGGGCAACTTGGCGAGACCTCATCTTTACAATAAATCAAAAAAATTAGCCGAGCATGGTAGCACGCACCTGTAGTTCCAGCTACTTGGCAGGCTGAGGTGGAAAGACCGCCGGAGCCCAGCAGGTCGAGGCTGCGGTGGCCGGGAGCCGTGCCACTGCACTCCAGTCTGGGTGAGAGAATGAGATTCCAACTCAAAAAAAAAAAAAAAAACGTTAACCAGGTGTGGTGGCCGGTGACTGTAGTTGCAGCTATGTGAAAGGCAGAGATGGAAGGACTGTATGAGCCCAGCAGGTCGAGGTTGCGATAGCCGTGATTGTGCCACTGCGCTCCAGCCTGGGTGACAGAGGCTTAAAACAAAAAACTGAAGTTTCTCAAAGAAGAAATTCTGTCTCCAGAATGCAACATCATCTCCTACCTGAGTTTCCAGCCTGCCAACCTGCTCTTCAGATTTCAAACTTGCCAGTCTCCACAGTCATATGAGCACATAAAAAAAATCTTAACATATAAATACACACAAATATACAAGAGGGGGACCCAAAAATCCTGAAATTTATTTATTTAAAAATTGTGTATTTATTCTTACATGTTTAAACTTCAGTGACATTCAAAGTATTCTCCATTTGACAAACTACTTCTATTGAGATGCTTGTTCCACTGATCAAAACAGTTTTTGAACTCGTCCATTTTGATACCTTTTAGTGCTTCTGCCATTTGTTGTTTCACCTTTTTCACATCAGCAAAGTGTTTCTCTTGTAGGACTTTTTTCATCTGGAGAAATTTTTAAAAGTCGATCAAGGTGAGATGGTGTGAATAGGAGGGTGGGGCATGAGGGTCATGCTGTTTTTGGTCAAAAACTGCTGAACACTCACACAGTGTGGGCAGGTGCGCTCATAAATCACCCATCATGAAATGAGCAAACACATTAAAAGAATCTTCCCCCCCAAAATTAATTGAAGCCAAATGCAACCTCTCACAACAACACTAGCTGGTACGCTGATGCCAATGGGTTCCTAGGACTACTGTGGGGATCTTGTACTATAAACTACAAGGGGCCTGCCCTCCAAAAAATATCACGTTTTGTTTGGGGTCCCTCTACATATATATATATATACACACACACACACACACACACACACACACGTATGTGTGTATATAGAAATACATGTGTGTATATATTTATGTTTATCTGTCTATATCTGTATTTCTATCTCCATTGGTCTGTCTCTCTGGAGTATCGTGTCTAAGCAGCCAGCAGGAAACAGGGAAATTGAGAGAGGTCCATTCTGATGATGATAAATACAGAGGATAGAGGTGTGGCTGGGTTTTTAGTTTTCATCTCAGAAAGAAGCAAGAACGAAAGGCCAGGGACTTTGATTCTAAAATTCTGTGACACTTAAAATCACTGTACTTTCTCCACATTGGCTGCTTTTGTTACTCCCTACCTGTTTTTGTGCATTATCAGTCAGAAAGCTGTTCAATGCCAAGGTGTTGTGGCCAGTTTCAGATGTGGCATAAAAGACTCAACAGAGTGAGATGCACCTTACTCTGTAACTGCACTTAGGAATGGGAAAATTCCAAAGGGGAGAGCTGGGGGAGGACTCAAAGTCCCAAGAGCAGGCAGAGTCCCAAAATCCATGGCAAGGAGGAACAAAGCACACGAGAAGACAAATCCCAGGCAGGTTCTGGAGGTTAATAGCAGAAAGCCTTCCAATGACCCCCCCTTCCCCAGGAATTCATGATTTTCAGCACTGGCTAGAGAGAGGGCAAATATCATCCCCATGCCCAACACTGCTCTCCCTCTGCTCCAAGCCTAACTCTTCTGTGCTGACTTACAGGATGGTAAGCATCTGGTTGCAAAAAAAAAACACCCAAAAAACCCATAAACGAGGGTGACAGGTGTGCCTGTGACATATTTAAGCTTTCCCAGACAGTCATTCTAAGAAAGCATTTATCTGTCAGGGTCAACTCCAGCAGGTGACTCTTTCATTTTCTGCTAATTCAATTTGTGTAAAAACAGACATAGCTCATTGGCTAAATCTGCCCTTCTCTTGGAGAGGAACTTGATACGGCTTGAAGTCACCTGCTTAATTCCCATCTCCTGTTACAACCAGGAAGCTATATTTTTATTTGGTTAAAATGAAGAAATCTGAGATCTGGACAAGACCTTGAAATGCATCAAGTTTAGTATCTTCTTTCCATGACGGCAAGGATGTGGAAGGCCACAGAGCAGCCATCCAAACAAGGCAGCTGAAAGAATAAGAGGAGCATTCTGGAATGACACTGTAAGATCAATCCAGTGTACTCAAACCAACTTTCCACAGTGTGAGGGGTCAGGTGAAGGGGATGATGGATGTCGGGGGTGATGAGGTGAACGTTCCATTTGCCAGTAGACATGGCATTCTTTGTCATCTGGTCCAACCTCTCCCCCAAAGCCCTTACACTATTTCCGACCTCTGCTTAAATACTTGCAAGAATGAGGGTCTCTCCATTATCAAGCTGACCCAAAACACAACTTTGGTTTATTTTCAGGTGGAACGAAATCTGTGTCCTTAAAACTTCTACCTGTGGAAAATTTCACCGGAAATTTTAAAAAGTCCTGACACCCAGGCTACACACCTGGCCAATCAAATCAGAAGCCCAGGAATTTGTCTGAAGCCCCTCAATGATCCCAGTGGGGAGACAAGATTAAAAACCCCTTCCTTTGGCCCAGTTATCACATGAATTTGTTAGAGCTGCCTTCACGAAATGCTTCAGACTGGGTGGGGCTTAAACAACAGAAATGCATTTTCTTATAGCTTTTGGGGATGGAGGTCTGAGCTCATAGTGTTGGCAGGTTGGGTTTCTCCTGAGTCCTCTCTCCTTGGCTTGCAAGCGTCGACCGTCTTGCTGTGTCCTCATGGTACCTTTTTCTCTGTGTGTTTACATCCCTGCTGCCTCTCTCTTTTCTCAAGGACACCAGTCACACTGGATTAGGGGCTCACCCTTATGACCCCATTTAATCTTAATTACCTCCTTAAAAGCCTTTTCTTCAAATATAGTCACATTGGAGGTTAGGGCTTCAGCAGATAAGTCGGGGGGGGGCAGGTAAGTCAGTCCATAACAGTTCTGCTCACAGACTAGAACTGGTTGAGTTAGAGTACCTTACCCAATGTGACGTGTTACCCACATGTCCCTTGAGATATTAGGTGGTGATGGTGGCCAGGGGGATTGGGGGCCACCAGAGGCCTTGGGATAGCTGCCTCTGACCCTCTCCAGCCAATTCAGGCCTCCTTAGAAAGCAGCCCCACTGAGCAGGACTCGATGTCGTGCCCAGTAGTCTCACAATTCCCAAAGGAAGCAAACAAGTAAGCAATGTTTGGCCTTCCCAACGAATTGAGTGTAGCCAAAGCAGCTTTCTGCCACCGGTATGTCTCCTGCAGTCCACTGCTAAGCAGCCATGGAGACCCTGGGGGAGCTCCAGGTGCCCAAGAAGCAGAGCACAGGCCCAGGAGGCAAAGGCTAAATGCCATACAGGTGCAGCTCCAGGTGGTAGCTTCTACCCTCTCCTTTCACACACCCCAGATGATATATTGTGACAACTGATCTAGTGTCAGGCAAGGAGATTCTGCAGATGACAGCTGCATCATTATTTTGAGATGCTTGGTACTTATGTGCCTACAACAGTGTCAGTTGCATAGTTAGCCTCAATATATATTTGTGGCATGAACACGTAAATACAGTAAATGAAACATTTGATTGGATTTGAAATCCATTAACAGTATTCTCAGAGACTTTAACATTAAAAGTCCTTACATGTAATTGCAATTGTTAAAATTTTTGAATGGTTGTAAAAATATTTTAAGTTTTGTCTCCTGTATGAACAAAAATTTTCATTCACTGTGATTTCAAGAATTTTAAGAGCTTATCATTAAATAGTCTTGATCAGAATTGTGGAAGCTATCTCAGGGTTAAAACCTGATTTTTTTTTTAAGTCATGTTCATTGAAGCAATGTTTCTCCTTGTTTCCAAGCAATATTCTCAAGCAGCCTCCTCCTTGCTTTATATAAGAGATGCTATTTGAAAGGCATTTTTGACATATTTATACATTTTACATATTTGATATTTGTATCTTCCCTAATATTTTGTATTTTATCTTTCTTATCACAATCCCATAACATATGAAGAAAATATAGTGAAAAATTTCCCTATAGTCATCTACAAATCTCTAGTTTATCTAGTTGTATCTTTAAACTGTTATCAATTTTTCTGTTATGACATGAAAAAGGTTAGAGAACACTGTCTTCTACTTCTCTCAGTAAATGGCACTCCCATCCAAAACTGAACCAACTCAGGAATCCCCTGAGTTCTTTCCGTTCCTCATGTTCTAAATCCCACCGTTCGGCAGTCCAGTTGTGGCTACTTTCTTTTTTTTTTTTGAATTGGAGTCTCACTCATTGCCCAGGCTGGAGTGCAGTGGCATGTTCACGGCCACCCTAGCATTGACCTGCTGGGCTCCGACAATTCTTCCGCCTCAGCCTTCCAAGTAGCTGGAACTACAGGCGTGTGCTACCATGCCTGGTTAATTTTTTATTTATTGTAGAGACAAGATCTTGCCAAGTTGCCCAGGCTGATCTCGAACCTGTGGACTCAGGTGATCCACTTGCCTCAGCCTCCCAAAGTGCTGGGATTATAGGCTGAGCCACTGAGCCCGGTCTGGCCACTTTCACAGTTGTCCCCTCTCATCCCACTCCCTTCACCTCCAATGCTTCCACCTGGACTAAGCCACCATTATCTCTTGCCTGGACTATTGCACAAGACTCCTAACTGGTCTTCCATCTTCTGTTTTTCTTAACCTTCTACAATTTCTCCTCCATGTGGCAGCCGGAGTATCTTTTTAAAACCCTAATCACTGATGTAGTGTCTCCCCTACTCCCTACAATCCCCAAAGGCCCTTCCAACAATACCTGGACTCTTTGTGTAATAGGAAAGACTTGGCTTGTCTGCCCTTGGCATTCCTCTCTGGCCTCTCCTCTTCCTGCTCTCCCATAGCAAGCCATGCTTCGACACACTGGCCTTCTCTCTGATACCTAGGGAAAGAATACTTTGGACCAAAGGTCAAGGCCAAGTGGAGATACCAAGCAAGCAACTAGATATACAGAGAGTCTAGGTTCAGGGGGATAGCTGGGCTGGAGATGAGTAGAAATCCATGAGGCTGGAGGAGCAGAAGGAGGGGAGCTTAGAAAGAGGATAGAGGCTAGGCAAGGTGGCTCACACCTGTAATCCCAGCACTTTGGGAGGCTGAGGTGGGAGGACTGCTTGAGCCCAGGAGTTTGAGTCCAGCCTAGGCAACATAGCGCAAACTCATCTCTACCAAAAATAAATAAATAAAATTAGGCAGTGTAGTAGCATACCTGTAGTCCCAGCTACTCCAGAGGATGAGGGGAGAGGATCATCTGTGTCCGGGAGGCCAAGATTGCAGTGAGTCGCGATCATGCCACTGCACTCCAGCCTGGGTGGCAGAGTGTGACCCCGACTCAAAAAAAGAAAACAAAAAGGAGTACAGAACACAGGACTAAAGACAGCTATGGCGTTCTCCAAACGTGCGAAAGTCAGGAAGATGAAAAGGAATCTGTTTACTCTATTTGCTCGATTGACTCTTTCTATAATGTATACATAGATCAAAACATCACATTGTGCTCCATACATATACACAATTATTATTCTTCCATTAAAAATACATTTTAAAATGCTTAAAGGAATCTATAAGCCAGACTGAGAGGCAGCAGCCAGTGGCACAGGAAAAATATCAGGAGATCTGGGGGGGCCTTAGTAACCCTGTGAGAAGCTTGTTGAAAATATATTTTTTCAGCCGGGCTCGGTGGCTCAGCCTGTAATCCCGCGCTTTGGGAGGCTGAGGTGAATGGATTGCCTCAGCCTGCGGGTTCGAGACCCGCCTGGGTAACTTGGCGAGACCTCATCTCCACAATAAACCAAAAATTTAGCCGGGCATGGTAGCGCGCGCCTATAGTTCCGGCTACTTGGAAGGCTGAGGTGGAAGGATTGCCGGAGCCCAACAGGTCAAGGCTGCGGTGACCGGGAGCAGCCACTGCACTCCAGTCTGGGCGACGAAGTGAGACTCCAACTCAAAAAAAAAAAGAAAAAAAGAAAATATATTTTTTCCACTGGAGATGGACACCCAAAATTTGTTTTGTTTTTTTAAACAAGTACTCCTAGTCTTGTTCTCATCAGAGAAACCTGGGAAACACCGCCCTAGAGCTTGGCCCAATCAGAAGAATCACCTGCCAGGGTCCCTTTTCAAACACACACCTTCTAGTGACCTCGCCCCCAAATTCACTGAATCTGAATTTAGCAGATTATCATCCAGATTTATCTCTCCTTAAGACTTGTTCCAAAACAACCCACATGGTTTTGCTTTTGAGCCAATAAATCAGTAATTCTCTCTTCATTCACAAAGGCTGATATGCCATTTCTACAACTAGAGATGCTTTCTCTAAAAACCAGGCAGAATTTAGTTCAGTTCATGTGTGGTATGTTGCATTCTGGGCCGAGAGTCTCAGGTATGAACTAGAATCACAACAAACAAATAGGAAGCTCCACTGTAGAGAATGCCAGGTGCAGTGGCTCAAGCCTGTAATCCCAGCACTTTGGGAGGCCGAGGCGAGAGGACTGCCTGAGCCCAGGGGTCCGAGACCAGCCTGGGCAACTTGGTGACACCTCCTCTCTACAATATATCAAAAAATTAGCTGGGCGTGGTAGCTCACGCCTATAGTTCCGACTACTTGGAAGGCTGAGGCAGAAGGATGGCCTGAGCCCAACAGGGCAACACTGGGTGGCTGTGAGTGTGCCACTGCACTCCAGCCTGGGCGACGAAGTGAGACTCCAACTTAAAAAAAAAAAAAAAAAAAGCTAAGAGTGAGAGCTCTTCACCTAAGTTTCTCAGCTGATCTTTGTGTGCAAAGGCATCCAAAGTATTTTTCTCAGGAATCATATCTACTTCTCCCAAGTGTTCTCATGCCGGTTATGCCAAGATGGCACCCAGAAGTCTGTTACTGGTCTTCCCACACTTCTCCCAATCCAACCTGCGCCATGTCTCTTTTCAGATACTGCACGAGATCCTTTCTAAATTTTCTTACTCTGTTAAAAATCCTCCCCGTTCATTTGATCAAAATGGGAAACTTTTTGCCCTCTCTGACAGAAATCATTCCGTGTTGGCCATCTGATGGGTACTTGGGGTTAATTAGAAAATCCCCATCAAGAGTTCAGAGGCCAATATCAGCTGTCAAAATCCCACATTCCCCTCTCTCCCCTCTTTCAAGTGCAAAACAACCTGTGTCTGAAGATGTGCCGGAGATGAAAGGGCACACACCCGCGCTGGGGGCTTTGCCTCGGCGCTATTCACGGCCCCACCACCATGAATACAACCAAATCTCAAATGAAAGTTTTAATCTCCCCACTGCATTCAGCCTAAAGAGAAAAGGGCTTCCTTTTAACAATTTCCCCCCTTAAACCTTTTGTGTTGCAATGCTCCTGAAAAAAGCGGAGATTTCACTCTGACCCGGCGAGGGCTTTGCGCCAAAGAAAGCAATGCACCTCAAACCTTTTGTGCTGGGAGAGGGCGGGCGGCGGGGCCCGAAGCAAGGCGCGCAGAGGCCGCGGCCCAGCGGCGGGGCCGGCGGGGGACGCAGAGTGCGGGTTTCTCTGCAGACCCGGCTCTGGTCTCTCCACCCATGGGCTTAGTGGGAACATCGCGGGCCCCATTACTTCTCAAAATGGGGGTCTGGGATGGGAGTGAGACACGGGGGGACGATTTCCCAGCCAGAATACGAGTCTGGAACCACCAAAACCTGCAGCCAGGAGTCTCCGTGTGGCCCTTTGTTTCCACACTGCGCTCGGAAGAAGGAAAAAGAACACTTGCAGCATAAACCCCACTCCAAGGCCACCCTTTGGGGTGTTCACAAGAGCCTAGTGGGTTGCTGGAAACCAGATTCCAACTCCCTCCACCATGCCTACCCTCGGGCGTAATTTCTGGGAGCGGGAAGCTTCCTCCTGCTCTCTGTGAAACACTTTTGGGTGCAAAGCGCCTCTCCCTCTGAGACCTGCGGTCCGCGGGACTCAGAGAGAAGGCGGAGCGACGTTTCTGTCTTTGCCAATTACTCCCTTTGCACGTGATTACATGCTAGAGGTGCTCATGGCAAGCAACGCAGCTCCCCAACTTTTGCAGCATTAAAAAAAGAAAAGAAAAAACACCCAAATGTTCCTTCAATAAGTAGGACGTCTCCCGTTTCTTTATTTCCTCCAATAAGCTGCCCTGAATGTTTGAAATTAGCGCCTGGTATCAACCCAAAGCGTCGGGATTAAAACCAGAGGCGCAGTTCTGAACCCAACACCGTTTTATTGGCCTTAATTTGGTGTTCCTTAATTCTGACAGCCCAGTGAATACCACCTTTTCAAAAGGGGGTTTTTGTCGAGCGGCGGGGTTCAAAAGGTCCTGCGGGAGCGTCCAGGCGCTTTCTGCGCGAGCTGCGTGCAGGGGCGGCCTCGGACCGTCTCGAAAGCCGCGGCCGGGCCCTGCGCAAAGTCCACACCACCGTGAACGCGCCCTCGCGCCCAGGCCTCTGGGGTTTTTTGTTTGACCCGTCTGCTTCGATAGCCTTTTCACCATTTCTGGACATGATTTTTACTGAGGGTCAGGGACAGCCCAGCAGATACTTTGCCACTGTCTATGGCAAAATTCTTTGATTTGTTATCTTTCTTTAAAACATCTGTTTGTAAAAAGCCTCCTCTTTCCTTCCCTGGCCTATTCTTTTTGGTGTGCCTGACGGGTGTATTTGTCTTCAAGAGGCACGGGATCCTTTCTAAAGATGTTTTCAATTCAAAGGTTGAAAGACGGGACAGGGTGGGAGTGACTGTGCGACTGTTGTTGTTTTAAAGAAAAGTAATCAAAAAAGCCAAATAGCATTTACAATTATTACATAGATGTGAGTGCGATGTTATGTATTTTTAAAAATAAAAAGCACTATAAAGACTTTAAGATTGTTCATTTGCACTTGCTGGGGATCATTTTTAGCCTGGGGAGTTTTGACCAACTTCTTACACCAAACACACAGAGAGAGAGAGAGAGAGAGAGAGAGACTCTCGAAATGAGAACAATAGAGAATAAAAGTAATGATAAGGCTGATCAACTTTTCTGCATCTACATTCTAACTGCAAACTCAACTGTTGTTTTTTTTAAAGCAGGATTTAAATTGAGAGGACAGAAAAGCTCCCACAGTGGAAGGGGGAAGGGGACCCAAGGGGGTTGCCATTTTTAAAAAATCGACACACAGCTTGATTAAAGTGTTTCTAAGTTCCCTTCCAGTTCTAATGTTGCATAAGTAACATTATTTCTCCGGTCTTGGATAGCCCAAGTAAAAGTATATCTTTTAAAAAACCATACTTACCTGAATAATTAGACTAATGCAATAAAGTTTAAGACAGTAATAAGTACATATTTCTTTTTTACAAAATCATATTTCAAATGCACAAAGATGGCTGCATTTAAATGAATTCTGGTGCAAATTAGTCTGCAAAATGGAGAATTTTCTAACAAAAGTAAGCGTCTCCTTATTAATCTCTTTTATGTCTGATTTTTCTTGAATTCATTTTCTTTAAAACCAGGCATATCTTACTTATACATAAGAATGACTAAATTCATAAAATACTTGAACAATTCTCCAGGGCCAAATATGAAATTGAAGAAGTTGGGTGGCGTTTCTTCTCTGTAAACAAGAAAAAAAGGGGAATAGGGGTGTCTTTGTTTAAAAAAAAAAAAAGTCCTAGAATTTAAAATCACATCGTTTTCAAAGACATCTGATTTCTTGTCTCATTAAGAAAAAAAAAAGAAAACGACAAGAGTTATAAAGCCTAGGGAGACCTCTTAAACAGTGAAAAAAAATCACAGAGAATATCAAAGCATTTTTACCCCTCCACTAAATAAATCTTGCCAAATTTACATATCTGTGGAGAGAAAATAAGAAATTAAATGTAAACATCTTTTTTTTTTTTTTTTTTTTTTGAGTTGGAGTCTCACTCTGTCACCCAGACTGGAGTGCAGTGGCCGCTTCCGGCCACCGCAGCCTCGCCTGCTGGGCTCCGGCGATCCTTCCGCCTCTGCCTTCCGAGTAGCCGGAATTACAGGCATGCGCTACCATGCCCGGCTGATTTTTTGATTTATTGTAGAGATGAGGTCTCACTGCCCAGGCGGGTCTCGAACCCGCGGGCTCAGGCAATCCACTCACCTCAGCCTCCCAAAGGCGCAGGATTACAGGCTGAGCCACCGAGCCCGGCTAACATCTTATATTTTAACTGAATTATGATTGATATTTTCTCTATATAAGTCAATTTAGTGTGGCTTTTTGAGGAAAAGTTTTCATTTGATTTTGATGCTTTCTCCAGACATTTTAGAGAAGGGAAGATTGTAAAAAAAAAAAAAAATTAATACAACTACTTACAGATTTCAAGCCAAGTGGGAAAAGAAACAAAGTTGTAGGATTTGGTGATATCTGATCTTTCATCCCCTAACACTACACTCCTTCAAACCTCAGCAACTTGAAAATCAATTTATGAACCTTGCTTACAAGCTGGAATACTATTTCTTATAAATATTTTTCTCTGCTTTTCCTAAAGTAAAGAGAAGACCTAAAATAAACCACCTGTTGTGCGACCCACCTAGTTCAATTAGACAAGTCTTTTGCCTTTGTGGAAATAATGACCCATGTGAGGCACTACTTTCAGACTAACCAGAGCTGAAAACCCTGGTCAGAGTGGTCTTTTCATGCTTACAAAGTCAGCAGGCATCTTGACTCTCATAAAGCCTAAAATCTATCCTGCACATGCAGAATAGTTCACATCACTGCTCCTGAAACCCTTTGAAGCAAATAAACAGAAAAGGTCGGGGCAGAGGGGAACAGATTAAGATTTGATCTCAATTTAAACATGTTAACAGTAACCCTATATTATTCCAGATTTTACCCAGCTGTTTTGGATCTTTAATGAATTTGAACAAGAGAGCAAACCTGTTTTAAGGATTAGAGGTTATAAAGACTCAAAAAGAATCGAACCCTTTTCTCAACTACCTATCTCCTACCCTGGCTTCTGGCTTGGAAGACTTGTAGAATTCGATGTCATTGAATTTTTTCTCACTGTATTCAGATCTGGTTTTCCCATAATCACTTCCCAAACTGGATCCTTCATGAACTCAAAAACTATAAACAGCATATGTCACGCAGAGTGGGCACTAAATCATTTTGTTGCATTCAGAACCGGGGTTTATTTCTGAAGTCGTCCATAATCACCTATGTCAACTACAATGAAAGAGGATTTATTTTGGCTTTACTCTTTTTGGAGAGAAGTCATGAAAAAGAAAAAACCACATATTACCATATTTAGGGTAAAGTTACCACCACTGATCAAATTAACGCATCCCCAAAAGAAGTGAATTTGGTTAGCCTTCCCAGAGCTCTAGAAAAAGAGATAGACACCCAGATGGATGGGGAAGCTGAATGTTTAATAGAAGGTGATTCTGCAGATTTGGTTCAAATGGAGAGCATGTGGGGGACTGCAGTCGTCCCTCAGGACACTCAGAAGTTTGGCTCCAGGACTCACCTGAAAGTTTTACAGGACCTGGGTCATAAGACACAAGTTCATGTTCTTAATTAAGCATCGTTCTTGACTGCCTGTTCTGTAGTCACCAGAAGGATTTGGGAGATCTGGAAATTGTGCTGTGGCTTATGAAATAGGCAATCCAGCTGAAAGGGAGAGAAACATAGCATACAATTGACCCAACAAGAGGACGTGTGCCTTCTAATTCAATGAGAAATTTGGCATTTGGGCAAGGTTCTAGAGAAGCAGGAATAAATCCTTGGTCAAATGGGATGATAGCAACAAAAATGAAGACATCCAGAGGAAGGAACTGATTTTCTACAAAGCAAAGCCATAGTATCACTACTTCTCTGTTAGTAAGAATACATGGAAAACAATACAGTCCAAGGGACAGTGTTTACTGTTCATAAAGAAAACTTAGGCCGGGCTCGGTGGCTCAGCCCGTAATCCCGCGCCTTTGGGAGGCTGAGGTGAGTGGATTACCTGAGCCCGCGGGTTCGAGACCCGCCTGGGCAGGCGAGACCTCATCTCTACAATAAATCAAAAAATTAGCCGGCATGGTAGCGCGCACCTGTAATTCCGGCTACTCGGAAGGCTGAGCGGAAGGATCTCCGGAGCCCAGCAGGCTGAGGCTGCGGTGACTGGGAGCAGCCACTGCACTCCAGTCTGGGTGACAGAGTGAGACTCCAACTCAAAAAAAAAAACAAGAAAACTTAGGAAAATTATAAAATAAAAAGCATCCATGGTCTCATCGCTCAGAGATAGTTGCCATTTTCACTTTGGGGGGTAATAGACATGCAATCTACATATATAATACACCCACATAGGTATAGTTTAAACTGAATTAAATCTTATTATATGTAATTTTTAAAATCTGACTTTTTAATCACTTATCATGTCAGATACATTAAAAGTGTTTGAAAATATTCTTAATGCTATACATATATATTAAAATGTATCAAACCAAGTCTAGAGTTAGGGATCTATTACTCAAAAAAATTCTATTTTTTGCTACTGTAAGTAGCTCCATGTTATTAAAATATATTATATCTTTGTGGGTATCTCTATTTCATCAGGATTAAACAACTTTCTTCTTTTTTTTTTTGAGTTGGAATCTCACTCTGTCGCCCAGACTGGAGTGCAGGCCGCTCCCGGCCACCGCAGCCTCGACCCTCTGGGCTCCGGCGATCCTTCCGCCTCAGCCTTTCGAGTAGCCAGAATTACAGGCATGCACTACCACGCCCGGCTGATTTTTTGATTTATTGCAGAGATGAGGTCTCGCTGCCCAGACGGGTCTCGAACCCGCGGGCTCAGGCAATCCACTCACCTCAGCCTCCCAAAGGCGCGGGATTATACAGGCTGAGCCACCAAGCCCGGCCTTCTTTTTTTCTTAAGGCAGGGGTCTCACCCTCTTGTCTAGTCTGGAGTGCAGTGGCATAGTCATGGCTCACTGCAGCCTCCAGTTGCTGGACTCAAGCCATCCTCCTGTGTCAGCCTTTCAAGAAGCTGGAATTTCAGGTGTGTGTTCCATGCCCAGCTAATTTTTTTTTTTTTTTTTTGTAGAGACAGAGTTTCACTATGTTGCTTAGGCTGGACTTGAACTCCTAGTCTCAAATGATCCTCCTGCCTTGGCCTCCAAAAGGGATAATAGGTGTGAATCACCATGCCTAGCCAAGATTAAGCAACATTTTTCAGATTCTTGATACTTTCATATTGTCTTCCAAAATAATTCTATTCATTTATCTTCCCATGATCAAGATATAAAAGCAATATCTTCTCTGCTGGGTCAGAATATTTTTTAAAAAATTTTTCTACCAACTAAATGGGGTCAATGGAGTGTAGGATATCATTACTTGAAGTTGTTTCATTATTAGGTTGAATATTTTAACATACTTCACCACATTTTTTGCCTTTGATGCATTATCTTTTATGTCCTTTGCCTTTTTTGCTATTCTGCCTCTCTTATTGATTTTTAAGAGCTCTTTACATATTAAGAATATTAAATAATTTCATGACACTACATTTGGACCTACTTTTCAAGGCCCAGATCAAATTATGCATCTTTCATGATGCCTTTCCTGACTTCATCAGCCCCAATTCAAGTCTTCTGCTTCTAAATCCTAATACAACACTCAAAACTGAATTATACACTATTTGCGATCCTTTAGAGTTTTCTTTATCCTCCATAATAACTGTTCAAAGGAGAGCTTGTGTCTTTTAACAACTACAAGAATGTCCCACTTGACATCTCTGAGTCTCAGTGTCATTAGCTGTGACACAGGTATTATCCCCATTGAACAGATGGTGGAACGGAGTGAGGTTCAGCCCAGGTTCCTCAGCCCATGAGTCTCCTTGGTGCATGACCAGGCTCTGTGATCCTCCTGTGATGCTCCTTCCAATTCTCACATTGGCATGTTTTCGCTGAGATAAAATCCTGATTTTATATCAGCATTTCTCTTTATTTTAAATACATGAGACACAATTCAAAGAGACCTTTTGGGAAGAAATAGAACCCCAGATATTTTGAATTTTTTGTAAAGGAAGTTGAATTCTTTTTTCCGATTATAATCTCTTTAATTAATTTTATAACTTCTTTAACTTTGTTTTTAGAGTAAAGCATATCAAATTTCCCCAAAACTTATATGTATGAGTTGCTTACATATAAAGCACTTACTTACAGGAGCCAACCCAAAATCACAGCACAAATAAGCAATGATAATAGAAATAAAATCAAACATCTTGTGACTTTCAATATTTTTTTCCTCCCAAATCTTGCTCTGAAAGCCAGGTCTTTAGGAATTATGTGGATGTCCTGAATGAATGGCTTTCTTTTTCCTTTTATTAGCTAGCAATGGGAATCTGCTCAGTGTTCACACACAAAAAGCTTTTATTTAAAAATCACCCTGAAATAGAAAGAACCCAGAGATGGTTTAGAATTCAATGGAGAGGGGTCTAAAATCACTTTCTAATTGGGGGAAAGCATGATTTATCTATCATCTCTCTCTCTCTCTCTCTCTCTCCCTCTATCTCTATCTAATCTCTCCATCAGGAGGAGGAGCTCCTACTTGATTTGTCTGCTTATATTACTTTTTGTGCAATCAAATATGATTTAGTTGGGTAGAGGACCAAAGGAAGAGGATGAAATAGCCAATGAAAAGATGAAATTCATGCCTCACCTCTGGAGCAAAACAGGTGTGTGCTTTAGAAAGGGCTTTCCCCCGTGGAGAAAAACCCTGATTTGAATGTTCTTAACATAGCTGGACTTATAGACCTTCAGAAAGGGTCTTTCATTTCCATGTGAATATCGGAAAGCGCCCTGCTTGGGGAGGGGGAGTGCTGGAGAGCCGTCTTCTTTCCCTGCATCTCAGCTAATTTAGATGCTCTCCAATGGAGGTCATATCGATATGAGGCCCAACCTCTGTCAGCTTTGTGGGTCCCTTAACCTGAGAACCTTGAAGCCCATTGAGAGCTATTCATACTTGGCAGATTGATTTCTTCAGTCATTTTGTCATAGTAACTGACAATTCACTGCCATCCAAGTGTATCTGGGAGCACAATACCCACATAAATATTGTTGGCAATTCTGAGCATATCCCTTTGTGGAAGTGGTAGGTTAATTTACTTCTGCCGCCCGACTTTCTATAGCTATGTGGCAGAAGATCATTTCCACTGGAGCCACATAGCCGACAGGCCCAGCAGGGCTTGTTTCGAAGAAGCACAGAGTTCAGAATCCCCCATCAGTGCAGAGTAAAATTCATCAAAGCTTCAAACACAGGTCAATCTGCAAAGGGAGACAGAGTCAATAGGGACATAAAAACTGATGAGAACCAGGTGCAGCCTAAGTCCCGAAGCTATTCTAGAAAGTTTGGGGCATGGAATTAATAGACCATAAGATCAGGAAACGGTCTCTACTTTAAAGCAACCGTAATCACACAAGGACAAAAGTCATCGAATCTCCTTAATAACACCGGCCAGTTTGAAGGATACACTCTGAGCTGTGCTGACTCACTGAGCAGGTGGGCGACTTCTTGAAAGCAGAGCAAAGAGCTCTGGGGTGGCCTTGGTCAAGGAAGGATTTTCTTGTTGCATCCCCTGCTGTTAATCCAATCATTCTTGAATGGAGAGGCGGCCACAGTGTGGCACAGCAGAATGAACAGGGGCCCTGGCGGTAGACCTTCCTGGGTTTGATACCTGGCTCCTCCATTGAGCAGTGGTAGCCTAAGTCCCTTAACCTTTCTGAGCTCAGTTTCACTATCTCTAAAATGGGATAATGGGATTATAAAAATACCCACTTTATGGAGTGGCCATAAGAATTAAATGAGACAATTTATTCATCCAGTAAATCTTTTCTGAGTGTTCTCTCTCCATTAGGCTCAGCATTTAGACTGAAGAATAAAAATGTCGGGGGTGGGTCTCAGTCTTTCATTTTAGTGCATCCAGTTGCAACAGAAAATAAAACTGTTTCAATGCAAGACTTAACTGGGAGAGTCAGGGATATCCTCTCAGAGAAGAAAGCTCTCGAGACAGGAAGGGAGAGCATTTTGTCAAGCCAATCAGCAGAACGGAAGCATTCCAGGCAGGAGAACTGCATGTGTGAGGCCAGGCGGGGAGAGGGGAGACGATGGCACACTTGTTGCTAGAGTGTAAGGAACAAGGGGCATGTGGCAGAGGACACTACGTGCTGGGAAGAGAGAAGAGGACCGAGTCACCCTGAGCTCAGTGTATGCCCCGATGCCCAGGAGCTTAGATTCTATTCCGTAACCACAAGGAGCCTGTGAAACTTGCCTGCCTCTGCAGAGCATTTACTATGTACCGTGTACCAGGCTCAGTTTCTACATTAGCTCATCTAACTCATGAAAGTATCAGGCCTCTTAAACTCCGTGTTCTTAATCTAGTCAGGGGCCGTCAAAGCTGATGTCACATGGGAATTGGTCTTCGTTCCTTCCTCCCTCCCGCTCTCTGTCTCCTTTTTATTTATTTATTTTTTTTGAGTCAAGATCCTACTCTGTCACCCAGGCTAGAGTGCAGTGGTGTATTCATGGCTCACTGTATCCTTGACCTCCTGAGCTCAGGCAATCTTCCACCTCAGCCTCTTGAGTAGCTGGAACTACAGACATGCACCTAATTTTTCTTTTCTTTTTTTTTTTTCTTTGTAGAGATGAGGTCTCTCTAAGTTGCCCAGGCTGATGTTGAATTCCTGGGCTCAAGCAATCCTCCTGCATCAACCTCCCAAAGTGCTGGGATTACAGGCATGAGCCACTGTGCCCAGGCTACTGATGCCTCTTAAATATAGGTAGTGTCCAAGCTGCTTTCAAGCACAGGACCTCATTTCACCCATAAAACAACTATGAGAGGCAGGCACTATGATCCCTGTTTTACAGGAAACTGAAGCCTAGGGCATTTCAGTGACAGCTTTTATTCATCCATTAAGTAAATATGGATTATACATCTACTTTCTGTCAGATAACATGATCGAAGGGAAAAAATAACAAGCAAAACAGACATAATCTCTGCCTGATCTAGTGGAGACAAAAATAAAAACTAAACACTGTAATCATACAAGAAGTTCGTTACCTTTGTGATCAACATTATGATGGGAAGACTGGAGGTCAGAGAACGATTCCCTGTGGAAATGACATTTTAAATGGGCCGGGAGTAGTGGCTCATGCCTATAATCCCAGCACTTAGGGAGGCAGAGGTGAGAGGATTTCCAAAGCCCAGGGGTCCAAGACCAGTCTGAGCAACTTGGTGAGACCTTGCTCTATAATAAACCAAAAAATTGGCTGGGTGTGGCAGCACACACCTGTAGTTCCAGCTACTTGGAAGGCTGAGGTGAAAGGATCACCTGAGCCTAGCAGTTCGAGGCTGAAGTAGCTGTGAGCCTGCCACTGCACTCCTGTCTGGGGGACAAAGTAAGACTCTAACTCTCAACAGAAAAAAAAATGACACTTGAAAAAAGAGTAAAAGTGAGATAGGAGTATGGGGGCAGGTAGGAGAACATTCTAGGCAGGGGGACCATTTTGTGCAAAGGTCTTTTGGTGGAAGGCTAGGGCTGCAGCTAGAGCGTGGGGAATAAGAAGGAACTTACTTTGAGATACAGTCAGAGTGGTAGACAGGCACAAAACCACACAGATCCTTGCCCAATCATAAGCCAGAAGCTGCAGAGTCCGGACTTGAACTTGGGGCTTCGGAGCACCCACTGAGAGCTATTTCAATCCAAGACAATTGCTTGGATTGTGTTAAGCAGAGAGCTCCCTTCTGCCATCTCCAAAAGATTATGACACAGATTTGGGTGAATCGCATGTTTCTCCACCCAGGTGACAGGCTTTTGAAGGTCTGGTCTCTCTCCCTCTGTGATGCATCTCTGTGTCGTATTAAAGCATGGAGCCTTGGCAAGCGCTGAGTGACTTACTCATTCAGTTATTCCCAGACTGACAACAATGCAATGGTGCTCCGCTGTCAATTCCCTCATATCAGCCCCATAACAGGTAGATGCCAAAACTGCTCTGAGACCAAGGAGGCTTCCTTGAAGTCTGGATGGCACTCCAGGGTGTGGACATGAGAAAGAAGGACCTTACAAAGCCTCAGCCTGCCCTTCTGTGAATTGGGGGAATTTCTGCCCAATTACTTTCTGCCCAGTTTTATAAAAAAATGAATAGCACCAAGTCTAAAATAATCAGTGAAGTTATACACCCAGTGCAGGGATAATGTCTTTTGCCATTTTGGCAGAGGGGCTACTAAGTTGGAGCTGGTGAACAGGAAGACCCTAGAAAGAGAATCTCAGTGCTGAGATGCGTCATTAGAAAAGAATGTTTGCAGAGAGTAAAATGTTTACTACAGAGCACACTTCTCAGCAGCCCTCTGGCTCCCTCACCCAGTGGCTGGAACTGTTTCTAAAATAGTTCTGTCTAGGCTTTAAAAAACAAAACAAAAACAAAACCAACTTGGTTTCTCTTCTGGAAGTTGTTTCGACTCTTGGCAGCTTGGAAGTAAAATTTTCTCTCTTTAGCCAGATTACTCAGTCCTCAGCACAGTGGGTCCTTGGAGATAGGCACTGTGTACAAGTTGTTCTGACTCGCAATTCTCAGATCTGTTTTATTGTGGTGTCAAGTAATAGAATGGTTAAACCATAATCCTCTACACATATCTTTTTTCATGTGGGTTGATTCATAACCCCCCTCCAAAATAAGCCCCAACTTAAATGATAGGAATTAGAATTGCTCACTGAAACCAGATAAAGTATTGCAGAATAAAAAAGAAGGGACAGACACTGTTCCAATCCACCTCAGCAAATGTCCCTGAGTTTCTTTCATGGTAGCTCAGACTTTTTTCTGGCAACAAAATCAAGAAAGTTTTTATCTTAAATAGCTATTACTGATGAGCTACACCTGGAATTTCCATTTACTTATACAAATTTTAACTGCAGACTTCTCATCTGGGACAAAACTTGGTAAAATGATTCTCAACTCAGAAACCCTCAAAACAGCCACAGAGATAAGACTCAGCTGGATATAAAAAGGCAGTTAGGGCTGGGCACTGTGGCTCACGTCTGTCATCTCAGCACTTTGGGAAGCTGAGGAGGGAGGATTACTTGAGCTCAGGAGTTCACGTCCAACCTCAGCAACATAGCAAGACCTCATCTCTACAAAACGCCAGCAAATTAGCCAAGTGTAGTGGTGCACACCTGTAGTCTCAGCCCTTTGGGAGGCTAAGGTAGGAAGATCTTTCGATCCCAGGAGTTTGAGGCTGTGTGAGCCATGGTTGCACCACCACACTCCAACAGAGTGAGACTCTGATTCAAAAAAAAAAAAAAAAAGAAAAGCAGTTAGGAAGAGTTCATCATCTTCCCAATGAATTCAGGAAAAAAATCTTCCATGGTGTTGGACACCTGAATGAAGTGATAGACAAATGTAATGAGGCAACCCTGAAGAGGGCTTGCACATAATGTTCTTTGTCTATTCCCAAGATGTCACCTGGAGATCCAGCAGGGAAAGACATTGGTTTATTAGAACTTACAGGAGACACTGATGGCGGCTGATCAGTGAAGAAAGAATCCATGCCCTGGAACTAAATATTTTAGTTGCTGTAATGTATTCACAATTACAGTGACAAAAGGTGCCACTCATATTGTTCTCAGCTCTGATGGATCCCCTGCAACCCGTGACTCATTTCTGGGAATATGCATATGTTGCAGAGACCAGTCTTGGCTGGTGGCTACTCCCTGAGGGAGGGGGCAGAAGGAAGCCAGATATAGGAGGAAAAGAGTCTATGTCTGGACAATTACCTCATAACAATATAGGCATTTCCCCTGCCATGAGAGACCTACAACTTGGGAGGAACACACTCAATGACCTTATAAGCTTGAATATGGTGTGTGTCCCTAAGGAGAAATGCCAGAGGCCATAGGACCTGAATTTTCTGTTGGGTGTGGTTAGGGAAAGTTTCCTAGAAGAAATGGCATTTAAGCACCAAATGCTGAGATCTTAAGTTACAGGGAGTTGGAGATGTGGTAGCATGTCCTAAGCATAGAGAATAGCATATATAACTGTTGGGAGCCAACATCTATAACTACATGACTGAGGCCTATAAAGGCCCATCTGAAAGATTGCCTCTAACAAGCAATACCTATAATATTGGCGTGTGATTAGTGACCAGTGTGCATACATGGCAGTAAAACTTATAAGTAAATCTCTATACACCTGATGGAAAGTTGCGCAGCAGAATTATTTTACATGACCTTGTCCCTTCTAAGTTGTACTTCTTTCTAGGTATTTTCAAACGTCTATTTCCTGGTAGACTGGTTAGTCAGCTCTTGTTCCCGAAAGCAGTTTCCCCTAGAGCTAAGATTAGAAACTAAATTACCATAATAGTTTTATCGCCCTGCCTCTAGCCAGGCAGAACGTTTTTTCTAGTTTCGTTACATACCGAAACTCTGTTTGCTTCAGCCCGTGGCCATCGTCATGGCAGCCATGCATTTCCTTGTTCAAGAGTGTGACAGCTACAATTTGATTTTTAGAGTAGACTTGTTAGGATAAAATATATACATATACACTTATAGTTGCATTTACATTTTATAGTATATTTGAGTAAATTTATGCTTGCTGTTTTGTTTCCTTTTGCTACATTATTCAAATATAATAGTTACTATATGATTTATAAAAGAATTAATGATAAGGTATTAGCTTAATAGGATATAGCATAGTATTAAAGGTCAATCATTAGATTATATAAAAATTCAAGTTTAGACATAGGAAATTCATTTAAGTCATGGTAAGGTTTTATAGTTTAAGAATAAGTTTTAATCGTTATAGAATTACAGGACACTACGTTGAATCATAATAGGTTAATAGAATAACTAAGTCATTTAAGTAAACATAGATTATAGTATAGTGTTAAGTTGATAATATTAATCATTAAAAATATTAGGAGTCAGTAAACTTGGATTTAACTTAGAAAAGTTTTTGTATTAATCAGGGTTTGGAACAAAGAGTATAATATGAATGATTTATTGAACATTATGGAAAACACTTTGAACAATCTGTATTGAAATTGTGCACCTGTGATTTTAATGTAAGTTTTGTGAAGCACGTCATGCATCATGGAATTGTAATTGTTTGCTTGGAACTTGCAAGTCTCGTGATGGTCTTGTGGCGCGTAGTTTGTAAAGCGCGAAATGCATGGAATTTGTACGCCCCTGGCAAGTGATTAGCACACTGCTGGAGGGTATAGAAAATGGGATATAAGTTGGAAGAAGTCCGAATAAAATTTGGCATCAGTCCTGATCAGGCTGTTCCCAGAAGAACTGCCTCCGAGTGGTTTCTTCTCGCCGTCTTGACTCTCCGGTGTGGGTCCCAACCCTCCCTCGGTCGGAGCCAGTCTCCGACATATAACACCCCCACTGAGGGGAGACAATATCTAACAAATATATTGGGAGGAATGGAATGTCCTAGATTATATCCCATGCAGCAAGAGTGTGGGGGAAACAGATAAAAGCTAGGCTGGAGAGATTGCCAGGGGCCAAAACATGTGAAAATCTGCAGGTTAGGATAAGACATTTCAATTTTTTCCTAAATTCATCGGGAAGTCATTAAAGGTGCTTAAATAAAAGGTTGACAAGAGAACTACAATTTTAAAAGATGCCTCTGTCTATTGAAGAATGAAAAATGGTTTTATTTGGGCCAAAGAGGATGGGGAGCAACCAGGTAGAGCCTGTGGTAGTAGCCCAGGTAAGAGATGGTGCTCGTGAGTATGGTGATCATGAGTCATTCCCATGATTACATTCAAAGCATTTGTTCTATTTATTTTCTCAAATTCATCTGAATCACATTTTTATCTCATTGTATAGCATGATCAAATTATCATAGATAAGTTAGACCAAGTATTTCTGTATAATTCAATCCAACTTTGTTAAATGAACACAATCCAAGTACTAACATTTCTAAATGTATAGAGAATTCTGTTGTAATGGGAACATTTTTAGAGGACTCAGGTTGCATTAGGATGGCTCAATTATACATTCATGATTCTAAAACTTAATCTACTCTCAAGAATAATCTGTGTTTTCCTTCTGTATGCCCTTCATTTATTCCTTTTTTTTTAAACCCTGTAACTGTCTTAGTAATGGTTGTTCCTCTCACTTAACATCCTAAGCTTGAAGCCAAAAGCCTTAACTTCAAAGAATGCCAATTTGGGTTTCTCAGGATCTGACTCAAGCATTAAAAGCAACAGTAAAGAAAACAGGAGACTGGATTATAAGTGAGGGTTTTCTCTAAAATTCCCCATTAGGCAAATAATTCAGCAGTAGCTCAAATGGCAACTAAAAGAATTAGTGCTGGCCTGAAGGTAGGGGCATGGAGAGTAACATATTTCCCATCAGGTTGTGTTTAAGTCTATATATGTTCTAACTGACCAATTTGAAACTGCAAATCCCATTATGTCCTATTATGATCCCAACTAAGAATAATCATCAATCCTTCATTTGTTCAATAAAATATTATCTACCATGTGTGAGACAAATTTTCACAGGAGTGACTATGTAAAATGGTTCCATGAGTCTACATAAAATCTATTTCAGTATAAAAATAAAAGACAGGGAATTTTTTAAAGAGACTTTAAGAAATAGCCCTTTCCATATCACTATAGTAAAACTCAGTTCAGAATAACTGGGAGCAGACCAAAGGTGAAAATGCAAAAGCAGCAAGTCAATACTTCTATCCCAAATAAACTTCAGGAGTATTTATGACCAAGTGATTCAGGAAACACTTACCAGAAATTAACTATGTATGTTTAGGGGAACGTCTGGAAAATGTATGCAACATTATTAGTGAAATAAAAATATAGGACAATGTAACAAATTTAATATTAACCAGAATTCAAGTTTTTTAAAAATATAAAGGAGATTGTTTTAGCAAGCCAAACACAATTCAGAAAAATACAGGATCATTATAAACACGATAAGCCTACGGCCTACTTACCAAAACCTCTCTCTCTTTTTTTTTTTTTGATTCAGAGTCTCACTCTGTCACCTAGGATGAAGTGCAGTGGCACAGTCATGGCCACCGCAGCCTCGACCTGCTGAGCTCAGGTGATCCTTTCACCTCAGCCTTCCAAGTAGCTGGAACTACAGATACACGCCACCATGCCCAGCTAATTCTTTGATTTGTTGTAGAGATGAGTCTCATCAAGTTGCCCAGGCTGGTCTCGAACCCCTGGACTCAGGCAATCCTCTCACTTCGGCCTCCCAAAGTGCTAGGATTACAGACTTGAGCCACTGTGCCTGGCCCGAAATCTTTTCAATATCATCTTTAGGCTGTGTACTTCTCAATGGCAAAGTTGACATCATACTTACATTTTTATCTCTAAATCCAAGAAAATTCTTGAAAATAAGAAGTGTTTGGGAAATTCTTGAATGAATGTCTAAATTGCTTAAAAGCTTAATTTGGAAGTAGATTTATGCTCACTATATTTAAAACTTGATGAAATTGTTACAAAACTTAGGAATGAAAAAAGTATAAATATTATCAAGATAAAACATTACTTTAGAATCAGTTAATCTTTTTGCATTCAGTTATTCATTTATTTATGTGACAAACTTTTGTGTGTGTGTGTGTGGTAAAAATACACAGAATTTGCCATCTTAGCCATTCTTATGTGTTCAGTTCAGTTGTATTAATTATATTCACATTGCTGTCAAACAGACCTCTAGAATTTTTTGTCTCACGAATCTGAAACTCTGCACCAATTAAACAACTCCTCTTTTACTGCATCCCCACAAAAGTCATTAAATCTTACAAACTCCTAAGACAAGAGGTACTTTGAAACCTTATTCAACTCCAGATAATCTGGTTTTAACATTAAAGACTATTGATTTCTTATTTTTTTGGATGGATACAGAGCCCTCTTTTTAGGCATCTAATTCATATAGTTTGAGGTCTGATTATTCACTTTTTCAATGATTAAAGTTCCTTTCCTGTCCAAATCTTGTCTTGAGGCCATGTTTTTTTGTATCTTTGCTTATTCTAATCTATCTTCTTTTTTTCCAGATGGTAAAGGCAATCTCTCTTCTTCGTGCTTTCTCTCTCTCCTCCTTCTTCTCTTCCCACTCTTTGACTAATTGTTGTTAATTTTTATGTATATTAAAGTAATACATACATATATAATTTAAATAATTGTGCATAATTTAAAATGTCAAATACTACTGCAGGGTTTATACTATGGTTTAAATGTATTGCAAAAAGTTCAGAGTTAGAAACCTAACCTATTGAGAGGTGGGACAATTAAGAGGCCATGGGGGATGAATGGATTAAATTCATAATCCAGGGAGTGAGTTTCTAATAACAGAATAAGTTTGGGTCCCTCCCCTCCACCTCTCTCTCTCTCTCTCTGCCATGAGATAACAAAGAAAGAAGGCCCTCACCAGATGCCTGGGCCTTGACCTTGGACTTTCCAGGCCCTAAAACTGTAAGAAATAAATCTCAGCTCTTTATTAATTATCCAGTGTCACACATGCTGTCACAACACCACAAAACTCACTAAGACAGAAGAACATCAATGCCGTCTCTTCCCCTTATCTCACTCCTCATCCTACTCCCCAGATGGAATTATATTTAAATATTTTTAAATGACATCTTCTGGCATTTACTGCTATATTTCTAAATAGCTTGCTTATAGTTTTGCTTATTGGTTTGTCCATTTTAGACATTATCTATTGACTTTCTATAATGAACCATGAAGATTTACTCCACTGGTTCAGTGCTTCTCACCCCTTGTCCTACAATAATTATATCACTATTTTTGGTGAGCTAACCATTACATGTTTACTGTAAGTATATGCCAATATTATTCATTTTTGTGCTGGTATTATACTATGGTTACATTTCCTTTATTGTTTAATTTTTAATTTTTCCTGAAGCTGATCATTTCTTTTTTTGTTTACATAGCTTTCTGTGTAACTCTCATTAGTTATTCCAAAACTCTCTATCAAAATTATAAAAACGCCTCTAAATACTGTTCCCTTTTTCACATGATCAAGTACATCAGGCAACAAAGGTTCTCCCTTTGACCGAACTCTTCTTAGGTTCCCCAAACTTCAAGTAGGCCTACTTTCATGTCCTTCTCTGCATTGTCCAATTTCAGCAAGAATCCTGATAAGTCAGTTTAGCCAAAATACTCTACCCTTACTTAATACCTGATCACCTTGGCCTGCCTTGAGCAAGAAGCTTATTAGGTTGGTTTAGCTAGAATCTGCCCTTACCTTTGCTGTTTTTCTTCTTAGTAACTTCCTATTCACTGGCCCCCACCCTGCTTCTTAGCCATAAATTGCCACTTTCCCATGCTGCATTCAGAGTTTAGCACGTCTTTCTCACTGCAAATTTCATATCAGTGGTTTCTACACCTACCACAATAGCTCTCCCTTAAGTAAAGTCTGTCTTACTATGCTCATCAAGTGTCATTTAATAATTTTGCCTTAATGCAGGTAGCTGTCAGCTCTATTTTTCCTGGAGCCTCCCATTTTCCTGCTCGTCTCTATTCCCTGTCTTGAACTTGTCTTTGCTTCTCTCCTGAACTGGATTCCTTATTTCTAGAACTCTATGTCTTCTTTCTTGGTTTAGCCCTTCTGTTGGTAAAGCACCTCTTCCTGAAACTTCTTGAGAAACTGTAGAAGGAAGGTCTCCTTATTGCTAAGAGTCCCACTCCTCATCTCTAAGTTTCCTGCTGCCTTGCAGTCTCCTTTAAGGCAGAGGTCATGCACTGTTTTTCCTGTGATCTCTCAGTCTCTGATACTCCCTCTTCCCCATGGGTCATTGTTCATCACAAGACCCTGAAATGATCGTGATAACTTGTCTGTTTACCTGTCTATTGTCTTTCTTCCTTGCATGCTTTACTCAATCAATGTATTTTCAGTTCATAGCCCCCCCCTACCCTGCCCCAACAAAATCGCTGAATGAATGATTAACACATACACATGGGAGTGTAGAAAGAGCATGAATTTGGGAGTTGGACAATCTTATGCTCAAATATGGGCCTTGAGCTTTTAGCTCTGAGCTGGAAGAATTTACTTAACATTGCCGAGATCCCACTCTCTCGTTTGTCAAATAAGAGTGCTTCTCATTTTTCTATTCAGGTGATGTTGCTGATGTATTTAAGGTTGAGATGTCATAATATCTGGAACATACCTTCAAATGGTTCAGTCCTCCTTTCCCAAATGTATACATATGCACACAGAGAACAGAAAAGCCAAAATGGTAACAATTAATGAATCCAAGGAAAAGAATATGTCAGTGTTCCCTGTACTTTTCTTTCAACTTTTCTCTAATTTGACATTTTTTCAAAATACTAATTTGAGGCAGGGGACAAGGCATAACTACCTCATAGGGTTTTTTTAGGGTTAAAGAAAGTTAATGATGAGGCACTGACCAGGCACGGTGGCTCAAGCCTGTGATCCCAGCACTTTGGGAGGCTGAGATAAGAGGATCGCCTGAGCTCAGGGATTTGAGACCAACCCAGGCAACTTGGCGAGATCTTGTCTCTATAAAAAATCAAAAGAAAAAAAAAAGGCTAGGCATGGTAGCACTCACCTGTAGTTCCAGCTACTTGGAAGGCTGAGGTGGAAGGATCGCCAAAGCCCAGCAGGTCGAGGCTGTGGTGTCTGTGAGCACGCCACTACACTCCAGCCTGGGCGACAGAGTGAGACTCCAACTCAAAAAAGAAAAATGATGAGGCATTTAGCACAGTGCCTGGTAGTATCAGATATTCAATAAATATTAATGCCTCTTATTTCCCGGAATTAATCCCGTCTTCAGACTGGAGAAATAGAAAGGACCATCAGCTTGACTTCAGCCAGCTCTACAGAGGCCCTCTTCTAACTTTACAACCCAGTTCTCTCAACTTGCTCCCTGTGATAGACCCACAAATAGCCTTCCAAAAGATATCCACATCAAATCACTGGAACCTATGATTGTCACCTATTTGATCAGAGGCTTTTGCAGAGGTAACTAAGCTAAGGATCTTGAGATGAGATCATCCTGAATTATCCAGGTGGCCTACATCCAATGACAAGAATCCTTGTAAGAAACATACAGAGGAGAATAGACAGAAGAGGAGGAGGCAATGTGGAGACAGAGGCAGAGATTGAGGTGATGTGGTCACAAGACAAGGAAGCCAAGTGATGCTGGCAGCCACCAGAAGGTGGAAGAAGCAAAGAACACATTTTCCTTCTCTAGACTCCGAGGGGAGCACAGCCCTCCAATACCTTGAGCTTGGGCTTCCAGTCTTCTTAACTTTGAGAGTTTTAAGCCACCAAGTTAGTAGTAATTTGTTATGGAAGCCCTAGGTAACTGAAAAACAAGACCAGCTAAGTTCTCATGCCCCCGCATGCAGCCCAGCTCTACCTGAGTCTTTGATAGCTCTCTCCAAGCTCCTGGGCCTTCGTTTCCATGGCCAGGGCCCTGATCCTTGCCACAGACACTCCTTCATCTCTCACCTGCCCGCCAGACAGCATCTCAGTCAGCTATTTGTTGTGGCATCTCTCTGATGCCAACCATCTACTTGTCTGTGGTTTGCATGTGACTTTTCCATCATATCTCTCAGGCCTCATTCTTGTGGTTCAGTCTCTTTGTTCCTATGGTCTAGTTCTCTCTATTCTATCTAATCCTACCAACTATCATGCCCTGGTTATGAGATTTTTAGTGTTCAAAACCAATATTCAAAATATAGGAAGGGGACCCCCCCCCAAAGAAACCCTGCAATTATCTTTTGAAGGGTGATCTCTTGTAGTATAGGTCTTCACCACTAGGTGGGACTTCTATGAACCCATCAGCCTCAGTGTACCAACTAGCATTGTTGTGAAAAGCTGCATTCAGCTTCAGTTCATTTTTTTTGGAGATTCTTTCTACATATTTTTCATTTCATGATGGATGATTTACAAACACCTGCCCATACCATGCTGAGTGTTCAGCAGTTTTTGACCAAAAACAGCCTGATCCCCCTACCCCACCCTCCTTATTCACCCAATCTTGCCCCGAGCAACTTTTTTTTGTTTTCTCAGATGGAAAAAGTCCTCAAAGGGAAACATTTTTGTCAATGTGAAAGAGATGAAATAAAAAATGGCAGAAGCCCTAAAAAGCATCAAAATTGACGAGTTCAGAAACTGTTTTGAATAGTGGAAAATGCATCTTGATAGGTATATTACATCTAACAGAGAGTACTTTGAAGGTGACTGAGGCTTAAACATGTAAAAATAAATACACAATTTTTCATAAATAAATTCTGAGGATTTGGGGGTTCCTCCCATGTATAATCTATAGTTCAAAAAAATCAGACAGTGATTGCCTTTGGGGATGAGGTGGGAACTAACTGGGAAGGGGCATGAGAGAACTTTCTAGAGTGTTGGAAATAATCTACATCGTGATAGAAATCTGGGTTACATGGATGTTTGCATTTGCTAAAAGTAATCAAAATATAACACTTAAGATCTACACATTTCATTATCTATATGTAAGTGATTTCTCAACAAAATTAAAAATTAAAAAAACAAGAGTAAGCCTCCATATAATGAACAGACTTACAAGAAAACATAAGTCATTTGATTAGTTCAGGGTTTCTCACCTTGGATACTACTGGTATTTTGAACCAAAACGTAGGACAATCTTTTGAGGGCTGTCCTGGGCATTGATTAGCAGCAGCCATGGTCTCTACTGCTAGAGTCCAATAGCACCTTAGTGGGAGGTGTTTGGGTCATGGAGGTGGATCCCTCATGAGGCTTGGTGCCCTCCCCACAGTAATGAGTTCACATGGGATCTGGTTGTTAAAAAGAGTCTGGGACCTTCCCAATCTCTTGCTCGCTTAATTGCCTTCTCACCATTGTGACATGCCCGTTCCCCCTTCACCTTCCACTATGAGGGAAAGCTTTCTAAGACCTCTCCAGAAGCCAAGCAGATGCCTATGCCATGTAGAGCAGTGAGCCAAATAAACCTCTTTTCTTGATAAATTGCCCAGCCTCAGACACTCCACCTAACATCTACAGAGTCTACATTCTACTCATCAGTACATGGAGCATAGTCCAAGATTGATCACATCCTCAGACATAAATCAAGTGTGAACAAATTTCTTTTTTTTTTTTTTTTTGAGTTAGAGTCGCACTCTGTCGCCCAGACTGGAGTGCAGTGGCTGCTCCCGGCCACCGCAGCCTCACCTGCTGGGCTCCGGGGATCCTTCCGCCTCAGCCTTCCAAGTAGCTGGAACTACAGGCGCATGCTACCACGCCTGGCTAATTTTTTTGATTTATTGTAGAGATGAGGTCTCGCCAAGTTGCCCAGGCGGGTCATGAACCCACGGGTTCAGGCAATCCACTCACCTCAGCCTCCCAAAGCACGGGATTGCAGGCTGAGCCACCGAGCCTGGCTCAAATTTCTAAAGATTGAAATAATACCATGCCTCTTCTCAAATCGCAGTGGAATAAAAATAAATATCACCACCAGCAAGATCCTCCCAAATCACCCAAAAACATGGACCCTAAACAATAGGCTGCGGAACAACTTCTGGGTTAACACAGAAATCAAGACAGAAATAAAAAGATTCCTGGAAACCTGCAAAAGCATCTTATCACTGGGATGCCATGAAAGCAGTGTTAAGAGGAAAATTCCATAGCATTGCACACACACATCAAGAAAATAGAAAGATCACAAGTAAACAGCTTAACATCACACCTAATTTCAGTAAATCCTAATTTCAGTAGAAAAATCAAGATTGCTAACATAAAGTCACAATTGCAGGATATAGAAGACAAAAAAATCATAGAAAGGACCCACAAAATAAGAAGTTGGTTTTTCAAAAGGATAAATAAGATTGATGAACCCCCTGGCCAGACTGGCTATAAATTACCCAGGCTCAATATTTATTTATTGCAATGCAAAATGGATTTGTACACATTCTTTGCACCTCTCCCCATGAGCCCAATCTGAGGAAACCAAAAATGTCTCCAGACATTGTCAAATGTCCCCTGGAAGGAAAAGATGACTCCCTGTTGAGAACTGCTGGATTACTTAACGCATAGTATTTGGCCATAACCACCCCATGCAAAGTGACTTGTATACAATATGACAAGCTTTGAAGGATCAAACAAAAGTGACCTGCAGAAAAACCTTTCTCTAGGGGGAAAAAAGTGTCTATCACCAGGGATATGGGCATGACCTGATATTTCTTCACTATTCAGTTCTAGGTGAAAAAGAAAAAGAGAAATAGAGAAACACTCATGGAATAAGAATACCAAAATCAGTAGTAGTAATATCAGTTATTTTAACAGTTGTTATGGTGGTGGGGAGAGAACACTAATGATAACTAAAATTTATATTTATAATGCATTTTAAATCCTTTGAAATCTACTAATTTCTCCCTAACAATATCCCTTTGAGAAAGGTAGATGTGATATTAATTTTCTCCACTTTATGGATGATAAAATCAGGGAACAAGAATTAAGTGACTGCCCAAGTTCACAGTCAATTAAAGGAACAGCTAGAACCATGAACTAAGCCTTGGTCTGATGTTTTTCCATCTGTCACCTTATTTCTCCTGCAAACTCTAGTTGTAGGCATCCATATCACCTGGAAGCAAAATCCAAATCCGAGAACACTGTTCCTGGGAGGAAATCAGTAATCTATCAGTCCCCGAAGGGCTGGCTCTGATGACCCAGGTTCCTTTATATTAATAATGAATGGTGAAAAATAATTTTACTTTAGAAACAGCAACTTATCTTCATCAGTAAGACGTCTGAGGAGCACACTTTGTGGGATATAAGTACAGGTAAGGGGACCGTGGTGCCCAGCACAGAGGGAAGCTCAGAGAACACCAGAGAATGTTTCCTGAGATGGAAAACTCAGTCATTAACCAGGAACCCTGATTTTTCTCAGAATTCTCACTCTGTTGTAGTCTCTGGAGAAGCAGAGACCTTGTCTTTTTCTTTGCATGTCCCTGAGTAGCTTTCATGTAGCAGATGCACAACTGGTATGCTGTGAATAAAATATATTCCCATGGCAGAAATCTCTGACTACACTTCTGTGAGGACCCCAGACTGGGCAATGGTTTTTATCAATAAGCATCCTGTTTGCCTGATTTGTTTCCCACCAATTGATTAACCTGTCTAAATCAAGACTCTCCTCAGCCGGGCTCGGTGGCTCAGCCTGTAATCCCGCGCCTTTGGGAGGCTGAGGTGAGTGGATTGCCTGAGCCCGCGGGTTCGAGACCCACCTGGGCAGCGAGACCTCATCTCTACAATAAATCAAAAAAATCAGCCGGGCGTGGTAGCGCATGCCTGTAATTCCGGCTACTTGGAAGGCAGAGGCGGAAGGATCGCCGGAGCCCAGCAGGTCGAGGCTGCGGTGGCCGGGAGCGGCCACTGCACTCCAGTCTGGGCGACAGAGTGAGACTCCAACTAAAAAAAAAAAAAAAAAAAAGACTCTCCTCTGCTTGGAAGTTCCCAAAGGTCCTTTGCTTCCTATAGGTTAAATTCCAAAGGATTTGGTTTGACTTTGAACACGTCCCACAGTTTGTCAGCAACCAATTTATCCAAAGTGACAACCTACATTTCCCATCTCAGCCCAGTGTCACAGACATACCAGAACAATCACTAGACTCTGAATGGGCCAAACTCTTTTCAAGCCCTTACCTTAGGGGTTGTTGGGAGTGGAGGGGCTCTCTTTTAAGTAGAGTGGCCAGGGAGAGGCTCACCAATAAGGTGAACTTGGGGCATGGACCTGGGAGATGTGAGGGATGAGCCACGCGAAAATCTGGAAAGTGAGCATTCCAGATGGAAGGAACAGCCAGGCAGAGCCCTTAAGACAGGAGTACTCCTTCCAAGTTCAAATCCACAGGAGACCAGGGTGTCTGGAGCAGAGACAGAGGGAGGAGAGCAATGCTAAAACATAACAGGACATTGAGGCAGGCAGAGCAAGGTAGGAGAGGGCCTATGGTGCTCTCCTTGGAAGCACTGGAGGGCTTGGAGCAGAGATACAACAAGACCTGATTTGCATCTTAAAAGGATCCCTCTGGCTTCTGTGTCGAGCACAAGGTTAGAAGCAGAGAAACTATTGCAGTCATGGAGGTGAGGACCAGCAGGTAGCATTGTAGATGGTGAGAAGAACTGATCAGATCTGCAGATGTATTTGGAGAGTAAAGCCTTCTAAAACCCCTATCTTAAAACTGTATTCCAAGGTTGGGTAGGAAGGAGCCAGGGTTAAGAAACACCTTGGCATAAACCCCGAAGCATAGAACAGCTTGGCTGGTTCAAGGAACCTGAAGCCAAGGCAGCTGGAGCTTAGTGAACAAGAAGGGGATAGGATAGGAAGTTAGTCAGGTGGGCTGACAGGAGAACGAGGAGGGGACAGGATAGGAAGCTGGATAAGGGGGGTTTGGTCAGCCACAGGGAGGAATTAGGAGCATGGGAAGTCTCTGGTGAGTTTCAAGCAGAGACTAAATAAACTGGTGAGTGGGTGGTGGCATGCCTGTAGTTCCAGCTACTCCTGAGGCAGGAGGATCACATGAGCCCAGAGTTTGAGGCTGCAGTGAGCTAGGATAGTACCACTGAACTCCAGTGGTAACAGTGGTGACAAAATGAGACCTTGTCTCAAACAAACAAACTGGTGACTGAGCCATTTAAAAAGTCATATGTGACTGGATGCAGTGACTCAAGCCTGTAATCTCAGAACTTTGGGAGGCCTAGGTAGGGGATTGCCTGAGCCCACGGGGTCGAGAATAGCCTGGACAACTTGGTGAGACCTCATCGCCACAGTAAATCAAAAAATTAGCTGAGCGTGGTAGCACACGCCTGTAGTTCTGGCTACTTGGAAGACAGAGGCAGAAGGATCGCCTGAGCCCAGCAGATCAACACTGGGTTGGCCGTGAGCGTGCCACTGCACTCCAGCCTGGGTGACGGAGTGAGACTCCAACTCAAAAAAAAAAAGTCACATTTGTATTCACCCAAATCAGCGTTCCTCTCGAGGTCCCACTTCTACTTGGGGCCATGTGGAATGAGTCTCACTTCCTTCCCTGAGACTCCTTGTTGTCCCCAGAACTCATTCCTGTGTTCAACACCTCTCACAGCTACCCATGACCGAGTGCAATGGCACAGCCGAGGTCCACCCACAGCACGAGCAAACAGGGCATTCCAGGGTCCATGCTGCCAGCCTGAACAGCACCCAGGATGACCCTCCCCACCATTCTCTGCAAGCTGCTGTTGGTGGGACCATGCACCCCATTCGGCCTCAGTGACTTCTCATCTGATCTGTTTCACAATCTAAGCATCACAATCATTTTGGCCCTCAGGCATCATGGCTTCCCACTAATGCTCAGTTTGGGGGATTATTTGCACATGGGGATGGGCATGTGTTTGTCTTGTGTCCCTGATAGGTAATGAGATGTTGGAGGGAATGAGAGTGAGTTAACTCCTCTCTCTCAGTAGCTAGCTTCTTTTTTTCACAGAAGCTGGTGATTTTCTTTACAAAAAGAAAATTTTTAATCTTTTCACTAGAGACGGAGGATCTTGCTGTGTTGCCCAGGCTGATCTTGAACTCCTGGCTTCAAGCCATCCTCCTGCCTCGGTGTCCCAAAGTGCTGGGATTACTACACCAGCCACAAGTTGGTGATCCTCTTTCAGAGTAAATATAAAAGAAGTATTGAGTATGTTATGGCCTGTTAGTTAGAGAACAGGGCTTGCATTAAGTGGGTGCTATTTTCAACATGAAATTAACATCACTGCTGAAAGGGTTAAAAAAAAAGGCTATCGGAGGCTCACCCTAGTTAATAGGTGGGAAATAAAGAGCCCAGAGAAAGGGGGTCCTAGGCTGGATAGGTACTCCCAGAGCAGGGGGACTACATAGATTCCTGCACTAGGCTCTTATTCCCTGATATCCCTGTGCATCAAGGGCATTTTCTCTAAGTGTCATCCTGGAGGTAGTCAAGAGAAGGGAACACGAAATTTACATTTGTTAAGCTCTTACCAGAGGCATTTCTTCTACCACAGGCCGTTCTCAAGATAAACTTCTGAATTAACCATGCAATCAGTTAGAAAATAGGATTTGCCCTGCTATTGCTTTAAATGTATCTCCATCTGGAACGTGTAGAAATAGAAGCATGTTGAGTCAATGTGGCAGCTTCATCAGAATGACTTTGGTGCTTTATTTATCGCCACAGTAAATGATGAGGAAATAAAGGTAAGAAGAATGAATAAGAACTACTGAAGATGGTGCCTATGGTGCTATGAAAAGAAAGGTCTTTATTCTTGGGCAAAAGCTGGAAGTAATCAAAGCTGCCTTTGCTAAGTCATGTTTATAGCTATGCTTAAATTTTCTTTTCTATTCTTGAAATTTTTATAGGAGAAATAACTCTGATATCGAAAATCTGAAACCCACGATCCCTCAGCCCTCTTTTGTCCATCCTGCTTTTATGATGTGGTTTCTTAAAATAGCAAGACTCCGATTCCATTGGCATGCACACCATCACACACCGGCAGGAACAGGCTGCACTCGGCAGGTACCTATTGAATAAACGCGCTGAGCTAAAATGGGTCATGAACGGCATGAGTTTTATAAACTCAATTACTTTCTCTCTCAATGAAATAGCAAACAGAAATTCTTTTTAGAGACACCCAGGGAGCCAGAGTAAATCAGAACTGGACCCTTGTATTTCTGAAACTACAACGCCCTTTGATGGGAACCTGACCCAAGAGGGTTATTTCGTGCAGGGCAGATGCCATGCTCTGCCCCTGAACCAGACACAATGCCTCAGAAGAAGGTGATTTTTTTCTGGGAAGAGTTAAACTTTTTGAGTGAACAGGTCTTCCCTCAAGCCCAATCCTTCTCAGTCCAGAAAACAGCTCTGGGAGCCCCAGAGTGGGCTCTTGCATCTCTGACTTCTCACACACTCTTCTTTCAAATGAATTTAAACCTTTTCTTGTCCAAATCCCTGCAGAAGAAAAAAGAAGTAACCACTCTGCAGTTTTTCTACTCTTATGCAAATAGATTAATCAGGCAATGCTCCTGTGAGAATTAATTTATATTTGAATCCAATGAGGCCCGGATGCTTGCTAACTGAACCCCCAGGCCAAAGCCTCAGCTAGGTAGCACCTCATATTATTCCTTTGACGAAATGTGAACTGACATAAATACTATGGCTCCCTTTCAATCCGATTACCCCGTTACCTCACATCAATGCTACCCTAGCCATCAGATTCTGGCGTCTTTCCTTTCACCGGCTCCAGGAACAACGGAAAACTCCTCCTCGATAAACAAGTGCCCACGCTGCCACCTCTCACCCCCACTCCCAGCCCATCATCCGCCTTCAATGGGCTCTATTCGACAAGGTATTTTATTTTGTTTGTAGGAACCGAGGACTAAAAAACCAGTTCAAAATCAAGCCTGGCTGGGGCTGTTCATTCAAAGCTTCTCTTTCACACAGTCAGCCACTGAGAGCCTCTGGAAGGGACATCCCTGAAGTATCCACCCTTAATAGACGTCATCCCCCTGGGACGCCCCCTCCGCTTCATCGCCCTCCCCTAACGTCTTATGAAATCTTTTTAAAACACACAAAAAACAAATAGCAGTACAGGTCTCTGGGCTTGCATGCCCTGAAGCTCAGTCAAAATGAACCTGCGTTTGAAACCATACCTTTGTACTAAACTCGTGTTGACAACCACTACATTCTTTTCGTTGCTCTGCATAGAAACTTAAAAAAAAAAAAGATTTATTTCTTTCCCCGTGCCTCCCCTCTCCCTTTAAAAAAAAACTCTGCACATTTAAGAAGCTTGGCTAAACAATCCACCAGGTGGGGGGAAAGCTTTTCTATGTGGGCTGCTCCTTTTCTGGAGCCCCTACCTTAGTAATTAGATTAACAGGCAACATGGGAATAGCACACCCCTCCACCCTCACCCTTCCTGCTTGATGCCATTGGTTGGAGATAACTGAGAGCAAAATATCTTGAATTGTGGCAAAAAAAAAAAAAAACCATGGATTTGGGAGCTGTTTATGATGAAATGCAAATGAGAAGAAGAAAACAAAGCAAGCTTTAATTTTTAAAAAGCAACCTCAAACCGGGCTCGGTGGCTCAGCCTGTAATCCCGGGCTTTGGGAGGCTGAGGTGAGTGGATTGCCTGAGGCTGTGAGTTCAAGACCCGCCTGGGCAACTTAGTGAGACCTCGTCTCTACAATAAATAAAAAATTAGCTGGGCGTGGTAGCACGCACCTGTAGTTCCAGCTACTTGGAAGCATGAGGCGGAAGGATTGCCAGAGCCCAGCAGGTCGAGGCTGCGGTGGCTGGGAGCGGCCACTGCACTCCAGTCTGGGTGACAGAGTGAGACTACAACTCAAAAATAAATAAATAAATAAATAAAAAACAAATAAAAAGCAACCTCAAGTGATTGTAGTACTTGGTTTTCTGAGAAAGAGTGAGAAGTTATATATGAGCATAAACTGGAGAGTGGGTATGTTTGTCAGCTTTGTAGTAAAGTAATTTAAATATTTCTGTGCCTCTTTTCAGCACAATCTAAACTAGAGGGCAGCGACCCTGCAGGCAAAGCTTGTCTTCCAGAATTGATGAAGGCAGGGATGTATTTTCTAGCCACAGTTCCTCTAGAGGCTTGGGATTTGCAAAGCCCTTTGAAACATGTTTTAACTAAATGTGTGTATCAAGACACTCTTCACCTTTTAGAAATGAGAGAAAGCAAAATAAGTATTGAAAATAGAAACACATGAATACAGCTACCTGCAAGGGAAATTATGTGTTTTTTTTTTGCCAAATGCCATTCATGATTTTTTTCAAAACAATTTGCTTTCTGTTAACCCAAAGGACATCTGCTTTCACACAGGCTTTCATTGAAAAGTAGAAGAGGCCTTGAGAGAATGCCTTAGGTTGTAATATGATTATCTAATTATCTAGTTATCTAATTTTTATTAAAAGGGACACTCCTTTTCTTTTTCTTTTCTTTTCTGAGTTAGAGTCTCACTCTTGTTGACCCGGCTGGAGTACAGTGGCTTACTCATGGCCACTGCAGTCTCAACCTGCTGGGCTTTGGCAATCCTTCCTTCTCAGCCTTCCAAGTAGCTGGAACTACAGACACATACCACCATACCTGGCTAATGTTTATGATTTATTGTAGAGAAGAGGTCTCACCAAGTTGCCCAGGCTGGTCTCAAATCCCTGGGCTCAGGCAATCCTCTTTCCTCGGTCCCCCAAAATGCTGGGATTACAGACTAAGCCACCACACCTGGCCTGGACACTCCTTTTCAGCTCACCCTAACGCTGGCGTCGTTGAACAAATGCCTACAATATGCCGCTTTGTGTCTGCCACTAGCATGTTTAGGGGCTATTCAGGAGTGTTGTTTTATTCCATATTTTACTCAAAAATAAGTGCAACTCCTTTTTTACCCTCCTTTATTTGTTCTGGTTGTTTATTATTCATTCAAGAAACACTCTTTCAGTATCTACTGATGGCCAGATGTGTTCACAGTAGTGGGTTCTCAAGAGCATTCAGGATGACTAATGTGGCTTAAATCCCCCTCATCCTTCCTTTACCTACAATGTAAGACCCTAGGGATCTTCTGCAAGCTCAGCCCTACTCAGTCCTGCCCTCAACAGGAAACATCTAGGAGGTTTAGCTCATCAGCCTAGGACTCAGCCTCTGGTCCCCTTCATTACTATGCCTTCTAGAGACCAAGGCTTCCAGGTTACCTTGACTGTCCCTTGCTCCCTGGGAGTCCCAAACCGACACTTTATCTTTGCCTTCTTGCTCTCCATCCAGTCCCTTCTCAAGTCCCCTGCCTGTTCAGAACTAGAATTGTGCCAGAGCGGGGATCTTGCTATTCTAACCCACTGGAGGCAAGTAGCGTCCCCGTGGGAACATTCGACAGTTTCTGGAGATATTTTTGATCTCCATCATGGGTGTGCTACTGGCATCTAGTGGGTAGAAGCTGGTGATGCTGATTAACATCCTACAATGTGCCACACAGCCCCCACAACAGAAAATGAGGTCAAAAATCTTGCTATAACCTGTCTTCTCCCATTCCCAAGGGCAGTGTTGGCTGCTGGGTAGGAACGTGGACTTTGAAGCAGATCCACCTTATCCAAACCTGCATCTGCCACTAAATTAGTGACATGATCATCTGCAAGCTACTTTGTACTTCTGGAGCTTGTTTCTTTATCTTCGAAATAGACTCAGAAAAAGACAAGGAGATAAAATATATAAGGTACCTGCACAGTTCTCACTAAACAGAAGACATCATTATTGCTGCAACTGTTGTTATTGTAATACCCAAATCCATGTCCCCAAGTCCTGTTATTTATTTTTTATTTTTTTTACTTGGAGTCTCACTCCATCACCCAGGCTGGAATGCAGTGGCACCCTCACAGCCAGCCCAGCATCAACCTGATGGACTCAGGCGATCCTTCTGCCTTAGCCTTCCAAGTAGCCGGAACTATAGGTATGCACTACCACACTCAGCTAATCTTTTTATTTTTATTGTAGAGATGAGATCTCGCCAAGTTGCCCAGGCTGTTCTTGAACGGCGGGCTCAGGCAATTTGCTCACCTTGGCCTCCCAAACGGAGTCCTGTTATTTAATGGCAAACTTCCTTCCTATGAATTTTCTCCCCATGGCTTGTGGTCCTCAGACCAGAGATGCCATATAAGGGCACAAGTCCAGGACCTCTGCCTCCAGAGCTTTGGAAGGCATCATTCATTCATAGCAGGAATATTTTCTATACCACCCAGAGTCAGTCTCAGAATCCTCTACCGTATAGTATTTTAGACAACAACTACCAAGTAGGGAGCTTTAGCACATGAACCGAAATCTGGTTGCCAGCCTTAGTCTATATGCCGTCACTTACTGGAAGTTATCTTTTGCTAGAATAGTGAGTTCCCTGTCACTGGATGTGCTTGAGTAAGCTGACATGAAAGAGATTTCAGGGAGAGGATCCAAAAATCAGGTGTATGTTTGGATAATCGTCTTTGACAGCACGAGACCTGCACACCAGATTGGCAACCCATATGCTCAAAGCACAAAGCCCAAGGAAGATGACGTGCGTGGGTACTTTAGTCCAGGTAGTATGAAGTCTCTGATAACTGCAAAGTGTATAATGAAAGCTGATGGCTTGCCCATGCCACAGTCGGATCCCAGTGAGTGGTTCTCCTCAATGGCTCTCCTCCAGTGACTTATAGATCCAGGTTCATTCTGTCTTGTGCCACTATACTCCAATGTGTAGCCTCCATGTCCTCCCAGAAGAAGAAAAGGGAAAGATCTGTGCATAGGGAATCTTCTCTGCCAGGTCTGGAAGTGGGTTGGGCATCACTTCTGCCCACATTCTGTTGGCCAGAACAGAGTCACGCGGCTCTATCTGACTGCAGGAAAGCTAGGAAATGTCTGACTCTAATGCCCAGAAAGAGAAGACGAATAGGCATTGGCGACCCTAGGCAGGACATTCGGTGGAGTCATTAAACAAAGAACGAAAACCAGAGATGAGTCATGGTAGTGAGGGGCAGCTCCAAACGCTCTTCCATGAGCCCGGCTTTGGGTTCGGCACATTTCACATCATGCTTTAACAGGTAGTAACAGACACTGTCTGTTGCCTCCCCAAAGCCACCCCCCTTTTTTTCTTAATAACCCCCATGTATTTTGAGGAAGCTGGGCCCTTCACTAGCCCCAGGGAGATCAATCTTGATGTTTCATCAAATAAGGGAGATTCCAATTTCCATGCCAGTGACTGGTCAATTGGCATTGTTCTGGCTGGCAAAACAAGAGCAATCCTTAGATTGGGTTTCTGGAAAAGATTTTTTTTTCCTGCTGATAAAAGGAAAGAGAAGATAATAAACTGACTCCTTCTGCTGTTGCATCACCTGCGTGTGATGCCTGTTGTTGGGGCAGCCAACAGGGACCATTCAGGAGCCAGGCAAAGAGGACAAGTCAGATGCTAAGAATGGCCGAGCATGGGTGGTGGCTCACACTTGTAATACCAGCACTTTGGGAGGCTGAGCGAGAGCATTACTTGGGTCTAGGAGTTTGAGGTATGATTGTGCCACTATACTCCGGCTTGGGTAACAGCAAAATCCCCTCTCAAAAAAAAAGAAAAAAATCAAGAATGGTCAAGCAGAGAGAATCTGACTCTTTGGTGCTATCAATGAGCCAATGAATTACTGAACTCTGAACCTGTTCTCCTTCTAGCATTATTGTTTTGTGAAATAATAACTTTCCTTTAGAGTTTACTCTATTTTGTCATGGGCCTTGCTACTTGCAGCCCAAAGCATCCTGACTGATAGATACATACTAGACTCAAGATATGTATACTTCTTTCTTATTTTTTTTTATGTTAAAGATGTGGGGTACCATTCAGGGTTAGGTATACAAAGGTTCATTATGCAGGTACTTGTTGATGAGGTGTGCCCCACCTCCCCTGGCAGATTCTCACTACTGCCAATCCCACCACCGCCCCCCCCCAGCAATTTCCTACTACTGCCAATCGTTTTCTTATACTATTACAATAATTGTTCAAGGTCTGCTTATAAGTGAGAACATGTGGTACTCAGTTTTTTGTTTCTGTGATAGGTCACTCAGTATTATGGATTCTAAGTCTATCCCGGTTGCTGTGAAGTTCATAATTTTGTCCTTTTTATGGTTGCATAATGGTCCATTATGTATATGTACCACATTTTTTTTTAATCCAGTCCTCTTTTGATGGGCAGGACAGTTGGTTCCATGTTTTTGCTATTGTGAACAATGCTGCAATAAACATGCGTGTGCAGGTGTCTTTTTCATAGAGTGATTTGGGTTCCTCTGGATATATTCCCAGCAGGGGGATTGCAGGTTTGTATGGACGGTTGATTTTTAGATCTTTTAGGACTCATCAAATTGTTTTCCACAGAGGTTGTATTAGTTTACACTCCCACCAACAGAGTAGAAGTGTTCCCCTTTTCCTCACATCCTCTCTAGCATCTGTTGTTTTAAGTTATTGATGATGGTGAGATGTATATACCTCAAACTGGCATCAGTGTAAAACCGGGATTCGTATTGAGCTCCCTTTGGCAGAGCAGGAAACCAAAATCTCCCCAAACTCTCAGCCCTTGCCCTCACAAAGCTCATGTTTAAAGAATCTAGAACCTGCTTTTGTGAATATATTAGGTGCTGGAAATGCTTCATCTGTGTCTTGAGGTTGTTGTAAATATTAAATGAGTTGATAGCCTAAACACTTAGAACAGTCCCTGGAATTCTATAAGTGTTAAATATGCAGTTATATCATTAGGATTCATAGTAGCAGAACTCTTGATTTTTATAGACTAGTTAAACTTTATTGGCTGCTGAGTGCCTTCCGAGTGGCAGATGGGCTTATGAGTATACTGAACTTTTAATCTCCATTAGTAACTTAAGGAAGAAGAAGAGGACCCCAGCGTTAGAACTGAAACCACAGACTAGTCTCATCAACCTCCAAAATCTTGACTTTCCTAGGAGGGTGATACTGAGTCAGAGCATAGAGGTTCTGGAATCCGACTGAGTTGCCAGCCTCAGCTCTGGCATTTATTATCCATGTGTCCTTGGGAATTGTATTAGCTAGGATTCAATTACAGATGTGGAACTGATAGGAAATATGCCATATATATACACGTATGCATATCTTGCCTAAATATCATATATAGTATCAAATATCACATATTATTTTACATATATTATGTATATGTGACCGTGTGTGATATGTGTGTTGATGGGGATTTGTTGCAGGACTTTCACCTGATCCAATTGTGGGGGACGGCTAAGTACTGTCTGTAAGGGTGTCGTCCTCACGCCTGGTGCTGGAGTGGGAGGTCACAAGGCAGGCAGTCAGGAAGGATGATGAATGATCAAGGTAGGGGATGATCAAGGGCAGCCAGGACCCCACCAGCATGAGCTGGAACCCATGAGAACAGACTGCAATCCCTGTCAGTCGGTCTCTGTTGTCTCTGATCTTGTCGGTGTGGATGTCCAGTGAGAATCAAAGCCTTTCTTCCCGGAGCTGAACACACACACCTGGCCAAGGAGTGAGAGAGGCTGGGAAGGACAGAGCACTTGTAGGCCTGACTGTTGTCGTACACCAGGAAAGTGAGTCAGTCAACCAGATACAACACCACTACTGTTTTTCTTTCCCTCCACCCCTCAAATCTCTCAGGCTGTCTTTTTTGGTCCTCCTAACTGAAACTATATAGCGAGAAAATTCTGAGAAATGTAGTTCAGCCTAGCCAAGTTGACACAATCCAAAGCTACCACAGTTACGTGTTTAAATTTCTATAAATTTCCAGGTCTTCTCCTTTAGATAAGCAGGAATAACAATAGTATCTACCTCATAAGACTGTTCTGAGAATTATTTAAAATAACACATGGAAAAATACTCAACATAGTACCAGCCATATAGTAAGTGCTCAGTAAAGCTATCTATCACTATCATTGCTGTAGTTATTATTATTGGTTTAAATATCCTTTGCTGACATTGAAAAGAAAATCAGGTATAGAAGTAAGATATTTTGTTTCCTGAGGGAAAAAGACACGGATTTTCTTATGTATCTCAATATAGGCCAGCCACTGTTCTAGGTGATGTATATTTTTTGCAGTCTTTTATAGTAGGTGTGATTATACCCATTTTAGATAAGGCAGTTGAAGAAACTAAGAAACAGAAAAAACTAAGTAACAGGGCCCAAGATCACACAGCTAGTAAGTGGCATATATATATATTCCCAAGAAAAAAACATAAGGGAAAATAGCATTTAAACCACAGTTTGAAGGATAAGCAGATGTTGGCCAGGCGTGATGACTCAAGCCTGTAATCCCAGCACTTTGGGAGGTCAAGGTGAGGGGATTGCCTGAGCCCATGGGTTCGAGAACCTGGGCAACTTGGCAAGACCTCATCTCTACAATAAATCAAATAATTGGTTTGGCAGGGTAGCGCGCCTGTAGTTCCAGCTACTTGGAAGGTTGAGGCAGAAGACTTGCCTGAGCCCAGTAGGTTGACGCTGGGGTAGCCATGAGCATGCCACTGTACTCCAGCCTGGGCAATGGAGTGAGACTCCAACTCAAAAATAAAAAATAAAGAGAGAGCCTGAACCTTGGAGGAGAGAGGAGACTGCAGTGGCAGGAATGTGACAAAGAAAGGGAGGGTGGAAGGGCCAGTAGGGCTGTTCCTACTTCATTCTATGTGAATGGGAAGAGCCAGGATGGCAGGAACCGTGTATGTCCTGTTAATCCAGCACTCCTAGCACCTAGGATACATCCTGCTGGTGCATGGCAGGGACTCAGTAAGTATTTGCTGACTAAAGGAGGGGATGGGATTATAAAATCTCATGCATGCTTTTAAATCTCTCTAGTTACTGTAAAGTATGTATCCTATCTCTCCTTGGTTCCTTCTAGTAATATGAAACTCGTCTACTTATTTTACTTTGGGAGCTCTTTAAATACTTGAATATGGCAGCCATATCTCTCTAGGTTTTCATTTCCCTAGGCCAACAGCCTCAGTTACCCTGAGGAATCCTCGTCAATGTTATCCAAGAGAATCTCTGCAGGCTTGCACTATCTGACTTCAAAATATACTACAAAACTATAGTAACCAAAGCAGCATGGTACTGGTATTAAAAACAGACATCTAGAACAATGGAACAAAATAAAGATCCTAGAAATAAAGACACACATTTACAGACAACTGGTTTTCAACAAAGATGCCAAGATCACACAGTGGGGAAAGGGCAGCCTCTTTAATAAATGGTACTGGGAAATAATGGGCATCCATATGCAGAAGAATAAATGAATGTCAGTGCATCCATTAATTACACTGTAAAAATTAAACATTTACTTCATGTAATGCTATGAGATCAGGCATTGGTACATATATGAGGGGGACCTAAAAAAAAATAGAATTATTTTTTGGAGGGTGGGCCTCTTTATAGTACAGGCTTCCCCTGCTAGTTAAGTGTTCTTGGAACCCATCAGCATCAGTGTACGAGCTAGCATTGTTGTGAGAGGCTGAAATTGGCTTCAGTGAATGTTTTTTTGGAGAGCCAACACATTTGCCCGTTTCATAATGAGTGATTTACAAGCACACCTTCCCACGTCACACTGAGTGTTCAGCAGTTTTTGACCAAAAACAGCATAACCCCCTTGCTCCACCCTCCCTATTCACCTGATCTCATCCCAGTGACTTTTTTGTTTGTTTAAGGATTTTTGGGAAAAAAGTCCTTAAAAGGAAACATTTCATTGATACGAATGAGGCAAAACAAAAAACAGCAGAAACACTAAAATACATCAAAATTGATGAGTTCAAAAATTGTTTTGAGTAGTGATAGATGGGAGTCTTGATAGATGTATTGCATCAAACAGAGAGTGCTTTGAAGGTAACTGAAGTTTAAGTGTATAAGAATAAATACACAATTTTTTCTAAATTCTGAGTTTTTTGGATCGCCCTCATATATTAACCTAAGTTTGGTTCCCATGCTACAGAATCTGACCCTTTGTTAAAATATTTAGTCACCTAAGTATATTCACTATGAATATCAACTAGCGGCCTGCGATACCAACAGAGGTTATCACCCAATCATTCAAATCAGCAAAGAGAACTGCCTAGAGATTAAAATGAAGGGGATATATTGGCATAGGAAATACAAACTGAAGACTGGACAGTGTTTTGACAAAATCTGGGTGCTTTTCCAATTGTTTACCATCTAGAGAACGAAAGAGTATAAAACAAAGAGCTACTAATGAAAATATTTTGGAAAAGAGATCAGTGAACTGAAAATACCAAACTTGAAAGCATGAAAAGTTCATATAGATGAGACAGGAGAACACTCCCAGAGAACTGAACTTGGAGCGTTCATCACCCTGCACACATTCCCAAGGAGGCAGGAGGGGACTTAACTCAGCAGGGATGTGAACAGAATGGAAGATAAGCTGGCAGGAAGAAAATGGAAGGCATCTCTGTTCAATGACCGTCTCTTTTCTCTCTGCAGGGGGAGGAGAGGTTGATTAGACTTCCTACCCATTAGAATAAAAAAAAAATTTTTGTTGTTGTTGTCTTGTTTTTTGAGTTGGAGTCTCACTCTGTCACCCAGACTGGAGTGCAGTGGCCGCTCCCAGCCACTGCAGCCTCAACCTGCTGGACTCCGGTGATCCTTCAGCCTCAGCCTTCAAAGTAGCTGGAACTACAGGCGCGCACTACCACGCCCGGCTAATTTTTTTTTTTTTTTTTGATTTATTGTAGAGATGAGGTCTCGCCAAGTTGCCCAGGCGGGTCTCGAACCCGCGGGCTCAGGCAATCCACTCATCTCAACCTCCCAAAGTACAGGATTACAGGCTGAGGCACCGAGCCCGGCTTAATTTAGTTTAAAAATTTTTTTTTTAGCTGGGCTCGTTGCCTCAGCCTGTAATCCTGCGCTTTGGGAGGCTGAGGTGAGTGGATTGCCTGAGCCCGCGGGTTCGAGACCCACCTGGGCAACTTGGTGAGACCTCATCTCTACAATAAAAAAAAAAAAAAAAAAAAAAATCAGCCGGGTGTGGTAGTGCATGCCTGTGATTCCGGCTATTCGGAAGGCTGAGGCGGAAGGATCACCGGAGCGATAGAGTGAGACTCCAACTCAAAAAAAAAAAGAACTAGTAGCTTTACCTCTAATCCTCCCATGAGTGTCTGGATTAGAAAAATACATCTTTGTCACAATGGAACAAATCTCTAAAGTTCAGAGACAAAATGAGCTAAAGAGTTATTGATGATTAGAGACAAGGATGGTCCTTCCTACCCCCATCCTCTATCTTACTAGTCCTGATTCTACAAATGACCCTCCTCCTTATGTTGGGGTTCAGAAAACAATAGGCCCAAATACAGCACTTTGGCATGCTTAATGCCTTAAACACAGGAGATCGAAAGGTCTCAGAAATAAGCCTCAGAACCAAGGTATCTCCCTGACCTCCTGAAGAGCAGGCAGGGGCTCTTTCTAAAGTTCCCTTCACTAACTAGGAGTCGTTCTTCCAAAAGGAATGCAATTGTCTTGAACTCCCTTTTTAGGACTCTTTAGGAACCAGGAAAGAGGAATCACTTGAGAGGAGATTACAAGTCATTATCACATCCAGATAAGCTATCTCTATTCTGAAAGTTTCTCCAAAACAACTTTTTTTTCTTTTAACCTGAGAGACTTTGTCTACATAACAAGACAAACTTTGTTCACAGGGCGGTTCCACTCCTCACCTTCTCATAACTTTGTCACCACCTACCCTAGAGCCCAGAGATACTTTGTCTCAGGCTATTGTCTGCTCTTCGGGCTCATTCATTTCCCCTAAAAATAATTTACTCTTTCTCTCCTATGAAGAGGATATTTAAACTTCACCTATCTGGTCCTTCTTTGAGTCTCATGTATTGTGTGGGTCCCATGCACATGCACAAAAATACACTTGCCTATCTTTTCTCTTGTTGGTCTATTTGCTGTCAGTTTATTTCAGTAGATTCAACTGAACCTTCAGAGGGAAAGTTTAAGCTTCCCTGTATTCTATTCCCTGGTTTTTCTTTTTTAACATTAAACAAAGTAAAACGGAGAAGATGAAGCAAGATTCTGGTTTAAAGAAGAGAGTCTCAGTCCATGAAAAAGCATCCTTTTTCCTTGAGGGCTCTTAACTGTTGGACAAGATTAAGGTTTAATGTTAAGACAATGAACCTTTTTTCGGAGATCGCTTGAAAGATGGGTGTAGACTGGTAAGGCATGATGGCTCATGCCTGAAATCCCAGTACTTTGACATGCCAGAAACAGGAGTATCACTTGAGCCTAGGAGTTCAAGATCAGCTTGGGCAACAAAGCAAGATAGAAAGAAAGACAGAAAGAGGGGGAGGAGGGAGGGAGGGAAAGAAAGAGAACAAGAGAAGGAAGAAAAGAAAGAAAGAGAGAGAGAAGGAAAGAAAGAGAAAGAAGGAAGGAAGGAAAAAAGAAAAAGGAGAGGTGGAAGGAAGGAAGGAAAGAAAGAGAAAGAAATATTGGTGTAAACCTTAAAGACTTTCCACATCCATTCAAAGTAAACAAGACTAGTCCTAGCAGATTCCTCAGTTCTTGAAGTAGGGAGATGGGGACTCATCCCTCTCTCCAGTATCTGCCACCCAACTCACTAATTCCTTCAACTTCCCCCACACCTTCCTCCACCTGAACACAAATCTATCCTTGCTAAGAGGTATCTGGTCCCCATCCCTGAGTCCTTGGGGATGTGAAAGAGAAGGTTGAGTAGATTTCACACACCCTCTCTTCTCCTGTCCTCCTGCCTTGGACACAAACAGCCCTTTCAGGCCCAGAGAAAGATCTTCCACCCAGTGTCTGCCAGCCACCGTCACCTTATTCTAAGCCTCTAACCAGAAAGAGTCCAGACAGGAAATCAAACGTTCCAGCCTGGGATGAGCGGAAGGGGTGAAAAAGGTGGGAGATTTGCATTTCTCTGATGATGAGTGAGGTTGAGCACTTTTTCATGTGTCTGTTGGCTGCCCATATATCTTCTTTTGAGAAGTGTCTATTCATGTCTTTTGCCCGCTTTTTAAAGGGGCTATTTGGTTTTTTTTTCTTTCGGTGCATTTGAGTTCCTTGTAGATCCTAGATGTTAGGCCTTGGTCAGATATACAGTTGGCAAATATTTTTTCCCATTCTGTGGGCTGTCTCCCTGCTCTCTTGATGCTATCTTTTGCTTTGCAGAAACTCATTAATTTGATGATGTCCCAGTTGTCTATCTTATTTCTTAAGCTATTGGCCTTTAGGTTTCTGATCAGGATTTGGTTCCCAGTTCCAATTTCCATAAGGGTGTCTCCTGCGCTAAGATTCTTATAGCTTGAGGTTTTACCTTTAGGTCTGGGATCCATTTAGAGTTAATTTTTGTGCGGTGATAGGTAGGAGTCCTGTTTCAATCTTCTGCGTGTGGTCAGCCAGTTTTCCCAGCACCATTTACTGAATAGGTTCTTCCCCCGCCCCCGGGGGGTTGTTGTTGGAGGCTTTGTCAAAAATGAGTTGATTGAGGAATTGAGGCTTTGCTTCTGGAATCTCTGTCCTGTTCCATTGTTCTATGTGCCTGCTCTTTTCTCACTCATAAGGTGACCTTGAACAATTACAATGCTATAAGAAAGCGATTGGCAATAGTGGAAAACTGTCGGGGCTGGGGGTGGGACTGGCAGTTGAGGGTAACTGCTAGGGGAGGGAGGGGCATAACTCATCAACAAAGGTACCTGCATGATCGGTGTTTACATACCTAACAATTGTACCCCGCATCTTTATAATACATTTTTAAAAAATAAAAACGATCTACAATCTAAAAGAAAAAAAAGAAACAAAGAAAGAAAAAGGCGGGAGAGGGCAGGAAGGAAGGGGCCCGTCGTGACGCTCCCAGTGGGCTGTTAAAGCAGTTGAAATCGAGGCCCACGACACCGGGAGCGAGCTAGGGAGGCCCTCCCTCCGGTTTTCCCGCCTCGCGTTGGACCGCGCTCGTGCTGGCCAAGGGCGGGAGGAGGTGCGCGCAGGAAGGATGCGGGGCGGGATGCGGGGCGGGCGACCTCCGGCCCTTTGCTCTCGGCAGGCAGCCCGTGGATCCCGAGGCCAGAGGAGCGAAAGCCGCGTCTGCGCAGCCCTCCCGGGGACTGACTTGCCCCAAGCCTCCAGCACACTCCACGCCCCTTCCCTCCATGGAGGGCGCACCGCTAGGACCTGGAAATGATGTCTGTGGGGTCATCGCCCTAGGCCGGGGTGGGGGGGAGGAGTGTGAAAAAGAGCTGAGAGTTTTTAAACCTCAGAAGGTCCGATCTGAAAGGGCCTTTAGAGGACTCTCTAGGAGACACCGAGGCCCAGGGGACAAGGACTTTCCCTAAAGACACACAGTAAAGCGATATGGAATCAAATATGACTCTCTCTATATTAATCCTACAGCCTGCGACGAGTTGGTTAACCAAGAAAAAGCAATGGCAATTTGTTTTCAAGGAAAGGGGAGGGAGTCATCAGCTTTGAAAAGAGGCCGTACGTAATTAACTTTCCAAACAAGGGGGTGGGGGGCGGGGGAGATGACGGAGAGAAAAAGCACTCAAGGCTCAGCTCGCCAAGATTTAATTTTGGTTATTTTGAATGGGCTCAGACCGCCTTGCCTAACACTCAGGGTGTTAATATGGCTGGGGAGGAGGTTGGGGGAAGTTCCAGGAGAGAGTTAAACTCCCTCCAAGCTGCACTGCGCGCGCTTGCACCGCTCCACAGAGATCCTCTTTCTTCGGTTAAAAATGAATAAATAAATAAAGGAAAAAGAAAACACACACGCACCCCCCCCAAAAAAAACTACCAAAAACACACACACACACACACACACACACACACACACACACACACACACACACAGTTAACCACCTGTCAGGGCTGAGGACACAATGAGCCTCCTCGCAAAAGAGCTTTTCATGCATGCGTAATATATTTGTTCAGCCATTCACTTAATGAAGCTGATAAATGTGGTGCAAGACAATAGTCAAGTTAATCTATTTAGTAAAATGTTTTGAGACTTTCAGGCTACGTTAAGGAGGGGAGCGTTCGGCGACATTTTCATTTAAATGCGCTCATCTCTCGGACGCTGCACAGGGGGGTTCGGGCAATCTATGTGAATATAATTTCTTATAAATGTGTCTTTAATGGGTTTAATTCGCCCTGGCCAGCTGTTTTGGGGGCTATTTTGTAAGAGCAAAACAAACGTTTCAGGCTTGGAAAGCTAGTTAAAATTAGTTTCGGTCAGCGAGGCCAAGCTATATTTCCTGCAAACCATCTGCTTGATTGGCACAATAGAAGGATTTTGAAGGAAAAAGAGGGGAGTGAGTGTGAAAGGAATGGGGGGTGAGGGGGAAGACGCCAGAAAGGGCTGGAGCCGCGGTAGCTCCTAGCGGCCTATTCTGAAGGTGAACCCCTGAGTTGTCTTAATAGACAGGCTTGCCAGAGGGGCCCGGGCGGCAGGAAAGCTTTCAGCCCGGGCCTCGCCGCGCTCCCAGCCCCTCCTTCTGCCCGCGACCGGAGAAGCCAGGCGGCGGGCACTTTGCCCCGCCGTCGCCGGGCATCCCGCCGTCTCCCCAGAGGCGCCGCTCGGTGGGTGGCGACCACGGGAACGCTCGGGTCTGGGGGTCCCGAGCCCGCGAAGGGTGGCTTGAGGGTCCCAAGCGTCCCGCAACCGACACTCGCCCCTCTTGGGGAGGCCCGGGAGCGCACGCCACTCTCTTCTTTGCAGCGACCGTCGCCCCGGAGCGGGGCGCGGGACTGCGGCGGCCGCGCGGCGCGCGGGACGCGGACCCCACTCTCCCTCGCCCCGGGCGATCGCCCTTCCCGCGGTGGGAGGGAGGCTCCGGCAGGTCTGGCCTCGAAGGCCGGGGCCGGATCGGCCGCGGCCTCCCCGCCGAGCGTCGCGCGCCAGCGCAGGCGGGGACCTCGGTCCCGACCCGGGGTCTCTGAGGCGCTCTCGCCCTCGCGTGCTCTTTGCTCTTGAAAGAGAAACAGACAGAAAGCGCAGCCTTGGGATAAAGAACGCGAGTGATTTCTCCGAAATAAACGGGAAGATAACGACATTACAGTGAGTGGCAGGACGCACAAAAGCCCGTGGGCTCGGGTCAAATGGCATTAGTCACAGGTCTTAGCCGCGGTCGCCGCGCCGCGCGGCCTCGCCGGCTCTCGCGGAGTCTGAAAAGACGCGTTCAAGGAGATCACTCGAAGTAAGATCCTTTCGTCCGATTGCTTGCTTCCTTGGGATTTATTTCGCCTTTTTACGGGCGGCCAGCCCCGTCCCCGCCCTCCCTGCTCCACTCAGGCGCTTTAGGAATTCTTTACGAGGCTGTGGAGAACGACCCCAGGAAGCGGGGTCCACGTGGATCGCAGCAAGGAGCTGACCCACCTTCCAAAAAAGTGTCAGGGCCGCCTTTTAAAGGCAGAGACGTTGGCCCCAGTTAGTCTGGGGACTGGGAGTGGGGCACGGAGCCTGCGGACTGGCCGGACGGCGGTAAAAAATAAAATAAAATAAAATAAAAACGACACCCGGGAAAATTTCCCAACAGGGAGGAGGCGCTGGGGAGGCCTCAGGTGGGTTTCAGTTTTTTTTTGTTTGTTTGTTTTTTTTTATTTTTTGAGTTGGAATCTCACTCTGTCGCCCAGACTGGAGTGCAGTGGCCGCTCCCGGCCACCGCAGCCTCGACCTGCTGGGCTCCGGCGATCCTTCCGCCTCAGCCTTCCGAGTAGCCGGAATTACAGGCATGCGCAACCACGCCCGGCTGATTTTTTGATTTACTGTAGAGATGAGGTCTCGCTGCCCAGGCGGGTTTCGAACCCGCGGGCTCAGGCAATCCACTCACCTCAGCCTCTCAAAGCGCGGGATTACAGGCTGAGCCACCGAGCCCGGCTGGGTTCCAATTCTTACCACCCCCTGAGAGAGAGAGAGAGAGAGAGAGAGAGAGAGAGAGAGAGAGAGAGAGAGAGAGAGAGAGAGAGAGAGAGGAGAGAGAGAGAGAGACCCAACGGAGGAGAGCAGGGCAGGAGCGGGAAGCCAGAGCCCGTCCTGTTGCAATGGAAAAGTGCCTCGTGACCAGGTAAAGTGCAAGGCGTTCCAGTAATCTATACTCTTCTCGCTTATTTTATTGCAAAATTTTTAAAAAGGAGCTTTTGGCGTTCTCCGATAGCTCCCCACCCTCGGTGTCCCAGGACCTCCAATGAACTCCAGCGGCGCGTTTCCCGTCTGTAAATAACCGCTTGTTTAAAAGTTGTCCCTGGCCGGGATGGGTCTCCCTCCCGCTCCCTGCCTGCGCCCAGGACCCCTCGACCCGCCGCCTTGGACTCAGAAACTCCGCACTTACATCCTCTTCAAGCATGACTTCCCCTCCGGAGCCCGGCACTAAATAACTTTTTAATTTGAACCAAGGGAGAGTTTTAGCGGGCTGCGTTTCTGGTTTAATGTGATATAAATCGCAGATGCACTTTTATTGAATGGTTAAAGCAGCGACATGGAGATCATCAACACAAAACGCCCTGAACAAAACCATCGAGAGAAATAAAGCTGGTTAATAAGATTTTTGAGAAAGCTTTGTGTTAAAAAGCAAAAAGAAAAACCAGCTGAAGGTGACAGTTAGTTCATGGTTAATAGGATCAGGGCGGCCTGGCGGGGCTGCACACTTCTCTTTGGGGAGGTTCAGCCTCACTAAAGAAATGAATGGGACATTTAACACATCTGTTATCTCGCGGAACAGAGAAGGCTGAGGCTCCCTGCCACCCTGGCCCCAACCCACAGGAAAGCCAAGGGACTGTCCCCAGGAAGAGTCTCCTCCAAAGCCCAGCACTAAGAAGAGGCTTCCCTGGTGCGGCCCGCGTGGTGGAACTCGTGTCCTTCCCTCCGGTTTTCGGCGTGTGTATGTTGCAGTTAATTAAGAAACTGCAACAGCCGGGGCCAAGTTAAGACTCGACTGCTGGACCTCCGCCGCTGAGGCTTAAAATAACCCCGGCTGTGAGTTTCTGCTTAAACTGCCCAGAGCTCCTTGAGGTTGGAAAGGGGCCAGGGTGGCCCTCACAGCCCCTGGGCACCCTTGGGTGGATTCCCACGCCGGGCAAGGCCTCTGCGAGTCCAGCGGGACTCTCCTCCGTCCTCCCCCAAGTCGAGCTCCGGGGCGCCCCTGGCAGAGACCCCTGGAGAAAACCGTTTTCCAAGTTGCTGCGAGTTCGCAAAAGACTCTTCACTCTTCAGGTATCCATCAACTCTCAGACTTAGCCAGACTCCTTGAATGAACGAACCCAAATCGAGACCGCCCCCCACCCACCCACGCGGAAACTCATTCGACAGCCCCAAAGCACCCATGTCTAACTCCCTGGGTTATTAGAATAGGACTTCTAACACTGACTTAACCCACCCCTCACATCGGCTTTCCACTGCAGCCCGAGAGGGAGAACATTTTCACGTCCCCCAACTTGAAACTTTCCATTGCCCCACCCCCCAAGGAAGGGGGAGGGTTATTTTATTGATAGCCCGGAGATGTATTTCCATGAATATTTATTGATTTATTCTGCCGGCTCAGCAGGGGAGCTGCAAATAAATTTAGTGCGTTCTCTAAATAATTCCTTTTCTTTCAGGCAAGATGTCATCTGAAAGCTTCTAAATAGCCATTTAATTAGCCCGGGTGTTGCTTCAGAACAACAACAGCAACAACAACACAAAAAAAAAACCGTGGGCGAGAGCTTTGGGGACGCACTGTACGGCCAAGAGGCGGTCGAGATGCAGAGCTGATGCGCGCGGGCCTTTGTTGCCGGGCATTGTGCGCGCAGTGCTCACGAAGACTAATCCAATCATAAATTGCACCTCTGCGCCAATCAGAGCGCCCAGAGCCTCCGGCGAATGAAACTCCGGTGGAGAACTTTGTTGAACTTCATTGTCAGAGCTGTCACTTTTCAAAGCGCTTTAGCGGGCGGGCCGCTATAAAACCATCACCTCGACGGGAGGACCACGGAGGACTCGCCAGCGCCCAAGGGGGATCGTTGCTTGGGAACATCAGCTGAGCCCCAGAGAGAGGGCACCGCGGGGGCGGGAGGGGCGGGAAGCCAGGCGGCTACCCTCCGGCCACTGGAAGCAGGGTGACTGCGCCCGCCCCGAGCCTACCATGATGTTCCCGGGTCTCCTCGCGCCCCCCGCCGGGTACCCTAGCCTCCTGCGGCCCACGCCCACCTTGACGCTGCCCCAGTCCCTGCAGTCGGCCTTCTCCGGCCATTCCAGCTTCCTGGTGGAGGATCTCATCCGCATCAGCCGGCCCCCCGCCTACCCGCCCCGCAGCGCGCCCTCAGCCAGCGTGTCGCCGCCCAGGCCGGGGGCCCCCGCCGCCCTCACCGACTCGGGGGCGTCGGACCTGGGCTCCCCGGGCCCCGGCAGCCGGCGGGGCGGCTCTCCGCCGACTGCCGTCTCCCCAGCCGGCGAGCCCACGTTTCTGAAGTTTGGGGTGAACGCCATCCTCTCCTCGGGGCCCAGAACAGGTAAGTGAGTGCAAGTCGCAGAGGGCCCGGTCCGGTGCCAGGCACGCGCGAGGAGTCCTTCTGGCCCCGGTTTCCCTTAGAGAGCGGATGCCCGCGCACTAGCTCCGAGACCCACGTCGGGCAATGTGAGACCTAAGCCCAGCCGATTCCGGGAAGAAGAGGCCCCAAGGCTCTCCCCACCCTTAGAGAGAGCTTGAGCTCCTGTGATGGGCGACAGTGCGCAGTGGTCGGGCGTGGAAGCGCGGAGCGCACACCCCTGGACGTCTGCGCTGCTGCGTTTCAGCTTACAGGAGAGAGTTTTTTTTAAAAAACCAAGATGATGTATGTCTTTGATTAGCTAATGTTATGCAGCTGCGGTTCCTTGGCCGCTCACCTGTCTCGTTGGTGCCTAGGACGGAGGTCGAGGTAGAGAAGGATTTCGCAGAGAACTCTTTTGGGGGGGCGAGGGGGGAGGGATTTTCACAGATATGACAATGCTGGGAAGATTTATTTTACCCTGCCACTATATTAAGAAAGATTTTGAAAACAGTCAAAGGGTTGATTACATCATGTACTCAACGCGCTGTGCAGTAATGAAGTACATGATCAAATTCCCTTTCCTCCCCCCTCCCAGAAACATCCCCCGCCTTGCTCCAGAGCGTCCCTCCCAAGACCTTCGCCTTTCCCTACTTTGAAGGATCCTTCCAGCCTTTCATCAGATCTTATTTTCCAGGTAGGTCTGGAGTCCCTTCCCTGCGCGCAGCTGGGCGGCGCCCCGCGCCGGGGCCCGTCGCTCCCTGCCCCGGAGCCATATTTCTCCGTCCACCCCTCGGGGTTACGCTCTGGTTCAGAGGTTGCGAGGCGTACAACATTCACGAATCCGTCGCGCCAATTTGATGCCCTATTTAGCACAAGCAGTGACTGCTTGACACTTTGCACCAATTCCCTGCTCTACAAATTAGCAGGAATTGTCATGGTCCCAATTTGAGGCGGTTCCCTCCCCGGCGAGGAGCTGTTGGCATCCCTTCACGCCGCCGTTTTCCCACAGAGTCAGTGCACTTGGCCACGACTCCCCACAAAGGTTTCAGCACCATGACCAATTGGTCAGCTCCTCCGGGCAGCCACACACAGACCGGCCCTCGTCCCTCCACGCCGCCCAGAGACAGACACCTACCAGCCGGGGCTAATTTCCCTTTAAGACTCATTCAGGGCCTCGGGCTTTTCACAAGACCACATGGGGTGCCCTCTTGTGTGGGAGGCGTCGGGTCGCCCAGGGGGAGGGGGACCCGACCCTCCCCCGGCCCCCACCTGACGTCCCAACCCCTGTTCCTAGCCCCCACCCAGCCCACCGCTCTGTCTTTAAAAATACCATTGAGCTCGGAAAACAGTTCCAGGGAAGCCCTTCAGTGGGTCCCAGGGTAAAGGAGAAACGTCTTCCACAGCCGCTGCAAGGTTCTCCTCCCCTAATCTCGCCGGTGGCTCAGCCTGTGGCTCAAAAACTCTGCAGCTGGTCAGACCTCAGAAGGAGGCAGGGGAGGGAGTCCCTATAAAGAGAAGAGAGGCCGGGCACGGTGGGTGGGGGATGGGCAGGACCACGAAAGCACTCCCAAAACCGGGAAAGAAACAAGAAATGGATTTAAAAAAAAAAAAAAAAGGGGGGGAGAGGGAATTCACCACCCCCACCACTATTCACGCTGCTGCTAATAATGAAATTTGCTCCCTTTTCCCCTCATCTCAAGGCTGTAACAAAAACAACCCGAGCTTTATAAATAGCTTTTCATGTCCATTTAATGAAAACGATTCGGGGAAGAGGAGCCTCTGCCATCAGTATTCTCCCAATGGTCTTGGCCTGAGTTGTGTTTAGTTTGAAAGTGTAAATCTCTTTTGTTCCAGTAATATATGGCTTTCGCTTCTTGTCCTCAGTCTTTTTCTGTTAGTTCATTACTACACAATTACCATTCACGCTTCATTAGAGTCTCTGTTTCTTTTTGTTTCTTTTTGTTTTGTTTTTTTTCCTCTCTCCCTTAAAGCGAAACCCTCCGGCTTTTTATCATGCCAATACCCATTGGGAAGCGGTCAATGTGCTAATTAGCTGCCACTTTTCATGTATTTGGGCCGAATTCTTTTCGTTTTGCGGGGGAGGGGAGTAAAGATTAATATAAAAAAAGATGAATACTGATTGAATTTTTTTAAAAAATCCAAAGCGGATTTTTCTCTCTTTTTCAAAACAGTAAAGCATCTCATTTTCATCCAAAGAACGCAAACGCCACCAAGATGATAAAAATTTATGAGAGAACTCTCCCCCCCCCCCCGGTGGCCTCAGCGGGGTGTTTTATTTTTATTCCTGTGATTTTTGTTGAGGATGCTGTTTCAGCCGATGCGCGCAGGTTTGTTCCTCTGAGACCACAGAACGGAAAAAACGAAACGGGCTATTGTGGGGCTGTTTTCTGCGTTTCGGTGCTTCTACCTAATCCGGGTTTGCACGGTTGAAAAGGAAAGTTATTTGGGCGGAAAGCGCCTTTCACTGGCGCAGGTTGGTAGGTTCGCGGGCTATTCTCCAGGGCGAGAAAAGGGCGCGTCTTAGAGAGATGACGGGATCCGAGAGCAAAAGGCCAGGGAGAGCCGCCGCGCGGGGCGGGGGGCGCCCCGGGGTCCCGGGGGCACCCGCCTGCTCACCCCGCCTCCCGCCCGCAGCGTCCTCCAGCGTGGTGCCGATCCCCGGGACCTTCTCCTGGCCGCTGGCCGCGCGCGGCAAGCCTCGGCGGGGCATGCTGCGTCGGGCCGTGTTCTCCGACGTGCAGCGCAAGGCTCTGGAGAAGATGTTCCAGAAGCAGAAGTACATCAGCAAGCCCGACCGCAAGAAGCTGGCGGCCAAGCTGGGCCTGAAGGACTCGCAGGTGAGGCGCTCTCCGCGCGGCCCCGCCCCTGTGCACCCGCGCCTTGGCACCGCTGAGGTCCCATTGTACCGACGGGGAGACCGAGGCCCAGGGAGGGTCTACGTGCACGGGCCGGCTTCCCCGGGCTCCCCGGGACAGCCCGCTGCCTTTCTTTCCAAGCTCTCCCTCCACTCCCTGACACCTCTCCAGGTTCCAGGGGCTCACCCCTGCCTACCGGAACTGAGGGCCAGAGGGTGTGGCCGACTGAGGTGGGGATGGAGCGAGTGACCCGTCTGAACTCATCCCAGGGCAGGGAGCAGGGTGGAAAGACAGAGTCTCCTTCCCGTCCCCCATGCGTTCCTGGGGGGCCCGACTCCCCCCCCCCCGGGACCCCGCGTGCTAACCTCTGTTTCTCGCGTCCCCTCGCCTGCCGGGACATCCCAGGTGAAAATCTGGTTCCAGAACCGACGCATGAAGTGGCGCAACTCCAAGGAGCGCGAACTCCTGTCCAGCGGGGGCTGCCGGGAGCAGACCCTTCCCACCAAGCTCAATCCGCACCCGGACCTCAGCGACGTGGGCCAGAAGGGCCCCGGCGACGACGACGAGGACGACGAGGGCGCGGGCAGCCCCCGCCACCGCCTGGCCTACCGCGCGTCTCCTGACCCTGCGCACCTGCGGGGTCCGCGGCTCCCGGGGCCGCTGCCCCCCTCGCCCGCGCTCTCGAGCAGCCCCGGGAAACCTTCGGACTTCTCTGACTCCGAGGAGGACGAGGAAGGCGAGGAGGAGGAAGAAATCACCGTGTCCTAGAAGCCGCTCGCACGCCCGGGACTGTGTACAGGCGCTTTGAAATGGAAGAGGTGGGATCCAGTCTGCGCATCCTCCTTGTCCCGCTGCCCGCAGTGCGACCGTCGCCTCGTGCAGGACGCCACCGCCCCTTCTGTCGCCCCAAAGACATTCCGCCACCTCCAAACAGCCCTCCCCACATAAGTTAAATTTGAGCCTTGGCATCGGCCTTAACTTTTCCACTGTTCTTTCCTGTGTGTTGCAAACTATATTGAACACAGTGAGGGGTTCTCCATCAGCCAGGCCTGGCTGGTCAACCCTTTTGTGACAACACTATATGGGGGAACCTTTGTGTTAGGAGTCAAAACACCAAGCCTATAACTAACTCAAGGTCCCTGCTTTCTAGATCCATCCACCTCTCTATTTGGGGTAGCAAGGGCCTTCTATCCAGCCTCTGGCAATCCCTCAACCCCTTCCCCCCACTGATCTTCCCATTACAGTTCTTTACTTTTTAATTTATTTTGGGGGGGGCAGAATCTCACTCTGTCACCCAGGCTGGAGTGCAGTGGCATGATCACAGCTACTACAACCTCCACCAGCAGGGCTCAGGAAATCCTTCTGCCTCAGCCTTCCAAGCAGCTGAAACCACAGGCACACACCCCCACACTGGCTTATTTTTTGATTTACTGTAGAGATGAGGTCTCGCCATGTTGCCCAGGCTGGTCTCGAACCCCTGGGCTCAGGCAGTTCCCTCGCCTCGGCCTCCCAAGGTGCTGGGATTACAGGCATGAGCCACCGCTTCTGGCCCTCCATTATAGCTCTTTTAGAAAGCTGAAGAATTTATATACAGAGGGTTTACACACACACACACACACACACACACACACACACACACTTTAAGAAAGGAAAAACTTCTATTAAAATTGTAGTACTCAATATGTACTGATAACAAAAGATGAATACAAGTCACGTTTGACTTCTGCAATTACAAGCGGTGCTCAAAGTGATTACCAACAGCAGCCAGACATTTCTGATTATGGTGAACTAAGAGTAATACATAGACAGCATTGCTTGAAATGTGTATACATTTTTTGGGACCCCCGGTATATATACTTATCCATATCTGTGCCTTCTGGTCTAAGGCACAGTGTGCATACTGAGTCATTTCTGTCATTTTCAGATGCTCTCTGGGGGAAAGAAGTGAGTTCTACAGGGGGAAAAGAGGCAGTCTCCATTTCTGCGTATGTGTTTTGAAGCTTTTTCTTTTAAATTCTGTCATCCCTGGTGTATGCACCAAGCACTCAACCTTGTGCCCTTTTATTGTTTCTGGGGATTGCCGCTGAGCCTTGACCCTCCTGAGGCATGGGGGCTTGATGTGGACAGAGACCCACAGCCTCTTTGATTTTTCTTTTCTTTTCTTTTTACTGAAACTTTGCTGTCTTTGCACAGCTTTTATGAACTGTACACTATTTTGTACACACGCATTGTATGGATATTTTATACCAAGGTTATTGTGAATGACTATAAAGGACTGGCTAGATTTCCTTCTCTCTCTCTCTCTCTCTCTCTCTCCTGCAATGTTTTTTAAACTTTAAAAAGGTAGTTGTTTAATTGCATAACTTATAAAGAAATACTTATTTGTATTTTTACCATGTACAGATTTTTATATATGTATATATGTATCAAAGGAACAAATGCCAAATAAAAAGTAGAATGGATACAATGGTCAAGTGACATCATTAATAGCTCATTCAAGCTGAAAGGAAGGAAATATTCTGGCTTGGGGCTGGGTTTATAGGAGGTAAGCTGAGCTCAGGAGGGTCAGCCAATTGTCCAAAGCCACCCAGCTTGTAAGGAGAGTCCCGCACTGGAATGAGAATCCATCTCGGACTCTCAGTCCAGTGCCTTTTCTGCGTTACTGGGCCATAAAATAACCATCTGTGCTCTGTTACTTGGAAAGTAACTTCAAAGTGGTACCAAAAAGTTGAGTCTGTAAGAAAACTTCTTCCCTTCTCTAAGATCTGAAATAACGGGTCAAAAGTTATCAGTGCAAGTCAGTGTAAATGGCCCAGATTTGTCATGACTTTTTCTTTTCCTCCTTGAAGGCATCTTTTCTGGTCCTCAGGAAAGCTTCAAATCAGTCTTGACTCATTGTCCTTTGTGTATGACCTGATTTTATCAGTCATCTAAGGCATGACATCTAATGTCATCTAAGGTATGACATGGGAATCCTGATATAGACTCTGGGGTCTTCGCATGAAACAAATTTTTTTTTTTGAGTTAGAGTGTCTGTCGCCCAGACTGGAGTGCAGTGGCCGCTCCCGGCCACCGCAGCTTCGACCTGCTGGGCTGCAGCGATCCTTCCGCCTCAGCCTTCCAAGTGGCTGGAACTACAGATGTGCGCTACCACGCCTGGCTGATTTTTTGATTTATTGTAGAGATGAGGTCTTGCCAAGTTGCCCAGGCGGGTCTCAAACCCGCGGGCTCAGGTAACACTCACCTCAGTCTCCCAAGGATTACAGGCTGAGCCACTGAGCCCGGCTTCTTTTTAAAAAAAAAAAATCAGAAAATATAGTTTATTTAGAAAGTAAATGAGAGAGAGAGAGACAGAGAGAGGAGATTCACCTCCCCAAGGTGGGAGAAGGGACTAAAGCCAGGAAACATGGCAGTCATAACTCAAAAAGCCATGTTGACGCACCAGAGTTTAACAAAGCAACGGTCACAAAGTTTCTTTAAAGACTAGCTTTCAGCAGGAATACTTTGTTTAACCAACAACCTAGGAGTAAAGAACATCAAGCTAGAATCCTGGTAGGGGCTTTTGTTCCCTTTGAGAGACTGTTCTCTGTCCCATCAGTCACACAGAACCGTGTTTCTTTGCAATCCTAACTCAAAAGTCGGGGAAAAAAAGTTGTCAAACTTAAATTTTGGTAGCTTGCATTATATTTTAAATTCGAATATATCCTATTCTAAATTAACCCTCTTTTCAAATAGCATAATGCCTCCTCCAGCCCCATGCTAGGGTCCCTGTGGGCTTGTTTCTGATGTTGTGAGCACTTTTCATTATTGTTATATGTGATGATGAGAAGTGAAAGGAAATAATTGTCCTTCTTTTCATAATCATCACCATTCAAGAAACCTCCCATATTTCCCCTCCACGGATTTGGAAGCGTTCAGCACGGCCAGCATTCAACCCGAGTTAGTGCTTTTTCCTTTCAGACCGGGACCCTCTGCCCTGAACGATTCAGGCTGCTTTCTGTCCCTCCGCTGTGGCTTGGACAGCCAGACCTGGGAGCCTGACCAGACATGGCTCACCGTTCCCTTCCTGCCAGCTCAAGCCCCAAGTTCTTACTTATGGTCAGAACTATTTTTAGGCACGGGTGTGGGTTAGGGTCTGCATTTAGACTCAACATTCTCTGGAGGCACAACTGTGTTCAATGCACCATTTTTCAAAATAGCCCAGGGGGAAGGCAACTCGAAGGTCCGTGGATGGATAAACAGGGAAGCAAACTGTGGTGTATATATATATATATATATATATAATATATATATAATGTAAATATATATATAATGTATATATACATTATATATATATATATAATGTAATTATATATATATATAATGTAATACTGTCAAGCCTTAAAAAAGAAGGAAACCAGCCAGGCACAGTGGCTCAAGCCTGTAATCCTATCACTTTGGAAGGCCGAGGTGAGAGGATTACCTGAGTCCAAGGGTTCAAAACCAGCCTGGGCAACTTGGTGAGATCTTGTTTCTACAATAAATCAAAAAATTAGCCGGGCATGGTGGCATACACCTGTAGTTCCAGCTACTTGGAAGTCTGAGGCAGAAGGATCGTCTGAGCCCAACAGGTCAAAGCTGTGGTGACCATGAGCATGCTACTGTACTCCTGGCTGGGCAACAGAGTGAGACTCAGATTCAAAAAAAAAAAAAAAAAACCAAAAACTTGTCACATGCTACAACATGGATCAACCTGGAGGACTTTTTGCTAAGTGAAATAGGCCAGGCACAAACAGACAAATACTGTATGATTCCATTTATGTGAGACATCAAGAGTCGTGAAACTCAGAGAAACAGAAGGTAGCAGAAAGTAGGACTGTGGTCTCCATGGAATGGAGGAGATAGAAATAGAAAATTGCTGTTCGGTGAGTCTAGAGTTTCCGTCTTACAAAATGAGAACATTCCAGAGATCTGTCACACAGTAACACGAATATAGTTAACACTACTCAACTGTATGCTGAAAAATGATTAGGATAGTATATTTTGTTATGTGTTTTTTTTTTACCACAATAATTTTTTTAAATTTAAAATAGTACATTGGAAAAATAACTCACATGGAAGAATTAAAAATCCAAAGCTGGGCACAGTGGTACATACCTACAATCCCAGTTACTTGGGGAGGCTTAGACAGGAGGGTCCCTGAGCCAGGAGCTGAAGGACAAAAAAAAAATCCTCCAACAGTCAAAGTTATGGCAAGCAAGTGAAAAATGTGAGATAAGCAATATTATCCTAAGACAATGTAGAATTCAAAGAAGTATTTAAGATATAAAGGGCTTTTTAATATTAATCAATGATAAGAAAATCTAGAAATGGAAAATAACACTCCAGAGACTTTTTAAGTGTATACCACTCATGTTCACAAAGCCTTCCTTCTTGAGAACTACTACAAAGGCTGTGCTTTGGTTCATCACTGTAGAGTCTCTTCTGGTTGAACCTCGCAAGGATGGGGACCATGTCTGTTTCTCACACTGCTCCCCCAGTGTCATGCATAATCCCTTGCACACATTGGTTGTTTGATATGTCTTGAGCGAACAAATGAGTTAAAGAGAAGGACAGATAGTCTGGGTTACACAGGCAGTGTGCCTCTGCACACACCAACCACAGGGGCTCATTCTCAGCACTGCTGATTTAGAAAAAGAAAAGAAAAAGAAAAGAGGGACAGAAACGCTGTAGAGTTATAAGCCTTTCTAAGGAATGAATTGCTTAGGTCAACAGAAAGAGACTTAATTAACAGGTCAGATGTGTTTTTAAAAATCAAACTGGTAACTTTAGACCGAAAGATTGAAACATTGTATGATTCATATGCCAAAGAATCACAAATAGTAAAAAGAAAGGAAAATTTCACTGATCACCTGTAATGTGATGGGCAGGCATTCTGTTTGCTGCCTTCACTGTGCAGAAAGACTACTTGGGATCTCATTTAAATACCATCACGATTCGGGGCTCTGGGTGTTCGGCATCGTTGAGGCTGTTGATCTATGAACATCCTTTAGCAAAATTTACATGAGTCTCACAGTAACCCTGTTCTAAGGCGGATGTTCTTATCCGCATATTACAGATGCAAAAATCCCTGTGGCGCCCCCAGCCGGAAGTCAAATTCGTCACCATCTCACTCGCCTGACGAAACTGATTAAAAACCCTCTTGACCCAAACTCAACCAACAGGCACTCTCTTATTGAGCTTTATATTTTTTAATATTCTGCAATCATGGAAAAAATAAATATCAATTTAAAGACTATTTAAGACCTTCCTACGCTTCCCAATCTCTCCCTTCGCCTCTAGACTTCTCTGTGGTCTAAGCCAGTGGATCTCAGACTTTAGTGTTAAAATTCCTCTACACCCTTAAAAATCATTAAAAGCCTAAATGACTTTTTTGTTTGTTTGTTTCTGGAGGGGATCTTATCAATATTTCCTCTCTAAAAACTAATACTGAGAAAAATTATAAATTTTGAAATTAATTTATCTAAAATGATAAAATCAATAAATATCAGTAGAAATATCACATTTTTTTTGAGTTAGGGTCTCACTCTGTCACTCAGCCTGGAGTGTAGTGGCATGATCAGGGCTCACTGTTGCCTAGAATTCCTGGGTTCAAGCAATCCTCCTGCCTTGGCCTCCCAAAGTGCTGGGATTACAGGCATGAGTACTTGGCCTAAAGATCACATTTGATGAATGACAAATACATATTGCAAAACAAAAAACTTAGTGAGGTGAGTGGTGATGCTTTATATTTTTGCAAATCACTTTAATGATTGACTTGATGGAAATCAGCTGGATTATTTTATCTACTTCTGTAATCTGCTGTGATATGAAGAAAAGTCAGTTTTACACAGATACACTGTTGGAAAAGGAGGAGTATTTGTATAGTCTTTTTGGTGATCGTGACTGTTCTTTGGTTCGACAGCAAAATTCGATAAGTGGTCATTTATTAAAGTTTAGTCGCAATTGAAATCTAAAATCCTATCAATAAACTTTTCAACTCTTACATTAAAATCCATTAGTCTGTCTTGCACTTTGAAAGGATATTTTACCCACGTATGATACCAAAAGATATCATTTGTAACATTATATACTAATTGGTCATTTGGAAAATATTGGTTTACTGAATCATATAGATATTGTAAATGTTAATCCTTTACATACATCATTAAACATCACATTTGTTAATCATCATACAAATCTTTAAGTAGCTGAGTGCAGTGGCACAAGCATGCAATCCCAGCTACTTTGGAGGCTGAGACAGGAGGATTGCTTTAGCCCAGCCATTTAAGTCCAGTCTGGGCAACATAGGGAGATCTCATCTCTAACTACATTTTTTAAAAAAGAGTCTTTTAATAACGAGAGGCTGCTTTTTCAACTGACAAGCTCACTTTATTCATTTTTTGAGAAAGTGTCTATGAGATATCCAACTCTGAGAAATCATTTGTCTGTCAGTCATTTTTTCAAGTAACAATGGAGTACTATGAAAAACGCGTCTTGTTCAAACAATTGCATGAGTGCTTTTCTTTGAGACCATCATTTTAGTATGTAGCAGAAATGTATTATGCACATGTCTCATTTCATTATAAAGGATATTCAAGTGTTACATGTTATATACTCAAAGGTTGAGATTTGGCAACATTAATCATTGTTACTGCCTCATCAAGCACGTTGTTTTTTCAGTTTTATTATTTTTATTTTAAAGATCTGGGTACAATTCAGGGTTAGGTATACAAATGTTCATTATGCAGGTACCCTTGTGGATGAGGTGTGTCCCCCCCCCAATTCCCACTACTGCCAATCTCACTCCCGCCCTACCCTGGCAGTTTCCCACTACTGTCAATCCTTTTCTTATAGTATAATGAAAATTGTTCAAGGTCCAATCAGGCACATTCTTAAGTGAAACTGGCTGTGTTTAGGGATGAGTGAGAGGTCTTGGAGAATGCAGTGACCACTAGTACAGGTAGGTGGGTGCTACGTCCTGATTTGTTTTAGGTGTGCTAGCAGTTTTATCGACCACTGCTTTGCACTGTTGATAAAAATGTCAACAAAATTGTTCCATGACAAACCATGCCATTTTCATCCTGTTTAGAAGTAGACAGTGCAGCTGTGAGTTGAGAAAGTAACTCTTCTAGTCTCTTCTTAAAAACTAATCTTTTGGACCAGGCTCGGTGGCTCAACCTGTAATCCCAGCACTTTGGGAGGCCGAGGTGAGAGGATTGCCTGAGCCCGCAGGTTCGAGACCCGCCTGGGCAACTTGGTGAGACTTCATGTCTACAATCAATCAAAAATTAGCCGGGCATGGTAGCACTCGCCTGTAGTTCCAGCTACTTGGAAGGCTAAGGTGAAAGGATTGCCAGAGCCCAGCAGGTTGAGACTGCGGTGGCCGGGAACGTGCCACTGCACTCCAGTCTGGGCGACAGAGTGAGACTCCAGTTCAAAAAAAAAACAAAACAAGAATTCCAGTTTTGCCAGGCACAGTGGCTCATGCCTGTAATCCCAGCACTTTGGGAGACCGAAGCAAGGATTGCCTGAGCCCGGAGATTCGAGACCAGCCTAGGCAACATGGCAAAATCTCGTCTCTACAATAACCAAAAAATTAGCTGGGCATGGTGGCGCACGCCTGTGGTTCCAGCTACTTGGAAGGCTGAAGCGAAAGAATGGCCTGAACCCAGCAGGTCAAGGCTGTGGTAACCGTAAATGTGCCACTGCACTCCAGCCTGGGCGCCAGAGTGAGACTCTTACTCCAAAAAAAAAAAAAACAAAGCTAGTCTTTTGTTATTCATCCTTAAATATAAGAAAAATACAGTCATCCCTCAGTATCCGTGGGGGATTGGTTCCAGTACCTTCCTCAGACACCAAAATTCTCAGGTGCTCAAGTCCCTGATATAAGATGATGTAGTTTTGCATATAACCTATACATATCCTCCTATATACGTAAATCCCCTCTAGGTTACTTATAAATCCTAATACAATGCAAATGCTATGTAAATAGTTATTGTATTACTTAGGGAATAACGGCAAGAAAAAAGTCTATATATGTTCAATACAAATGCAATATTTTTTATTCACAGTTGGTTGAATTCATGAATGTGAAACTCACGAATCCAGAGGGTCGACTGTATAAGACAAATAAGTTTTCTTTCCCTTTAAAATAAAATAGATTTTACCTATAAAATAAAATTATAGCATTTTGGGGGGTAAAATCTTGAAGTGTAGAATATTTTCAAAAACTTTAAATAGTCCGAATTATTGCGAAGTGAGACAAAGTATACTGTGTTTCTTCATAGACTAAAAATAAAATTTGGAAATTTCAAATAACAATGTATTGGATAACGGGGTTACTGATGTGATAGCAGGTATAACTGAGGGAGAAAGTAAAGGCACAGTAGAAATACCGGGAAAAGCTGAGTTAACCTCCAAAAATGCGCATAGTTCGTTAGACAATTCTAAGAAACACAAGTTACAAGCACACATTCCACTGGCAGCCAGCAGGGGGAGACATCACCACACCTGTAGCCTCTGGAACACTGTGGTCAGGGATGGGATGAAACCATCAGGCCAAGTTCCTGCCACCCCACCTGTAATCCCTTCTTGGCCCACGTTGGGCCTGTCCTTCTCATCAGCATGAAACATGATTGACTCTACCCCTCCCCCCACCATGCCCCCCAAAAGTTATTTCCTCTTCTGTTCCCTGTGTGACCCTTGCCCTGTGTCACGCAGCCTTCTGGATATGTCCCTGGACTCCTCACTGTTGGCATGTCCTGAAATCCTGATGTCCCTAAAGGTTCCATCCTTAGCCCCTGCTGCTTCTTTCTCTGTGAGCTACCCGGGTGCTCTCCCCTTCTCTCTGGTTTCAGTCAACACCTGGATGATGGCCACTCCCAATTTGCCGCTCAACGGTCTCTCTCCTCAGCTCCAGACTCAGATCGTCAACAGTCTTTGGACATCTGCCCTTGGATGTCTCCAAAACTTGTTAGGTTCCGAGTGTTCAGGCCCAGGTGCCACGTCCTCTGGTTGTAGCAACACGTTCCAACAAAGCAAAAATGACTCTTGCCCCTAACTCCATGAGTGCCCTGATCTTTCTCGCTCCAAAGTGAGAGACTCAGTGCCCTTCCTGAACCCTCCTTCTTTCCTTCACACAACACACCAAGTCAGCCACTAAGGTCTGCCCCTGCAGGCATGTCCCTAATGGATTTCCTGCTCTTCTTTCCATTCTCACTACCGCTGTCCAAAAGATGAGCCATCTCCGTCATCATCATTATTTATTTTAGAGGAATACTCTATATGCTAGGTGAAGTATTAGCATTTTACTTACATGGTTCTCTTTACTCCACACTATTTTTAATTCCTTTTACAGATGAGGAAACAGACCCAGAGATCTTCCTGGTTATCCCTGGCTCCCAAATCTGTCTCCTTTCACCAGTACTGAGAGCACTAAGGAAAGCTTTGTGGTGACATATTCACCTAAAGCCGCAAAGGATGGTACGATTTTTATAGGATAGGCCGAGGAAACTATACATCACATTGTTTTAAGAAAGACAAAGAGAAAAAACAGTGGGAGGAATGTTACTGGTCTGTGTTTGTGTTTTTACTCAGAGGCAATAAGTTGAAACAAGCAGAACATTTCTCAAATGCCTTACTTAAATATAAAAGAATAATAATGGCTACTTACTGCATCATAGTGTGCTGGACATAATGCCAAAGCTTTTATTTGCTCTACTACAACCTTGCATGGAAGTATCAGTATATGCATGACAGGATGGGAACCTGAGGCTGAGTAACTTTCCTCCTATAATCCAGAGAGGGGATCTGAGCACATTTTTCCCACCAAGGGCAGAGGTATTGCAGGGCTCAAATCTCTCCCATTTCTCTCCACAGACTTCAGCCGCTGCAAGGGGCCCTTTCGGGGGATATTGACTCTCCTTCCTTGCAAAAGAATCTTCGGCACCATCCGAATTTGTAAAGAAAATTGACTATCTACCTGGCAAAGACACATATGAGTCCGCAACGTTACACTCTCCAAAAATAAAAACATTTCCTTAATCTTAATTTGATGGTTTTACTTTAAGAGGGGGGAAAAATGACTTTTTGATGCAAAAGCAAGCCCAGTGAAATGTAAAGTGGAATCCCAGCCCATCCAGATTCTGGAACAGGCAAAAGGGACATCAGGGCAGTTAGCAAAAACTAAGGCGTTCTCAATAAAGCCTTGATTTTGTTAACACGAACGTGTCGGCTCATCAACTGTGACAAATGGACCACACGAATGTGAGATGCTGATGTCAGGGAAGCTGGGTGATGGGAACACGAGAACTCTCTGGACCATCTTTGCAGATCTGATATAAGTCTAGAATTATTCTCAAATAACAAGTTTACTTTTTGAAAATCCAAATGTGTTTGCATAGAGGTTGCTAAGGAGAAAGCATGGCCACGTTTTTCAAAGTGTAGAAGGCAAAAATACTATTAGAATAAGGTGCTTATTAGAAATTGACATTTCCATTCAGTCCTTGGTAATCCAAAGCAAAAAAGTATACCCCATCCCCAAAGGGCTTCCCCCAAGAGGGACTGATGAATCTATTATTTAACCCTCTCGTCCCTACTCCCCCACACCCCACAGCCCTCGGCATAATGCCTCCTGGAATTTCTTTGGGTACAAACATCTTGTTTTAGGACCATGTTTAGACTGTGATTAAAAGAGGATTATTTACACCACACGAGCATTCCAATGTGAAAGGACAGGCCACCCCTTAGATTTTGCTAAACTCTCCTGTAAATATTATACCCTAACCATCACTCACAAATGAAGCAAAGCAGATCAAGGGCCAGGAGAGGTGAATTTTGATTGTTCTGAACAAAAAGTTTCATTTCAACTAGCAGCTACCGTTAAACTCTCCATTCTGGAGTCAAAAGGACCCATTTCCTGGGTTTGATGATGTAAGTAGTGCTGAGGTTTGTAATTCCCCCAAAATACTTCTTTTAAAGCTATAGTTACAGGGGGAAATGACCAGGAATAAATAGCTATTTTTGGACAGACTAGTTTACAGGAGCTCATTTTATGTATGTGCATTTCAGAAAGCAGGCGTTCGGCCAGGCATGGTGGCTCATGCCTGTTATCCCAACACTGTGGGAGGCTGAGGTGGGAAGATTGTTTGAGATCAGCTGGGTAACATAGTGGGACCTCATCTCTACGAAAAAATTTTAAAAACTTAACTGTGCATGGTGGCGTGTACCCACTATAGACCCAGCTACTCAGGAGGCTGAGGGGAAAGGATTGCCTGAGTCTGGGAAGTTGAGGCTGCAGTGAGCTGTGACTGTGCCACTGCATTCCAGCCTGAGCAACAGAGTGAGACCTCAACTCAAAAAAGAAAAAGCAAGCAAACAGAATCTCACACTACCGGGTGAACTACATCCTAAGTTTTCCTTGTCTCTACAGTGAACTTCTTTGCTTCACATCTGTTCTGAGTTTTAAATTTTTCCTTGCATATCCCATTTGATTTTGAAAACCTCATGAGTTAATCAGGGCAGGGTCTCATTATCTCCACATTCCACATAGTCTCAGAGAGGTTGACTGATTTCTCCCGTGCGACCCAGCCTGTGAGCAGTGAAGATGGTACTCGAATCAGAGTTCCTAGCTCTAGGTCAGAGCTCTTTTATTTAACAAGCATTTACTAAGTGCCTTCTCTAGGTCCAGATGTCTGATTGTTCCTGAGGATGGAGTGATTCCCAAAATAAACAGGGCCCTTGCTCTCAGGAAGCTTACAGTCCTGTGGGAAGAGAAGAAAACCACCAAATAAATGAACAAGCACAGGCATAATGACAAATTGTGAGAAGGCTTATAAGGGAAATAAGTAAGGTGCAAAGTTGACCAGCAGCGTGAGCCAGGGCAGGCCTCTTTGGGACAGTGACGTTTTAGTGAAATCTGAAGGAACCAGTGGAGTACACACTGAGAAAGGTGTTCCAGACTGCTTCTCATGAAGGCTGTGATGCACACAAAGAGGTGGGTAACGCCCGAGAGGAACGAAGAGATGCAACGTGGCTGGAGAGGGCGACGTCCTGGATCATGATGGTCCTAAGAGATGGACACACAGTGACTCCCAGGACTCTGCAGGCCCACAGGGCTCCCATGTCATTCTGTGTGGGACAGGAGAGGGCTCAAGGGGTTTATGAGGTCTGACAGATAAGCTCACAAACTTATCCTAGAAAAGGTGCTGCATGCCTCATTGCTGGAGAGCACTACGTCCCCTCTGACGTACTCCCACTGGGAAGCTATGCACCGACGCCAGCGCCTAGTCCACCCGTCAAAGCCATTTGGGAACTGCTTTTCTGGAATGGCCATCAGAGCCGTCATCGTATTGCCCTTGATGTACTGAATGTCATCGCGTGTCTTCCTTTCAATATTTCCTTTATCTTCTGGTGAAGAAAAAAGTCAGACGAGGTGAGTAGGGAGGGTGTTTCCATACAGTTCTATGTACGGTGATGCCAGTGTAAGCACTTGGTGGCAAGTCCACGAACTTAATTGTTAGACCTTGACAAATAATGATGACAACTCTAATTGTTGCTTTGATCTGTGCTCTTAAAAATCATCCTGATCGCTGCGTGGAGAATGGACTGAAGAATGAACTGGTTCCATCTAGACACAAGAGTGGAAGCGGAATGGCCAGTTGGCATCAGTTAGAGATTGTGGGGGCTTGGACTGGGGAGAGGTGATGAATTTGGGCTTTTTGGGGTCCCCCATTCTGCACTATGAGTGACTGTGTGTGCACATTGGACTGCTTTGTAAAATGTATTTTTTACCGTGGGTCATAGTAAAAAAAACCGGAAAGCCACTGTGGATAAGTATAGACCCATTTTTTTAAAAACAGGTTAGCTATAAAGGAAGCAGAGAGAGAAAGTTCTAGCCGAGAAGTTATGCATTGTTGAGGGATGTTCTTGGTTTGTTTTCCCTGCTTTTTTTTTTTTTTTTTTTTAGGTCTGCAGATGGATACTGGACTGATACAAGGTGAATCCATCAAGCAGTAGAGTTCAATGATGCATACTTGGTGTGGGTTGGGAGGTCGGCGTGTAGATGAGAAGTGACTGAATGATGTCATAGATACTCAACAGGCCCTGATGGACAGGGACTGTGTACACAGGCATGTGTGTGGGGGCGGGGAGAGGGAGATACAGAAAAAGGCATGGGGCACGCTCTTTTGGAACTCTTCTGGAATATCCGACCATCAGAGCTGTCCTCGTATTACCCTTGATGTTCCGAATGTCATCACCTGTCTTCCTCTCAACATTTCCTTTTTCTTTGGGTAAAGAAAAAAGTCACTGGGGGCCAGACGAGGTGAGTAGGGAGGGTGTTCCCATACGGTTATTTGTACAGTGCTGCCAAAGTAAGTGAACGGTGGCAAGTTCTCGAACTCAATTGTCGGACCTTGACCAATAATGACGGCGGCTCTGATGGCCACTGCAGAAAAAGAATTCCAAAATTGCTTTGACAGGTGGACAGCCCCCTGCCCTGCATGACATGGCTGACAGTCTGTATGGTGCGATCAGGCAGTCACACAGAACAGGCAGGCAGGACAGGGCTGGACCAGCATGCAATTTGGAGCCTAGGAAAAAGGGAGGGGCTGGAAGTGACACAGGTGTGAAGGTTTCTCAGGGGACGTGGACCTTGGAGTGGGCTCAGGGACGGGCTCTGAATGGGCCAAAAAGCAAGTTAGTGTTTGGGGGAAATGGATTTCCTTGAAGAGGGGAAGTGGGAAGAAAGAGGAAGTGAGTCCTGGTGAGAGAAGCAGGGAGATGGACACTGGGAGTCCTGGCGGGAGGTGGGGACTCCTTATTCAACTCTCTACTCAAAGCCAAGGCACAAGTAAGCAAAATAACCACATTTCTTTTGAGTCGGGGTCTCACTCTATCATCCAGGCTGGGGTGTGGGGGCATGATCACGGCTCATGGCAGCCTCAAACTCCTGGGCTCAGGCTGTCCTCCCACCTCAGCCTCCCGAGTAGCTGGGACTACAGGAGCATGCCACCACACCTGGCTAATTTTTTGGTTTATTGTAGAGACAAGGTCTCTCTATGTTGCCCAGGTTGGTCTGGAACTCCCGGGCTTAAGTGATCCTCTCACCTCAGCCTCCCAAAGTGCTGAGATTACAGGCGTGAGCCGCTGTGCCAAGCTGAATAATAGCATTTAAATAACACTTACAAGGGCCAGGCTCGGTGGTTCAGCCAGGAATCCCAGCACTTTGGGAGGCCAAGGTCAGTGGATGGCCTGAGTTTGCGAGTTCGAGACCAGCCCAGGCAAGTTGACAAGAACTTGTCTCTATAATAAAAAAAAAAAATCCGGAGATGGTGGCACATGCCTGTAGTTCTGGCACTTGGAAGGCTGAGGTGGAAGGATCACCAGAGCCCTGCAGGTAGACACTGGGGTAGCCATGAGCGTGCAACTGACCTCTAGCCTGGGTGATGGAGTGAGACTCCGACTCAAAAAAATGAAAAAATAAATAAAAATAAATAACACAGCCTCCTAGGTACCTGTCTACAATAAAACCTTTATGGACTCTCTATTCCTCATAACAACCCTATAATGTAGGTTCTCTTAACATATTTATTTTACATTTACAGAAAGTGAAACTGAGGCACAAGGGTTAAGAACTTTGCCGGAGGTCCCACACTAGCCAGTAGCACAGCAGGCATCAGGCCTCAGCTATCTTGCTCCAGAGGTCACATACAGGTGAAGTCTACACCACTTCTGACAGGTGCATTATGGTGGAGGGCACATAGTAGGTATTCAAGGGATGGTTGATGCATAAAGGAAGGGCATAATTTGGAAAATAAAAAAGAACCCCCCCACCCACTATGTCCTTTTGTGCCCCAGACTTCTACCATTTAGCCTGAGTTACACCCACAAGTCATTTGTCAAACACCTACTGTGTTTAAGACATCAGTTAAGACATTGCCGCTGGGCACACTGGCTGATGCCTGTAATCCCAGCATTTTGGGAGGTGGAGGTAAGAGGGTCACCTGAGCCCACAGGTTCAAGACCAGCCAGAGCAACATGGCAAGACCTTGTCTCTACAATAAATCAAAAAGTACTCCCTTTGGGAAGCTAGCAGGGCATGGTAGCACATGCCTGTGGTTCCAGCTACTTGGAAGGCTGAGGTGGAATGATTGCCTGAGCCCAGCAGGTTGAGGCTGCGGTGGCCATGAGCGTGCCACTGCACTCCAGCCTGGGTGACAGAGTGAGACTGCGACTCAAAAAAAAAAAAAAAGACACTGCCTATTAAAACCATAGTGAAGATGTGTGTTACTAAATTGAGAAGCAGAAGGGAGTTGGATTAAACTTCATTGATTTGGGGCTCTTTTTTTTGTTTGTTTGTTTTGAGTTGGGGTCTCATTTTGTCGCCCAGGCTGGAATGCAGTGGCATGATCACAGCTCATCATAGTCTCGACATTCTGGATTCAGATGATCCTTCGCCCTCAGCCTCCTGAGTACCTGGGTCTACAGGCGTGCAGCACACAGCCAGCTAATTTTTTGATTTTTTGTAGAGACAAGACTTCACTATGTTGTGCAGGCTGGTCTCAATCTCCTGGACTCAAGCAATCCTTCTGCCTCAGCCTCCCAAAGTACTGGGATGAGCTACCTCAAAGTACTAGGCATGAGCTACCTCATCCAGCCTGGACTAAATTTTAAGTTGAAATGTATTGTCAAAGAGGCAAGTGTTACATGAGAAAAGAAGACAGACAGATCTCAGTTAACTCCCTAGCTTTGCCGTTGACTGCCGTGTACACTTTGAGTTACTTAATGCTTTAGACCTCAGGGTCTCCATAATTAAAACAGCTGGATATTGGCAGGAGCACAAGAGAAAGGGGAAGAAAAAAGATCAGATCATTTAATTGGCCCTCGATGACTATGTTTTGCTCCATCAATTAGCATTGAAGGAGATCACCCATTCCTCTTGAAATAGGATGAGAAGCCAATACAGACCAACTTGTCACCAAGTAGAATGTCATGTAGGATGGAAAGGCCTGAGGTCAATGTCACCATGTCTTCGTCGGGGGATCATGCCTGAAACTGAGGTTCCCTGGCATAATCCACCACACTCCGCAGGTACGTTTTGCAAGCTGATAATTCTGTCGATGTATGCTGTACCTTCTTTCCACCCCTCTTCATCAGTCCCTCACCTTTGAATGTCATCTGCCACTGGGAAGGATGACGTTTTCCTCTTACATTCTTTCCAAGTTGTCTCCTTGCCATGTTCCTTGAAGCCACCATAGCCTCCTAACACTTCCAGTTTCCCTGACAGCCACCATTCACATCTTGCTCATGACCACTCTGGACTCTTGGACTCCATTTCTCAATAGGGCACTGCTACCTCTCCATGGGCACCACTAGAGGGATGAAAAGGGACCTGGTCACGCTTCCCATGATTCCTTGTCCCTATGTTCTCCTTATACTCGACGTTTCTCAGCATGTTGGCTTTGGAGCTTGTTGCTCTATGGTAGCAAGGTGGCTGCCGCTGCTCCAGCCATCACTTCTTCATGACAGCATCCAAAACAAGGGGAAGCAAGGGGGCAATGGCAAAGGGAACTTCTCACATGAATCTCTTTATATTTTGGAGGTGAATCCTCCTCAGAATCTTCCTATGGCTCATTGGACAGGACTGGATCCATGCCACGCCTAGGCCAACCACAATCAAAGAAGTAACCATGATCAGGCTAATCGTGGTTTATTCTTTGTAGTAGTCACTAGCCTTCTGAGGCATCTAAGAAGTTAAATCCTTTCCCCGACTGTCTAACCTTGCTTCCCAAACCCACCCAGTCAGCCTATTTGGCCTCCTTTCTTTTTTTTTCTTTTTTTTTTTTTGAGTTGGAGTCTCACTCTGTCGCCCAGACTGGAGTGCAGTGGCCGGGAGCGGCCACTGCAGCCTCGACCTGCTGGGCTCCGGTGATCCTTCCGCCTCAGCCTTCCGAGTAGCCGGAATTACAGGCATGCGCTACCACGCCCAGCTGATTTTTTGATTTATTGTAGAGGTGAGGTCTCACTGCCCAGGCGGGTCTTGAACCCGCGGGCTCAGGCAATCCACTCACCTCAGCCTCCCAAAGGCTCGGGATCACAGGCTGAGCCACCGAGCCCGGCTGGCCTCCTTTCAAAAGAGCCTCCTTCTTCAAGCATTAACCAGCTCAAAGCCATACCAGCAGTATACCTCTGTATAGTGACAACTTTAGCTTTTATCTCTCACCACGGACCCTGACTTTTTGTTTTATTCAATTACATGAGGACACATAACCACCATTGTTCTTGTTGATGCTCAGTTCCTCCAGATTTAGCTACTGGAAGCCCCTTTGAGCTGGCTCCTGTGTCCTCCTTGGTTTTGGGCATTCCCATGGCTTCTGACACAGCAAGATGTTCCAGGCATGCCTTGTAATTTTTCTGCCCCATACCTGGAATTAGTCGCTTCTCCAGGTCTGATTCTAGGTCAGGTCTTTAAAATTGGGGAATGGTATTTAGAAATCAAGGTGTGGTTGCTAAGTGTGCTTATTTGCTTCTATGCCCTTTCAGGGACAGTTTATCTATCTACCTATCTACCTATCTATCTACCTACCTATCTATCCATCCATCTACTTATCTACCTATCATCTACTGTCTATCATCTATCGATCTATAATCTATCGATTGATCTATCGATTGATCTATCAATCTATCATCTGTATGTCTGTCATCTCCCAATCAATTGATCTATCATCTATCATCTGTTAATCTATCAGTAGATCTATCAACCTATCATCTCTTTATCACCTATCAATCTATCTTTTATTTCTCTATCATCTATCTGTCTATCTATCTCTGGAGCAGTCATACTGATAATCTCCGGTTTAGCACAGCAGTATTCTTCCTTTGTTTCCATTCCACATTTTTGCTCCCTTTTATCTTAGTGCATGAGAATTCTCATTCCCCCAAACAATATATTTGCTTTAGCTTACATGAGTCACAAAATAATGTTGGAAATGCTACGTCAATGCCACAGCCATCAACACACCTACAAGATAAAGCATGAGATTACATTCCATGGAGGTTGTATACCACTACATTGTATAAAATTCTGTTACCAATTTGATTGTTTTTTTAGAGATACTCAGGCTGAAGTGCAGTGGTGTGATCATAGCTCACTGTGGCCCCAACTCCTGGACTCAAGCGATCCTCCTGCCTCAGTCTCCTGCGTAGCTGGGACTACAGATTTTCCACACTTGGTGCTGGGCAGGATGTGGGGAGGGCCCTCGGGGATATGGAAGTTCAGTTCTCCTACAGGCTGCCTGGAGTTTTTCCACTTCTTGGTGGCCCCGGGAACAGTGTCATCCTCACCCATGAGCTTTGGGCTGTTGCTAGTGTAGACATCAGAACTGTATATTTGTTTGTGGTTTTCTGCTGGGGGTGGAAGCCATCTTGCCCCAATACCTCCACCATGGTATTGGAACTCCATGTTTCCTAGTATTGCTATTACAGGGTGTGACCACTCCCCATGGAACCACACATACCTGTCCCAGGTGAGAAAACACTCAGACTACATGATTTAGGATTTCTCCCGATAACTCAGACGTTCCCCACTTCCATGGCGTAGGGACATCTGTTCCATTTTGTGCACACTGCAACCATTCTCTCTTCTGGGAACACACTGAAGTTTCCTCTGGCAAGCCAGCTTCCCCCCTCTCCTGGTCTTACGTAGTCTGGGTGGGCTGCTTACCCCTCTACCCCCAGCTCAATTATGGGTACACAACTCAGGCGTATGAACCCAAGCCAGGACCCACCACATAATCTGCAGGGCCCAGTGTAGACGGAAATGCAGGGCTCCTTTGTTTCTACAAGTATGAAGAATTTCAAGATGGAGACAGCAGAGCATTAAGATAGGTTGCACCTCACCCTGGACCCAGGATTTCTTCCGACTTCTACCAGACAGAAGGGGGAAGAAATGTTCCACTGAGAAACCATGCGACTCAGTGACCAGGACCAAGAGGCTCAGAGGCTGTCATGAACCCAAACCACGGGCCAAGCTCCTCCCTCAGCGTGGTCCCTGGGGCAGGCCCAGGACTCACAGCAGATACGGAGCAAAGACAAGTCAAGGGAGCAGTGAAAGGGGTCAGCAGTTAAAGAGAGCTCCTCGGCGTGTCGCCCTCCTCTCACACTTGACCATCCTGAGTCTAGACACGGGGACTGATGTCCTAAAGGTCACATGGCAAGTTCATGGCCGTGTCCAAATTGGAACCCAGGTCCCTTGTAGCAATCTCATTGCGGGTACCAACACTGGTCCTCACGAGGCAGGAGGCCAGAAGTCAATGCCAGCCTGGCAAGGTTTTGGCAACTGCTGTGCTTTGAATGTGTCCCCCAAAGTCCACGTATTGGAAACATAACTCCCAATTCAACAGTGTTGAGGGGGGGACTTTTAAGAGGCAAGTAGGCCTCGAGGGCTTTGCCCTCGTGAATGGCTTGATGTTGTTATCCAGGGAGTGGGCTCATTGCAAAAGGATGAGTTCATTCCCCATTCTCATCTCCCATCTCCCCCTTCTTTCTTTCCCTCTCTCTCTCTCTCTTTCACCACGCATGCAGACCCCTTGACCTTGGCCTTCCCAGCTTCCAGAACTGTAAGGAATAAATCTTTGTTCTTTACATAAATTACCCAGTTCAGGTAATCTGCAGCACAAAAGAAAGACAGAGACCTCTGAAAACAGGTACGATTGATGATTGCAGCCAACACTATTGAGAGCTTATAATGTGCCAAACACTCTTCTTAGAGCTTCACACATCTCAACTCATTTAATCCTTGCAATAACTCTAAGAAGTAGGTGCTGTTATTATCATCTTCATTTTAAAGGTGGGGAAACAGAGGCACTGAGATATTAAGTGACTGACCTGTCCAGGGTCACCCATCTAGTAAGTAGAACTGGGATTTAAACCCTGGCAGGCAGGCTTTGAAGCCTGGGGTCTCAGCCAGCACCGATGCCGCGTGCTTGTGGCCACAAGCCCCTGGCTGTGTGGCCTCTGGGAACCACCAGATGAGTGGTACAAGTAGCTCCCACTGTGCGCTGGGTGTGTCATTCGGCGGTTCACAGGCACATCGTGTCTTCCTCGGACAGAGGGTCTCCTGGCACGTTCCCAAGGTCTGGTCACAGAAACCTTGACTCAGGCAATGCCATGTGTTATCTCCTTTAACTGGGAGTCCAGAGGGAGGGTGGGCTTCTGTGGCGGATGAGTCAGTGGCTCAACAAGGATCAAGGGTGCTGCTTCCATCTTTCTTCCTTTTTAAAAAATTGGAGTAAGGGTCTCACTCTGTTCCCCAGGCTGGAGTACAGTTATGGTTCACCATAGCCTTGACCTCCTAGATTCAGGAAATCCTTCTGCCTCAGCCTCCCAAGTAGCTGAGACTACAGGTGCATGCCACCACATCTGGCTGATTTTTAAATTTTTTTTGTAAAGACAATTTCTTGCTTTGTTGCCCAGGCTAGTCTCGAATGCCTAGGCTCAAGCAATCCTCCTGCCTTGGCCTCCCAAAGTACTGGGATTACAGGTGTAAACCACTGTACCCAGCCCTGGCTTCATCTTTCTGCTCTGTCCTCCTGGGTGCTGCTCCATCCTCAGGCTGATGGCCCAATGACGGTGTCAGCTCCAGGGCCACCCCTGGACATGACAATGGTCAGAGGAGGAGAAAGCCTTTCTTCCCTGTGGATGTCTCTGAAGAGATATGAAACTTTCCCAGAGGTCCCCTCAGATGTTTTCCCAAGGGCCGTTTCACGTGTCTGTTCATGACCCCACCCCTGGGAAACGGGCCGGGTTTAACATTAGACGGTGAGATCCACCCTGGACCTGGGGATAAGGTCCACCTCCTTGAGCCACATGACCCTGTGGGGGAGGCATGGATCCCTGCACAATATCAGGGTTCCGTTGGACGGTGGGTGCCAATGTTGGGGGCTCAAAAAACAGTACCCCAGCCGGGCTTGGTGGCTCAGCCTGTAATCCCGCGCCTTGGGAGGCTGAGGTGAGTGGATTGCCGGAGCCTGCGGGTTTGAGACCCACCTGGGCAACTTGGTGAGCCCTCATCTCTACAATAAATAATAATAAAAAAAAAATCAGCCGGGCGTGGTAGCGCATGCCTGTAGTTCCAGCTACTTGTAAGGCTGAGGCGGAAGGATCGCCGAAGCCCAGCGGGTCGAGGCTGCAGTGGCCGGGAGCGGCCACAGCACTCCAGTCTGGGCGACAGAGTGAGACTCCAACTCAAAAAAAAAAAAAAAAGTTTGGTGCCTTGGCACGCCAAGCACTTTGAACCGAAGGATGCAGGGAGGGCCTCAGAAGTAAAATCTCCTTCTGACCTTCCCCTATCCCTTTTCCTGCTAACCTTTCTCCCCCAAGGCAAGCCACGGAAACCAGGACCTCTCTTCCCCAAAGCCAACCATTAAACCTAGAAATATTACTCTGATTTCCCCCTGCCTGTCTGTGTAAGAACTGTCTATCAAGAAATCCTCTGACCTACATTGTCTGATGGTACAAGGGCTCATCTCAGAAGGGTCTTGCCCTATACTTGGGGGGAAGAAACTACAGAGAAGTCAAGAAGAATCCAGACAGATAGACCTTGCCGCCTTGACCCACTCAATAATAGACTGAACATTAGAGCATTCTCTCATGTTTTCTCTCTCTCTCTCTTTCTCTCTCTTGAGCTGGGAGTCTCACTCTGTCGCTCAGCCTGGAGTGCAGTAGCAAGCTCACGGTCATCGCAGCCTCGACCTACTGGGCTCCGGCAATCCTTCCACCTCAGCCTACCAGGTAGCTGGAACTATAGTCACATGCTACCACGCCTGGCTTATTTTTTGATATATTGTAGAGATGAGGTCTCGCCAAGTTGCCCGGGCTGGTGTCCAACCTGTGGGCTCAGACAGTCCTCTCACCTTGGCCTCCCAAAGGGTGGGGATTACAGGCGTGAGCCACTGCGTCTGGCTCCTTCTCCCTTTTTATTTTATTTTAATTTGGGAGTATCTATCACCCAGGCTGGAGTGCAGTGGCATGATCACAGCCTCCACCTGCTGGGCTCTGGCAATCTTTCCACCTCAGCCTTCCAAGTAGCTGGAACTAATTTTTTTTTAAATTATAGAGACGAGGTCTCATCAAATTGCCCACGCTGATCTTGAACCCCTGGGCTCAGGAAATCCTCTTGCCTCCACCCTGAAGTGCTGGGAGTACAGGCGTGAGCCACCACACTCAGGCTAGATCATCCTCTTTTTGTTCAATCACAGTTCTACATGGCTGTCCATTCTTCATTGAATCTAAGCATAAAAATAGACAGTTTTCCCTTGCTTGTTTTAGAGACAAGGTCTTGCTATGTTACCCAGGCTGGTCTTGAACTCCTGAACTCAAGTGATCCTCCCACCTCAGCCTCCTGGGTAGCTGGAACCACAAGCACGTGCCACCGTGCTTGGCTTCCCTTGGGTTTTTAGGTCTTCATTCTGAAGGTTCCTGTGCCACACAGAACTTAAGTCAGTTTGTTCTGCTTTTCTCTTGTTAACCTGTCTTTTGTTATCGAAGCGTTGGCCATGAGCCTTATGGTGGTGGAGGAAAGTATCACACCTTTCTGCCCCTACACTGAGAAGGACACTAACAGCACCTACTAGAGGTGAGTATCGTCAGGTCCATTTTACAGATGGGAAGGCTGAGACTCACCGTTGGCAAGAACTGGAGGCCTGGTTTGGGTCCAGAGCCTGTGGACCTCACTGCTTCCCTAGTCGCCTGGCAAAGGAGGCCAGGACACCTGGGTTTGTGTCCTGGAGCGCCATTCCCTCAGGCTATGTTCTGGGACAAGTCCTTCCCCTCTGAGTCTCAGTTTCCTCCCCTAAGTGTAATGATAACTTCTGGGCCTCACCTGCAGTGAGGTCATGCATGTGAGTGCAGCGGGCGGGGCAGGATGGGGCGGGGGGGGGGGGGGGGCGTGGGTGGGTTTGTCCAGCAACCTAGCATTTAGGTTCTGGACTTTGGAATCTGGCAGGCTTTGGGTTCAATTCCTTCGTCTGTCTCTGATGGGCGAGCCCTTGCCCAAGGCCCTTGACCAGTCTTGAGAGAGAGGATGTGGATACCAGCCTCGAACAATTGTTATGCAGATCACGTGAGTCCTGCGAAGACGCCAGAGGCAGGGTAATTCCTTTTCCTCATTCCTTGATAGGGAATTCATCCAAGCCCGGAATAAGACAAAAACACTAGGCTTCATCTTCGGAGGGCCAGGCCCAACCTTTAAAAAAATCCTCTATGCTCATACTGAGTGATCTATCACAGAAACAAAGAACAGAGTACCACATGTTCTCACTCATAAGTGGACCTTGAACGATTATCATAATACTACAAGAAAGAAAGTGGCAGTAAGCGGGGAAACTGTCAGGGGAGGGGGAGGAGGTGGGATTGGTGACCGAGGAAAACTGCCAGGGGCGGGAGGGGCACACCTCATCAACAAGGGGACCTGCATAACCACGAACATTTGTATACCTAACCCTGACTTGTACCCCACATGGTAAATAAAAGATCCTCTACCTAAATTTAAGAGAGGGAGAGGGAGAGACAGAAGGGGGGGAGGAGGGAGAGAGGAGGGGAGAGAAAGTGGCAGGAGAGAGAGAAGAAGGGGAAGGGAGAGAAAAAAGGTGAGGGTAAGGAAGAGAGAAGAGTGGGAGAGAGAGGGGAATCTGCAGATTCTCCAAGAAGGGTTGGTCTGCCTGCCGGAGGACAGACATTGCGTGGGCTTTGCTGCCCTCTCATGGCCACTATGAAGTAAAAGTCTGCCTCCCGTTGCAGCCCTGGAATACAGGGCCTGGGCCAGGCTGGTCTTCCTGGGCCCACCACACTCAGCAGTGCTAGTGGTTGTCCTCTGAGTTTCTAAAGTGCTTGCAGGGTCAGTGTTGATGAGCCACATTAGCGAACCATCCAGCTAGTCCAGCCCTCCTTAGACAGATGGGAAGACCACGTCCCCGTGAGTGATTGGGGCTTCTCCCAGAGCAGCAGCTAGGGCAAGTCTCTAGACCCCAACGCTCTCTCCACTCTGTCCTCTGCCTGAGTTGGTCCCGCCAGGTGAACAAAGCTCCCAGACACCGGGACCCACCTGCCAGCACCGGCGGGGATCTGTCGCTGCTCCTGTGTGAGGTGGTTCTCCGGCCTTCGCTTGGACCCCGGGTGGTGACGCCCCATCTTCTGAAGTGGCCCATGCCTGCGGCCTCAGGATATTTTCCTCTGCTCAGGGGCCCTGCTGCACTCTCCACAGCCTCCCCTGTGGGTCCTAATTCTGCCCTTTGAGGCCTGCAGCTCCACCCTCTGACACCCGAGGAGGAGATTGTGCAGGCAGGAAAGAGCTGGGAGGACAGGAAGGTGGGCGAGTGCTTGGTGGTGTCGGGCACCCTCTCCACTGTGGCCTCCTCAATCCGTGAGACAGGTATGGGGAGCATCATTTGACTTAGGAAGAGATGAAGGTTTGGGGTGTGGCAACATGTCCCAGCTCACATTTTGGCTAGTGTCAAGGTGGATTCAGGAGCTGACCAGCTTCTGAGAACTGGAACCATGAGTGAGTGGGGGTGGGGGGGAGTGGGGGGGGAAGTGGCCAAAGACTCAGCCTGTTACTCTCATTCCAGTGCTCAAGAGACACATTCTCCACTGTGTTCTGACTTTCACTGGGTGTGGTGGCCAGCTGGGCAGCCTGGGGTCGCATTTCCTTGTAAAAACCTTTCGAGTGCACAAAACAAAGACATGCAGCTCAAGCCTCTACAACAAGCGCTTGTATCATTACTACCGGTCTATAACGAAATACCTATGACAAACATCCCATGTACTGGGGAGTTTATCAACAGTGGGAAATGACTTCTTACAGGTCTGGAGGCTGGGAAGTTCACATTCAAGGCACCAGCAGGAGATTACTCTCTGGGTTGTAGGTGGTACCTTCTCTCCAGGTCCTCACATGCTTCCAGAGTCTGTACGGATCAGCCACATAGGGAACCATCTAGCTGGTCCAACCCCTCACTGGGCCCTGGGGCCTCTTTGATAGGGGCACAAACCCTATTCATGAGACTGGCGCCCTCGTGGCCTAATGATCCCCAAGGGCCCCACCTTCTCATATTGACACATTGGGGATCAGGTTTCATTGTAAGATTTTGGGGAGAATATCAATATTCCAACCATAGCACCCTCCAAGTCAAGAACTGGGACACCTGCCAGTGACCCCAAACCCCAGCTATGCCTCCCAACTGCCGCCCCCTCCCCCTTCTCACTCCTCTTTCTAGTTCTGTGACCCAAGCACACACCTACTATATAAAGGGCTATTGTGAACTTTGTATGTGTGGAGTCATCATTCAGTCTTCTTTGGCTGGCTGCTTTTATTCCACATTTGCTCAATACTCACCCACACTCATTTTCAGGACTGTGTGACATGGACATATCACAATTGTATTTGTCGTTGTACTTGTTGTTGGATGTGTGGATTGTTTCCGGTTCCTGTAGCTAGGAATTGTGCTGCTACGCACTTTTGTGTATACATTTTTTGATCCCTATATCTAGGTATCTTTGTTGGGTAAATAACTAAGTTTCCCAGGGCTGCCCTCACTAAGAACCACGAACGACGTGACTTAAAACAACAGAAATGAGGCCAGGCTCAGTGGTTCAGCCTGTCATCCCAGCACTTTGGGAGGCTGAGGCAAGTGGATTGCCTGAGCCCATGGGTTCAAGACCAGCCCAGGCAACTTGGCGAGACCTCGTCTCTACAATAAAATGAAAAATTAGCCAGGCATGGTAGCGCGCGCCTATAGTTTCAGCTACTTAGAAGGCTGAAGCAGAAGGTTCGCCAGAGCCCAGCAGGTTGACGCTGGGGTGGCCGTGAGTGTGCCACTGCATTCCAACCTGGGCAACAAAGTGAGACTCCAACTCCAAAATAAATAAATAATAAATAACAGAAATGGATAGTCTCACAGTTCTGGAGGTCAGAGGTCTGAAATCCAGGTGTCAGTAGGGTTGTGCTCCCTCCAAGACTCTGGTAGATTCTCTCTTAACTCTTCCTAGCATGTAGGGGAGGTTAGGAAGGGACTTCTAGGAAGAGGCTTCACAGCTCCTGGGGAAGCCAGGGTCGATCCTTGGAGTTCCTTGACTTGTGGCTACCTACTTCCATCTGGAGGTTAGTCGCCCATGGTATCCTTCTCTTGTGGCTTCACATTGTCTTCTTATAAGGACACCCATCCTGTTAGACCAAGGGCCTGCCCTATGTCACGTCAATTCAAGCACTCTGTGAGGCTACAATCTGAGGCCTGGGGTCCAGGACTTCAACATGTCTTTTTGGGAGGCACAATCAGCCCATAGCAGTAGCTAAGCATTGCTGATGGTCGGGCATGGGAGGCCTCCTTCGGGAAGCCGAGGAGAGAGGATTGCCTGAGCCCGGGGTTCAAGACCAGCCAGGGCAACTTGGTGAGACCTCATCTCTACAATAAATCAGAAAATTAGCCAGGCATGGGAGTGCATGCCTGTAGTTCTAGCGACTTGGAAGGCTGAGGTGGAAGGATCACCTAAGCCCAGCAGGCCGAGGCTACGGTGGCCGTGAGCATGCCGCTGCATCCCAGCCTGGGCAACAGAGTGAGACTCCAACTCAAAAAAAAAAAAAGAATTGCTGAACTGTCTTAGCAGGTCCTGAGAGAGGGTGGCGTGCGGAGAGTTAACTTGTGCTGTGGTGTCAGGAAGCACAGCTGAGGACAGGCCTGGGGGAGACATCTGGGAAGCAAAATTCAGGATGACTCACTCTTGGGGCTGAGTCCTCAGTGCCTGACTCACCTCATCGACGTCCCAGATCTGCAGGGGACCAGACAAGTTGTGACAGGGAAGAGAGAAAAGCCAGTCATGTTTCCTTAGGAATATCTGGGGGTTGACTGAGGCGCAAAGAACCACAATGGGGAGCCCCTGAAGCACCTTCTAGAAGGCGCCTCACACTCGTCCCACAGAAGGATGGAGAAGCCGGGCATGGGCAAGCTGCCATGGCACTGGGGAAAGGTCCCAGGCGGAGAAAGAGACGCAGGTGGGGCTATGACATCTACACACACCCATCCATCCACAGGACCCCAGTGAGCCCTCCAAGTGGTAGACGCCCTGCTCCCGGCGGGGCAGTGCCGTCGTGCCAGGAGCTGGCCACTGTGAAGTCAGGTTGAGGAATCATAAAAGTTGAGGAATTATTTGTGCCTGCTACAACGCTTTGCTCCCATCACTCAGACCCTCCTTTCCCTGAACTGAGTCCACTCTGCAGCCAATTCTTCAAGACCACAGTCTCTACAGAAAGACCTGGAATGGAGAGTTAGCCCAGCAAGTTACCGTTTCCACCACTGCTGCGGCTGGGCCCAGGCTAGCCTTGACGCTCATCCTTTCCTCTCGATCATTCATTCCCCGTCTCGCCCCCCTCAGCCGGCACTTCTTGAGGTCTAGACTGCGTGCCCAGAGGGTTGGCCCAGACCTTTATTCCTGAAGGGTCTCAACAATTGTTTACCTTGCCCTTGTGGGGCTGTGGTATCTACACATGCCCATCTATCCGCAGGACTCCAGCGAGCCTTCCAAGTGGGATACCCCGCTCCCTGCTCCAGTGTTAGCAGCATAGGTCCTTGCCACAATCATGGGCACTACCCAACCTCACCGGAACTGCATTCTTGGCCTGCTGGTCTACCAGCATGGGCAGTCCCAAGTGAGCCCCTGCTGTCATTTTACATCCAGTGGTGGAGAAGGAAAGGTGTCCCTTCTCCCACCTCCCCTCGCCTGGCCACACACATGCCGGGAACAAGAACCTCTAAGTTTGCAGAGCCTGGACTTGGGGGAAGAGAAGCAAAACATCCTCCAGATGGGCTGCTCTCGGAGCATGGGTTGCTCCCCCTCTACTCCCTGGTTCCCAGACGCAGGCATCCTGGCTCTTGGAACCCAGCAACAAGCCATGGTGGATGCTTGACATTTTATACCTTCCTGGAGGACAGCACCCCAACATGGAATGTCTTTCCTAAGCTGGTGGTGTGGTTGCACCTTTAAGGGGATAATCCAGCCTTCAGTTTTATGGTAGAAACCAGGGGATCCCATAGTCATGTGTCCTTTCTACTGTTTCCTTCTCCATAAAATTGATCCTTTGGTCTGAGACATTCACAATTCCTAAAGCAAGTGTACGCTGGGTTTCTGTGAGGGATGGCTATTCTGTTCTTTTGAATTCTGTCAATTCTTGCACCAATACCACACTGTCTTAATCCCCCCACCTCAGTCTCTCCAAGTGCTGGGATTATAGTCTTGAGCCCCTGTGCCTGGCCAAGAGCAATTCTCTTCTTGTTCTTCTTTGCTTCACTGTTGCATGACTACGCTTCACTTGTTGCATGTCCATATAAATTTTAGGATCATTTGGTAATGTACATAATGCCATAAAAACTATGTCAGGCTTCCATTAATAAATAGAAAGGAGTCAAATCTATAGTCCATCTTGGAGGAACTGACATCTTTCTGATATTGTCTTCTAATTCATAAACAGAATTTTTTTCTCCATGTACTTGGGCTTTAATTTCTCTCAAACATGTTTTATAGATTTCTGCGTAGATGTTGTGCACATCCTATATTGCACTGATTCCTATTTGATGTTTTTGCTCTTATATTGGCATTTTTAAATTTTTTAAATTTAAAATTTAGCTGCATATTGATTTTTATGTGTTGATTTTGAAAACATGAAATTGATTATTTCTGTTTATTTTTATTTTTTATTATAAAGATGTGGGGTACAACTCAGAGTTAGGTATACAAACGTTGGTTATGCAGAGACCCTTGTTATGAGGTATGTTCCCCCCCCAAGAAGTTTCCCTAATTTGCAATATTGAAGTGCAACATGTTATCTGTGAATACAGTCTCATCTCTCTTCTTCCCAGACCTCATGACTGGCTTTTTTTGCGCATCTGTATTGACTGAGATCTCTGCCACGGGAGGCAAATGTTTGTTTCTTCATCTGCAGGGGAAAATATCCAACATTTTACCATTAAATATGATGCCTTCTATAGTTCTTGCTTTTAAATATTCCATAGAAATTTCATTGAAGACATGTGGACTGCAACCTTTTGAGAAACACTGGGGCAGGGCTCCAGCCAAGACTCTAAATCCACAGAAACCAGGAGAAAATGTGGGTTGTCCTAGGCTGCCAGATTTGGGGGTAACTTGTGACATAACAATAAAGAACAAACACAGAGGGGTGTGTAACCCTCCCCTCAAAGTCCAACCTAAGCTGACTGTTGCACGGTGTAGCAGAAAGGGCATGAGTTGCCAGGCGTGGTGCCTCATGTCTATAATCCCAGCACTTTGGGAGGCAGAAGTCAGAGGATTACCTGAGTCCAGAGGTTCAAGACCAGCCTGGGCAATTTGGCGAGACCTCGTCTCTACAATAAATACAAAAATTAGCCAGGTGTGGTGACGCGTGCCTGTGGTTCCAGCTACTTGGAAGGCTGAGTGGGAGGATCGCCTGAGTCCAGTAGGTTGGGGTTGCAGTGGCCGTGTGCGTGCCACTGCACTCCAGCCTGGACAAGTGAGATTTTGAATCAGATAAACCAAGGATTCCGTTTCTGCTATGCAGTAGGTGATTTAACATTATTCAGCCTCAATTTTCTCACTTGTAAAATGGAGATAATTAAACTCGCCTCTTAGAGCTACTGTGATCATGAATAATAGTGACATTTTCACTACAACGTTTAGCACCCAGTAAGTCCACAAACACACCATTTCCTTCCTCCCCTTCTTGTTAAAAAGCCATCCAGGCAGGATGGTTCACACCTGCAATCCCAGCACTCTGGGAGGCTGAGACAGGATGAAAGCTTGAGCCCGGGAGTTCGAGACCAGCCTGGGCAACACAGCGAGACCTCATCTCTACAAAAAAACAAAAATTAGCTGGGTGTAGTGGCGCATGCCTGGTAGTCCCAGCTACTTGGGAGGCTGAGGCAAGAGATCACCATAGCCCAGGAGGTCAAGCCTGGGATGAGCCCTGATCATGCCACAGTCCTCCAGCCTGGATAAGACCCCCAAACTAAAAAAAAAAAAAAAAAAAGTCACCTGGTATCACACCCTTTAGTGTGATCATGCTTCCTGGGTAACATCAGGATATGTCACATAGCCATGGTATAGAATATTTGGCATGCAACATTTTGGAATTCAGGACATCTAGTTGCCAAACCATTGTACTACCTCCCCTTCCATTTTTTTTTTGGACAGGCATTAAAAACTGCCCATGCTAATATGGATTCTTCCCGCCCCCACTGTGGTGCATTACAATGAGACATCTCACATCATCACAGTGGAGCCAGCTATGCAGAGCCAACTTCCCCAGGAGCCCACAGGACTCACCTTGAATCAAGCCTTTCAAATGTGTGTTGCTGCCATTAAAAGTGCATGCTAAGATGAAACGGCATCTCCCACTACCTCTGTCTGCTGTGGATGTCAGCTGCCGTGTGACAGGAGGCCCCCAAGGTCAGAGGGCAGCCCAGGAAGGCAGGGTTTAGTCAGCCGATGGGGCTGAAACGCCAGCGTTCTCACCTCTTAACTGTGGCTTCCTCGGCAAGTCATTTTCTCTCAGTGTTTTACTTGTAAAGTGGGAGTAAGAAGACTTCCCCAGTGTCATCTTGCATTCTACTAAGTATTTGATAAAGCATTTGGAAGTTAGTAGGCACTGACGGAAGTGTGGTCCAGGGACCAAGCACTGGCCTTGCCCAGGAACTTGCTAGAAACTGAGACTCTTAAGTGCCACCCTGTACTTACCAAATCAGAATCTGCATCTCCACAAGCTCCCCAGTGGCTCCTATAGTTTGAGAGGGTGTGAAATGCTGCATTTCTAAGAAGTTCCACATGCCTAGCGATAATGGTTGAAAAACGGATGAGGTGGGATGTTGGCGCCACACTGACAAAGACGGACTGCAGCAACTCTGGGTTTTCCCTGTATTTGCTGCATCTGGATATGAGCGGCTTCCTCTTGGCATGAAATTAGACCCCCATGAGGACTTGCACCAGCACAGACAAGCCAAACCACTAATCTGAATAAATAAGCATCAATTTTTATTGAATCATGAATAATTTAAGACTGGTACAATCATCAGCTTTATTCTCTATGACGTGGGGCATGATGTCCAGCAGATCATTGGCAACTCCAAAAACCTCATGACAAATGAAAATTAAATAGGGAGGAAGGGGGGAAGCCAGGGGAGGGAGGGTGGAAACATACCGTACACAAAATACTCAATTCCTAGTTTTTCTCTTTAAAAATGGCTAGAAAAAATTCATCAAAATGCAGCACTTTAATCAATTATTTACAATTTCTATGTTACAATGAAAAAATGTACATCTTATAGAACATATTTCATAAACCGCTCCACTGGAAATAACTAGGTCAAAACAGCAAACCTTCCATTTAATATCCACAAAGTTGGATTATTTTTCCTTAAGTAGATTCACCACAGTTAAATTTGAACACACAGAATTCTGAAGTTTAAGAAGCAAACAACAAAATTAAAAAAAGTTCCCAAGATGTGACAAAGGTCTAGGCAAGTCTTGTGTTCCTGGTCCCCTGCCCCCACCCCACCCCCACCCAACCATAAATTAAAAGGAATTCCCACCTCATTTATGGCCTGTGTCATTCTTGGCAGTTTGGGAAGAGAACTTTTGGCTTCCATTGGTAACTCAATGTAAGTGTTGCATAGAATTTCAGACATTTCAAAATCAGCCTAACTGTAGAAAAAGGCAAAATGGAAGCATTTCGGACAGAGCCCCAAATGAGTACAAAGTCACTTTACTGAAGGTGAGTGACACGAATGTAAAAATATGGCCAAAACAAGAAATGTGCATATTAGACAACCCTGCTTCCCGAAGCTTTAGGAAGGATGCTGAGTTGTGAGTCAGACAAGGGCTATGATACTCGAAGTCACTGTTCACCCATCAAGCAGCACCAGGCACAGAGGTCTCGAATCTGAGCCTCAACCCAGTGGGAGGGAAGTCTGTGGGGGAGGGGAGAAGAGAAAGGCAAGAGAGGGTGACATTAAAAAAAAAAAAGGTTTCAAACAATATTGGCAGGTGTCTACTCAAAAGGTGACTGCCTTCGAGGAGAAGTCAATTTCACCTCCTCCCAAATTCACAGTACAAGAGTGTAAGGTCATTGCTGGGAGACAAATTGTCTGAGAAGGGCCACCCTTCAGGTTTACCAGAAATCTCAGGGTTTGGCCCTCTGGTCACAGGCTGAATATATAGTTTAAAAATTGTATTAAAAACAAAAACAGAACAAGACACACTCACCCACCCAGATAACTCACAAAGGCTAAGCAGGATAGTCTGAGTTTACTGAGATTTAAGCAGGAGTAGTGTTGAAAGGTTTTCCATTCACCAGTTAGCAGGACACATTTCCCTTCTTCTCTCAAAGGGGAAGAAAAGGGTGTCATCTCATGTGAAGTGAGCAGTTTCAGGTCGAGCTCTTATGGTGAGAAAACAAGAACAAGTGTCAAGAGACAATGCTTCAGAAACAGAAATGCAAAAGATGGAATTAAAAACCCTGATCATTAACAGACACCCTCGCTGGGGTCCGATAAAGATTCTCTTTACAAACAGAAACAAACACCTCTAAGGTTTACCACACTGGGTAAAGAAAATCTCAGTACGTTGGAGACACAGTAGACTGGGTTTCTGTTAGGGCAAGTATCAGATTGGTAGGAACGTTTGCCTTTTCCTGCACGAGACAGTTCATCGCCCGTTCAGGTTGTTAGCTGGAGACTGAGAAGAACCGTAAAAAAAATGAAAACAAACAGATCTTCCCCCCACACAAATGAGTCTTTTGAACGAGAAATGTCAAAGCAACTTGAGTTCTCTCAATGAGTAGATGACTTTTTTAGCCCTGTTTGTTTTGATGGGGCAAACAAACGAACAAACAAAACAAACCCCAGGCAGGCACGACACTCATGTAAATGAACACGGTTAGTACAAAACCGGTAAGGCATCACTCTGGGAAGGTCAGCACCGAAGAGGTCAGGCAAGGCTCGTCCAGACGGGGCTTCTGGGAGGGAGTGGCCCCCACTCTTGCTGTTGTGTTGGATCTGAGAAAAGTGCGAGTCTTTTGCGAGGTGACCTCATCTCCCCACCGGAAGCGGGGACTGGGACGCTTGAGGTGTCGATGTGTGTCTAGACTCTCAAGGATGAGAAGGAAAGGCAAGGTCCATGGCTCCCCACACGTCGGGGTTGGGGTCCTCCTTGCCCATCTGAAAGGACACAGAGACCCCTCCCCACCCCAGTGGGAGGAGGCCAGTGTGGAGGACCGTGAGGAACGGACAACTGAAAACCAAAACTGAGCAGGACCAAACCAAAACTCAACTCCTGCGGTTCTTACTTTCACCAAAGGATTGATTCTGACTGAGAGGGGAAGGAGAAAAATCTGGGGGAAAAAAAAAAATCAATGCATCAGAAAGGGAGAAACGCAACCTCCTCCTAAAAAGGTAATCAGTTCCCCAAAGTAGAACAAGTCTCACTATACACAGTGTTTGCAGAAAATAAAACCTGATCCATTCATATATAATAAGGAAACAGACTCATGCGGTTCTGCGTTGACAGCCACTCACTCCCAGTCTCACTCTCCCACTCGCTCTCACGGGCTCAAGGAGGTTGATGGACCCGAGAGGGGTGACTGAAGGGACAAGCAAAACACCTCTCGGGCAAGGAGGGCACCATTTGAAAAACAAGAAAGCACGATGTGTCTTCTCCAAAGATTCCTATGTCGCAGCTCTGTGGCCTGACGGAGCCAGCGCCCCAGTTAGCACCAGTTTTCTCTGCGGCCGGCCGGGTGGGCAGGGTGGTGAGGCCATGGAGCCCAGTCCGGAGGGTCTGGGCAGAGGGGCCGCCGAGCTGTGTGTGTGTTTCTGCCTCTGCTCCAGTCTCTTCCGTCTCTGGGCCACTCACGGCAGGAGGCTGTTTGGTTTCAGAGCTCTGTGTGGGTTCTCTCTTCGTTTCGACACGGCGAGGATCCTTTCCCGAGAAGTATCTCCAGTGTCTTAGGGAGGTCACAGCAACAAGGCAAAACGAGAATCAAGGTGAAACAGAAGGTAGTGCAGTTCTCCCTGGGGAGGGGAGCGGTCCGCAGGCGGCCGGCCCGGGATGCCTGCACCCAGGACGAGGCTGAAGGACGAGGGGTCTAAGGGCTCCCGTGGCGCTAAGGCTGGCTCAGGAAGTCATCTTCAGGAGGGCGTGGGGGATGCAGGGGGAACGGGGCAGGGAGCGGGGGGCAGCAGACTCCACGGCCGGGCCCGTCACAGAGTGGACTCCAAGGATGAGTCAAGGATGTCGTCGTGATGGCTGTTGCTGTTGGAGTCGCTGTCATAGCTCTGGGGGCTGGAGTAACTGGCCGCCTCCTGCAGTCTCATCAGCATGTTCATCTGGGGAAGCACAGAGACAGGTGAGGTGCTTTCAGCCTAGTCAGCAGCCCCTGGCCTCCTAGAAGTCCCCCAGACTCACCTGGCATTGTGGCCCACAAGGGAGGCGGTGGACAGGGGTGTAGACTCTGAGTCAGGTTTCCAGGGTTCAAATACTGACCCCACCACTTACTAGCTGCATGACCTTGACCAAGTTACTTCACCTCTCTGTGCTTGGTTCTTTACTGGTCAAATGTGAATAATCACAGTGCCTGCCCTACAGTGTTATGGGGTGGCTTGAGTTAATATAGGTAGGGTGATGTAAACAAAATAGAAAGCCCTCTATAAAGTTTTTACTTTTTATTTGGGAGGGGCACACCTTACCCAAGCCTAGGCCTCGGCCTGGTCATGTGACCCTGCCCTGGGAACATCCAGCATCACTGATATCCTGAGCACATGCCCACTCGAGGGGCATCAAGCCCATCTGCTCCTTAGCTCTGGTCAGAAGTGAGATGGGTGCCAACTGGGCCCAGCTCCTGCTGAGGCCTTGGTGGGAGGTGGGACGCCAGGCATGAGCAGCAGATGTCAGAGTACAGAGAGGCCTGGATATGATTCAGGAATCTCCGGGCAACGGCCCGAAGCAGCTGAGCCCCTAGTTCCTCATCTGCAGGATGGGTTGAACAGTAACGCCTGTCTCATGGGGCTGAAGTGGGGAACAAAATGTCATAGTGTGCATTGCACCCTTAGTAGAGGGCTGGCCTGGCATACAGTAAGTGTCTAATAAACGTAACCTGTTGCCACCATCATCTAACTGAAAGAAAAGGAGTTTAGAGACAGAGTTCGTGAGTCTTCCCTGCGTTCCAGTCCATTGGTCACTAGTTTGGGAGTGAACAGGAGGGTCAAACACTTCTTTTATTTAGAGCTATACACTGTGTGTGCTTTATATCTTATATAGGAAGGAAGTGAGGAAGAGTGAGTCTCTCTGAGCTTGGGCCAAGGTACAATCCTGCAGCTTCCTGGCCAGCTGTCCCTCAGGGTGCTTTGCAGAGTCTACCCAGATGAGCCAGGTCACAGGTGCACCATGGTCTGGTGTCCATCTGCATAGACATAGCCAGGGAAGAGGTGGCACTGAAGTGACAAACCTTGGCAGTCGGGATTATTTATTCACTCATCACACATTTCCAGTAGGGCCCTAGAATATGGTTCTGGAATGGAAATAAGTTAAATCTTGTTCTCATGCAGTCTCAGTCTCATGGGGGATTGACATGACCAAATAAGAGAGTTATTATGACAGAGATCTGTGGCCCCACACAGAGAGAACAGGACTTGGGAAGAAAACCAAACATCTAACTTGGTAATTGAAGTGGCTGACACACCTCACTTCCTGGGCCTGGGGCTAGAAGGAGAATTCTGTGTAACCTTTTCAAGAATCATGGTCCTAATTCTGTGTCCAATCAGTGATGTGAACAGATCGGACACAGAAAAGACCCATCTAGGAATGGGATGGTCAGTCTTCCCTCTAAACATCCTAAATTCTGTTTTTATGTAAGTGAAGACCTCATGAGCTGACCTTGTTTTTCAGCAATGATTAACATTGGAGATGGTGGTTTAAAGTGTTTCTTTCCTCTGCAATACCGTTGCTGTGAATACTGCAAACAAGGTTGTACATAGTAACACAAGTAATAAGTCCTTTAAAAATATACTGCCTGGCTGGGCTCGGTGGCTCAGCCTATAATCTCAGCACTTTGGGAGGCCGAGGTGAGTGAATTGCCTGAGCCCACGAGTTCGAGACCAGTCCTGGCAACTTGGCAACTTCGTGAGACCTCAATTCTATAATAAATAAAAAATTAGCCAGGTGTGGTAGTGCACACCTGTAGTTCTGGCTACTTGGAAGGCTGAGGTGGAAGGATCTCCAGAGCCCAGAAGGTTAATGCTGGGGTGGCCGTGAACATGCCACTGCACTCTAGCCTGGGTGACAGAGTGAGACTCCAACTCAAAAAAAAAATACTGCCTGCTACAATCCTCACAGCTATATCCCACTAATCTACAGGAAGGCAGATAACCCGAACCACCTATTGATTTTTTAACTCACAAATTAATTAGCTGCTAGGAATGAAATAGTAAATTGGTTGTGTTACTTTTTAAAACTTTGATAATATTTATTTTTATTTTTTCACTCTGTCACCCAGGCTGGAGTGCAGTGGTGCGATCATAGCTCACTGCAGCCTCCAACTTCTGGGTTCAAGTGATCCTCCTACCTCCGCCTCCCAAGAAGTTAGGGCTATGCCACCATGCCCAGTTAATTTTTTACTTTTATTTTTTATAGAGAGAGGGTCTCACTGTGTTGTCCAGACTGGTCTCAAACTCCTAGCCTCAAGCGATCCTCCCACCTTGGCCTCCCAAAGCGCTGGGGTTATAGGCATGAGCCACCATGCCCCCAGCCTTATCAGCTGTCTTCAGTCCTGCTCCACCTCCTGTGAATATTTTCTCTCATTAGGTAAAGCAAGTAATATTTCCTGTTCTAGCTGGGCTCGGTGGCTCAGCCTGTAATCCCGCGCCTTTGGGAGGCTGAGGTGAGTGGATTGCCTGAGTCCGCGGGTTCGAGACCCGCCTGGGCAGCGAGACCTCATCTCTACAATAAAAAAAATCAGCCAGGCATGGTAGCGAAGGCCTGTAATTCCGGCTACTCGGAAGGTTGAGGCGGAAGGATCACCGGAGCCCAGCAGGTCAAGGCTGCGGTGGCCGGGAGCGGCCACTGCACTCCAGTCTGGGCGACAGAGTGAGACTCCAACTCAAAAAAACATATATATATTTCCTGCTTTGTTTTTCTTTTTGTTAAAGCTGCCAAGGAAGCTCAGGGCTGAATGAAGGCATGATAATAGTCATGTAACTATGGAAGGTTTTGGTATACTTGCTTCCTTCTTATTTTACAGGGCTTCTGACTTGCTGGGTCTAACTTAACAGTATAACTCTGCATGGGTCTTGCACTGACAGAGTCCTACAATGCCTTAGAAATGCTATTGTTGGCCAGGCGCAGTGGCTCAAGCCTGTAATCCCAGCACTTTGGAAGGCTGAGGCAAGAGGACTGCCTGAGCCCACTGAAGACCAGCCTGGGCAACATGGTGAGACCTTGTCTCTACAATAAATCAAAAAATTAGCCAGGCATGGTAGCGCATGTCTGTAGTTCCTGTTACTTGGAAGGCTGAGGAGGAAGAATCGCCGAAGCCCAGCCTTGCCGTGAGTGTGCCACTGCACTCCAGCCTGGGTGATGGAATGAGACTCCAACCCAAAAAAAAAAAAAGGAAATGCTATTGTTACAGGCAGGCCCAGGTACTTCTTAAAGGCCTTTACTGCTTTAGCAATGGCTCAATAAATAGGCAGCATTGAAGATTCAACTCATTTGACCCACTGTGGGGCCACCTTCAGGTCCCCTGCCCTCTGTGAGTCCCTCCTGATCTCAGAACTCTACCTACTTAATGCCTGATCAATTGGCTTGGGTTTCTGGGCCTCGGCAATCTCTTGCTCTGCTCAGTTATTAGTAGGAGAGATCAAAGGAACTGGATAGTACAGAATAAAGGCAGCATCCCAAATCAGAGGGCAGAGAGCTGTGTTCAGACAACAGGTATGGGAACACTTAGGGATTTAGGGGAAATGTCACATTCTTAACTTCTAACCTGATACCAGGAAATATTTCAGAGGGGTTAAAGGCTTTAGTGAACAACTGAAACCATGGGCGAAAAGATTGGGAAAAATGGCCCTAGCCTTTGGATAAAGCCAGCCTTCCCAGCAAGGTGGGGCTTGGCCACACATGTGTTTCCGGAGTGTCTGGTGTTGTGCTCAGCACACAGTAAGCACTCTGGGAGCTGGGACTCACCAGCGGATCTCCTTCGGCATCACTGGGGGGTACCTGCTTGCTTGTCGACCCCTCCCGAGGCATGGAGTAGCCATCGAAGCCAACATCCTCAGGGCGCAGCTGCAGCAAGGGAGGCCATTCGTGCTGCTGTGGGCTGGCTGCCCACGGGTAGGTGTCCATCACCCACTTGGCGGGGTCCTCCCAGGGGGCACGCCTTCCATAGAGCTGAAAACAGGCAAAGAAGGCAGTCTGGAGTGGGCTAGACCTCTCTTGCAACTCCAGTTTTGCAGCTTTCTGAAAAACTCCCCAAGCCCAGCATTACGCCTCCCCGATGGAGTGATTCCACTCCTAGAATCCCGTCCTCAGGAAGCCATCCCAGATGCAGGCGGCTCCAGGGCTGAGACCCAAGGCAGCATGGCCCAGGGTCCAGAACACAGACTTTGGAGTCAGGCTGTCCTGGGCTCACATCTCAGCCCTGCCACTGAGACTCACGGTACAACCCCAAATGCTGAGCCTTGGGGATCCAATTTGAAAAATTGGCCACCTGATTTGAAGCATTGGCCAATTTCCACCAAATATTTCCACCAGGGCTGATTTCTGACAAGCGAAAAGAGGTGCTAACTAGAGGCTTCCAAGCCAGCTCCAGTAGCCCACTGGATGCACCCGCCCAGAGAATATCTTCTACATAAACTGGGTATTGGGCACCATTACTGCAGACAGAGCTCCAAACAGCACTCAATAAAACCCCATTTTCCCTGCCTCTCAGAGCCCGTCTATAGACAAACTTTCTGTTTCAAAACAACCAGTTGCCAATAGGGGTTGCACGTGAGTGTGAGATTCAAAGTGTTTCTCCAGTGTCACGTATTTTTCCAAGTTGTCCAAAATAACTAACTGGCTCTTAAAACAGTAAACTATTTTAGCTCTTAATTTTATAAGACCAACACCATGCCTGCAAGCTCCTTTTCTTAAGCAGGATGTTTCTAATGATAAAATGATTTTAGCAACCATTACAGGCAATTTCGGGAAATAGAAACATTCTTTAAAGAACAAATACCCGAGCAGCCAACAGATACATAAAGAAAAACAAAAAAATGCTCTGCCTCACTAATCATTAAAGAAATGCAAATCAAAACAACACTGAGATACCACCTAACTCCCGTCAGGAAGGCCATTACCAATAACTCAAAAAACAACAGACGCTGGAGAGGATGTGGGAAAAAGGGAATGCTTCTACACTGTTACTGGGAGTGTAAATTAGTACAACCTCTGTGGAAAACAGTGTGGCAATTCCTAAAAGATCTAAAAATTGACCTTCCATACGACCTAGCAATCCCCCTTCTGGGAATATATCCAGAGGAACGCAAATCACTCTACAAAAAAGATCCCTGCACACGCATGTTTATTGCAGCACTATTCACAACAGCAAAAACATGGAACCAATTGTGCTGTCCAACGAAAGTGACTGGATTAAAAAAAAGTAGTACATATACATGATGGAATATCATGCAGCCATAAAGAAAGACAAAATTATGGACTTTGCAGAAACTTGGATGGATTTAGAGTCTATTGTACTCAATGATCTATCACAGAAACAAAGAACTAAGTACCACATGTTCTCACTCACAAGCAGACCCTGAACATTTATCATAATATGACAAGAAAGGGATTGGCAGTAGCAGGACACTGCCAGGGAGGGAGAGGGGGCACATATCAATAAGGGTACCTACCTAATCTCAAACCAGGTGAAGCAGAGACCAAAGAGAGGCCCAAACCTCACCTGTACAATGACCACTTATGTACCTAATTCTGTTTTGTACCCCACATCTTTAAAATAAAATAAAATAAAAATTAAATTAAAAAAAAAAAGAAAAAATACCCAGGCTGGTCCCTTCCCAAGGTGAGGCTCTCTGTGTTAGGAGGCTAGGTAGAGACTTAATCTTCTCTCTAACAATACCAGCACATCTAACAGTTGTGCGCCAGGTACTGTGAGAAGCACTTTAAAAACATCTTGTTTAACCACCACGTGACTCCACAAGGAAGCGTGACTACCCGTGGTTTACAGAGGACAAAGACCCAGGAGGAGAGGAGCCAGACCTGGGAGCCACGTCTGTACAATTCCATGGCCCCTGGTGTGGCCCACCTGGTCCATGTAGCAGGACCTGCTCACAGCCAGGACAGTGTTGTCTGTGATTCTGAAAGGCTCTCCCTCCGCAGGAGGCCTCGGGGCACAGAGACTGAAGACTCCCACACAGCTGCAAAGAGCTCCAGGGAGGCCGCAGCTGTCTGTCCATCTGCTCCCTACAGTAGAGGGAGGACAAAAGGCAAGGTGCTGACAGCAGAACACAGCTGGCAAAACCGTGTTTTTCCGAGTGGAAGGAGCTGGGGCCACCTAGCCCCATCCTCCCATTTACTAGATGCGGACACTGAGGTCTTAAGAGCAGAGCCTGATTCGAACTCAGAACCCCAGCATCCTTGTCAGTGCTTTTCGCCTCTCCACCACTCCAAACTACCCCATCAGTGGGAGCCACGGGACTCAGCCAGACCTGGGACAGTGAGATGCAGATGGGCTGCTCACTCAACATCAGCAGGTCAGCCTGTGCTGGGCTTGCCATCCCCATTGCAGTATCCACTCTTGCACAACCGCCTGCACTACCTTGGACCTCTATGCATGATGTCTGGGGCAGTCAGGGAAGCTGCCCACCCTGCTCCATCTCAGATGGGCCCATCTCACACTAGCGGCTGCCTCCTCCTCCACTTAAGACTCACACAGTCCCTGATGACCTCATCGCCTACCCAGACGCCAGCACACCTCCCGTCTAGCACTCTGGCTCCGTCTGTTGCTCAGTCTTCCTTAACCTGGGGCAGTGGTGAGTCTCGGGCCTGGGAATACTGCCTGGCACACAAAGGCAACTCACAGTCCAAGCAGGACGGGATTGAGGGAAAGTCCCATGTTTGTGTATGTGCACGTGTGTGTCAGGGCGGAGGAGAGCACAAAAGGGGGATATTTAGAGCCGAAGAAGGCTGTTCCAGATTAGAAATATTCCTGCAGTTTTTCGAAAGTTACAAGGGCTTTCCCTGTGGAGCTGGGCTGCCTTTCCCAAGCCAGACTTCACCGGAGGATGAACCAAACCCTCACTTCTGACGACTACTGGTTCTGTCTCCACCCCCAGCCTAGAGAGTAGGAGATACCCCGGCCGCAGAATCACAAAGGCCAGAACTCTCAGAGTACATGCAATCCAGCCTGGGAGGCATCTGGTCCACAGCTTTCACACACTGGTTCCTCAGCCTTGACACCCCCCAGGGGGGGACACTGGAGTCCTTTTGGGCTTTATAGATACCAGCTTGAAAAAACATGCTTTAAGTACAAACATTTAAATTTACAGATGGGATCAGAGAAGAGGAGGCAATCAGAGGTATTCAAATAGGAAAAGAGGAAGTCAAGTTATCTCTCTATGCAGATGATATGATGGTGTACCTTGAAAACCCAAGAGAATCTGTCAAAGGCCTCCTTACATTGATAAAAGCCTTTGGCAAAGTCTCAGGATACAAAATAAATGTACAAAAGACAATCGCATTTCTCTACACCAATAATAAACAAACAGAAACCCAAATAAAAAACACAATTCCATTTACAATAGCCACAAAAAAAAAAAATGAAATACCTTGGCATCTTCCTAACCAGAGATGTGAAAGACCTTTACAATGAAAATTACAAAACACTGCTCAAAGAAATCAAAGCTGACACGAACAAGTGGAAAAATATCCCATGCTCATGGATCGGAAGAATCAACATTGTGAAGATGTCCATCTTACCTAAGGCAATCTACAAATTCAATGCAATACCCATTAAATTACCAACAACATTCTTCTCAGACCTAGAAAAAACAACACAGGAATTCATATGGAAACACAAACGTCCAAGAATAGCCAGAACAATTCTCAGCAAAAAAAACAAAGCAGGTGGTATCACAATACCAGACTTCAAACTTCAATCATCAAAACAGCTTGGTATTGGTACAGGAACAGGCATATAGATCAATGGAACAGAATTGAGATTCCAGAAGCAAAACCTCAATTCCTCAACCAACTCATCGTTGACAAAGCCCCCACCACCTACCAATGGGGAGAGGAGAACTTATTCAGTAAATGGTGCTGGGAAAACTGGCTGACCACATGCAGAAGATTGAAACAGGACCCCTATCTATCCCCATGCACAAAGGTTAACTCCAAATGGATCAGAGACCTAAATGTAAAACCTCAAACCATAAGAACCTTAGAAAAGGAAGGAAATACTCTCATGGAAATCGGAACTGGCATCCAATTCCTGTACAAAACCCGAAACCCACAGGACTTAAGAGAGAAGATAGACAAATGGGACCTTATTAAACTGACAAGCTTCTGCAAAGCCAAAAAAACCATCAAGAGAGCAGGGAGACAGCCTACAGACTGGGAAAAAGTATTTGCCAACTCTAGGTCTGACAAAGGCTTAACATCCTGGATCTACAAGGAACTGAAACGTACTGAAAAGAAGAAAACAAACAACCCCATTATAAGATGGGCAAAAGATATGAACAGACACTTCACAAAAGAAGACATTCGTGAAGCCAACAAACACATGAAGAAATGCTCAACCTCACTAATCATCAGGGAGATGCAAATCAAAACCACACTGAGATACCACCTAACTCCAGTCAGAATGGCAATTATCAACAACACAAAAAATAACAGCTGCTGGAGAGGGTGTGGTGAAAAGGGAACACTTCTACACTGTTGGTGGGAGTGTAAACTAGTGCAACCTCTGTGGAAAGCAGTGTGGCGATTCCTAAAAGCTCTAAAAATTGACTTTCCACATGACCCTGCAATCCCCCTACTGGGAATATACCCTGAAGAACACAAATCACTCTATAAACAAGATGCCTGCACACATATGTTTATCGCAGCGTTGTTCACAATAGCAAGAACCTGGAAACAACCATGCTGCCCATCAAAAGAGGACTGGATTAAAAAAATGTGGTACATATACACGATGGAATACTACGCAGCCATAAAAAAGAACAAACTCATGAATTTCACAGCAACCTGGATGGAACTAGAGTCTATAATACTGAGTGACCTCTCACAGAAACAAAGATCAGAATATTACATGTTCTCACTCATATAATGGACTTTGAACATACAATGTAATACTATAAGAAAATGACTGACGGTACTGGGAAACTATGGGGGGAGGGGGATGGGATTAACAGTAGCAAATATCTGTCTGGGGCCGGGAAAACACCTCTTATCAACAGGGTGCCTGAATGAAACGTAATTGTACACCCAACCCTTAACTGTACCCCACAAAACCATAATAAAAAATACTGATTAATTATTTAAAAAATAAAATTAAAAAAAATAAAAAAATTTTAAAAATGATACTTGATATTGCAAAAAAAAAAAAAAAAAAAATTCTTAAGTAGTCGGCCGACTCGTCAACCCACAAGTAAAAAAAAAAAAAAAAAAAATTTACAGATGGGGAACCCGAGGTCCAGAGATGGGAGACCCATCCAGGATCTCGGAGCAGGCTGGGTAATCTGATGCATGACCCCACGCGTGCCCCCTGATGTTCCTGTTCCCTGCAGGCACCAGGCCTACCCTGGGCACGGAGGGCTTCTGAGTCTCTTTGTAGATGTTAGAGACTTGGCAGGTGTTTCCAATGACAACTCCAAAGGGGAACAGGCCTGGGGACTGAGTCGTAAGACAAACGCACATTAGACACATGCTAATAATATCCACAAGAACAGAAAAATACCAGGGGTGCCAAAAAAATGTATATACATTTTAAGGGATGTCCACCATAATCAGAAGTGCCTGGATACTGGTGGTAAACATGTCAAGCACCTTTTATTATTGCAGAAGTGAAACATGACTTATATTCATCTTATTGAGTACTTAATACAGTTTTTTCCTTTTTTTTTTTTTTTTTTTTTTTGAGTTGGAGTCTCACTCTGCCACTCAGACTGGAGTGTAGTGGCCACTCCTGGCCACCACAGCCTTGACCTGCTGGGCTCCGGTGATCCTTCCGCCTCAGCCTTCCAAGTAGCTGGAACTACAGGTGCGCGCTACCATGCCCGGCTAATTTTTTGATTTATTGTAGAGATGAGGTCTCGCCAAGTTGCCCAGGTGGGTCTTGAACCCGTGGGCTCAGGCAATCTACTCATCTCAGTCTCCTAAAGTGCAGGATTACAGCCTGAACCACCAAGCCTGGCTTTTTTTCCTTTCTTAAAATGTGTACACTTTTTTTTTCTTTTGGCACCCTCTGTATTTTTATAAGCCTCCCACTTGCCGCTGGGCGTGTTCAAGTCCGGGTGATGAATGCCTGATAAGTGCCATGGCCTGCAAAGAACACATCAGACAGCTGCTCAGCTCCACTGCAGGGCCCTGAGGGCAGTGGCAGAGGCAGCTGGACAGACAGACACACAGGGAAGGAACTTGCCATTCCCTCTAGGTCAGGAAGAATGGGGACAGGACGACAGGAAGCAAAGACACTGGAAACTCAAACCCGGGCCACTGTGAGCCTTCTGGTTCCATGGGATGCACGGGGCTCCCGGGAGCATACGTGTATCACACAAGGATGCACCAAGGGACACACTCAGGAAGCATCTCCAAGCAATTACACACACACACACATCAATCCCAAGACAATGGTGCCCGAACTTGCAAAGCCATCTGATGTCATGCCCACTAGGGGGAGTGATGCCACATTTCCTCGAGGCATGGGTGTGCTGAGGGAGTGGATCCCTCCAAGGATGTGCTGCACTCTGAGAGTTCTGACGCCATCCTCACCTCCGATTCCAGCAGGTCTCTTTAAGTTCTGCCAAGTTCCTATTACCAGGGCTCCCAGTGTGTGGCAGCTCTGTCAACCTACTCTAGAGACTCTGACTCTTCTCAGCTTATGACCTCAGCCAAGGGATTACTTGCTCTGAACTGTGCTCACTTCATGGCCACTGTGAGGAGTGACGCTGTCCAGGGCCCAGCACATAGTTGCATGGACCCAAAGTCACATGAAGGAGAGTATGGTTTTTTTTTTTTTAACAGAGGTAACCTTTTGTTCAATAAAGATACATGTAGACCTCTACTATTTACAGTACAATACTTGGTTCCCTGAGCCACCAGACTTTCCGGTGGAGTTATGGGGGCCTCGGGATAGCCTGAATGGAAACAGCTGTGGAGACCTGGGCACCCATGCTGGCCCTATCATACCTGCCTGGTGAACTTGGTAAGGTACAAAAACATCCAAGAGCCTTGGTTTCCTCGTCGATCAGAGACTCACTGGGCTGCCAGAGCTACATAAGATCATGAGTGTCAGGACCCTAACCTGGTGCCTGGCAAGTAGCAGGCCCCCAACAAATGTCAGCAAACATTCCTTCAGAGTCAGAGGCGTGCAGAGCATGGCAGGCCTCCTCAGGAACCAGAAAATCCTATGGGGTCTCCCAGCTCATTGAGCTGCCAAGGCCGCAGGTTTGAAGCAAGGGCTTACTTTTCCTTTTTTTTTTTTTTTTTTAGTTGAAGTCTTACTCTGTCACTCAGACTGGAGTGCAGTGGCCACTCCCGGCCACCGCAGCCTCGACCTGCTGGGCTCCGGCGATCCTTCTGCCTCAGCCTTCCATGTAGCCAGAACTATAGGCGCGCACTACCACGCCCGGCTAATTTTTGATTTATTGTAGAGATGAGGTCTCGTCAAGTTGCCCAGGCAGGTCTCGAACCCACGGGCTCAGGCAATCCACTCACCTCGGCCTCTCAAAGTATTGGGATTACAGGCTGAGCCACCGAGCCCGGCCTGATGGCTTGCTTTTCCTATCCTTTGCTGCCTCACACTGAACTGGGGAGGCTCGCGAGATCACAGCCTGTCTCTGTTCCCTGCCCCGGATGGACTGTCCCACAGCCACCCCCACGTCCTCTCAACCTGTGGCCTCACTTGCTGTTGGTGGAGAGAGATCCAATGTTCCTCTATGGTCAGCTCCACCAGCAACTCTCCTGGATGGAAAGGGACACCCCTTCATGTCCAGTTGAGCCTACCTTCAGCCACGCCCAGAAAACCTTTGTCCAGGTGTGGATCCAAAGGAGCAGGGCCTTGGCACTACCAACCACTGGTGACCCACGAGGGGCCTCTGATGTGCAGCCCAAGGCTGGAGCACAGGTGGCCTCCCCTCCCAGCCTCCCTTCCTGTGCCTGCTTGGGCAGGGGAGGCCTTTATCCAGCAGAGCCCATGACTTCCTTCAAGTGCCTCAGACCACACCCCCCCCCACTAGAAGACACAGTTGGAGCAAAGAGCAAGTGAGAGGTGAGGTGGAATCAGGGTAGATGGTGCACCCCCTATGCCTGCAATTCCCTTCTCAGCAGTTTGGGGTTATCGTGCTCCCTGATGCTACCAACTGAGAACAGAGGAGAGAGGCTTCTGGAATGAGACAGAGTATAAGGATCCAGCGGGTGGAAGAGGTTTCACTGGCTCACAGAATAGGAATGACTGACTGGCTGTTAGTACCTCGAACCCATGTGTTTAGACACTACATTATGGTCCATTTACACAGGCAGCGATTTTATCTACCTAGAGAGATTCCACTGCAAAGGCCTCAAATTGTTCATACCTTCCTTTATGAAAGCAACATTCACTAGAAGATGGCTAACTAATGACTCAGGCTGGCCAAAGACTGCCTAAGTTCATACTTCTCTCTTGCCTTCACAAGACACCTGTATTTCAACACGCTGGCTTGAATGTCCGGCGTGCATGTGCCAGTTCAATGACACGCCAGTCATAAGAGGCACAATAGCTTCCTTTTCACATTCTTTCTGTCCTAAATGCCTCTGAAGAGCATCACTGCTGCTAGACATCCTTGATACAAAGCAGCTCCTCAGGCTCAGCCAAATGTAGAGAGATGGCCAACAATGAATGCAGCCATGAACTTGGGCTGTCACACATATGCACACGGCTGCACGCCACTCCTGCACCCTCACAGGCCTACGACAGCCTTGTGTGTCTCCCACTGCCCAGAACCAAGGAAATGAAGAAGTCCTTGGAAACCTGGCTGCAAAACTAGTTCTTGGATAATTTAGTGGTGTGGTGACTGCTGGTGAACTATGGAGTTCCTCAGGCTGCCTCCAGACTTGACAATGTAACCGTCCCAAGCTCCACATCAGTGGGAAGCTGTTAGTTCAACCCTGGACTGAGTAAGAATTGGAGCACTGTGCTTTCCAACTGTTGCCGGGCAGGAGGGCCCCGAAGTCACCCATGAGGGGTCCTGAGATAAGGGAATGAGTGCCATGGACCTGAGGGCTGAGAGCCTGGCATCTGACCCCAGAAGGCATGGATTCAAATCTCAAGCTCCTTCAGGTCTCACTGTCATAACCTCGGGCACATCCCTTATTCCCCTTGAGCCTAATTTTTCTCTCTTGAAAAATGGCAACCAAAAACCCAAAAACCAAAAACAAAAACCCAGGCTTAAATCAAATGGTAGACGAGAGAATGCTCTGCAAACTGTGAAGTGCTGCCCCCACACACAGCCCCACTTCTTGAGCACTTCACGGACATGATTTCATTTCATCCTTGCCACAATTCCTTGCGGCAGAATATCAATGTGGACACTGAGGCACAGAGAGGCTACATGACTTGTCTGGGGTTACACAGGTCCTAAGTGGCAGGGCCAAGTGTCCCTACTCTCTGCTGGACCAATGACTTCACAAGTGGGGAGCTGTCACCTCATGTCAGTCAGACTCCCAGAGGGGATCGAGACAACTCATCTGTCCCAGAACAGGCCCGCTTGATGTGGCGGGAGCCAGCAGGTGTGTGCTGCTTACCTGGAGTCCCTCCCTGACAGCCTCCAGGAGGTAGGGGGTGATGGAATAGTTCCACAAGTCGGTGAACCACACCCTTGAGCCGTCCACGTCGATGGGGCATGACAGGAAGAGCCGGGGCCCTGCAGACCACGGAGAGACACATTAGAGCTGCATGTGGTGGGGGTGGGTGTCAGGAGGAGTCCTGGGACGGGCACCCCTTAAGGTGGACCCTTGGATGTTCTGGGCTATGCAAGCTTGAATGCAGACACCCCAGGCCTGGATGGCACAGAGCAGGACAATGTGACCCCTGATTCCGCCAGAGGCTCTCTCCTTGGGGAAATCATCAGAGAGAGAGAGGAAAGGCACTATGGAGAAGGTGCCCACTGTGGTATTAATAACCGTTTACTTTTAACTTTAGAGAGAGGAGAGAAAGGGAAAGGGGGAGAAGAAAGAGAGAAAAAGAGAGAGATGGAGAGAGAAAGCAGGAAAGGGAAGAGAGGATGAGAAGGGGAGAGAAAGGAAGAAAAAAGAGAGAAAAGAAGAGAGATAGAGAAGGGAAGGAAGAGAGAGAAAGGGAAAGAGGAACAAGAAGGAAAGGGAGCGAGAGACAGAAAGAAGAGAGAGAGGAAAGAGAGAAGGAACACTCTGTTTTTGACAACGGAAGCACACGGCTACATGTCCAAGAGAAATGGCTAAGCTCATGAGGGCATGAGGGGCACACCCATATTGATTATTTTGTAGTCTTTAAAAATTTTAGAAGCTGGACTCGGTGGCTCAGTCTGTAATCCCGCGCTTCGGGAGGCTGAGGTGAGTGGATTGCCTGAGCCCACGGGTTCAAGACCCACCTGGGCAACTTGGCGAAACCTCATCTCTACAATAAAATAAAAAAAAAAATAGCCGGACATGGTAGCGCGTGCCTGTAATTTCAGCTACTCGGAAGGCTGAGGCGGAAGGATCGCTGGAGCCCAGCAGGTCAAGGCAGCGGTGGCCGGGAGCGGCCAATGCACTCCAGTCTGGGCGACAGAGTGAGACTCCAGCTCAAAAAAAAAAATAAAAATTTTAGAAACTGAGCAGCAACACAGAATGCTCACAAGACAGTGTTAAGTGAAAAGGAACATACTGTGTGTGCCATGATTGCAGTCACACAGAGCATACATATATGGACAAGGACAGAGGAATCAGCTCGAGTTATGGTTATTGTGTGAGGATGGTGGGGTGATTGGTGATCACTTTTTTCCTGCTCCAGATCCCTAACCTTCAGAAATGCTCTTTAAATTTTATTTATTTGGAGATAGGGTCTCACTCTGTCACCCAGACTGGAGTGCAGTGACACCATCCTGGCTCACCATAGTCTCAATGTCCTGGGCTCAAGCGATCCTCCACCTCAGCCTCCCAAGTAGCTGGGACTATAGGTGCACAACACCATGCCTGGCTAAGTTTTGCAAATTTTTTTTGTGGAAATGAGATCTCACTATGTTGCCCAGATTGGTCTTGAACTCCTGGGCTCAAACAATCCTCCCACCTTGGCCTCCCAAAGTGCTGGGATTACAAGCGTGAGCCACCATACCTGGCCACACTTTATTTTTATCTTTTATTTTTTTATTTTTTTGAGTTGGAGTCTCACTGTTGACCAAGCTGGAGTGCAGTGGCACACTCATGGCCACCACAGCCTCAACCTACCTGCTGGGCTTAGGTGATCCTTCTGCCTCAGCCTTCTAAGTAACAGGAACTACAGATGCATGCCACTACGCCTGGCTAAATTTTGTGATTTATTGTACAGACGAGGTCTCACCAAATTGTTCAAACTGGTCTCAAAACCCTGGGCTCAGGCAATCCTCTCGCCTCAGCTTCCCAAAGTGCTGGGATTACAGGCTGAGCCATCGTGTCCGGTCCACACTTTATTTTTAAAGCAAAGCCAATCCCAAAAGGTAGCTTCAGTTGGGCGGACCTTGTGGTGGGGCTCTTTGGTGAGCTGGCACTGTGCATCAGCCCGGGCTGGACACAACTGGACACATCTCTCTTCTGCAGACAGTAGCAGTCTGGGGCCTGCCTGGTCTGCGACTGTCCCTCTGTCCCCTTCTCTGTCTCCATGGACAGTCCAGTGCCCAAGTGACTGTGTCGGCAATGTGCTGTCCTGGCCAGGGCCCAGAGGACCACTGTCTAGGGCTGCCAATGTTCCAGGAGTGCCACTCCACCCACCCGCCCTCTCCTGCGGCCTTCCTCCTACCGATGGTGACGTCCGAGGAGCTGTGTGCCTCCAGGAAGCGGTTGAGATGGTGCCAGACCTTTGGAATCCAGTCGATGATTTTCACCAGCTCCATGTTCCTCACTCGCCCGCTGATCTCCGTTTCCATGAGCTTCCTCCTCAGGAACCGGCCGAGGAAGCCCTTCACAGGCTCCGTGTGGTTGGCACAAAGCACCCACCTGGGGGAAGCCGGAGACGCTTTTCAAGATGATGGTGAAAAAAACGATGGCTGACCTCAAGGACCAAAGCGTAACAGAAAGAGTAGGCATAGATACTAACAGGGAAATAAGACTTGCTACGTACCACACACAGCTCTAAACATTGTCCATATAGGGCACACAGCGGGGTGCCCCCAAAATGCATACACATTTTAAGCAATGTTATCTATGTGTTACTTTAAGTTTGCCATAATCGGAAGTGTCTGGAAACTGATGGTGACCTCTTTGAGCTCCTCTTGTAATTGCAGAAGTCAAACGTGGCTTATAGTCCTCTTTTGTTATTGGTATATATTGATATTGAGTATGACAATTTTAATACAGGTTTTTTTTCTTTCTTAAAATGTATATACTTTTTTTGGCACCCTCTGTATATATATTTTTAAGCTGGGGTCTCACTCTGCTCCCCAGGCTGGAGTGCAGTGGTACAATAACAGTTCACTGCAGCCTCAACCTCCTGGGTTCAGGCAATCCTTCTTCCTCAGCCTCCAGAGTAGCTGGGACTATAGGTGCATGCCACCATGCCCGGCTAATTTTTTAAAAATTTTCTGTAGAGATAAAGGCTGATATGTTGTCCAGGCTGGTCTTCAATTCCTGAGCTCAAGCAATCCTCCCACTTTGGCCTCCCAAAGTGCTAGGATTACAGGTGTGAGCTACTGCGCCCAGTGTCCATATGTATTAACTCACAGTTCCTCATGGCAACCCCACAAGGTAGACATCATCATCCCCATTTTACACACAGAAACGCTGAGGCACAGACAGGCAATGTAACTAGTCCAGGATCAAACAGCTAGTTTAATAGAAGAGCTAAGGTTAGAACCAAGACAGTCTGGCTCCAGGGTCTGAGCTCTAACCATTGAGACAAATCACCTGTGTGCCTGGTATCAGGTTCTGTGCTGGGTTATGGAGCTACAACAATAGCTAAGATGCCGTCCTGTTCCCCAGAAGCTCACAGCTGGTGCAGGAGACAGACAAACAAATTGAAATAAGACACGATGAAGCCTAAGGGAATCATGGAAGGCTCCTCGGAGGAGGGAGGGTCTAGGCTGAGACTGGATAGATGAGAGGCAGCAACAGAAGGAAAGGAGTGGGTGCAGGGTGGGGGTGGGTGATGCTGCAGCCTTTGCAAAAGTCTGGGAGACGGCGGGGACACTCGGGGAAAGGACACAGGGAGACAGCTGGAGTTTGATGTAAGCAGAGTCCATACCTGACCTGCCCACCCAAGGTCCTGGATTTCATTCTGCAGGCAATGGGGAGCCACTGATGGACTTTAAGCCCAAGAGTTCAGGGTCGGATGAACACTCTAGAATGCCCAATCTGGCTGCCCTGGTGCAGAGGACGCCTGCATGGGCCGAGCTGCAGGCGGGCATGCTGGCCAGGAAACCATGGCAATGGTGAACTGGGTGATGATGGGGCAGTGACGGGGGTGGGGAAGAGGAGGAGGCCGGACTCAGGGATTTCAGGAGAATGCATGGAGGTGCCGGGACAGCCTAAGTATGGAGGTGAGCTGTGTTCTCAGTGAGCCCGAAGTGTCGAGGTTTCTCTGACAATCACATTCAGATCCACCTTGGATAGGTCCATCAGAGGTGCTGCACTGTGGTCAGTGAAAACGAGGCGGGGTCCCAGCCCCGGGCCCAGGAAGGAGAGGCAGAGTCAGCTGGACTCAGGGCAGGGCAACGGGTGTTTAGCAATGTCAAAGCCATCAGCCACACCACTTAGCTTGCAAGAGGTAAGCAGTCCTCGCACCAACGAGGTGTTGAGGTAGTGGGGGTGAGAGTGGGGACCAGCCAGCAGTGATTTATATCTGCTGGAATTTGAAGGTCCCTCGACCCAGTTACTTGGGAACCTTATAAAGTGAGAGCTGTCATGGCTCATATTCACAGGTACCTTGCAGCGGCAGCCAGGGAGCTTGCAGCCCCTGCCCAGAGCTGCCTCCATGACCCCGCTACAGCAGGAATCAGAGTCACAGAGACCTGGTTTTAAGTGTCATGAGCAGTGATGGGTGATGTGCACGCCCACCTGCAGCTCGGGCTCTGTGGGCGCCCTCTGCACCAGGGTAGCCAGAGTGGGCATTCTACAGTGCACATCTGACCCTGAACTCTTGGCCTTAAAGTCCATCAGTGGCTCACCATCGCCTGCAGAATAAAATCCAGTGCTTTGGGTGGGCAGGGCTGGTCTGGACTGACCAGCCGTGTGACCTCTCACAAGTCACTTAAGTCCCTAAGCCTCAGTTTCCCCATTTATAAACTGAGAGTGATAAATGTAACTACTTGAGGCTGAACGGAGAAAGGCATTAAGCTGGGAAAAGGCTTGACACAATACCCAGCATATGACAGACACGTGACTAAGGTCTTGCTACGCACCCTCTCTTGCTTTCCTTCTGCGTGATCCGTCATCTAACTGACAAGGGAAGGCGAACGTACCTGAAGTTGTGATGAAGCTGCAGGTTGGGTGTGGAAGAGGTAGCCTGGTTCATGGTGCCGATTATGTACGGGCTGTGGGGAAATGAAGAAAAGAGAGTCGTGAGGCCAAGACAGGCCAGAGAATGTGTGTGCGGGGGGTAGGTGTCCAGTCGCCCATCCCTCCCTGCCGATACACGCACATGGCTTCCCAGGGCGCGGCACCCTCCCGGAGCTGTGAGGTCCCACAGGCCTTTACCATTTATGGTACTTGCAGTTCAGCAGTCCGTTGAAGATCTCGCCCAGAGAGCTCACATGGTGCAGGTTGTCCAGGATAATGACCAGGGGCATGTCTACGGCGTTGTTCTCGCTATTGCACTGATCGGCGAGGTTGGACAGATACTGGCGCAACTCCTAGGACAGCCAGGAAGGGGGACCCATTGGTGAGGCCACCCCAGGGAGGACACACCTGCTCAGGCCTTTGCTCCACCCAGGCCAGCATGGGCAGAGAGGCCTTCAAGACCTTCACGACACCATGCTGTGAACATGTTCTGAGGGCCTGTCTGTTACGTGGCACTGGCCTGGGGCATGGGGACATGGGGTGGTCAAAGCATGAGTGAGGTTCTAGTCCCGCCTCTGGCATCTGCTAGGTAACTGAACCCCCGTGAGGCCAGGGCAAGAGCACAGCACCACAGTCACACAGGCATGCTTTTTATTCCTCCAGAAATGTCACCTTTCTTGCCATTTCTTACTATGCTGGCCTCCCAGGAGGCCACTGAAGGCAGGTGTCTTACAAATCCTGGTACCGTCTCAGTAGCTGCCTGAGAGCTACAAACACAGAAGCCCTCGATAAGTCAGACCAGCAGAAGAGCCAAATATACCTTAAGAGAGAGACAGGTCTATGTGCACTAGGGAAACACAGGAAAGTCTTGTGAAAGGGCAGGCTTTGAACTTAACCTTGAAGAACAGGTGAGGCCTGGGTCTCACCCAGGACCAGGTGAGTGGTCATCAGTGCCTGGGACAAGGGATACACATCAAAAAAAGGAAGAGGAACAAAAGGGCACAATAGGGAACCAGGTTGCAATGGAGGGTGAGGACCTGCTAGAGAGCCCAGAATGGCCACCTGATGTTATTGCCATCATAGCGACAAGCTGGCGGCATTTAGATCCAGGCAGGGCTCCAAGAGCCTGGCCCACAGGAACTTTTGTAGCTCCTCAATAACTCTAAGAGGTGGGTCCTGTGAGTACTCCCATTTTACAGATGGAGAAGCTGAGGTTCGCCAACATTTAGTGACTGGCCTGAGCGCACGGGGGTCAGCGGTGGGGATGAATCACACTTGGGGGTCCACCCTGGTGTGTGTCTACAGGCTGTCCCGGGTACTAGCCTGCTGGCTCGAGGGTGACATTTCCTCCAACTCCTGCAAGCACATGCCCACGCTGGGCCTCCTTTTTAAGTCAGAAAATAGCTTGTTGCAAAGAGAAAAAGCCCAAGTTTTAATGTTATTAGTTCTTTTAGTACCTCTTCACCCAGGTCTCTGGTCCCAGGTGCCTGAAAGGGACAGAGCTCCTGGCTCCGTGGGCCTCAGAGTCCTCCCTTCCCTACGTAGCCTATGGTATACAGTTGGAAGGCTGTGTCCTCCCTTCCCTATGCAGACTGGCAGTATACAGCTAGCAGGCTGTATCCTCCTATCCCTGCGCGGGTCTGCGGTATACAGCTGGCAGGCTGTGTCCTCCCTCCCCTACGTGGGTCTGCGGTATACAGTGGTGGGCTGTGTCCTGTGTGAGGGTGCCCTGCCAAGGGGAGAGGGAACAGGGGCCAGAATCTAGCCTGCACTCCACCCACAGCTCCGTGCCTGGGAAGTCTTTACTCACTGGGCCCAGGAGAGGGTGCCCTCTCTAACTCGAAGGCTCTCAACAGAGAGGCTCTGAGCATCTTTCTCTTGTCCTGTTCTTATAGCAAAATAACTGAGGGGACTGGAGGGTGGTACAGAGTCCCAGCCCTACACAACCCACCAAACCAGATTATCAAGGAGTGAGAGCCAGGAGTCGGCACCTTCGGGCACACCTGGTGACTCTCATGGGAAGGAGCCATTTCCAATCCCCCTTTGATTCTCTGGCCCCCTTGCACAGGGTCAGCAGGAGTGAATTACCTATCAACTCTCACTGCATGAACGGGTCTAAGAAAACACCTTCCAGCCTTCAACTGGGACCAAGTCAGACTCAAACCCAAACAGGTTTCCACTGCTCACTGTGACACAGGATCTCCAATCCATGTGCTGACCACAGAGCTTGAGAGTTCAAGGCTTCAACTTGAACTTCAGTTCTGCTACTTAGTACCATAGGAGGGGTGTTAGGCACAGGACAATCTGCCCTAAGCCTCTGCTTCCTCCTCTGCAAAATGGGCATAGTGACAACCACTCCCTTGAAGGAACTGCTGTTGACAAAGCCAGTTTGCTTTTCCTGGGCAAGTAGTCCATACATGTGAGCTCCTGTCATTGCTGTTATTACCATTACTTTTGTTATTGGTGTTACAGTTGTTCCACAAAAGAAGATTTTATTTTGGAAAAACAATACCACCTAGTGGACACATAACTTCTTGGTAAACTGAAATGGATGTATCTGGGATGATTTTAAAGAACCACTGGCACTAAGTATCATAAATAAACTTGAGGGGGTTAGCCACAGATGGAACTCCTTGCTGGGAGAGTGTGAGTGAGGTTTCCTTTCTACCAACACCATCCTGACATCCTTGCTCAGCTTTCTAGAGCCACTGAACAAGAGCCAATAGGAAATGCTGCCTTCTCATCAGGATGGTGGTGGTATCACCAGCTCTGAAAGGGCCAGAAGTGCAGCAGGCTCAGAACGACCTCCTCACCTTGCTGGACTTATGGTCTACATTGAAGGTGGCAATAACCCCATCTGTCAACTCCCGTCCCTCTCGAAGCACCAGGTACTCTGACAGTCGGTTGGCCAGGTAGGTTTTCCCAGTGCCGCTGGGACCGGAGAGAATGATCCGCCGGTGTTCTATCAGCAGGGACACGTAGCGCTGCAGGATGGGCTTGGGGATCAAGGACTCGAACACCAGCGAGTCCAGGCTGTTTTCCGCGAGCCCTGCATTTCAGAGAGACGGGAAGGGTTAGAAGCCCTGTAGAAAAGGTAGCTCTCTGGATGCCTGCCTGACTAGGACCGCCATGGCCTGAGGTTATATACCTTTCCTCAGCAGCCCACTCACCAGAGACCTCAGCCCACCCAGGTGCACCAAGGCTGGGAGCAAGCTGCTGCTCCAGGAAGTCACCTGGCTCCTGTCTGGGCCGACTTTCCCAGATTTGGATGCACCATTATAATTTGGGCTGTCAGTCCTCACCTGTCTCCTGCAGAATCCCTAAGGCTCTGGGCTCTGCTTGCTTGTCTGGATTTACCATACCTGTGGTGTCTGCCAGGGTCAAACCTGAGTCTTGGCTGCCCGTGTCTGTCACAACCCCAGGGTTGCCCCTTCTCTCTGCCCTCTCCCGCATGTCAGGTGCCCCTGCCCTGCACACAGAGGTGAGCCTCCAGGGTCCCAGTGCTTTATCTTTAAAATGAAGAGAAGAGTGGGATGGGGTCATTTGATTCTAGAATGCGGATCCTGGCAGACCCAACCCGAAGTGCTGCAGACTGGGAGCTCGGAGCCTCAACAACACCAAGCAGAAACTTTTCCTTCTCCTTTCCTCCCTGGGACACCTTCATGAATCAGGACTGCTGGCTTTACAAGAGCTCTTGTCTTGACACTGTCTCCGAGAGAAGATCCATCCATGGTTAGCTGTCTAGAACCTAAGGTAATTCTGCTTAAAAACTCCCAAGAACACCAGTGTGTAAGAAGTGAACCGAAGGATACTCATTGTGTTATGAGAGTATTTCTTCCACATAATCATTCGTGCCAAAAGATCCCCCATCTCCGTGCAGTTATATGCTTGTTTCTCATCTTTTCCTAACCAAGCATAGCCCCTAAATGCAGTGACTGCTCCAGAATCACGGTGATGACAGTCCCCAAATGCCTTATCTGCTGGGGACAGGCTAAAGATTTTCCCGCCACTGAGCTCAATGTAGCCTACACTGGCTCAAACCTCAACGCAAAGTATGGAACATGGTAGTCTAAATAACAACAATAATAACGATAAACATAGGGAAAAAACCCACTAAAACTCTTCTCTGCATATATGCTGCTGTTTCAGTCTTTGGCTGTTAAACCTCCCAGGGAGTGATTATTCTGCTGATAGAATTCATTCCAGAACATGCAAAGTCACATCCCCTTTCCCTGGCACCTCTAAGTGAATCATTCCAATGCAGGGAAATCTTTCAGCTCAAATCCTTGGGTGGTTTTTAGTGCCTTGAAGGGATAAGTTTTTAGCACTATAGGAAAAGAGAAGAGTCAGGCATCGCTGAAAAATAAAACCAAGCTGATCCCTTGGGATGCTAAACTATATGTGCTGAGAGCAGTGATGGATCAGACTCTGTGGAGGGAGAGAAAGATATCATGTCACTGTTTCTACAGAGGTTTGGTCTGATCTCAGGTCCTTCCTTTCATCTTTCAGTGCTTTGCAGTGCCTGCCTGTAAAATGACCACGTGATCAACACATGCTTGGCAGCATGAGTAGAGTGCAACTCGAGCCCAGGACGTAAAAGGCTCTCTTTAAAGGCTTCCCGTCGTGGACAGTTATACTGGTGTGCCTGGCACCCCTTCCTGTATGCCCTTTAAGAACTCTTCTGGGGCCAGATGCAGGAGCTCAAGCCTGTAATCCCAGCACTTTGGAAGGTCGAGGCAAGAGAATTGCCTGAGTCCAGGGGTTCGAGACCAACCTAGGCAACTTGGCGAGACCTTGTCTCTACAATAAATCCCCCCCCCAAAAAAACACTTAGTCAGGCTTGGTAACACATGCCTATAGTCTCTCAGTCACTTGGGAGGCTGAGGTGGAAGGATCACCTGAGCCCAGCAAGTCGAGGATGTAGTGGTTGTGAGCGTGCCACTACATTCCAGCCTGGGTGACAGAGGGAATCTCCGACTCAAAATAAAAAAAGAACTCTTCTTTTGTCCCTGGAGAGCTCCTTCCCTGTGTTTCAAGTGAAACCCATCCAGACCCTCCACCCACCCAAAGGGGCAGGCTTGTGCCCAGGCTTGACCAAATCCTCTCGCTGATCACATGACTGATTTCGTGATGGGCGTTTGACTCAGAGTGGGCCAGAGTCACCCCTAGGAATCTTCTGTCACACTTTTTCAGAAAGGTCTCTTTCCTTCAGGTTCCTAAGCTGGAAAAATGAATCAGGGCTACCAGGGGTCATTTCATCAACATGTGCAGAGCGATCAATAAATAAGCGCAGCCATGATGGGCAAAGCTGAGGCAGGCCTGGTCCTGAGGGTACTGTCTGAGCACCTGGATCCAGCTGTGCCTAAAGCATACGCCTGGCTTGCCCAGGTACATGAGCTCATTTCCCTTTTTTGCTACAGATACTTCTGAGTTGGTTTCTGCTCCTTGTCATCCAAGGGCACAATTGTGAAACTTCACTTGCCAGCAGGAAAAGATTTTGTGGGGCTGGAGTAGTATGGACCACTTGCCATCTGTAAGAGATTTTTTTTTTCTTTTTTTTTGAGTTGGAGTCTCACTCTGTTGCCCAGACTGGAGTGCAGTGGCATGCTACTGGTCACCACAGCCTCGACCTGCTGGGCTCTAGCGATCCTTCTGCCTCAGCCTTCCGAGTAGCCAGAATTACAGGCGCGCACTACCACGCCCAGCTAATTTTTGGTTTATAGTAGAGACGAGGTCTCGCTAAGTTGCCCAGGTGTGTCTCAAACCCACAGGCTCAGCAATCCACTCACCTCAGCCTCCCAAAGTGCTGGGATTACAGGCCGAGCCACCGAGCCTGGCCGATTTTTTCTTTTTTGCAGCTTCAAAAGTCAGTAGTCATGCAGCAAGAACTTAATTCCTGCTGATGGCAAGTGTTGGGATGCTTGTGGAAACCCTACCAACCAGGAAATAGAATTTGCATCAAACAATGACAAGATTACACTGCTAAAACCTGCAGTCAAGATCAGTGTCTTTCAGGGAAGTGAGAAACAGGACAACACAAAGAATGAACCTAGCCCCGTATCTATATAAGTCTGTGAATCAGGGGGTTCATAACATATAGGAAATGGTAGGGTTTGCAGTCAAATAAATTTGGAACAGATAGGATTAAATAGCCTTTTTGACAGCGGGAGTTAGGACAGTAAAGGACAGAAGCTTTCGTGTACCAGTGTACATCTGTCTCCTGACCCCCAAACCCAAATAATAATGTTCCTCAGATTTATTAGGCCCTGAAACTTTTGTTTCCCCCACAGAGAACTTTCTGGGCCTTGAGCTCCAAGAAGACTCTGGCCTGGGGCTTCACGTCTCTGGGGAATGAGGCAACTGGAAGTCCTGGCAGCATCATGCGTGGGCAGCTGCCTCAGCAGTTTCATCACGATGCTCAGAGTAACTCCCCTTTAGCTTCCAGCAAGTCGTGGTTTCCCCATCTGCAGAATGGGACCATGTCCAAGGCTCGCTGGCAAGAGTAATTCATTGGTATCGGTAAAGCCCCATTTCAACAGGGTCATTAAGATTTCATCATCTCAGAGTCATAAGTCTAATGGGAGCTTTTGTTATGTAATTGCAGCAATAAACTAAAAAGATTTGTTTCCGAAGTTGGTTGAAAAAGCCCAAGACCGTCCAACTTGCTGAGGTCAGAGTAGCTGTAGTGAAAGGAAACACAAAAGCAACCCCCACACACATGCACAAACAAAACTGTGGCTGCAACTGCCTACGCCAAGTCACAGAACAACTGCAATTCCTGAAAGCATTGGCCACGGCAGCCAGTCATGTTACCTTTGACGGTCACCGAGATGGTCGTGTTCTCTCCGACCAGATAGCCGCAGGGAAGCAGCTCGGGGGTTTCGGAAGTGTTGCTGCGTTTAATTTCCCCGATGCTGTAGCCCAGAACACTGTCTGAATTCAGCCCTAGCTGGCTTACTGGGTCCACGTGAATGATGTATTCCTGGAAAAAATTAAAAATAAAGACCCTATCAAAGACATGGCTAAGCCCTGCCTATGACTCATGCTTTCACAGGGTGATTTATGGTCATCTGCTCTTCTTTCTCAGATGATGGCTAAGTTGAACTTGAACTGTAGAATGGGGGGAAGGGCTGGCCCTCTCAAGGATAATGCCCTAGTATTATGGGCCTCCTAAAATACATATTTGGTTAAGAAAGGGGGAAAAAACCCCAAACTCCTAGCAAGATCATGAACGTTTAGTCTGGAGTGAACCAAGCACGGAAAAGCTAAACCGCTTTTCCTAAGTTCCACTGAAGTCCTGAAGATGTCAGGTGCTGGAAAATTCACAAAAACGCAGTTCTGGCAGAAAATCTCTCTACCATCCTCTTCTTTTGGCTCAAAGATTATACTGATGACAAAAGGAACAAATTGCAGGACTGCTAGAAAAAAATCAGCTCCAGCTCTTTGAGAAAAAAAAAGAATGTTTTTAATTTGGAAAATATTCTCAGGTGGATGGCCAAAGGTTTTGGGTCAGTGAATATGGAACTGAGGTCTGTGGGCTCTGCGGTGGCCACATGCTGACACAGGTAGGAATTCCCATAACAGAACTTGAATGGTCTCATTTCCTCACTTACTATCACATCCCAGTAGCTCTTTTCAGCCCAAACTGTTGTCATTTTAATCCAAGGATATCCCAACTGTTCATCTGCAGACATAAGGCTTTGGCCTAGTTAGGAGAACTGGTCTGTCCTAAGTCATTTACCTATTGCCTTGTCACATTTTTACAGACTGGCTTGCCAAGATGGCAACGATCTTTGGCCAAAACTCAGAATTTTCTCTGTATGTAGCACCTGGAATGAGATGTTAGGAAGAGCCTGTGGTATACTAGTTAAACCAGGTTTTGCAGTCAGACCAGCTCAACCAGGCCAACATGGTTTAGTTCTCGATCCACGGTCCAAACTAAGCCTCTTTCCTCACCTTTAACTGGGAAAATAAGGGGCTTAGCATGGTCTCTGGCACAGAAAAATGTGTGCTATTATTACTACTCAGGGGATTTGATTAATAAGTACTTCTGGCTATTGACTTATTTTCAACAGAAAAATGTGCCAAAAGCTTTGTTCAGGCCACCCTGTGTCCCAAGGTTCACCTCGGTAATCCTTAGTTTTTTCTCTTGTGGCAAATGCCCAATCTATTGATGTGATTAGAAAGAACAGAGAAATAAGTGTGCCACCATCCTTGATCCTGGCCATGGATCAGACGTTAATGTCCCTTGTGGCACAAATTGGAGACTCTGAAATGTTGACACAGTCTGCTGGGCAAGTCGGATCACGGTCCCCCAAAATGAAGGATAGAAATCTGATGTCTAAGCCCCAGCCACAGAGGACATACTCCCAACTACATTTAATAGGACACACGTCTAAGGTGGAAAGAGGGTTTGGACATCAGCAACTCACTGTGAAAGGATCAAATAATTGCTCAGGTGATGCTGACTAGCTGGCCACCCCTGCAAAAGGCAGATGGAAAGTCTGGCCGACCACCTGTCTGCACTCACCACTGGCCTTCTATTCCCCTGAGGGCCAGGAACAAGTTCTAGCAACAGAAGGATGCAGAGGAGGAGACAGGCCTGAGAAGCAGCCACGCTTGGGACACACCCCTCCCTCTCCCTCCCAGGCCCAGGCCCTGCGCAGGTGTGCTGCATAGCTGCCTTCCGGAAACACTTACTTTGAACAGCCGTCTAACCACCCCATCGAGCACATCCCACTTCGTCTTGCCACTAACGCCAATGCAGCCAATAAGAAAGACATGCGGTCTGGAGTCCTAAGGGCAAGGAAATTACGCAGGTGAGTCTCTTCGGACCGAGTTCAGCAGGACACTCGGACTGCCTCAGAACTCCGCCAGTGGTTTGAGAGGGGAATAAAAGTTCTATTTGTTTCGATACCAGGCATAGCTTAGGTGGAATGTAACCGCTTTAAAATCTTACTGAAACGCCAATCCATGGGTCAGGAAGAGAGGATCTCCTCTTTGGAGTCTAGAACCTTCTGCTAAGTACCTCATACAGTCCTTGCCTGGGATACTCTCCCCATTCCTGTCTGCCATCTCCCCCTTTCCAAACCTTGCTTACCAACTCACCTCTTCCAGGAAGCCTTCGGTGATTAACCCCACCCGGCTCAGAGCTCACATTGCTTCAGAGATTTCGGTACAACTTATAAAATGATATGCTTTACACTTATATTTAGCCTTAGGTATTTCTGTCTAATTTGTGCATCAGGTTTGTCTCCTTGCTAGATCTTAAACTTCTTCAGGACAGAATGTGTTTCTACCTTTTCTTCCGTCTTTTTTTTTTTTTTTAAATAAAATGTGCGACTTTTCTTCTAATTAAAAGTTAAAACAGGTTCAATTCGGAAATCCCAGGAAGGACACCCCTAAAAATAACCTTTGCCTCTCTGCCCACAGAGCTGTGCATAGCGGAGGCTAGCTGATCAGAATGATTAGAGAAAACCTGAAAGAACAATCCATTCTGTTAGGCTTTAAACATCTGACATGCTCGCTGCGATGCAGAGTTAGGAGAGCAGTTGGGGGGGGGCGAGGGCAGCAGCATCTGGCAGCCAAGCACAGCTGGCAGGGAGCGGGGCACCAGTCTTGCAGTGAGACGATCTGACCTCACCACACGCCTGGGGCCTCAAGTCGGTGATGCCTGGGTCTTGGGTTTCTCCGTTGTGAAACGGTGATAGTAACCCCCGACTCTGGAGAGTTAGGGTGAGGGGTACCTGGATGCTGTGGCAATCCAGAATGAGAGAATTTCTAAAGGTGACTCAAACGTTTACGACATGTAAACTCTATCTGTCCATCTCGATGAGCACTAGGAAGAATTGCGTCCACAGGTAGACAGCACTTGCATTTACTATAAGCATGCTGTCAGAATGAATGTCCCCCTCACAATCCATCACTCTGCAAGCTGCATTTTGAAAATGAAGTGATTTACTATAGCTTGCTTGGGTAGATGATGCTAAAACCCCTGGAAGTCCCCAAATCCTGGGCTAGCCAAGTCAGGCACAAGGTGGAATCCCCTGGCAGGTAACATTCTGGCTGCAGACGCTTGTTCTGGTGAGCACTGCGGATTCCCTAGCTGTCTGAAACCACAACAGCATGTTGGCTAAAATGCTAAGAAATAACAAACAAAAAACCCCAGGGAACTTGAAATGGTGACTCATAACGCCTTTTCCCATTTATTTGAGTTCATTCAGAGCGTCACCGGGCTTTAATCACTGACTAACATTCAATGGTCAGTGTCAATCCCCACCCCTATCCCAAAATAGTCTCTGGCAGCAGGAGTCAAGATACCCCACCAGTTCCGCTGTTAACCAGCTGTGTGCTCCCCTCCCAGGATGGGGCCACCTCGCCTCTCAGTGTCTACTTTGTCAGTAGCCTCTGCAGACTGATGAAACTGGTGCTCTTGGTCAGCTGAATCTGGTCAGCTTGTTTCTGTACCTTAAATGCTAGGTATGCATAGCTGCTTCTGAAGTGCTCTGGGGACATGGTAAAAATTCAGAAAGCCCTTTCCGATGGATGTTAGCATTTAGTGAATTACATGGAAGTGCAATGTGAGCGATTTTTAATATTCTTGATTATACTTTTGAACACAAGAGAAACGGAAACGCTGTTTGCTCGCTTTAGTTGTATCAAATGCCGCTGAGGATGATGGTTAGTTACCAGACGTGTTAGTACATCACCTCAGGCTCTCAGGTGAGGCGGGCTTTACGATGACATCGCTAAGCTAGGTAGTTCTACCTGGGGAAGGGACAGGCCGAGCAGGGAAAGGGATACAACTAACCTCCTTCCACTTCATTTCCTCCTGAAAGCTGACAACTATCTTAACATGCCTGCCTCCTTCCTTCCGAGCCGAGCATTCACCAGTGTCATCCAGCAACATGTCTGCGAATGGAAAACATCAACAGCCTTAGGCACATGGGGACAGCAAAGCCGGCTTCCTGACACCCCCGCTGCTTGTTGGCACAGCAGCGGGACAAACCAGGTGTCGGGGTGTGGGGAGCTGGGGGGTAGGGGAGAGGGCAAAATGGAAAATGCAACCACAGAAACCAATGGTGGACCAACCAAGGAACCAGCAGGCTGGCGAAGCACCCTGGCGGATGGAGTGCGAGGGAGAGACTCAACCAAAACATTAGCCACAGCAGCATCATGGATAAAAAAGAAAAGCGTCAGCCTCAGTGCGCTTCCAAAGGAAACCCAGATCTGTTTGCTGATGATGGTGCCAGCCTGGACTCTGACTGGGACCTGCTGCTACGGGGTTCGTATGCAGCGTTCAGCTTGAGGTCAGCCTCTTAAAATGGATCAAACAGAACTCAGCATGGTGGGCGAGGGGGCCCAAGCTCAGGGCCTGGAAAATCGGGTGCTGGAGCAAAGCATGACAGCGGTCTAACGGCTGGGCTCATGTTGGTAGCAGACGCACACCCAGACACACACACCCGAGTGCACACACGCCTGTTGCCTCGCCATTTGATCTGTCGATCTGCTTATCTTGGGGCTCTCCCCTGGGGATCAGAGTGCCAGGTGCAGGTCTGGACCTGCCCCCAAGCCCTATGAGCCACTCACCCAGGCTGGTTGATTCAGTGAGGTTCAGGCTGTGCTGGGAGAGGCCCATGGACTGCCTCGGGGAGGCGGAGATGGACACCTGGGAGGGGGCCCGACTGCAGCCGCTGCCTTGAGACTCTGACTTCAGCCGGTCATTCTCAGCTTTCAGCTTCTCGATTTCACTCTGCAACGAGTAAGGGAGAAGTTGGCTAAGTGGGAGGAATGCGAACAAGCCTTTCCTGGAGGGAGGATCTGAAAGTTCCCTGCAGAAACCAGGTGGCCATCCCAGGCAAGGCAAGTTAACACCATCCCAGAGATTCAGCAGTGTTTGCTGCCGCTGCTGCAGACACAAGACATGTCCAGAGGGGAGACCCCGGCTTTGACAGGCTTCTTTACTGCAGAACTTCTCAGAACCTTTAATGAGCTGCTCTGTGTTGTGAACCTGAGAGGAGCCCTGTGGTGTGCAACATTTCCCAAAGGCATTTGATCAAGGAGCTCTCTTTTCATAGAACCTCTCATGGAACAAAGGTTTCAGGACTCTCCTTTGGGAAATACAGCTCTCCAGGGAGGTCCATTGAGCAGATCCCACAGGAGACTTTCATTCTATGACTATTTATGAAGAACCTATGTACAAGTCACTGGTGCTATGTCCAGAGAAAGGGATGCCAAAAACAGCTTGTAAGACCTAAGTGTCTTCACACCAAGGCAGAAGGTGGGAAGGGGGTGGCTGTAAGAACAAATCTACGGGAGTATTCAGGTGAGGGCATTAGCTCTTCCAGCTACAAGACCTGCAGAAGCTTTGCAGAGGAAGGCACATCAGGCTGAGAGTTGAGGGAAGGGTTTAATCTGGATGTGCAGAGGAATACTTCCAGTGGAGAGAACAGTAGGAGACAGGAATTCCCAGGCATTCAAAGGAAGTCGTCAGCAGCTCCACTGGCTGGTGAGTCAAGTCTGGAAAGTGGTGTTGAGGAGGGTGGTGTGGATTCAGAGTGGAAAGGACCGTGAGAAGGCCTTGAAGGCCAAGTGCAGGAGAACACACTGCATGCTACAGGCACCAAGAGTCACTAAAAGTCTTACACAAAGATAGGGACATGGGTACACGTATTCTTTCAAAGACTGCTCTTTGAGCAATGTGCGGAAGGGAATGAGAGACTGAGGCTAGGAGAACAAACCACCCCCCAGCTCCTTCCCACATAGCTTCGGGCTCAGCCCACGCTCCCAGCTCTCACCTGCATCCTGTTCATGGCCTCCCGAAGCTGGTCGAGCTGGTGGGCAGAGCTGAGGGCTTCCAGGCGTATGTCCGTCAGCTTCATCTCCTTGTCCCTCAGCTCGTTCCGGAGCTGCATGACCGTTTCGGCTTCACTGTCCATGCACTCGGAAATCCTAGGGAAAGAGGAACGGTACTGAGAGCAGCACCTGCACCTTCGAGTCCCCTAGTGACCACTGGCCCTCATCAATCATCAGATTTGTGCAGCAGTGCTATGCTTCCTGTAGGTGACAGCACTCAAGATAATCTGCAATTCACAGATTTTATTACTTCCCTACACTCTTTCTTTGCAGAGCTTTGGCAATCAGGCTGGCTTTGGTGTGCCTTTCAGCAAAACTCCAGTAATCTAGGGATAAGCATGAGGTGGCAAGGGAATAGTAACCTTTGGGTTTGAGGGTCCTGCTCTCCTCTCCATGTAATGACACCCCATGGACCTTGAGTTCTAAACCATTCAGAGAAGCAAGGTCATCTGTTTTAAAGATTAGAAACCTCAAAGTCAAACAGCTGAGGGGTGATCTTTTATTTGCCAACACAGAGAAGAAACTGAAATAGATGGGAAGAAGCAGTTAGTCTGTTCCTGATCACATTCTCAAAACTCGCTCCTTAAAGAGACTAGAGAGATCAGCCTTCTTTGGCTCTCCCGTCCCCCACCCTGCATAAGACACTCATAGCAAGAAAAGAAAAATCTTCAGGGAGTTAGAGACCAGACAGAATGGTATGACATGGAAGCCAAAGTTGTATCTTAAAATGCTGCAACAGCATAGCTAGTTGTTTTCCTTTCCTGGCTGGACACCAGATCATAGCGACCGTGGGACCAAATCAAGGTAACGGCAGGATTCTGTTGAGTTTCCTTTTTTTTTTTTTTTTTTTGAGTTGAGGTCTCATTCGGTTGCCCAGGCTGAAGTGCATTGGCACAATCATAGCTCCCCACAGCCTTGTCCTCCTGGGCTCAAGTGACCCTCCCACCTCAACTTCCCAAGGAGCTGCACCATCACAACCTGGCTAATTTTTCTTTTTAGAGATTATGTTGCCTAAGCTAGTCTCAAACTCCTGGGCTCAAGCAATCCTCCCACCTCAGCCTCCCAAGGTAATGAGAGTATTGGTGTGAGCCACTGTGCCCAGGCGAGTTTCTCTTTCTTAAGAGGTGGTTCTTCTGGACTGGGTTCCTGACTTAATAATTTGGGTTTGCTCTTCAAACAACTGGCAAGTCAGCACAAAATGGAAGATCATAAAAGTCATAATGAATTACAATGTTAAAAAAGAAAGTTCTCTTTAAAAAAATGGTTTCAAAGATCATAGGATCTAGGGTCTTGGTTGATCCAGAATAGAAGGCTTTGACATTTCTTGGACTAAAGACAGGGAAAAAAAAACAAAACCCAAATCAACCTCCCCACTCCCAAGTCCATAAAGTTACAAAGCTGAAACTGATTATGTCTGAAAGAGATGATGAGATGAGCATGTGATCTTTGCAGAAATTAGCAATCATGCAAACCTGCTCTCCAAGATTCAAGGACTGGATTTGGGGCCAAACAAAACCTGACCTGTAAAACTGGTTAAGGGTGTGGACGCGTTAATTGCCAAAGGAAAACGACTTATAAAATTGTTGAAAGAGCTGCAATTGTATCTTAGGGGCAGAAAGTATTAGAAGAAAAATTTAATACTTCAACAGCCAAATCTTTCTGTTGCTATTTTCTTGACCTGAACTGTTTTGATTTGAGAGATACAGAGAATAAAACCCCCTCCTATTTTTAAAAGTTGTCAGCCACCAGGGAAACATCTCAGCCTCAAAACCTTCTTGAAAAATCTAAGGAACTCCTGAAATTAATATCATTGTTCCCATTTCATACCTCTGAGAAACTGGGGCCAATAGATTTTGGGATTAAGAAGACTGGAGAGATAAAAATGCCTTTAGAATTCACACCATCCATTCTTCCCCAGTTCTCTGTGCTTTGAATAGCCTGTGGTTTGCAAGATTTAACTACAGAACCATGCTTTTTTTGGTTTAGGTGGTTTGCAGAAGGAGCTTGCAAAAACTGAGTATTTGCTGAAAAGACGATGGTCTCTTGGTCTAAATGGAGTGTAAAGTCTGAACAAAATTCCACTGTGACACTCCAGTCTTAGCCAAACCATGTCCTGCACAGTTCTTGAAGGCTCCAATTCATTGTAGAGAACAGCCTTTCTTGGTTCACACTGTGTCAGACTGGTCTGTCCAGCACTCCACGACAAGGCACTGTGTCTGTCTTCTTCATGTGGTCTGCACCTTTTCCCCAGTAAGCTCTGGGCAAGAGAGAGAATATTTCCTTGGCCCCCACTTTGTGGTACATATCACATTACCTGGCAGAGTTCGGCAAATAATAACTACAAAGGGAAGCAAACTAAAATGAGGAAAGTTTGTGTTGAGAGGACAAGACGCTCCTGTGCTTCTCTACAGCTGGTCAGTTCTCAGAAATAACAATGACAGGGCCACATGAGAGATATGTCCCCAACACAAGTGATGGTGAAAACAGATCTCTTCACAGCAGCCTCAACTAAGTGTTAGCTCCTCTCCCTACTGCCCAAGACAGAGTCTTCTTCCAGGATCCCTCCCTGACTACACTTACGCTGTATCACTGATAATTTTCTTTTTTTTTTCTTTTTGAGTCAGGGTCTCACTGTGTTACCAGGTTAAGTACAGTGGCACATTCACAGCTACCGCAGCCTCGACCTGCTGAGCTCAGGCAATCCTTCTGCCTTAGCCTCCCGAATAGCTGGGTCTATAGGCACATGCCACCACACCTGGCTAATTTTTTGATTTATTGCAGTTTGGGGTCTCACTCTGCCACCAGGTTAAAGTACAGTGGCACAATCACAGCTACCACAGCCCTCGACCTGCTGGGCTCAGGCAATCCTTCTGCCTTAGCCTCCTGAGCAGCTGGGACTACAGGCACATGCTACCACACACCTGGCTAATTTTTTGATTTATTGCAGAGATGAAGTCTTGTTGTCTTGCCCAGGCTGTCACTGATAATTTTACTGCACTTTCCAGGTTACCTCTGCTTGGCTGTTGGTTCCTCCAGGACCAGGGTGATTCTCTGCATCATTTCTACTGTCCGATCACATTGACCAACACATCATAGGTTGGGACTGACTGAGCAGAAAATATTTACTGGATACGTGAACTGGGCTAGGCATGTGAAGTCTATTATTCTATTTTCTTCATACATTACTAATTCCGTGAAGAGGTACAATAACTTTCTCCAATTTTAAAATGGGGAGGTAGGTGAATGTGCCCAAGATCACACAGAGCAGGATCAAACCTAGCGGGTCTGTTTAACTCTAGAGCCGGTGCTCCTGAACTATACAGTAGGTGCTCAACACATGCTTGTCTACTTCATGGACTGGTTACTGAAATAATCCGAGGTACATTTTCCCCAAGTCAGTCCCTAAGCCATTAGGTCGGCCTCTTCCTGCTCTCTTGTCCAGAGGCAGGGCTAATTTTAAATGCCCCAAGTGTGGGAAAACGCCACCACCCCACAGCAGCCATTCCTTTCGCCCACGGGGTGGGGAATTTCCTAAGCCTGACTCCTCTGCCTTTGGTTTCTTCTTTGAACTCCCTCTCTCATCTAGATTTGCACATTCTTACAAATCCTTCAAGGTTGGAAATGAGCATTTTCTCTCAGCCCAACCCTTACTTTTTGGAAAGTAAGACCAAAAACAAACATCTCCAGGGTATGTGGATGCTGTGGAATGTAAGAGGTGGGCTGGGAAGCCGGAGTCAGCCGTGCCCAATCCCTCTGGGGAGCGTGGCTTGGAAGGAGCGTTCTTGCCACGGTCCTTCCCAGTGGAGCCCATCACCCTGCTGTCTCACTCAGCCAGCAACTTCTGGCCCGCTCCCATGCCCTCCCACAGTGGTTTCTCCCTGCTTCTGGTTTCCTCCCTCCTCTTTCTCTTCTTGGACTCCAAATATCCCAGTCCCTGCCTCCTGATCTTCTGTATCTCCATGCAGCCCCTTGGAGAACTGCCCTCATCATCAGCTTTCAATGCCACCTATGAGTCCGTGTCTCCTGGATCAGTGACTCTGGGAACCCCGAGCTGGTCGGCATCTCCACATGGTTGTCTTTTGGGCACCTCAGAATGAATGTGGCGAAACCAGAGCTCTGGACCTCCACATGCTGCCCCCACCTGGGCCTTCCACCCATCCCAGTCACTCAAGTTGTAAATCTTGGAATTCCCAAGGTCGTCTCTGTTCTCCCTCACACTTACACCTGAACTTTGTGCGGTTGACTATTCTTCAAGGACACGTCCCCATTCCATCCGAGACTCACCACTATTGTCAGTCACTCATTCATTCCACCAAGTATTTTAGTGCCTGCAAAACCATCAGGGTATCCATCTCCTCAGAGGGCCCTTCCTGATCTCCAAAGTTGCTGCCGAGGGACTCCATATTCCTGTGCTATTTTAATTCACCTCCATGAAGCTTCTATTGTAGACTTAGGGGGGAGGTGGGGGACAGAACAAATGACCAAGGAGCATCTACACAGCAGGTGGCAACAGGTACAATGGTGAAAATCGAAGTAGGACAAGGGAATGACAGGGTATGCCGGCTGGTGGTAAGGTGTTGCTGTCTGCAAGTGGATGGGCAAGGCCTTATTCGTAAGGTCACATTGAGCAGAGTTCAGAAGGAAAGAAATATTCTAGGGAAGAGAGTACCAGGCAGAGGCACAGGGAAGGCAAAGGCCTTCAGGTGAGAGTGTGACTGGTGTGTTCCAAGTGGGCCAAAGTGGCTAGCTGCCTCCAGGTAACCTCCCTTCCCCCTCTCTTCCTTAGCTGCACTCCTTACCCTCAGAGCAGAGACGGATCTCTCTACAAAATACTCAACCAAATTCTCTCACGGTCCTGCACCAAACTCTTCCCATCTACCCACTGCCCATGAGATCAGATGCAAGTTCACTTCCAAGCCTTACGAGTTCCAGGCCCTGCCTATGTCTATGGCCTCTTTTCCCACCACAGGACAGCCACACTGGCTGTCCCTCTTTCTCTCAGACCCATCAAGCCTGTTTCCACACTAGGTTTCTTGTGTTCCTTATATCTTGGGTGCGCAGGGCTGCCCTGCTCATTGTGAGGCTGGGGTGACAGAGGCTGCTAGGTGGTCGCCAAAGCCCATTTCCTGCCTCACTTCTTCCTCTGCAGGTGACTGGCCTGAGTCCTGGTCAGTGACTATGGGAAGAGGCGATGTGAACCTCTTCGAGGCCCAGTCTATAAAGCCCTCCTGCAGCCTTCCCTGCCCCACCCCCAGAGCGCCAAGTAAAGAACTCAGGCCCTGTGCATGGCGGGAGCCTTGGTGTCCACATCACCACAAGCAGACCACCAGCTGACTAGGACCATCTGCACTGGATTTGAAAAGAGCCAGAAATAAACACTCACATGTAAAGCCAGCAAGCTTGTGGGCGGAGTTTATTACAGCAGCTAATGTTACTGACCAGAACATAACCCAGGGGTTCTTCCTGTCATGCAGATCTCGGTGGAGATGCCATCTCCTCAGAGGGGCCTTTACTGACTGTCCCATCTGAAGTTGCTGCCAAGGTACTCTGTATCCCAGCACTATTTTAAGTCACAGCATTAGCCCTAAATACTATCTGATTTTCCTGGGTTTTTTATTGTTGTTGTTGTTTATTTTTTGAGTTGCAGTCTCACTCTTGTTGCCCAGACTGAAGTGTAGCGGCACGTTCATGGCTACCACAGCCTCAACCTACTGGGTTTAGGTGATCCTTCCACCTCAATCTTCCAGGGAGTTGGAACTACAGATGCACGCTACCTCGCCTGGCTAGTTTTTGTGATTTATTGTAGAGACAAGCTCTCACCAAATTGCCCAGGCTGGTCTCAAACCCCGGGGGCTCAGGCAATCCTCTCACCTTGGCCTCCCAAAGTTCTGGGATTACAGGCTAAGCCACCATGCCCGGCCTGGTTTTCCTAGTTTATTCAGGATTTATTTGTTTAACATCCATTTCCCCTCTTGGTATATAGGATCTATCAGAGAAGGAACTTCATCTGTCTCGAACACTGTTACAACCAGAGCTGAGAATGGTGCCTGTCACAGAGCAAAGGCTCAGGAGTAAAATGAACTATACTATGTTATGTCTCCACTTGTCCATTATCTTCCCAAGGGCGGAAAATCTAGTTAACTTCTCTTTGTTTAGAGACAGGGTCTCTGTCGCCCAGGTTGGAGTGCAGTGGGTAGTGCAATCACAGCTCACTGCGGCCTTGAACTCCTGGACTCAAGCATTCCTTCTGCCTCAGCCTCCTGAGTAACTGGGACCACAGGCACCTGCTACCACACCTGGCTAAATTTTTTAAGAATTTTTTTTTTTTTTAGAGACAGGGGTCTCGCTATGTTGCCCAGGTTGGTCTTGAACTCCTGGCCTCAAGCAATTCTCCTGCCTCAGCCTCCCAAAGCACTGGGAATACAGACATGAGGCTCTGTGTCCGGCCTAGTTAACATGTTTTTGGTCTCTTCAGAACACACAGGATAGTGCTCTGTTCAGACAGGCAGCTATACAAAAAGTTTAAATCAATCAATAAAGAAGAGATGGTGAGTTCCCCTTTTTCCTGGTCAAGAAACAACTGAGTTGGGATGCTTTGGGATGATGGCCTGTGTGACAGTCCCAGGCAACGTGGCCTTTATTTGCTTCTTAGGCACTCTGCAGATCAAACAGGACATGTACACTCAGCCATTTGTTTGATTGTTCACTCAAGGAAACGGGGCACTGGGTTGGGCACCACAGGGACGCACTGAGGTCTAGCCCTCAGGGCACCTCTTTCTTCCCCTGCTCAGAGTTTTAACCCCACCCATAACAGAAAGAAATGTGTGTCCCTGTGATCGCCCTCTTACTAGGGCGCTCCCCAAGAGAAAAGGACTTGATATTTGAATGAGGTAAAATGGAGAACCTGACAGGTCCATGCTTTAGCAGTGAGTGGGCTGCTTGAAAGTCATGCTGCATACTGTTTCCTGTCTTCCACTTCCTCTCTTATATGTAGCTGGTGTTCTATGCTGCAGAGACCCAGCCTCTGGACAGGCCAATCCTGCCTGCACTCCTTGCACCTATCTGCAAGCCACTTGGGCAGGACCTTCTCCAAGCTGCTATCTTCAGAGGGCTGGCTGGTTAGGTGGACTTATGGCCAGCACCACAGACCTCCTGAGAATGAAGGGAGACAGAGAAGTATCTGACTTGGCCCTCTCAAGAATCCAGTGAAGTAGGTATAATAAACTCTAATTGTACTAGAGAGGAAACCGAAAGTTATACAATTGACCTTCTTTCTCTAACCGTCTCAGTGGTTACTCTGACCTCAGCCACAACTGCCTCTTCTTCCAGACACTGGCCCTTTTCTCTGATAACTCTCCTTGCAGACGACCTATGTTCCAGGCCTTCTTCTTCAACTCTTGTCCTGATGTGTCATGGTCTTAAAAGGAGTTCAGCCCTACTGGGCAGGAACAGCCTTTCTCGCTGCTACAGGAAGCAAGCTCTTATATTCATTTATCTTGTTCAATCCTCGGGATAGGATCACCAGACAACAACTATTGTCCCAGTTTGATATATAAAGATATGGAACCAACAGAGGCTAAGTAACTTGTGCAAGACCAGTCAGCTACTTACAGACACTGACACACCAGAACTAAAACCTTAAGTTTCATCTCTCTCTCAACCTTCCCAGGCCTAAGGCATTGAAAGGATGTGAGCAGTCCTATTCAAGCAAAACATACAGGAACCCAAGGAGTATCATAACAGATGGCCTAGTTATTCCTATTTGAGATGGTCCTTAGGGGCCAAAGATATCATCTGACAGGATGTCCTCGACAGAGACTTACAGAGAGTTGGAGTGAGAATTCCTCAGCAGTGGTGTGGAACCCGTGGACCCATTGTGTGGTAACTTTGGTGAGGAAGGCAGAGAAGAATCCGTCATCTCCTCAATGTCAGAATGAGAGGACGCAGACTTGGGGGACTTCTTCTTCCCGAAAGCTTGCTTGAAGGAGCTGCGTAACTGAAGAGACAAGACTGTCAGCCTCACAGGGGCTGCAGCCAGTGCTTGGCAGAACAGAGACATGCACACAAGAAAGCAATTAATTCTCCCATGTTTGCCCCCCACCAATGGAAAAGGTTCCCAGGAGCTCCCTGGAATCAGTGCATTAAGGGAAGAAGAGTTATCTGGTGTTGCCAGCTCAAAGGACTGGGCCTGTGGGTAACATTCCATGCCTACTCTTGGTTTAAGACTAGATGCCAACAGCAAGACAGAGCTTGGCTCAGCAGATGGATGTCGGGAGGACGAGTTTACACAGCAACAAAGCAGGATGCTCAGACATGGTGACGGATGCGGATGGGGTTAGTCATATCAATGGATGGGTTAGCTTGGTATCTGATATTAAAGTTGGTCTTGCTTACCTCATTGACCTGCCAGAGAAAACGCAAGCAAAAATGGGGAAGGGGAAGGAAAAAAGACAATTTTTAACAGAGAAAGCCAGTGACAGGGAAAGCTTCGGACTTTTAGACACAACACGGCTAATAATAAACACCACACACAAGGGAGGTTTCCAGTAGGAGCACGAATCTTTAAAAGCACTGGAGGAAAGGTTTTTCTTTTTTGAGAAACTTGCCCATGTCAGGTCTTTCTGCCATAAACTTTCCTTTTTCGTTCTCTTTTTCTTGCTAATAAATTGTTTAAAAACCAAAAGAAAAAAAAAAAAGCATTGGAGGCATTGACCTCCAATATGGAAGGGAAAAAATAGCAGGTTTGGGTGTCCCCTACAATTTCAACTTTTCCAGTTTCTGGTTTCAACCCGCTTGTGGTTGAAATGGCTGCCTCCCACCTTCCTATGTGTCTCACACTTCTCTTGCCCCTTCTTAGTCTCTTTGTGCTCTAATTTTTGGGGGAAGGGGGTGACTTATTTTCTGAGCAAGGCTGGCTCCACTCTTGCACTAGTCCTAGGGGGCTATGCAGCTCCTTGACTTAGGGGTTTCTGCTGTCCTTGTGTATACGAAGATAATTTAATAAGCAGGACATCAGACAGCCCACCTGTTATTAAAAAAAAATGGGTAGTTATTTGAAAAAAAAATTTTTTTTTTTTTAGTTGGAGTCTCACTCCATCACCCAGGCTAGAGTGCAGTAGCACACTCACAGCCAGCCCAGTGTCGACCTGCTGGGCTCCGGTGATCCTTCTGTCTCAACCTTCCAAGTAGCCAGAACTATAGGTACGCAATGCCATGCCCAGCTAATTTTTTGATTTATTGTAGAGATGTGGTCTCACCATGTTGCCCAGGCTGGTCTCGAAACCACGGGCTCAGGCAATCCTCTCTCCTTGGTATCCCAAAGTGCTGGGATCACTCTGTTACCCAGCGTGGAGCTCAGTGGTACGATCACTTAAAAAAAAATATTAACCATACTGGGAGAAAGGACCTAGAATGTCACAATTTCCCCAAACCATGAGATGGGGAAAACCTAAACATCCTAATGAGAATATAAAGAAATGAAGTACAATGTCTTCTCTGAAGGCCATGATCAGTATTTGTTTTGGCTGGGGGGAGGCCAAAAATAAGGTTTCATCTCGAAAAAAAGTTCTTTTAAAAATCAACTTTTCTTTCTTTTCTTTTCTTTTTTTTTTTACATTTCTTTCGTTTAGTTGCAGTCTCACTCTGTTGCCCAGACTGGAGAGCAGTGGCTGCTCCTGGCCACTGCAGCCTCAACCTGCTGGGCTCCGGGGATCCTTCCGCCTCAGTCTTCCAAGTAGTTGGAACTATAGCGCGTGCTACCACGCCCGGCTAATTTTTTTTATCTATTGTAGAGATGAGGTCTCGCCAAGTTGCCCAGGCGGGTCTCGAACCCGCGGGCTCAGGCATTCCACTCACCTCAGCCTCCCAAAGCCACGGGATTACAGGCTGAGCCACCGAGCCCGGCTTTTCCTAGGCAGAGTCTTGCTCTCCCAGGCTGGAGTATAATGACACAATCACAGCTACCGAAGCCTCAAATTGCTGGACTCAGGCAATCCTTCCACCTCAACCTTCCAAGTAGCTGCAACTACAGGAATGTGTCATCATGCCCAGCTAATTTTTTTGATCTATCATAGAGATGAGGTCTCGCCAAATTGCTCAGGCTGGTCTAGTGCTGAGATTATAGGCATGAGCCACTGCGCCTGGCCTACAATTTCCTTTTTCTAAAGTCTTTTTTTTCTTTTTTCTTTTTTTGAGTTGGAGTCTCACTCTGTCGCCCAGACTGGAGTGCAGTGGCATGCTCCCAGCCACCGCAGCCTCAATCTGCTGAGCTCCGGGGATCCTACCGTCTCAGCCTTCCAAGTAGCTGGAACTATAGGTGCACGCTACCACGCCTGGCTAATTTGTGATTTACTGTAGAGATGAGGTCTCGCCAAATTGCCTGGGTGGGTCTCGAACCCACGGGCTCAGGCAATACACTCACCTTGGCCTTCCACAGCACTGGGATTACAGACTGAGCCACCAAGCCTGGCAAGTCTTTTTTTCTTTATGAAAATATATTCTGGGGATTTTCTAGTCATTGAAAAAGTCAGAAAATGGGCCATTCTGAAAGTTGAGGTTTCTCTCCCATCTGTGTGTTTCATCCACAATAAGCTGCACGTCCAGCACATGTTCAATCTACATCCCAGTTCTCTCCCCACTTCCTGCTTCTGATAACATTTCCAGAAATGAGTCACAGAAACAGAAGGGTTAGGCACAGGAGCCACCAATCTAAGTCCTTGCCTCTACCCCTGGTGGAAAGCCAGGTGGGAGAAATCACAAAGATTAGACAGAATTAAGCTTTGGGATTAGCTGAGGAGGCCAATTATCCATCTTCCCTGATTTTACTAATAACCAAGAGTTGTCTTAAAGCAACACAGACAAGTTTTATTTCTTGAAGAAAACGAATAACTACTGTTTTTCACAAAAACAGTTCTCTCTCATCACTTTGGCAATCAAACCAGACCATATTTATCAATCGAATATTAGAGACAGCCACATGAGTTAATCCCATTTGTTTTTAGTCATGAAACAAATGAGCTGCATAAAAGCCATTAGTAACTTAAAGAAAAAATTTAATCAGAATGATGAGAGTGTTATGCCACTGGCCTTGTAGCTTGCTTCCACTACAAGTCATCAGTAACTAAAATCACAAAATCCCTAAGTTCTCTGTCACTAGACCTCGCCACCCATCCAAGATAACACACAATGAGTGAGACGTGTGTGGGATGAATGAGGACACAGAAGTCACTATGGAAACGGGATGCCATCACACATGGGGCCCTTGGACCATTGGCCAAGTTCAGACCAACCTGGGATATTCCTACACCGAAGACCAGGAGCAGCAAATGTCAGTCGAAGCTCAGTCGCCTCCATAGAAGGACTAAAAACTGATTGAGGGGAGGAGGTAGAATATTCCCAGGAGAGTGGGGAAAAAAAACCTAACTGTTCAAGACACCACTGTACAGAAAAGCAAGCAGCTTGCTGGGATTATAAGTATGTGGAGAAACACTGCCATGGAGTTAAACTCGATTAAATTCACCATTACAAGGTCCACCCCCCAGTTTGGAATGACTCACTAACCCCTGACTTGGGCATTATGAAACTTTTGTTTACAGGATATGGCCAAAAAATTTTCCAAGACAAGGATGGTTTGATGCTATCCTAGTCAATTGTGGAAATAACTCAATAAAGATTATGGTTAACAAGAAGGTAACTAGTGACACATTTGCTCAAAAAAATATCTTGGGAGTAAGAAGAAACCACTTAAGAGTAACTTTGCTCTGGTACCTGGAACTTTGTGGCCAACACATAATGAAGAAGAAATGACACATATGAAATGAAAGATGAGTATTTCATATCAAGTCTCAGGAAAGAGAAAGGCTACAAGGTGGTGGTGATTTGATAGATTCTAGTGTTTTGCTGAGCACACTATTGATTTTAGTAAAAACCTATCCACAAGCCATTTCCTGGGGTCTGCTCCCAAAGGGCTATGATCTGCAGTTGGGAGCAAGGCTGGGCTTTCTCTGGGGGACACCGGTCTGCGGCTAACCCTGGCTGTCAGTCCCCAAGAGGGTGTGTGGATGGACACTCACCCAGTTCTTCCTCTTCTTTTTCTTGGAGTCACTCTCTATGTTGCTGCCCACGCTGGAGTGGCTGGTGGCACTGTTGATGCTGGAGACACTGTCTGAGGAATGCTGTCGGCGGATGCGGAGGTCTGCAGACTGGGTGGGGCCGTTTCCTGGAGACCAAATCAGGACCTGAGTCCCATCATGGCAGGGAAAGGCCCTTCAAGCAAAATCCACATGCCCCCAAACTGCTAGGTGTTTTAGATAGGCATCACCTCTGATGCCCACTGCTGGTTTTAAGATCCTTGAGTAGATGGGTGCTATGCCCTCTCTCTATAGTGAGATAGTGAGATAGTGAGGCCTATCTCTCCCCACTTTATAAACAGAAGTCAAGGAAGACTTAGGGAGACTTTCCCCAACACCAGCTTCCTTACACTTTAGATAGGCCTGGGAATGTGCTTCTGAGCTGCGGCAGTGGTCACTTTCGCTGTCAGTCCCTCCTCCCTTGTCCTCCAGGTTCCTGCCACAGTGGCCTTTTTTTTTTTTTTTTTTTGAGTTGGAGTCTCACTCTGTTGCCCAGGTTGGAATGCAGTGGCACACTCACTGCCACCCCAGCATCAACCTGCTGGACTCAGGCAATCCTTCCACCTCAACTTTCCAAGTAGCCAGACCTACCGGCACGTGCTACCATGCCCGGATAATTCCATGTCCTTTTTCGCAGCCACATGGAAGTGCCATGCCCACCCTTATCTCAGGGCCTGTCTACATGTTATGTCCCTGCCAGCATGCTCTCCCCTCAACTCTGTCCAGCCAGCTCTGGCTAATCCTTCCCATCTAAACCCTATCATCACTTTTTCAGAAGGCCCAACAGCCAAAAGAACAGATACTGAAAATGGCAGCAACAGCGACACAATTTGTAGACAATCTTCCTCCTGAGGACAGAACTACACACGAAGACTGGTCTTGGAGAGCACCGGTTTTACAGTCCAGTCCCACTTTGGTTTCTCACTAATCCCTGACCTTAGAATCCCATCTCTGAACCCTGGTGTCATCAGTACAGTGAAGAAAGGACCAGTATCACATACACAAGGTTGTTGGAGAAGGAAAAGAAAATATTCCTTAAATCACTAAAACACTTAGCATGGTGCTTAGAACACAGCAAGTGTTCCATAAATGCTGGCTGTCCATATTACCTCTGCTATTATTATTGTTAATATTGTGACTGGAGGCAGTCACTCACCTGCACACCTACATTTTTTGTTTTACCCTCACTAGTACATACAAGGGCAAAGCAATTCACTCAGAACTGTTTTCCTGGACAAATAAGGGAGGAGCCCAGTTCAGTTTATCCCAGAGATCAGCATGTAAACATCAAATTTTAGTGCAGTTAAGGGCTGTAAGACACTCTGATACTCTGCCAATAGAAAGATATCTTCTTCCAATTTTGACCTATATCAGTGAAGAGATGAGCTATAACAGTTGTTTTCATAAGCATGAGTGACCCAATTAAAGATCCTTCCAGGACCTGCCCGCCTGACAGAGATGGATTCCTCAGTCACCTGCCCTGATAGGGAGCTTGTATCACACTCGTCAGGGAAGGCTCTGAAGGGAGCAGGCCTTCTGTCTAAAGGCTGTTCTTCTGCCTTACCTTTGCAGTTGAGCTCCGGTGTGTTAATTACTCCATTAATGGCAGCCTGGGCAGCTGCGTTCTGTTTCTTCAGGAGTTCAATGGTCTTCCTTAACTCATTCAGTTCTGAATCCTGGGGAACACAGAGAATCACTAGTCATCCTAAGTCATTCCAGACAGATTTCAACCGAAGTACACTTAACTTCAACACAGGAGGGCAGGGAGTGAAACAGCACAACAAAACCTCTGTCTCACACAATCAGGATCAGTTTCCAGTGGGCATACACAAACACAGGACAAAATCAGGAATATGACTACAAGGTCTGTCACCAATGCCATCACCGTCACTCCATCAAAGCCACATGTTCACTCAACAGACCTACCAACTCTTTACAATTAAATGTTAACACATCAAAATGTACATTCAAATCTATACAATGATCTGAAAGGAAAGAGAATAGTATTTTTAGGTTTATTGTTAACTCCGAGCAGGCAGGAAAAAAAGCATCCTTTCTGAGTTACCTTCTGCTCAGCTGTCATGGTCAAACTCTGGAGCCTGATCGTCATGTTTCCGAGACTCTGTTCAAAGGCTGCCACAAGGTGTGCCTGGGGGGGAAGACACGGCTTAGGTTATGTTACCTGGCAAGGTAAGAGTGCCTCAAAGGTGCTGGCTCTGAAAGATGGAAATCCTACGGGGACCCTTGTTCTAGCCTCCGCCTATTTCTTCCCACCTCCTCTTGAATCCAACTCCCCACCACTTCTTGGGCTCCAATAACTCCAGCCTTTTATTTGCTCAACCCCCCTAAACCCCTTTACAACTTAGGGCCATCATACAACCTTTCCCCTCTGCCTGGAATGCTTTTCCCCTCAACCCTTACCCCTTTCTTTCCTAATTAATTTTTACATGTCCATCTCAAGAGCTCTCATGACACCCCAGACTGGGTTGGCTCTCTCATATTCACCCTTGCAGAAACACTGTACTTCTGACACATGCCTTGTGATAGCCTAGTTAAAAATGCACATGGTCTTGGGACTGTTGATTTGTGTCTATCTTCCCTACTACAGAGCAGGATGATCTTTTGTTCACCAAGTGCCAAGTGCACAGGAGAGGCTCATATTAAATATGTTAGTAGAACGAACGAACAAAGCAGTTGGCATATTTTTCTTGTTATAATCCTGGCTATTAAAAAGCCACTGAAAGGCCCATCTGCTACCTCCTTGGAGAAACCTTCCCCAGTTCCCCCAGGGAGTATGACCTTCCCCCAGGCTCCCATGTATTTTTATCCAGTCCTTAGGACACGACATCAGATGCACCATTATTTTATGTATCGCTAAGGCATTTTTAAATGTTGCCAATTATAATTAAAATATGCATCCGATTTTCAGAGATATTAAAATGTGAGAGAAAAAAAGATTATCTCTTAGAAATGAGAAATGTGGTGTTTTCCTGCCTGCCCGCTTCTCTGCAATTCTCTTCAAGGGCAAGAGGTAACTTTGGGTCCTGCCACAAAGCCTTTGCCAGGGACACAGAATGGAAGTTGAAATGTTGATTGGTTGAATGAGGATCCTAGTAACATCATTAAAACCAAGAATTAAGAATGAACGCTTTTTTTTTCCTTTTTTTTGTAGAGATATGGTCTCCCTATGTTGGCCAGGCTGGTCTCAAACTTCTGGCCTCAAGCAATCCTCTTGCCTCGCAAAATGTTGGATTACAGGATTAAGCCACATGCCTGGCCTTTGAGAGTGGATGCTTTTAGAAACAGTCATGCTAGGGAATTCCCAGCAAACAATTTAAGAATCCATTAGCTGGCCAGGAGCTTCTCACCTCCAAACACTACCTGTATAAACGGAAGAGTGGTGTGTCCTATAGTAAGAAGCACCTGGGCAGCAGACTAGGTGGACCACCAGACTGTGCACCTGATGAGGGTTGTACTGTGTCTATCTTGCTCCCTCATATCTTCATGGTTGGTACAAAGAAGTCACTTGATAAATGAGCAATGAGAGACTGAAAAGGAACACACTTTGATGAGGGGGCAGCACGGCACAGGGGAGGGATGTAGGAGTAGAGATCTTAGCTCTCCTTCCAGTTCCTTGTGATTACCCAGAGTGCTGAGCAAGTCCTCTAACCCTACTGGCCTCAGTTTCATCTATGAAATGGGAGCAATATCTGTTTCCCTCCTGGAGTCATTTTGAGCACTAAATGAAACAAGCCAGGCAAAGATGGCCTGTGAGCTGTTGAGGAATTGTAAAACATGGGAACGAGTGAACACTTGTGGGGAAAGAAAGAAGTCTGGAATGAGCAAGTGGCAAAAGGAACTATGGGAGGAGTCCTGTTACCTGAGAACACAGGTGCAGGGAGGGGGAGTAGACACCCAGGTCTATGAGAGGGAATAGAGGATGGGCCAGGAGAGGGCACGTGGGAGGAGTCTTGGGAAAAGTAAGGTCATGCTGCAAAATTCTAGAAGAAACGATGGCTTGGTGCTCACGGTATAACTTATAAGCTGGGTAACACCGGGCAGCAGGCAGGAAGAAGACTTTTTCTGGGAATGAGGAGGGGCAGTGGCATTTTAATCCAAGGAGAGATCTGAAGAGTGAACAGGCCTGTTATTAGACTCTGTCCAACAGGGATGGTCAAGGGGAACATCTTTAGATTCATTGCTGGCAGGGAGCAGGATTGTCTGTAGTACGCTGAGTGGAATTGCTATTTTCTTTCTGACTGCACTCCCTCTTTCTGTTAACAATGAAGAAAACACCTCTGCATTTTAAAAGAAAGAGATGGGCTGCCATTTGCCCAAGAGAGAGTGGTAAAACTAAAGCCAATTAATTCAAGACAATCACATGGTCAACGAAGGAAATGGGCAGGACATGGATGCCTACAAAAACATTTGCTGGTCTCATATGGTAAACGAATGATAAAGTTAAAGTTAAATGCCTGGATTTCCATTATTTCAGTTCTACATTTGATTATCACCAATGATTCCAGTTCTATTTCCGATCCAATTAAAAACAAAAGTCTGACCCCATAAAGACCGCTACTGAGAAAGTGTTTTTGCAAACTCAAAAAGAAACCACATTTGCTCTGAAGAACCAGAGGATCCCATTTTTCTGGCAAGCAAAAGGGCTGCCTTTGTGTCATGCATGCCACTAAGAAAATATGAGCTGGGAGGCCGTCCCCAGCCTGGTTCAGAGCCACACAACAGTCTTCTTATCGTGCGCCATTCTCACGTTCCCAGGGAAAACAAACATGAGGGTATAAAAACACCCAGAGAAGGTGGCCTTGAGTAGTTTGTCCTAGAAAAACAAACACAGCTTGGTCTGTGAGAAAGATGGCAGACAATAAAACACGTTCGCCCTGCCGGTGGTATGTGGTAAGACTAAATATTTACTTTAAAACAATACTGGATTCAATGACTTTTATGAGGAACAAAACACACTTCTGGAATAATAGAAGGGATCTCACCCTGACTCTTCTTGAACAGAGAGCAGAGTTTCAAAATGGCCCAACATAAGGCTCCTTGCGCCAGCACAAGGTCATGGGCAGAATTCACCCAAGTTCACTGATAAGGAAACTGATGAATATTTGTTGATCAGAAAAGGGCAGCAGCCAGCAAGTGCAACGCTCTACCAGGTGAGTAGCTCCAAATCCCTGCTGTCAAGCGCCTAGTTTGGATTATACCCAGAAGACCCTGGCTCTTTGGGTCTAGAGTTTGTGCAGAATTCAAATGCACACATCTGGTTATCCAGGTGAAGAATCTACCTGTAGAATACTGCTTTTTAAAAAACAGAATCTACGTCTCAGAATTCAGTCCTCACATCACCTTCTGAGGTTCTTTTGATAGCATTCTTGGTGGTAGAAAAGAAAGGATTACAAAACACACAATGGCCTTGTATGCCAGGGTTTTGAAAAAAACAAAACAAAACAAAACAAAACCCCAATGATCTCCAGAAATGAAAGAGGAGACAACATAATAATGAAGGCAGCTGCCAATGACTGAGGTTGTAACTCAGGTTCAGCAGGTGCTTCATGCGCAGACCTCAAGGGGAAAATGGTTTCCTTGGGTGGACTGAGGTCAAGCTGGGAATACCAGGGAAAAAATTCTGGTAAGTGATTCATTTGGAGTATTGACTCAGTTTCCTGGGCATAGGAAGACAACCTTCTGAAGTTGCTTTCCATTTTAATAACATGGTAGTCTCGCAGGTTTCTTTCTGACAGGCTCAAACACATTTGCCTGTGGGCTTAGGCTGGGCTCTGACCTCCTGGCCAGGAAGCCTTACTTCAGAGGCATCTAGGTGCCCTCCCATACCTCAGACTCTACCTTCTGCACATTTGCAGCAGGTTGATCTTAGAGACCAGGCTGATAGGGAAGGGGACCTCTGCCTCTATTCTGACTCCTCTAATCCTGTATCCAGGACATAGTCGGGGGGCTTTCTAAAGAGCAAACCAGCCCACCCAACTGCTTGCTTAAAACTCACTGAGAGGGCTCTACTAACCTCACTGCTCTCAACCTCAATGCTAAGACACTGTGCAATCTGACCCTTGCCTTTCTTCGATGCCTGCTTCCTCCCTGCTTCCTCTTCCCACCCTACCTCTCCTCCCCATCCAAGCCACAGGTTATGCCAAGTTACTGAGAGCTTGGAATGCACCAGGATCTTTCTCCTTAGCCTCTGCACAAATGATCCTCTCTGGTTAGAGTGCTGTCCTCCCCATGCAATCCCTTACACAGCATCAATGAGATGTTACCTCTTCCAGGAACCTCTTCTTGAACCTCTTCTCACCCCTACCAAGACTGAGTTAGGCGTATTCCCTGTATATTCCCACACCCTCCTTTTCCCTTTACCTCTATGCTAATGGTTATCATGTTATAGCAAAATTGTTTTGTCTCTTGGCTGTCCCAGAGATTGAATGTTAAGATGTCAGTCACTATACTTGCTCTGCTGTTGAACCCACAGTGCCCGGGGCACAGCTGGCATTCAAACAGCTGTTGAATTGAATGTCAGTTAGCATGTCTCCTGAACACGCAATCGTGAGTATTATAATGACATAGTAGCTGGCTGTTTATTGTGGAGCCATGCATTTTTCCCTCCTTTCTTTCTTTCCTTTTTTGCTTCTGCTTCTTGTCTTCCCCTTAAGATAAAAATTTTCAGAAAGGGGAAGGGACGATAAATTAACATTTTAACAAACACTTAATATATTGCAAGTGCTGATCCCGGGACAACTCTGAGAGGTACATATTATTACCCGCATTATACAGATGAGCAAGTTCAGGCCCAGAGGTTCAAGAACTTGCCCAAAGTCACAGAGCCAGGAAGTGTCAGAGCTGACATTCACACCCATGATGCTGAAGCTTGTGTCTTTATGATTACAGTGAGTCGCTTCTGTATGTTCAGACTGGAGGCCTTGAGGCATGGCTCAGAAGGCAGGGATGGCTGCTTCCCGGCCCGAGGGCTATTGCCCTGGATGTGCACTTACATTTGCTGTAAGCTGGGTGGTCAACGCTGAGACCTTCTCCTGGGAGGCATCCAGTTCCCGCCGCAGTTTGCGAATCTAAAGAGGTGGAGGGACAGAATTACTTGCTTTGGGAGGCCATTTCCAGGTTGACCTGGGTAAAATCTCTGATATGGTGAAAGAGTAAACTGTTCCTTACCTCTGACTGGCATTTTTCTTCTGGCTGTAAAGGAAACAGACTGGAAATTAGACCAGTTGAGGAACAAAGAATGGTGCAGTCCAGCCCACAGAGAATACCATATTCAGATACTTGTGGTGATCTGGAAGATTTATCAGTTTCCTTTTTGGTGTATTTCCCTGGATACACTGGTTCAATTAAACTGACTCATCAGAAAGGCCAAATACAAACAGCATATTATTTCTTAAATGTGAAGATGGTGAATAGGTAAGGTGCTCAGGAAAAGATATGGGTGAGAAGGGCAAGAGCTGGGTTTAGCAAATAAAAACACAGAAAGCCCAGTTAAACTGGAATCGTTTTTTCTTTCTTTCTTTTTTTTTTTTAGTCTAAGTATGTCCCATGCAATACTTGGGACATACGCTAAATATTTGCTGTTCATATGAATTTCAAATTCAATGGAGTGTTCTATATTTTACCTGGCAACCTTATCTAGAGAATAAGGAGGACTGTGCCTAAGTTACTTCTGCCCTATTTTACCCCTCCTTCTCACCTCCCTGAGGTACTATAGCAGGAACAGCAGCAGGGCGGAAAGGCATCAAAGTGAGGGGGGCTGGGAGCCCCCACACAGGTTGTAAGGATAAATGTGGTTTCATCTTCCTGCTGTCCCAGCTCAAGTCCCTCCATCACTTGTGACCCTGAGGAGCAAGGGTGATCCCTGTTGCCTCTTACTGGCCCAACCTTCCATGCCGGCTCTGTGTCTGTGGTGACACGGTCCCTACCAGCTGGAAACTATATGACTACCTCTCTTCTCCCACTGGAGGAACCCACATGGGTTGGGGGAACCTGTTGGGGAGGAATTTTTCTTTCCCTCTCCTCTGGTTCCCAGGGGTCCCATAAAGAAGAGCCCACCCCCCTTCCTGGGAATGTGGAAGGGTTTCTGCCCTTTTCCCTACCACTCCAATTTCCCCAGTGATGGAGAAGTGAGAGGAACCAGGTAGGTGAGAGGACATCAGTAAGAACCCCGTCTTGTCCTTGGATCCCTGCTGAGGGTCCTAATCTAATTTTACTAGTGATAAACCCATTACTTAAAAAAGCCAACCTCTGATTCTTAGTACAGTAGTGTCTACTTTACCAGGTCAGAATCCAAGGCATTGGAAGATTCACACCACAGACCCCTTACCCACCTGTCGAAGCAGGTGGGCAGCTGCTTCCTGTCTGATCTCCCTTCACCTTGTGCTCCCCACTGCCCTCCCCCTCCTAATCCTGCTCAAGAGCCCCCTGCCCTCCAGGCTGGCTCCTAATTTTTAAATAGAGGGGGCCAAATCATGTAATCCTTGCAGAAACACCATTAAGTAGTTTTGTTTCTATGCCTTCTGAGGTTCAGAGAGGTTACAGGTCTTGCCTAAAGTCACACAGCTGAACAATCTCCCTCCCCAGAAACACTCAGGAGAAGGTTGGAAGATGTCCTCAGGGCTCACTCTTCCCTCCTAGATAATATTCACCCATCCCTCTTTGTCATCTATCCATCCATCCATCCATCCTCACCACCCACCAAATATGTATTGATGTCCTACTGTGTGCCAGGCACTGTTTTCAGAACCTAGGATACAAGCTGTGAATATAGCCAAGCCCCTGACATTCTGGTTATAACAGCTAGTCTTTATTGAATGCTTACCACACGCCAGAGATTGTTCCAAGCACTTCACGTTCATTATTCACTGAATCTTTACAACACCCCTTTGAGTAGGTACTAACACTGTTGCTTTTTGTTTTGCATATGAGGAAACTGAGGCACGGGTTCAGTAATTTGCCCATGGTCACAGCTGGTAGAGCCGGGATTGGATTCGAGGCAGTCTGGCTCCAAAGCCTGTGATCTTAATCAGCATAATCTCCTGTTCTTTTATTAGAGCTACCTTCTCATGGAGACATTCCAGAAATAAAGGCCCTGACTTCTGAGTCCGATCCAAAGGAGAAAAGTTAATGTTGTTATTTAACATTTGAGAGGCTAGTGGAGACCTGTCAGCAGGCTGAACTAGCCATATGGTCCCATCAACAGACAGATCTTCACAGCCCTTCCCTGTGCCTCTGCCACTATCACTGTGCCCACGTGTCTCTGGGGCTGGGCCCCTATTATCAACAGTAGCCTAGAGAAATCATGTGCTTTGCATCTTGCCCCAGCTGCTGCTGTTCTTCTGCACATCTGGGAACACTGTGTGAAGCTGCGGGCCGCTGCCCATTCAGCAGCGCCCCTGGGAACTCAGCTGCTCCCTACCAACCACGAAAGCCAGCCCTGAAGCCGGGGGTGGCCTCTTAGATTTTCCCTCCTCCGAGGGCTGGCCATGACAATTATTTAGCCTCATGTAATCTTTTCTTTCATTTGTAATTAGAATTGCTGGCAAATTTCAGCTAGAATGAGCATTCTTGAATATCCAAAAATTACAGAGATTTCAAGTAAGAACTTGCCATCCCATAAGAGCCTTTCAAACTCTCAGCTGTTAAGCAGACTCCTTGGTTTGGGTCTGGGGCAACTTAAGAGATTCCAAGGATCTCGTTTTAGACAACAAACAAGAACTTGTTCACTTTAACTTTACAAAGGTGCCTAGAGCACCCTTCATCATCACCAAGAAGCTAATAATAGATAAGGGACCACTCTCAGTGTGAGGTGAGCTTTCTTACTAGATAATGGCTTAGATAGCTCCTCCCCAAGGTTACTCTATATAAAGCCTTTAAAAGGAAATTTAGGATGTGGTGATACCATTTCAGACTACATGACTAGCTGAGGAAAGAGGAATTTTGGAGTTGGAGGAGTGAAGTGGGTAGGGGCAGTAGCGCGAGTTTCTAGATCCTACAAAACAGACCATGTCAGGAATCACCAGTGATATCTAGTTGCTCACTATAGGCCGAAAAAGAGCCATCAGGCCCTGGTCTGTTTAACTTGATTCTGGGATGGTCTTATTTTCAAGGGGTTACATACAGTTCCTTCTGCTTATAGACCAGAACCCTGGCATGACGAAAACCTAAGCATTAAGACGTTGTTTCCATGCTTAAGATCTGAAGAATTTCCAATTCACAATAAACAAAGAGTTTTTTTTCCTGTAGGAATTTCCAAATTAGTAATTTTAGGATAGTACATAGCTATAAAAAGTTAGTGTTAAACAAATTCAGTAGTATTTAAAATACAAATGCATTTGATGACATCTGGCTTTTGTTCAGTAAAGCTCTCACTGATGACAGCTGGCATTTAGGGTTGCTTACTCTGAGCTGTGCATACCACAGTCCTTGCTTTACCTTCATTTTCTTACTTCTTTCAAACCTATTTTTTTAAACACCTACTATGTTCTAGGCACTGTTCTAAGCACTAGGAATAAATGCAAAAAGTCCTTGTCCTCAAGGAGTTTATATTGTACTAAAATGTAACCTTCATAACACCTAATTCTCACTACTACTCCATAAGGAAGGAACTGCTCCTTATTTCTACTTCACAGATAAAGAAACGGAGGCAGACGCAGGATTAATAAATTGCTCAAGACTTTTCCAAGTCTACCAGCAGTTGGCCAAGGCTTACCGCAGATTCTAACTAGCTACCACCCAAAGCACAGCACCCCTTTAAGAAAGCAGCCAGTTCCTGACTTTTTGATTGGAACGATATAATGAATGACTGTTTGTGAATCTCAAATCTTGTTCCCTAATTAACTGATCCGCTTACAACGAGAATGCTTTCTCTGGGAGAAATGTTTATATTTTATTCTTGACACATCTGATAAAGAACACCAGCTCTCATGATCACAGTCACACAGCATTGATTTATACTCACTGTAGAATAAATCGACGACGTGCTGGAAACCAAGGAGAGTGAGGATCCATGAACTATTAAAAGCAGAAAAAAAAAGGTAAATTGCACAGCTGGCTGTTATGGAACCAAAAAGGGGAGAAGGAGAGGAAATCAGCATCATAGGAACCAGGCTTGGAGTGACAATCTCACATTAACCCAGCCTTTCCTGGTTTGGTGACAGGTCTGTGACAAAGAATAATTTGTTAAGGAAGTCACTTTTCCATTACCCCATTTTTCCCCCTTACAACCTTCAAACTACTTTTTCTCTTCCCTATCAAAATAATATAGGATACCCTGAACAAAAATTTGCAAGTACAGAGAAATGTTAAGAAGATATTCACTGTCATAACCTGTAGTGACTCACAATTCTATCACCCTGAGGCAACCTGTTACTGTTCCAGCATATCTTATTCCACTCTTTTTTCTTCTGTAGTCCTTTAGGGTTCAGATTGTGCTAAATACCTATTTTTTACCTTGCTAGTAATCTGTCACTTGCATATGCAAAAAAGATAAGCTGATTATTTTGAACCTAACAGGCTGTTGGCCACAGTAAGTTCATGCTAGATGGCCATGAAGCAGAAAACATACCCATCAAAATATAGATTCTTTATTAGATTTCCATTATGTACACGAAGTGACAAGTAAGTGTTGTTCTTCTTTCTGTTTCAGACTGCTACTTTTTGACTAGAAAATTACACCCTTGGGCACCTTTACAGCATTCTTGTGGAGACATTTTATTATTTCTTCTAATTTTAAATCACGGTCTTTTCTTGGACTGAGTATTCTAGCTGTCTTCGCTTTTTGGGAACTAGCATCTTTACTTTCTTGGTAACCTCTTGCCAACTTGTTTGAAAGACACAAATAGTCAAGACTTCACAGGCCTTTTAACCGGGCACAGTTTTCCTGACCCCAGGTGGAATGCCTCTTCTCCCACGCTGTGCTATAACCTGCAGGTGGAAAGTGGGAGGCTTGGGAGGAACTTTCCACGTGTCTGAAACAGCATTCGCCTACCACCCAAGAAGCAAACTTACCTTGGATGAGCCACTGGCAGAAACCACCTGCCAAGATGATCCAAGGAGCAGCTCGAGTTCTCTTCAGTGTCTTTCCAATAAACCTTGCCTGACCTCTCCTTCTTCCTTAAAGTGTTCCCATCACACAGTGAACCTGCACCTCTCTCCCAAGCATGCCCCAGGAGTCATTTCCCACCTCAGCCTTTGCCTGTGCAGTTCTCTGTTTACAATACGGCTCGATGTGGCCGATCCAAATCAGATCTGCTCGGACGACGTCTTCCCCAGGGAGCCTATCCTCCTTTGCCTGACTGCCAACGAGTGGGCTTCCTCCTTCCTCTGAACCCACATCACCCACAACTTGGCAGCCCAGCCCTCTTCCCTCTTTGTAGGCACTGAGGGCCCTCAAGTTGCCCCGTCACTTACATGCCTTTCCTTAGCCATGCTCTGCATTCTAGATCTTTTCTTCCATTCTTCCTCCATCCATGACTAATCTGACCCAGGCTCCATAAAAAATCAGCTTAAGGTGTTAATGGCCAATAATGACTTTTGGGGTTAATATGCTCACACATGACCAGAGGTTTCTAATGCCCCAACCTCGTGACCTCATGTTTCAGAAGAGGTTAGTTACCTCACCTCTATGACTCAGACCATACTGGAGGGATACGCTGGAGGCCAAGATGGGGTGAAGGGTCTGGATAACACACAGCCACCCTTCAATCACACGTGCATGACTGTCCTGCCAGAGGCTGGTGGCAGGGGCCTGCCCAGGGCTGCTGCACGGCCTCTGGCTGGCTGGAAAATGAAAGTGTTTTCTATTTCTTCATCCCAAACATAAACTTACACAGTTTCAGCAACGGCTCAGTGCAAGCGTGGGGCCATAGGCAGAGAAGAGCACATCTGGCAGGCTCGAAGTAGAGGTAATAATTCTCCTCTGTAATTAACTCCCCTCACTTGCCAAGTAGCAAAGGCAAGGCTATGTTCCAAAGAAACAGATTCCTTGATTTCCAGAGTTGACCCAAAACTGAAAGCGGCCTGCCTGAACCATTTCAGCTGGCCTCCTTCAAGTGAATTGGGCCAAGTTAGAGCTGGGTTATACAGCGTGGATACTTTCAGACAACATGCTTATGAAAGTTACAGAGCCAAGACAGCTCAAGTGCACCATGTAATTTTCATCCCTGTATCTGTGCCTCCAAAACTTTTCAGTTACAAGGACACCACAGAGAATATTTAGATTATCTCTGCCACTGAGGAATCTGAAACTCAGAGAGGTTAAATGGCTTGCCTAAGGCTCCACAGCAATTCAAGAACAGGATCTACTGACCATAAGTGTGGAGACCGCTCCTCCTTTGAGTGACCTGGTTTATTTTACATTTTATTTTTAAAGTCTTTTGGTGTCTTTTAGAATGGGTCTCTATTCCCCTCATGCAATCTATACCAGGCATGAGCCAGGATTGATGTTTGAGAAGATGCTTTAGGTTGAAATGAAACTACAAGGTAGTGTGAAACAACTGGGCATATTGTAGCCAATAAAGCAACCAAGTGCCTCTGACCCTCATCATCGTAGAGAACCTGCAGGTAACAATCCTGCACCAGGCAGGCATTTTCTTTTTTCCTTCCTTCCTTCCCTTTCCTTTTTTTTTTTTTTTTTTTTGAGTCAAGGTCTCACTCTGTTGCCCAGGCTAAATTGCAGTGGCATGGTCACAGCTCACTACAGCCTCAATCTCCTGGGCTCAGGTGGTTCTCTTGCCTTAGCCTCTCAAGTAGCTGGAACTATAAGCAAGTGCCACCATACCTGCTAATTTTTTTATTTTGTACAGATGAGGTCTTGCTATGTTGACCAGGCTGGTCTCAAACTCCTGGGCTCAAGTGATCCTCCTGCGTCTGCCTCCCAGAATGCTGAGATTACAGGCATAAATCGCCACACCTGGCCTTAGGCAGGTATTTTTCACCCTCAATTAGCAAGAGTAAATGAAGGTCCAGAGTGGTTAAGTGTCATGGCCAAGCACACACAGCTAGCCAGGAGCAGAGCGAGAAATGCATCACACTCTAGGTCCCCATCCCATGGAAAAGCCAGGGAGAAGGAGATGACGTCCTGAGGCTGACGGCCTGCCCTGCCTCTCCACCAGCAAAGGAAACTTTGCCAAACAGAGATACATTGACAAAGGGTCAGAACTTGCCCAGGACAGGTTTAAAAAAAAACAACCCAAAACCAAAACCAAAACCAGCTGAGCCAAACATGAAAGCAGAATTGGGTAGAAAGATAGTAGCTGAGAATCAGGCGGCTTAGATATCGTTCTGGCTACAGAGTCTTCAAGTCACTTCTGTCTCAATTTTGCTATTTTAAAAAAAGGGGGATAATAATGGCCCTTGAGGAAAAGGATATAATATGACAACTCTAACAATAGTTACCGTTGAGTGAGTACTTAGAATATACTCCTTTCAAAGTTATTTGCTAAATGCTTTCCGGGATTTATCTAACCTAGTCTCACTTCAATCTTCTAAAGCAGGCACAATTTTTTCCACATTTTAGTGAGCAGGAAACATGCTGGGCAGGGGCGAGTCCCTTCCCCAAGTCACAAGGTTAACAGAATATTAACCACAACTGTAAGTTGGGGGCTTAAAACACAGTGAGCTGTAGTACCAGCTTTCCCTGCTAAACTGCTGGAGATCACAGGAACTGTGTTTTTGGTTGCAGGAGCTCTTAGTGATGGCTGGTAAAGTCACAGGGATTTTTTTCCCCCAGGCAATTGCTTTAAAAATGCCTCACGCATTCCTCCAAATGTAGGCTATTAAAGTTGACTTTAAGATTGCATAACGCATCTAATAGAAATTAATTTACCTGAAATAACTCTGAAAGGCTGCATCTGGGCCTTGCCTGCACCTAATCTGCATATTTATTATTCCAACCTCCTTCAAAACGGAACATGCTCATTGCACAAAAACTCACACTAATGCTTGGGCTAATTCTTCCTAAATTTCTATTCTGTTTTATAGCATGTAATACACCGAATTGATTCTTATAAGGAGATTCTATTTAGCTTTAACATGAGATGTGAATTTTTTCCTGTGACACTGGGAGTTCGTACGTTCAAAGAAAAAAAGTCTTTACACAAAGGAATTGAAAACCCTAATACACAAGCCCTATTTTGTTTTTGTAACGCAATAGTCTTAGAAGAAATAAAATCAATCTGACGCCAAATTTCCCAAAGATTAAAATGTTATATGTTCCCAGCATATTGTCAGCAGTCCTCCAAAGTTTGATTTCTACCTGTGTGCTTCAGTTCCGGGTCCCCATGAATCACTGGTTTACAAAAGTCTAGACACTCCTTGTGGGCAAGCTCTTTTTATCAATGTCATTTTGACATCCCACATATTCCACAGTTGTGCTGCCTGCCTTCTTGATTCCAGATGGAATAAATAAAAGCTATCTGATGATGATACTGTCACAACTCAGGACCTTCATGAGGTGAAGTGTGCTTGTTTGGACAGGTTTGCGTACTGAACGTGGCTCACCCAGGTATGCACATGACAGAGAAGAGGACTACAGTGCAGGACAAACGCCACACACAAGTCCTCATCGGGAGGCCAGGAGATGCTCCGGGGTCATGCCTAGCCAGCACGGGATGAGCCATCTCCTCTCTCACCTCAGGATCACATATATCCTCCCCAGTCCTGCTCTGAACGGCCAGAGCGTTACTTTCCAGCTCTTAAATCTCGCAAAACCCCCTCAGTAACTCACGCTCCTCCTCTCCTTAATCCTCTGTCCCCCGCAGGTTCCCATATATGGATTTACAGACTTGAGTCTGCTCCCTGGATGTCACTGGATGCAAATGATACATAAATCAGGGGAGAGAGTATTAAGTCTCCAAGAAGATTAACCATGGAACAACTGCTCTGTAGTCAAATTCCTTAAAACCTTTGTACAAAAGAACACTAGGCAAGAGCAGAAGCCTGTATCTTAAATTTCTCTCCCTTTTGATTTGGGATTTCCTAAATAATCACAGGTTGGTTCGCTGTTTCCTGTCGGGAGGATGCTGGCTATATTTCCCCACTCTCAGAGGGGCTGGGAAGCACCTCTGACTGGCCTCCATGTTCTGGTTTGTCAATGGCAAGCAAGCCTCAACCAGAGGTATGGTCCTCGGTCTCAGCTCCATTTGCTACAAGATTCCCATCCCCTGGCAGAGAACTTGGTGCCTCCAGGAAGCCAGTGCTAAAACTGTGTTTCTACAGCTCTGTTATTATGGCTTTACAGCTGTGTTATTACAGGCTATGACATGTAATAGCATTATTGAGTTAACATTTATATGCATTATCTCATTTAAATCTCATAATACCATGAGCCGAAAACTATTACTACTCCTATTTTATCAGTGAAAACACAGAAGCACAGAGAGGCAAAGCAGTTTGCCCAAGACCATATATACCCAAGAAAAGGTGGAGCTAGAATTCACACTTTGCCAGCTTAACTCCACATTTTTAATCACTGGTCAATGAGCACTGCCTCCAATGTCCGATCAGCCCTAACTTTGTGGGGGTGGGGAGATGTCCCCCACAGAATGTTGGCTGCTTACTCCCCTAACTCACACCACAGGTGAAGGCACACCTGGGAAGAAAAATGAAATGAGTTATGATTATGGCTGACAAGGTCACCCACAGAACTTTCTCCCATGATTCTGACTAGAGTGAACAAAACATAAAAATCCAACCCAAGGCCGGGTGTGGTGGCTTAAGCCTGTAATCCCAGCACTTTGGGAGGCTGAGGTGAGAGAATTGCCTGAGCCCATAGGTTCAAGAATATCCTGGGCAACTTGGCGAGACCTCATCTCTACAATAAATCCAAAAAATGAGCCGGGCGTGGTAGCACGTGCCTGTAGTTCCAGCTACTTGGAAGGCTGAGGCGGAAGGATCGCCGGAGCCCAGCAGGTTGATGCTGGGGTGGACGTGAGCATGCCACTGCACTCCAGCCTAGGTGATGGAGTAAGACTCCAATTAAAAAAAAAAATCCAACTCAAGACAACCAGTCAGTAACCAAAGAAGGGTAAGGGAATAAGTGAATACAATAAACTTAGCAAACTGGTGCCTGAGAAAAGAGATAGAACATTCTGGAACAGAGCACAGAGGCACAGCAGCCCAGAGCCACATGGGTGTGTCAGCACAGGGAGACGAACTCCCTAGGAGCTCTCTCTGCCAAGATGGGGAGCCAGTGGCAGAACCTCCAGATGGTGGCGCATGCCAAGAAGCTATGGCCCAAGTCCAGGTGCGAGAAGCCTAGAGCGGAATTTGGAAAGCTCTACGGTTCACCAGTGCTTTTTCAGCAGCCTCTTCCTGAAAGGTTAATTAAGGGTCAGATCTTACTCTTCAGAGTTCTCCATCCCTGATCCCCTGGAGGGAGGAGCGCTGGCGGCACCGACAGGTGGGCTCTCAGGTCAACAAAGTGAACTTAGCATGTAGGACCATTCACCACACGGAGCCACCACCTGGGAGAGGCCGAGTCTCCCTCCTTACCTTCCTCAAACCCATCCCGGAAGGAGCCTGATCGACTCATGGCTCTGCTCTTCTCGTCCAGGGACATGGAACTATTCCGGAAGCGGCTGTCGGTGTAGGGGTCGTACTGCCCGTCAGCATTGGAGAGGCTGTGGGTCCTCAGCATGGTCGGGTTGGACAGGCTCATCTGGGTGACAGTGGTGGGACTTGCTGGAATGAAAGAGACAGAATCAAAAGGTTGGGAGCTCATGTCTCTGTTCAAACCCTGCATGGGGACAAGAGGCAACTGCCTCTCGTCAGCCATATGTGTTCCTGCCAACTCCTCTCCCCTGTCTGTTTTCTGAAAGGTAGTCACATCAGCATTTGAGCTACGCACTGAGAGCTAAAAATAAGAGTGGAAAGGCGGGTCAGCTCCAAAGCAAGGCTCTGGGCCCCGGCTTTCCAAGTTGGCACGTTCAGACAGGCCAGTGTCACCTTCCAGGCATGAGCTAATTACTCCCCAGGCTCATCTGGAACGATTCTCTCTAAAGCCAAAAGCCCAAAATAGTCCAACGAGGCTTTTGATCAGATGGGAAGCATTTGTGCATGACAGGAATCTCTTGCCTCAAAGAGTTACGGCTGAGAAAGAACAACACGAACATAGGTCTCCTTGCCTTGGACCGGGAACATTTAATAATGCTGTCTAGAGAGCTTCCACGCAAAGGGAGCACATTTGTCTTAGCTCAAACTAGCTTCCTGATGAAAATTCTGCCCGTTTTAGTAACATACACTGTCTTCAGAAGGACAAAGAATTTGACCTCATTTGATTACAAACCACACAAATCCTTAAAGACTCTAAATTTATTATTCACAATATTCAGAAAATGCTGCATCTCCAAAGAATAAGATGAGACAGGCAAAGGTTCTCCCCCGACACCAGTCCTCCAAGGCTCAGCTCCCATCCTGCCTCCTTCACGAAACCTCCGCCAGTGATTCCAGTCAGCACTGATCTTTCCTTTCGATTGTGTATAATGCCTGCCATCCAATGATATTCGGTTTTTACATGGTTTCACATAAAGCTTTGGAGTGTTCTCTTCTACCTGATTTTGAGGGTCTGCACGGGTGTGTTTGTCTCTCTAGAAAAGAAGTCACTGGCACGTCAGCAGGGACTGTGTCACGAATTCTCTTCCTTCTCCCACTGTGCCAGCCAAAGCATTCTGTCAGCAGTAGGCATTTCTAAGAACACTAAATTTTTATTTACAGTTTAAAAAAGCTGAGAGTGAGCCAACACAGGATATGCCATAAAACCTACTTCTTCAGAGGTCTTAGACACTGAAAACATTCTTCTAAGGAATGGGATGATGTAAAGAAAATTATTGATTATCGTCTCAAGGAACTTGGCTATTTTCTCTCTGTCTTTGGCAACCAATTTCCTGTAATCAAACTACATTACTGAGGGCTGATCAGATACTGAGAGGGGTGTTACACACATCTATTATGAAACATGAGATAACCTCTGCCCTACAGAGCTGATCAGCATGGACGACTAAGGGCAAGTGGCTACTCACCAAGCTGTGAAAAGTTGAATCTTGTTCCAGAGGGAGAAGTCACGCTGGAGCCAGAGGAAAAGGGGGAATTGGCAGCAGTGTCCTGCAGGCCTCCTGCAGAGTGGGACCGTAACCATTCTTTTGCGTCTTCTTGCGTGCGAAGCTGGGAGGTGGGAGTGTACCTGAACAGACAGAAATCAAACTGAAATGCACTATGCACAACACTGATGAAAACGAACTCCATGGAACTGATGGTAAATATAGATGATTTAAAAAAAAAAAAATCAGATAACTACACACCCCCAAACGTATGAAGTTTCTTTAAACTTTTTTTCTACTTGGCAGCATTTGGGGAAAATGCCAATTCCTCTCAATTTGGAGGGAACTCATAAAGGGAAGAAGATGGGTGAATGCTCAAAAGAGCTGTCATGGGCGTATCTGTACGTGTTGATTCATGACAGTGTCATGTGGAAGCCCCTGCCTTGACAGGACTGAAACAACAAAATAAGCTGCTGTTAGAGCTCTGAGGATGTTTTAATGAGATAACTCACAGCATCTGCATTCTCCAGCACAAATCAGTGGCCATAAATCACAGCACGTGAGAGGGTGGTCATTAAGGGAAGGACAGAGGACATGGATGCTCATGGTAGTTGCTGCAACAGAGCACCCACACACCTTCACAAAAGGGACCCCAAACTATCAGGTTTTAAAGCAGAGGGTTTTCAGAAGTTATGCGGTCTGTCCCCTCCTTTATTCTCAACCATACCTGGTGATGATTTATTGAACATCTACAGTGTGTGCTGGGTGCCTCATGGACATGACCTGTCCAAAGCCTCAGACCTACTCAGCAATGCAGATGCTCTGATTCCCATGTTATACTCAGGGAATGTAAGGACCCTGCTTTGCATCACATAGCTGAGAGTTCAGTCCATGTGTGTCTGATTCCAAAACCCATGCTCCTTTCATTATGCCAACAGGCGAGTAGCCAGGGTATCACTGGACTTATGTACCATGGGGTACACAAATAGAGGGCTTCTCTGGGTTTAACAGAAGCTGTATCAGGTTGTGCCTGTGTATAGAGGAAAGGAGTTAGGGAATGCAAAGATGTTTCTTCCCTCATGTTGTTACGATAGTCGACAGACAGGCAACTTTCTAGGACACATCAATGGCCTGAAAGTAGCCTGTCATATATCCCTACCCTGGAATTTTTTGAAAACCAATTTTAAAAAGTCAGAGCTATGTAAATTTGCTAGGAAAGCTCTACTTCAGTTATATATACATCATGTCAAAGATGTTACTATGTAAGTAACTTAAGCTAACCTAAGGTTAGCTTATTCTTAGGGCACCCATGGGACATTCAAATAAAACTTGTATTAAGAGTGGCCATCATTTAAGGCCATGGCATGGTGGCTGGACAAGCAGTCTCACAGGCAGAGTCGAAACTGGTAAATACAAAAAGCCTTACCAAAGCTCCCTCTACGTCCCCACCACTGGACTCCCTCCCAGGGGACATTTGTTGGGAGACTTTAACACTCTCCCTCTTAGATTGTTAGAATTGGCTTTCCTCGGAGCTCCTATTGAAAGGCCACATTGATACCTACCTCATGTTACCGTTCAAAAATGCTCTCACTCTTAAGAGCTGCAGGTTATTAACTATAGACATACACGACAGCAACGAAACATCTCATTCCAAGTTCCATTTTATGCGGAAGCACTTAATGCTTAGTGCAAGGTGAATCGATGCTATAGAGAGCAAGGTATTTAGAAAGCAGGAGCAATGACAGCCACGCTCATACGACAGTGAGGTCATGGGGGAGGTGTCAGCAAACTGCAGTTCCTCTGGGTGGCAAAGTGATGCAGATGGTGTGAGTGATGGTGACTTATAGCATCTTGTTTTACCAGGACTGGCACCAAAAATGAGCCCAAGCCACCACTCACTAGGGCTGAGAGGACATCCCTTCCTGTAGTCTTTATATTCACCAAAAAATGGTCACACCCATGTCTTGTTGGGCATTGAACTTCTGAGTAGAATATTTAAACAAGTACAAATTATACCGTTAGTAATTTTTATGACCCCCCCCAAAATATTTTCAGATTTGGAGGAAATACTCTTCTCCTCCTGTGCTCCTGTCCTAGTGAACAGATCAGCATGCTATAAGTCATGTGCTTTCACTTGGAAGACAGCCTTGTGAACAGGATGGTCATGGTGAAGTGCTCAGAGGTTAAACCCACTGGCCCCAGAAGCAGCAGCAACTACTCTGTGGCCTTGCCCAGGGATATGTTTCATGAGATGGTTTTACCACATAAGCCCAAAAGAGCACAGTTCCTGCTCAAGCAAAGAAGCCAACAAATGGGGAGATGAGAAGGAGAGGTGTGGGGGGAGCCATCATCCAAAGGGTCTTGCCGCGGTGGTCAAAGCGGGGACCCCAGCCCAGACCCCCACCAGCCATGAGAGACCACACAGCCAAGCTCCAAAGCCATGACAGATGGCATGGATGCAAGAAGGAAACACAGATACCTGAGTCCTTTCTTAGGCAAAGTGTTCCTATCAAGGTGCGGGTCACTGTGGGAAAGTTAAAACAAAAAATAAGAACTTCAGAGAAGCGCAGGAAAGGCAGGGAATGCGGAGAAGGGAGCAAGGGAAGGGGCTTAAGGACCCTGGAGAAGGGACTCGCATCACCAGGGCGTGCTCCCTTATCCAGCCACGCATGCAACACATCCACAGAAAACCAAAGAAGCCGACATTGCGGCCTGAGCCGACACCAGTGCATACCTCACCCTGAGTCCCAGGAGGTCTAGTGGCTCAACCCCAATTGCTCTTCCTTTTTCACAAGTTCAAAGCAAAGCTCAGGGCTCAAAGCAAGTCCGTTCCTTCTGCTGCCCCGTGGCCCTCTCTGCACCACCACCACTGCTTCCGGAAAGAGGGGATGCCAGCTTCTGTACCCCTACCTCTGGCCCACCCCCAAAGGCCCACAGGCAATGACTTCAAGTGGGAGAAGGGACTGGCCGGAGGTTTCAAGAGGCCAGCAGTCTGCATATTTGGAATTCATCTGTAAGAAGTGAATTCTAGGTCCCTCTCGATTTCTGCGGCCCTTGTCGGGTATAGCTAGGAGCCGAGGCCTGGGCCCGAGTCAGGGCATGTTACAACCTGCTGGCTGATCAAGTGAAGGTACTTGGATTTCCAAAGAACAAGGGTTTAAAGGCTTGGCTTATGAAAGTAACAAAAGCAAGGTTTTTGCTGTTGATGGGATGAAGAGGTTTTCTTTTTTTTTCCCCAGCATGAAACAACATCTGCTTGTTATGTTTGGCCAAGTGATCACTCCCCCACAAATTTAAGGTCAGTGTCCATCTCTACAGCCCACCCACAGCTGGGGGCAAACACCAGCATCTTCGTTTGTCAAGTCTTAACACATTTTTTTTTCACAATCAGTACAGGAAATGGGCACACAGAGCACAACAGTCTGCAAGACACAGGAGCCAAACTGAAGCAGAGAACTTCGAAAGGGAGGAGAGCAGGTAGCGTGAGGGAAGGGAGAGGGGGAGGCAAAGGTGAGGGCCAAGTCGCACAGTAGGTGGTAGATGGTTCTGGGCTTGGAGGAGGGAGAGGAAGGGGAGGAAGCTGGAAGGCGAGAACATGCCACAGGAGATGCCGAGTGAGGGCGTCCACTGCCCCCGCCAAGTGGCGGGTTTGAGGGCACCTTCCCAAAGTGGGAGCAACGGAATTGGCCCAATCCTCCACCTCTCCAGGCTTAGCAGACAGCAGAACTGCCCCTCACTGGCATGTCTGCACGTCACAGAGTACACTAGCGCCACAAACACAAGCGAAAGCCTCAGACCAACAGCCTCACACAAGACATCTGGCTTGACAACAGGAGGGCAGAGGAACCTAGGGGCCCGGTAGGTCCCTGGCCCACGGTGTCATTACCTGTCCTGTTTCCTGGGCAGAGTACTTCTGCAGAACTTAGGGCTAGCAGCAGGGGAAGAGAGAGGGCTAGAAATCCAGACAGGTAGAAAACAAGAGAAGCAACATTAGCTTGGAAGAAAGGAGAAGTGTTGTCATACACAATGATTAGAACATGCTTCTGGTTCCCCACACGGACCCCAGTTTGCTTCCCCGTGTGTAGAAACTGGATACATGTCACCACTGCAGTGAAGCCCAGGGGTCTGAGGACACTCAGCTTCTTGAGTTCCTATCATGATGGCCAGTAGGAGGGTATCTGCCACGTGGCCACAAGATCTACCCAGATTCCTAAAGCACTCTCCCATGCACTCCATGGCTGCACCCACCACCGGCCCTGTGTGGACCATCACAAGGGGAGGGAAACGAAGCCGTCAATGAACACCAGAAGAAAATGGGAGGATTTCAGAGGCTGAAAGCCATCTCCAGTGGTAGTATAAACCTGCCCCCCCAGAGGCTCCCAGCAGCTCTAAGCACCAAGAATAACCACAGAGAAAAAGAGAAGAAGCAGAGCCAAGCTCCATCCCATCCCAAACTGACTTTCCCACGAAAGACAGCAGTCATCAGCGAGGAATCTCACAGGCAGAGGTGGTGGACACGTGAGATTCCTTAACCTCAGCTTGTTACTTTCAGAAGGGTGTCTTTCTGAAAGAAAGGCAGCCAGAGGCACCGCACCAACCTTTCTGACAGTGTGGTCTTCACACTGTTGGTTCTAACAAAGGGAGTCAGGGAGTCGTCCTTGGAGGCGGTGATGAGGCCGGTGGAGGAGTTGTGGCTGGCAACGCCCCCGCTGCTGAGGGAGATGTCGATGGACTCGCAGCTGGTGTGGAGGCTGCTAACGGACTGGAAGCCCAGGCCATCCTTGCTGACTGCCGAGGAGCTGCTGGCGTTGGTGCCCCAGGTGAGGCTGTTAGAGGGTCCCGAGTGGGCTGAGCTGGGGCTGGAGGCCAGCGGAGACTGGTTGAGGTCCACGTTCTTACTGTACAGAGGGCTGCTGCTCCCGCTGCTCAGGGCGCCACTGCCTGACGGTGAGTCTAGATTACCTTGCTGGGTCATGGTGGCATGAGGATTGGAGATGACCACCGAGTTTTTCATGTTTTCAGCTGTAGCGATGGGCACTTGCTTGGTAGGCTTTCCACCAAAGAGTCTGTAAGAGACAAAGTGTTGTGTGGGATGAATGCCCAGTGCCAAGGGCATCTGACTGTTAAAGATGGGTGGGGTGCAGGGGTGGGGAATCCCTGGGGAGTGGCACAGCCATCCTACTGAGATGACCATGGGCACTCCATGGGGAAACATCGGCACAGAGCCGGCCGGACCCTGGGTGCATCACAGGGTGCTGGCTTCAAGGTCTAGGCTGCAGCTGAAGCTCTGGTTCTGTCCAAGGCAAAGGGAGTCATTTTCTGTGGTCTCTCCATGCTGTTCCAAGACCTTCCTTCCTTGTCTTTCTTTAAATAGACTAACTACAAAATTGCCCTGGCCCAGGAAATATCCAGAGGGAGAAGAGCTGTCTTTTTTTTTTTTTTCTTTTTGAGTTGGGGTTTCATTCTGTCACCAGACTGGTGGCATGCTCCCGGCCACCACAGCCTCGACCTGCTGGGCTCCAGCGATCCTTCTGCCTCAGCCTTCCAAGTAGCTGGAACTAGAGGCGCGCGCTAGCACACCCGGCTCATTTTTTATTTATTGTAGAGACGAGGTCTCACCAAGTCGCCCGGGCTGGTCTTGAACCCGCGGGCTCAGGCAATCCACTCGCCTTGGCCTCCCAAAATGCTGAGATTACAGGCTGAGCCACCGAGCCCGGCCAAAGAGCTGTCTTAATCAACTGCAACAGATCGGCGCCAAGGGATTTGGATTCTTTGATCACTAAGCACCACACACAGAATCAAGAACAGGAGTTTAGATCTGGAAAATTATCTCCCCAGTGATATCATCAACAGAAAGCCTGATCTGAAAGATGCATCTTTTAGGGCCAGAGAACTGGAGTTATCCAATGACATACATAGCAATCTTGCCAGGTTCACAAGACATCAAACCAGAAACACTGGGCATGAACTGTGTTCCCATGATGGAAACACAGAAAAGTCATTCCATGTCATCTCCCCTGCCCAAAACTGTGCCGTCAGACTAGAAAGGATGCCATGAATACCCCCTCTTCCACTGGTAGAGAGCTGTCTGGTAGATTGGTGGAAATGTCTTAACATCGGAGTAAAGGTCCACATTCCAGAAATGCACAGGCTTTATTCCACCTACTAAAACCCATGTAGAAAATGTATCTCTACAAAGAGGCATAACTTCTACATATTCTGACAGGAAGATGGCCTTTCACTCAGCGTGGTGTGAGTTTGATCTCTGTTCCCTCCAAACAGCCCTACGAATCTCAGTTATTATAAAGACAGACAAACAAACAACCAATCAATCCCCACTATGGTGTCTGGTGACAGAGGAGAAAATCTTTTTGCCTGGTGACAACTGGGGAATGAAATATCCTAATGTAGAATCTTGGCTTTAGAATGCTTACATACGTCCAGTGACAGGAACCTCATTACCTCCAAAGGTTACTCGCTTCATGGTCAAGTACTTCCAATGGTGAGAAGAACGAAATCTCATCCATCTTTTCCTGACATTTACATTGTTTCTCATTCTGCTATGTGTAACTACACAGAAAAAGTCCAATTTTTTGGCTGTTAGTCTTCAAATCATTTGAAAAGTGCAACCTACATTTTACTTAAGACTTCTCTTCTCCATACTCATGCACACAGAGATAATTGAGAACACTTGAATGATTTAGGCAAAATGTAATCTACCAGGAATTGGCTGAGTGGTGAACCACGTGGAGCCTAGGGAGCCCAAGGAGCTCCGTGCATTTCAGGTTTTCTGCTACCCTGGCCTAAGAGTCTAGTAATGTGCTTTTGCAGTTGCTAAAGGAAATCTACAATACCAAAGAGTGAATATTACACATAACACTTGAGGCAAGAAACAGAGAACACTTTCATTTACAAGGCGATCTGTTAGAACAACAAAGAGCAGCCTAAGAAGACCTTCCCCATGAAAAAAAATAATCATTACTGAAATTCTAATAATCAAGTCTAGACAAAGAACAGGGAACGGCCTCATTACACCTTTCATGTGGAATGCTCCTTCTGAAGTCTTTTCAAACATTCCTGTTCATCCCCAAATATGCGCCTGTGCATATAATTTTTATTTTCTCGCTGCTTCATTTTCTACCCTTGGGACTTACTCATTCTGACAAGAAATTTCCTGGGAAGGCAGGATGAGCTGTAAGCTATGCAGTTGCAGTTTGAGGATGGTTCAGTGGATGTTACCATGAGATAACAAGAATATAAGCAAAGTTGTATACCTTTAAAAGAAACTGTTTTTTAAAAAAGCCAATGAACAATATTTTCATATCAGGGACTTCTACTCCGTGTGGAAATGTGGGAAAATGATGTCTGTTTTAAGGTAACAGGAAATTGATTTCTAAACTTCAGAAACAGTTCTGCTTTAAGAGTTTTTTTGTTTGTTTGTAATAAAGGAAGCTAAAATTTCAGACGAACCTGGAATTATGCATGTAGTATAAAAAAAGTATGCAGGGGCCAGGCACAGTAGCTCACGCCTAGAATCCCAGCACTTTGGGAGGCCGAGGTAGGATAATAACTTGAACCCAGGAGTTGGAGACCCTGTCTCTACAAATTAAAAAAAAAAATTAAGCCGAGCTCAGTGGCTCAGCCTGTAATCCCACACCTTTGGGAGGCTGAGGTGAGTGGATTGCCTGAGCCCGCGGGTTTGAGACCCGCCAGGGCAGCGAGACCTCATCTCTACAATAAATCAAAAAATCAACCGGGCGTGGTAGCGCATGCCTGTAATTCCGGCTACTCGGAAGGCTGAGGCGGAAGGATCGCCGGAGCCCAGCAGGTTGAGGCTGCGGTGGCCGGAAGCGGCTACTGCACTCCAGTCTGGGCGACAGAGTGAGACACCAACTCAAAAAAAAAAAAAAAAATTAGCTGGGTGTGAGGGTGCACACCTATAATCTCAGCTACTAGGGAGGCTGAGGTGGCAGGGTCGCTTAAGCCCAAAAGGTCAAGGCTGCAATGAGCCATGATCGTGCCACTGCACACCAGCCTGGGCAACAGAGCAAGACCCTATCTCTAAAAAGCAAAAACCAACAAAAAAGTACATGAGGGGCAACCCTCTCGGGTCCTCTCCCACTGTGGGAGCTTTTCTGTCCTCTCAATAAGTCCTGCTTTAAGAAAAAAAAAAAGTACATGGGGATGTCAGGCTTCCTGAGTAAGGATCTGTCTGAGGTCACTGCCTGCCATAATGAAGACACTCAGTGACCAGGACAAGAAAAAAATTATCTGCTTCTCCTGAACTTGCCACTTGGGCTTAAGGGTGCATCAATGCCTCATCTTGGATGATAACTAATTTCTACTGAGTGCTTACTATGGCCAGGCAAGGCTATGAAGGTGGATCTTTACAAAACCCTGAGAAAAGTTAGCACATCTCCGTTTTACAGATGAGAAAAGTGAGGCAGAAATGTTAAGAAAGGTTTCGAGGCAGCTAATTGAAATGGACTCAGGATCTGAACCCAGGATAACTGATTCCAGAGGCTTTTTCATCCCAACATAGGAAAATCATCAGTCGACTCCAAAATTGCTGGCAGCATCGGACCAAACAGCTTTACTGGAGGACTGAAGTGGAGAAAAACAGAGGCTGCTTTCACTGAGAAACAGGAAACTAGTAGTCCAGGATGCCATTCCCTGTATTTCAGTTTTGCTCAGTACCATTTACGTACATACTTACCTGCGGAGTGTGGGAGAGGCCACATCTGGATACTTGGCCCCGGGCTGGAGAGTGGCCTGAGCTGGGCTGGACACAGGCTGGGCAGCTGGGTTCACTTTCACCGAGTTACAGGAAGCCACGCTCTCGTTGTCTGACGAGATGCCTTTCTCCTTATCCGTCTGGTTGACAAGACCTGGCAGAGAGCTGCCCAGGGCCGTCTTGGAAGGCTCTCTCAGCTTGGGCACCGGCAGGCCTGCTGACTTGCTGCTGATGTTGGAATCTATGCTGCTGGTGCTAGACCTGTTCCCAGCCCCATTCCGGCTGTTGGACTTACTGGGCCTCGGCAGACTCCGGTACTGCAGGTTCGTTCGGGAGCTGAGGGACAAGTACCCGTCGTCCTGATTGGGAACTCCATCCATGCTCGACTTCCGACCCGCAGACCGACCGACGAGTGCAGATGACTTTGGGATTTTGCCCAGCGTGGCTGACCTGCTGGTGACAGTGGCCCCACTGGCCGTGATCATGGCCAGACCAGCAGCTGAGCCACTCTGCTTCTTGAATCCAAAGCTGTTGGCGTTGGCAGTGGATGTCCTGGAGCTGCTGGGGAGGGTTTTTTTGGATTCGTCACCACTGCTGCGGCCTGCGTCTGAGGGGGAGCGCTTCACCTGGGAGGCTTTGGGAGAAAGCCTTCCTTTCTCAGATACCTTTGCATCGTCTGTTTTTCCTGAGAGAGAGATCAGCGACATTAGCTGCAAACCAAGAGCCCAGCTCATCCATCTCATCTGTTTAAGATGCTCCCTCCTCTGAAGAGCTGGCTCACTTTTCTCTTGGGAAGGCAGAGGAAGGAGCTTTCTATAAAGAGAATATAGCCGACTACTGTCACTGTGAGCCTTTTAGAAAATGTCAATGATTTTACTCATCTGCAAAGCAGTTCAAATTTACTCAGGATAAAGCAAAGCCAGCTAGTCACTGATATATCTGGGGGTGAAAATGACCTGCCTTTTAGCAACCTTTCACCTTGAGTCTATTAAGAGGCTGTCCCTATCATGTACAGGGGGTGGGTACCTCTGCCTTTGTTATATACATATCATGGAAAACATCAACTCAACATGCCAACAGCTTGTAAATCACACTGTTGAATAGTCTGCCCTGGCTGTGCTAACCCTTACCTGGGGCAGAGTTCAGCCAATTCAACATGCCTCAGCTGAACCAGAGCTTACAAGGCTCCCATGTCTACCTATTTCCACTCAGAAAAAGGTAGGGACGCGACCCTTTATGAAAGCTGATTGTGAACAGATTATAAGTCCTCAGAGTTAAATCAAGTCCTTGCTGGGGCTACTCTGGTTTTGGTTTTCAGACGGACCACTGTACAGAAAAGACAGAGCTGGCCTTATACTCACCAGTTCCTGGGGTCTTGAGTGCACCTACTGGGGTGGACGGCTTCGTCCTCGGCATGGTGATTCCCACCTGAGCAGTCATGCCTCGCCGCCACGAGCCTGTCTGGGAGATGACGGGATTCTTCTTGCCTGACGTGCTTTTGTCGGACTCGTCAGACACGTCAGAAGGATTCCTCCTCCACCTGGAACCGGGCTCCATCTTTATGCCACTGTCTGACCCTCCGTCTGATTTCTTGACATCCTCACCGGACCACCGGGAATTCCTCTCCACCTGCGAGTGTTTCTCCGCGTCGGTCTGTGAGCAGAGACTCTCTGGATTAGTCCCTCCAAATCCCAGGCAAGCGAGTCCCTCACTCCAAAGGTAAAAATGCCATCACACTGGACTAGTTAAGGGTAAAATAATCATTACTTTAAAAACATTTGGGTTTTCATTCTCTGATTATCTTGTTGAAAAGCCTGATTCTTATATATATATATATATATATATATATATATACATATATATAATTTTTTTTTGGTACAAGGGAGGAAATAATATAAATATAACCTTAGAAAGGAGTAAGGAGGAGGAGGAGTAACAGGGGTCCAGGGAAAAAGAGGGAAGGAGTCCAGGGAGGGGAACCAGCCGGGGGTGTGGTGGGAATTCAGACACCAAATCTCTGCCACTTGGATAACTCCAGTGGTTGGGTCTGTAACCAGCAGCCAGCCTCCCAGTCACTTCCCTCCACTATGCCCTCTTCCCATCACTCCGCTGGCAGCTAGATCTTTGGAAGTGACACACGGAGCATGGGAGCAAGCGAGCAGGGGTGGCTGCTAGTTCCACACAATCAGGGGGAGCCAGGAGCCGGGAAGAGATGGTCCTCACCCATCGCCTCCCTCAGATGCTAAGAGCTGTGGTGCCTGCCCCCACCGGCATCGTTTATATGCCGCTAGCTTGCTCCCCTTGCGGGATTTTGTTCAGACGAGGGATATCATTAGCCGGCTTTCTTTGGAAGAGCGCTGACCTGCTGGTCACGGAACCCAGGAGGGACAGGAGTGTGACGTTAATGATCTCCTGCAGCTAAAAGGCATAGAGCTTACCAGAATGCTTCAGAGGCCTCCTGGGGTTTGAGGCCAGTCAAGGGGTACAGACAGTCGGTGAGGGGGAGGGCACGGGCAGGGAGAAGCAGACAGTAAGTGGGAGAGGGAAGGCGGCAGCACTTTTGGGGTGACCAAACCCGAGTCCCATGTTTGCTATCCTTCACTGCTAAGAACGGGTGTGATCAGCAGGGTGGGAAGAGAGAATGAATATCCAGTCAGAGTGCAGCCTGATGCCTGCTTTCCAAGGGTGGAACACTTGCCTTCCTCCACAAACACGAGGGCTGAGTGGGATACAAGTGAAAACAAGACAGGCAGCCCAAATCACCTCTCTCTCACAACCTTCTCCCCTTGTGAATTCCACTTGCCCATGACAGCTACCTGTGAGTTCTTTGTTTTTTCCCAGCTAGGTACGAGCACCAGAGATACGAGGACAGAAACACACTTCTGACTGTGAGAAGCTCATCTTTCTGAGATGACACATGTGGCACCGAACAGGTGCTTACTTGAAGCTTGGGGAGTTAAGGAAGGAGCAAAGGAACACCCACTCTCCAGGCTACGGCACATTTTAACCAAATTATCTCAGCCTAGCCCAGTCACTACCTGGTTAAGGAGAGTAAGTAGGTAAGCACTATGGTCTTTATCTCAATTTTGCAGACAATAAAGTTACCCATGCCCTTATCCCAACTCGCTCAGCCCAGTGTCTCCTTCCTCTAAACACCTCCAGTGTTGAACCAGAATGAACTCAGTGTCCACTATCTGCCAGGCACCACCCAGGGTCAGAGAATCTGTGGGTAAGACAGGTTTCCATCCCTCATGGAGTTTAAGATCCAGTGAAAGAGGTGGAGATTGAATAAATACATACAAACAAGTGTGGAATTGTGAATTATGAAGACTATTACAAAGAAAGGACAAGGAGTTTGAGAGAGAAATACAGACATTGATCTAATTTAGATTTTGATGATGGGGATGGGGGGCAGCAGTCAGGTATGAGCTTTTGGAAGATGTACCCTAAAGAATGAAAAGAAAGTTAGTAAGGAATCAGTTTAGGGAAGAGCATGCCAGGCAGAGGGAACTGCATGTGCAAAGGCCCGGAGGCAGGAAAGAACTGGACTTTGGAAGCATTCATTTAACAAATATTTACATTGGGATAACACAATGAACAGATGCAAATTATCAACCTCATGGAGCTTATGTTCAAGTATATTCTAACATATTCTAATATGCTTTTTAAGAGGCACTAAAAATTTAGCACGTGCCACATATGTTACTGCATTACTTATTCTTTAAATGCTCTTATATCTATTTTCCATAATCACATCATAATGGTGCCAATAACAGTAGCTTCACAACTAAAATTTATTGAGCACTTACTATGTGCCAGGCACTAAGCTAAGGTGCTTGAAATCCATCATTGAATTCAATCCTTATCAAAAATCTGTGAGGAAGTTACCGTTAATAGTTGCAATTTTACACAAGACAATTGAGGCACAGAGTGGGAAAGAAAATTGCCCAAGGTCACACAGTGAAGATGCTGGGATTCCAGAAAGCCTAATCGTAGAGCCCACGTGTTAACCTTCCTTGAGGATGAGTCCAAGGATATGAGGTGTCTCTACACACCCAGTAGCACGTAATATCAACACCTTCCATCCTGGCAGGCTGGCTGGCTGCTCCTGAACCCCAATCCTAGAGCAGCACTAGCCCAGCATCTGCATAGGACCCCTAGAAATCCAATTTCCTAGAAAGAGTGCACATGCTGGCTTGACTCTCCCCTTCTAGAATGGGGACCATCCAACCATCACACTCCTGCCCTCAACATCCAACCGTCACAACCCCCAGCTCTCAACATCCATCACACCCCCACCCCCAACATCCAACCAGCACATCCTCCACCCTCAACATCCAACCATCACATCCCTGCCTTCAACATCCAACCATCATACCACCCGCCCCCAACATCCAACCATCACATCCTCCACCCTCAACATCCAACCATCACACCCCACCCTCAACTTGGTCCAGGATAGTTGCGTTCCCAGCTCTACTTGAAGATCTGGGCATTTGCCCTGGGACACTCTATTGGTTCTGAGTTCATATCTCTGTAGCAAATCCTTCCTGAGCTGTACCAGACCACGTGGTGGCAAACCCTTGGGATTAAGAAAGAGTACGTCCTAGACTCTGTTCCCAAAGCTCTCAGTAGCGGGGGCCAGCAGGCATGACTTCTTCGTGGGGATCTATCCCATGTGGGGATCTGTTCGGGGTCTATCCTGCCTTCTTCTCCATGCCTTTGCCCATTGTTCCCATCTCAATGGCACCTCCTTTTTTCTGAAGGAGTTTCTTATTACCCTTCCTTGGAAGTCTACTTAGTCATTCACCATTCAAGGGAAAGGTGGAGAAATAGGCCACCCATAAGGACGTCAGAGGGGGACCAATCTTCTCAGGGTGGAACCAAGGTGAGGCCGGAAGAACAGAAGCTTGGGGTGACGTGGAGGAAGAGTGTGGGTTCTGGGTTCAAGTGCTGGGGGCTGCCACTCGTTTGCCCTGTGTGACCCCGGAGGACACTGCTCCACTTCTCTGAGATTACTGCCTTGTGTGTGAAACAGGAATGATCATAAATAGGTATCTGAGAGAGCTGATGGTGGACTCCATGGATGCAGTGTGGGGGATGCAACAAATAGTGGCTCTTTCCGCCACCAACTCTTCCCGACTCTGGAAGTCCTCACCCCTCTGTCGTCATCTTCAGCATCTGCTCCATTTTTGTTTGTTCCATTGGAGGAATAGGCAATTGTCTTTCCTGCTCCTGGGCCACAAGCCACCAGGAAGCAGGGATCCTCCCTCTTCACATCTCCTTCAGAGCTAGATGCTGAGGTGCCTGAAGTCTTGAGCCCCAGTCATCACAGAAAGAATACCTGGCTTCAGCATCGACAGCTGCCAGTCACTCCCCCAGGCACTGTGTCCCTCACACACTTCCAGCTCATCTTACCCCCTCAGGTGTGTTATTATCAGTATTTTACACCCCAGGAAAACATAGGTTTGACGAAGAAGAGTGACTTTCCCAAAGTCAGAAGCAGCAGCTCTCAGCAGGTTGTAGGAAAGGGACCCCCAACTCGTCCCTCCAGCCCCATCCCTACATCCATGACAACATTCAGAGGACAGCCAGATAGCTCTAAGGACATCCGAGGCCATGCAGGACAGGAATCCTCGTCACATAATTCAAAATTGTATTTCCCAGAGTAGCAGAACATAAACTGACATGGAACTGTCTGTTTCCGCTTGTGTGTGTTGCTACACATTTCACAGGTGTTGAAAATGAGAGGAAATCCTGACATGCACAGCTTTGCCCTCAGCACCTGGGATGTTGCCTTCCACAGAACCCAGGGAAAATGTTGAACGTGTGGGAGAGTCATGCGTGTTTGTCAAAGCCCTCTGCCACTAACACACTGTCCCCTAAATAAAATACTTCAAATATGGGTTGCTTTGAAACTGCAAACAAAATAAGAACACAGTCAACATTTAGTGACTGGCATGCATGGAGGAGGGAGAGATGGAGAGAGAGAGGGAAGAAGGAAAGAACAAGACTTCCGAGCAACCGTTTTGCCTTAGGCCCTGAGAGAAATGTGCTCAGATGAAGAATCTCTGGGTCATTTTCACACTCACCCTTGGAGACAGGTCTAATTGCTGCTATGTCACAGATGAGGATGCTAAGGCTTGCAAAAGGTAATTTGCTTATCCCAGGATACCACAGAGTGAGAGCTCAACTCAAAAACTCTGACTTCCAAGTCCACACCATCTTCCTGACACCGTACTGGGGTCTGGCTGCCCAGCTGGAATTAGCAGCTCTCCTGGAGGGAGTCACTCAAGAGGCCCTCAGGTCTCAAGCAGGAGATTCTCTGCTGGACTCCAAGGAGCAGCGAGCACAGAGGCCGATGCTGGATGGCACATGTGCTCCCTGGAGGGCACCCTTCAGTGCCTGTTGACATCACCAAGGAAAACGAAGTCCCTCACAGACAAAGGGAACCTCTGTTCCCAATGATCCACCTCCTCCTCTTCCAATCAGCTGCAAGAGGCTGTGCCTTAGGGTTCCCAGACAATCACTGTCTTGGGTGCAATTCCTTTCAGCTGTTCCTCAGGGGCTTTTCAGATGGGAAAACCCAAGCACCTGTCCTCAACTGGCTTTCCTTATGGATATGCCAAGCCACTTCCTCTTGCCTCCCCATGTCTCGCCTGGCAGACTGGGTGCTGCCTCCCGGTCCAAGGTAAACCAGCATGTGACAGAGACACATATGGACCAGAGTGCAGAAGGCGCAGCTCCCAGGAAGGGTGCAGTGCACATCTCCCCGTAGCCTGATGCTGCTCACAGAGGAGTAATGGCCCTTAGCGTTCCTCAGAGTGATATGGGGGAGAAGGGTGGGAGGCTGCAAAGTATGCTGATTCAAATATTTTGAGATGCTCCCTGGACAGAAACAAAGAGACTGTCACTAAAAATCCATTTAAAGAAACCATCGCAATAGAAATCATAGCAACTATTGGTGCAGTCTGCATTTATTTTACTGCTACTTTTCTCATTTCAATTTTAATATTTTGAACCCAGGTAGTTGTATAGGAAAAAAACAAAACAAAACCACCCAATGAATAATAAACCCTTTGCCCCCCTTGAAATAACTTCTGATCTTGATCAAAAGATGTGTGTAGAATTCTTGAATCTTTTCTGATGTGACATTAGCAAGATGAAAGCAGAGTTGATCCAAAGAGGTGGGGCCTTGGCATTAACCAAATTCAACTGTATCAGATAGGAAATCATTTGCAAATCCCAGATGTTTGCTTTGTATCAATGTGGAACAGAGATTCCAACTCTGGCTTTGCAGAAAGGGAACAAAGAAAAAGAAATTCTTCCAATACAGCATGTTACTGGCTCAGCCTGCATCTTGGGAACAAGCTTCTCCTATCTTCCAAGTTAATAAGGGAGCCTTCTCTGATTTTCCCTCTCTCTGCAGTACATCTAATAACCTTCCTGGCTCCTGGATACACACGTCTGGGTGATCGATGCCTTGGCTCCTACCTTATTTTCTAAGGACAGTCTGGAAACTGGGTGGTGGTTATCTTGAATATGGAATGAAACTCAAGAAAAAAAAATTAGTGTCCACAGCGACAGGAAAACCGGTGGATAGTGACATTTGGCATATAGATAGGGGCAGGGACATGGGCTGGCTGAGTGTTTCTCACTTGTGTCTAAACACTGATTAGACAGTGGTCACTCTTGGGCAGTATGACTGGGATTGTGTTTGTTTTTTGTATAGTGAAGTGTACAATCTTAAGTATACAGCTTGAATAAATTTTAGAAAATTAGCATACATCCTACCACTCAGATCAAGACATAGACATTACCAGTCACACCAAAATGACCCCCTTCCAGTCATTTGGGTAGATTTTTTTTAAAAAAAAACAACCACCACAACATACCCTTACTTCGATATAATAATTGGAAAATCTGGCTAAAACAAGAATGCAAGAAGTAATTGGCACTCCCGTGGGCAACACCTAATCTATTTCATCAGGCCGCCATTGCTTCATTTCTGTGGGGCAGAATTACTCCCACACTGATGCATCCTTTCCTTAGCCCTACGCTCGAAGAAGAGATACCTGTGAAAGAAGAGAGATTTCCAAATCAGCTCTTCTCTGTGCAAAGTTAAAAAAAAAAAAAAAACAGTTAAGAAAGGAGGAGGATATGGAAGGAAGTGGAAGAAGGGGCAGTGCTAGTTCTGCCCTCCCCAAGGTCACACCAGGAGGCTTTGTCCCCATCAGAGTTTCCCATGGGTCCGCTCAAGACAGCGGTTAGCCCCCACTAGTGGGAGGGACCAATCATGAAAAAGGCTCCAGCCCACTATGCCAGCACCGCCACGGTTGACCAGTCCTTATGCCGATTAGTCTCAAATTGGGGACAGGCTGTGAGGACAGCATTTCACTTTCCCAGGGTGTAATATGGACTTATCAGAACCACCCCCTGCGATCACCGAGGAATGTTGTGTGGGCCAGTGAACCTGCCTATGCGTAACAGCACCATATTTGAAACATAAAATCTAAGAGTGTAACACAGGGGTTGAAAACTCAAACGCCTCAAGGCCCGGGGCTATTTTAAAGAATGCGGCCAGCCAGCAGGTAGTAGCTGGGTCCACTGGAGCAGGAGTGGCCAGTCTAAAGGGAGCACATCCTGGGACATCTGCTGATTGTCACCATGTGGAGAATATAGGCTCAAGGCAGCAATATCACCTGATTTTTCAAGAGAAAGCAGATATTTTCATGTGAAATATGCAATTTTTAAAATTTGATATGGAATCTGGTTTTAAAAGAAGAGTAGGCCAGGCTCGGTGGCTCAGTCTGCAATCCCAGCACTTTGGGAGACTGAGGTGAGTGGATTATCTGAGCCCACAAGTTCGAGACCAACTCAGGCAACTTGACAAGACCTCATCTCTACAATAAATCAAAAATTAGCTGGGCACGGTAGTGCGTGCCGGTAGTTCCAGCTACTTGGAAGGCTGAGGTGGAAGGATCGCTGGAGCCTAGCAGGTCGAGGCTGCAGTGGCTGGGAGTGTGCCACTGTACTCCAGTCTGGGTGACAGAGTGAGACTCCAACTCAAAAAACAAACAAAAAAAGGATAGTAACACTATGGGCCAAACTAAACACATCGGCAGGGAGATGTGACCCCTAGACCAACAGTTGGCAGTTCCGAACCTCATGTCAGAACATACTGGCCATCCAGTCCGGGGTTCACATCCTTATTCCCACCCCATCCCCCTGAAGGATCAGACATGCACCCCCAGACAGCAGTGGCTCACTGTGGCAAAGAGGGGACCTCCACTCCAGGCCGAGAACTGCTAAAGTCTAACATCCTTTTCTGTTTGTTTTTTGTGAACAGATTATGAGACGGAGATTCAGGGAGGAACATTAGTCCACTAGGGCCACACAGTGAGGATGGCGAGGCCTCCATCCTGTTTCCACCATCCACGCCTGACGCCTCCCTGCTGGTAGAGGTCAAGGTCGAGAGGTGACAGCAAAGGCAGTAGGAGGTTGGGCCTCCTCTCATCAACCTGGGCACTCTGGTCACCCCACAAGCCCGAGGCTCCCTGCTGGCAGGGGCCACTGAAGAAGCCCGGGAGGGCGTGTGTCCCTTACCTGCACATCCAAGTTTTTTCGAGAGGAGGCAGGTGTATTGGCATAGGAGCTGATGGAGGAGCTGGTATTGATGTCATCGGTGCTGAGGTTGTCTATGGTGTCGCTGATGCCGCTGCTGACGGAGCTGCTGTCATCCCAGCTGTCAAGACAAATACATCCCATCCTGAGCACCCAAACCTCATGCTGTTCCAGCCCAGGCTGACGACACAGACTGATGGGCACCGTCCCCGAGAGGACCTGGCCGGTGTCATGAAGTCCCGGACAAAGTTCTTTTGCCTCAGATGTGACTTATCCCCAAGGATACCATTAGCCTTGGTGTTGGGATTGGCGGACGGGTAGGAAGTGGCTGGCAGGCCCTGTCCCCAAACTGTGGGTGCTTCTACAAGCAGAGGTGGCTATAGACACTACCTACATCCCACAATCTCCTCACTTCACCTCAGGGATTTTATAAAAGCCAACTGCTCTTTCCCAGGCCTTGGGGAAGGGCAGGGGCACAGTGAATTCGGGGAGTGGAGCTAAAAGTGTGCAGGGAAAAATTCCATACTGGCCCCTTGCGTAGGGGTCAGAGTGGGCAGAAGAGCTGTAGTTTGGCTTCTCTGGAACCCACTCCTGGGATAAAATGCCAAGGGAAGGAAAATGGTGACAGCCAGAAGAACCTATCAACTCGATCAGTAGCTCTGACTCTAATAATATCCCAGAGTGCTTCTGAAATAGAGTTCTTCATTCCCCAGCCCCAGGCTGATCAAATCAAAGCTCTTTGCAGTGATTCTCCATGATTTCTCCTCTGTACCATCCATCTCCCCCACCTACTGACACAGCAGCCACATTTAATCCAGCACCCGTCCTATCACCTCTGCTTGCAAAATATATTCAAACGTGCTCAGCCCCTCTGTCCCCTCCACCCCCACTGCTACCTGCAGTTCACAGTGCTGTCAACTGCCTGGGTTATTGCTAAAAGGCCATCTCTGTGGTCTGCATGCAATCCCTAATGATCCATCCTCCTCACAGCAGACAGACTATCCTATCACCCTGTTGCTTAATACCCTTGAGTTGCTTCTCAGATGCTTCGAGTTCAAACTCTCCCCACTGGCCCACACAACCCTCTGAGATGACCTTACTTTCCCATCCTGTCTCTGACCCCCTTTCTCCATTGTGATTGGCTCTGGCCACATGGATGTCTGTTCCTTCTAAGTCCAGACTGTCCTCCTCTTCAGGGTTTTGAGTTGATTGCCCCTCTTCCTAGACACTTGTCCCTGCCTCCTTCTCATCTTTCAGATCTCAGCTGAAGGGTTACCTCCTCAGAAAGGCCACCCCAATACCCATCAAACCCACCACACTCTGTCACACCACCCGGTTCATCTGCTCATGTGTTTGGCTGAGGGGTGGCAGATGCCCAGGAAATACTTGCTCATTGAAACTCGCGGTAGCAAGAGTAGTGACAAAGCAAGCTTCTAACATCAGTGTGATACCTCTCTAGCCGACCTCGTAGAACAGGATAAGTATTGCTGTTTGTCTGCTGTGCAGGTGGAGAAACTGAGGCTTAGAAAGGTGACACATGGAGTAGATCTGGATCTGGCCACCCTGACTCCAGAGACACCCTCTCTACTGTGACACCAGATGGCTTTCCATCATGTCAGTCCTCAGCACATACCTGACATGACATGCCCCACTTCCCCAGGAAGAAGCCAGGCTTGGGATGTGAGGGATCCTGGTTCAAGGTCACACAGCCAGGAGTGGCAGGTCTGACACCTAAGCATTGACTTAACCACACTATTCTACCACTCAGCCTTCCAGCGTGTCTTGCTGAAAGCCCCACAAAGCGGCAGCATGAAGCCTGGGAAATACAGAGCACTGAGATCTCAAAAGCCAACCCCACCACATACAAACATTTACCCCAAAGAAGCCCCAGTTCATTCCACCAGCTTGTAAGACACCTGCAGGTACAGCCTGAGCTCTGCTGATCAGGCAGAAAGACAAAGGCTTACTGAAAACCAGTTTTCGTCACCTTTCCCTTCAACACTCCAATTTGGCTTCCAAACCTGAAGGATCCCACAGAAATGCAGGAGAATGCAGGAGGGTGGTCCAGGGAGGGAGGGTAAGGCAGAAGGGTGAGAGCTCAAAGAAAGATGTGCTGTGGGTGAGCTCACAAAAACCAGAGGGGCCTGCAGCTCTGGGCCTCCACTTACGTAATTTGACTTTTCCCATCCCACCACCCTGTTTCGAATTCTTCCGGTGAGGTCTTGTCCACATCCTCCTGCCCATCCAATTCATTCCCTACTCTGAATTCCTCCACAGTGTCACAAATCTATATTTGCTTCTGTGTCCCCCGCCACAGAGTCTTCTCATCATTCTCTATAAGGGGTCTTCCTATCTGCCTGCCCAGCAATTAACACCTGAGAGCTTACCATGAGTCAGGCATCATGCCGGGTACTTTAAATATACTGTTATACGTTCCTCAAGTCTTCACATCATGCCTGCAAGGTAGGTATCAACCTGCCCGTTTACAAATGAAGAAATTGAGACTGAAAGAGTAATGACCCTAACCAATGTCGTTCAGCCCAGCCCCAAGAATGGCTACTACACTGTCACCTGCCTGAGAAGGAACTAGAAAGAAAAGCTCAGCTGAGCAGGATAGGAGAGTGCCCCTGACATTACTCGAGCCCCCCATATGCAGCCATACCTGAAGCCAGAAGCAGCTCCGGGAGGCCCAACCGTGTGAGGAGGTAAATTCCCTCTTTCACTCAGAACTAGTTCGCTTAGGTCTTGTCACCGGGCAAGCTTGTGTTAACTAATGGGAAGCTGCAATTTGTTTGTAAAATGACTCCAGACATGTGGCTGAGAGTCAGACAGGAAAAATGTAGAAAGCCTGCCGAATTCACTCAGGCAGTGAGGACATTAGTTGGCTCTAATCAAGGGGCAGAGGAAATTAGGTACAACCTCGATGAGGTATGAAAGTCCACTGACCCAAATCGGGCAATACATGTTGAAAGTGGTTACAAAAACTGATTAGGATGAAAACTTGAAAGAAACCCAGAGAGACTGTGTTTATTATGTGGCTAAATGAAATTCCAGCCAAGAGGCTCAGGGACCCCGATGACATGGCAGAAAGAACGACAGTGTTTTCGGCTCTGACTCTGGAGCAATGACTCTGGAAGATGACCTGACCACTCCTGTGTCCTGGTCCTGAATCTGACTGAGAAAAGCTGTGTGATGCCCCCCAGCCCACCTTGAGACAATAAACCGACTCCCTTCACTTGGGAGTATGTGATTCTAAAATCTGGGAAAGGTTTAAAAAGACGGAGAGAGATGATAAAGCAAATCATAATATGAACACTTGAGATTAAAGCTCTGTGACCATTACGTTAATCTCTGTGTGTTTCTAGCATTTAAAAGAATACATAGCATATAAGAGAATCTCACAAGCCGTCTTGTGATTTTGATTTTAAAGGAGTATGTTTTTAGCTGAGACTCTTAAGATGAATAGTTAAAAACTGGATTAAGATGATAAAAATAATGGAAATATTTAAAATAATTTATGACATTTGTAACTTTAATTTACTTGATTTACAAGAGCTGTTTAAGTGCTTAGAAGGATTTTGCTTGTTTAGCTGGTAAGTCTACCATGTCAAACATTTGAAGAGCTCAAGGAAACCAGGTATGATAAATTTATGAACGTAATCTAAAATATTTAAGGAAACTTAATTATCCAAGCTTGTAAACAGTGCTAATTGTGTAGGTAAAGTCGTTCTGTTAAGTCTGATTTAATAAAGCACTAATTGATCACAAGTGAAAATGACCTTAATTTATACCAAAACATGGCCATTGCTTTACTAAACTCTGATCTGGCCATGTGGCTCTTTGAGCTATGAGCACCATGTTTTCCTAGCTTAGACCCCCTCTTCTACCACAGGGAGGTAATCTCTTCTCTCTTTTTCTCTAATTTCTAAATAAACTATATTTTCCGATCTAAAAAATTCTTTTATACCAAAACATTTGATTTATAAATGAGATGTATAAGAAAATCTAGGTTTAAAACTTAAAACTGTAGCCGGGCTCGGTGGCTCAGCCTGTAATCCAGCGCCTTTGGGAGGCTGAGGTGAGTGGATTGCCTGAGCCCGCGGGTTCGAGACCCACCTGGGCAGCGAGACCTCATCTCTACAATACATCAAAAAATCAGCCGGGCGTGGCAGTGCACGTCTGTAGTTCCGGCTACTTGGAAGGCTGAGGCGGAAGGATTGCCGGAGCCCAGCAGGTCGAGGCTGCGGTGGCCGGGAGCGGCCACTGCACTCCAGTCTGGGCGACAGAGTGAGATTCCAACTCAAAAAATAAATAAAACTTAAAACTGTAACAAATTAGATATTAAAGTCTAGTTAACTTGAGAAGGTTATTTTGGGGCATAAATGCACTCTAAAAAAATAAGACATTTAAAAAATATTAGAGCAGATTTTACTTTTTGAATGAATGAATGATTTTTACATGAGTGACTAGAAGAATAAACAAACCCAGGGCAGTATCTCCTCTCACCAGTGTCTGCCATGCCTGTTCACCTTCTCTTCTGCACTATAAGACTGTCACAGCTCCCAAATTACTCTGAAAATGTTAGTAGAGACAGCATTGTGCCTGCCAGCCAGGCAGCAGCATCCCAGGGCCTCCTCCTGAGAACAAAAAGGAACATGGGACACAGAGCTTGGCTGGCTTTCCCATTCCTTTTTTTTTTTTTTTTTTAATTTCAAGACAGTACATCAAAGATATGACTGACAAATTCTTTGACTGGAGAATCTAGAGAAATGGCTTGAAGATGCTTCTATTGATTTGACAGAACAAGCAACATAAAGGGCATCATTTCCTAGCCAGATCACCGCATGTTCCTTCTTCTCTACTCAATGAAATGTCCTACTTTGGCCAAGTCAGATAATGGCATCACTGGAGTTAGAGTGACCAGATTTAAAAATGACTTCTACCTATTTTTACCCAATGTGTGGTGGAAGGAATTCCTTCAAATGTTGACTGTTTTTCTTCAAACCTCATCAACTCATTAATCTTGGACCCTGAACCACGGGCCTTGAATTCATTCATTCATCTCAGCCAGTGAGCCAGTGCCCTCCATGTCCTGGCACTGTGCAAGGCATGAGGGATACAGTGATGACTCAGAGTTGTCCCCATCCTTGACCTTGTGGCATCCAGTGGCCATGATGGACAAGAGCACAGATCAGACACAAAGGAAAACATCAAACAGGGAGATGAACACAGGGCACCAGGTGGAAGCAGCACTGGTTCCAGATATCATCTCTATAGTCTCCAAGGTCTTCTAAAGCCACCAGCCAAGTCTGCAGGCAAAGAACTCATTTCGCAGTGAATGCTCCAAAGCTCAGGCCCACCCGCACTCTGGGTTATGTTGTTTTCTCCTTCAAGGCACAGACACAGAAAGTTCAGACAAAGCACCAACACTGAAGATCCCAGTCTCCTCTTTTGTATAACAGAGGAGCTGGGCTTAGTCATCCTGAAGGTTCCTTTCTAAGTGACATCCTGTGAGTTTACATTCAGAGAAAAGTTGGCACAAAGGCAAAACATGGGCATACCGAAGGTCCCCACAGAAGCCTCTCCCCCCATTCAGCAAAGGTTGCCCGACAGGTAACACCATCCTTAATCTCTGAGCTTCTTCGTTGCTGATTCCACCCCTTGGATTATTATTTTTAAAAACCCACAGAGAGTATTTGAAATAGATGCCAATACATCTGAGACAACTGGCTAGCCTTGAGTAGTGACTGCCCTTGTTTGACAGAGGTGTGCTCTCCCATCTGACACATCCCGTATGAGCCTTTAAATTCACACGTGCCACCTGTGTGGCCCTGCGATTTGAGTTTGCAAACCCTGGTATAGAGGCAGAGGCGTTACGAGCCCAGAGAGAATCTGCATCAGACCATGCTATTTATCTACTAAGAAACAGGACGCAATCTTATGCTGATAGCCACCACTGACAGTGTTACCAAGCATACCAGGCACTGAACTAGGCACATCATATCAATTACTCTACTCCCATCTCCCCCTGGATGAAATGGAGGCATAGGACCCACGGCTCATCAGCAGAGGGGATTCATACCAGGTTATAATGACTCCATGCAGCCTTCTGGCTCATCAGAAAGCTAGTACATATAATGGCATAATAATCATGGCATATAGATTTAGAAACCACAGATCACCAGCTTTGAAATCTGTCTGCCAACCAGCCTAATCACAGCAGAACCTCTACCTGCAGTCAGCAAACAAGTGTAGCAAGAACAGACCCCATCTAGGCCAACATGTAGCATGTTAATCAGAACTGAGGCTCTCAAAGCCTCAGCTGTTTGCTACCTCTTAGAGAAATGCAGATGTAAAGAGCTCTACAAAAGTGACCGGAAAATCCATTTCAAAGTAGAAGGGCCCATAAAACCAGGAGATCCTGTTTCAGAATCTTACAAGGGATGCTGACATCACTGTGTCAGGAATCCGAATGCCACTCAGAGGGCTTAAAGCACAATTCCAACAGCCTAAAGACAAGCTATCTGCTATGAAAAATGCAGGTGAAAGAATCATAAATTATTTCAGCTTTGCACGCTTCCTGTTTTTACCCCACTGCTGTGTGGAGTGAGCATTCCACAGAACTGGAAAGGTAAACCTGACTTCACCAGGACCCCAGAGAAACCATACCTAATATAGACACATTTTAAATATTGAGCTCTTCCACGAAGGTGTCTAAAAATAGCAGGAAACTGTAATGATCCTGAATTAACATGATCTTATATTTGCAACGTCATGTCTCAGGAAGCCAAAAAGCAAAATAGAATCCCAAGGTTGCAGGGATGATTAAACAGATTTTTCCACTAGGATTTACATGCCCTGGCCTTCAGAAAAAAGACTTGAGGAATTATTGAAGGATTTGGAGGAAAGATCATTAGACTTTTCAAATGAACCCCCTGTGAGAGAAAGCTGTTTATTCATTGTGCTAAATGATGTTGTAAAAAAAAAAATCAGATTGCAGATATATATTAGTTCTCCTCTGCTCACTAATAAAACCACTGCCAGTTCATGGAGGTGAAGTTACTATAACTAGGATTCTGCAAAGCGGTCTCCACAAAACCAGGATCTGAATCCTCCCTAAACTCCAGAGACTGGGTCTGCTCCCAGGAGGCCCTGTCTGTCCTCAGAAACAGCCGGCACTGCGGCCACCACCTCCGCCACCGCCCCCTGTCTGTCTCTTTCCAGGTGATGAAACTGAAACTCACACGGTCATAGTCACCACCAGCTGCCTCGGGCCTTACCTGCTCAATTTTCCAGTTCTGCTCCAGAATCCAGGCAGAGCCCTGTGCCCCCTTATGTCTGCCAGACAGCTGCACTCAGTTGCGAAAAGCCCAGACTGGTGGAACTTGTTTTCTGGCTATTGTTCAAGGCAATTGTTCCTGTGAAACCCCAGGGCCTGAGCGGAATGAGATCCTTTGGTGTGGATGAGTGAGCAAACCCAACCAAAGGCTTAGCAGTAACCCCTGGGGAAGGGAAAGGGCTTGGCTACCTCCATTTCCCACCAAACAGGTAGGTTAACCATTTCCTCCCCTGGAGGTTCCCAGGAGCATCCTCTCCTCCAACCATTGCTGGGGCCTATTAAGAAAAGTCACCTTTGGCTGGGCTTGGTGGCTCAGCCTGTATCCCAGCACTTTGGGAAGCCGAGGGGAGTAGATTGCCTGAGCCCGCGGATTCGAGACTCGCCCGGGCAACTTGGCGAGACCTCATCTCTAAAATAAATAAAAAATTAGCTGGGCATGGTAATGTGTGCCTGTAGTTCCAGCTACTTGGAAGGCTGAGGCGGAAGGATCGCCAGAGCCCAGCAGGGCGAGGCTGCAGTGGCCGGGAATGTGCCACTGCACTCCAGTCTGGGCGACAGAGTGAGACTCCAACTCCAAAAAAAAAAAAAAAAAAAAAAAAAAAAAAGAAAATTCACCTCCAAGGAATGCAACAGGACTCCTGCAAAATCCTACCTTATGATAACACAGCCAACTTTAAATGAATTTGAAAGTTGTGCCATCTGCACTTCATGTATTCTTTCAGTACAACCTCATAAATCTATGATAAAAATAATTACCAACACTTATTAATGGATTACTCTGTGTCAGGCCCTGCTGTTACTTAACATATTTTCTCCCAGGTGCCATGAGATAAATACTAATACTATACCCATTTTACAGATGAGGCAATTGAGGCTTGGAGAAAATAGTCGCAAGGGTCACACAACTGGGAAACGTTGAAGCTGGGAGTTAAACCCAGATCCAAAAGTGTTTCACCACCCTGCTTGTTTACTCATTTTATACATTTTAGTGAACATCTACCATGTATATTAGAGGGGCTTCAAAGTTTTCCACACCAAAGAAGGTACAGTTACTTGAGTTAAAACCACAAGAAAGCCACCTCTCTCGGGTTGACCTCTGGGACCAGCCTACCGGGTCTGCAGCTCTGGCACAAAATGACCCAGACCCAGACCCTGAGCATGAGTTAATGCAAGGGGAGAGTGTAGACATGAACCCCAGCAAAATCAGTCTTATCTAGTCCCCCTAATCCAGGAGGCTCTGCATGAAGGGAGCATAGGCTTTGCAGAAGAGATCTCTTTGTTTGAATCCTGGCTCTGCTATATACCTCCTCGGAGTCCCTTCACCTCCAGATACCCCAGTTTCCCCCGTGTGGTACAGTGCTAAGAATACTTGGTTCTCATAAGCTTTTTGTCGGGACCCAATCAGGGAGCGTGTGCACAGGTCTCCAGGCATATGGGTGCTAACCCATGCATGTCTGCTGCAGTCCAGAGGATGAGGAACCTGGATGCCGGGAACCTGAATGCAGGCCGGCACTGTGAAAGTGACAGCAAAGTTTGAGGCACGAACTTGCTTCTTACTGCCATAAATGGATTGCGTCCCGGGGGAAGCAGCTTCTACAGACTGTGCCAGGTGCAAAGCCAATGCTTTGGAGCAGAGAGAGGGAAACACAAACCCCATGAAGAGGTTTCCAAAGGGATTTAGAAGCAATCAGAATGCCCGGGTCTTGAGTTTCACCCCATAGCACCTTTGTCCCATTTTGGTAACTCATTCCTTGACAAGTAGGTGGTCCTCTGAGAAAGCATGAAATTTTTCCCTTTGGCTTCAGGGGCTTGGTCAGGTTGGAAACCCCAGAGCATTGGCCTCTTATGCCTCAGACCCTCATTGTTACAATAGGCACCAGCGTGTCTGCTGACCTCAGCTCACAAAGCCCTTTCTCCTCCGTGGCTCCTCCAGAAAGAACTGCTTACACTTGGGCCACAGCCGGCTGGCTCTTGCCAAGGATCTCAACACACTCATCCTGGTTTTCTGTTTAGCAGAAGATACGTTTCCCCTGAACATCAACAGAATTCATTATGTTACAGCTAAAGAAAATAACAGCGGACGAATACACAAGGTCAAAAGTTATGTGACCTGCTCAAAGTGGCAGAGTTAATAAACAGAACTGGATTTGAATCCCGATTTGTTTGATTCTGAAACCCAAGCACTTCTTAATAGTATTAATTCAATGTAAAAATGAGGCAAAGATGCTTTTAAGCCAGGCTCGGTGGCTCAGCCTGTAATCCTGCACCTTTGGGAGGCTGAGGTGAGTGGATTGCCTGAGCCCGCGGCTCAAGACCCGCCTGGGCAGCGAGACCTCATCTCTACAGTAAATCAAAAAATCAGCCGGGCGTGGTAGCGCGCGCCTGTAATTCCGACTACTTGTAAGGCTGAGGCAGAAGGATCGCCGGAGCCCAGCAGGTCGAGGCTGCGGTGGCCAGAAGCGGCCACTGCACTCCAGTCTGAGCGACTGAGTGAAACTCCAACTCAAAAAAAAAAAGAAAAGAGAAAGAAAAAAAAAAAAACATTTTGAGCCGGGCTCGGTGACTCAGCCTGTAATCCCGCACTTTGGGAGGCTGAGGTAGTGGATTGCCTGAGCCTGCGGGTTCGAGACCCACCTGGGCAACTCGGCGAGACCTCATCTCTACAATAAATCAAAAAATTAGCTGGGCGTAGTAGCGCGCGCCTGTAGTTCTGGCTACTTGTAAGACTGAGGTGGAAGGATCGCCGGAGCCCAGCTTGTCGAGGCTGCGGTGGCCGGGAGTGGCCACTGTACTCCAGTCTGAGCGACAGAGTGAGACTCCAACTCGAAAAAAAAAAAAAAAATTTTTGAGTAGTTCAAGGAAAGGGGTGGAGGCCAAATCTCAGATGGCACTGGCCATCTGCCTTAAATCTAGAGTAAGTAGAATGGGACATTGAATCCTGACACCTACATAACTTCCTCCCACATTCACACACAATGAGCTCCCAATACATCTCAGGGATGGGAAACCCAATGGACAAAACACACCCTAGTTACCCCAGGGCAGCCAAGAGAGGCAGCTGCCTCCCAATCAAGTTTGTCAGAGGCTTGCCCTTAAGCTGCCTCCTTCCTGGAGCAAGCCGAGAAACGAGAAACCACCACCCAAGTCGACTCTACAACCCCACGGAAGCTCAGCCCTAGCAAATTAGGTGCCCCACCCTCACACACATATGAACAGCTGGTGCCAACAGCATTCACACGCCAGGTGGACATCTTCTCCCTCCAGGACTCGATAAGTCCAACTTCTTGGGAGGCAGCCCCAGAATGCCAGGGCAGTGCCAGCAGCCCAAGGCCGGCTCCAAGGACATCGGTCTTCCCTGATTTGACTTCCACTTGGGACCAAGCCTCGCTGATCTATCTACTGCCGGATGGATCCGGCAGTCCAGGAGCCTTGAGAAGACAGAGAACTCCCAGCTGGGTCCCCACTGCTGCCAAAGCATGACTGCTTCTTAATGCACGCCCCTCTCCTCTCCAGAAAGAAGCAGAATCTGAGAAGTTGTTAGCATCCTGTGCCCTTTGCTGAGTCCGACACATCAAAATGCACCCTTCATCTAGTTGGACCCACATTTACAGATAAAGCCTGTTATCATAACTACTCAGAAGGCTGAGACAGGAGGATCGCTGGAGCCCAGGAGTTTGAGACCAGCCTGGGCAACAAGGCAAGACCCTGTCTCATAATAAAAATAAATAATAATTATTAATAACAATAATAGTAAAAAATATAGACAAAACCATCCTGAACACATCTAGCAAGCAGAGTGGTAGAGTGGACCTGGATTCTAATCCCAGCTTTACCTGTTATTTGCTGTGTGACCTTGATCAAGTTACTTAACCTCTCTTAGCTCCCACTGCCTCCTCTCAAAGTTGAGGATAATCTTACTGGCCTTATAACAAAATGAATAAGACAACGCCAGCTAAACGCTTGACACATAGTAGGTAGGAATAAACACTGCTTTTTTATTCCCTTGCCCAGCTTAAAAACAGCAATGTGCTTCCTTGGGCAGCTCTAAAGATCCTCTAAAGATCCCAAGAGAGTCTTCATGCTTAAACTTTCCATGCCATCTCTCCTGGAGCCTAATTTTCAAGGAAAAAAAACCCCAAAAACCTTACCCAGTCATTTGCCATATTAGTAAATACAACCGCAAGAGTTCACCAGGCTCCTTAGAATCCAAACAAAATCTCTCACTGCAAGTCATTTTAATCAGGGCCCTCTGAACCAAGGCAGCCCTTGCCTGGGGCCACACAGCCTCTGCCTCTCTCCAGCTTGCCCCTCCTATGCTAGCTGAAAAATCTTCCCCAAAAAACCTGGAATAAGGATTTAAGACAGCTGTGTGATCACCACTTAATTTTTCAGACTCAGCAACCTGAGTCGATAAGACAGTCTATGAAATATTGACATGAGTTGAATGTCCAGGTGGGTCAAGGACATTTGGGCAATTGTCCTAGCTTCCTCTGAAACCAATCAAGATTGGTGGGAAAGGGGCTGGGAGGGTGGGAAGGAGAGAAGGTACTGAATTTCTTGACTAGTGACCCACCACGGAGCCCACAGTGATTTCAGCAGCTGACTGCTGGCTGTTCTGGCAATACATGCACCACGCCTGTGTGCCTAACCCCATAAATTTTAGGAAAGTGTCCTACCTTGTAAGGTTCCTAGGCCAGAGCATTTCACTACATTGTAGTCCTCGGAGAACAGTGGACAAAGAAGCTGAATGAATCTCACGGGATGGTAACTCCCTGGGCCAGCTGAGCCAGCCCACGCTGGGCCAGGGAACTCAGCACACAGCGACTCAGTTACAGAAGGACTAGCTAGCAGGGATCACCATTCCACAGCCCAGAAAAGAAATCCGATCCCCCAACAAAATTAACCTCTGAAGTGCTGAAGGAGCCAGAGGTCAGGCGGGAGTGCCAGTATCAAGTCAGCTGTGAAAAGTTTCAGCAAAGCAAAAGCTAACACCACTAACTCTGAAACCGTACCGTAAAGCACTGAATAGAAGAGCCTTCCGTAGGGTCCCAGGGGAGTTTCTAACAGTGGATCAAGTTGGAGGAACTCTAAGAGTGAAAAAAATAATTTAAATCCCCCAGAATGTTGTCAAAACGTTGGAGAAAGTTTTTTTTCCAGCCCTAAATGCTACTTTTAATGACACAAAAATATCATTGACCGTGACATTTCTTAGCTCAATCCGACGTCTGAATGCAAAGCATTTGATGAAAACGATTAGCCCACACAGCGAACTTCTGAACCTAAAAGGGAAATGATACCTGTTTACATAGTTAACAACGACATACATTATTTCCGGTGATGTCAATTTTGATGCAGTGCCAACGAAAATACGCATTAATACCTTAGGTTACATATTTCAAAAGAAAAAGAATCTCGGTCTGTGCCTGGCTACATTAAACATTACGGTACAGAGGCTGGAAGGGGAGGTGGGGCAGACAGAGTCCCAGTTCTGGGATGGGAAGGGGTTGCACTAGCTAAGCCCTATTAAAACCTGTAATCAAGGAATTCAGAAGGAACTCTGTAAACAGATGCTATGAACAATGAACAACTGTATTGCTATTGAGAAGTCAAAAGCAAAATTATGTTATGGCCACAAGCTTTTATTTCAAAATGAAGGAGTAAGATGCTCTCCAAAACCTTGACTCTCTCTCCAAAAATCCTACCGGTTGGTTCCTGGCAGCTTTCAAAGACTTTCCCTGAGAAAGGCTTCCCCACCCCCAGGCCTGGACTGCCTCTTCAGGGAGGTGGAGGCGTGGGGGGTTGTGGCCCTGGGGCGGTTAGGGAAGGAAGCAGTAATGGCTCCCAGAGAGGTCTCTGTGTGGTCAGCGTTTGCTCAGCAAACAGAAGCTTTTCAAAGGAGAATGAAGAGCCACTCCTCCCTCACCAAGAGTGGGGGAATAAAAGGTTTGCTCAAAGGGGGAAGGAGGGTCTGTCTGGTGGTGCTTCCCAGGTGAATGAAAAAGCAAACAAGTCTAAGGGCAGAGATTGTCATCTGTAAGGCGTCCCAACCAAAGTTAATCATTCCCATCTCATCCCTCCTGCCCTCCTCTGCTTGAAATAGGGCTCCAACATCTGCAGTGGGGAGTGGGAGGCGGTGGTGGGGCAAGGGGCAAGTTTGGGGGAGGGGGTATAGTCCAGGTTTATTAAGACAAAAAAAGGTGAGATGAATCCAAGCTCTGGCTGACAAAGATGCTTCAAACCACTTTTGACCTTCTGTGTTGCTCCTGGAACTGAACTTATCTTTACAACATGACTTGTTTGAGAATCAGGTCAACCTTGGGGTTAATCAGGGAATGAGACGGTATCCATGTCTATATGTACACATGCATATGTTAACATATTTCCTACAGTTATTCCTTGCTCTAAGCAGATATCATAGGTAAAAATCCTGGGATTTGCCAAGATAAACTAGGGGATGTCGATCCATTCACTCATTAATTCATTGTTCTAAGTGCTGACCATGCATTAGTCAACAAATGGACACAAAAATCACTAATGGAACTTTTTTTTTTTTTTTGAGTTGGAGTCTCACTCTGTCACCCAGGCTAGACAGCGTTGACCTGCTGGGCTCCGGTGATCCTTCCACCTCAGCCTTCCAAGTAGCTAGAACTACAGGCGTGCACTACCAAGCCCGGCTAATTGTTTTTCAAATTTTTTTATTGTAGAGGTGAGGTCTCGCCAAGTTGCCCAGGCTGGTCTCGAACCCATGGGCTCAGGCAATCCACTCGCCTCAGCCTCCCAAAGTGCTGGGATTATAGGCTGAGCCACTGAGTCTGGCTAGAATTTAACTTTTAACAGTAGAAATATAAAATACATGAGATGAAATGTAAATTAGCGATACCTGCTAAGGAGAAAAAATAATGTAAGGAGGAAACTGGGATTTGTCAAAGGGAGGGGGTGTCTGACATTTTACATGGGTGGCCAAGGGAAGATGGCTTTCCCATGCTGCTCAGGAGATGGCTTTTGTTAGAAGTCTGAGAGTGTGGGACCTGGTTATGTGAATGCCTGGGGGTAAAAGACTTCCAAGAGAGGAAAAGATGGGTGAAAAGAACCTGAGATAGAATGCTACTAGCAGTTCATTCCAAGAATGAACAGCTGGAGCAGAGTGAGTGATAAACCAAAGGGGGTCTGGGAGGGGGTCAGGCCAGAGGGGGTTAGGGGGAGACTGCTTGGGTAGAGCCTAGCAAGTCACTGAAAGCATCCTGGCTTTCACCCTGAGGGAGAGAGGTTACACGGGAGGGTTAATAAATGTAATTTCTTCTTTTTATAAAGGCTCATGTAAATCTACATCACTGAATATATCTTTTGATTATGCACAATTTTTACAAGCGTGAGTTTATTGCACAAGATGAAGTCCTTCAAGGGGGTCTCAGCCTTCTTTCTGTGGTTACAAGTAAGAATCATACCTGTCATATGAAAGGCTCTATATTCTTTGCAGCTACAAATTCAGATAAAGTCAGGGCTTCCCATGTTATGAAAGACAATGATCAGCATGAATGAGAGAGATCCAGGTAACGGGAAAGAACAAGGGAGGCAGTTCTACTCACACAGGACAGCAGGTGATTTTTGACTCTTTACAAAGTTCCAGCTCCCCATCATTTCTGGCCCTTGCTTCTAAACAGGCCAAATCTCAAAGCCCTTCTAGAACTCATAACATGTTTCTCCAGAGAAACAATGCTATCAATGATGTTAAGGTTTCCAGATTAACCCACAGAGCCATTTCTTAAATTAGAAAGTAGCCGATAGACTCTACCTAGATATTGAAGATTTAGGGAAAAAACTTTATTCTGGAACTAGAGTACATAATTAGACAAAACAGAAAACCACTGAAATGAGTGTAAAAAGATGTCACTTATCCTCAATGGGCACTTATTTAAACAAAACTAGTGAAGACACTTTGCGCTTTCTTCTCCGATATAATCAGTTTCTCCCGCTTTTTTTTTTGGCAGGGGGAGACAGGGTCTCACTGTCATGCAGGCTGGAGTGCAGTGTTGCCATCCTGTCTCACCACGACCTTGACCTACTGGACTCAGGTGATCCTTCTGCCTCAGCCTCCGAGTAGCTGGGACTATAGTGGTGTGCCACCACACCCCACCAATTTTTGTACTTTTTGTAGAGATGAGGGTTCACTATGTTGCCCAGGCTGGTTTCGAACTCCTGGGCTCAAGTGATCCTCCTGCCTCAGCCTCCCAAAGTACTGGGATTATAGGCATGAAGTTTCTCCCTCCTTACTGGTTTTTCCCGACTGGCTGAGAAATATATCACTCCTCTTACCAAGTAAAACAGAATTTGACCCCATGCCCACATTTTCCTTCATGACCATGCCAGTCTTTGCTCCGTATTACACAGCCATGTTCATGCCAGTCTCTGCTCCATATTACATGCCCACATTCTCTTCCATGACCATGCCAGTCTCTGCTTATATTACATGACCACATTCTCCTCCGTGATCATGCAGTCTCTGCTCCATTTAAATACCCACATTCTTCTCCATGACCATGCCAGTCTCTGCTCCATATTACATGCCCACGTTCTCCATGATCATGCCATTCTCTGCTTCATATTATACGCCCATATCCTCCTTTGTGATCATGCCAGTCTCTGCTCCCTGCTATAGCAACACACCAAAGGAGATCTCTGCACTTCTCATGTCCCATGATCTCTTCGATCTACCACCACCAGGGATGACTTTTGTCCTCAATGCTTCAGTAAGACCACTTTCTGTTTCCCCCCAAGGACATCAATGACTTCTTTCTCGACAAAGCCAGTGGTCTACTCTCTGTCCTTCCCCTCCTTGCGTTTTCAGCAGCAGGCAGCACCCACAGATTCTTCCTTTTGAACTGGTCTCTTCTCAGGTCTCCATCCATCATCTGCCCCTGGTCCCCCTCCCCCTCTAGCTGCGTCTCTTGGGCTCCTGTGCTCACCACCTTCTCTGGACCACCAGAGCTCCGTCCCTAGTCCTCTTCTCTCTCGACAGTCTTTTCCCAGGTGATCTCATCCGTGACTTCTAGGTGTAGACAGACAGCTACAGAGTCATCTCTAGCCTGGTCCTTGTGGACTCAACACGTCTGAAATCAAATGCAGCTTATACAAAACTGTTGCCTCCAATTTCTACTTTGCACCTCCACTTCCAAAGCCTTCCCTATCTCAAGGTGTGAGTGTCCATCAGCCATCCTACTTCTCTCTTCTTGTGTCCTATATAATCCACCAACAAGAACTTCTGGCTAGACCTCTCACATGCACCTTGAACCTGATTCTTGCTCAGCATCTGCAGCAAAATGACCTTGGACCAAGCCACCACGATCTCTCTCCTGCAACAGCCACCTCCCCGGTCAGTCAGCCTTCCCTCTTGTCCCTCTAGGCTCCATCCCCCACACCACAGCAACAGTGATCTTTCTTAAGTGTATATCAGATTGTGTCCCATTCCTGCCTAAAACCCTCTGATAGCTTCCCAGGAAATTTAGAATAAAACCCAAATTTGTTCCCTTGGTCTAGAAGGTCAGATGTGACCTGGCTCCAACCTCTTCATTACGTCCAGGGACAGAGTCCACAGATATGCCAGGCCTCTTCCCATCTCCTAGGCCCTGTGGCTCCTCCTGCCTGGAACGTTTCCTCCTTACATCTCCCGGTGGCTGCCTACTTTTCACCCTTCAGGTCTTGGTTGGATCGTGCCACCTCAGGGATTTCTCCCTAGCCCTGGCTCCCACCACATGGGACTGACTGGTCAACACATCATCCTTCCGTCGGCCCATCCCCTGGAACACAGCCCCTTGAGGACAGAAGTGCTGTTTGCTCTCATTATGAGCCATATCTCACCACTCCAGTGCCTAGAGTATTACTGATATAGTTCTGGACCAACTGAGCATGGGAGAACAAAACAGGACTGAACCTTCTGTGCAGTCTCCTGGCGACCTTGTGATACTTCCAAGCATCTTAGCTCAACGGTGCTTAAAATTTAACTTGGTCACAGGTGCATTTGGGAATCTGACAGAAACTCAGGTCTGTCTCCCCCAAAAAGTGACCAAAAAAGGTAAACAAACAATATTTTACTCCCTATTTCCAGGGATTCACTGATCCCTGGAATCCTCTTCATAAACCCTAGGTTAAGGGCAGCTGCTTCTGAGTTTTATGGCACCAACTTTATACAAGGTCTAGTTTCACTTTTATACCATAGCTTTTGTTTCCTTAATTTGGGAATCAGTACTATACTCCTTTCCGTGGATTTCTTCAGGCTTGCTAGTTACAGGACAAAGAGAGAGAAAGGCAGGAGGAAGGTAGGAAGGGAAGGAAAGCTCACTTGGATGAATGAACAAGAATGGGAAGACAAGGGTTAAAGGAGGACCTGTGTGTGACATACATTAAGAGACGTGACACACACAACATTGTCTGCATGGGACTTTACCGGCTGTGACCTGCAATAGGCAGTGGGAAGGGGGAAAGTACTCCAGGAATCTTCAGTGAAGTTTTCTAAGTATAGGAGTTAGCATTCAGGAGCGTGTGATTTTCAACAGAAATTCTAGGAAACCAGGACGCTTTGGGTAGAACATGAACAACATCCAACAACCAGTCGCCAAGTACAGAACCTAAGCCCCACTGGACAGTGGGAAGATAAGGAGTAAAGGAAGCTGACCCAGCCACAGTGGGCTCTTCACGTGGAAGAGACAGAAAGAAAAATCACCATGGATGTTACAGTCAAAGTGGGGAAAGAAACGGACAGGGTGCTATGAAAGACAGTCACAGGAAGCGCTGACTTTAAATAGTCTGGGCAGGAAAGGTCATTTTCAGGAAGAGACATCTAAAGGAAGATGTGGGAGATGAGAGGGAGTGGGCTGACCATTAGAAGGAGGGAAGCCAGGTGTCCCAGAGGAGGAGATATCAAGCGCAGAGGCAGGAGGAAGGAGGGGCTGGGAGTGCTCGAGGCGCTGGAAGATGGCTACTGTGCCTGGAGCCTTGTAAGTGGGTGACAGGCATTAGCAGAAAAGACATCTACCTTCTGGAGAACTGGCAGACACATCAGTAACAAACGAGGAGTCCTACTGAGGAGTCAACCAAGAGCTCTGGAGACGAGTTCGTGTGTCTCTGCCTCCCTTCCTGTGAAGGTTGTCATGCAGAGTCTCTGCTTCTGCCCGGTCCTGGGAAGTGGGGCCTCATTCTCCATACAGTCACACAGATGATAGATCCCTCCCTAGTTTTCCAATGAGGAGGTGACAGCGTCTTCCAACCTTATGACAAACACATGAGCTGCCTTTCAGTTTCAAATGTTTTATCTTCGGGAATTGTAGTTTCTGTTACCTTTTGTTGGTTAATTCTTGACGTTGTCTGGAGCCCGCACTTGTGGTCTCACACCACTCATGTAAAAGCACACATGTTCCTTAATCTCTGCATGAAAGGCTTCACTTACCAGGAAGAGCATCCAGTCTGTTATCCATGTCATGCCCTTCTCATTCTGATTCTGAAGTCAGAGGCTTCTTAACAAACAGTAGACAGGGGAGGCTGAGGGAACATGGTTATGTGGGTGCCGGCTGGTCTCTTCAGCCTCAACTAACAAATCCAGACTTTCCATCCTCAGTTCAGCATCAGACCTGTCTTTTCTGACAGAGTGCCAATTAGCTATGTCAACCCCCAAATGGCCACATTTCCAAGGAAGAACATGTGAGGCCCAAGTTATTCTCTATGATAACAATAATTAAGATTTACAGGTCTTACCGCCTATAACTCTCATCTCATTTAACTCTCAGAACTGTTCTAACATGCATTACTATCCCCACATTATAAAAAAAGAAACAAGGGCTCAGAGAAGGTAGATAATTTGCCATGGTCCCACAACTGCGAGCAAAGCAACAAACTGGAGCCAAGTCCTGTTTCACCTCTGTGATACCACACTGCTTAGAGGAGGGAGCACTCAAGTTAACCACGCCAGTGAATGACACTAAGACATTTAGTGGGCCAGGGCCATCCACAGGTTATCCCAGAGTCCTTTAGCTGCTTCTGACACTTTTGGACTTCGTCCAAGTTAGACACCCTTTACCAAATTCCATGCTACAATAGCTCCTGTTCTCTTTAAAATATTGACTGGGCTGGGCATGGTGGCTCATGCCTGTAACTCCAGAGCTTTGGGAGGCAGAGGCGAGAGGACTGCCTGAGTCCGGGGGTTCAAGACCTGCCTGAGCAATATGGTGAGACTTCATCTCTACAATAAATCAAAAAATTAGCTGGGCATGGTGGCACATGATTGTGGTTCCAGCTACTTGCAAGGCTGAGGCGGAAGGATCACCTGCCCAGCAGATGCCACTGCACTCCAGCCTGTGACAGAGTGAGACTCCAACTCAAAAAAAAAAGTGGTACATGAAAGAGAAAAGGTCTCTCCCTACCCTTGTGGAGCTTGTACTTTGGTAAGTATGAGAGGGTCAGGAAGTAAAAAAAAAAGAAAGAAAGAAAGAAAGAAAAAAGAAGTCCTTGAGGCCGAGGCAGAAGGATCGTCTGAGCTCAGAAGGTTGAAGCTATAGTGAGCTGTGATGGTATCACTCTACTCTAGTCTGGGTGAGAGAATGAGACCCCGACTCAAAAACAAAACATACATTTAATTGCAAACCATGATATGTACATACAAGAAAAAATCAGTAAGCATAAAGCCAGAAAAGTCTTTGCTCAAGCTGCCTGTTCAGGAATACTGTGACATGCTGAAAGTTGACAATTTTGGTGAAAGTTTAAAAACTTGTGCCCAGTCGGGCTTGTTGGCTCAGCCTGTAATCCCAGCACTTTGGGAGGCTGAGGTGAGTGGATGGCCTGAGCCCATGGGTTCAAGACCCACCTGGGCAACTTGGCGAGACCTCATCTCTACAATAAATCAGAAAATTAGCCAGGCGTGGTAGCGCGCGCCTGTAGTTCCAGCTACTTGGAAGGCTGAGGCGGAAGGATAGCCAGAGCCCAGCAGGTCGAGGCTGCAGTGGCCGGGAGTGGCCAGTGCACTCTAGCCTCTGTGACAGAGTGAGACTCCAACTCAAAAAAAACAAAAACAAACAAACAAAAAAAACTTGTGCCTAGATGTAGCTTTCTAAATAGCAAAACCTGAGTTATCCCCTAAAGCCTCATTCCATACACAATAACCACAAGAATTCCTACATGCCTTCATGACCATAAGGAACAATAGGTACTTCAGGAAACAACCCTGAGTGAGGCCTTCCTGCATCTTTGGGTCATGATCATAAACTGGTTATTGAGAAGAAAATATGAAAACCCCAGAGAGGCAAATCCATGGGCCAGTTTGGTCTTTTAAAAAAAACAAAAAATTAAGTGAGATTTAAAAGAACACCATTACCGGCATAATTTGTATACCTAACCCTGAATTGTATCCCACATCTTTAAAAAAAAATGTAATAATACAGAAAATCACTAAGGTTATGAAGCTTTTTTTTTTTTAAAGTAGGATTCAAAATTTTATGCTTATTACCAGTTAAAGTGAAGTTTGGGGAGAGAGTATTTGTTGGTATTATAATTAATTCTGTCCTGCTACAGCCTGTTCTCTTGAATTTATTATTTTTATAAACAGAAGAAAACTACCACTTTTTTTAAGCCGGGCTCGGTGGCTCAGCCTGTAATCCCGCGCCTTTGGGAGGCTGAGGTGAGTGGATTGCCTGAGCCCGCGGGTTCGAGACCCGCCTGGGCAGCGAGACCTCATCTCTACAATAAATCAAAAAATCAGCCAGGCGTGGTAGCGCATGCCTGTAATTCCGGCTACTTGGAAGGCTGAGGCGGAAGGATCGCCGGAGCCCAGGAGGTCGAGGCTGCGGTGGCCGGGAGCGGCCACTGCACTCCAGTCTGGGTGACAGAGTGAGACTCCAACTCAAAAAAAAAAAAAAAAAAGAAAACTACCACTTTTTAAAATTATAAAAAAGTATCACAGAGGTTAATATTTGTAAAGTGCTCTGAACCGTGTACATATGGCACACAGAATTAATACAGTATAAAGTGTTTGTTGAATAAAAAGTAATGAACAACAAAAAAATAACACCATTGGCTTTAAGGATCTGTGTTTTATAAGGGTGTTCTGGGGGCACAGAGAGCATTCTGGGAGTTCAAATATTTACTTTTGCAACTGGACTATTATCTCTATTGAGATGGATGGCGCATGAATAAAATGCTTCCCAGGTACTCTTTGGCCTTTTCCAATTTGGGTCCAGCCCCAAGGACATCCTTAACTATATCTACCTCAGGGTGAGATAAGGAGGAAGAGAGACAAGTGGGCTGTGGGTGAGGAGGGGGAGGCATGACGAAGGAGAAGAAACAGACTGGAGAGGAACCTTTCTAGTTGTTCATCAGGGGCAGCCCTAGGCAGACTGTGACTTAAGCCAACAGTTTGGGGACTCTGGTCTCAGGTCACTTCCTGCACCCAAAGTTTTTCCACTGGCCCTGGTTGACACAGCTTTCAGCTATGGGGCATACTGCAGGACAGACAGAGAACACTGACCGGGAGTTGGGGACCAAGCTCGTGTCCTCTATCTGTCACCATGTAGACTTTGGCCAAATCGCTTCCTGACTGCTGTGGCTCTCAGATTACTTGCCTGCTTAGTGAGCAGGCCACCGCGGAGGGCCTCTAAGATACTTCCAAGTATGAACGTTTTGTAAAATGATACCCCTAGATCTCACGCTGAAATCCTTTCCCAAAAGAAAATTCATTTGTCTTGTGAGCTTGACTCATGGTCCACCTCTCCCCTGCCGGGACCGCCCTTGAATTGACTGCGGACTTTCTAGGTGCCTGGCCTTGAACCAAATGCTAGAATATCCTACTACTCTGTGAGACCATCAATTTTCTTGTAAGAAAACCTGCTCTCATCCTTAGCTTCGGCATTTCATTGTTTCCCTTCTGAGTTTATAGGGACCATAAAATAGGTTCACAAAACCTTCTACAATCTCTAAACCTCAATCTTGTCTAAGTCTAAAGGATATTAAAAAAAAGTTTGGCAAAGAGCCCAACTCACTTCTAGGTATTTGCTTAGTGGGGAGGCTAGCCGAAAAGTTACAGACTGGTTAAGAATTAAACTCCTTCCATTTGACCATTAGTCTTTGAGAGAAAAAATGTTTTGAATGGGGGAAGTGAAGAAAAACAGGTGACTGGCACACAGAAAGTGCTTACAAATTTTGCTGTAGGTTTTGAAAACCAACTGCACGCCAGGGACTCTGCTAACTTTGTGTGTAATATTGGTATCAAAATTCGCAATACCCCAGTATGAAAGATTTTATTATCTCTGACTTATAGATGATCCCTGTCAACTCAGAGATGTTAGGGAAGTTGCTCAACGTCACATGGCTAATCAATGCTAAAGCCAAAACCTGGACACGAGTCTACTTTATTTATAAACCTGTGTCCTTCTGGGGATTTCTTAAGCTCCCACTTATTAAGGACTTAACACAGTGATGACTGTGCCGAATTCTCTGGTCTTATTTAATGCTTCTGACATTTCCCAAGCAGTAGGCATAATTATCCCCAATTTATATGAAGAAACTGGGGAGCAGTGGGTTAGGTAATATGCCCAAGGCTTCTGATTCAGTCCTGACTAAAACCACTCGTCATCACCTCTGCATTTCTGCCCTGAGTCAGGTACTTGGCATACCGGGGATAATTTTCTTGACCTTACCAACAGACACTTCACTGGGTGAAAATCAGGGTGTGTTGACAACAACCCTATCCCATGGCCCCCTTTTCCCCTCCTCCCCCCCCTGCAAGAGTGGGTACTCCATCAAAAAGTACCATCATGGTTGTTTCTAGGTCTGTCCTTTAAGTTTGAAGAGAAGGATAAACATTATTATTCAATTCAGGGAGCAGCCCAGTGTAAACTGGTGCTAAATGGGTACGGTTCAGCTGCAGGCAGCTAGCTGGATCTTGACAGAAACTCCATTCTTCAGCCAACCTGCTCCCAAATGTGGTACACCAGGAACAATGGGGTACGGACACAAAGTGTGTGAATGGTTCAGGGTAGCCCCATCACCAGCAGCCAGAACAAACTCAAGGCTACGTTCTTCTATAATGCCTCAGAGCATCAGCTGCACATACAAATGTCAGAATTACAAGGAAAATATAGAATACAGGCTTTGTCGGCAGCCACAGTAGTGAGCATACATTAGGTCCCAGAATGGTCTTTGCATTGTTGTTTATAAGAACAAAGAGAGGGGCCAGGTGCAGTGGCTCAGGCCTGTAATCCCAGCATTTTGGGAGGCCGAGGCGGGAGGATCACTTGAGCCCAAGAGTTCTAGACCAGCCTAGGCAACATAGTGAGACCTCATCTCTGCCAACAATTTTAAAACATTAGCCAGGTGTGGTGGTGCACACCTGTAGTCTCAGCTCTTGAGAAGCTGAGGCCAAAGGAGCACTTGAACCCAGGAGTTGGAGTCTGCAGTGAGCCGTGATCATGCCACTGCCCTCCAGCTTGGGCTACTGAGTGAGATTCCAACTCAAAAGTAAGTAAGCAAATAAATAAATAGAGAAATACACAAATAAAGAAGAGGAACACCCCAAACATCTAGAAGAAGGAAAAGAGTTCATCAAATTATAGCTCCTACCTAGAATGAAATACTGTGTGGTCATTAGAAATAAGGTGATGAATCCAGATAGAAGATGTTCTTGCTTTGGTGTCAAGTGACAAAATCAGATTATAAAACGCCTCTCACGTTTTAGAGGCTGTGCAGTATCATTAAAATGAAAGACGATAGAGACACACTGTCTAGCTTCAAATCCCAGCTCTGCCGCTTTTAGCTATGACTTTGGACATGTTGCTTACACAGTGCATGTGTCAGTTTCATCACCTGTACCCTGAGTTCTTACTCCCAGAGGTACTATAAAAATTAAATGAATCAATACACATAAAGAGTTTAGAATAGTGAGTGTCCCACAGTAAGTATGCAGGAAATGTTTATCCCTCTTAAAAATAAAACGGGTACGTGCTTACATGAATAGAAAACATCTGGAAACCACCAAGGTGTTAACAACAGCGGCTCACCCTGTCATATAATATTATGACCTTTTTATTTTATTCCTGCTGTTTGCTTATCAAGCTTTCCATAATAAAATATAGGCTTTAAAAAAAAAAAGAAGAAAATTTCATTTATTCATTTTAATCCTAAGCTTTGATCAGGAACAGAACCCTCACCAAAACTTGTTTTTAAGAAAAACTATGGGTCAGGCCAGATATATACAAAACCTGAAGTCTGGAGAAACTGCATTGTGTTTCCTGGCCCTTTCTAGTTTGGAGGCCTAAGAGCAAAAATGAAATTGCGCCCCAGCACAGTGGTCCTGAAGATGCGGAGAGGGCTGGGAGAGGAAGAAAACCAGAGAGATGGGAAAGCCTGATTTCATTCGTAGCAATCCACTTGGTTTAAAATGTCAGGAAGTTTAGCGGATTAGGGGTATTACCATCGCTATTCATAAAGGTGTTTTGTTAGAACTTCTAAATAGCAGTCTGGTGAAATAAGCCTAGCACAGCCTTAAATGAAAGCCTGTTACAGTACTTAAAGTTTCCTAGAGAAGGAAAAAGACCCCCAGGTATTAATTTACCTAAAGAGCAGCTGCCTGGAAGAGACTGTAATGTATCCTATGCAGGCAATGCCATAAAATAGATTACCAGTCGCAGAACCACCAGGTTTGAGCCCAGATCACCTGGTGGTAGAACTGCAATTAGCAGTAATGAGAGGCATGCCTGCATTCTGATAAGAGCCGTGGTTGTACACATATTATAGACTTGGGTTTTTTCTATTAAAAAAAAAATTCAAGGACATTTAAAGATGCTGGAAGCCAAGAGGCAGAGACATGTTTGGATTGCAGAATTCACAAATTTACAAAAAGGGGGTGGGGAGCGGGACCTGCCATGCTTATCGCATGAGCGCATCTGAGATAGGAAGGTGTGTCAAACTCCAGGCAGAAAAGGAGACTCACTGTTACTGAGCCCGTCTGCATGGCAGGCACTGAACTGCTTAAGACAATTGACCTAAGTGTGCTTGTTCTGCCACCTGGACCCACACGGGCAGACACGCTTGTAAATGAGGCTCTAAATCAAAGGTCTACAAAGCAGATTCCATCCACCCCCCCACTCTGCCACTTCTTATGAGATCATAGAAGGTGTCTAAAGAGAAAAAATGTCTTCACTAATAGGGGGACATGGGTTAGGGGAGAAGTCTTACAGAAGGGAAAGGGGGTGGGGTTGAGAGGGGGGTTCAGGAGTAAATTCTGGTTCTGCTTGCAAGCTCGGCTATCGGAACTGGAGTGAGTCTACCTTGTTTGAGTAGTTTCCTCATTTGGCCTGGGACATGAGGAAACAATGGTGACTATGACAGGTCCTTTACCTCAAGATGCTTACAGATGAGGTGACAAGGTAGTAGGAGACACTTAAAATACAATGTGTTTGGTGCTGTAATAGGGAGTAGAAACAAATAGGAAGATGCCCAAACTGATCTTTGGTGGGAGAGTAGTTAGGGAAGGTTTCCTAGAAGAGGTGACATTTAACATGAGCCTTAAAGGGATGGGGTAAGGCTGGTGAGGACACTTCTGCAAAGGCTAGGAGGCGAGACAGGATGGTTTTGGTGTGATGGTGAAGAATTCAGTGTGGTTGGAGAGAAGAGGAAGAGGTAAAACATGCCAGGAGTCAGATCTCATAGCAAGCCAGTAAGAGAGCTTGAATCTTACTCAAGGAGGGTCGGGAGCTCACAGGCATTCACTGTTTTTGGAAAAGCCATGGGCAGCAGAGATGCAGACACACCAGGGGAAAATTACCCCAGCTCTGTTTCCCAGTTCAGACATGTCATTCTTTGCCAAAGTCAGTATTTAAAAAACAATGATGCCCACCCCATGGGGAGCTGTAAGTCCCAACACTATCTTCCAGCACATCTGTCATACATCCTAGAGTCTTGGGCCAAGACACCAGTGAGTTCAACAAGTACCTACCTCCACGTAGTTTACTTTGGACAGTCAAATCTCAAATTTTATACAGGGTTAATTATCTGATAAACTGAGGTCACACTAGATGCTCTGATCTGCAAAGAAACTTGGGGGCCATTTGGCTCAATTCCCGGGAGAACTGGGGGATGGGGAGAAAGAGGAACTACCTTGCCTGAGGTCATAGAGTTGGGGGGGGAGGCGCAGATCTCCAATCACACTTTTGTTTCTCACCTTTATCTCTCCCCGTTACAAACTAGGAATTCCAAATTCCCACCCCAAGGCCAGAGAGGTCTCACTGACACCTGTGTGGCCATGTGGGGACTTGATGTCTCATTTGCCAGTAAACACGACCAGAAGGGGAGGTGGGGCAGGAAGGGAGTGATAAGAGGAAAAGTAATGAGAGTAATCCTATTCAACACAGCAGTCGAGGAAAGAATCAATTCCATTTACACAAAGCACTTTAAGGTAATGAAAAATGCTTCCAGTATGATCCTATTTCAAAACATTTATCAGATGCCGGGGAAATTAAGCACGTGTGGGCACACATAGCACTCTATGCACACGGTTCAACCACCAAGTGGATCAAAGGCACAAACAACAGGAAAAGAACTACACAAGTCTAAATTTAGTCATCTCTCACGCTGGTTAAGGCCTTCCCACAGTCTGCCGCTGCTGCCTGGAAGCAGCTTTCGTGCAAATGATTTTCATCTGTGCCTCTGTCCTAAGGGTCACACTGCAGACGCTCGTCATAAGCGTGCTTTTTTTGTTGGCATCCCTGAAATTTCTGTTGGCTGTCAGGGGGCTGGGAGAGCTCTGTGGAAGCTTTTGGACTTCAGGAAGTAGCTAAGACGAATCCAGGTGAGAGCGAAAAGACAGAGATGAAGACAGGCATGTGTATTCACACGTGTACACGGGCACACCCCACCACCTCCCGATTGATTTAAGCTCAAAATACACTCTTGCCTCCACAAAACAAGGCTCCCCCGCTGACCAGTCTCACAAGATCTGTACAAGCGGTAGAATAGAATCATGCTCTTTTCCTTTTTTTTTTTTTGAGTTGGAGTCTCACTCTGTCGCCCAGACTGGAGGTGCAGTGGCTGCTCCCGGCCACCGCAGCCTCAACCTGCTGAGCTCCGGCAATCCTTACGCCTCAGCCTTCCGAGTAGCCAGAATTACAGGCATGCGCTACCATAACCGGCTGATTTTTTGATTTATTGTAGAGATGAGGTCTTGCTGCCCAGGCGGGTCTCGAACCCGCAGGGCTCAGGCAATCCACTCACCTCAGCCTCCCAAAGGCGCGGGATTACAGGCTGAGCCACCGAGCCCGGCTCTCTTTTCCTATCTTGTGGACATAAAATCTTACTACAAATCCTCAACAGCACCATCAATCAAAGGACCCAAAGCGTGGCACTGGGTTGCAGGCGGTTACTCTACTGCTGCTGATCTTGGAAGACGATCACAGCCCGGGCCCCAGCGCGGTGAGTTGGGCCTGCTGGTACCCACCGCTCCATGTGGCTGCTGCTGATCCATGAATAGGCTCACACTCCAGGCTCCATGTAGACAGATAATTAGTCCGACTTACCTTTCAAAGGAGAACTGATTTCTTCAAGGACTGGCTTTTGTTCTCCAGCCAACCTGTCAAGCCTATCTTCTGATGACCCAGGTACAAGGCACATACATACACTCCTGGCTAAATTTAGACTTTTGAGAGCCTTTCCAACCCTGTCAGTTCACTCCACAGAAAGGCAGATCAGTTTCTCGAGTGAAAAATAATACTGCCAACCCCATCGGCAGGGGGAGATGAGGCCAGACCCAAGGGGACTCTCTCCACCTTGCCCTGTACCTCCAGGAAAAGTTTGGTTCACACATCCTGGGCATGTCAACGGTGAGCCTCGGTTTTGAAACTACTAGGGAGAGCTGGGTTACCATTTTACTTCACTTAATTCTACTGTTTCAGAAAGCTCACTCCCACAAAGTCCTTCCCAGTGATCTTTGGAGACCAGGGTTCCGGTCTCAGCTCTACCTCAGCTCTACCAAAATGATCTGCGGAGACCAGGGTTCTGATCTCAGCTCTACCTCTAAAGAGGTGTGACTTATTTTGCCCCTTTGTATCTTGGTCCCTTCATCTTTATTTATTTATTCTTTGATATTATTCTTTGGGGTCTCGCTAAGTTGGCCAGGCTGGTTTTGAATTGCTGACCTCAAGCCATCTTCCCACCTCAGTCTCCCAAAGTGCTGGGATTACAAATATGAACCACAGTGCCTGGCCAGTCCCCTCATCTTTAAAACAAGGCTGTCTCACTGGGTTGTCACAAGGATTAAGTGAGGAAATTGAGGTACAGTGTCTGACTCACAGTACTGCATACATGCAGTGCTGTACATAAATATAGTTCTCCAGTTATCTGATTCTAGGCCAGTTCACTTCTCTGAGTCTCATTTTAGTTTCCTGGCATGAACAGGAAGGCCCACACCAGTCCCCCTGGAGTTCAGCGGGGTGGAGGGAGGGGAGACAGCATTCTGCCTGCTGCCTGGCACACTGGAGGGGCTCAGAAGGGTTGGTTCCCTCTACCTGTGTTGCTCTCCTTTTTGAAAATCTCTCCCATGCTAGATGGCACTCATTTCCCCTTGATCTGTTTTTGAAGAATGATTAAACTAAGCAGAACCACTTGAGACTGAAATTGTTCACAAACATCTACCATGTGAGTTACTTCCCCGGTCTTGGCTTTAAGGCCAAGGAGACACACAGAGAGGGTCTCCATTGTTTATAAGATTGTAGTCTAGTGAGAATGAATAGGAAGACACTTCTGATCCTGCCCTGCTTTGGAGTGGAAACATCCTTCCAAATCATAGCTGTCATTTATAGGGCTTATCACAGTTCACAACTTCACCAGGAAGAACCTCTTACTGTCTGCAGGCACTTACCCTACATCATTTACTGGTGCGTAACCGACTGAGCTGGGCTTTGCCTGAACCCTATTCCAGAGCCTTTGCTCTTAACCACTGTCTTATATTACCTGGGGTCCAAGGTCTTGCCTCAAAAGAAGCAAGTCAGAAAAAAGTTAGAAAAAAGAAAGGTCAATGAGAAACCTTGACTCCCAAAGTCATCTGGTGGTGTCTGGAGCCATGGCCAGTGCAGTCCAGGGTGGGGGTTTAATGCTTGTCATTTGAAAAGCTACCCAGTGGATTTAGATGCTATCTTTTTTCAGTACCACCTTAAGTTACACTAAGGCACTGGCAGCTGAGAGGGAATTTATGAGAATGGCAAGGCTGGGCCTCTCTTAGAGGGAGGTTCTGAAAGAATTAACTGTAACCTGATCAGAATATCAAAACCACCCAGCGCTGAACCCACTGCTTAGTGTTGCATTAGCACCAGGTGGTCTCTTCCTCAGTGGCAGCAGGGAGATGCCTGGCTACTCTGGCCGGAGCTCCCATTTGCTGTGCTGCCAGGCTCCCAGGGGCACTGTGAGCTTTCTGGCCAGATTCGATTGATCACAGTGGGGGAGATGAGAGACCAGGATTCTACATGCCCATCTGACAGAAGGGGAAACCAAGGAACCAGGAAGACTTGAGTTATACTAGAAACTTAGATTCTGAAGCCCAAGGATCCTCTGAGCACATTCATTTCACTCTTTGGTGTCACAATTCCAACTGCTCTGGTGAAGCCACAAATGAAACAAATTAAGCTCCCTCCTTTTTTATTTTATTTTTTCTGAGACAAGGTCTCACTCTGTTGCCCAGCTGAAGTGCAGTGGCACAATCATGGCTCACTGCAGCCTCAAACGCCTGGGCTCAAGAAAGTATAGGCATGTGTCACCATGCCTGGTTATTTATTTTTTTTTTTTGGTAGAGATGAGGTCTTGCTATGTTGCCCAGGTTGGTCTCAAATTCCCTAACTCAAGTGATCCTCCCGCCTCGGCCTCCCAAAGTGCTGGGATTATAGGCATGAGCCACCATGCCTGGCCCAGAATGGTTTTTCTTACTGAAGAGCAGGATCCTAGTGGTTCTGATGGCTAGCAACAGGGGGGCTTTGCTCTCATATCTGGCTCTCAAAGTCCGCTTCAAGTCCCCAGCACTGGTCTGGCCCTTCCATAGCACTGGGAAGAGAGTGAAAAGGTGGGTGGGTGTGAACCTCTACCCTTCCCACCTGGAGAGGCAACAGGCAGAGCAGGTGTGATTCTATTACCTGTCGGACTCAAGTAAAACCAACTTAGAGATGAAGGGAACGAGACAGGCAATACCCCACCACTGGCACTTTGAGTCACTTAACCCCTGGGAGTCACTGGGACAGAGTGCAATCATTTATGATTATGGAGAGGTTTTGCATGGAGGGTCGGAGGACCTCAATTCTGGCCCTGTTTCTAGTACTTGCTTGCTGTGTGACTCCAGACAAAAGACCCAGCCTCTCTGAGTCTGTATCATCTAACTTGAGCGTGGTGGTGGTAGTTTTCCCCCATAGGTGGGTATGCAGATATATGCAGATACAGTCGAAACCAATGTCATTGGAATCCAGCCCTGTCAATGACCAGCTCTATGTGCCTATCTAGAATATATAACTCATCAGCAGGTATGATGTAAATTAATGTGAGCATATTTAAAGCATGTAGCACAGGGGAGGGAAGGGAAGTGCTTGTTGTTTTCCATGCTCAGCGACCTCAGAATCTCACCTCTCCCCTCTCTGAGGTCCCTCCGGGATGCAGGAACAGTCTCTGGGTCCAATTTCTGGGCTCCCACAGGAGCGGTAGTTGCTTAGGATAGAAAGCATTTCTGCAGTCTTGCTTCCTCCCGTTTGCGGGACAGCTGCTGCCCTACCCTAGCTTGCGGATCATTTATGGTGGGGCACCCTGGTCACTGGGTGCTTGTGTAGTGTTTCATCATTAGGAAGAGACCAGTTCTAAAACTGGGAGCCCTAGAACATCTGTGAATAAATCAGTGATTTGCCTCAGTCTATCAGCATCTATTTTGGGAAGGCTTCTCTCTATAGAGCATAGGGGCTGACCTCTGACACAGCCGGCAGCAGGGGACTAAGGCAGGTGACTTCCACAGGGCTTTGAGTGTCAGAGTGGAGCACACACCGCCCTGGAAGACAAGTGTTTGTCCTCCAAAGATGGGATTTCCTTTCCCAGAGAACAAAACTCCCCAGGCTCTCCTCTTTTCCTCCATCCTATCTTCAAACCTATCTTCAGCAAACCTGGACTGTTCTTTCTCCGCCTCACCACCTGTTTCCCAAGGTTCAGTGAAAAAGTCCACCACCTCCAGAAAGCCTTCCATCTGCCCCAAACTACACTGCTCTTCTTCTGCCCTCTGAATCTGAAAGCACTGACATCCCCTGACTGCTTTATTCCTTCTTTCATTTACTCATGACCTGATCTTTGAGACATGGCGAGTACTTTAAGATGTTTGAAAAAGGCTCTGCCTCAGACTTCAGTGTCCCCAAAGTATTTCATATACAAGAAGTCCCCAGTGAGGGCTGAATGACAGTCCCCATTCCCAACCAATAATTCATGCTGACATCGTAACCCCCAATGTGATGTCGTGTGGTGGTGGGGTTTTGGGGAGCCCCTATGAACGGGGTTAGTGCCTTATCAAAGGGGACCCCAGGGTACTAGCTGGCTCTCTTTCTGCCATGTGGGGATACATATGGAAGGCAGTAGTCTGCAGCCTGAGAGAGGAACTTCACCAGAACACGGCTATGCTGGCACCCTGATTTCAGACTTCCAGCCTCCAGAACTTTGAGAAGGAAATATCTGTTCTTTCTGTTTTTGTTTGTTTGTCTTTGTTTTTGTTTTTTTTTTTTGAGTCAGAGTCTCACTTTGTTGCCCAGGCTGGAGTGTGGTGGCACACTCACAGCCTCCTCAGCATCACAGTGTCGACCCACTGGGCACTGGGATCTTTCTGCCTCAGTCTTCCAAGTAGCCGGAACTACAGGCGTGCACTGCCACACCCGGCTAATTTTTAATTTTATTGCAGAGACGCGATCTCGCCAAGTTGCCTGGGTTGGTCTCAAACCTGTGGGCTCGGGCAATCCACTCACCCCGGCCTTCCAAAGCGCTGAGATTACAGGCTGAGCCACCGAGCCTGGCCAATATCTGTTCTGTATAGCCACACAATATATGGTACTGTGTATAGCAGCCTAAACAGACTAAGACGGTGGGACAGCCACTCCCTCGAATCATCTTAGCCAGGTTTGCCCTGATCCTTACTGGAGACCTACACTGTGCTAAGGGCTGAACCAGTCCCGAGAGGGAGAAAAACCAGTGTTCACAGTGAAAAAGCCAAGGCTGTGGATAGAGAGACACAACTCATCCAGCTGAAACTGGAGTTCTGCTCAGTAAGGACTGACTGAGCACCTACTGTGTGTCAGATGCCATATTATTAGGTCCTGGAAACCCCGTGATAAATAAAATAATCCCTATCTTCAAGCCTAGCAATAAGGAAACTAGGGGGAAAAAGTCAAGAATTGGCTGAGATTTAAAATAAAGGATTGCACAGGGTCCTCTGGGAGCCCCAAAGAAGGAAACTTACTAAACCTGAGATGCCTAGGTGGGACACCTAAGCTGAACGCAGAGAAGAGCCAGTGTCCTCTGGCGAAGGAGGGCCCTGAGAGGGTATTCCAAGCAGAATCGAGTTGGAATTTCATGGACAGAGGCACGGGGGCTTACAACACCACAGGGTCTGCCAAGCTTCTGGGGTTGCTGGGTTAGACATGGCAGGTGAGGCAGGTATGCCAGCCGGGGCCAAGGCCGGAGAGTCATCTCTGAGGCTGGCTGGCACTTTATCCCGTATGTGACATGGAGCCACAAAGGATTTAAAGCAGGCCAGTAGCACATATGGTCAGATCTGCATATGAGGAGGATGACCTGCTGGGGGACAGGGCTGCACAACAGGACAGCAGTGGGGGAGCGGAGGGGCAGTGCCAGGAACCGCAGCACACGAGGACACACACCACGCTGTGGAGCGGTGGACACGGGAGGGGGTGGTAGCATTGGGTTCTCCAGTGGAGCTAAAGTCTGGGCACTGACCTCAGTGGCACCAGTGAGGCTGGACTATTAGCATGACAAGTGCTGCTTGTTCAAGGCCCCCCCCCCAGCAGACTTCCTGCAGGGACATTCAAGGCCCGCCCACAGGAGCTCTCCCAGCTTGCTGGCTTTGCTGCCTACCCCTTTATTCAAGATCATTAAGAGCACGGCCTTCTGGGAGCCTTCCCCAGGCCTTTGTTGAAACGGAGAAGTAAGGACATTTAATAGCCTCAGCTAGACACCCTCTGCACTCCACCTCTCCACACCCCGCCCCTCCACACCCCTCCCAGTCAGCACCCCACCTCCCCCACAGCCCCATCCTACAGCCTGTGTCTTGAAACAGAATCAGCATGTGTTCTGAGGCCCTGCTCAAATGCTGGTTCTGATCTTTACTTCCAAAGCAGGGCTGGGATTATAACTCGGCTCCGTGAGAAGTTCAAATCCACAGGGTTGTAAACCCTTTCATGTTCTGTTTCAAGACCTTTGCCGGGGATTTTAACAGGTTTGCACCTCTGAGGTTGTTACTGGGTGGTTAGTCTGCGCTGGTTGCAAAGACGGGGACCTCCTGCTGGGACATGGAACCTGTTGATTACTTTGGCTTTTGTCAGTTATCACTGGGGTCTCAGGTCTTAAATATGTTTTGCTTTTTCTGCTGCCAGAGCTCTCCAGCGGACAGGAGATGCAGGGGGACAAGAGCTGAGTGACTCCTCCAGAGCAGATCACAAAGAAAAGGGAACATTGTGACATGGAGGCGACTCAGGCCAGTGGCCACAGAGCTGGACCACAGAGGCTGAGGAGGACCAACATTTTACATCCTGGCTCCCTGATTTGGGCATCTCAGCCTTTCTGTGCCTCACTTCCCCGACCTGTGAAATCGGCACTCTAAACCATTGCGAAATAAATGTTGTTGCTGTTGACCCAGGCACCTTCTCGTGATGTGAGTGCAAATGAGGTCATGGGGGCTCAGGATGGTTGGCTGACCTCTACATAGCCACCAAGCTGGAGTGGAAACCTACCAGGGGGTCGCAGGTTGAAATCGTTTTTTTCCAAAATGGTAGTGGGCAGGTCAAGCCATCTAGTCTCCCACAAGGGAAGCTCTGGACATCAGTAGACCCATTTTTTAAAGGCAGGGTGGGCCACGGTTCACCTTCCTTGAGGGCTGGAAGGGACTGTGTGGGAGCATTCACCACACGCCATGATACCAGAGTTGACTTACGCCAGCCACAGGAGTGGCTCATAGCCAGCTCATGACCCATTTGGATGGGACACAGCCCCATTTCATTGGTTGGTGTCTGCATCACATTGGTTTTAAATATGAGGGGAATCCCCCAAAACCCCAGAATTTGTTTATTTAAAAATCGTACATTTATTCTTACATGTTTAATCTTCAGTTACTTTCAAAGTACTCTCTGTTTGATGGACCACACCTATCAAGATGCTTTGTCCACTGCTCCAAATAGTTTTTGAACTCATCAATGTTGATGCCTTTTAGTACTTCTGTTATTTTTTGTTTCACCCCTTCCACTTGGCAAAACGTTTCCCTCAGGATTTTTCTCATCCAGAGAAACAAAAACAAAGTCACTCAGGGTGAGATCAGGTGAACGGGGAGGAGAAGGCATGGGGGTCCAAAACTGCAGAATACTCAGTGTGGTGTGGGCAGGCGCACTCATTAATCCTCCATTATGAAATGGGCAAACACACTGAAAGAATCTCCAAAAAAATTCACTGAAGCTGAACTTTAGGGAAGGAGGGAGAGAGGGGGAGAGAGACAGAAGGAGAGAAAGAGGGAGTGAGAGAGGAAGGAGAAAGAGGAGGGAGAGAAAGAGAGAGAGAGAGACAGAGAGAAGGGGAGGAAAGGAGAGCAGGAGAGGGAGAAATGGAAGGAGACAGAAGGAGGGAGAGAGAAGCAAAGAGAAAGAAACAGAAAGGAGAAAGAATGAGAGGTCAGTCAACAGTGGCCCTGCTCTCCCCTTTTAGAGACGGAGCAGCCCGGGGCCTAGAATACAGCAATGTCTTCACAGTCAGACAGACCTGGGTGGGAATTCCAAGTTCTGCCACTCACAGCCTGAACTAGTTACTTACACCCCCTGATCCAGGATTCTTCATTTGTGAAGAACGAAGGAATTATCCTTCATTGTGAGGATAATTCCTGTCACGGTGGGTCCTCTGGGAGGCTAACGCTAACATATATAGCAGCTAAGAGAATATCTAGAACATAGCAGGTGCTCAATAAATGACCTTAGAGAATACCTAGAACATAGCAGGTACTTAATAAATGAGAGTTGCTATTATTGATGACAAAATTCAGAGACTAGAACCATAGATCCCAAACGGCCAAGCATCCCACAGTGGAGTTTAAGAGCTGCCCAAGGAGCCTCTTTGGGTGTACCCAGAGTTCTCAAGAGTTGCTACCCCACCATCAGTGCAAAGATGGATCCCTTCTCTCCACAGGAACTCTTTCACAAATCAGAGAAAGGTACCCAGAGACGCCCGCACCACCCCACACAGGGTTCAGCCACCTTCCAGCTGATTTTAGGACACCCAAAAAGGCTCTTGCGCTCACCATCTGGACTCCATCTCTGCACCCGGTGAGAGGCAACACAGCAGACTCCTACCCAGACCACAATACCCTGTGGTTCCTCCGCACATCTTCTTCGGGGCGTCAACTGCTGCATACTCACATGGGCTTCACATGGGCTGTGTCCAGACAACCCAAATAAGCAGGGAGGATTGTTTTAGGTCTCACTTTGCCACTGGGGAAGCTGTAGGATTGTGAGTTCCTCTCCCCAGATCTCAGGGTCAACCAGAGGGAGGCGATGGTAAGAATTCTGGAGTTGGGGGGGGTCTAAGCCCACTGAGCCATGCCACTGCCTCATGTCCCCCAGTTCCCAGCTAATCTCCTCCACACAAGCTTGCAGCATCCTTCAACATATCAGAGTCTCTCTTCAGATCTCATTTCAGGCAGTTTTACAGTACTGAGCACCATGGATTAATGAGGAAGATAAATCAAAGTATGCACTGGATGGCGGGGAGGCAGCCCGAGCACACAAAGCTGGCCTCCCCTTCCTGCAACTGAGACATAAAATAGCTACGGGAGTCTACACAGCAAAGGTCATGCCAGCGAGAAGGCAACTGAAGGCAGATCCCAGAGGTCAACTGGTGCAATCAACGTGACTGACAAGGGCAACTCTGGAGCGTCAGCTGGGGGTTCTGGCAATAAAAAACACTTAAACATTCTTAAGAGAAAAATGTGACACCTGTGCAGCTTCCAGAATCCTTAAGACCCTCTTAAGAGAGAGAGAGAAGGAGGAATAGAATTCTCTCAGCAACAGCAGAGCCTGACCTGAGGCTGAGCTGCCCACACCAGGGAAGGAGATTGTCACAACGGCCAGCAGTGCAGATACAGTGACCTTTGCAAACACCTCAGCTGGTGCCAGGCACTGAGGAGGGGCTCACTGATCACTCCCAGGCTCTAAACAAGGTTTGCATTCAGAAGAGATGGCAACCGAGCCTTTGAACAAAGACAGGCAAGCACAATGATTAAAAGCAAAGGTTGGCCAGGCTCAGTGGCTCCTCCTGGAGTAATCCCAGCACTTTGGGAGGCTAAGGCAAGTGGATTGCCTGAGTCTATGGGTTCGAGACCAGCCTGGGCAACTTGGCAAGACCTCATCTCTACAATAAATCAAACATTAGCCAATTAGCCGGGCATGGTAGCATACATCCGTAGTTCCGGCTACTTGGAAGACTGGGGTGGAAGGATCTCTGGAGCCCAGCAGGTTGACGCTGGGGTGGCCGTGAGCGTGCCACTGCACTCCAGCCTGGGCGACGGAGTGAGACTCCAACTCAAAAAAAAAAAAAAAAAAGGAAAGGTTTTGTGGTCAAAGGGACCTTAATTCAAATCCTAATTTTGCCACTTTGGGAAGGGAATGTCACCCTTTGGAGCATCAGTTTCCTTCTATGTAACTTTCAAACCCATTCCAAATGCTGTCTTGTCCTCTGGGACTCTGGTGTACCAGGCAAAGTCTGTCAACTGCATAAAAAAAATCACAGCATAGGAAAGTCCCTTAGAACACCCCCACCCTGCCCATTCCCTTGGTTGCCCACCCACCTGTCTGAGACAGGCAGCGCCCACTGTGAATGCTGGTTTAGGGAACAATACACATCCAAGTCTGATTAAAACCTGAGTCAAAACACCCACCAAAATAAATACAATCGCTGCTTATCAGTGTCTTGGAATTTTGTTATCTCGATGAAAACCAGACTACAATTCCATGAGCTTCATCTCCTAATATAATTTTGGTGAACAGTTAGAACAAAATCCATTGTCCAGAGAAGTAAATTATCTTGTCCGAGATGCTCATTGGTGGCAGAGTCAGGTCTAGGACAAGGTCTCTTGGCTCCTAGTGCCCTCCGATTAGAACAAAATCCATTGTCATGTATGAGAGCTGACTTTCTCCAAAGCACCAGAAAGGTTCGAGGTGCCACCATGCTCCACCGCAGCTATTTTCCCCAACTGCCCCTTGAGAGGACTTCCCTCAGGCCCTGGCATTCTTCTGTGTCTGCCAGTAGTGACAACAGCCACCCCCCCTTGCCCAAATGTCTCTAAGGGCATCGCGGCTTAGCCCAGGCTTAGTTCTGAAGCACAGTGAGGATGGACACTTTGAGGCTCTCTCCACTAGTGAAGAGGCCTACTGTATGCAGAATGTGGGCTCTTCAGCAAAGCAGCTGCAGGGGCCGCTCAGCCTGCTGGGTCTGTACACCTGAGGGGCTCCCTCCTCACTGAAAGGCCATCACATGAGAGACATGCCATAATGACCATAGGAGACAAAGAGTTCATGAGCACCTGCCCTGCAGGGATGAGCTACATCCATGGGTCACTCTGTTAACCCTGTCCTTTAAGTAATAAACAAGAACCCTGACTCATAGCAGTATGAGGGACCTTAGAATCAGTCTGCCTCATGGCAAAGATGAACAAACGGGCGTGCAGGGAGGAAAAGCATCTTGCCCACAACACTCACTGGCAGCACAGCCAGGTCTAGGATGAGGTCTCTTGGCACCTAGGGCCATGGTCCAAAGACTTTCCTAACTGCACAGGCTGTGTTCATAATCACCACCATCGGGCACATGTGCTTTCATCAGAGTCACCTAGAGTTCACATTTTCCAAACCCTCAGAGATGTCCTTGCTCCTGAAGCCTAGAGGACAGAGAGTAGTTGTTGGGACTCTAAAATCTCAATTTCCTCACTGGCAAAGCGGCAGGGCTACAATGGGTGATTCTGAACAAGCACCGCCTTGGCATTGGAAGCTTCCGTTTGACATGAACCGGCTCAGGAGAGGCAGCCTTGGGAAAATACATTTACACATAAAGTAACCTTGGATAGAGACACTGGTTTCCTGCAACTCTGGCTGTCACCGCTGCCCAGTGTGACCCACATAAAGGTGACACTGAAACTAGAGATACTTCTCCACCTGCCTGTAAGGGCTGCCTGATACACCAGGCTTGTGTTAATCAGATCTTAAAGTTCAGTAACAGAAATCACAGCCAGGCTGCCTTTTACACGTGACAATGGATATTGAAGGAAACAAACTGAAAATCCCAAATGGAGGATGAGAGAAGTAGACCCACAAGACACCTGGGTAATGTTTCCATAGCATCTTTCACATCATCACTGACAGGAAAAGAAACTATCTGCATTTTATTTATTTATTTATTTATTTATTTGAGTTGGAGTCTCACTCTGTCACCCAGACTGCTCCCGGCCACCTCAGCCTCGACCTGCTGGGCTCTGGCGATCTTTCCGCCTCAGCCTTCCAAGTAGCTGGAACTACAGGTGTGCGCTACCACGCCCGGCTAATTTTTTTATGATTTATTGTAGAGATGAGGTCTCACCAAGTTACCCAGGCAGGTCTCGAACCCGCAGGCTCAGGCAATCCACTCACCTCAGTCTCACAAGGGGCAGGATTACAGGCTGAGCCACTGAGCCTGGCTCCGCCTGCATTTTATTAGGAGAATAGCAAGTTACCAATTCAGGGCCCCATGTAGCCCCAGGGATGCTTCTGGTCCTCCCTGCTCCCAAGGGACATGGCAAGTTTCCATAGCACTTGGCACATGGAGCTACTATTTTTTAAAATCTAGGTATCTCTTCCCTCTGCTTGACTGCATGCTTCCTAGGTACAGGAGATGATGTCCTACTCATCTTTGGATCACCAGAACCAAGTAGGTGCATAGTAGGCGTTCAGTATTATTAAACAAAACAGCAGCATTTTTCAGAAGCTGTCGCATTCAAAATGTGGTCCAAAGACTTCATCAAAATACAAGAGCCCCATAGCACTGGATACCATTCCTTAAGCCATTCAGTTCTCATGTTCTTTCATCTACCAAAAAGACAATTACACTTGCTTGTTCCTCCCCACCCAGGGGAGCAACTAGAGGGCGTGTGGTCAGGTTGGGTGGCACAGCGCCAGGCACCTGATGAGCACACGGTAAACAGGTGATGAACCGCATGGTACAGAGTTGGTTCAACAATGGAGGGAGAGGAAGCACGTGAGGCTCAAGCAGTCCCTTGGAGGTGATAAAGAGTGACCGTCATTACTGCAGTTCAACACAGCGTTTCTGTTCTTGCAGGCACAGGGTAGAATCACACTTCCCATCACCTTTGAATTTAAGTGCAACCCTGCGACTTCCTTTGGCTAATGACAAGTGAGTGAGTTACATGGGTTATTTCCAGGCTTTAAGAAACAGAAACAGTATACGGCTGACCACACTGTCTTTCTCCTTGCCACAAGGACTTCCAGTGCTGTAAAAAATGGTCATTCCTCTGGCACCCGGGGTCCTGGATGAGGCTGATGTACAATGTAGCCTCCCACTGACTTGCAATGACCAAAGAGTGAGGGTGGGCTTTTGCGGGGAGCTGTTATAGTCTAGCCTATGCTGACTCATACAGAGACTTCTCAGGAACCTGGATTAAAACATATGAAGTTATTTTCTGTTGCAAGATACAGATATGGTCAGATTCTGACTTGGGAGTTGGGTCCCACGATTTGGGTTGCTGGGGGGAGTAAGCGCAGAGAAAGGTGTCCCCCACTTGGCTGTTGTCTCTGGCCTCTCGTTCTTGCTTTCACACTGCTAGACAGCTTTTCACGTGTACTCCAAACAACCATTAAGTCCACAAATCACCCTTAAACAACAGTTGAAGAGGTACCTCTTATAGAAAATGTGTTTAGAGGGTGTGATTATGCTCTTCCTCACACTCAGCTTGCTTCTACCACAGGGTACAATGTTAAGGAACAAGGTAGAAGCCGGGCTCGGTGGCTCAGCCTGTAATCCCGCACCTTTGGGAGGCTGAGGTGAGTGGATTGCCTGAGCCGGTGGGTTCAAGACCCACCTGGGCAGCAAGACCTCATCTCTACAATAAATCAAAAAATCAGCTGGTAGCGCACGCCTGTAGTTCTGGCTACACGGAAGGCTGAGGCGGAAGGATCGCCGGAGCCCAGCAGGTCGAGGCTGCAGTGGCCGGGAGTGGCCACTGCACTCCAGTCTGGGTGACAGAGTGAGACTCCAACTCAAAAAAAAAAAAAAAGGAACAAGTTAGGAAGTTGGGCACCATAAGGGAGTGGGATATCATGGGGCCACCATACTTTTTTTTTTCCCAAGTAAAAACACCGCATGCAGGCGAAGTGATACTCTGCAGAGGATTCCCTCTTCTTTACAACCCCCTGGGAGAATTCCATTGTGGCTTAAAGTGCAGATGGCTTGCTTCCTGTCAGCACCACCCCCTGCACAGCACAGGTGGCCCCTGCCCACTGATCCCCCCAGAAGCAGCTCTTCTGAAAAAGCAGGCAGTGGTACCAGCAGAAGACTCTCAGGAAGGGCCAATGCAGTCATTATGACCCTGTTACTGCGGAAATAGGATTTGCCTCAAGGCTCGTTTTATGAGCTTCAAAATGAAAGTGACTTTCACTCTCTCCTCCTTTGTTTCACACAAGCAGGAGGAGGATGAGGAAAGGAAACACCATAAAAATCATCCATGCTGGGCACTGTTCGGGAGGATCTTCTCGTCCAAGAGGATAGGTATAACCCTTGAATGCGGGACTAAAAATATGCTCGGGGCACTAACGTGGGTAACAGGGAGTTCTAAGGCAGTCAGAAGGAGAAGGCAAGGAAAATGAGAAAGACAGAGAGGGAGGGAGCTGGGCGTGAGAGAGAGAGGGAGAATGAGAGAGGGGAGGAGAAGGAAGGAGAGGGAGAGGATGAGAGAGAAAGAGAGGGAGGGAGGGAGTAAAGGAGGGAATGGTGGGTCGCAATTGACTGATTCCAGCAAGAGAAGATGAAAACAAAACCATATGGGAGAAGTAAGGAAGGAAGTGGAGAAAAGCAAGGCAAAGTTCATTTGCACTTGAGCCAGTAGGAAGTTCAGTGCTAAATTATTCAAAAAATGCAACCTTGGGCTGGGCATAGTGGCTCATGCCTGTAATCCCAGCACTTTAGGAGGCCGAGGTGAGAGGATGGCCTGAGCTCAGGAGTTCAAGACCAGCCTGAGCAACATGAAGAGACCTCATCTCTACGATAAATCAAAAAATTAGCTGGGTGTGGTGGCGCATGCCCATGGTTCCAGCAACTTGGAACGCTGAAGCGGAAGGATTCTCTGAGCCCAGGAGGTCAAGGATGCGGTGGCCATGAATATGCCACTGCACTTCAGCCTGGGCGACAGAGTGAGAGAAACTCCGACTCAAAAAAAAAAAAAATGCAACCATATAGGACTTCATGGTTTATCAATCTAGGTTCTCCATTTCCTCCTTTTGCATGTCCTAACTTACATTTTCCCTGGTCCTAATGCTGTATTCCTTTAATTTATCACCGCTCATTTATTATATATGGTTATTATAAGCTGCTATAGAAGGAAGAGCGCTTACTTAATTAAATATAAAGCAAAGTGAGTTGCAGAGGGGTAGAGCCCAGATTGTCCCAGTGGCTTGCAGGCTCTAAGAATAATTAGTGTAGCTGGGCTCGGTGGCTCAGCCTGTGATCCCACGCCTTTGGGAGGCTGAGGTGAGTGGATTGCCTGAGCCCGTGGGTTCGAGACCCACCTGGGCAGGCAAGACCTCATCTCTACAATAAATCAAAAAATTAGCCAGGCGTGGTAGTACACGCCTGTAGTTCCAGTTACTTGTAAGGCTGAGGTGGAAGGATCGCCGGAGCCCAGCAGGTCGAGGCTGTGGTGGCTGGGAGCGGCCACTGTACTCCAGTCTGGGCGACAGAGTGAAACTCCAACTCAAAAAAAAAAGAATAATTAGTGTGTTTGTCCTGGGTACTTTGCAAAACACTCTCAACACCTTCATTCACCTCCTGGGATCCTCACAACAGTCCTGTGAGATGGACATGACAGCAGCCTTCATTTTAGAGACAAGACTGAAACCCAGGGGAGGCAAGTGACATGCCTAAGAGAGTGAGGACTGGAATCGGGGCACCTTGACCACAAACCCTCATCTTCTCTTTACAGCTGCCTTTGCTATATAACTGAGATGCACCCTAAAGACTCTGTTGCAACACTAGACCCGTTCTGTGTCTGCACTGTCCAAACAGGGAGTCACTCACTGGCCACATGGGAGTTTTGAACACTTGAGATGTGACTAGTATGACTAAGGAACTGAACTTTGAATTGTAGTTAATTTTCATTGAATTTACACTGAAATAGCCACATTTCACTGGTAGCTATTAGAGCAGGCAGCACAAGGCTATATTCTCTCACTGACCCTGCATGAATGTAGAGAAGCAAGTTCAAATACTGGTAGCTAAAGCCGGTGTGGAGTAGGATTGGCAGCCAAAGAGGAAGGATCCTCTTGCTTGACTTGATGATGGTGAGAAGATTACAAATAGGCACAGAGGCAAAGGGGGGGGCACAGGAGGGAGGTTTTCAGGTGGAAACTCTCCTTGAACCATGGTCCAGCCTCTGGAGGCCCTGCAGATCCCCAAGCTCTGGATAGAAAACCTTCCAATATTTGCCTCAGGGTCACACAGTGGTTAGCCAAGACCAGGAAAGAGGAAGTTCTTGATGATCGCAGGATCTCTGCAGATTCTAGTGGCCCTGAATTTCCTGAGTCACTCAGAAGAAGCATTAGCCCTGGCCTGTGATCTTGAAATTGTGGCCTACTTCCCAGCTGACAACACAACATTGTAGTAGGTTTGAACTCACAAGCAGGCAGCCCCTTTGAACTTTCAAGGAGAACTGAAGTAAACTGACTCAGCTTTGTGTAAAAAAAGGCCCTTTTCCTTGAACTCTGGGGTCACAGACGGGAAAAGGGGTGAGGCAAACTCACCTCTACCGTCCATGTGCAATGAGTCTGGAAAGAGGGAAGATGAGTCAAGAAATAGTCCCTTTTTCCTCTTAATGTAAATTGTTTTGCACTGTCCTTCAAGAACCGAGTTCACCTTTCCAGCTGCTTGGGCCTTGCTTGCATTTTTAGTGACTAAAGATTCATTTGAAGAGAAGACACCAGGATAAGGGCTCAGAGTCCTTATGAATGGAATAACCTCTACAAGGAGAGCCCCCTTAAAGAGGCCGTATGTTGGGAGGTTAGAGAATTTAGGGGTGATCAGGCAGCTTGGGTTTGAATCCCAGCTGGGACATATGTTAGGTGTGTAATCCTGGACAAGTTTGCTGGCCCTCTCTGAGTTCTACTGCTTGAGTCTATGAAACTAGCATAAGATCTCCTCTCAAAGGGTCAAGGTCAGGTGTCAATGAGATCATATTTGGAAGGTGCTTGGCACAGTTCCTGGCATAAGGCAATCCATCAGGAAATGGCAACTATTACTGTTTTATTATGTTCTGACATAAGTTTGTATTCATTATCTATCGCTGCCATAACAGATGACTATAAACGTAGTGGCTAAAGACGAAAATGTATTATCTCACAGTTCTGTGAGTCAGAAGTCTGGCATGGGTCTCGCAGACTAAAATCATGGGTGTTGACAGGCTGCATTCATCTCTGGAGGCTCTAGGGAGCATCTGGTCCTCCGTCTTTCCTTTTCTAGAGGCCACCTGCCTCCTTTGGCTTCAGCCTCCTTCCCCCATCTTCAAAGTCAGCCATGGCAGGCTAAAGTCCTTCCACGGTACATCACTCTGACCTCTTTTTCTGCCTCCCTCTTCTACTTCTAAGAACCTTGTGATGACACTGGACCTACCTGAATACACCAGGGTCACCTCACTGTCTAAATGTCAGCTGATAAGCAACCTTCATTCCCCCTGCCATGTAACAGAACGTACCCGCAGGTTCTGAAGATCAGGACGTGGATGTCTTTGGGGGTGATGATTACACCTCCCACAGGCTTGGAATGGAGAACAAGGGGAGCAGTCTCTTTCTGTGTTTGTTCCTTCTCTTTTCTGGCTCCCAGCAGGGACCATGCCTAAGAAATAACTGGTGTGTGGCCGGCTCGGTGGTTCAACCTGAATCCCAGCACTTTGGGAGGCCGAGGCGAGTGGATTGCCTGAGCCTGTGGGTTCAAGACCAGCCTGGGCAACTTGGCGAGACCTCGTCTCTACAATTAAAAAAAAGAAATTAGCCAGGTGTGGTGGTGCACGCCTGTAGCTCCAGCTACTTGGAAGGTTGAGGTGAAAGGATTGCCAAAGTCCAGCAAGTCGACACTGGGGTGGCTGTGCGTGTGCCACTGCACTACAGCCTAGAGGACGGAGTGAGACTCTGACTCAAAAAAAAAAAAAAAAAAAAAAGAATGAACTGGAGTGGGGGGCCTACCCTGGTAAGGGCTCCCCACAAGTCCATCTGCTGGCTGGGGACCTCTGGCCTGGATTCTACTCTTCCCTCCAGGTCAGGCCTGAATCCGTGAATGCACTGCTCAGTGCCAGCAGGGCCGCTTTGTTCCCCAGGAACACAAAGCCAAGCGGTGCCCTGGGCTCTTGGAGTTCTTGTGACACTCCCAGCGAGGAAGGAGAGCTCAGCTTGGCAGCCTGCTCAAATACCAGGTTGCATGGTTACATCCTCACCCCGTGGGACTCCCCCCCCCCAAGACAGGCCTCCCAATTCAAGCTGAAACTGGGACAGCTCTGAGAGTCAAAGCCAGGCCCCAAATGCAGCCTGAGAAGTCTGTACAGCGACTCTTAATCCTTAACTGAAACAGCAATCTCAATACCTAAAGCATCTGTAATTTGAAGGGCAATGAAAAACTTGTAACAAGAAAGAAAGAAAAAAAAGTCTCTCTGCTTGGTTTCTTGGCTCCTAGCACAAAGTTGGAGAGCAATTTTCTTTTTTCGAGACAGGGTCTAACTCTGTCACCCAGGATGGAGTGCAGTGGCGCAATCACATCTCACTGTAGCCTCAAACTCCTGGGCTCAAGTGATTGATCCTCCTGTCTTAGCCTCTCAAGCAGCACGACTACAATGCCCAGCTAATTTTTAATTTCTTTTTTGGTAGAGTTTAAGTCTTGCTATGTTGTCTAGGTTAGTCTCAAACTTCTGGCCTCAAATGACACTCTTGCCTTGGCCTCCCAAAGCGCTGGGATTACAGGCATGAGCCACCACACCCGTTCAAGTCTCAGGCTGACTGTTTACCATACAGCATTTGTTTTATTCATCTTGGAAAAGTTTGAAGCAATATGGCATGATTGTCTAACTGAAGTCCACTGAGTGTTCTCACGGGTTAGAACAAAGTGACCAAGTAGCTCCAAAGTCCCCCCATGCTCTAATTCACACCAACGTTGATTTTTGTCCTCCTGATGCTCTCAATGACACTTATGTGACCCTGAGAGGTCACGCAGGAGGAGTATCTGACTGCCTCAGCTCAAGTGTGCTAAAGCATGAGATGGATATGAGAGCGGACGAGGAGCACAGTGGGACTCTGCTGCCACCGAGAGAGGGACTTAGAAGTAGAAACTTTCCCAGAGCCAAACTTCATGCTTTCAAAGCACTCAACTTGCCAGAGTTCAGGAACTTCTGAGGTGATCTGAGGGGCCAGCGGTGCGTGGAGGAACCAGCGGGAGTTCAGGCAGCCATCTGACTGTTGGCCTAGGCTCGCCACTCTTGTCATATTTATTTTGCCTCCCAGGTTGCCAGTTCAGAGATGTCCATACCATAGCTCCCTTGATCTGTCCATTATCTGGGGCCCATGACGTGTCATAAGCCGCCTCCATTTGTCCCTTTTGATCCTCCCTTCTCAGTCGGCTGTCTCTAGTTCGCTGGAAGTAGCCACTGATCACTATCAGGAAAAACCTGAAGCCCAGGGGTGGCAGCCCTGCAGAGTGACAGGAGATCAAGGGCACACTCGGCATTTTGAACGTTCTATCTTCATTTATTATTTCTCAGAGGCCGGCTGGTGACAAACCAGACTCACAGCTGACATGGTCTCTATCTGCCAGGCTCTGAAGGTACATACTCCTATCAGTTGCTTTTAATAACCCTGAAGATATCCCAGCCCCATCCTGTTGCAAATGGCCCAGGTCCGTCTGGGAGGCCAGTGTCCTTTAAGGTCTTACCCTCAAATCACTGTTCTCCCAAGCTGCACTGCTGAGGTGACTGGTTTTCTTACACCATGATGTGTTTTTCTTGTGATGTTCGTTTTCCCTTTGTTAGGGTCTTACCAGGTCCAATCTCTCAGAACTTTCTACTATTTCCTTCATATAACCCTTGTAGTTTGTTGCTTTATGTTGAATCCGTAAGAATCGGGCTGTCTTTATACAGAAATTCCTGGAAATGCCTCAGCTCTGGGACCTTCGATTTTCAGGTTAAAAGAATTCTGGTCGCTTATCTAATTTATTGTTTAAAGGACACATTTCTGGCAGGGCTCGGTGGCTCAGTCTGTAATCCCAGCACTTTGGGAGGCGGAGGCGAGAGCACTGCCTGAGCCCGCGGGTTCGAGACCTGCCTGGGCAACTTGGTGAGACCTCGTCTCTATAATAAATCAAAAACTAGCCAGGCGTGGTAGCGCATGCCTGTAGTTCCAGTTACTTGGAAGGCTGAGGCGGAAGGATCGCCGGACCCCAGCAGGTCGAGGCTGCGGTGGCCGGGAGCGGCCACTGCCCTCTTGGTCTACTGTCCAAAATGACTTTCTTTTTTTTTTTGAGTTGAAGTCTCACTCTGCCGCCCAGACTGGAGTGCAGTGGTCGCTCCCGGCCACTGCAGCGTTGACCTGATGGGCTCCGGCGATCCTTCCGCCTCAGCCTTCCAAGTAGCTGGAACTACAGGTACGGTACCACCCCCGGCTAATTTTTTTGATTTATTGTAGAGACGAGGTCTCGCCAAGTTGCCCAGGCGGGTCTCGAACCCGTGGGCTCAGGCAATCTACTCACCTCGGCCTCTCAAAGTGCGGGATTACAGGCTGAGCCACCGAGCCTGGCCCAAAATGACTTTCTATATGACTCATACGAGCCTCCCACTTTGGGAAACACTCATTTAGAATATAGTTTTTGCAACCATACAAAGCTGGATTTGAGATTTACATGGAGAATTTTATAGAAACAAATCTACTACTAATTCAACTTACCTAAAGACAAAGCATAGTTGTGGTCTGTTCACAGATTAACTTTGCAGATTAAAGAAATTCATCATATTCTAAAACAATGCAAAATAGCTCCCTGCCTATATGTCAAAACTTAGATGAAACAGGAAGAAATGTGTAGTCATTATTATTATTATTAAGTTATTTATTTTTTTTAGAAACCAGGATTTATTGAGAGGACAGAAAATCTCCCACAGTGGGAGAGGACCCGAAGGGCCCTGTAATCATTATTAGCTCCTGTTTCTTTGAAAAGCTACCTGAGTTTTTCTTTACAGCTTCATCTGTTACCCATTCGGTCTTAAATAAATGATCACATCTGAGCATTCCAGTCTAGGGAGAACCAGAAGACATTGTTGTCCATTTGGTTCAACCAAACAGGCTGAACTAAAACCACACAATAAACCTACCTATCTTTCCAACTCCACCCTGAAATCCTCCATCTCCAAAAGCAGAAACAAGCTCAGCTGTAAGAATTTCATGAATCCAGCAATGAAGCATTAAATTAAACTGCCTTTTGCTCCAGGGGAAATGTACCTTGTAAGGCCTTCATTTTATGTCAACAGACTTACTAACCAACTACATGTTTATAGGAGAACACAAATAAGCAAAATAATTTGGCAAGTTGTGAAATCTACTGGGGGGGGGTTATTGCAGCAATTTTTTCCCTCACATTACTATAAAGATTTGAGTTACAGAGAGTTTAGTTTCTCCTTAGAAAGAGCAGTTCTCTATTGTTTCATGTTTCTGTGAAATTTTCACATCAATAGTTTTCTTTATTGATTACAGGAAAAAAGTTCACTTGAGCTAGAACTCCAGCAGAAAGCCTTTTGTCATCCATGATATAAATCACAAGCTAGGACACTGCGGGTGGGGGGGGGACTCTGAGGAGGACATATTTGAATTGGTGGAAGAGACTGGGCCAGATCCCAAAGTCCTAACAACGAATGCCGTGTTTCCCAGCTTTCCCTGAGAGAATGTGAAGATTATTCTTCAGCAAATTCCAATTCTTGGTGTGATTTTAGTATCTGTCTCTTTATTGCGCTGTCCTATTTCTCTGAAGTCAGAGCACTACAGAAGCCACTTAGCTCGTTGCAAAAAGCACGCCTTGAGAACAGCAGGAAGCTGTTCCTGTGCTACTGTTTGGCTTTCCGACATAAGAGGTTTAGCACCCAAAAAGCGCACTGTTGTTTCAAACCACTCACGTCTAAATACCATGTTACGTCTCAGCAACCCAGATGTGGAAAGAGGTCACGTATGCCAGAAAATCCTTGAACAGCCAGATCATTAAAGGGTATTTGAAATGTCTACTGGAAGGGATCCTGAAAATCACATACTCCAAATCCCGCCTTTCACAGGTTACTCAAGGTCAAAGAGTCAGTTTGTGTCACGGTAAAGACTAGAACTTGGAGACAAATGGTCCTCTTTCTTTAGCGCGGTGTTTCTGAAGCTCTTTTCTTCTCTGACAGCTGCGGCAGTGACGCCTGATCACCCACCCCCCCATCTCAATCACTCAGCATGTGGTGTATAGACCCACGTCCTTGTCCTTGTGCCTTGCCTCTGTTAACAGGCTACAACCCTATGGAGAAGGCTACTCAGCCATGGCTGGGAGAGCTCCCTTCTGCGATACCTAGAAAGCTGGCTAACAAGCGAGGAAGTAAAGCAGATCCCGCGGGGCTGCCAAGCTGGCAAAGGTGCAGTAGCAACAGTCAACACAACACAACTTCCCAAGCCTGCACTCCCTATGTACTTGCTGTCAGAAGCGCCCGCCTACACAGAAGCAAGACTCGACAACCCTAGGCAGCCTTCTCCTACCGTCTCTAGCTGGGGACCTTTTGGGGCTATATTCTCGGGAGAACAGAATTATGGGGCGCCGTGGAGTCAGCTCAAAACCAGTGAGTTCAAGTAAGGGGTGGAAGGGAAAGTTCTCACTGGAGCCATCCCATGTGAGAAGCACCTTCCAGAAAAAGTGACAGAAACTTTCCCTCAGGGCCACTTCCAGGATCATCATGTCTGAACTGAATGCCTCTGATATCCCCTCCTCTTCCTTTTTCGACATTCATGATCACAATGCCAACATGACAGACAACGGACAATGGTGGTAGCTCAGGTCCAAGGCAGCTCCTGACCCAGGCACAGCTTCTAGGCCTCCCCTCCTCTCCGTGGTGGACAAAGCCCCCATGACCTTGTACCAACATCACAGCCTCATTCTCAGGCCATTCTGGAATCGGCTCTGTATCTTGCCAACCCCAAGTGAAGAAGGCTTACCTGTCAGCATCTCCGAGGCCCAGGGAGGTATTTCGTTGCAGGGTCTCCCGCACCACAGCCATCCCATCAGGGAGCCGATTCAGGCGACGGGTATAGAGGCCAAGTCCACCATCGGTCATATACCTTTAAAAAGAGAAGAGGATGATGCACGTGAGTGGTCCAAAGCAAGTCACTTGCAGTCTTGCCATTCATATCCAGAAACTCTGCATAGCCATCTTGTGCTCTGAGGGGGAAGGGATGGAGGATTCCCTGGGGCTCCGTCACCGATCACAGCCCAAGGATAACTCAGCCGCTTGGAAGATCACCAGCTGCCTAGCAAAAAGAAAACACCAAAAAAACCCCCCAAACTCATAGGAATCTATGAAGCAGAAGGGAACTAGTGAATAAAATTAACTGTCAGATGTATTCATGACATTCTTTTTAATGTCAGCAGTTATACTAGCAGGTGTTTTACCTAAGTAACACAAATGGAACTGACAAGTCATTAGCAAATCATTGGCAAAAAAATTACAGAACGCAGTGGAGAAAGCAGGCAAGCTTTTAAGAGAGGAGGAAAAAAGAATAGAAGATAAAAGAGTCACTTTTGCTATCACAGGCAAGTTGCTTCCCTGAGTTTTAGGTTTTTCACCTGAACTATGGGAATAATGCCACAAGGTACACATGAGAATTAGTGAGCTAAGGAATATGAAAGTGTGTTGCAGTTTATATAAGAGTATATAAATGGGGCTGGACACAGTAGCTCACGCCTGTAATCCTACCACTTTGGAAGGCCAAGACTCACTGGGCAACACAGCGAGACCTCCTCTCTGCAAAAAAATTAGCCAGGCATGGTGACGCGTGCCTGTTGTCTCAGCTACTTGAAGTCTGAGGCAGAAGGATTGCCTGAACCCAAGAAGTCAAGGCTGTGGAGAGCCATGATTGTGACAGTGCATTCCAGCCTGGGTGACAGAGTGAGACCCCCCCAACTAAAAAACAAAACATAAATATATAAATGGAATACACTATCATTATTACGGTGGTCACAATCTTGAATTTATCTACAATGGTAAACTGCATGTTTGACACTGATGCCTTAAGAGGGTTGGCACACAGCCGGGCTCGGTGGCTCAGCCTGTAATCCCGCACCTTTGGGAAGCTGAGGTGAGTGAATTACCTGAGTCCACGGGTTTGAGACACGCCTGGGCAACTTGGCAAGACCATATCTCTACAATAAATCAAAAAATTAGCCGGGCGTGGTAGCGTGCGCCTGTAGTTCCAGCTACTCGGAAGGCTGAGGCAGAAGGATCGCCGGAGCCCAGCAGGTCGAGACTATGGTGTCTGAGAGCGTGCCACTGCCCTCCAGCCTGGGCGACAGAGTGAGATTCCAACTCAAAAAAAAAAAAAAAAAAAGAGGGTTGGCACACTCTGTGAATAACACTGATGTTAAGTTATTCTTTTACAATCTCTTGGTAATGCTACTGTCTTCTGAGGAAATCAGTATTGTCCAGAGGAAGGAGGACACCTGTACAGATGGCTGACTGTCCACCAACCAGACAAGTTCTTTTTTCTTTTCTGAATTGGAGTCTCACTTCATTGCCCAGGCTGAAGTGCAGTAGCACACTCATGGCCACCCCAGCATCGACCTGGTGGGCTCTGGCAATCCTTCCACCTCAGTCTTCAAAGTAGCCAGAACTACAGGTGCACACTACCACATCCAGCTAATTTTTGATTTATTGTAGAGACGAGATCTCGCCAAGTTGCCCGGGCTGAGCTTGAACCTGCGGGCTCAGGCAATCCACTTGTCTTGTCCTCCCAAAGTGCTGAAATTACAGGCTAAGTCACCAAGCCTGGCCTAGACAAATTCTTAAAAGCTTAGGCACTTAGTAGGAGGTAGCTCAGGTCCAAAGCAGGTGTTCCTCATATCTACCTCTGTTCCTTCATAGCACCTCACAAAGGAGACTGGTTACATCAATTCCCTCATCTTCAGAGAAGAGGAAGACAAAGCAAAACTTGGGTGTAGTCAGAAACCAAACTTGGATCTTTTTAACTTCTGCTTGGACCCCATCAGATCACCCTGCAACGTGTCTGAAAATGCAAGCACTTTACTTTTCAAGTCAAATAATACACAGTAAGAAGACCAATGACTCCTTATTTTCTTAAAACAGTCATGCTAAATCATGAAAAGTTTTACTACACTTGACATTTAGCATTTCACATATATAGGGTCAATCCTGAGGGTTCCTTATTCTTTAGGTAGAATTTCTTCTATCTCTAGTTGAGGGCCTTTGGGAGATATATTCTCAGAAGAACAGAATTATGGGATGCCGTGGAGGCTGTCCAGAACCAGTAAGTTCAAGTATGTGCTAGGCACTTGAGATACAGATTTGAACAAAATAGAACACTCTTCTTCCAAAGAGCTTACCATGCAGTGTGGGAAACAATCATCAAAGAGTAATTATACAAGTAATTATTTAATTATAGCCACAGTGTTTTTGTTTTATATTCATTGAGATATAATTCATATACCATAAAATTTGCCATTTTAAGGTGTGTAATTTGGTGGTTTTAGCATGTTCACAGAGTGTTTTCTTTTGTTTTTATTTTCTTACTTTTTATTTTTTTTGAGTTGGAGTCTCACTCTGTCGCCCAGACTGGAGCGCAGTGGCCGCTCCCGGCCACCACAGCCTTGACCTGCTGGGCTCCGGCAATCCTTCCGCCTCAGCCTTCCAAGTAGCTGGAACTACAGGTGCGCGCTACCACGCCCGGCTAATTTTTTTTTGGATTTATTGTAGAGATGAGGTCTCGCCAAGTTGCCCAGGCGGATCTCGAACCCGCGGGCTCAGGCAATCCACTCACCTCAGCCTCCCAAAGGCACAGGATTACAGGCTGAGCCACTGAGCCCGGCTTCTTTTGTTTTTAAAGTGACACCGTAGGCCAGGCTAGGTGGCTCAGCCTGCAATCCCAGCACTTTGGGAGGCCGAGGCGAATGGATTGCCGGAGCCTATGGGTTCGAGACCAGCCCAGGCAACTTGGTGAGACCTTGTCTCTACAATAAATAAAAAAAAAAAAATTAGCCAGGCATGGTAGCATGTGCCTGTAGTTTCAGCTACTTGGAAGGCTGAGGTGGAAGGATCGCCAGAGTCTAGCAGGTTGGCACTGGGGTGGCAGTGAGTGTGCCACTGCACTCCAGCCTGGGCAACGAGGAGTGCTCCAACTCAAAAAAAGAAAAAAGAGAAAGAAAATGATACTGTCAAGTGAAATTTCAGTCTCTTCTGCCGTTGTGTTGTTGGCACAATCACACACACGTGGTCTGACTTACTCCAACGGATTATCCATTACATTGGCATTGCATCATCTGTGATCATTAATGTCATAAAGGGAGGAGAGAGGACATCAGAGGTGTTTGGTTCAGACATGATATCTTGGAAGTGACCCCGAGGGAACGTTCCCATGACTCGTTCTGGAAGGTGCATCTCCCATGAGATCGTTCCAATGAAAACCTTTTCTCTCCTCCCTTTATGGCCTTAATGATCACCGATCACACAATGCCAAATAATGGACAAGTTGAAGTAAGTCAGACCAAGTGTGGGTGGTTGTGTCAACAACACAGTATAGCAGAAGAGACTAAGTTTTTCACTAGACAGTATCATTTTAAAAACAAAACACCACTCTGTGAATATGTTAAAAACCACCAAACTGTATGCTTTCAAATGGCAAATTTTATGATATTTGAATTATATCTCAATTTAAAAAACGATGATTGTGGCTATAATTTAATAATTATTTTTGTAATTACTCTTTGACGATTGTTTCCCACACTGCGTGGTAAGTTCTTTGGAGGAAGAGAGTCCTGTTTTGTTTAAATCTATATCCCACGTGCCCATATACACTAAGTGCTTATTAAATACTGTTTTTGTTGAACGAATGAACACATGAATGAATGAGGCCCAAAGATACAGCCACTGGGTAAGGCTTAGTAAAAACTTTTTGTAAGAACATTAATTACAGGTTTTCTTTCCTCTTAAACATTAACAGACTTGACTTCTGAGACATATGGCAAGGCAAATTAAACTGTCGAACTGCCAGTCTACCCATCACCCATCTATCCGTCCATCTGTCCATCCATCCACTCGTGCAACAGATGTAGTGACTCAGGGTAGAGCAATGGGCTACATGCATTCACCCTACAACTAGGACACAGAGGAAAAAAACACCTACACCAAAATGCTGTAGCTTTGCCAGAGGCCAGACTTTCTAGATCAAATGTCCTTTTCAAGAAGAATTCAGAGGAAGCTCTTCAAAATACAATCTACTGCACCATTAAGCAAGGCAGTTAATTTTGATTCTAGCAAAGTCTGTCCAGCCAGTTGGATAAACAAAATTCTTTCAACTGGGGAGATCTTGTCAAAGGACAAATAAACTAATTTTAGCATGCATTTTCCTGCTGGATTTTTACCGCAAGTGAAACAGCACACACGGCTGGGCAATTACACACACCCAGGCATGCAGGCAAGGTCCACACATACACACCCCTGGCTTTCTGCTGAGGTCGGGGCACAGAGCCTGGGAGTGTTCCAGAGACGTAGTGCTGAGACACGCTGCACCCCCCAGCCCAGGCACACCTGGGTGTAGTGGGGTTTTTCCAAAGGATGGCAACCAACCAAGGTGGGAAGGCCCCAGAGAAATGGGACTGAATGTGTGAACTGGGCTCACTGCTGGGAATTCTGACTTATTTTGGCAGAGGGGAAGGGAAAGGGAAAGATGAATCCCTTTACCTTCTCAAACACTCTGAAAGTCAGGGAGCTGATGCAACCAGTTAGTCTGACAATGATCTGGTTTCGGTTGTAAGTCTATTTCAAGAAGTCTCTTTCATGTAAATTTATTTCATTCACTGTGCACGTTGGTGAGGCAGGACAGAGGGATAAGGGAAATGGGGTACTTACCTCATCTCCCAGAGGCTTATGAGCCTGTATTCAATCATTTTTAAAAGGTAAGAAGAATATATATATTTTTTAAGATTGGAAAATATAGTTTATTTAGAGAGTAAATGGGGGGAGGGAGGAGACAGAAAGAGAGTCAGAGAGAAAGGGAGACAGGAGATTCACCTCCCTGAGGTAGGGGAGGCAGCCAAAGCTAGGAAAACAAGGCAGCCATAGCTCAGAGTCACATGGCCAGACCAGAGCTTAGCAAAGCAATAGCCCCAGAAGAATATTCTTTACAATAAATTCTGTTGTGCACCTCTCTCTGGGAGACAGCACCACACTGTGTCATTGGGGTAACACAGAGGTAAATCACCACAGAGGTGTCATTAGGGCCAGCCTCACACTTGAGAATCTAATTTAAAATAGTTCTAAATTATTATGCACCAATGACAACAGTTTGATTTACTAAAAGCTCTCTCTATATTTTTAAATAACCCTTCTAGTATTAACAAAAAATATACCTGCTTGTTGGACTGAAATTTGTATAGGGATTGGCTACTGGCTACAATAACACAGACTGCCTTAACAAAGTCAGTTCCTTAAGATGGCACCCCCACTGATGTAGTGGTCATGGGCGTGTTCATGTCAAACACTGGTCTTTGCCCAGCAGTGTTAAATAGGCTTGTGTCCCCACAGGCTTGGGGAGGCAGGGGGAGTGATGGTCTTGTCCCATCTTTTGGAGTTTTCTAGGAGGTTCACAGTGGGGAGACAAGAAATGACTTGCCAGAGGTCACAAGCAAAGGAACAAGCTGATGCCAGGACTGAATCCCAGAGCACAGTGTGCACTTGCCTTCTCCTTGGGGAAGTAAATAATTAGCGCCGGAGCCTAATGAGGTGCTGGTGACACCCTAATGTTTGCTGAGTGGGTTCCTGCCTGAGCTGCCAAGTTACTGAACAATTCCCACATTATGCTCCCGAGTCTAGTTCTACAGTGAGGGGTGGAGAGGGCTCTATGTCTCCAATTTCCTAAGCTTCCCAGAGACGCTGGGATGGAGACAGTACATGGCTTTGCTAAAGGGACAAGGTAGCTGGGGTGGCCCATGAGCATCAGGGTTAGGAACATGGCTCTGTTGTTAGGTTGTTCAAATGACTCCTCTGCCCCCCTGCTAGCTGAGGAACTTAGTACTCGATATTGTTAGTAAGAACTCAATGCTCGCTGGGTACTGTGTTAAGTGCTTCACATGCGTTATGGCATTTAACTTTCAAAAGTAATCTTATCAAATGTATCATCATCTCTACTGCTCAGATGTAGAAAATAATACAGTGCAGGTAGGTGGGTTCAGATCCCAACTGTGTCAGGCTTCGGTGTAATTTATTTGCATTTCAGTTTCCTCATCTGTAAGATGAGTGAAATTACAGATGAACCTCATAGGATTGTGGTGGATTTAACGAGACAGTGCATGTGTGTAAAGACCAGTGTCCAGCATGTAGAAAGCACACCGGGATGATTATAGTTGCTGTTCCCATCATCCACTGCAACTGTTCAAGTCTAAGTACAATGCTGTATGCTCTTCTCGCCTCTCCAGTTCCACCAATACTGTGCACCAGGCTCAGTGCAAGCTGTGGTTACAGAGAACACAAGACCTAGATCCTGACCTGGCAAAGCTCAGAATCCGAGAGGGAACAAGACATGCAAATAACTCTCCATGAAAGTGGCATAACAGATGACATGCCACAGGCTCTGGGAACTCACAGGGGAAGGCGCCACAGAGGAGAGCTGTTCAAACCAATCCTGAAGGGTACACAGGAGTTTACCAGCTGAAGGAGGACCCATCAAGACACACGGATAACATGCACAAAAGCACAGAGAGATGGAAGAGGAGGGTATGTCAGGAGAAGGGTCAGAGTACACAGTTGCTGAAACATTAGGAGCAAAGCCAGGAATTGGGCCACATGGGGCCTGGGGCATAGTCACAAAGGTCTTGGCTGAGTAACAGGTCCTGGCTTATGTTTCAAAGAAAACACCGACTTTTCGATACTTCCATTGTTCTGTACTCCATTTCTGGTGAGTATTTTCTCATCGATATATCTTTTTAAATATTTTTCAAAACACATCACTTCCTAATCCTGTCTGAGTCATCCAGACTTCTGGGGAATGACCAGACTTGTAGGGTAGACCTCACCATCCCTCCAGCCAAGGCAGAGCTATGAAGGCAACATGCCTATTACAAGGAACTTTCTCAACAAAATAGGTCTGTAACTGACACTGGCTATGAAAAAGCTGTGGAATCTAATAGGACCTGTTAGAACAAATACACTAGACTTCAAGGTCAATGTTTAGCAGATAGATTTCTTCCCCCTCCTTAAACATAATGAGGCAACAATGTGGAACCAAGTGAAACTGGCTTTGTGAGCCACCTTGGGAAGGAGGGAGAGGTGTCTTCTCATTCCCAGAGTTCACCGTTCAACATGGCCTGCCCAAGAAACACAAGCTGGCTGTCACTAATCTCAGGAGAAATCACCTTCTGTCAAGAACTCAGGAAGGTGAGAGGAGACGGGAAGAGAAAGAAGTATGTAGCAACTTGCTGTAGTCAAGTGCATTTCTAATAAAGTATAACATTAAAAGAAAAAAAAGAAAAAGAAAAAAACTCCTCAGATGCAAGAAATGAAAGTCCAAGCAGAAAAAAAAAAAATCAATCCTAGGTGATTAGTTTTCTTCAAAGCCATGTCAGCCTGTCTATATTTTTTGAGCACACTTTTTGTTTAAATGTGGACATAGCCAAGAAAAACGGAATAAAATGATTATATACCTTGAGTGCCAAAAAAATATATACACATTTTAAGTATGACGTTCGCTCAAAAGACAAGTGTTAATCAAATGAATGTAAGCATCACCACGAGACAGGAGGACAGTCAAAGAAAATGATGGAAGCACGGTTGAGTAAACGTCATACTATACATTGCTACTGTAATTTAATTCAACTTCAAAAAGCAATACATTGATAACATCTCCCAAAATGTGGATACATTTTTTGGCACCCCCTGTATATATGCAATATTCCCTGCCAATATCAATATAAATATATGAACATATACATCAATATACATCAACATGTATTTCTTTGTATGAGTTGAAAAAAATGATGTGGGCTGATGAAAAGCCCTGGCTGTCCTGCATGTCACCAACATCCAAACCCCAAAATAACATAAGCAGCTTTCACAGTGCTCCCCTACTCGGTTACGACACGGCGTGACATTTATTCTCTGAGTTTATTAGGATGTAAATTGAGTTTCTGGATAAACCTGTAAAAGGATCCCTTTAGTTCAGAGCTCCTTAGAAGTCAAATGAGTCAACTTCACACTGGGTCACAGAAGGACAAACCGACCAGCTAGTCTAACAAAGCTGCCTACAGCCTTTTGAAAACAGTCGACTTTTATGGAAGAAAAAAAGCTGCTATGTTTGACCTGGGGAGGAAGAGAATGTATCTGAAATGCAAAGATATGACTGGAAAAAAAATGGGTTCAATGTCTCAGTGTTCATTATAAACCTGCAGCGCTGAGAGTTAGGCGAATACTTAAAATTCTGTTAAGGAAATACTCAAAAACCATTATGTCCTCAAAGAGTTTTCAGGCACAGAGGCTGAGGCTGATGTTGCATCTTTCATGTTTCAAAACCCCTCCCCCCACACAACAAGCACAGAGACACAACACAGTGATTCTAATATCCTACTCACGCATATTCTTACATAGCTTAAAACCAAGTAAAGGTGAGTTTCAATCAAAGAACATGGTGATGCTTCCCGACCGTGGGTCACCCCAGACTGACATGTGATAAAAGAAAACCAACAGCAGACTTTGGAGAGAAAGTCCAAGGTTAGGATGTCTTTCTCAGCTGGATTTCTGAGTGATAACAGGACTTTAACTATAAATAATCCTGACTGCACAATGCACACACTCAAAAATCATGAGGGCGGGGAAGAGGGGTGAGACACGACTCTCATCTTTCACTGTTAGGCCTTAGTGGGCTTCACTTCTTCTAACGCAGACACACACTTCCGTGGTTGGCATGTCTCCGGGGAACCCTTCCAACAATGGCTGACTGAGGCAGGGGGGTAGAGGTGACTCAGAGAAGCCAACCAATTTCCTACCTGCCAGTCCAATGCAGAGTATGGGGCACCTTTTGCACGGTTTCCCACTGTCCCCCAGGACTGCTGGCTCTTCCAGATGTCACCAAGCGGAAGTCATCTTGCTCTTTTAGGAAGATGAGGGAGTTCAATTTACACCTCGAGCGAAGTCCTCTCTTATTTTGCTCAAGCCTGGAGCAATCCCCTGTCCCCCCACCACAAGCCGCCTCGCCTCATAGAATAGGACATGACCATGGCAAATAGGTGTCCCTGCTGGAATGTTTCTTCAGTGGCCGTGACTGCTCATTGGGAATATTCACAGGTCAAGGGGCACCAGCCCTTCCCCCGATTTTTCTGTCTTTCACTTCCATCTCACCGGGAAGCGAGCCAGACAATTGGGGAAACTCAGCTCACACCTTTGGTGGGTGCAGCAGAAGTCAAGGTAGCTGCAGAAGTGAACTCACTAGGAGGCCGGCAGCCGACTGCGGCTAACCCCCCTCAGCAGAGCACCCCTCTCAGGGGAGCACCACAAAGACGTTGCTAAGCTAGTCAGACAAGGGCTCAGCTCCAGCGGGCCATGGGGACAGAGGCAGCAGCAGGAAAAGGCAGGCCTGAGTTAAGGAGGCGTCAAGGGGTCCCAGGAGTGAAGGCTGAATTCAGCCTCACTGGGGGAAACTGGTGCCACAGACTTTTGTCATTTCTGTTGCCTAAAGCTAGGTGCTAAAGAGCTGCTTGGGAGAGAACAAAAGGCATAATGTCATTGCCTGCAACACAACTCCAAACCTGCCTCACCCCCTACCTGCCACTTGAAGGAAGGACCGTGAACCGGAGACTTCAGAGTCACCTGGTAGCTTTTTTTTTTTTTGAGTCAGAGTCTCACTCTGTCACCTAGGATGGAGTGCGGTGGTGCAATCACAGCTCACCATAGCCCCAACTTCCTGGGCTCAGATGATCCTTCTGCCTCAGCCTCCTGAGTAGCTGGGACTACAAGCACACATCACCACACTCAGCTAAATTTTAAAATTTCTTTTGCAGAGATGAAGTCTTACTATATTGCCCAGGCTGGTCTCAAACTCCTGGGCTCAAGCAATCCTCCCACCCTGGCCTCCCAAAGTGCTGGGATTACAGGCGTGAGTCACGGCACCCACTTACCTGGCAACTTTTTAGAAAAGCAATATCCCAGGCCTCCTAAACCAGACTCTGCACTTCAATAAACTCCCTAGGTGATCTATGTGCAAGTTAGAGAATGAGAAGCACCAGTCTCAGGCAGGGGTCTCTGTAGGGGACAAGATGGTCCACAGGAGTGAAGACTCAAATGCTTGTATCTACCTTTATTTCTTACCATGATCTGTTTGATTCCTATGTTTTGTAGTATATGCAATGTTTCAATAACATGGCACGTATATATTTTGAAAACAAGTACAACCAAAGCCATTTTAGAGACCACTATCTAAGGCACAACTTCCTCAATTTTCTCCAGTTACGGACCCCTTTGAGAAACTAGTGAATCTATGGACCCCCATCTCACATATGTGCAACACTGGCACCTAGTCTGAGTGGGCTCACAGACCTCCAGGTCCTGTGCTAGCAGGGCCCCTGTCAAGTAGGCCAGGAGAGGATTCTCACTGAGGGGGGGCCTTGGACATATTCTGCAGTGGTTTCTATACTACAGGACTTTGTTTGCTATACGGATTCAGCAGCGGCTCATGGCATTGCTATAATTTACTGTCACCCTGAAGTTTGGCACACAGACTCAATCTCACCTCTGCTGGGATCTTTCTCTCATCACCAAACTCCTGGCGGAAGACAGACGAACCAAGTGGGAATGTTTCTGCACAGTGGTAAAGCACGTTCCCAAGGTCTTCGTATGTTTTGTAAAACGCAAAGTGACTTTCCACGAGTTTAACACAATTCCGTCCAACACTAATGTCCAGAGCATTTTGGCTCAGCTTGCTTAAGGATCTCATATACATATAAACTCCATAAGCATTTTAATTTTAAAAAACCATAATTGCCCTAATAAAATATACACTGAAACACACAGAGAGCCGAGGACTATAACAACTGTGTACTTATTATCCCTATTTAAATAAATAGACATGTATAAAATTTTCATGAAAATCCTTGACTATGCTTATTTAAAATGGTAGCAGGCCATGCACTGTTCTAAATAAAGGTTGTACGCTTTGGAAAACTGACAGTTCCTGTGTTGAAATTTGGTCTTGCCTGAATTCTCTTTTTTGTGGTTCAACTGTCAGTGTGGAATTGCAGTAAATATTTCTAGCATTAGCAGGAAGTTTCTGTCCACCTTCTGAAAGATGAAACACATCCAATCAGACAGAAGACAGTTCTCAGACAAAGCCCCTTTAAGCTCTTTCTTGGAATGAAACAGATGGTGAAAGGAGATAGACTGATATCCGGGATTTCTCAAACTTCAGAATATATCTGAATCATCTGGGGAACTTGAGAAAAATGCTTATTCCAAGGCCTTGGCTTCACAGATACAGGAGAATGCTTTTAGTGGGACCCAAACCTTGCATTTTTTAAAAAAAACAGACTTATTTATTTTTGAGTTGAGTCTCAATCTGTCACCCAGGCTGGAGTGCAGTGGCATGATCACAGCTCACCACAGCCTCAACCTTCTGGGTTCAGGTGATCTTTCTACCATAGTCTCCCAAGTAGCTGGCACTACAGGTGCACGCCACCATGCTGGGCTAATTTTTAAAATTTTTTTGTAGAAACAGGGTCTTGGTATGTTGCCCAGGCCGGTGTCGGACTCTTAGGCTCAAGCAATCCTCTCACCTTGGCATCCCAAGGTACTGGGATTACAAATGTATACCACCATGCCCAGACTACAGGCTTTATTTTTTCAGAGCATTTTGAGAAGGCATGTATTCTCAAAATGCTCTAAAGCGACAAAAATTATAGAGTTTCCCCCAAGCTTGTTCTATTATTAACATCTTGTATGAGTGTGGTACACTATTATTAGTAGCTAAAGCCCTATGTAAACCCTAATGTAAACTATCACATTAGGGTTCACTCTATATTGTATAGCTTTATGGGCTTTGACAGATATAGAATGTCACTCATCCACCATTGCAGCATCACAGAGTATAATTCCACCACCCTAAAAGTGTCCCATGCACCACCTATTCATCCCTTTCCTCCAACCTGCATTTTTTTTTTTCATTCACAGTCCTACTCTGCCACCCAGGCTGGAGTGCAGGGACATGCTCATGGCCTGGGCTCAGGCGATCCTTCTACCTCAGCCTTCCAGGTAGCTGGAACCACAGGCGTGTATCACCACACCCGGCTACTTTTTTTGTTTATTGTAAAGACACAGTCTTATCAAGTTTTCTAGGCTGGTCTAGAATCCCTGGACTCGAGCCATCCTCTCGCCTCTGCCTCCCAAAGTGCTGGAATTACAGGCATGAACCACTGTGCCTGATTCCAACCTGCATTTTTAATAGACATGTAAATAATTCTCTTGCAGGTAGCCAGGTCGAAACTGTCAGAAGTGTTGCCTTAAATCTTGAGACCAGGATGAATGAACTGTGAGCCAGATGGCCTCATTTCCTATAAGAACTAGTAATTTAAATTTCAAACCTTCATAGCAACTAGTCTTGGCCTCCTCTGTTAAGGGGACAATGTCCGTGTTAAAAGTACCTGCTAAAAGTCCTTGACCTCAAGGAGTTTCGTTTGCATGGTAACCAGGACTTAATAAGAGTTGTTAGAATTCTAAGGTTCTTCTAAAATATCAGGTAACTCATGATCCTGGACTTAAAGGCCAACAGAGCTCCCAAGAGTCCAACTGTTAGAAACCCAGATGGCTGCGGAGTGGCATGAGTGAGAGTAGTCACAGGCATGAGGAATTCAGAGCATTATGGACAGCAGGCCAAAGAGGCTCAGCAGGATGCGACGACCAGATGCCCCAATCTTGGAAACACCTTCCATGCTGTCCAAAGAACCCTTCCTCCCGAGCGCTTCCAGTAAATTGAAACCCGCTCACCAGTCCCCAGTAGGCTGCAACGACTTGCCATCCCTGTGATTTCTGCTATGGCTCCCAAGCCCCCAAAGTGCTCCAAGACACAGGTTCACTCTTCACATGAAGTCAGCAGGATTTATGTTGGCTTTGAACATTACGGGTTCCCTCCGGAAGATGACTAGAGCCTGTAGGGGTGGGAATCAGCAGCCAGTGTCTCTTTCTCTTCTGATTCCACCTAGACATCCCAGGTCCTAACCACAGTCTCTACCCAACTAGGGAGAAACAGCTGGCACTTTGGTTTAGGTTTATGCAAGTTTCACCTTGTCTTATCTAGACGCAGCTAAAAGAAATGTCAAGGTGTACTGAGAAGGTGACTAACTTATGACTAAGAGACAATTTTTTCTGCAGACACAGAATAAAGCTGGCCTTGGGAGCATCAACCAGCCTCAGCAAACACCTAGATTTCTGGAAGCACCTGTGGGACTACAGGATGAGTCACACAGAGTTGCACATAGACCTTTGCCCAAGAGGTGGCCCGTGTTTTAAGGTGGTGGCATCTGTTCAACAGACATTTACACAGCTCTTATTTTGAGGTGGGCACTAGCCTGGGTGCTGGAGATATAAGAGTCAGACTCAGTCCCTGACCCTGAGGGGCTTCGTGTCTGGTCAGGGCAAACAGACATGTCAATGTTTGCATGGTGGCTTAGCAAGGGCCAAAGCAGAGAGGAGGGCCATGAAGAAAGCCTCACATGGCATCACAGCATCTGCCAGGCAATCTTGGGTGGGCCACAGAAATCAGATATAGCCCCTACAGACATGTATCTATCAGTACAAAGTTTCCAAAATGTAAAGTGAATTTAGTGTATGGTTTCAGATGTGAAATTTCTACTAGGTGCTCTTTTCATCAAGGCAATGATAATTCTGGGCACTCATTCCACATGGGATTTAATAAATAAGCCACTGATACAAATAGATAGGCCTCTGGCCTTCAAGGGTAGAAGATTAAATCCAAGTTAGGGGACTACAGGATACTCAAATTACCCGCCACTCAATCCACCAAGAACAATAGACACAACAGTTGACAATACAGGATGCTGGCCCTGTTTGCTTGTCCACATGTCACCTCCAGAAATAGCACACAGGTAGCTGAGAACACTGCTTCTCTGTGGGAATGAGCCCATATCAAGGGAGGAAGCGAGACTCTGAAAAAGCATGTTCTATGTTATAAATTTACCGTTTTAAAAAAAGCCCAATGCTTTTTGCAATGTAATCTATAGCTAAAGATTGACAAAATATGGGTTGGTGTGGATCTACTAAAGATACAGCGATTCTGGAAAGCCACAGCTATCCTTACCTTTCCATTCTGCCCTTCCCCCACCCCACCATTCCTATCAGGGTGTGATGTATTTCAGAAGGGGGTATGAAATTTTAAAAAGAAAGTATGAGAAACACTAACTTAAAATACATGAGGATAAGAGCCAGTCATTTTCTTCCTGGAAAGTTCATATTTTTGAACGAATTAAGACACCAAGTCTCCATATTAAGAGAGATCATTCAAAAATGTGTTTTTGTATCCACAAAAGTCATATATGACACGTTCACATGGGCAAGGGGGCTATGGCTAAGGTACCACAGGTGGGGCCCATCATGCCCTTGGCCAGGAAACACAGATCTCACAGTTGCCCAAGGGTAGACCTCACAGTTGACCCCCAAATGGGTTCCAAACCCATCCCCTCAAAAAAGAAAATAGGCCATTGTAGAAATTCTAAAGATGCTTAAACAAAACAAAACCCTACAGTGAAAAGGAATCCTATGTAAATCAAGGGTCAGAGAAAAGAAAAAATTCAGTCCAACCTCTTCAGCTGAGCAAATATCAAGTAACACCCATGTCCCTCTCATAGTGAGCCAGGAAAAAAAAAAACAAATGCCCTTTTCCACTAAGGTTGGCAAAAGTGTGTCCTACTCAAAGAAGTGTCTGTGGGGCCGGACACAGTATAAACTCCCAAAACCAGAAGATATACTCTCAGTGACTGAAACATTTGTACATCTTCACACAGGCATGAGGTGTTCCCACGCAAAAAAGCTCTGCCTCATTTAGTGTATTAATGTTGAAATACAGAATGTTTTTTAGGTCATCTCTCAACTCCCACTTGGGATAGCAGATTGAAAAGGTTTTACCTCTAAAATCTCACTTTAGGCTGGACATGGTGACTCACGCCTCTAATTCCAGCACTTTGGAAGGCCAAGGGGAAAAGATTGCTTGAGCCAAGGAGTTTGAGATCAGCCTGGGCAATGTAGTGACACCACATCTCTACAAAAAAAATTTTAAAAAGATGGCCAGGCTTGGTGGCTCAGTTTGTAATCCCAGCACCTTGGGAGGCCGAGGAAAGTGGATTGAGCTCGTGGGTTCGACACCAGCCTGGACAACTTGGCAAGACCTCGTCTCTACAATAAATAAAAAATTAACCAGGTGTGGTAGGGTAGCACGTGCCTGTAGTTCCGGCTACTTGGAAGGTTGAGGTGAAAGGATCGCCCGAGCCCAGCAAGTTGAGGTTGCAGTGGCTGTGAGAATGCCACAGCACTCCAGCCTGGGTGACAGAGTAAGACTCCAACTCAAAAAAACCAAAAAATTTAAAAAGCTGAGTGCAGTGGTGTGTGTCTATAGTCCCAGCTACTCAGGAGGCTGAGGCAGGAGGATCACATGAGCCCAGGAGTTTGAGGTTGCAGTGAGCCATGATCATGGGCATGCCACTGCTCTCCAGCCTGGGTGACAGAGTGAAACCCTGACTCACAAAAAAAATAACAAAAATATTTTACTTTAAATGCATCAAGCATGAAGAAAAACACCCAAGACAGTTTCACAGAACTACAGAATACTCAATCTGGGAGGATTTTGAAGATTACTTGCTCTAATGATTTTTCAGATGCAGAACAGAGACTCAAGAGAGTGTGAATGACTTATCCAAGGAAACACAACTAGGAAGCAGTCATCGATGTGTTCTCACTTAAATGCGTTTGTGAGTTCAATCAATTCCCATCTCTCTCCACCCTTTATGATGAAATGGATGCTTGGCTCCCTTGGTTGACATTTAATCACAACTGTTTGTTTATCTTCTTGTGCTCCCGCCTTTCACCAAACAAGTTCAACAAAGGTAGGGTTCTTAGTACTATTATATTAGGACCAATGTTTTTGCTTTGATATTACCAATCTCTGTGCCTGCAACTGTCAAGTTAGGTACCCAGCTAGTATTTCTTGGTGGGCTGAAGCTCAGAAACAGAAAACCAAACACCCCATGTTCTCACTCATATGCGGGAGCTAAATGGTCACAACGATGGAAATAATAGATACTGGGGACACCAATAAGGGGTGGAAGTGGGGGTGATTAGGATTCAAAAATTACACGGGGCACATTGTTCACTATCTGGGGAATGGGCCACCTGAGACCCAATTCCCACCACTACACAATATGTCCATGTAACAAACATGTGCTTGTACCCTCTGAATCTAAAATAAAAATGGAAATTAATTAAAAAGAGATTAAATGCAGAAAAATACATTATTCCAGGGAAAAAAGTATACATTACAAGCAAGAATTAAATGGCTTATACAATAGACCCCACCTTATCTGTGGTTTTGCTCTCTGCAGTATCAGTTACCCTCAGTCAACCATGTCTGAAAACAGATGAACAGAGTACAGGAAGATATTGATCTATCTATCTAGCTAGCTATCTATTGTGGAGAGAGAGAGGGAGAGAGGGAGAGAGACCACATTCACGTAACTTTTACTACAATGCATTGTTATAAGTGTTCTATTTTATTGTTAGTTATTGTTGTTAATCCCTTACTGTGCCTTATTTATAAATTAAGCTTTATCATAGGTATGTATGTATGTATAGGAAAAAAAAAACATAATTTAAAGGCCAGAGCACAGGAAGATAGATAAACTAACAACTGTAATAAAATGTAAACCAAGAGAGCCAAGCTTCCACTTCATCATGAAAGATGGAGAGAAACGAGGATATATTGAAACCACTATCTGTGGTTTCTGGCATCTCCTGGAAGTCTTGGAACCTCCAAGACCTTGAGTAAGGGCAGAGGCTACTGAAGGCTATTGTATGTATTAAGCATGTGGAAAACAAAAAGAGAAATGAAACACATCCTTGTGTCTGCTTTAGAGACACAGTAGATACTCTCAGCAGTAGGCTATGTTACCAACAGAGGAAGACATGTGGGCCTTCCAGGCAGTGGAAGCTGGTAAGAGAAGGTTTAGCAGGGAGGGTCAACGGATCCCACTCAGGGGACAGCATGGCTCCAGCAGAGAGTCCACCATGCTAGGAACAATATCAGTGCCACATTGAAGCATCCTGAACCTGAGCTGAAGATAGTTTCATTTCCCTACAGCCTAATTCTCCAATGTCTATGGTTTATACAAAAGAAACAAAAAGGGACAGCAGTATAGTAGGGAGCTCAGTTTGAAAGGCAGGAAACTGTTTCTCCCTTAGAATTTCAACACGTGCAAGCCAGGACAGGTGTGCTCGTAAGAGGGACAGGATGTAGCACAAACAGTGTCGACGAGCACATCTCCCTGCAGCTGCTGGAGCTCTGGCGGTCACCTGGGGATGAGATGCTCAGAGCCAAGTGGCCAGGCCTCCAAGGCACTCCAGCCAGCCTGAAGACAGAGGACAGCCACAGGCAGAGTGAATGAGGCACGCAAGGGGAAGCAGGAGCACCCCAGCAGCAGCTGGCACACTCGGTTAGAAGGGTGAGCCAGAACACAGGCCAGTGACCTCCAGAGTAGGACTCAATGATCGGTAACCTCAGTCAGGATACTTGGATTACCTTCCATCAATGCCCCAGGAGGAGCAGGGTCCCTGACTTTTCTCACTCTTCAACTTGTGCAAATGCATCCACTTTCACAAAAATAGTAGACATCTGTAGATAGCTGAAGTCGTAACTCAAATGGAGCTGGGGGGTGGAGCAGAATTCCTTGGGCTCTGCACAGCTAGAGAACATATTCAGTATCGTACCATCTCTAAAAGCCTCTCAATCCCATCAAGCAAACTACAGGCAGTAATGTTCACGAATGGCTCACTGGTGAGCAGACACTGAGTTTCCAGTGGTTTCAAGTAGCCACAGTCCACTCCATATCCGAACCCCTTCATCCTCCAGATCAGAACCTGGGGCAGGAAGAAGGTATGTATAATTTTTGTGTTTATTAGACCGAGGAATGGATTAAAGGATTTTCCGAAGAAACATCTTTAATGCCCCCACAATCACTCTAGGCTGGAGTGACTGTGAAACTCTGGCCTTTCAAGCAGAACCTTTTCTTTTTCTATCTTTCTTTTTTTTTTTTTTGTGAGTCAGAGTCTCATTCTGTCGCCCAGGAGTGCAGTGGCATGCTCATGGCCACTGCAGCCTCAACCTGCTGGGCTCAGGTGATCCTTCTGCCTCAGCCTTCCAAGTAGCTGGAACCATAGGTGCACACCACCATGACTGGCTAATTTTTTGGTTTATTGTAGAGATGAGATCTTGCTAAGTTGTGCAGGCTGGTCTCGAACCCATGGGCTCAGGCAATCCTCTCACCTCGGCCTCCCAAAGTGCTGGGCTTATAGGCGTGAGCCACCATGCCCAGCCAAGCAGATCCCTGTCTCTGGAATACAACACTGATTCTGCTCTGTCTGTAATCAAACTGTGGGAACCTGGACATCCTGAATTTTACAACTGGAAGACCTCTCAGAGACCATCTCTCTGCTTCTCACCTCATGCAGGAATCTGTTCTGTGTTATCTGAGACACATATTTTCCAGATTCCACTCAAACACTCCCAGGAATGGGGAGTCATTAGGCTCCTGTCCTTGCAAAACAGTCTCTGGTTTTGACAGGTCTAATTTTCAGCACATTTTTCCTTATATGCTGATTAATGTTCACCGTGGAGTCTAGGCGATGAAAAATGTTAACTTCCACCTACGGTTTAAGTATGGTTCTCTGGAACCTACTGTGCTTCTAAGTACGCTCCATGCCAAGCATATCTACTTTCTACAAGCACTTATTTTATGTTTTGGGTTTTGAACCCTGTGTCTTCCTGGTTACCTCTAAACAAACCTCTTCCTGAGTCCCTTAAAACCTGGCACCAAGAACAAAACAGAGTCTTGGTACTGTCTGACCAGCAGATATGGTTGCCTCCCACATGACTATCTATTAACCCAGTTGAAGGTTAAAGCTCTCTAAAAACCTGGAAAAATCTTTGGGTCTCAGTCTAAATCCCACCAGGTGGCAGCCCTGAGAGAGAGAGAGAGAGAGAGAGAGAGAGAGAGAGAGAGAGAGAGAGGCTTAGATCTCAGTTGCTTAATTAAATCTCCTGAAACCGGCAGTACCCTTCAGTAGCTGTATGGCCTTGGACAAGTGCCATCTCTGATCCTCAGTTTCCACATCTGTAAAATGGGGATAATAACATGTGCTAGGCCTTCTAGGATTTCTATTAGAATTCAATGATAACACCTGAAAAGTGCTTGCCACATGAAAAGTACTCAGTATGCACTGCCTGCACTATTATTAAGAGCAGCAGGACCAGCAGTGGTACCTACCAAGCTCTTTCTCTCTCTTTCCAGCCCACGCTTATCAATAAGCAGATACAGCAGGTCTGATAGAAGAAGCTAGAAATGCCAAGGCAAAAAGAACAGCATCCTCCTGTTCAGGGATGTTCTGGCCTGGGGGACAGATGGTTATACAAACAAACAAGTCAAGAGGAACTGAGAGGAGCCACCTAGGAGGTGTCACCAGGTGTTTGGGAACCCAGAGGGAGGCCGATGCCTACCCTGGTAGACTCTCGAAGGATAGCAGCAGGTGGGTGGACTTTCTAGACAGAGGGAGCAGAGCGTGTGTCTGTATCACAGAAAATGTCTGTGGTCTAGACTGGCAGGAACAGGATAGGGTGGGGATGCAGAGAGGATGGGTGGGCTGTGAGGGGAAGGAGGAGATAGTGAGAAACAAAGACATGAGAGCCAGCAAGTTGATCATTAGCTCTCCAAATGCAAAAAGGGGCCCTACAATGTGCCTTGTACTGTTCTTGGGACCAGGGATGCACAGTGACTGGGAAAGACAAGGTCTGCGTCTCCATGGAGTGGACTCTCCCACGTGGGACCCACAGAGGGAGGGCCTCGGATGTCACGCCGGATGGTGACTGCATTTTCCAAAGATGACCGCAGTATCATCTTCCATCACACTCACAAGGAGATCCTGCCGTCCTCCCACTGACAGATGGGTTCTGTTCTCCTTCCTCTTGAACCTGGAGGATGTTGGCTGCTTTGACCAATATAGTCTGGTAGACCCCCTGACTTCCAAGGCAAAGTCATGAAAGGCTTTGCTCACTGGATCCCTTGACCTCGAGTCCTGAGCCCCATGTGAGAAGGCAGCACATCCTGAAGCCGCTGTGTCAGGAGGAAACCAAGCCAGGTAGAGAGGCTGTGGCCGTCCTAACCTGCAAGTCATCCCAGCCCAGGTGTGGTACGTGCAGGTCAACAGACTTCAGAATGACGCCATCCCTCGACCCTAGAGTGCTTCAAACAGAGGCCCCCAGACATTGCAGACCAGAGACGAGTCGTCTCCACTGTATCCTGCCCCGATTCCTGGCACAGAGACCCCGTGAACATAATCAAATGGCGGTTTTGAGCAGCTAAACTACAGTCATTTGTTGTACAGACATGGTAACACAAACTCAGAGTTTACCCAGCAGGCGACATGGAGAAAGTATGAGCAGATAACGTCATCAGATTTGTGCTCTAAAGAGATTTCTCTCACCAATGTGTAGAGTTGATTTGTTGGATAGGAATCATGATCAGAGGCAAGGAAACCAATGAAGGGATGGAATGCCACCATCTGGGTGAGAAATATAAGCGGTGAGAGTGGAAGGGACCACACTAAGAGATACTCAAAAAACAGGGTCCAACAAACGTAGTGACTGGCGTTCCACAGACAAGGGAAACGAGAGTCTGAGATTATTTCTGGGTTCCAAGTGTGGGAGACAAACAGGTTTGGGGAATAAAAGGAGTCAGACTTCAGACATGTCTACGCAGCTTCAGCAAAAGCCCTGAGATGAGTGGTTGGGCTTGTGCTCTCTGAGGCAAGTTACCAATGCCTTCCAAGCCCGTGTCCTTATCAGGACAATGAGAAAGAGAGTTCCTGTGTCACGGAGAATAAAATGAGGATGAAGAGAGATATGTACACAAAGTAACAAACACAGTGGCATTTAAAAGTGCTTCATAAACAGTAGCTGCTCCTGGAAATATCAGTATACCCGGTAATCATTATTATCATCTATTATGTATTCTCAGTCAGAGGCTAGGCAGGTTCTTTGTACCCAGAGAACCTGGCAGCAGGGCATTCAACAAAAGTTGTGCCCAAGGAACCTCACACACATACCTGGTGAGTGGTTTAGTCAACTGTAAAGTCCATGCCAGCTTCTAAAATAGTTACACTAGCTTGCAAAGGAGTGAGAAAATCCGGTCTGCTCACTGTCCTCAATCTCTGTCTCCCTCCTGCTCTCTCAACTCAATGGCTGAGTGGTTTTAATTAACAACTCCCACAGAGCAAGGCAGAAGCCACTCAATTAATAAAGCTCTAACCTGCCATGCATGATCCAGAGGTCTCGGGGTAGTGCTGAGATTGTAGTGGTGGGCTTTGTTTGGGTTTGCACTGGTGTGGCGGGGGGGCGGGGAGAGGCAAGGGAGCAGAATTACCTCAGAGAAATTCAGGCATCACATCTAGAAACCATAGGTGACTGACACGTCCACTTTCACAAGACTGAACAGTAGGAAGCCACAACGCGGGGAGGTACTTCAGGAAATCACCATGCAGAAGCCAGAACTGAACTCCCTGCCTCTGACCACCTCTTCGGTTTTCATTTCCAACACACACAGAGCCGGTTTCTCCCCCATTCACTTTCTGCACCAGCACCCAGGGAGTGTTGACACAAGTGTTTCCAATGCTACAGCAGAGACTTGTGACATTTAATGGAGACTAAACACATAACAACACTTTCGAGGCAAAGCAAAGCGTCCGGCTCTGCTCAGCCTCCTTGGTCGTTGCTCAAGCATTCTCTGACCACTTTTAAGTTCCTATGTGATGCAGGACTCTAAGCCACACCCATCAGAATGTCATCTTCGAGTCTCTGTATTGCTCCTTAAAGCGGCACAGGGGAAGTCAGGCGTGGTGGCTCATGCCTGGGATCCCAGCATTTACGAAGGCTGAGTTGAGAGGATCACCTGAGCTCAGGAGTTCGAGACCAGCCTGGGCAACATAGTGAGACCTAGCCTCAATAAAAAACCCCAAGATGCCGGGCTCGGTGGCTCAGCCTGTAATCCCGCGCCTTTGGGAGGCTGAGGTGAGTGGATTGCCTGAGCCCGCGGGTTCGAGACCCGCCTGGGCAGCGAGACCTCATCTCTACAATAAATCAAAAAATCAGCCGGACGTGGTAGCGCGTGCCTGTAATTCCGGCTATTTGGAAGGCTGAGGCGGAAGGATCACCGGAGCTCAGCAGGTTGAGGCTGCGGTGGCCGGGAGCGGCCACTGCACTCCAGTCTGGGCAACAGAGTGAGACTCCAACTCAAAAAAAAAAAAAAAACCCAAGATAATCTGGGTGTGTGGGTGTGCACTTGTAGTCCCAACTACTCAGGAGGCTGAGGCAGAAGGGTTGCCTGAGCCTAAAAGGTCGAGGCTGTGGTAAGCTGTGATCGTACGACTGCATTTCAGTCTGGGTGGCAGCGTGAGATTCTAACTCATAAACAAACAAACAAACAAGAAATAAAGGTACAAGGGGTATGCAGGGCTTCTAGCAGCCAAAGGATGCTCACTCTTCCTTTTCAGTCTTCCATCTATTCAGAGCATGGGGTCCAGCCACAGGGAAATGCCATGGAATATACAGTGTCTGGGAGATCAGACTGGCTGAACACTTGGTTCTGTCATTACCGCCTGTGACCTGGCCAAGAAACTTCACCTTTCTGAGCTCCGGTTCTCTCAACTGCAAAAAAGAGGACAAAAAACAGCCCCCGTGGCAAAGAGTGGGTGAAAAGAGCCAGCGAGACAGTGAGTATCCAAGCTCAACACAGTGCCTGGCACTTACAAAAGACTCCAGCGCAATGAGCAATGATAAATTACGGCACCACCACTGCAGGGCAGGCAGAAGGTCCCATGTCCACAGGCGCTACGGGCCAACTTCTCTGTGGCCTGCCCCCTTTTCCGCAGAGCCGGCACCACATTTGTCCTGTCCCACGTTTCTGACAACTTGAGTTGGTTTCACCCCTTTCAACTCCACGGCTCCAGTACGTGAGATTTCTAATTTCACAGCAGATGACTGGGCCATTATAAGCACGATGCTCTGGGAACAGGGATATAGCCTCCCATGATGCAGTACAGATAACTGTAGGCCTTGTTATCTCCCACTTTCCCCAAGATCAAGGAGGGAGCATGGGCCTGATTTATAGGTGGGAGGCTCCCGACACAAACTTGGGCCTCGCCCTAGATGCTGACTCTTATTTCATTTTTGGGTCTCAAAAATCACCAGTCCTCCGGAGGTGTCCATGCCAGTGTACCTGTCTCACTCTGCCATGATTTCAGGATTAAGAGGAAAGGTCCAAACTTCCATTTCTCAGGGAGATTTCTTATCCAGTCCTTGGGGGTGCAATGATATCCTTCCAAGGCAAGCGTAGAGTATTGGCTTGTAGTCACATCCCAGGCAGGGCAGTCAGCCTTGAGCCCTTGCAGGTGTTTATCCAAGCTGATGTGTGGGCCGCAGGTGAGCTGCCTTCTGCCTCAGGTGGCTTATCCCACTGATCATATCTGCTTACAGACTGTGAGGACTCATGAGTCGACTTGGCCAGGCCATAATACCTAGATATCGGGTCAAACACTAGTCTAGAGGTTTCTAAGTAGGTATGCTTTAGATGAAACTAACAGTCAAATCAGTAGACTTTGAGTAAAGCAGATTATCTGCCAGGATGTGGGCGGGCCTCATCCAATCAGTTGAAGGCTTTAAGAGGGAAAGACTGATATCCCCAGAGGAAGAGGGCATTCTGCCTCCATATTGCCTTTGGACTTGAGCTGCAGCATCCGTGGATCTCTAGCCTGGCCAGAAGATTTTGAACTTGCAGGTATCCACAATGGCAGGACCAATTCCTTAAAAAAAGCAATCTCTCTCTCTCTCTTCACACACACGTCTCTTATGGGTTCTGTTTTTCTGAGAACCTAGACTCATTCACAGACCAGATCTGATCCAGGCAGGAGCTATTTGGTCATTCATTGTGCTCCAGAATAAAATACAGCATGACATCATCCTAGAAAATGTTCCAAGTGGCCAGGCGCAGTGGATCAAGTTTGTAATCCCAGCACTTTGGGAGGCCAAGATGAGGGGATTGCCTAAGCCCATGGGTTCAAGAACAGCCTGAGCAACTTGATGAGACCTCATCTCTACAATGAATCAAAAAATTAGTCAGACGTGGTAGCACGCATCTGGAGTTCCAGCTACTTGGAAGTCTGAGGCAGAAGGATTGCCAGTCGACGCTGGGATGGCCGTGACCATGCCAGCCTGGGCAGCAGAGTGAGACTCCAACTCACAAAAAAAAATGTTCAAAGTAGGATAAAAGACTAAAAAGACCAATGCAGGCAATGACTCCAGGAAGACTCAAGGAAACTTCCATTCCGTATGTGCCGAAGACTTTCCCTTGCTATCTCCTTTCCCCTCCCCACTCACAGAAGAGGTAGGACACCATCTAATACACCAGCAACAGAGCCTCAGAAAAGAAAGTAATCTCCCCGGCATCACACAGTTGGCAGATAAAGAATAAGATGTCGGGTCTTCTGCGTCCCAGTCTCAAGTTTCTTTCACTGCACGATGCCTCTGGAACAGCATGATGAAAGGTTCATGAAGTCCCAACAAAACTCAAGTTTCTTATCTTGATCTGAGCACAGGCATAGAGGACCTTCCTTTTTGAGTCTTTCAACATGGGCTCACTGTCTCATGGCCAAAATACTTTCAGCCTCCTCCAAATGTTTCTTTTCATATTCACCTCAGCTCGAACTTGGTATTCTCCAACTTTCCCATCATAAATCTGTTGAGCCACGCTGAAGCTGCTGGCCCCTGAAAAATAACTGGGAAGGGTATTTCCTTTCCTTTTCTTTTTAAATTTTTTTTGAGTTGGGGTCTCTGTTGCCCAGGTCGGAGTGCAGTGGCAGAATCATGGCTCACCACAGCCTCAACCTCTTGGGCTCAGGCAACCCTTCCACTTCAGCCTTCCCAGGAGCTGAGACTACCATGTCCACCACCACATCTGGCTAATTTTTTGATATTTTGTAGAGATGAAGTTTTACTATGCTTCCCGGGCTGGTCTCTAACTCCTGGGCTCAAGAATCCCTCTGCCTTGGTCTCCCAAAGTGCTCAGATTAGAGGCATGAGCCACTGTGCCTGGTCTCAGAAGGGTATTTTCAACCTGAGAGATCCAAACGCTTATGATAAAAATAAATGTGGACTGGGTTTTCTAAACGAGAGCTATGCAAACACTTAACAGGGAAGTTCAGGGACTGGGACCCCTCAGGTCTCTCCTAGGTCCATTTGCTAAGCACTGAGTAGGGAAAAGGGGTAGACCCACACCAGTGCTTTTCTGCCTGGAGGGGGGCCCCAGAGAATGCAGGAGAGCATTCAGTCACAGCGAAGCAACGAGGGCATCAAAGTCACACTGAAATCCCAGCCGCCAAGGGGAAAGGCACAGCAAAACACTAGGTCATCTTTTTCACCTCTTCCAGGGGCTTAAGTCACGTAAAATGGAAACAGTGCCCTTCCCGTCAGTCTGTATCAGAGCTACAGATTTGGAATAAGTTTTCCCTGCACATGTAAGTACCTTCCAGTATGTGTGAGCTCATAGGTCCAAGTTTACCCTGATGAGGACCTTGAATGAACAAAAGTTGGTGCAAAAAGCAGAGTACTGGCCAGGCTCGGTGGCTCAGCCTGTAATCCCAGCGGGAGACCAAGGCGAGTGGATTGCCTGAGCCTGCGGGTTTGAGACTAGTCTGGGCAACTTGGAGAGACCTCGTCTCTACAATAAACCACAAAAATTAGCCGGGCATGGTAGAGCGTACTTGTAGTTCCAGCTAATTGGAAGGCTGAGGTGGGAGAATCACCGGTAGCCAGCAGGTCGACACTGGATGGCCGTGAGCGTGCTACTGTACTCCAGCCTGAGCGATGGTTCAAAAAAGAAAAAATAGAGTATCAAATGGGCCAGCCTTGAGAACAACACTAACCCCTCCTCTTATCCATCACACCGCAGGGCAGACACATGTTGAATACTTGCCGACTTGACTCAATTAAAGCCAAGAGTCTGAAGCATTGACGAATGAACCCAAGGTGAAATTGCCCTTGGTTAAACACCTGAGCCAGCCTGAGTCCTGTCCAAACGCTGAGTTTTGTTGATGTCGCTTACCCCTGAAGAGCCCTGGGAAGAGGAGAAGGTCCGTGCCAACAAGACAGCAGCCAGGAGGGGAGGAGAGCCTGGCTAGGCATGGCTAGTCACAGCGGGCTCCGCACCCGCATGGTGGCTGTCGGCTGGTATGTTCAGCGCTCACACTTCCCACATGAACACCAGTCACGGTCTTATCTCTGAGGAGGGGCCTCACTAGCTTCTCATCCACTGGGGCTTAGAGATGAGCCATGGGGGGAGAGAATGAAATATGTTGAATGCTTTTACCCTGCCCCAGGTACTGAAGCTAGGCTCTATCTCACGGAGTCTTAGCAACTTTGTCCTTATCATGAGAATGACTTGGAAGGGTCTAGAATGCCCCAGACACTGGTCTAGCACTGCCTGTCACCTCACTCAGTTGTCACTGCAACCCCAGGCATCCTTAAACACATTTGCAGGTGAGAACAGTTGGCTTCCTAGGAGAAAGCGAGACTATGCCGGAATCCTGCAGGACCTGTTATATTTTTAGGTCTGCCTCGGAGCCACGGACTGTTGACACACAGGGTGGCCTTCTCCGCTTGGCCCCAAGCTTCTCCATGGCAAGAACCGGAAGGCAGCAGAAGGGGGTTTTCCTCAAGCCCTGGGAATCTCATTCTGCAGGCTGCCCCTTAAGGGACTTAAACACTCAGGCAGCCCTGGTCTGGGGCTGGCAGGGAGGCCTGAGATGATGTGAGGGCACTGGGTGGGACTGACATGCAGGTGGGAGGGCTGGGAAAGGATGAGGGAGCTGAGGGCAAACGTCAACTATTTCCCAGCCGGCTGCAACACAGGCTGGACCCCGGGAGCTGTTCTTATCTTTCTGGCTACTCCATGTCCCTCGTCTAACCAGTCCCCAAGTCAGGCTGAGTTTAACGTTAAAAAGGTCTTTAACTCCACTGCATACGTGTTTCCCTGGCCCTGGTCCTGCCCAGAGCTGTGCCACTGCCTTCTGGATTCTGGAATGGCTGCTGACCTGCACCCATTCCCTCCCGCCTTGAGTGCCCAGCCCACCCTGGCACCATTCTCTTAACAACACATCCCAGGCCTGCATGTCCTCGTGTTGTGGTCTGCTCAAGACCTTCTTTACCCTTCCAGGCCCAGCTCACATGTACCGGCAGCAGTTGGTGGTGACAGTGGTGACATCATGGTAGTGAACCCCCACCGAGTGCTTAGGGCATGCATGCTGGGCGCTGGGCTCGGAGCGGAGTGGTGACCTCACCAAATCCTCACGACAACCCTATGAGATGGGCAAGGTGAAATCATATAGCTTGCTCAGGGACACACACTAAGAGCAGTGGGATAGCCCGGACTCCAGGCTGAACTCCATGGCCCATACTCTTCTTACTGACCCCTGGCCTACAGTAAAGGTCTTTGTGTCCCCACAGAAGTCACTGCCTCCTCGGGCTTCCTCAGCATTTGAATACTGACCATACCATGCCCTGGTCCATGCCCCCCCCACCGATGTCAGGATCTTGATGACCTCGCCTCACCACGTCCTCTGGCCCCGGTGTCTTTAGCACAGTCTCTAGCATACAGTAAACCCAATAAATGCCTTTGATATTAGGTTTTCCTGCCTTTTGTTCAGAGCTTCCCCAAAAGGTAGGTCAAAGGAAGGGTTTCCAGTTTCCAACCCCATGAGAGTCTGTGCTTTTTTGTTTCTGTTTTTTTGAGGCAGGGCAACCCTGGGCCTGTGCTTCTGTCTTAGAGTCTCACTGCAGCTTTCACACCTGTGTGTGTTGAGAGGAGGGTGGCGGATTAGGGCTAAGTGACTTGCTGTGATATCATAAGAAATATGCATCTGGTCTCCGTCCCTGGTTCCTAGCACAGAGCACCCAAGCCCTTGGAATCTCCTGAGTGATAAGATGAGGGGATTTCTTTCGTTACTCCTAACAGGTCCCTTACACACCTGGGCAGATGCTCCTGAGGTGACTTTTGGAGGATGGGGACAGGTGGCCAGACAACTAACCATGTGATTGGAGGGTTGGACCTCTCAGTCCGCCCCCCACCCCCACAGATCTCCAGGGAGGGACAAGGGCTAGAGACTGAGCCAATCGCCAATGGTCCATGATTTAACCAGTCTGGCCTGTGCAATGGAACCTCCATAAAAACCCTAAACTATAGGGTTCAGAGAGCTTCCAGGTTGGTGAACATAGAGGTGCTGGAGGGCAGCACTCAGGAGGGCGGTGCTCAGGACTTGTGGGGAGGGTATGGAAGCTCCACCCCACCCCATACCCTGCCCCATATATACCTTTACATCTGGTGTTCATGTGACCATATGCCATATAATAAACCACAGTAAGTCAGTTGTGAGCCTGAGTTCTGTGAGCCATTCTAGCACATTATCAACCTGAAGAGGGGGCCCTGGGACCCCCCGATTTGTAGCTAAGTTGCACAGATGTGTGGGTAACCTGGGGGCCCAGTACTTATGATCCGCATCTGAAGAGGGTAAGGGGCAACCTTGTGAACTGAGCCCTTAACCTGGGAGTCTATGCTAACTCTAGGTAGAAAACATCAGAATTAAACTGAATTGTAGGATGCCAGCAGGTGCAGGGGGGAAAGAGCCCCACATATTTTGTATCAGAAGTATTGTAAATAGTCCCCCTTCACTTACAGAGCCCTAAAGATGGATCTGTCTGCTGAGCTGAGCCCTGATCTTCCCTTGACATTGTCCTAATCCCACCAAGACCAGCCCACAAGCCTGCTGGCAACCGGAACTCTCCAAGCCTTCCAAGAGCCCCTCAAGCCAAGATCATTTCGATGGGATCAGCCTAGAGAAACAAGGACCTAGTCTTTTCAAATTTCAGAGATGCCTGCCACACCCTGCTGGAATCCACCATGAATCAGTGCCTTTTGACAGCCTCTCCTAAAACGTTTATCTTGGCTCCAGGGTACATTTTGGCTGTAAGGAGTATTCTGGCTTCCTCTGCTATAAGTTCCCCAGGAACAACAGCCTACAAGGTTGCCCCAGGTCTGGTCTGGTCTAGAAAGACAATGGCAAAGATCCACCAGATAAGAAGAGTCTTTCACGCCATCTACGTACCCTTCCACTTGGGGTACTGCCTGCTATGTTCTGTGTTGGCTGGGTGAAAAACACCACACACACCTGTCCCAGAGCGCCCAGTAGGGGAAGGAGAAGAAGAGGGAATCTCCTTCTTCCACCAGCCCATATGGCAAACAGCCCTAGTTCTCTGAGCTGCCTCTGTTTCTTGTACTGTCAATGTCAAGGTCAAAGGTCTGGGATCATAGGAGAGCACAAGAATGGGTAAAAAGCAGAAGGAAGACATGCAGTTAGGCCTTAGGTTCAAAGTGGCTTCTGTCAGGTACATATTTATTTAGAGGGATGTGACTGTCTTGCCGTATTTAAGGTCAGTTGCAGCATTCATTCAATAAATACTTATTGATGATAACAGGTGCTATGGATACAGGAACATTCAAGACAGATTTGACCTTCACTTATAGAACAGGTATGTTTTTCTCCTCTTGCCCTTTTATAGACATAAACACACACACACACACACACACACACACACACACACACACACACACACATATCTATGTACCTTTTTTATGTATATACATACATGAGGGGGACCCAAAAATCCAGAATTTGTTTATAAAAAATTGTGTTTTATTCTTCCATGTTTAAACTTCAGTCACCTTCAAAGTACTCCCCATTTGACGCAATACCCCTACTGGGATGCTTTTTCCACTGCTCAAAACAGTTTTTGAACTTGTCAATTTCAATTTAATGTTTCTGCTGTTTTTGGTTTCACCTCTTTCTCATCAGCAAAACATTTCCCTTTTAGGTCTTCTTTCATCCAGAGAAACAAAAAAGTTGCTCAGGGTGAGATTAGGTGAATAGGGAGGGTGGGGCATGGTGGTCATGCCGTTTTTTTGGTCAAAAACTGCTGAACTCAGCCTGGTGCAGGCAGGTGAGCTCATAAATCACCTATCATGAAATGGGCGAACACGTTGAAAGAATCTCCAAAAGCCAGGCTCAGTGGCTCAGCCTGTAATCCCGCACCTTGGGAGGCTGAGGTGATTGGATTGTCTGAGCCGGCGGGTTTGAGACCTGCCTGGGCAACTTGGTGAGACCTCATCTCTACAATAAATTAAAAAAAAAAAAATTAGCCGGGCGTGGTAGCGCGTGCCTGTAGTTCCAGCTACTTAGAAGGCTGAGGCAGGATCGCCGGAGCCCAGCAGGTTGAGGCTGTGGTGGCCGGGAGCGGCCACTGCACTCCAGTCTGAGCGACAGAGTAAGACTCCAACTCAAAAAAAAGAATCTCCAAAAAAAAAAAAAATTCACCGAGGTCAGATGTATCCTCTCACAACACTAGCTGGTACACTGATGCTGATGGATTCGTAAAACACTTACCTAGTGGGTGGAGTCTGTATTACAAGGGACCTGCCCCCAAAAAATAATTCTGTTTTTTTTAATCCCTCCCCACATATATATATACACACAAGTACATAAATACAAGCTCTGATACAATGCTACGAGTGCTATTACAGATACACTGGTATCTGTAGTCTCAAGGGAGCAGGGAGAAAGGAGTCACAACCTCCACTTGGATGAAATCAGAGAAGGCTTCAGAGAGGAGGTGACCTGGCAGGCAATGAAGGGAAAGGCACAGGGTGTCACACATGCAAATGACGCATGGACCCATGAAACATCCTGATATGGACTGAACATTTATGTTCCCCGCAAATTTGTATGCTGAAGCCCTAAACCCTAGTGTGAGGGTATTAGAGGGGGAGCCTTTGGGAGGAAACTAGGTTTAGATGAGATCAGGGGGATGTAGCCCCCATGCTGAGATTAGCACCTTTATACTACACTTGATCTCAGCCAAAAGGCCGAGAAGTGATAGAGATTAGCACCTTTATAAGAAGAGGAAGACACACCAGCGCTTTCTGTCTCTGGCATATCAGGACACAGTGAGAAGGCGGCATCTGCAAGCCAGGAGGGGGCCCTCACCAGTAGCAGACCATGCTGGCAACTGGATCTCAAACTTCCCAGCCTCCAGAACCACGAGAAATAGATGTCTGTTGTTTAAATCACCCAGAGTCTATGGTATTTTGCTACAGCAGTCTGAGCTGACTAAAATAAACATATCTTGACACAGTCATGGCCCCACAGGTGCTAATACAAATACAGTGTAACAACTATTTCCACAGCATTAACATAGTATCAAGTACTATGATTTGAAGTATGTGGAAGAATACGGCTTTTGACATAAGGGGCTTGAGCATCCATGGATCTGGCATCTTCTAGGAGGTCCCAGAACCAATCCTCCATGGATACTGAGGGATAACCATTCAGCAGAGATGGCTTCCACACATCCTGAGGAACTGGGTCTCTTAGAAGGCATCAGTGCCCGTATCTGTTGGTGGAATAATTCTTGCCACCACACAGAGAAGAATGTAGCGCTCAAAATGTCACCACAAGGGCAGGTTTGGTGGTTCAGCCTATAATCCCAGCACTTTGGGAGGCTGAGGGGAGTGGATTGCCTGAGCCTGCGGGTTCGAGACCAGCCCAGGCAGCTTGGTGAGACCTTGTCTCTACAATAAATCAAAAACTAGTTGGGCATGGTAGCACATGCCTGTAGTTCTGGCTATTTGGAAGGCTGAGGTGGAAGGATCCCCTGAATCCAGCAGGTCGATGCTGGAGTGGCCATGAATGTGCCACTGCACTCTAGCCTGGGCGACAGAGTGACTCCAACTCCAAAAAAAAAAAAAATGTCACCACAGACAACCAGACTTTTCACACTTTGCTTTCTCTCCCACACTAGACTATTGGTCAGGTCACATTCTAGAAAGCCAACTGCCTCAGCCCTGAATACCAGCAGCCCAGAGTCTTGAATACACAATGATAGTTCCAGTGAAAAGCAACTAAGAGTGCAACAGCACATCCCATATCGGCCACTAGATGGACACCACAGGCTAAGCTGGCTTTCCCCAAGCATTCTGTAAAAAGGACCACTGAGTCTCGCAGTTGGTGGTGCTAAGTTACCTAAGCACAAGGTCCTGCCAGGGTCGGCACCAAGAACAGACCATTCTCAAAATAGTGGAGACTTGCTATGTCCTAGTCTCTGGGTTTAGCAAAACAATGGGCACTGTCTGCCTTCTAGGAGCTCTAAGTTTAATGGCAAAAGACACACACACACACATACACACACGTGCACACACGCATGTACATGACATTTCTGGTGCAGCCACACTCTTTGCCAGGTGCTTTTTAAAGCTCTAATTTTCAAAGGTTAAGAACTTATTCTGGTTCATTCGGCAGAGCCAGGATTCAACCTCAAGTTGACTTGCCTCTTAGGACCACACTCTTTCTTCAATACCATCAAGTCCTTCTCAAATGGGTCACATACCAAGTAGAAGGCTTCTACCCAAGGTTGGGTATGAACCAAGGCCACCAGAAACACACGAGCCAGAGCTAATTCTGCCCAGGGAAATACTGGAAGACATGGGACAGGGAGGGGGTTTTCAGGATTAGTCCCATGAGAGGGAATGAATTCCAGGAAGAAAGCAGCATGTCCCCAGGGGCAGAGTTTTGCAAATTCAGGAACCAGTCTTTGGTGACTGGAGCAGTGGGAGGTCTGGAGTGTCTGGGGGGGACCATGACCAGCCTTAAGTCAGGGAAGGAGACAGGCAGAGATCACTCAGGACCCCTACACTCAGCTGAGGAGTTCAGATCCATTCCCACAGGCGATGGGAAGCCACCAAAGGTTTAGAGAGGGAGAAACTTCGCAAGTTAAATTTAAATGGTCTTTTTTTTCCCCATAAAGGAATATATATATATATATATATACTTCAGAACATTGTACAATGCAGTTTCTCCTTTGAAAAGAAAAAAAAAAATCCTTCCAAACATATGGATGCAAAGATTGTCCCTTTAATTTTATTCTGAGCCATATGGCACTCTGAATTTTTAGAATCTGAGTAGAGGATTGACTTCACGGATCAAAACTTAGGCAGCAATCTCTCATCTGTTATTTTAATTTCTTCTCGACCACAGCCAATGCCCAATTTATCAATCTAATAAAAGGAAGGAGTGCGATCAGATGACAACTTGTAAAGTGCTTAGACACGCCTGGCATACACTAAGCACAATGTAGGGACTTGATAAACACACACACACAAAGACAAAAGGCATCTGCCCTTCATCTCTCAGCTAAACTTCATGGTAATCAAGTAATTCCAGCCCTACTTGGGGAGCACTGAAGGACACACACAGGTGCACACACATCCAACCCAGAAAATCAACTAGGAACATCAAAAAGCGGCTGTTATACCAAGCTGAGGTACAGTGTCCCTTTAAAAACAGACATCTTAGGTTTTTAGAAACTAGAATTTGCTTCCATATCAGATTTTTAAAATAAACTTGCTGTAAACTTTTATAAGAACTTTCCTCAAAGAGCCTCTGTACTGATTGACATATTACTCATACATCAAGACTGGGCTTCCATGGGGTCAAATAAACATCTGGCTGAAACCTTTCATCATTTCATTACTTCCAAGTGCCTGGATGTTTGAGGCTGATAAGACATCTAGACCCAGGCTGGAATCTTGGTCTTTATCAGATATTTGTCATTAATCAGAAACAACCTCAAAGAGAAATCTAATTGGAGAAGGTTATAAACTGTATTAATTGCAGTGCTTCAAAGCTTAGGACAGTTAAATGACATGCCTGATGTCACAGCTGGCAAGAGCCCGGGCAGGGCTTAAACCCTGGTCTGTCTGATATCCTGGTCTGTTTTTTCTTTCACTACATCGATTGCCTCAACAATGCCTTATTTAGCAGATTCTGAAGCATGAATAAATAACCAGTCTTTCAATGTTTAAAATGTTGCCAGTTTATCTCCCCCCAAAAAGAAACGAGTAGAAAAGGCATTCAGTGACTTGCCCTGAACTCTGCATATAAAGGAAAACAGAGAATTTGGCCCCAAAGAGGAAATTCACATGCATTTCCACAGAGTAGAGACACGCTTAACAAGTATTCTAGAATGTTACAAATAACAGTAAGCATTAAGTGCCATCCGGGCTCCCTTTCGTCATGCTGAAGGTAAACTTTGACACTAAAAGGAGCAGAGAAGAAAAACCAGACCAAAGTTCTCCAATTTCAGTAACTGGGTGGTTTGCTTACATTTCTGCACTGTTATCTACACTTTCTCTAAGCACTATCTCACATGCTAGAATGTAATCTTTGCAAAGCAGGAACTGAAATGTAAACATTGGTGCTTTTTAGCAAAGGTAAAGGTAAAGGTAAAGGTAAAAGTAAAATCAGAGGGTTTGGGTAAAGAAACCAGTAGCTTCTCACTGTGATATTGATGTTTCAGGTTAAAGTGTTTCAATGTCTCCACCTTGAGGGGACAATCAACACTACATCAAAATAAATTCTCAGGCAACCCCCCTTGGTTCCCCTCCTACTGTGGGAGCTTTTCTGTCTTCTTAATAAATCCTGCTTTCCAAAATAAATAAATAAATAAATAAATAAATAAACAAACTCACAGGCCATCTATTTAGAATTAAGACTGGTCCAACAATAAAATCAACTCTTCATTATAGGACACAAAAACCTCAAAACAACCCGAATTTTTGGATAACATACTACCATGGGAGTTGGTAATCATAAACATGAGACCATGCTGGATAACAAAAATCTTCTAAATAATAATACAAAGATTAAATTATGTGCAATTCAGCTTTAGCAACAAATATGTGTTATTGTTTTTCATGTTTATGGAAAACTAGAAATACAAGATGATGTTCTAGGCTGACTAGATCATTTAATTTACCAATCTGCTAGCGTTCCCAACCATTTCTGGCGGCAGAAACTTGTGATAGTGTAAGGTTTGGGGGTTCAGAAAATAATACTGCAAAATGAAGGCCTCAGAAGCAAAAGTTTTTCTCTGATCCTCTCCCACCTTCCTGTCTCTCAGACCCATTCTGCCCTGAGGTTAGCCACAGAAACCAGAATCCCTCTTCCTCAGGGCGAACAATATAAACCAGAACCTTTCTCCCCCAAGCAGTCATAAAACCTAAACATATTACTCCAATTTTCCTTCACCTTTCTGTGCAAAAACTGGCCATAAAGAAATGATCTGACCTACCTTGTTTGCCTGTTGGTACTCCCATTCCAGAGAGGGTCCTGCCCCACACTCCGAAGGAAGGACTGCTGCTCAGAGAGGCCAGGAAGAATCTAGACAGACAGGCCTTGCTGGGTTTCTCCACTGGGTCTATCAGTATTCGATCTTACCTTTTTTATCCAATCCTATTTCTACATGGCTGCCCATACTTTGTTGAGCCTAAGCACAAAAACGGACAACCTCTCCTGTATCTTGGGGTCTTCATTCTGAAGGCTTCCCTGTATATGCATTCAATAAATGTGTATACCTTTTATCCAACTAGTCCACCATTTATGAGATGATTTTTCAGCAAAGCTTCAGAGAACAAAAGGAACATTTCCCCTTGGCTCCCACATAAGGGTTTGGTGGCTCCTATTTTCAAAGATTTTACCACTCAGGACAGTTTAAAAAGTGAAAGGCTGAAAACCAAAAATCCCTATGCCTCAGCTTTTAACAAAATAAAACAACATTTCTAGTCATACTGGCAAAACTAAGTGAAATCAAATGAGTTTTGAAACACACTCTGGTAGTTGCACTATTTCAACACAACCATACAATGCTGGCCAGCTGGCATGGCGTGGTGGTGAAGAAAAAATAGGCTGTGGAGTCACTAACCTGGACTCTGCCCCCTTCACAGCTGCAGGGCCTTGGGCAAGTTATTCACCTGCCTGGACCCCAGTTTCCTCTTCTATAAAATGGGGATTATGATAACATCTACTTCAAAGAATTGCTGTGAGGACAGAACAAGGTATTATAAGAGAGCACGTGGTACTTGATACACTGAAGAATTATTACTAGTAGTACTATTATTATTATTATTATTATTATTTTTATTTTTAGTTGGAGTCTCACTCTGTCACCCAGACTGGAGGGTAGTGGCACGCTGCCGGCCACCATAGCCTCGACCTGCTGGGTTCAGGAGATCCTTCTGCCTCAGTCTTCCAAGTAACTGGAACTACAGGTATACGCCACCATACCTGGCTAATTTTTTTATTTATTATAGAGGTGAGGTCTTAAAAGTTTCCCAGGCTGGACTGGAACCCGAGGGCTCCGGCAATCCTCTCACCTTGACCTCCCAAAGTGCTGGGATTATAGGCATGAGTCACCATGCCTGGCCTGTATTATTATTATTATTATTAATATTATTATTATTATATTATTATTATTATTATCAAAATTACAAAAATACTGACTTACTCATAGGGTCCTTGACCATTATTTTTATGGAAATGAGAGGCATGATTATTCTTCTCGATTTTTCTCATCTGAAATTCTGATGGCTAGAACGTGAGAGGTGGAAAAGGTCTCGGAGAACCGCTGGGCAGGAAATGTTAGCAGATGAAGACATCTTGGGCCAGAGAAATGAGGAGACACGCTTTGAGTCTACACTGTGATTGGAGAGGGGGCAAAATTGGGAAACCTGGCCTAGTGCTACACAAAGCCATGGCTCCTCCTCCAGGACTCCCTGGACACCATCTTCTCACTCCCCTGGGCTTTACCACTCCCCTGGGCTTTACAGATGAGTAAATTGAGAAACAGGGAGGCTGGGTTTGTTCCTTCATTCACTGACTCCCTTGCTCACTGATTCAACAAGATTGACAAGCTCCCATTACATAAGTGCACTGAGAACTTGGCGGGGATGAGCAAGACAAACTTCTGGCTTCGAGACGCTTACTGCTGCAGGTGGGAGGTGGCAGGGGGACAGTAAAAGATAAACACACTTAGCTGGGCACGGTGGCTCACGCCTGTAATCCCAGCACTTTGGGACACAGAGGCGAGAGGATTGCCTGAGCTCAGGGGTTTGAGATCAGCCTGGGCAACATGGTGAGACCTCATCTCTACAATAAATCAAAAAATCAGCCAGACATAGTGGTAAATGCCTGTAGTTCCAGCTACTTGGAAGGTTGAGGCAGAAGAATTGCCTGAGCCCAGTAGGTTGAGGCTGCGGTGGCCATGAACATGCCACTGCATTCCAGCTTGGGTGACAGAGTGAGACTATGACTCAAAAAAATAAAGACTATGCACTTAGGATCACTGCAAACAGTGTTATGCTTTCGAAGAAGACTAGCATAGGTGATAGAGTCACCACTGAATGGTAAGGAGGGCTCCAAGGAGGGGTCAGTTGAGCAGCTAGAAGGACCTGGCCATGCAGAGATCTGGGAAACAGAATCCAGGCTTAGAAACAGCGTGCAAAGGCCGCAATGCAGGACAGAGCATGACGAGATTGGGGACTCAAAGGGACAGCTAACTGCAGCAGGGGATGCAAGGAAAGGAGAAGAATGAGGAGATCTCAGAGGCAAGAACGGGCCAGATCCCACAGGACCAGGCAGCCAGGCTGAGGAGCTGGGATTCCACCCCTGGGTTTAAGGACTGAAGCAACATGGCCTGTTTTCACTGTCACAGGGATGCTGGTGAGTGACTGGCCGAGCCTGGACTCCGCAGGCCTCCTGACTCACAGCCCAGCGGGGTTGCTCTCCATGCCACACAGCCTTTGCCACGAACAGGGTGGAAACTGAGGCAGTTTGACCTCCTCCAGGGAACTCAAAGGTCTGCAAAAGGGAAAGCAGGCGCCAAGCCTTGTCTCGCTCTGTGAAGAGAGAACAGCCTTACTCACCCGCTTGTAATGTCGTCAGTCCGGATATTCTTGCTCAGAACGTCCCCATCGCTCATGTAGCCGGGTGCATCCATGCTGATGCCTTCCAGCTCCATCTCATCTCCCGCCTTGTCTGAGACGTCCACATGGCAGACGCTGCTGCCCCGGGAGGCCAGCTGCCTCCTCAGAGGTGCGGAGTACACGTAGCGGCCCGACTCGGTGTTGATGAACCGGCTGGCGTTGGCTCGAGGGGGGTACCCATTGCCCATCGAGGGGGCATCTCCTGCTTGCAGTCGAGGGCTGGACTGGCCGAGTCTCCAGGACAGAGGAGTGGGCCTCCCTGCCAGGCTGAGGATGCTACGGCCACTTATCTCCGTGGTGACACTGGTATCAAAGGTGGTTTCCAATGTGCTGAAAAGGCAAAACCAGCCCGGGTTAGCCCCCTATGTGCCTAGTATCCTTTGCAATTCATATGTTTTTAAAAATTTTTTAGAATTATGAAATATTTCTCATGTACGAAATGGGATAAAAAAATGGCCCCGATATACCACCTGGTGTATTTCTTTTGTTAAAAATGAAAAACCAAAGCCACTTTTGAAAAGCCCCATAGAGATTTTTCCCCCTAAAATGTGGTGTGAGAAAACCACCACCAATCACTTTAATCAAATGATCTCAAAAGATGAAGCCAGAAAGTTCCACTTGTTCGTTCATTCTGGACTGTAGCATCACAGCCCTCTTTTCTTTTTTCTGTTTCTTTTCTTTTTTTCTTTTTTTTAGTGAGTGGAGGTCTCACTCTATTGCCTAGGCTGGAGTGCAGTGGCATGATCACAACAATCATGGCTCACAGCAGCCTCAACCTCCTAGGCTCAGGCGACCCTTCCACCTCAACCTCCTGAGGTACAGCCCTCTTTTGCTAGGTGTGGAGTGCGCAGGCCCACCAGGAGTTCCTGACACCACATTTTACTTCCTCAGTTCCCTCTCAACCATGCAGGTAGGGAGAACCCTGATTGTCCAACCCTCTAAGGTCTACTTCCCCCAGACTTTCGCACCTCTCATATTTTATCCCAAAAGACTGGAAACATCGCTTGAGTTCCCTTGTAAATCAAGTGGCATGGACCAAGATGTGCCAGGAGCCTGACCTCCTCCTTGGACATCACCAAGACCCTCTTGTAGCTCGCTGTCTTGACCGTGCTGCAGACCCTTGTGGCACATTCAAGACTACCATCTGCACCTGCTCAGAACTGCGCTGAGGTTTCCTCACTAGCAGAGAGTGTGAGATTCTTCCTGCAGAAGAAACCACTGAGGCCATCCCTCTCGTCACGATCACTATCCCACTCTCAAAGTGCTGTGCAACATCAAGTCAGTGTCAGTGACCATGGTGGGAGGAGGGACGTTTCCCACCTAGGCACAGAGTCACCAAAGCCACCATCCAACTCCACATCATTCAAACCTCAAGGCTTCGGAGGGCACAGCTCTGAAACCCCGAAGGTGATTCTACTCTGGAAGAGCCAATTTGGTGCCTTGAACTGTTTCCGTGTCCCTCTGAGCCTGGAGGAGGCCTGACTGTCCTCACATTGGACCCTTTGGTGTGGGGCCCTGGTCTTACTGAAGACAGAACCCGCAGTGGTAAACCCCGATATGCCAAAACTCGTGATGCGAGTGAACTCTGTAGTATCCTTGCTGTAGGTGTTTTTCAAAGAAGCTGACACCAGAGCAGCAGCAGAGGACACTCATGGGAGTTCAGCAGGGGTCACAAGGACTTTTCCCTGATTTCCACATACTGTAAAACCGCCTACTGCCAAGCTCACAAAGACCAACCCAGGTTGCCTCTCCAGCTGATTGCTCAACAGGGAAAGTAGTCTGGTAAACCCTCCAATGTCACCCCAGATTTCATCCAGGTAGATCATACTTTAAACAAGATCATACATTTTAATACGCATTTCTTTATGTGTCTTAGGCATGTGCGTGACTAATAATATGACCGATTGCTGCATATCAGAAGACTGGGTGACAGTTCAAGTTATTCAATTTATCACACAGGTTAAATGTAGCTCACCTGCCCATTTTAATAGCACAGGGCAGTCTCAGAAAATGCAAGTAAAGTGAGATTTAAATAGAGCTAGTCTCCACCGTCCTGTTAGATGGAGTCAACAACCTGTTGCTTTTGGGAGAAATCTGTCTATACTGATTTTTCTTCCCTATAACTCTCTTCTGCACGTTGTATGTCATGCTTTGTGAATTCCAGCACATTTGGGGAGCAAGGTTCTTTATTCCGTTATTAACCAAATCACTTTGCTAGGGCTAAACAAACACAGAAGAAGTAATGAAAATGAAGATGCCAGCCAGTTCAGCAAAGTCATTCCGGCCGCAGATACCTGTGTGTAACCTGAGTTCCCCGTAAACTGGACATGGTTTCTTCCAAATTCTGCCTCAGGTCAGCGATGTTCTTCACTGTCCGCAGTCGCCGAGCCTCAGGATCTTCCCCTGAAAAGACGAGGGTTTAGGACAGTTTAATTCTCTGACAGATTGTGAGCTCCTAAGAGTAACAGCCATGTTCACGACCATGCTCAGTGCCTGGCTCTCTGTGGGTGCTTTGCAAGGACCTGAGAATGAATGCATGACTGAATGGATGTCCCAAAAGTACTAAAACCTAAAAATTCCACCTCCAGGTGACTTCTGAAATAGGTGAAGTCCAGTGCGTGGGAGAAGCAAAGTGTGTAGGTTGAGTTGTAAACAGACTTTTACATAGTCTCCAATAAAGACATGTTTAGGTTAGGTCTGACCACTTCCCAGGCATCATTTTCTGCCCATGCAAAAGTGTGCGAGAAACTGGGCGTAGCGGCTCACACCTGTAATCCCAGCACTTTGGGAGGCTGAGATGGGAGAATCGCTTGAGCCCAGGAGTTTGAGACCAGCCTAGGCAACATAGCAAGACCTAATCTCTATTAAAAAATAAAAAAGTTAGCCACGTGTGGTAGCGTGTGCCTGGAGTCCTGGTTGCTCAGGAGGCTAAGGCGGAAGGATTGCCTGAGCCCAGGAGGTTGAGGCTGTGGCAAACCATGAGCCTGCCACTGCACACCAGTCTGAGTGACAGAGTGAAACCCCAACTCAAAAAAAATAAAATAAAATAACAAGTAGTAGCTGGGCTCCTCTTTGGTGGGGCCATAGCCTTCTACTCTCTGGGCAAGACTTTCCACAGGATAGCATTGGAGCAGCATTCAAGGGGGCTCTAACATACCATGGAAGCGCACTTTACACAATGTACCAGCTTGTTTTGGGTTCTCTGGCTATTTCTTTTTTCAGAAAGCAGATTTATCGAGAGGACAGAAAAGCTCCCACAGTGGGAGGGGACCTGAGGGAGTTGCCCCTCTGGCTAGTTCACTTCATTTGACCTCACAAGGGGCAGAGGAGAAGGGGGGAGGGGGATAATTGCAATCACGATGAACGGGATCACACATTTGCCCTCCCAGAGTAACTCTAGGAGGGGCCGAGGAGGCTGGGGAATCACAATCAAAAGCCTATGTTCATTTTCAATGTTGAGCAACAACGTCAAACAACTTTCCATACAGATCATAATATATGTGGGCTGCAGCAAGCAGAATTTACACAAGAGGCTAAGTGGAACTTCCAACAATTACCATTAATTGGGCAATAGACAGTGAAGCAATGACACAGAATGAACTTTTCTTCTGAGATAGGTAACAACTTCCTTAGGTTGTTCCCGGCACGGCAGTGTCTGAAGGCTGGGGATAGAATCAACGATAGGTACGTGATTTTACAGAGGAAATGTACTGTAGCAAACTCTCGAGCCTTGAAATGAAAGTGTTTTCAACTCCCCCACTGCCCCTTTTAACCCAGAGAAAATTGGAAGGCATTTTTCCCTTATCTGAAAAGTGGTTAAACTTGCATTCCCACCCAATTCTTTAAAATACATATGCATGTATGTGTTTTTAAGCAAAAGCAGGGGATGAATGTTTACTATCCCTCCCCCATGGCCTTGGAGGGGTGTAACTGTGTCTGTCTCCTGGGCCGCATCTTATCTATGTAAGACTGTCTAAAGGGACTGATTCTCTGGAAAGTTTGAGGCCCTACATCGATTATAAAGCTAAGTCTAGGCAGAAGTTTTCAAATTACCTCAATTAATTACCTTAATCACATGCAAAATACATATAATACATATAATACCAATGTTTATTCAACTCTCTATTAATGACATATTTGTTTTCTTAACTCTCCTTTAGAAATTCAAAGTTAGTCTGTTTGTTTTAAGAGACAGGATCTCTGTCACCCGGGTGGAAGTACGTACTAGCTTTGAACTGGGCTCAGGTGATCCTCCCGCCTTAGCCTCTCAAAGTAGCTAGGACTACAAACAGGCACCACCTTGCCTATTTTTTAAAAAAAATTTTTGTAGAGATAGGGTCTCACTATGTTGCCCAGACTAGTCTTAAACTCCTGGTCTCAAGCAATCCTTCCACCTCAGCCTCCAAATTGCTGGGATTATAAGGCGTGAGTCACCATGCCCAGTCAGAAATTCAAAGATCTTTGAGATGAGAATGGTGTCACATCTTTACTTTTGGTAACCTCCACACAAATCTACAGATACCTAGGAAAAATGTTTTGTCCGACACATCTGGTCACTGTGGGGTTGTGGGAAATGCATGAACTTTGCAGTCCACAGATGAAAGGAGTGAATCGTGGCACTCCCATTTATTAGCCACTTTGACCTTGGACAAGTCACTTATCCTCTCTGAATTTCAGAGAAGACAAAAACCTTCTTCAAGAAAGGTCAACAGGAGAATAAGATGAGATGGCACATGGGACATACCCAGCACAAAATAAAGGTTCAGTGAATGTGCATGTCCTGTTTCCCTCTTGGAGGTCCTGCTGGGAAACAGTTGCCCACCTCAGAGCCCTGCACTCCAACAGATGCCAAGGGTAGCATAGAAACACAAAACAGTAACCTACCTGGCTTGCCTAGATGTTCACATTCTCAGCTGCCAGTTAGACCACCTCAGATGATGGCCTGAATGTAAGATTGCCCACTGACCCCTAGCCTGAACTCCATAAAAATACAACCAAGCAGGTAGAAACAGTCAGGCCCTTTTAGCTCATAGATACAGAGAGATCTTAAAAGCTGAGTAAGCTATTCTGTGTCTACCTGCAGCAATGTTGGCTTTCTGAGGATAGTTCTACTCTAGCCATGGGCCATGACTGAGAAAGCATCACATTCTGAGCAAATACGAGTGATTTGGGAGGATGTCAAGGCATGACAGAAGGATCAGAAGAGGAATCTGGGATTACCTGGAAGATGAAGGCTTAAGGCAGGCATAGCCAACCCGTGGCCTGCAGGCCGCATATAGCCCGGGACAGCTAGTAACACAGCCCCACAAAATCTTTTAACATTGTGCGTTTTTTTAGCATTCATTTCCTTTGTGACCCCATGTGTAATTCCACTTTTGAAGTTCCAAAGTGATACTGTGTTTGAACTTAAACTATGGCAAGCTCAAATTATGGAAAATCATTTAACACATTTTTCTACATTGGCTAAATGCAGTACTGTGAACTGCCAAACTTACGCAGCTTTGCTTTCTGTCTTAACATAGGAATTTGAAAACAGATTTCAAGATTTCTGGCAAAACAATCACTATTTTGCTATATCTGCTGTACCATTTTCAGTTGACATTAATATTTTACCTGCAAATTTTCAAATGGAATACAGAAAGCTGCAACCAGACATCCAACTGAAAGAAAAACTTGACCATGTCTCCTTACCGGCCTTTTGTAAGACCTGTCTTCCTAGAGAAAATATCCCTTGCTTCACAATCACATCACTTTTTGGCAGTGCATGCATTTGTGAGCAACCGTTTACCATTATGAAGCACACGAAGAGCAAAATTCAAACAAATATTTCTGACAAACACCTTGAGAACTCACTAAGAATTGCAACCACTTCCATCGAACTGGACACTGATAAATTAGTTTTACAAAAACAAGATCAAATTTCCTATGAGTTGTATATTGCTCTCATTTTTCTCAACTTTATAATAAAAAATAAAAGAAGTCTTATTATATATACACTAACTATATTATATAATCTATGTGTGGCCCAAGATAATTCCTCTTTATGTGACCCAGGGAAGCTGAAAGGTTGGATACCCCTGGTTCAAGAGATATACTGCTACATGGAAAAGAGTGAAAATTGTCTGGGGTTCTAGAAGCTGAATGATATCTAGTGATTGAAAATGTAAGAATAAAGAGCTCTATTAACTGCTAAAGCTACCAACAAAAATAAAGGACTACCAAAGGAACAACATTTCTGTCACAAAAAATATTCAAGCAGAGGCTGTAAGATGAGCCATTGCTAAGTTATAGAAGAAATCCATGGACTGGATGATGAGCAGGGGTGTGCAGTTCTTCCTAACGCTACAATTCGAAATGGATTTCTCAACTGTCATGCTATTACATGACAATGGATTGCAGGAAAATCCAGCACTTGCATAAATAAGGGAAAGAACTAAGCAACTGATCAAATAGTCTCGTAAATGTCCATTTCTAAACATATTCACCATTCACTGTCATCTCAAGGGATCGGCCGTGGGTAAGTTAAATCCAACCTCATGCTACTATTCAGAGTCTTCATAAAAAATTCAGCGAAGTTATGCATGTGATTTCTACTGCTTGAATGTAAAGACAAGTCACCCTGAGAAGAGATTTTTCATTTGCAACCAACCAACACCATTTGATCTAACGGCAAAGAGTGCAGTCGGACACAACTGGCTGCATAAATCTGTCCCCAAAGCAACTGATGGCACTATAGGCTTTCCAAACTTCTACTTGGCTGTACAGTTCTGGTACAGAGGAAACTCAAAGAAGAAAAGAAAAATGAGTAGGAGATCACTCTAAAATTTAAGGAATACCTGGAAGGTTCTTAGGCCACTGTTTTTGCTTTTCACATACAGATTTTGTTGAGACTTGATGTCAGACAGAACACACACCACTCCATGGGCCACACAGCTGAGCCACGTGGGACTCTGAAGCGCCGGCCTGGCTCCTTTGATGTGTGCACGTGAGAACACAGTTTGGAATGTGTGTGGACACCTGAGCAATCGTCTGAACGCCACACCTGCTCATTGCTGGTTCTCTTCCTGTGCTGCCCATGTGCTCACAAAGAGAAGGAAACATAAACGCAATCCCAAATGTGAGGCCCCTTATCATTCTAGATGGATTGCCCATAAATGGTATAAATGGCTTCAAAAAATCTCTGCACCATCACTGTGTCCAGACAGTGGAACAGGCGGAAATAACTCAATCACCCATATCCTCTGAAATTGATACTCAGGGCTGATGGCGAGATGAGTAAGGTTCAATCACATGGGCTGCAGACGAATTCCACAGCTGTAACATGGCTGTTAAAATGGGGGAAGTCATGGATATTTAGTTTAATAAATGGATTTCAGACATGGATTCAATTTTTTTTTTGAGTTAGAGTCTCACTCGGTCGCCCAGACTGGAGTGCAGTGGCCGCTCCCGGCCACCGCAGCCTCGACCTGCTGGGCTCCGGCGATCCTTCCGCCTCAGCCTTCCGAGTAGCCGGAATTACAGGCGCGCACTACCATGCCTGGCTGATTTTTTGATTTATTGTAGAGATGAGGTCTCGCTGCCTAGGCGGGTCTTGAACCCGCGGGCTCAGGCAATCCACTCACCTAAGCCTCCCAAAGGCGCGGGATTACAGGCTGAGCCACCGAGCCCGGCTATGGATTCAATTTTTAACGCAACTCTGGAAGTAGTAAGATATAAAAAGTGTGACACAGCCACTAATATATATGTGGCTTACCTCTTGCTTCCCTGGCCATAAGTTTCTGAAGCATAAGACACAGAGCTGGGGAAGGGGGAAGAGAGATGGATGAGACGGTAACTTGGTGTACACTATTGCAAGAATTCTAGTTCAGGTGTACTTTTTCTTCTTTAAATTAAGAATGTGGGCCGGGCTCTGTGGCTCTCCTATAATTCCAGAACTTTGGGAGGCCGAGGCAAGTGGATTGCCTAAGTCCGCGGGTTCGAGACCCACCTGGGCAACTTGGCGAGACCTTGTCCCTACAATAAATAAAAATTAGCCAGGCGTGGTAGTGCGTGTCTGTAGTTCCAGCTACTTGGAAGGCTGAGGCGGAAGGATCGCTGGAACCCAGAAGGGTGAGGCTGCAGTAGCCGGGAGCATGCCACTGCACTCCAGTCTGGGTGACAGAGTCAGACTCCAACTCAAAAAAATAAATAAATAAATAAAAATGAAATAAGAATGTGACAGTATGACATCAATAAATTGAAGTCTGTGGAGGTAACTATATGACGACTGTGGATCTTATGCTTTTATATAGTTTAATGTCCCTGTAATCATCATTGTCTAGGTTACATTTAAGTAAAATTTATAAATATGTGTATGCATAAATATAGATTAAAAAAATATATATATTTTTTGGGGGGGGGATTGGAGTTTCACTCTGTCGCCCAGGCTGGAGTGCAGTGCATGCTCACAGCCACTCCAGTGTCAATCTGCTGGGCTTCGGCAATCCTTCCACATCAGTCTTCCAACTAGCTGAAATTACAGGCGTGCACCACCACACCCAGCTAATTTTTAATTTATTGTAGAGACAAGGTCTTGCCAAGTTGCCCAGTCTGGTCTCGAACCCACAGGCTCAGGCAATCAATTTGCCTCGGCCTCCCAAAGTGCTGGGATTACAGGTTGAGCCACCAAGCCCAGCCTGTGTATATAATTTTTTAGTAAAAGAAGCATGGTGAAATCTTCTTTCCAATTAATGGAGGATGTTAAGAACATATTTTAAATCAATACTTCCATAAAGAAATGCAAAAGAAAAATACTTTAGAGTTTCAAATCTTGTTAAAAAGCAAACTTTAAAGAGCAAACAAAGATATTATTATTATTTTTTTCAAGTTGGAGTCTCACTGTGTCGCCCAGACTGGAGTGCAGTGGCTGCTCCCGGCCACTGCAGCCTCGACCTGCTGGGCTCCGGCGATCCTTCCGCCTCAGCCTTCCAAGTAGTTGGAACTACAGGTGCACGCTACCTAACGCCTGGCTAATTTTTGATTTATTGTAGAGATGAGGTCTCGCCAAGTTGCCCAGGCGGGTCTCGAACCCATGGGCTCAGGCAATCCAGTCACCTCGGCCTCCTAAAGCTGAGCCACTGAACCTGGCCAAACAAAGATATTCAAAGTTAAGTCTCAGGGCAGTCAGAGCCCTAAATGAATAAAATTGAATATATCTTTAAAATAGGATTTCCTGGGGCTGGATGCAGTGACTCACGCGAGGTCAGGAGTTTGAGACCAGCTAAGGCAACATAGTGAAGCCCCATGTTAATAAGAAATTTTTAAAAATTAGCCAGGCAAGGTGGTTTGTACCTGTAGTCCTAGCTTCTCAGGAAGCTGAGGCGGGAGGATCGTTTGAGTCCAGGGGTTCAAGATTGCCATTAGCTATGATCGCACCACTGCACTCCAGACTGGGCCACAGAGCGAGACCCCGTCTCTAAATAAAATAAATGAAATGAAATAAATAAAGGATTTGCCTATAGGTAAGAGACTTGTTTACAATTCTGTAGAGGAGGGAGGAGATTGTAAGGAAGAGAGATAAGGGAAGAAAAAGAAGAAGACAAATAGTCAAGAAAAAAAGAAAATAAGGTGGTTTAACAACCAGCGCAGCAGTAAAATGACTTTAAGTCAGGCGGGGTTCATGCTGTGCCCACGGGTGGTAGTGTGGGAGACCTCGTTACCAACAGACACAGATGTCAAGACTTCCATACTCACCAGTGAGTTCTTCCAAAGCAGGCTGTCCACTCTTGGTGTAATGGCTGGGTTCCATGCTCACACCTGCTGAGCTGGACTCGGCGGTAACATTCCCTTCGGTGTCCGTCTGGGACCTTCACACACAAACCAAAGCAGACACACTTGTCACAAGAGGGTACCGCCACATCTGGCCCACTGTGGTCTGACCACAGCCCTCACCGTCACCTTCTTCAGCAAGAGGCTTTAGTACAGAGCAGACCAGCAGACGGATGCTCAATAATGCATTAGCTACGTGTGGAACACTATCCTAAGAACAGAGAAAGCCACCAAACTGTAAAAGATGAAATAGTCTTCATCCAACTAGAGGGTCTGCAATCCCTCACTGGGAAAGGTTTCTCTGAACACCCCTCAGGGAGCTAGGTCTAGCCAGACACATGCTGGAAAGTACTGGGTGGCTTGGAAAATTTAACCTATGCCGCAGCAACTTCTAAGTAACCAGCAACTCCAGCAAGTCAAGCAGAAAGATGACTCCATTACCCCCCGCCCCAAAAATCCTCCAGACACGGCTCCCTCTGAAAAGGTGGCCATAAAAAGTCAGGAGTGGGTGCCAAGCAGGTGTGTTTGCCCTCCAGGTCTCTGATTCAGAGTTCAGATCTTCTGACATGAAAGGTCTCATTGATCATTATTTCAACACTTGACTGAAATCTGTACTTCCCCAAAGCTTCTCCATGTCCTTGTTTGTCAAGCAAATTGAGGCAACGGCTTCATGCAATGTTTTCTTGCCACAACTACCTCTGCTTATTCAGGCATGGCAAGCAAATGTATAATTACACTCCAAGGTATAACCCTGAGTGTAACGTTATTAACTCATTAGCATCCTGAGCTAATGTAACCAGCTTTCACTATGGATGAAGAAAGTGTTTACCAAGAGCGAAAACAGACTCTAAGAGTTGTACCGATAGACCTCAAGTCATCCAAGAATCCTTCTCTCCCTGGCCCTCCTGCTGAGGTCGTCAGTTCTCCAATCTGTTATTTCTACCTTCCAAGGCTCTTCATAATGCCAGTACCCCTCTTCACCTCCAGCCAGGGTCCAAACCCTCATCGTCTCTGCCTGGGACCATAAGTGCTTCGAAATGGATGCCCTGCTTCTAGCCTGGTGGTTGTAAATGGCAGCCAGGTATGGGAAGCAGCCTGATCTGGTTTATTTCTACTGGTCTGCATAATATTTCCAAGTCTTGTAATTAACTCTACACTTAAAAATTAGGAGACTTCACAAGAAATGACTAGATTTCTGCCATCTCCCAGTAAAAACAATAATCTGTAAAGAGTTCTCATTGCAGAGCGCCACCTGCTGGTGTCCAGTGGTGACTGCACAGAGCTCCCTAGGCTGCAGCCCCACCCACTCCCAGTCACCCTTTTTGTATATCACCTTTGTTGGGCCAACCAGGCATCTGAATCAATCCGTGACCTACATTCTAGAGTCTGGTCTACTGCCCACATGACTCTCCATCGATCTTTGTAAGACGGATGTGATAACGTCATCTCTTCAATGGCTTCCATCGCCCACAGAGTAAGGTCTGGATTCCTTATTGTGGGAGATGATTCCCCATCATGGGATTGTTCCTTTATTCCCAGCTCATCTCCTGCCATTTCCCTCACTGTATACCCAGCTCTGATTTCTGCTCCACCCACTCATAGCTTCTCTCCATTCCCCATCTTACCAAGCCCTTGACAGCTCTGTCTTCTGTGTTTACTCTGAGCTCTGCCTAAAGGAACTTCTTCCTTAGTTCTCTCCTAATCTGCCCTAGAGACACAGTTTCTGTGTCCTCTTCACCAGGAAGCCTTCCCTGACTGGTTGCCAGCTGATCTCGCCACCTCTTGAGTGTTTCTGTAGCATACTCTTGACTGTCCTGTTACCCGTGGACTACAAGGTGATCTGGTTTTTTGTTTTTTGTTTTCGTTTTTGTTTTGAGTTGGAGTCTCACTCTGTCATCCAGGCTGGAGTGCAGTGGCATGCTCACAGCCACCGCGGCCTCGACCTGTTGGGCTCAGGAGATCCTTCCGCCTCAGCCTTCCAAGTAGCTGGAACTACAGGGGCGTGCTACTACACCCAGCTAATTTTTTGATTTATTGTAGAGACAAGGTCTCACCAAGTTACCCGGGCTGGTCTCGAACCCCTGGGCTCAGGCAATTCTCTTGCCTCAGCCTTTCAAAGTGCTGGGATTACAGGCTTGAGCCACCGCGCCCGGCCAATATGATCTGATTAATAAATCTTCCCTCAACCAGATGAGCAGCTCTCTGAAGGCAAAGGTTAGTTCAAGTTCATATGCCAAGCAGGCAGTTCAAGAAAGGTCTGTCGATTGGATAAATGAGAAACGTTTAAGTGTCAAAAGATGCTGGGTGCTGGAAGAAACATCAGACTTGGAAGCCTGAACATCCAGCTGGCTCCAGCCCTAAGATCCGTAACTTAGTAGTCGTGTACATTTCAGTGAAGTCACTTCACCGCTTTGAGCTCAGTACCCTCATGTGTATGGTGGGAATAATAATAGCAACCTTCTCTGGTTTTGCAAAAATCAAATGTGACATGACACAAAAACTCAAAGTAAACTATAAAGTGATGGAAGCGTCCACTCTTCCTTCCAAGTTGATAAATGCAATTCATTTAGGGTGAACATACCTATCTTCCCTTGACCCCTTGGTAACAACATCTTTACCAGGGACAGGTTGTGGGCGGAGCACGGTAAGTAGTTTACAGTGAGCTTTAAATGTGAGAAAGCATGCTAGAGCAGGAAGGGTGTGTACCCCCTTTTAAAAACCCTCTAACCTAGTCCAATCTCCTCACTTTACAGGTGAAGACAGCTGCACTTAGACAGTCAGGACAGCAGGTGGTCAAGAGTCCGGTCCTACTAGTGAGGCAGACTTGGGTTTAAACGTGAATTTTTCTAGTTACCAGCTCTGTGACTTGGAGCAAGGTACTTAATGACCCAAAGCTTCAGTTTGCCCATCTGTGAATGGGGATAAAAAAGTAGCTACCCGTGGAGATGTGGGAAGCATTAAATGAGCTCAGACATGGAAAGTCCTTACAGAGTCTCTGTACACACCTGGTACATACTCAGCAGTTGTTCCTGTGGCTCGTGCCCAGGACCACAGAGGGTATCATGAGCTGTGAAGGACAGAGCCAGGCATCCTCACTCCTATCCCAGTGCTCTTCTTCCCAGGCTCCCCTAAAGAGGAAGGCACCTCGGAGGGGCCAGGAGGACATTACCCAGAGAGCATGAACATTAAAATGGGGCTGGTCAAATACACGTTGTGGCGTTTTCCCCTTCCTCTGCCTGGTTAGACATTTGCTTTTCATTAAGTGGTCTTCTTCTCATAGAAAAGCACAGCAGGAGGTTAATTGTTTTATTATCTTTCAAATGATTATAACCTAAAAAGGAGAGGAAGGGGCAGGACTGATGGTCATCAAAGACTGTTGCCTATTTTGATATTGAAGAAGCAAATCAAGAATCATTGAATCGTAGCATGAATATATTACATCAAGACTAACCATGCTATTGGGATCATACAAAAGTCATTGGAGCTCTGCAGTCACCCCATGCCTCAGAGAACAACTGTAGAAAGAGCCATGCATGTACGCCAGCAGAGTCGTTCTCTAAGCCTCAGTGTTCTTCTCAGGATTGTTAGCTGAGCTGATGGCTCGATTTAACAAAATGAGACCTTCTCCCAATTAAAAAGATTGGTGTGACCCTCACTGAAGGGGAGGTGAGCAGAAGAACAGGGAGGAGGGCGGGGCGAAGTATGACATTCCCTCGCTGGCCAGGGGTTGGCTGGCTTCACCCCGAATCACTCAAGCCAGTCTCCCCACTAGCTCTTGGCAGGAGCCATACCACAGCCCCCTAGAACACAACTCAGGCAGGCGAGAGGGATATCTCATTCTTTGCCACACAAACACAGCAAGCCGCAAGTGTAGCCATGAGTCTGTGTACCTGAGCAAGTATGTTGATATATGCCTGCATATGTGTATTTGCAGTTTTTACAGGAATGCAGGCTTGTGTCCATACTTACACAGGACTGGCAATGTGTGTCCACACCTATAGGAGTGTGAGTGTACAGTCATGTATGAGCACTTTGGGTCAGGGCATAAGTGTCTAGAATACAACATTCAGTCATGAGTCCTCTTGTGCGTGCAGGTGTTGGTCATTACTCACTGTGCAGTGTGGCCTAGGGCACCGCACGTCTCCAGCACAGGATGGAGTTGAACAACACGAGTGACAGACAGCTCTGGAACACCCTCAGAGCAAGGCTGGGGAGCCTTCACCTGGCTGGGGTGGACACAGTCACACGTACAACACAGTGCCGGGAGCCGGGGTGCCTCTTTCAGAAACGGCACGTGGTGCAGGGCTAGGCCACCAGATGGTGTCACCATCCAGAACCACAACACAGAGCAAGCAGCACTGACTCTACACGGTCACCCATGATCCTGCCACCACAGATGCCTCTGTGTTACCCCACGGGGTAGGGGCAACAGACACAGTCTCCCATGGTCCTATGGACGTGCCACCACAGAACCGAGGTTGGGAGACCGACAGTCTCCCATGGTCCTGTGGATGTGCCCACTGCAGAGACAGGGGCAGGGATCAGGGACAGATACAGTCTCCCACGGTCCTATGGATGTGTCACCATGGAGACAGGGACAGAGGGGGCAGACAGGACAGAAGGATGGAGTCACACAGGAACACCCAGGCTCATCTCCTCAGAACGGCATGGCTTCTCTGTTCCAGGGCTGCTCCCTCTTGCCCCCGACCATTGCTCTTTCTTCCTATTTCCCTCTGCCCTCAGGCCCCAGCATGCAGCAGGCCTGGGAGGATCTGGGCATTCTAGGTAATCACTGCTATGAGAAGGAGTCTCTCTCCTTTATCCACCAAGGGGGTTTTGGTGTTTTTTTAAAGTACATTGAGGATGTGTTAGGCTGATACTGGGACCCGTCGGGTGACTCGAAGCACTGAGGCCTTCACACGCCCGCCCTGGCTGCTGCTGAAGTGCCTGGCGTCCCCCATCCCTGGCAGGTTCCTGCTCACCCTGGGGGCCAGCTCACAGCTCACGTCCCCTCCGTGGCTCTCTCCGACCCGCCCCTAGTCCTGCCACAGGAAGAGCTGCCTGGACACGCTCACCTCTACTAGGAGCTCATCCCGTGGCACTTCCGCCCGTGCTAATGTGTTTCTGGAGGGCAGTTCCGACTCTTCCCCACAGACGCAGAGTCCCCCAGAAAGGCTCTTGCCTGAGACCCGGCAGGCTAGGCTGCGGCTCCTACCTGTACAGGAAAGGGGCAACCGTGGCAGTGTTGGGATGGGTGTATTGCTGCTGGGGCTGAGGTAGCTGAACACTGACGGTATTGCTTCCTGTGGTCTGGGTGGTCCCCACGGACCCGCTGACCGTCTGGCTGCTGATGCTGTGGTTCAGGGAGGTCCCTCCCGGGCCTTTGCCTTCCGAGGATGCCAGGCTGGAGGAGGAGCTGGAGTGCCTGCCGTCCAGCTGGGGTTTCTGCTGGGGGAGCCCCGAGCCCAGCTTCCCACTCCGGCTCCGCTCCCCGTCCTTCAGTGGCGCTGGGGCACTTGGAGACTTTCCGGGCAGGCTCTTCATTCCGGGTTTTGGGATTCCACTGTGGGAAGGCGCCGTGGCCTCCTTCTTGGCACTGTTGAGCTTCCCCCCCTTGGGGATGAAGCTGGCAATCTTGGAGGACTTTTTTGGCATCTCGGTCACGGTTGCTCCACTGGAGTCCTCCTTGGGCTCCTCCTTGAGGTCCGGCCTCTCCGTCACCGAGGCCCGCTTGGCGAGGTCCTTGCTTTTGTCCTTCTCCTTCTCCCGCTGCTGCTTCTCCTTCTCATTGCCTTTGGGGGAGCTCTTCTTGTTGGTCAGCGCCCGGCTGAAAGTCCTCTGGGCAATGCCCTTGAGTGCGATCTTGGGGCTGCTGGCAGCGGGGCCCGCCGTGGACAGCACGCGGCCCGCAGCCTCCAGCTCCTCGCTCTCTTCGAAGCTGGGCAGGGTCTCCAGCCGCTCACAGCTTGTGTCTCGAGACCCCGGGCCCTCGCCTGCCTTGGAGCCCCCTTTGCTGTTGAAAAGTTTCAGCTTTTCCAGCATGGACCTCTGATTGTTGGGGGCCGGCTTCATGGCTTCGGGTGCAGGTCTGGGGGCCTCGGGCCCAGGTGGCTTGACCGAGAGCATGGACGCCGTGGCGCTGTGCTTCACGCTAAGGGACTTGCTGCGCCAGGGCTTAGAGGCCACGCCGGGCTGAGGGATGGCCGAGGAGGTGCTGCAGTTAACGGGGATGGGGCTGCCGGTGTTCTCCAAGGAGGCAGGTGCATTCTCGCTCATTCCGGGGTGGGAGGAGGCTGAGCTTGCCGGTGGCTCTGCAGAGACAGAGAAGGGAAGGAGAGCTGAATCACATCTGCCCATCTGCACAGATGACTGGGAGGGTCGGCCACACCTCCACAGCCAGCCTCGCCCAGCCCAAATGCCATAACGGCTCCATGATCCGCTTTGTGGGTGTCTGTGGTTAGGTCTTAAATCCTGGCTCAATTTCCCCCTCCTTCTGCACAGCTCACACCCTCCACTCCCACCCTTGTCACACTTTGGTGACGTGTGCCGCGCAGATCCATGCTGATCTTAACAGTAATAAGTGGAAAGCATCACTGAGAACACAAATCTATGAAAAAACAAACAAAACCCACACCTCTGCCATGACCAGGCAAGAACAGGAAATACCTACCATTTCGAATTATCCATCCCACAGCCTGTTTCCCAGTCATGCGAAAGAATCAAGAATCATCCAACTTTAAGGAAACAATGTAGCGGCGATGTTAAAATAAAACAGATTAAAAGAAAAATAGAAAAAGAAGGAGAAACCAGGTCGAATCTTTATAGAATAATAGTGGCCCACAGACGTTAAATCCTATTAAAGCATGTATGCTGTTTCTATGCTGGCACTTTTAAAGAGTTACAAACATGATCTGGGTTGGGCTTTTTAAAAAAACTTTTTTTTTTTGACTTAATAATATAATCTGTGCGCAGGCTTCACTGAAGGCAAGAAAACACAGGTTATCTGAAAGTCAAGGCTTCCCCTTGGCGCTCAGCGAGTGTTTCCCTGGCTGGGCTCTCTCCTCAGAATAGCCTCCAAACTAGAGCCAGAAGTATGCTGGGAAGGGCAAGCTCCAAACCAAGAGTTCTGCTGACCACCGAGGTCGCTCAGCCTCACAGTAAGGAAGCCCACAGTCCTCTCCCCCTTCGGGCTAGGAACGAGACAGCCTGTCTCCCAAGGACGGCAGCTGCTGGAGAGAGAGTGGCAGGCGAAGCATGTCACAGCCGAGCCCGGTGCCCGCGCCCACCCACGCCATGCCCACACCCAGTGTGTGTGGCAGACAGGACCCGCCCCCTCGACCCCCAAAGAGCAACCTCTGCGTCTGAAAAGTCACAATGACACAACTTACCCAGGCACGGCCACTCTCTCCCGCGGTGATTCTCTAGGAAAAGTTCTCCACCCAGAGAGGCTGCCCTTCCAATTGTCACAAGTGTTTTCGGTTAAACTGTTCATGTTTCTAATTAACTTTTGTCATCCACAACTACTCCAGGACCCAGAAGCCTGGCGGGATTAACGGCTGCTTCTTCTGCTTTCTCTCTCTCTCTCTCTCTCTCTCTCTCTCTTAATACCTATGTTCCGCTGCCTTCTAGCAACAGAGTAAACTGTATATAGAGCAGCTTTTTATGATTTAAAAGCCAACGGTCGCTGAGGCTGAGTGAAGGCAGCCCCTGTGTGAGGCGCGAGCTCGGGCCGTGGAGCACTGCAGGCGGGGGACCTGCCTCCCTTTCCTCTCGGCTGCCCGGGGAAGCCACAGCTCTAGGGTGATCCAAAGCAGACCTCCCAATGTTTTAAAACACATACATCTTCCTGACTTACTGGAGATTTGGGCTGGGAAGGGAGGGTGCCACACAATCCTCCCTAGCAAAACTTACGGGGCATTCTTGAAGTTTTTCCTGGGGAGAGTCGGAGCCTGGCTTGGAAATGGGTTAGTGAAACCCACCTACTCTCTGGCCTGTTGGAGGGTCTCCACGGGCTTGATGCTGCCCATGGGGGCCTACGGGGTATCAGGAGGCACGATGCTCAGCACGTTGTAGAAAGGGAGTTACTGCTGCTACTTTACAAGTGAGGAAATTGAGGCAGGACTACAGAGGGACCTTCAATAACAGGGCTAGAAATGTATACAAATCTGGGATTTGAACTCGGGTCTCCTGACACGGGGCTCTTAGGGACTGCATCAAAGTTGCATCCTTTGATGAGGAATACATGTAAACAACTGACACTTAAATGAAGAGAGCACTTTTCAGAGACTGCCTTTATTGCTAGCTTATGTATGTCCATGACATCTCTGGTGGGACACACACCAGTCCCGCCACTGGAAGGAAAGCAGTTTACATCATGGATAGAGACTCCCTGGCTGAAATGATAGGGGCTCTCTGGTCCTGAGTACCACTCCTGCTAGGAAAACTGCCTCTCTCTTTGCCTGGGCTCAGATCAGGGCAGAAGCAAAGCATTCATTCATTCATTCAATTCAATATTCATTCACTCACTGAGATCCTAATATGTGTCAGACATAGACCTAGGCACTTGGGATGACAAGACAGACAAAAGTCTCTGCCTTTATGGAGTTTACATTTTAGCAAAGAGGAACAGACAATAATTAATTTAATTAACAAATAAATTGTATCATTTGTTTTCGGGGGGTTTTTTAAGTAAGAGTCTCACTCTGTCGCCCAGACTGGAGTGCAGTGGCACGCTCATGGCCATTGCAGCCTCAACCTGCTGGGCTCAGGCGATCCTTCCGCCTCAGCCTTCCAAGTAGCTGGCACCACAGGTGTGCACCACCATGACCAGCTAATTTTTGACTTATTGTAGAGACGAGGTCTTGCCGAGTTGCTCAGGCTGGTCTCAAAACCTTGGACTCAGGCAATACTCTCGCCTCCACTTCCCAGAGTGCTTCATTATAGGCATGAGTCATTGCACCAGGCTAAATTATATCATTTGTTAGAAAATACATGCTAAAGAAAAGTAAGGGGGCTTTGGAGAGAGGTTGCAACACTGTCCATGTAGGAACTACAAGGTCAAGTTTAGAGGCACACCCCTTTTTTCTAAAAAAGTTTTAGACACAGTCCCCATGTGTGCATGGACCAATATGACCTCTCTGCCTGGAACTTCTGTGAGGCTTGCTCAGAAATGGTATCGACAAGAAACACCTCTACCCACCATTTCTTTCTTTTTTTTTTTTTTGAGTTGGAGTCTCACTCTGTTGCCCAGGCTGGAGCTGGAGTCTCACTCTGTTGTACACTCACAGCCACTCCAACATCAACCTGCTGGGCTCTGGCGATCCTTCTGCCTCAGTCTTCCAAGTAGCCAGAACTACAGGCGCACGCTACCACGCCCGGCTAATTTTTTATTTATTGTAGAGACGAGGTCTCAACAAATTGCCCAGGCCGGTCTCAAACCTGCGGGCTCAGGCAATCCACTCACCTTGGCCTCCCAAAGTGCTGTGATTACAGGCTGAGCCACCGAGCCTGGCCTTACCCACCATTTCTGTGTATCTTTAACACTAAGATTCACAGCTGAAAATGAACCGACAACTAGCTAGCTAACAAAGGACCCAGAAGAAAACAGACACAGATGGCCTGTCTTAGTGAAACGGTCAGACTTACTGAAAAGGTGTGCCTCCTTCTGGAAAAAGGCGACAGTGCAGGGAAAGGGCCTCCACAAACGCGGATGTGACGGCCACTTACACAGTCACTTCTCAGGTCACCCGGGAACTCCTGTTATTCAAACCCCAATCTGAATGCCTCTGGCTGTGCGAGACCCTCCAGCTTCCTGGTTTGTGTCACATGGCGTTTCTACCTACTATGTGTCTCCCTAGGACTCTGTCATACCTCCCCCATAAAAGGACTTTGAAGGGCCACCTACTTTACACCATGCTCTGGGAACAGAGTTGAACAAAGCTCTGCCTTCTAGGAACTCACTATGCAGGGGTACAACAGACCTCACAACAAACCACAACAATGATGTAAAGAGATGCAGAGGGCTCTACTGTGTAATATGAGAACCAGAGGGAGGCTCTATTCATTCTCCCTGAAGAGTTCGGAAAGGCTTCCTGGAGGAGGTGATCCTTGAGTTATCATGTGGTGCTTCTGCTATGAGTTGGTGTGTAATTCTACTGGTTTGGGATTTTCTCCAGGGCAGACTCCCCTCTCTGACTCATTAAGCCTTCTGGAACATAAAAGTACTTTTTTTAGTAAATGGCTTCTGAGTTGCTGGTTGGTAGTTCTGAATTTGCAAATCACATTTAAGGCAACAGAGATGCAGGATCTGTGATGAGTCATTAGGATTTTATTAAAACACTTCAGCCTAAACTCAGGAAAAAAAATCCAGACGAAAATTCGGTGCTTCAGAATTTCTACTTGGTATTTAGCATGGGCTCCCCTAATCATGAAATCATGAGGACATTTCAAGGCTGCTCTTTACAACTATAAAAGGTGCACCTAGGTGTGATTCTGAATTTGGTTTCTAGAGTCGAAATCTTCTGAGTAGGGCAAGAGAGCGCCAGGGCATCTGAGAGTCAGGTCATCAATACTGGGTGCCCATGTCACGACCACAAGTCCCCTAAATAGCAAAGGGGGCTTCGGGTCATGAGTGTATTGTCCAGGGTAACTTGACACATTTCTGCCATTCCTAGGGTATCACAGCAGTGATCTCAGAGCTCGGCTGAGGGGGCCTGTTTCTTTGAAAAGAAGTCATTTGTAATGCCAGGGTCCTTAGACCCCAGCATGAAACGTTCCTCATTAGGATTCTGAGACAGTAAGATAGGTGAAGGGGTAGTGGGGGTGGTAGGCCAGGCCTCAAACTGTCACCAGCTAGCAGTGTGATCCTGTTGATGCCATTTTGTCTTGCTGGGCCTCAGTCGCCCCATTTGCTGGAAGTGGGGGTCAGCTTCTTCTCCAGAGTCCTTTCAGTTTTGTGTCTACTCAAATCTCAGCGAGTCTCTGAGAGGCCCAAGGAGGTTGGGTCATGTCCAATCTTGTCCCATGGGGCCCCACGAGTGCAGCTCCTACTAAGTTCCATCATCATTCTGTGCTGCAGCATACAGGGTGTTTCTTTTCCCTTAAACATTCCTTCTCCACAGTTCTCCTAGATAATGTTTACTGATTGATGGAGAAAACTTGCTGGGTCAATGTATAGTCAACCTCAGACAGACTGCTTGTGAATTCAGAAATGCTGGTATCCTATAAAAACAAGTCTGGGAAGACAGGGTGGGGTGAGTGCTTTAAAATTAAGGCATCCCTCTCTCTCCCTAATAACCAACAGCTCTTGTTCCTTTTCTCATGTATATGAATATTCTTAAAGCAAAGAGACCTAAGAAAGAGAAAGGAGAAAAGCCTAAAAGAATGTTCTGGACATCTGTAGTCCTCAAACAATGGTAGGTGGACCACTGGAATGGATGGGATGATTTTGGAAGACCACAGGAATGAATCTTTTAAAAGTCATATATTTATTTTATTATATATTAGAAAATGATAACTATCCCACATATAAATTAACAGTTTCATGGATATTAAATGTAGATTTAAAATTTAAGCTGATTTAAGAAAAATATAAAATAAAAACACAAGGGGTTCACAGATTTGGCAAAAGGGTTTGTGAAAGACTGAAGTTAGGGAAACACTGCATTAAATCAAAATACACTCCTTTTATGCTAAATCTATTCTCCTGAAAAATGCAATCAACCAAACAGAAATCAAACCACAAGATCCAAATAAGGACCAGGTTCAAAATTAACCTGAAATAGTACCTTCTCAGAGCTTTATTTATATGTATTTGTCTAACATGGAATATTTTGCCAGATCTAGCAATATGACTGAGCCTTATTAAGCCAGAGATAATTTTCAAATAATGGCCTCAATAATTTTTGCCCACACTGTAAAAACACAGTAAGAAAGATATATCACCATCTAATAAACATCCATTGATCCACACGTTAAACTGAAAAATACCAAGACATACTCTTATTATGTACAACACACTCTGGTATATTCTACCCTCGTTTATCCTGAAAATGCTGATCACAGATCCCCTAAACAGATTTTACGACCCACTAGTGGGTCGTGCCCTGCATTTGGAACATTTCAGTTCTAAAAGACCAGGTTCACCCACCACCAACTGACAAGCCACCACAAGAAGAAAAAGTCTCATTTGAAACATGGCAGACAGGATGCCTTTGAAGAAAGGGTTTTTTTTTTTCTTTTTTTCTTTCTTTCTTTCTTTTTTGGATTTAGAGAGAACATTAATCCTCCGGTGGGGAGGGAGAAAGTTTGCTTTGGTTTTTCTGGCAACCAGCCTTAACCTTCCCTGACAGGAACCAAAATGCTTTCTAAATGAAAATACTGTTTAAAACAGATAAGTAAGCATTTCTTCCTCTCTCCCTCTACGAGAATGAACACTGGCCCCAGGTCTGTCCTGTCCCCAGCTTTTCAGTTAGGGACACGTTGGTGGTCTGGTCCTGAGGCCAACGGGCACTCAGGGAGAGTGTCCTAGGCTGGGTGATCCCAGTTCCTGTCACCCCTGCTACTGTGATTTTAAATCTGCCCTGAGGAGGTTTCTGGCCTAAATCCTCTCTGGGGAACAGGCCTGATAATTGGGCCTGGGAAAATGTTTGCAATTTCCTATAATTTGTTAAGGTGTCAATCTTGAGCATTCAAATTGGTTAGGATAATTGAAACCAGTTTTGTTTTTTTTTAAAGTGTATGAACTCTAGACACACAGGCAAGAGATTGTTTTCAGAGTTGCTCTGGTCAGTGTCTTTATAACCCTGGGAGTCCCACCAGACCACAGAGGGGCACGTGTGCCTGTCTTGACCCACTTGACAGTTCTAGAGAATTCTCCAAGCCTGGTGGGAGGAGTCTTCCCAGCACTGTTGATCCATGTCTAATACTAAGGGCATGGGTTTAAACTAAGTCTTCTCTCCGACTCCTTCTTGGAGAGGATTCCTTGGAGGTACAGAAGGAAGGAAAGCAGGGTATGAGGACAACCAAGGAATGTGGACAGGAAAGAGAGGCCATGGGGTGAGAGGGAGCGGGGCTTTGGATGCACATGTTCCAAGGATCTTACTGTGCCTACAGTTCCACAGGTTCCTTGAACATACAAGCTAGAATAAGGGTGATGATGTATACAATCCAATGTTTTCTAAAAGTTGTTTTGTCAATGCAATCCCTATCAAAATTCTTTTATTTTTATTTTTTTGCAGAGATAGAGAAATCCATCCTAAAATTCCTATGGAATCCCAAGGGACCCCGGATAGTCAAACAATCTTGAAAAAAGAACAGAGTTGGAAGTCTCACACTTTGTGATTTCAAAACTTGCCCCAAAGTTACAATAATCAAAACAGTGTGGCACTGGCATAAAGATAGGCATTTTGATCAGTGGATTAGATTAGATTAATAAGCCTGAAAATAAACTTTTGAATATGTGGGCAAATGATTTTTCAACAAGAGTCCCATGACTGGGCTGGGTTTGGTGGCTCACACGTGTAATCCCAGCATTTTGGGAGTCCAAGGTAGGAGGAGAGCGTGAGCCCAGGAGTTCAAGATCAGGGTAGGCAACGTAGTGAGACTTTGTCTCTACAAAAAATTAAAAAATTAGCCAGGTGTGGTGGTGTGTACCTGTAGTTCCAATTACCTGGGAGGCTGAGGCAGAAGAATCACCTGAGCCCAAGAGGTCAAGACTGGCGAGCCATGAGCATGCCACTGTACTCCAGTCTGAATGCCAGAGACCCCGGCTCAAAAAAAAAAAAAAAAAGAGTTCCAAAACTATTCAATGGAGAAAGGACGATCTTTTCAATAAATGATAATGAAAAAACTAGATATCCATATGGAAAAATATAAAGTTGGACTCTTTCCTTATGCCATAGACAAAAATTAACTCAAAATGGACTAAAGATTTAAATATAAGAGGTAAAATTATAAAATTCTTAGAGGAACACATAGGGCACAAGCTTCACAACAATGGATTTGGGAATAATTTCTTGGATATAACACAAAAGTATAGATAAGAAAAGAAACAATAGGTAAGTTGAACATCAAGATCAAAAGCTGTGCATCAAAGGACACTACCAACAGTGTGAAAAGGCAACTTACGAAATAGATGAGCTATTTCCAAATCATGTATCTAATACAGGATTGGTATCTGGACTACATAAAGAACTCTCAGGATTCCACAACAGCAAAACACTGCGATTTTAAAAAGTGGGCAAAGGACTTGAACAGATATTTCTCAAAAGATGATATACAAATGGCCAGCAAGAACATGGAAAGACAGTGAACATCACTAATCATTAGGGAATGCAAATCAAAACCACAATAGATACGTACAATGTCACACTCATGGGAACATCTATTATTTTAAAATAAAGAGTGTCCCAGACACCTACTATCCTGCACTGAGGTTGCACTTGACTTAGCATATTTATAAGAATGGCTGGTGCCCTATTAGGTGCCCTGAAATGGTTGGAAACATCAACAAACAAACAACTGTTACTTGCTACCACATGGGATCCCACCATATGGCTCAAAATTAAAACCAGGTGTGACTGACTTGCCTGTACCCGCCCCCCCACCTCAAGTCATGTCAGCTGTTCTCTCTAAAACTAAGGAAACTCAGGTGACTAGAAATCTTGGGGATGCAGCCAATGATGTTTTCTCTATGTATGGTGGAAATGTTGCTATATTGGGTCACTTAAAATGTCATGGGCAAATTCCCCAGTATCTTGCGACAGTGTGACAAAAAATAAATGTTCAGAATGTAAAAGCACATTATCCTAATAGATGGAAGCCTTCTCTGTCCCGCATGGACCAGAAGTTTCCCAGTTTTCTTCAGTGACTTTTTCACACTCTAGGAGGTGGAAGAGGCACCAGTGGCAGGAGCAATTACAGTTATGTTTCTTTTTAATATATGACAAGGTAATCCTTTCTTTTCTGTGGCTTATTTTGGATAAAACCTAGAGTAACTATGAGTATGAGGTCATTTGTTTCTCTTCTGGTAGCTTTAAAAAACAGTTAGAAAGGAAAAGAAAAAAATAAATGACTATTTTCCAAAATAGTTTTCACTACATTTTCTCCAAGTGGTTCTCCAAGGTCTGTTTTCAAATTCCAACAAAGAGCTGATAAAGCTAAACAAAGGTTAATTTGCTGCAAGTATTAGTGTACAGTTGTGCTTATGTTTGGCCTTGTGATCTTAAAAACAGAATAAATCCTTAAAATCTCTCTCTCCTCTCTCTCACACACACACACACACACACACACACACACACACACACCCTTTTCATCAAAAGGTATTCTACACAAATTTTTTAAACCCACCCAATCAGCTAGATACAGAGATTGCTGGCTCACGAAGGAACACACCTTTCAAAATAAAAGGTGTTCCTATTCCTTATCTTCTATTCCTTGAAGTCATGTCAGCCTCAAAACACATCCTTCCTCTCTCTTGAACTTATCTGTTCAAAATCCTCAGGAGAAAGCTTTTGCTTTAATTGGTCAAGCAATTGCTCTATCTTGTACCATATATGGCTATAAAAAAGTACAAAATTGGCTGTAGAAAGCCCTCTCCCTTTTTTTCAAGGGTGGATGAAATTTCACAGAGAGATTAGACACACTTTATAGGAGGCAAATCTCATTCTTTCAGAAGGTCATTGTTCACAACCCACAGCTTTTTGGCAGAGTGTAACGGTTGTACACTATCATAATTACCTCCTTCTCTAGATAGAGTTGTAAAGGAATTCTGCCAGCCCCTCCTCTGGAGACCAGCCCAATCTTTCTGCTTTCTTTTGGGGCAAAAGACGAACAACCCCAAATAGGCACCTCCAGACCAGTGTTCAACAAGAACACCACCCCTGACTATAAAGAGGCAGTAAAAGAAAGAAGGGGGTTCCATGGTCAGCTAAGTTTGAAAAAAAGAGGGCTAAAGAGTAGTCAGTGTTCTTGTCTACAGGACTTCTCAGAGCCTTTAGTATGCTACCTTGCACTGGGAATATCAAAAAAGGATAATGAGATGATGGCAGGATTCTTAAATGCATGTTCCCACGAAGCTGATTTTATGGGATAGCTTAAGGAGAAACCTATTGTGGCAAAACACTGTCTGAATAGAATGAAGGGGGTAGAAAATGGGTGTACAACCCAAATCAGAAAAGACAATCAGGGGAGCCAGGGAAAGAGGAACAGAGAAGATGCACTCTTATTTCCCTTGTGAAGCTATAACCTAGTAAAGTGTGGAGTTCTCTCGTGCGTTCTGAGTACTAAGTACCCTTCATGTGTACCTGATCCCTTTTATTTCAAAAGGATCAATATAAGCATCTACACAAAAGCCAAAAAGCTGCAAGAAAAGAGAAGTAGGAGTTATGACCAAGCAGTCACGTGCCTAAAAAGATGTCCATCAGTTGTTAGGATCTCTGTGCCTCACCAAGGTACATGGCCTCTGTGACAACGCATGGGACCTTGGGCTGAGTTCATACAGGAATGACAGAACAAGAAAGACAAGGACCTTCCTTTGCAGCACACGACACAAGCTGCAGCAAGAATGGTGAGACCTTAGCATTTGGGACCCAGAAAGCCTTCTTAGAGATCAGCTACTTTGAGTCATTCTTCTCCCAAAGGGGGACACAGAGCCTTGGGCAGGTAATGACTTCTCCAAGGTCTCACATTCAGTAAATGGCACAGCCGTGACAAACTTGGGACTCTGGAGCTTAGAAAGTGATGTAGCTCCCCTGATCCTACCCCAAACCTACCAAAGCAGAACCTCTGAGGACGGACCTAAGAAGCAAGGATTTTTACCTGTTTCTCAGGTGACTGTAAGGCATTCTGGTTTGTTTGTTTGCTGTTGTTTTGTTGTTGTTTGAGTCAAGGTTTCACTCTGTTCCCCAGACTAGACAGCAGTGGTACAATCATGGCTCACCACAGCCTCAAACTTCTGGGCTCAGACGATCCTCCCACCTTAGCCTCTTACAAATAGCTGGGACGACAGGCATGCACCATCACACCTGCTAATTTTTTTCATTTTTTGCAGAGATGAGGTCTTGCTATGTTGCCCGGGCTGGTCGCAAAGAGCTGGCCTAAAGCAATTCTCCCACCCTGGCCTCTCAAGGTGCTGGGATTAGAGGCATGAACCACCGCACTGGGCCATTCTGAGGTTTAAAACCAAGGATTAGATAGTTCAAGTCTTGCAACCCCACTGTGAGGAACTGCAGTTTTCCCAGGATAAGGACTAGAATGAGGAAGACCCTAAACCACTCTCAACGAGCAATGGTTGAAATGACTGAGACATTCAGCTTGGAGAAGACAAAGGTGGAAGGACTCTTAGGACCAAAGAAGAAAAGGTCTCCCTTTCCCTTTTTGATTTTTCTGCCCATTGACACTGGGGAGGGAGAAAAAAAAGCAACACCTGTCAGAGCGACCCCATGACTCAGGACTGCTCTGAATAAAGAAGCATTTGGGTAGCAAGAGGCCAAAGACCCATCACAGCACTGGGGGTAGGGGTGGGAGTCCTGGGTTCCACAAAGGATCTTAGGGACTGCTGAGGAGGGGTGGTGTCAGAGAGTATTTATAGCAATTGTGGAAACGAGGAGTTGAGCCAATCTATTTTTACATGTTCTCTGTTCCACTTCTGCCAGAGCAGCTCTCTTTATATCTGAGATTTTGCCAAAATATTTCCATGGCAAAATATATATATATATATATATAGAGAGAGAGAGAGAGAGAGAGAGAGAGAGAGAGAGAGAGAGAGAGAGACAGAGAGCGATAGCAACATTAATAACATCACACATCAAGAAGGGTAACAGCCAACCTTTAGAGAGCATGCACTTTGTGCCAGACACCATGCTAAGCACCTTAATTATATTGACTTTTTCCATTCACACTATAAATCCAATGGGCAGGTAACAATTATCCCATTTTGCTGACGAGGACACTGAGTCAAACGGGTTTAGTAAATTACCCACGATGAAAAAGATTAGGGCTAGACAATCTATTTCAAAAGCTGCACAGGTAAGTTGCACTTCTAGTCTACCCTGCCTTGAGCAGGGACAATAAACTGGATCCTCAAAGCTTGTGCCCTTCTCTGAGTACCAGATACAGCATTTTCATCAAGTCTTCCGTCAACAGCTTTTAGAAACTTTACAGTAAATTGTGTTGACTTTTAACTTCTTCCCTGAGGAAAAAGTGAAATTTTCCTCCAGGAGGTTCTTTTTAAAAATGGGAATGTCAAACAGTTTAGCAATCATTTAAGTATGGTTTTTGTTCTTCAGAATTTAGGATGCTGGCAAAATGTAATCTTTCTGCTGTTATTTTTTCTGTCAATCAAAATCAGAAGCCAACCGAAGAACGAGCTTATTGTATTTCTCTAGGGGAATCAAGGCAGAAACTGAGAGCTGAATTGGACTATTATTCACTATCTATGATAGTATTATGCCAAATGTGCGGGAACAGAAGGAAAGAAGGAGTCATTTATCCTGATTCTGCCAAGCATGCAGACACTTGGTATCAGATAGATCAAACACTTTCAGGACTTCACGGATGTGACTGATCACACACAGCCCTACCAGACTGCTGGGACCTTTCACCTGACAGTTGTCTTCTTAATGGAAAAACAGAATTCTTCTCTGAAAAAATGAAATATACCAAGAAAACGCCCCCTGAGACTGCTCACTGGCCTCACTCACCTAAATCAGGAAACAATTTCCTCCACGTGTCTGTTTCGTTTTATACAACAGGCCTGGCTGTGACAAGTTGGTGGTAGACCACATTTTTGCAAATGAACCATTCATTCAGAGGAATCCCAATAACTCTCTGTAAGGCTGAGATATCTTTTAAAAATCATAGAATCATAATGAGGTGGAAAGAATGCCAAGATAATCGTCTTATTCTGTTCTGTCCTATTCAGATCACCCTTAGAATTATACAATCACAGAACTTTGTGAATGAGTTCAAGTACAACTTAAAAGCTTGGTAATCTTGAATCTGGCTAAGCTCCAGTTTATTTACAAGTAAAAATAAAACTAATACCAATATCTACCATTTATTGAGTGCCCAGCACTATACGAAGTACTTTAAATAATTTAACAAATTCATTTAATTAGTGATTTCATTAACTCACACAAGTATCTTTTGAAGTGGATTTTATGCAGTTCAGAAATGTTAGCAACTTGCCTAAGGTCACGGCTAATAAGCGACAGACTAAGAATTTGAGCACAAGCCGGGCTCGGTGGCTCAGCCTGTAATCCCGTGCCTTTGGGAGGCTGAGGTGTGTGGATTGCCTGAGCCCGCGGGTTCGAGACCCGCCTGGGCAGGCGAGGCCTCATCTCTACAATAAATCAAAAATTAGCTGGGCATGGTAGCGCACGTCTGTAGTTCCAGCTGCGTGGAAGGCTGAGGCGGAAGGATCGCTGGAGCCCAGCAGGTCGAGGCTGCGGTGGCCGGGAGCGGCCACTGCACTCCAGTCTGGGCAACAGAGTGAGACTCCAACTCAAAAAAAAAAAAAAAAAAAAAAGAATTTGAGCACACATGTCCACGCTCCTCTTAATCAATTGACTCCACTGAATGAAGATGGTAGCCAAAGATTTTGTCTTTCCCCACGAGGAGCAAAGCAGAAAGATGTGAAAGCACACGGCAAGCCAGGCGTGGTGGCTCATGTCTGTAATCCAGCACTTTGGGAGGCTGAAGTGGGAGGATTGCTTGAACCTAGGAGTTAGAGACCAGCCTAAGCAACATAGTAAGACCTCGTCTCTACGAAACATAAAAAAATGAGCTGGGCGTGGTAGTATGCAACTACTCCAGCTACTCCAGAGGCTGACACAGGAGGATCACTTGAGCCCAGGAAGTGGAGGCAGTGATGAACTGTGATCATGGCACTATACTCTAACCTGGGCAACAATGAGATGCTGACTCAAAAAAAAAAAAAAGGCTCTGTTATTAATTGTTATTCCCCCCTACTAATACTGGGTTTTCTTAAACCAAGGGATCACTGTACCAAATTTTGGTGGCATTATTGTCTATTATTCTGTTCTAAGCAGAATGACACCAAGAGGGCACCCCAACGCCCTCTCTGACTTGACTCTATAGATAAAGAGAGAGCTGCCCTTCCACCAGCATAATGCCTTCAAAAGTACCCAGGCTCCGTAAACAGCTCCCATGGCCCCACCCAAGTTGTCTGCAGAGGGCTGGCAAGCTCCCTTGTGTCCCCACTCTGAGCCAGGGCCCCGTGCACGACAGACTTTGGCCCGTGTGCCCTGTCCACCTCACCAGGTTTGCTGGAGGCAGCCCAGTGAACACATAGCTCACACTGTCTGGGGCGATGACTCAGTCACTCCTGGCAACATCAGCCGTGTTTCTGTAAGACTCAAAGAGCTCTTCACACGAAGGCTGGTGAATGAGCGCTCAAGGAGCTTCTCACCCACATGCAGGGCTACGCGATAGAATATGGAAACCAGGTTCACTCACTCATAAGTTGGGAGGCTTTAATTCAAATGCACACACCCCTAGGCTTATCAAATGTGGTTGCAGAGTATCCTGATCATCTTGAAAAAGAATTCTGAGCCGGGCTCAGTGGCTCAGCCTGTAATCCCGCGCCTTTGGGAAGCTGAGGTGAGTGGATTGCCTGAGCCCGCAGGTTTGAGACCCGCCTGGGCAGTGAGACCTCATCTCTACAATAAATCAAAAAATCAGCCGGGCGTGGTAGCGCATGCCTGTAATTCTGGCTACTTGGAAGGCTGAGGTGGAAGGATCGCTGGAGCCCAGCAGGTCGAGGCTGCGGTGGCCGGGAGCGGCCACTGCACTCCAGTTGGGCGACAGAGTGAGACTCCAACTCAAAAAAAAAAAAAAAAAAAAGAATTCTGGATGTACGGTAACCAGGGATGTGACTGGGCTCGAAGTCAGTTGACCCTTTTCCTCCTTGGGATCCTAAATCAACCACATTTAGGGTTTGTCCCTCCCTCCATCCCATCCCATCCTTCCAACTTTTTAAAAAATTAATTTATTTTTAATATATTTTAAAATATTTTTATCGTGAGAAAGTACTGTTTTATTGCCCAGGCTGGTCTTGAACTACTGGGTTCAAGTGATCCTCTGGCCTCAGACTCCCAAAGTGTCAGGATGACATGCATGAGCCACTGCACCTGGCCAATTTTTTGTTTTTACACTTTTTCCGTTTCAGGTACCTTCCAGATACTAGACACGTGGTCATGAGTCTGTGGTCCATGCCCTTCAAGAGGTCCCAAGCCTTGTGGATGAGACCATAAAGAAGAAGGAGTGACAAAATGGGACACTGTCGGGATCGGGGTATGTTTGTGGAACTGTAGATCACAAAGGGAGACACCTGATTCAGGCTGGAGCAAGTGGGGATCAAGGTCATCATTCAAGCCTTTTTTTACTGTCCCGGCATGAAGCTTCTAGAACTAAATTTTTTTTTTTTTTTTTTTTGAGTTGGAGTCTCACTCTGTCGTCCAGACTGGAGTGCAGTGGCCGCTCCCGGCCACCGCAGCCTCGCCTGCTGGGCTCCGGTGATCCTTCTGCCTCAGCCTTCTGAGTAGCCAGAATTACAGGCATGCGCTACCACGCCCGGCTGATTTTTTTTGATTTATTGTAGAGATGAGGTCTCGCTGCCCAGGTGGGTCTCGAACCCGTGGGCTCAGGCAATCCACTCACTTCAGCCTCCCAAAGGCGCAGGATTACAGGCTGAGCCACCGAGCCCGGCTAGAACTAAATTCTTTAGTAGTAAAAGGAAACGAAAAGTCCAGACACCCATGCCTAGTGGTTAAAATCAAACCCAGAACAAATATATAGATTCTATGCCTGATCAGGGTAAAATCTGGTCAGCCAAGTACATCCATGATGCTAATCACAACCAGGAATTCCAGGGACATCTCCATTCCACCCAAGACTCATGAAAAAAGAGCCTATAACTCAATCAGAATGTTGCTCTTCCCTCCTCACCCTGCATGCATGTACTTTCTTCATTCAGTTGCACGTACTGAATAAATTTCCACAATGAGGAATCCTTGCACATCACCTCCCAAGTCCAGGCTAGAAAAAAAAAAATAGGCACACAGACTTGACTTTTTCATTCTTTCCCAAATTTGACTGTCAAGCCAGAAGCAAAGTTGTCAGTTTCAAATAATAAACTGACTATTGTCTCAGCCACTCCCAGCTGTCTGTCAATCCAGACACCACTAGATCGAGGCAAATGGCTTAACATTCTCTATCAAGAACCACATGTTGTGCTAAGGATGTAAATGAGTGACACGGACCCAAATGCAATTTTATCCTCCCTATTTGGGACTTGAAGGAGAAAATAAAGGCGGAAAAGACAAGTAGCATTAGCCCTGCACTGATGCAGACTGGGCTTGGTGGTCCAGTCTCTTCCTAAAGAGGGCGTTATCAATTCTTTTTTATAGAACAGTAAATTTCAGGCTCAGGGAAGTCGAGTCATTGGCCTGATAGCAAAGAGCTGGAGAAGGCAGAGGTGGATTTTCACATTAAGGTCTGTCCAACGTGGAGGCTACGGCTTGCTGCCTCAGACTCCTTCTCCTTTGTAAAAATTAACAGACCTGCGCAACCAAAGCTAGGGAACGAGGGGCACATGAGATAAGAAGGGCACAGCAGATTGTTTCTGGGAAGCTACTGCTTGCTGGGGCAAGGAGAGCAACAGCGTTCTACTAGATGGGAGAGTGTCTCTGGTAGAATCCCTTGACAAAGCACTTGGGCCAGATGCTGAGGCCCTAAGGGGACAGCAACTGTCTTGCAGAAGACAAGGGAATGAAGCTCTAGGGGACATATGGTGTGCAATATCCACCCCCTTCCTGTACTATAATATCGTCACAAAGGTTACTACTAAAAATCTGAAATGCTTGCCGTGAGTAGCTCTCTTGAAAACCAGCAAGGAGGTAGGCTTCTGCGTTCAGGGTGTCAGGAACAGAGATGACCTTCACAGATAGAAGCTGGAAAAAGCAACTCATGGAACCTTGCAGAAATCCTTGGGTGGGTTCCAGACTCTTCAATCATCTCCAGAGGAAGGCTTGGTCCTGCAAGTATCTAGGTTGCTTAAGGCCGATCCGGACACCTGAGCTCTTAGCTAACCAGCATGGCCTCCTTCCGCATCAAGGAACAGCCATGCACTTCTTCCTCTTGGCCTTAGTGCTCCTTCACCTCTCACAATACCCCCCCAACATAATTCCTATGTCCTGTGAGGGCCATGGCCCAAGTCACCTCTTGTCATCTCCCCATTCTCTGTCCTTCAGAGATCTTGCCCCTTTGTGCTTACTACTGTCCTGGTGCAGACTTAACTCACTCCTCTAGGACAGAGGCCAGTTAATCAGGGCCTGAAGGTCAAATGTAGGCCCACTATCTGTTTTGGTAAATAAAGTTTTAGTGGAACACAGCAATGCTCATTCATTTACATATTGTCTATAGCTGCCTTCTCACTACAGTGGAAGAATTGAATAGTTGCAATAGAGAGCCTATAGCCCTTAAAGTACCAAATATTTACTATTTGGCCATTTAAGAGAAAGTCTGCCAATTCTTATCCTAGAATATTAATTCCTTGAGGCCTTGGGCTCTGTTTCATTCATCTTTACCTCCAATATGTGATACAGAAAAAAATATTGCTTGATTAAGTGGGTGAATGCAAACATGAAGGCTAGATAGACATCATTAAGTCAACTCAACACAATGGTTACTGCAAAGATATTAGAAATCTTTTAGACAACTAAAAAGAGATGTTCTGGTTAACTGTATTTTCTATTTAAGGCAGTGAACAGCAGCAATAACGACTTTTATGCTTTAATGCACATCAATTTGTCTTTTTTTTTCCTCAAAAGCATGTTCTTCTATTTCTCTTCCTCAGTAAACTTGGGGCTAATGGCAGACTCTGTGTGATGTTTCAGGCCGCACTGCTAAGCATTAGTATCCATTGTTGAAAGTCACAGATGCAGCTTCAGAAGTTATTTGGAAATAGGATAATCTTCCAGTTAAATGCTTTAAGTTATTGTTTTTTTTGGTATAGACACTGAAAATATCAGCTGGTTTGCATTCCCTTTGTTCTTTATGATTGTCATCATTCATAATAGCTCAATCTATTAAGTATATGTCATATGAAAGGCACGATGCTAAGTACTTTCCGTGTATAGACTAATTTACTTCTTACCCTAACCCTATGAAGTAGATATTGCTCTATCCCTGTTTTACAGATGAGAAAATTGAGGCTTGGAGAGATTAAGTAGCTTGCCCAATGTCAGATGACAGGTATCTGTCTATCTGGCTCCAGAGGCTCAGCTGTAAATAATTACTCTACAGCGCATTCATTTATTCACTCTACCAACAAATATTAAATATTAAACACTTTTTTTTTGAGTCGGAGTCCTACTCTGTTGCCCAGGCAGGAGTGCAGTGGCACACTTACAGCCAATGCAGCCTCAACCTGCCGGGCTCAAGTGATCCTTCCACCTCAGCCTTTCAAGTAGCTGATACTACAGGCGCACACACCACCATGCCCAGCTAATTTTTTGATATACTATAGAGATGAGGTCTCGCCAAGTTGCCCAGGCTGGTCTTGAACCCCTGGGTCAGGCGATCCTCTCACCTCTGCCTCCCAAAGTGCAGGGATTAGACATGAGCCATCATGCCCATTAACACATACTTTCACATTAAGGTTTCTGTGTGCCAAGTTCTGCAATGACAATGGACAGAATAGAATAAACCTCGGTTCCTGAGCTCTGGGGCTCACCCGCTCATGAGGAAAAGACATGATAACACGAAGGCTGACAAGCACGATAAGAGAATAAGAACATGGTGCCGGGGGCCTCAGAGAAGGCCTGGGTCAGGGAACGGTTCCTGGAGGAAACAAAATATAACCTGAAACACAGAGTTGTTGGTGGAAGAATGAGGAAGGTGGAAAGCATTTCAAAACGAGGACAGCATGGACAAAAGCTGGATGTGAGTGAGACTACAGTCCTTGCTTAAAACCACAAACTATTTGATATTGCAGACGCTTCCAGCAAGAAGGTGGTGGTGGGGACAACAAGAAGTGAGGTTAGCTTGTGGGGTCTTGTAGGCCATGAGGATGAGTTTCCAAAATGGTCAAAGAGAGAAGAGAAATGGTAAATCCGTGTTCCAGGTTCCATGCTATGGAAGTTCACTGAACTACAACTCCTCCTTTCTCAACAAGAGTTATCTTCCCCTTTATGAAAATGAGACAACCTCTGATGCAGGGATTCCTCCCCAGTGCCCCCATTGAAAGCTGAGCTCCTGGCAGACTCCATGATCAATGTAGTTCCTTGAAACCACAGGGGCTGGTAGAAAGTCAGCACTCCACAAATGTCCACCAAATGGATGCACGGAATTAGTGCAGCAAAGCTGTGCACCAACTTTGGGTTAAAATAAATTATCAACTGGAGGTAGTCAACCACCAAGCTTTGGAAATAGAGGTATGTAAGAAAACAGTTGTTACCAGAGCTTCTCTTAGAAGCTTCTTTGGTTTAGGAAATGCCTTGAATAGGTTACTCCAAGTGAGGAAGATACAGCTCTGAGGATATGGCCAGGAAGGAGACAAGAAAACAGAGATAAACTGCCCTGCCTAAGAAGTAAGAGGAGGAGAAAGAGGAAAGAGAGGCTGAGCAATATAGCAGGAGGCTGAAACCGCCAGAACAAAACAAAAGGTGGACATGGAGAAATTCTGAGTGGCAAGGGAGTGGAAGGACTTTTAAGAATGGCAACAACCAAGACGCAATTTTAAGCTGTTTGTATTTCAACAGTGTAGCCCAACATGGCCCCAAACTTTCAGGAACAGTCTGCAGTGCCCATGGTCCTGTGCTGCTCTTTTGAGAAAAGGATGCTTTAAGACAGTTCCAGTGGGTGAGACAGAGATGTTGCATGGAGAATGAAGATACATGGTCCACAAGTGCCAGTATGTAAGCAGAACAAAGACTAGGAACAAATAGTGACCAGAAGTAATGTAATCCCACCCTCATCCCAGCGAAACAGAAGAAGCCAAAGAAAACACTTCCAGAGAGATGAGGAAGGACATTGGTCACCATCCGCCAGGTAACTATCATGGCATCAGAGCCCAGAGAACTGAAAGGAAGCACTAAGGTCAGCTGGTACGATGGAGGACTCTGAGGCCCAGAAAGCAAGGCTACTGCTCAAGGTCACTCTGTGAGTTAGTAGTAGTTCTGGAGCCAGAGTTGTGCCTGAGATTCAATTTCACTTTAAATTCAAAGGATTGTAGGCTGGCAAGGACTGACAATTCACTCTTTGGCAAAAAAAAAAAAAAAACAAAAACTCAGACTCATAATGTTTGCTGAATCCTGTGGTGTAAATACTCCCACCGTGGCAGATTTCAAGCTATCAACATGACATCAACAGGCTTCGAAAACTCCTGGAAATTTAAAAACTGGCTCTCATGAGCGGGTACCATCTGGCTCCAGCAAGTCACTGGCATAGGGAGTCCACAGCTGCTGTCTAGGTTAAAGGTAGTTTCCGTGGATTAAGTCTTTGCTTAGGTTTTGCCAAGAAAAGGTTTTATCCAGGGCTGTAGTAGCTTTTGGAAACTATGAGATCCCTATAGGAGGGTAAGGAAGGCACAGGGATAAGAAAGGCATAAAGGTGGTCACCATTCGCCAGGTAACTATCATGGCATCAGAGCCCAGAGAACTGAAAGGAAGCACTAAGGTCAGCTGGTACGATGGAGGACTCTGAGGCCCAGAAAGCAAGGCTACTGCTCAAGGTCACTCTGTGAGTTAGTAGCAGTTCTGAAGCCAGAGTTGTGCCTGCCTCCCACCCTCTCCTCTGGGCCTCAAAGTCTCATCCTCCCGGGGAAAGGCATGGCACGAACTTGGCTGCAGCTGGGCAGGGGCACACACAGGCAGCTCTGGCTAAGTTTTCACATTTTACTAGCTTACAACTTGTAGAATTTCTGCCTCTCTTTGTATGAGGGGGGGAGCTCTGCCAGGGATTGGTGTGAACTTAAGAAAGTCAGCCAGAGAACTAGCTGACAGGAAGAGAAGACCAACTGGGGTAGCCAGCAGTGAAGGAACGAGTAGACAGACTCATACAAGGCAACGTTCAGGGATGCAGGGGGAAGCTGTGGACTGACGGGCTATTCTGGCCTGGGAAAGGATCCCCCACTCCCATGTTAACCAGCAGAAAGTGGGAGGGGCAGAAGTGGGAGGCCCTTTTATGTTCCTAATAAAACTCCAAACACAAAAATGCACAATGTACTGGGCAATACCTCCCTTTCATTGAGAAGATCAAATTAGGTATACTAAATGTTTTTCAAAGGATTTCTGGCCTGGTTATATTACGCAAAACAGGACAGAGTGATTCAAACCTGCTGTCAACACAGAGTAAAGGAAAGAAAAATGCCAGCTATTCCGCAGCCTGTCCAGCTGGAATTCTGGAGAAGCTGCTTTCAGGACAACTCTGATGCACAGAAACCAGCCAGGCTGCCAGAGTGGGAGTTAAACCAAATAAACCTGAAGGGGATCCGTTTAGGAGAAGAGTCTTAAAATAGCAGCCAGGAATGCATGGGTTCCCTTGGACAACTCAGATTACACGTCCTATCCCTGCCTTGTGTAAAATGATGCACTCAGAGACTAGAGAATCTGGCTTCCCTCTGAGCTGCCGATACGTTTTCAGCTTATGGAAGTAAGTCTGTAGGCAAACACACTGAGTGAGCAAAATGCAGAAAGGGATGTGCCTTGGAGGGGTTGGCTGGGCAGAAAGAGAGGCAAAAGGCACAGCCTAGGCCTCCAGGAAATGCATGCCAGGATTCGAAGAAACAAGCCCACGAGGACGTGTCCAGTTAAATGAACGATGGCCTTCATGGTGATGGGCATTTGAAATGAACAACGAGGCTAGGTGTGGTAGCTCACTCCTATAATCCTAGTACTTTGGGAGGCCGAGGTGAGAGGATTGCCTGAGTCCATGGGTTCCAGACCAGTCTGGGCAAGTTGGTGAGACCTCATCTCTACAATACATCAAAAAATTAGCCAGGTGTGGGGTCGCACGCCTGTAGTTCCAGCTACTTGGAAGACTGAGGTGGAAGGATTGCCTGAGCCCAGCAGGTTAAGGGTGCAGTATCCGTAAGTCACTGCACTCTAGCCTGGGAGACAGAGTGAAACTCCGACTCAAAAAAAAAAAAAAAAAAGAGCGAAATGAACAAAAAAGAGCATTCACTCATTTAATGGATGTCTATCCTGTGCCAGGTAAAGGGGACCCAAAAATCAGCAGTGACCAGTCACAGAGGTGGGTGAGGGAAGCCGGACATTCTAAAATAGCACATTTCAACGCATTTTCTTCTGCTTCATTTATTTAAAATTTCAGTAATCAGTAGCACAGACACTAAAGTCCAAATGTGTTTAAGTGGAATGTAAACATTTGCTCAAAGCTGTGGGTGTTGGAAAGCAGAGAGGACTTTTGCAAAGGATACAGAAACACAGACAAGAATCACTGTTTTGCACTTTTTCAGCAAGTGAAGGGGCAAAATGTCTTAGCGTCCAAGTGTAAATTCCATTGCCAATTTTTCTACTTCAAAAATATTGGTCCTTGCTCACCTTACTTTTGACAGTTCACTTACCTTTATTTAACGAGATCAAGTTGAAGAACTACAACCAAACATAGACATCTTGCTTAAAAATTAGAACGTTAAGCACCAAAAGATTCAGTCAGGCTCTAACCCAGTGGAAATTCAGCAATGAAATCCCCACAACCCATCATCTTCACCAATTAGAGTTGCCAGAGAGGCTACAAAAGTGATTCCTCGTGCTCGCAAAGGCAGAGTTGCCTTTTGCTAACAGATGCTGAAACTTACTGGAATTTAGCAGGCGTAGGACTTCATCACCACAGAGCTCTGACAGGTCCTTGTGTCCACAAATAAACCTGTTGCTGGATCAAGACGCAATCTCCCTTTTGTGACGGAGTTAGCAAAGCTCCTTGGGCAGAACTTGGTAGGTCTCTCCACCCCTGCTGTAGATCCCCCGCTGCTATGAAATTGATTTCTGTCCTGACTGGCTTGTGTGGCCACTCTAGGTCATCCACCATCCAAGGTCGATTTGGAAATGACCTAGAGTTCTCAGAGTGAGGGGACAGGGCAAAATACCAAAGAGATTCAAAAAGCCTGGGTTCTAATCCCATTTCGGCCACTGTCCCCCCTCGGTGCTTTCAACAAGGAGTTACTGAACACAATAGGCCTGGTTCCCTGCCCTTGCAAACCAGGAGTCTGGCACCGATTTGCTGGGTAGAGTTGAGAATCATGTGCCTATTTCAATCAGTCACCTACACAGACTTAGTTTTCATGCCCTTGATCATGCCATGCCCCCTCTGATCACCTAATCTTTGGACATGCAGGGCCCTCGGTCTAGAACACTCTTTCCTTCTTTTATATAGTTAATGTACCTTTTGGTTTAGACCTTACTTCTTCCAGAATGCCCTCTTGACTCTTCCCAGATCGGATCAGTTGCTCCTTCTTCTAGACAAAAGTGTCTTATAGACACTCATCACAGGATATTACAAGTATCTGTTTCCAGCCAGGCGTGGTGGCTCATGCCTGTATTCCCAGCACTTAGGGAGGCAGAGACGAGAAAACTGCCTGAGCCCAGGGGTTCGAGACCATTCTGGGCAACTTGGTGAGACCTCATCTCTGTAGAGAACTCTGTAAAAAAAATTAGTCAGGTATGGTGGCACACACCTGTGGTTCCAGCTACTTGGAAGGCTGGGGTGGAAAGATCACCTGAGTCCAGCAGGTGGAGGCTGTGGTGGCTGTGAGTGTGCCACTGCACTCCAGCCTTGGTGACAGAGTAAGACTTCGACTCAAAAAAACACAACAAACAAAAAAAAAAGCCCAAGTGCCTGTTTCCCCCCCTAGACTGGCAGATCTGGGGAGCAGTACCTGCAGCCTGCTTGGTGTTGTGTTTCCTATCCGCCTGTTCCAAGCACAGTGACTGGTGCACACCTATAAGTCAGGTACCACATAGCCAGTAGAGTTGGCCACAGTTCACCTCCAGTTCACAAAGATTTTCTGAGCCCTGTTCTTGCTCTCAAGGAAATCAAGACCAAAAAATGTGTTATCAAAATGATGACACTATAAAAGTCAGGGAGATGAAGATTAAGCATTAGCTTACTGAAGAGCACATGGGGAGAAGTGACAATTGTCAGTCACAAAAATGAATTCACATGACCATGATCTTTCTACACGTGGTGTTTCTTTTCCCCCCTCACATGTTAATATATCAGAAAGCAAACTTCCAGAGCCCCTCTGATTTAGAGTGACCCTACAGAGTTCCAGCAAGTCCATATCCTTCTTTTAACATCTGAGTCTGTGTGAACAGCCCCCCCACCCCTCATCACCTCCCCTGGTATCTGGGCCACCTCTATCCTCTTTACATTTGTATGCCTCTCACCACCTGAACTGCTCACCTGTTATCTGCTGGCTTTGTTCATAGCTGCATCTCCAACAATTTGTACAGCCTCAGACACAAAGAGGCGCTCGATGATTAGTGAATTTAGTCAAAACTAGCTTGCAGGATGATTAAATGCCAGGGAATGATGCAGATCTTGGTTCAAATCTCACCTCTGTTCCCTGCCAGCTGTATAATGTAGGCAAGCTATTTAAACACTCTGAGCCTCAGTATCCTTATCTGTAAAATGGAGATATTAAGACTGACGTTTTTTGCGAGTGATGTGAGGGATTGAAAGAGACTATGTACACAAAGTACCTAAAACACCCCCAGGCACATAAGAATAACTCAGTAACCCAGTAATGGGTCAGCTACCTCTACTGTTGTCGATTCGGAGCAGGCCCTACTGTTATTTATAAGGCAGATGTTTCTAACGTCTGCTGTTGACACATATGTAAGACTTCAGGATAGTGATGAAGGGGAGGAGGAAGAAGATGACAGTAACAATGAATTCCCATGACCACTAATTTTCAACGCTTTGGCAGGCTTTGTTTTCAAAAAGAGCATGTGAGAAGAGGGAGAAGAAAAAGACCATCTCCGCTGTCCGGGCGTGATGGCTTATGCCGATAATTCCAGCACTTTGGGAGGCCCAGATATGTGAATTGCTTAAGCCCAGGAGTTTGAGACCAACCCAGACAACATAGTAAGACTTCATCTCTACAAAAAATAACAAAAATTAGCCAGGCATGGCAGCATGAACCTGTAGTCCTAGCTACTCAGAAGGTTGAAGTAGAAAGATCACCTGAGTCCAGGAGACTGAGGCTGCTGTGAGCTGTGATTATACCACTGCAGTCCAGCCTGGGTAACAGAGTGAGACCCCTGACTCAAAAAAAAAAAAAATCACCTCAAGCCTGTTTCTGAAGAATGTGCTTCCCAGAGAGATTCCACAGGGCCCCTTAACCACAAAGCATGAGCTGTTTTACAGCCAGGAATCTCCTCCTACCCTCAACTCCACCCACACCCACCCTACCAGAATCTTTGCTCACTGGAGAGCTGTTTCTGCGTATTAGATCAATTGACAACTCAAAGTTACAATCTGTTTTTATCTGGATCAAAAGCAAAAGGATGAATGTCTCAGCCATTACTTAGAATTCCTAGGCCAGCACTGAAGGCTCTCAGTCTTTGCCGTGGGGTCCAGAGGGAATGTCTAGAGCAGGGTAGCTGGTAGTCTGCCTCGATGCTCTGTTTCTGGCCTGGGGCGCTCTTGGAATGGAGCAGCTGGGCTCCCAAAAGAAGGGGTGCATTCCCATCCCATCTGAACTGGATTAGAGTTTAAAACATACAAGGAGAGAAAGACCAGACATTCTATTCTTTACTATCCTGAGGCCAAGCAATGCCCCCTTTTCATTGAGGGGAAACTGAGACCCAAGGAGGGGAGGCATTTAACCACTAACACTTTTGGGTGGAAAAGCTGGGTTCAGAACACCTGTTTGAACATGGCATGAATAAGAAGCCATCTTTAAAACCACTTTATTGAGATATAATTCACATACCATAAAATCCATGCATCTAAAGTATGGGATTCAATGGCTTTTAGCATACTCATGAGGCGGTGTAGCCATCACCACAATCTCATTTTAAAACATTTTTATCATACCAAAAAGGAACTCCGTAGTCACTAACCATCACTCCCCATGCCCCCGTCACACATGCCCTCAGCCTAGCCACCACTGATCTACCTTCTGTCTCTACGGATTTGCCTACTGCGGACATTTCACATAAATGGAATCGCATGGTATTTGGTCTTTGTGTGACTAAAAAACCTTTTTTTTTTTTTTGAGTTGGAGTCTCACTCTGTCGCCCAGACTAGAGTGCAGTGGCCGCTCCCGGCCACCGCAGCCTTGACCTGCTGGGCCCTGGCAATCCTTCCGCCTCAGCCTTCCAAGTAGCTGGAACTACAGGCGCGTGCTACCATGTCCGGCTAATTTTTTGATTTATTATGGAAATGAGGTCTCCCCAAGTTGCCCAGGTGGGTCTTGAACCCACGGACTCAGGCAATCCACTCACCTCAGCCTCCCAAAGCGCGGGATTGCAGGCTGAGCCACCGAGCCCAGCTTAAAAAACCATTTTTTAATGATGGACTTTAGCAGCAGACTTTCTGGCTGCTTGTTGAATGATTACCAAGAACTGCACTGTCAAATACTGTAGCCACAAGCTACACGTGGCCATTTAAATTAATTAAAATTTAATACATTAAAATTTCAGTTCCTCATTAGTGCTAACCACATTTCAAGTGCTTAATAACCCCATGGTAGCTGGTGGGTACCATATCAGATGGCCCAGAGTACAGACTGTCTCCACCACGCAGGACGTGTCATTGGACAGTACGGTAGGGGACTCAGAGGCAGTGATTGATGGATTCAACACAGACTAGCTCTCAGCGGAATGTCTGCCCCTCCTGGTGCTGGAGTTACCTACGGCACATGAAGAGTGAGGATGAGGAAGAGGTCAAGAGTGAAGGAGGGCGAGAGTGAAAGGGTAAGCTGAGAAGAGCCAAACCCCTCCTCCCAGGCCACCTCAGAGTTACTCCCAGTGCCCAGAGAGCTCCCCCTTCACCCATCCTGGACCTCAAAAGCTCTCTGTTTAGTTAAGCTCATCCAAAAGGCAGTTATGCCAAAGCCTTTGGAAAGACTTCAAGGAAGCCCGCCTCTACCTTAGCCGTTTGATGATTTCTGAAGCATTTCATGCCAGAAGGTGATCTGAGGGGCTCTTTAATGAGACTGAACAGTTCTGATCAGTTTCCGGCCAGCAGTGTCCATTTCGGTTGCCAAAACAAGAGCACTAATGCTGACCAACACCCCCAAGACCAGAGCCGTGGCATCCTGGCATGCCCAGACAGAAGGAAACAGAAAGCCCCGCCTCTTTCCTGGGTTCCTTGTTGGTTCAGCTACAAGGTCTTCCCTCTAATCTGTCCAAAGACATTGTAGTCACCAGCTCCCAGGACTGGAACAGTGGGTTGTTTCTAATCGTGGGTCTAAATGCCTTAAGATGATCAGAGAGCCCAGACTGAAGGATGATGAAAAACAATACAAAAAAACAAAATCACATTAAGAAAAACATTCTTTGATCCTTTGCATATCAGAGTCCTTTGCTCCAAAATTCTAGAAAAATCATCAATTCTGAGTTTTTAAAGCTATTTTAGAGGAGTATAATTGGTTAATTTCCTCTCGTTTAAAACTTTGTCAAACGTTTTTCTTCTGTTTCAACCAATTTATAAAAAAGAAAATGACAACTTAACAAATGCTCCTTTCAATATGTTTGCTAGAATCAATTAATACTTTTGTCTTGAATTCCCCCTCCTCCAATCGGTGGCAATGGGAAGATTTCAAGAATCAATAGTTGACATTTCTAAGATACCAGGGGCAAAAGATAACTGGGTGGGTATTTACCAAGCTATGAGAAGTGTGCATTTGCTAGAAGCAGTCCTTTCAGTGAAGGTCACTCTGTGTTTCTTGGTCCTTTTGCTTTCAAAACATCCTTACCATGGTCTATCCAAGAGAGATGATATGAGTGACACTATTTAAGAAGAGGTGTTTACGTGGGTGCTTCAGACTTCTGATCCAAGACAGGAAACCAGGAGTGGCAAATTGGATCTTTGGGGTTCTCGGTTCAGCTGTTGTGGTTACTTTGTCCCTCTAGTCACTTCTGACTTATACACACTCATGAATTTGCTGATTTGACAAACATCATACAAGCGATTGAAGGTGTTGTCCCTTATGTTTCATCTCATGGAGTCCACACAGTAACTTTATATGGGTGGCATCCTTGTTTCCATTTTAGAGCTGAGGAATCTGAATATCAGAGGTGTTAAATGACCCATCAAAGACACACGGCCATCAGGTGGAGTTGTTGGGGCCAGACCCCAAGTGTCCTGAACCCAAGTCTGGCATTCAGACCATCTCCATCACACAACTTTTGCCAGTTGGTGTGGAAAAAGAAAGCAGAGAATCACAGGTATATGAATCCTTGACCTGTTTTGTAGGGTGCGACTTCTTTCACAGCTCGTTCTGGCCACAGGGGTCTCAAAAAGCAGGTGGTGCTGGGGTCCACTTCCTGCTTGCACCCACTACCCAGAGACACTTTCTGTGGAACAGGAGTAACCCAGGACGTTTCAGTCACTCTCCCCACGGTGAGTCTCAGAGCTCTATCCTCCCGTACTCACAGGAAACTACAATTGTGTCTCAGTTTACCTTTTACAAGCCCAGAGTATTCTCATTTTCACGCAAATGCAGTGAAAATAGACAGCCCCCTTGATAAATGAAATCAATCCATCAGTATATATTTATTGGGTCTGACTTATTTACTGTGGTAGACTGATGACAAAAACAGTCTCCAACCTCCATCCCTCTCTGTGCCACGTGTACTTTGCATGAGACTTTGTCGCTGCTCTTCCCTCAGTCTGTTCCCCGTCCTAATGAATTTGGGCAGGCCACATGACTGACTGAGGCCAACTGAATGAAGAAGAGAACGGATATCCTCTAGGCCTCAAAGGGTCTTGTACACGTCAACCCTCTGTCTTAGAACTCACCCACTGCTAGAAGAAGCCTAGACTACTAGCCCACAGACAGACGAAAGGCCATGCAGAAAAATCTGGGTTGTCTCAGCTGAGGCCATTACAGATCGGCCAGTCAATGTGCCAGGTACTCTCAGACACATGAGCAAGCCCAGAAGAGACCACTCAACCTGGCCTGGTGCATCTTAGAAGGATCATCTCGTCAACCTGTAGGCTTGTGAGAAATCATATGAAAGGGGAACCCTCCCCCCCAAAATGAAACTTATTTATAAAAAATTGTGTATTTATTCTTACATGCTTAAACTTCAATCATCTTCAAAGTACTCTTCATTTGATGCCATTCGCTTACTGAAACACTTTTCCCACTGCTTGAAACAGTTTTTGAACTCGTCAATTTTGATGCCTTTTAGTGCTTCTGCCGTTTTTTGTTTCACCTCTTTCACACTGGCACAATGTTTCCCCTTGAGGAATTTTTTCATCCGGGAAAACAAACAAAAAAAGTTGCTCGGAGCAAAATAGGGTGAATAGGGAGGGTGGGGCACGGAGGTCACGCCATTTTTGGTCAAAAACTGCTGAACACGCAGCACGATGTGGGCAGGTGCACTTATAAATTGTCCATCATGAAACGGGCAAACGTGTTGAGAGAATCTCCAAAAAAATTCACTGAAACTGAACGCAGCCTCTCACAACAACACTAGCTGGCACACTGATGCCAATGAGTTCCTAGAACACATACCTAGCAGGGGAAGACAATGCTACAAGGGCCTACCCTCCAAAATATAATTCTGGGGTTTTTTGGGTCCCCCCTTGCACATGGCTGTGATTGAAAACCACTCATTTGTGGGGGCTGGGGAGACAGGAGTTAAGTCAGTCACCTATGCACCAAACTTATCAAGGTTGGAGAGTCCAGCAAAAGGTGAGCGCCTACAAGCTTCATGACTATTTCCTAGGCAAAAACTGTTTACTTTCATTCCTCGAAGAAGCTCCAGAGAAGGCAAACATTATTTCTGTTGGAGGGTCTGAGCCTGAAATGGCTCAGAACTTAGCTAAAAGCACAACAACTTGGAGTCAGGTGACCTGGGTTAGAAACCTTGCCCTAGCATGTGTCCCCTGTACAGAAAAGTTTCCCTCCCTCACAGGTACTCACTGGTTTTGACTCTAAGCCAAATGAATTTAATGAGGCAAAGTAACCCTAAGAAGGTTTACTGCTGAAGGTCAGAGTCTCACACACGCATGAGGACAGGGCAGAATGAGAGCATCTCCTGGACGCAGAAATCATTCAAAATAGGGCTCAGTTTCTTCCCTATAAGGTTAAATAACTCGCTCTTCTGTGGGCTCTCTCCTGGCTTTCCTTAATGAATGCTGCCCCCTACAGCATGTCTGTGAAATAGATCTTAAGAATTAAAATTTAAAATTTAAAGAACCTAAGACAACTGCTTGAAGACAGGCTACAGAAGAGGAAAAGGAATGAATCCAAGTGTCAAATGGCGGAAGCCACCCATGCAACTTCTCACTAAGTAGCCACGACTTCTATGTGGCAGGGATTCTTGCCTGTGGCCTCTCTGATGGCCTCAGAGCTTGAACTTGGCAACTTTAAGACAATTTATCAGAAGTTAAGGGCGAAATCTTCCCAAGGATGTGAATGGAGTAAAATAAATCTTCCCAAACAGCACACAGGCATATCTGCATAAAATGCAACTTTTTTTTTTTTTTGGCAGCACAGAAAAGAATTCTAGAGTATAAGTAGCAACATCAAGAAAAAAGGCAAGGCCAGGTGCCGTGGCTCAAGCCTATAATCCCAGCACTTTGGGAGGCCGAGGTGAGAGGATGGCCTGAGCCCGTGGGTTCGAGACAGGCCTGGGCAACATGGTGAGACCTCATTTCTACAATAAATCAAAAAATTAGCTGGGCATGGTAGCACACATCTGTAGTTCCAGCGACTTGGAAGGTTGAGGCAGAAGGATTGCCGGAGCCCAGCAGGTTGATGCTGGGGTGGCCGTGAGCGTGCCACTGCACTCCAGTATGGGCAGTGGAGTGAGACTCCAACTCCAAAAAAAAAAAAAGAAGAAGAAGAAGAAGAAAAGTGTATCTTTGGAATGAATGCATAGTTTTTAAGGGACCAATCCAAAGGTGGGACTTTGGCAACTCTAATAAACTATGGAGATATGTGTGACATTATGGAGGCAGAGGAGGTCCTTCTAGAACAAACCACACTAAGTCTATACACTTGTCTAGGGAAATCAGATCCTAAACATGCAAGGAGTCTTAGAGAATATCTACTGCAACCTACCAGCTAAGGTAAGAAACCTCACCTTGGCAACCCTAGCAGGTGATGATCTAGGCTCTGTTGAAGACCTCTGGCATCAGGGAACTCACTACTTTCATATATATATGAACTCACCCTGATGAGACTCCACCTAATCCAGAGAATTCAGTACCTCATTTTTGCATATGAGCAGTTATCACAAAATGTAAAGATAGTGTTTGTTTTTTTGCTTACATCTGTTTCTTCCACCAGCATGTAAGTTCCTGAGTGTATATATACAGAGGGTACCCAAAAAATGTACACACATTTTAAGAAAAGGAAAACTATTAAAAATGTAATAAGATGAACACAAGTCACATTTGACTTCTGCAATTACAAGAGGTGCGCAAAGTGGTGACCATCAGCTTCCAGGCACTTCTGATTATGGTGAATATCTCTTAAAATGTGTATACTTTTTTTTGCCTCCTCTCATATGTATACACACATACAAAGAGAGAGAAAGAAAGAAATATCACTAATGTAATTTCTTTTTAGTTGGATTCTCACCCCGTCACCCAGGCTGGGGTGCAGTGGCACGCTCACGGCCACACCAGCATCAACCTGCTGGGCTCCGGTGATCCTTCCACCTCAACCTTCCACTAATGTAACTTTTTTTTGGGGGGGGGAGGGGTTGGAGTCTCACTCTGTCGCCCAGACTGGAGTGCAGTGGCCGCTCCTGGCCACCACAGCCTCGACCTGCTGGGCTCCAGCCATCCTTCCGCCTCAGCCTTCCAAGTAGCTGGAACTACAGGTGCGCGCCACTAAAACGCCCGGCTAAGTTTTTGATTTAGAGATGAGGTCTCACCAAGTTGCCCAGGCGGGTCTCGAACTCACAGGCTCAGGCAATTCACTCACCTCAGCCTCCTAAGGCACGGGATTACAGGCTGAGCCACCGAGCCTGGCTCACTAAAGTAACTTTTTAATTCCATTCCCTGTGGCCAGAGAGAGAAGAAGCTGGCTCAGGACATAGATCTTCACTTCTACATAGGAACTGGTTTCCTCTCCATAAAACTCTTTGCAAAAACACTCCTTGTTTCTAACCACTGTGTGGGAAAATGGGTACAGTGAGCCAAGGAACCCCTGCAGACTTTTCTGTGGGTCTCACCCTGATGAGGTGCTCCCTAATCCAGAGAATTAACTTCATTCACAGCACCTCATTTTTTAAGAGCAGTCATGACAAAATGTAATGATAATGTCTGCATTTTGTTTACTATCTTTCTTCACCAGCCTGCAAGTTTCACGGGGGCAGGGGCTGCTATGTTTTTCACTTTTGAACGTTCAGTGACTGGCAAGAGGCTTGATACAGAGATGGCACCCAGTCAATGACCTTAGACACGACTCTAAGGAGGACGGAGCTCCAAGGACATGAATGTGTAATAAAGAAGGAAGAAAATCATATACTCTCCACTGCAGAGTTTGGTTTAGTTTATTTACCAATCACTTCGCAGCCTTTTGGCTAAGGTCAAGTGTAGCATTACTGGCCTCTTAAAAATGGAACCAGCCAGGCATGGTGGCTCACACCTGTAATCCCAGCACTTTGGGAAGCGGAGATGAGAGGATTGCCTGAGTCTAGGGGTTCGAGACCAGCCTGGGCAACTTGGCGAGACCTAGTCTCCACAATAAACCAAAAAAAAAAAAAAAAAAAAATTAGCTGGGCGTGGTGGCATGCATTTGTGGTTGCAGCTACTTGGAAGGCTGAGGTGGAAGGATCACCTGAGCCCAGCAGGTTGAGGCTGCAGTGGCCGTGAGTGTGCCACTGCACTCCAGCATGGGCGACAGAGTGAGACTCCTACTCAAAAAAAAAAGAAGGAACCAAATCTAGCATAACATTTTGAAGCAAAATAAATGAGTGCCTTCAAAGATCCTCTTCCTGAGGGCTCACCCTGATCTTTGAATCTACCAGCTGGCTGCCTGCCCAAGCAAGGGGGCAGATGGCCTCGTGAAGACCACTTTTAGCTCAGGCCTGCTGTCAGCTCCTCGTCGCTCAAAAGAAACTTTTCCACCAAAGTCGCATGAACCTGATCAGGTCCACATCATGGGCTTCCTCCAGTTCACATACATTCTCCCAGACTGAGAAGGACAACATTAGTCTACCAGTCATTATCCTCTCAGAGTACCCTAATGCCAGGCTAGAAACACAGGATCCACTAGGAAACACAAAACCTGGGCAGCAGGGGGCAGCAGAGACTCACTGTCCTAGGCTGTCCCAGCACCAAAGGACATTTTTTTACCTTAAACTTTGCTATTTACAAGGTGAGTAATCACAGGTCACTGATTCCCCACTTCTCGTTTCGGAAAAAATGCTTTGAGTCTCAAATTCTGAAAAAGACAAAGGGGGCATGAGGTGCTGAGGGGCCTTCTTTACATCTCCTCTTAGGAAGGAAGTGGGCAGGATGCTAATTTCCTTCCGTGTGTCGTCCACAAAGCTTGGAGAGCCTCACTGACCACAAAAACTGGCATGGCAGGGGCTAAGGGGTCATGGCAGGAGCTCCTAAGATACTAACTGTGAACTGTCCCCTCAGGGTCTTGGCACAAACCACTCTCCAGCATGACTATTTATCCACAGGACACGACTATGGCCTAAGCGTTCTTCTTACCAAAAAGTAAATATATTGTGACCATTAGAGAGAGATTCTCAGTGCGACACCTAGTCTGAGAGGTGAGAGGCTCCTTAGAACGTGGGCTACACACTGGTATCCTCATGAAATGCACACAATGGCGGAATCATAAAGGCAGGCCGTGGCTGAGAAACGCATTTTGTCTGGAAGTTCCCCGAAGCCTGAGGATGTCATATCCTCAGCACAGAGGCAGCCACACAAGTGTTTCCAGGAGGCTCTTCCTGAAACAACATGAGCTGTTGAGTTTTATTGATCAGGAACCCTCCCCTCATTCTGACCAGCATTCCATTCCAGCACTTTTGTGTGAGTATGGCCCACACAGGCTCACAGAGAAGTTAATTTATCCCCAGAGGTATTTAATCTTGTCATGCTGATGAACACTGTCAAATATCTAACTTGGAGAAAATGAGTTTTTTTAATTTTTAGAGACAGAGTCTCTCTCTGTCACCCAGGTTGGAAGAGTGCAGTGGTGTAATCACAGCTCATTACAGCCTCAAACTCCTTACCTCAAGTGATCCTCCCACCTCAGTCTTCTGAGTAGCTGGGACTACAGGCGAGTGCTATCACACTCGGCTAAAAGAATATGTATCTTTAAGAAGAACATTTAAAGGAATGGCTGAACTAAGCCTGGACTGCAGATAACACTTGGAGAAAAATGCCTATGAGAGTACCCAGAAATGTAAATACTTTCCCCTCCCAATGATCCTTGAAATTAAATTGAATTCACGTATGTGTGAGATGCTTTCCACATAACAGATGGAAGCAAGAGAAATACTGACATTTATCACTTGAAGATCAGATGAACATCAACTAGTCATTTTCTTTTCCTGAGACAAGACTAATCAAATAGATATTTCATCTTCCTAAAATGATTTATTTTCCATCCCTCTTTCTCTGCCCACTCTGTTACAAAAAGCCAGGTTTAATGTGCTTTAAAGAAAGGGTCTATAACAGAACTATAAGCTCACATGCTGGTTTTGAAACATATCTCTATATTTAGAGAGAAGCAAATAAACATGGCTACATCCTTCTTATTCTTCTCTGCTTTCACAGCAAAGGTTATGAATTTCACACATAAGAGGAATTTTTGTGTCTTTTCCTCTGAAGGCTCTTCTGAATTATGCAGATCAAGAAAATGACCCCCAAGGGGGCTAGCGAGACTATACCAAACACGATCTCTTTCATCTTGACATTTGAGTCTAGTTGAATGCTTGAGGTCAAGGACAGAAGCTAGGATGGAGTAAGGCCGCTGAGGCTCATCCTGCAGGCGCCTCTCCAGGTAGGCTCAGTAGTGCTCACCCTTCCTCTGAACAGGATGACGCTCTCACACACACAGAGTACCACTGAGCCCTGCAAATGCCAAGGAGAGGAAGGACCCAGGGAGGATTCTATCCAGGGCAAGGTGAGCCAACTCCCCCTCAGAGCATCTCCTTGCCTTCTGGTCCCTCTTTTTTTATTTTTTATTTTTTTGAATTGGAGTCTCACTCTGTCGTCCAGACTGCAGTGTGGTAGCATGATCACGGCTCACCGCAGCCTCGAACTCCTGGGCTCAAGCGATCCTTTTGCCTCAACCTCCTGGGTAGCTGGGACTATAGGTGCATGCCACCACGCCAAGCCTTTCCCTATGTTTTATTAGCTCAGCTGAAACAAGACAGTAATGAAAATTTAAAAATAAGTAAATGAATTCACTGAAGATTAGCAAGGTGATAGCACAAAACCAAAAGAGTATAAGATCTATGCAAGTAGGTAAGTCTACCCAAGCTGCTGGCTCTGAGAATAAGTTTAAATATGCATATGATAAAATGTATATGTAAATTTAAATATTGAGGTCCTGGCTGTATGCCAGGCATTCATCTGAGTGTGTTAATGAGAATTGGAGGGTGATTAGGAGACGGTGTTCTCTTTCAAAGGTGACCAAGAAATCCTGCCAGGACAAGGGTTCTCAAGCTCCAGTGCATCCCATTCTTGTAAACCATAGACCTCAGGACTCTAACTCAGAAGTCTAAATTAGAAGGACGAGGTTTGCAAAGCCTGGAGATTTGCCTTTGTGGTAACTACCTCAAGGGATGGGAAAATGGTCTGTGAACCACATCTTAAGAAACAACAGTCTAGAGTCTTGGATTCACCAAGGTCTGACCAGATCATGGGTCTTGAACAGCCAGCTACCCACCCTGGTTGAACCTGACACCTTTTCTGTCACACAGAGGCAATTTGCATATACCCCATGAGTGTGGGAAAATGGTACTAAGTAGGCATTATTTTGGAGAGACCTGCCATACATTTAGAAACTTTTCATCTATTTAATTAGACATTGTCAATAATTTTTTTAGGACAACCACCAAAAAAACTATGGTGTAAAATGCAAACTATAAAAATGAAACCTGTCTTAACTGAAGGAGTCATAACCACTGACTCACTCGTGAAAAGGTGCCACTAACAGGCAGCATACAACACCTCAAAAGGTCAGAACTGGCCAAGCTTGGTGGCTCAGCCTGTAATCCCAGCACTTTGGGAGGCTGAGGCAAATGGATTGCCTGAGCCCGTGGGTTCGAGACCAGCCCGAGCAACTTAGCAAGACCGCATCTCTACAATAAATAAAAAAAATTAGCTGGGCATAATAGCGTGCACCTGTAGTTCTGGCTACTTGGAAAGCTGAGGTGGAAGGATTGCTGGAGCCCAGCAGGTCAACGCTGGGGTGGCCATGAGTGTGTCACTGCACTCCAGCCTGAGCGACAGAGTGAGACTCCAACTCAAAAAAAAGAAAAAGATCAGAACTTCGCAATGTTCTCATGCCATGTGAATGACACCTACAATGTCAATAAACTCCAGTCATCAGGAAGTGACAAGAAGTCATACCGTTCACAGAAAAGTCTACAACAGAGAGGTGACAAGATGGAAAATTTGAATTGGATTATACAAAACATTGGAAAGAATGCTTCCCATCTAACTTTCTCCCATCACTGGGGTACAGTAGTCTGTTGTCACTTCATGGGTGAATAAACTGGATCTCTGTGAGGTGAGGTGACTTGCTGTTGGAAAAGGATTAACAAAAAACCTTTTCTTCTTATGCATGAAAATTTGACCTTGGGCTAGCCTTCTAAACGTTCCCCTGGAAATCTGATAAAGAGAGAATGTCCACAATGATATCAAACAACACTGCTCATGGTAAAAATGACCCTTGATTGTTAAACTACATCTGAAGTGGGGAAAACCATAGATGAAGTATAAATACTTCTTGGGGACATCATCATTATTTGGCTTCCCTGAGTGCTATGATTATAAACCGGGCCTAATCATTGTGAGCCTAGACGTTATTCGTATGGAATGGTCACAAGAGATTTCAGGGGGGTTTCCTGTGGGGTATGTGGCTTTTAAGCCTGAGTGACCTGTGCACCCACCCTATTTGTGAGTCTTGTTCCCTCACACCTGAGTGATACCTGGGGGAGGAGAAGGGTAACCAGGGATGGTTGTGTGGAGTGCTGTATGCATTGCTGCAAAGACCACTCCTGTGGAAGAAAAATGCCTGCCTCTGCCCTTCCAGCAAACTGCGACTCCTGTCAACATCCTTCTGAGTAGAATGGTGCCAAGTGCCGCTTGTGTTGGTCATTTATGGGTCACCCTGAACAGGCGTGCTAGTGACTGCTACACATGCCCAGAGTCACATTTCTGGGAGGTGGCGGGGCCAGACCTCAACCCTAGGGGTCTTCCTGTCCCAGTACTTATCTTCTCTTTTCTTGCAGAACCGCCAACATTCTCTCTTGAGGTAACCGTACTCAGGTACCACTTCTTAACTGAACTTTTTCCTCCTCTTGTGCCCTGTGAAGTCCCCAAATTTGACAGCTTCTATCCATCCTGCCCGCCTCGCTTTAACAGGTGGGTTCACCGGTCACGGAGTTTCATTCTAAACAATATCCCAGAGAATGCTTTAATTCAAAGACGCCACCCTGGTTCACACCTGGAAGCAGGTTTTCTAAGCCCTCTGACAATGATGGGTTCTGGCTGGGGTCTCAGCACCTTCACAAGTGATTACCACCCACTGTGACCAACAGGTGCCTAAGCTCTCCCTAGCCGGGGTTAACAGCTCCGGGAATGACAGAGGTCTCCTGATGACCAAGGGAGGCCCTACCCCACCACTGCAATGATCTTGCAAAATTCACCCTTACGGGTCCTCCATAGAACATGAGTTTAACAACAGATTGAGCCCAGGAGATGTGCTCTCAGATGAACACCAGGACCAGAAGGGTAGGATGAGTCATTTCTTCCCAGCCTTCCTTTCCTCTTCTCTAGACAAAAATCTGGGAATGGAAATCAAAGTGAATGACATCACTTCTCGGAAGTCCTCCTTGAGCCTTCCTGGCTGAGTTTATCTTTTTCCTCACAACTTTGGACCTCTCTGCATTATAGAATATGTGAGCACTGCTCCTCCCCAGAGATTACGAGTCCAGGAAGCAGAGTGTGTCTCAGTCCTCCCTGTCACTATAGTGCCGGACAGACAGGAGGTGCTCCATAAATGGTGGGTGAAATGAACGAAGGAAAGAGGCAACAGGAAACGGGAGACCCCAACCATATTCCTTTCTGCATGTCTTGGACCATGGAATTATTCTATCTAGTCTAACGCTGTAATTTAATGTTGGGATCCTGGTTAAAGGCAGGACATGGGCAACTTTCTCCCAGTCACTAACTCAGATAAATAACTTGCTTCACCAACCACAAAGTGACATGTTTACAGAGAGTCTCAATCAATGGCCCCACTGTTACTCAGACATGACATAGTGCTGGAGGTTGTAAAACTCTGTCTCGAGCCATGTCTGGCTCTTCTCTTCCATCCATGACAGGCAGGAGTGAACAAAGAGGAAGGGAATGACACAGGGACAGAGACCAGAGAAGGAAAGCCACCAGGAGGAGAGGAACGGACGGCGCTCACATCAGACAAGACATGACAGCCAGTGCAAACTGAGGAGTTTCTTCACACCTCACAGCACTTTGGTGACAGAGGACTTCAGAGTCATGTACAGAGGGGAAACTGAGGCTGGAGAAGTTAAGTGTCTTGACAGTAGAGTGCTGGATCTCAAAACCAACTGCTTTTTGTACTATGTCAAGGCCACATTGTCACAGAAAGTGTCAGCCAACAAGGACCGTTTTTATCAAATGGTCTTGTTTTTTCAGCTTTTTAAAATAATGTGCCTCATTACAAATAAAATGAATTTTTTTTTTCTCAAGAGAGTGATAAAAGTGATATCAGATGTGTAGGGAAACTACCTCTCTCATATGTGGTTGGTGGTAATATAAATAGGTATAACCTTTTGGGAGCAAAATCTGGAAGTATTAAAGTAACTATGATGCATGCATACCCTTTGATGCGGCAAGTTCATTGAAATGGCGTATGTATATAAAAAGACATACAGGGTTACAAATGTCTGTTCTATTTATAATAGCAAAAAATTGGAAGTAACTAAATGAAAGTGATTGATTACATATGTGAAGGTAAATCCATACAATGGAGTATTATGTAACTTTTACAAAGGGAAAGTGACTTATATGCATAAACAAAAAAGATTGCCCATTTATATGATTTTGAAAGTCATATCAATATGTTTGCATGTGTGAGTGTGTACGGAGCGTCTGAAGAATTAAACAATTACTTATATGGCACTTTAGAATGTTACCTGGAAAACAATAAACACTAGAAAAATGTTATTGATTAAAATGTGAGAGTATATTCATAAACATATAGAATAATATAAACAAAGGAATAAAGAATAGCTATTTATAGGAGGTAGGAATATGTAGGGTTCTTTGTCTTTTTAAATAACTTTCTGTGTTGTTTGAATACTTTTACATTATTATTTTTGTAATGGAAATATAATAAAGACATGCTTTCCGTAAAATGAAGAAAACCATATTATTCAGAAAAGAGCATCTGTCATATGCACAGACGTCAGTCTATAAATACCAAACTTTTCAAATTCACATGATGGACCAAACACTTTACAAAAGTACTAGATTCCTGGCAGTGTTAATGCACGCAGAGGCTGTAAGTAAGAGGGAAGGGAGAGAAAACAGATAATGTCACAAATATTTAAAAAGACGGCTATTTCCCCTCCCCTGAGTATTTGTGATTCTGTTTTGGAGACCTAAGTCCACTTGGCATCAACAGAGGGAGTCAACAGCCTCTGTGAATCCTAACCATCTCTGAACCTGACTTTTCACAGTCAAACCTGCCCCCACATCCCACAGGTCAGGCCAGGCTGAGTCTCATCACCACATGCAGGAGTGAGAGGATGAAGACAAAGGCAGACTCCACCTAACCACGACAGCAGTGATGATACACAAACAACTAGCAGCTTTTCCTAAGGGCTCTGTGGACTTTGCTGCAAACCTCACAGAGAAATCTGAGATCGGTCTTGGAAGAAAACTAGTAGGTTATATCACTGTACAGGGACATTTTTTTTTTTTTGAGTTGGAGTCTCACTCTATCACCCAGGCTGGAGTGCAGTGGCATGCTTACGGCAACCCCAGCATCGACCCGCCGGGCACCAGCGCTCCTTCTGCCTCAGCCGAATTACCCGGGCTGGTCTCGAACCCGCGGACTCAGGCAATCCACTCGCCTCGGCCTCCCAAAGTGCTGGGATCACAGACTGAGATACCAAGCCCGGTCTATTTTTGGTTTTTATATATCAACTGCATACTCAGCTACTACCCTATGGAACAATCTAGTGAATTTTGTGTGAGTCTTTAGGCTTTTCTAGCTAAGAAAGATTATCTACAACTTTTCTTCAGTTTCACTTCTCGGTAAACTGTTCTGTTACCAGAACTCAATTCAGCAATGACGGCAAGAGGGGGCATGATTTTAAGACAAATCCCTTAGGATTTTCCTACAATGTATAAAGGACTCTATGGGTTTTGAAAAGCTGCCTGTTACAATTTTTTAATTCTTCTTAATACTTTTAAAAAATTGGGACCAAGTATTGAAATGTTCATGTTGCTTATTGACAGAATAATGAATTGCTCATTTAAGTTACTGACGTGATTCGATCAGGTCCTAGAAGTAGATTTCTTGGGTCAATGGGTCACACATTAAAATCTATGAACTATCTGTAATCCCAGGACTTTGGGAGGCCGAGCAAGTGGATTCCCTGTGCCCATGGGCTCAAGACCAGCCTGGGCAACTTGGAGAGACCTCGTCTCTACAATAAATCAAAAATTAGCTGGGTGTGGTAACACACACCTGTAGTTCTGGCTACTTGGAAGGCTGAGGCAGAGGGATTACTGGAGCCCAGCAAGTCGACTCTGGGTTGGCTGTGAATGTGCCACTTTACTCCAGCCTGGGAGATGAAGTGAGACTCCAACTCAAAAAAAAAAAAAAAATCTATGAACTACATGTTATGGAGATGGAACTTGAGGACCTTTATCTAAGCGAAATAAATGAATCACAGAAAGGCAAATGCCATAGTATGATGCCATTCATAGAAGACATTAGCGTAGTCACTCAGAAACAGAAGGTACAGCAGTGGTTGCCAGGGGCTGGTGAGGGGAAGATGGGGAGTTATTGTTTAATGGATACAAAGTTTCAGTTTTGCAAGATGAAAAGTTCTAGACATGGGTTGCACAACAACATGAAGACGCAACATTATTGCACACTTAAAAATGGTGAAGAGTGTTAATTTTTTGTTATATGTTAATTTGCCACAATTTTTAATAGTCTATGAATTGGCTCACAATACAACCCAATCAGGGCTTGACTCGCTCACAAGAAAGCTTCAGTGAGGGATAAAGGAACACAGGTGACAACCTCCTATCACAGATTTTTCCTCATCTGAAAATAATCCACACCTCAACTACAGCACCAGACACAATGAACTGCGGTTTATCTGTTCACAAGACTAACCCTCCCTAAGACGAAACTTCTCAAGATGAAGGAAAAGATGTCATATAGCCAAGTACCTGTTGTGTCTAACACGCCAACAGGTGGATGCCGTCGGGTGGCTGAGCTATTTCCAGTTCCTCTCCACAGACTACTTCACATGTGGGTTGGCTACCTCATGAGCTGCAATAAAAACGTCCGGTTCCAGGGAGAACATAGGAACCATGAAAAGAGGAGGAAAAAACACACAAATCTCTGAAAGTTAGGGCCCACTGGCTCTTCACCTCGGGATTCTGGAAAAAAGTATTAGGATAACAACACCTGGGCCTGTCCCAAGCCTGCTCTTCCCAGGGTAGGAGAGAAATAATAAATGCACCCTCCCACAGACCTGGAACCACCGTCAGTTATTTTTATCACTGTGAATCCTCACAAGAGTTTTTGAGTTTCATTGCTCACAAAACATTCTCACACATATTACCTCACTTAATTCTCATAACAGACCTCCCAGGGGACAGGACAAAGCCAGAGTCTGAATCCTAGAGTCGAACTTGTGTAGGCATTCCAGTGCTTAATTACCAGTGAGGGCAAGGTAATTAATCTCAATTAGCTTCATTTTCTCTACCTGGAAAACTGGGTTTATGGTATTTACCTCACAGAATGTTTGAGGATCAGGTAAGATATTGAAAATCAAAGTCCCTTAAAAGTAATACGTGCTCAACAAATAAATATGACTTCCGTTTCTTTTTTCTGAAGCTCACTGAAGTTTTTCCTTAGGGCATTGCCTCTACTGGAATTTGCAGCTGCAAACCTTAAGGGACCTTGTAGCTCTCAGACTGCTCAGTGTACACGTGCGGTCCCAGCCCAGGGCAGGGACAGACTGGTGGCTGGTCCTGAAGCTGATGGCTGCAGGAGGCTCTGGGAACATGGTATCCTTCCCCACCTGCTCCATCCACGAGGAACTTTTACCTTTATTTTCTCAATTTGGGGGGCTTGGGGACATGGTATCCTCCATCTTTCAAACCAGTTTATAACAGCTTCTCCTCAAATGATCATGGGACAATGGCGGACTGGCCCACCAGTGGAGAGGTCCTGAATGGGCTTTACCTCACACTGTCCCAACACTCCTTGCCCCCCATGCATCAACCCACTCATCTTTAACCACCTCTCAACAGACAAGTCTCCAAGCATTTGTTTGACACTTCCAGGGAAAGCACAGTATTCATCATGATTCTGAAACCATAGTGCCTGGGTTCAAATCCAACACTATTTCTCACTATCCCTGGTTTGACCTCAAGTCAAACCAAGTATTTAACCCTTCTTTGCTTTAGTTTCATGCTTTGTAGAATAAGAATAAAATGAGGCACACAGTAGGCACTCAAAAAAAAAAAAAAACACCAAAAACTAGCTTTGACTTACCAATGTAAAAAACACAAACATTTCTAAATATTTATGTGCATATGTAAATCCATGGTGAAAATTCTGGAATGATACTCTTTACTCTGGTACTCTTTAAGGAGCATTTGAGGGCGAACGTTTATTTTATGTATATACTTGTAGCATTTTATAAGCATATATTATTTTTGTAATCTAAGCACACTTTAAAGAAAATATAGAGTGAAGCAAAGGGAGGGAGACGAGGGAAGGGGAAAAGAGAGAAAAGAGGAGAACTGGCTTGCTTGAGGCAGAAACTAAGGGCAGGATCACAAAGAGTCTTGCCTGGTCGAGAAGTCCTGGTTATGGCTTCAGTGCTATTTAAGAGTTCCTAGTGCCTTGGCTGGGAAACCTTCTGCTGTATATGTCTGTCAGCCCAATGTAAATTTCCTCCATGTTTTGTGGGGGGGGGAGATATAGTGATTTAGCAAAGTTCTGGGGAAACCCAGTTCTGAACCAAGTGGTCCTGGGTTGGAGGAGCGGATGGAGAGGTTCTGACCTCATTCACAGTAGGAGGGTCGCCTAGCCTCCTGGAGCACTTCAGGGAGCGAGAGGCGCATTCCTGGGTCTCGGGGAACTAAGGGGACATCATCCAGGAAGCCCTAGGGAGCTTCCATACCGCCAGGTAGGAAATGCTTCCAGGAGACCTAGGCATATCCCCCAAAGGATGTCTAGGCCATTTTGCCTGGAAGGAATGAAGGAGGGCTCTGCTGCTTATGGAAGAATCTTCTAAACTGCCTCAGTTTCTCCTAGTTTTCCCAGTATCTCAAGAGATAGAGGCTGAAGCAAGCAAAGGCTTTTTTACTATCTTCTGTGCAGAACCCTCACAGGGCTAGTCACCTTTTTTTCTCCATCCTAAAAATACAGTACTGTGTCTACCAAAAAAAAAAAAAAAAAATCATATCCTTTTATGGCAAAAGTTACATCATCACAACCCCAAGAGCAATGTTGTCTGTGCCTCACACGCAGCCAAGACCTTCACTGAGACAGCCCACATTTCTGGCTTTTTCAGAGGGTGAAAACTTCCTTGTTACTAACTCCTCTCACATTATTTCCAGTGGGTAAAAAGCTTATCAGCTCACAAAATGCATGTCCCAAGAAACTTGCACTTCTGGAGAAACTACCTAATATACAGAGCATATTCTATGAAAATTTATTTTCAGATTCCAAATGCCACATTGCATCTATCCATGGACAGGTGCCTTATGGGCCCCAACCCAAACAAATAGTTATTCTAGATGGCAACCAGGAATATAACAATATTCCCCCCACTTTATTAATGCCTCTGGCTAACAAAGTACCTCCTCCCCTGACCTCAATCTTACCCAAAGGGACAAGATAGATCTGCTATGAAGAAAGATGGCAAAAGGGACCCTTAAGAAGGTGACTCACCTTTCTCATGGCTGCTTGGTGGTGGGGGTGGGGAGGTGACTGGCTTGGACTTATCATAGTTGTTAAAGCTCTGACTGCGTCGGTTGTTAGCAGTGGCTGACCCTCCGCGTGTTTTGGCCTCGCTGCCTGCAACGGATACCCTCATGGTAGGACCTGGAAGTCTAAAATACAAAAGCAACAGAGTAATGCATTCAGACTCAGGAGAATAAAAGTGTCTCAGAAGAAGGAACTGCAACCATGCAGGAGGTAAAAGAAACTACACAAGACATTGGGTTTGTGGAGGTTTGCCAGTCAAAAGATTTGGGGGAAACACCACAAACATGTAGGCTAGTAATAACCCCAACAAAGTACAGCAGCAAAATGTTAACAGTTTTCCTTTGAGTAAAGAGAAATTTTGAAGAAAGAATATATTAATATGTTTGCTGATTAAAAACACAAAGCTCATCTCTTTTTTTCTTCTGAAGGGTATTTTTACTTTTATTTATTTATTTTTTTGAGTCAGGATCTTGCTCTGTTATGCAGACTGGAGTGCAGTGGCACGATCATGGCTCACCACAGCCTTGATCTCCTGAGCTCAGGAGATCCTTCTGCCTCAGTCTCTCAAGAAGCTGGGACTATAGGCATGTGCCACCATGCCCGGCTAATTTTTTGATTTTTGTGTAGAGATGAGGTCTTGCTATGTTGCCCAGGCTGGTCTTGAATTCCTGGGCTGACATGATCTTCCCACCTCAGCCTCTGAAAGTGGTGGGATTGCAGGCGTGAACCACCATACCCGGCCTATTTTTACTTTTCAATAGGGCCAAGCCATGTCATCTTTAATTCCAACAAGCATGGAACATAAAAGCTTGAGGAGATCCTAAGCTGTTGACCTTGTGTGTGCATCTCTTCTGATCAGTATTAAAAACAGTGTTTGCCAGAATCCACGGATGTAAGCATCAGGAAAAGGACACAATGTATAAATGTAATAAGGGAAATCGCTACCGCTCAGAACCCAACACATCTGCAATGAAAACATAAGATCTGGTTGGGAACACTTGTCCAGACATACATTTCCCTTCAACACCTGACAACCTGTCTCTAATAGGCACTACTTTGAGGCTGAACCCCGGCATTTTTGCACAATAGATGGATAAAATCATACATTCTTTCTGTAAAATCAGCAGGAATTTGTTAACCTAAAGACAAACACATACTCTCCCTTTAAATAAAACACCTCATTTTGGGTGTTTGGGAAATAAAGTCACCAGACTTCTTTGTAATGTGTCTAAAGATATTAAGGCCCATTCCTCAAAGAGTTAACCGTAAGACTCCCCAAATCAGAAATTTGGTCCAGAGAATTGCTAAACAGGCTGTTTCCAATAATTAAAATTGAAAGATGAATAAATGATGAAATATTTAGTTATCTCTTTCAGCTAAAACCCACTTAGCTGTGTTTAAAAGCCACTGGAACCCCAGCCGACTAGCATTAGATCTAGTGATAAGTCTGAATTTTCAACTCATAAAGCTTTCAGCCTTCTCTTTCCATGGAAATCTGTAAGCACCAAAGAAGACTGCAGTCTGGAAGCATTTTAGATACAAGCAAGCAATCACTTTAAACTTTTTCTTGTTGGCTGAGCAAGAAAGATGGCTGCAGAGTAAACAGAGAACATGAGCTGGTGTGAGAGGACTGTAAAATTTATACAGTTAAGAAGCTGGCCCAATTCCCTGATGGGGAGCTGGGAGAGAAGGAAGGAGGTGGGCTCTTTCCCTAACACGTTGCAGTGAGAAAGAACTTTAAGGCACCATATCCCACTGTACTAGGAGGATCTGATCCCTCGGTTAATTATTCCATCTTGTTTGCGGAGGTTACTCACCCTACAAAGATAGGAACAGAACAGGATATGATAAACCAGCAGTGTCAGTGCCTGTGTTTGGGGACCACATATGGCTAGCACAACTGGCCAAGGAGATCCAGCCATGGAATCTTGGTACCTCTCGGTTCTGCCTCCAATGCAAACAATGCCCTGCCAGTCCTCCAAGGCAGTGTTATCTGAGTATTCACATCCAATGGCAGATCTTCTGCGGGTGCAGACATGGGGCTCCCTTGGGCTGGACTTATTTTACCCAGCTGTAGTCTGCAGGAGACTTTATGCCCACAAATAGGCCTGGAAAAGGATTATAGACTTGTTCCAAGATGATGTCACAGCAATGGTATTGAGTGGTGCAGGGGAACACAGGTCACAGACTTCTACTTCTGAGGGGAATTTGCAAAGAGCAGAGAAGCAAAAACAATAAAGAGGGAAAGATGCATTCCTTTCAAAGCTGCTGGAGAGCCCCTACCGTGCCGACCCCAGGCTGAATCACAGCAGGTGTTTAGGACAGCACAGGGACAGGCAATCAAAGGGTAGGAAGGGACAGGTATGACCTTGAATCAGGCCCACAGTCTGGTCCCCTGTGAGGCAGTGTGGTATAGTGGATAGAACACAGTTTTTCCACACATCAGCCACTGGATTGGACCAGTCTTAAAACCTCTCTGAGACTCATGTTCCTTACCTGTAACTTTGGAATAATCAATAAACTACCCAGTGGGATAGCTGCAAATTTGAAATGGGGCTTAATGTCTGGCTGACTCATATCAGTTCTCTTTCTTATCCTCTCTGCTGAACACAGATGCATATGGACATTGTCATAATGGAAACATTCTGTGGCACAAGAAAGAATCACACAAATCAGGAGAAAAATAGATGGGTCTAGGTCAAAGTATCAGAGACAGCTGGACAAAAATCAACATACAAGAATCTGAGATAAATATTTTCAAAGAGGCTAGATAGGCTCTGGCAAGCAGGGCTCATCATCTCCCTAAAGAACATTCCAGAAGAGAAATTACTTCATACAAGTATCTGCGGCTGACTGAGGCCTTATACTTGGGGCACTTCTGAATTATCTGTGGGGCCCACATTTTGGGGTAAGATATTCCTGTTTTGGATTAACTAAGACAGTTCTGGGTTTCCCATGGGTGGTCCTGGTCAGATTATCTTCACTCAATAGTCAGAATCTAGATGCTCCGTTGATGGGAGCAGCATGTCCTTCAAATGCCTGTAGTATTGTGCCAAGCCTTCTGGGACATGGAGAAGGAGTTCTTAAGGACAGCTGACACAGCAAATGGAGAATGGTTTCCATGTAGCCATCAAAAGCCACCACAAAGGTCAAGTCAACTCATGTCCACCCCTTACCACTATCACCTCCTCACCCTAGTCAGAACAGCTTCCTGAACTTGACTCAATCAGGAAACTGGGTGGAGACGAAGCAATCTCTTCCACCTTTCAGTGAAAATCTCTGTTGACATGCAGTTTAACACATGGTTCTGTGTGAAAGGCTTGGAGTGTCACTTATTCCAAAATAAGGCCCCTCCATCTGCCTGAAATTTTCAACAAAATCCACATCACAAATAAAGGCCTTAGCGCACATAGTGGGGGTGGAAAGTAAGAAAAAGGGTGAAGTCTGGACTTGCCCATGAGGGAACTGAAACATCCTGTGATGGGTCCGTCCACAAACTGAATGAACGCAGACTGGACTTTAAGTACAGGAGTTCAGATGCAGGAACTCAAAGCCAAAGGTGACCATGAGACCCAAGATACCTGGACAGTGCTGGGAGGTCACTGGACTTCTGACAAACTGAAGAGGGGGTGGGGCTAGAATGCTCAATCTTTTCTAGCTCTCCAGTGGCTGGCTGACCACAGCTGACATCTAGGTTACCTGTGTACTGATACAATTTGAGAGGTTCAGAAGTAATTCGGAGATGGAAATGATGATTTTGAGGGCTGGTGTGATGATCAGGGAAGGTTCCAGATAAAAGAGACCCCAGAGAAAGACTGGTATATTGAATGGGGATGTGAGTTGAAGACAGGCAGGGGGTAGAGTGTGACACAGAGAGGGAAAGGCTGTATAAGGGGCAGAGGAAAGAAAGGGCCAGTGTGTGCTGGGACTTGGGCACAGGCTGGAGAAGCAGCAGGGCCAGGGAAGGGAAGACCTTGGATGTCCTACTAGGAAGCTTGGACTCTGTCCTGTCCTCCAGCAATGAGGTCTTAATTAGCAAGACTGAGAGCAGAGCCAGAGTTGAAAAGCTGAGCATGCTCTAATTTACCAGTGAGACAGACCCAAGGCCTCTGGCTATCATTTTGAAGTTCATTACTGTTAACATCCCTGTGTATCATGGGAACTCCTATCAACCTCCAGCCTGGAAGCATCTGCTGTCTGTGGCATTAGGATCCCGACTTGCCGAAAAGCTGGGTCTTGCTCACGTGGAACAGGTGCAGGTGTCACAACAGATGCTGCCCACTGGGCCTGCCTCACTGAAGAAGCAAGGTGTAAGTGGTAAGCGAGGCGGGTCAACCCCCGGTCACTGACACCACCAGAAAGTCCCAATGTCGCCTTCCCGATTCCTCTCATGATCATTCCACGTCCAAAACACAGTTACCAATGGCAGAGAACACAGATGGGCTGTCTGAAACATCTCCATGTTGGGTTTTCAAGAAATGAAGGGAAGTGGTGTAACAATCCTGCTGTGGTTAGAGCCAGGGTCAAGTTCTCCAACGCTTGCAGTGCCAAGCGGGCAGGGCAGTAAAACTGTTATTCCCGGCACGTAACTGACGAGTGCATCACTGTTCCTCCACTCCACGCACTGTACGTGCTGATGGCAAGAAAGCAATTATTCCCCCCTAAACCACTTCAAAGGCTGGGAGCAGAGGGTGGCCCCTTCCAGAAAGGATGGCAGCTTGTGTGCACATGCTGAGAGGGGGTCATAATCAGAGATGCTTTTCTACCAGACAAGATGATTAAATGCTAAATCTTTCACTTCCATGGCATCTGCTTTTCAGCAGCTAGGCAGAGAGGACCAAACTACTAACCCCAGTGATTCCTTTCCACAGGATGGTCATCGTGTAGAGATCACCTCTGTGGGACTTGCTAGAGGTGGCCTGGTTGCCTTACCTAGTCCAGATCAACCCCAAACAGCAACATTGCCATCTCTGCTATTTGTGGTGCACAGATTATACACCAGGTACTAAGGAATGACTTTATCCATATGTAATTTATTATTAATTAAATGACTCTGTTCAGTCCTCATCACACTGTGAGAGAGCTAGAACTGCCCCATTTAGCCAATAAGGAAACACAAGTTCATGAAGATTAAATAATTAGCCCAGGTAACACAGTAAGCGGGGAGGATGGAGAACTTGACCCTTTGAGTTTGATTGTACTCCTTAGCCACAATATTCCTCTGCCCCCTACAGGTAGAATAAGACTAAATACCTGGGGCACCTCAGGGAGGCCAGGGGCAATAATAGTAGTCAAAGGCTGAAATCCCCGGCGAGTACTCATCCTTGCACCAGTTCAAGCCCTGTCCCCACAACCAGATTCATGCCTATAATCCCAGCATTGTGGGAGGCCGAGAAGGGAGGATTACTTAAGTCTAGGAGTTCAAGACCACTGTAGGCAACATAGCAAGACCTCATCTCTCCAAAGACTTAGCCAGGAGTGGTGATGCATGCCTGTAGTCCCAGCTACTCGGGAAAGTGAGATGGAAGGATTGCCTGAGACCAGGAGGTCAAGGTTGTAGTGACACAGAGTGAAACCCTGACTCAAAAAAAAAAAAAAGGAGCGGGATGGGTGAAGAAGAGGAAAATGGGGGGAGGTTTCCCATGCTGCTCAACATCCCTGGTGTCCATCAGGGTGTCTGGCTCTGGCAGGTGTTCGATCAATGTCTGCACTCCAACAACAGCTCTGGGGGAGGTGGCCTACTCAGCCTGAAGAGGCAAGGCTGTTCCCTTCGGCACCAAACTTGACTGTTATGCTTAGTGGTGTTCAATCAGCTCAGATTCTTATTAGCATCTTGCTCCAGGCTGGAGGTGGGGAAGGTGGGGAAATGGGGTAGAGGGAAGGGGGAAGCACCTTCAAGGGCTTCATTTATTTTCAAATGAAACAAACAAACAAAAAACATTCCTTCATGGGCCTCAGCAGAGGCAAAATGCACCCAAAAGAAACTCTAGCTGAGGGATCTGAAGGAGCCCTAAAGGAAAGCCAGACCCTTGGCTCCGGTAAACCTGGAAGCCCTGTGCCCAGCACAGCATCAGGGTGGCGTAGACATGCCCTCATCTTCCAGGTTTTCCTCTTTCCACTGCCTCCTTCCCTCATCCGGGGCTGATAACAAATCATTCATGGGATGGGCATGTGCTTCCAATTAGATATCTTCCCACCCAGCTAGCTCCTGTTTTCTTTATCTTCCAGGGCCAAGCACATCGTGGGAACAGACACCAGACCTCAGGTCTCCTAGGAGCTCTCCCTTCCCTTTCCGCTCATATGGATGTACATTTGCATGGCACCCAAATTAACTGGGAACAGACCAGTTTGCCAGGGCAGATTGCTCTGCCTGCTCTGGGTGCCTGCTCTGACTTTAGCCTCGTGTTATTTGTCAGGAAAAGCACTTACACGGCATGGCTACCAGAAGCAGTGACAAGTTTGGGTTCCCTCCTGTACCCCTGAGGCAAATCTGGGTAACAAGCTGACTTGTGGTTTCTCCCTCACCAGCCAGGCTGAGGTTGAGCCTGCGTCAGGTCTCCCCATGCGTGAGCACTTTAGAAACTGTCACTTCTGGCTGGAAAAGTCACCTAGAGCCTAATAGAGTGCAAGCATGCAGGCGTTCAGTATGTATTCATGACATAAATAGAGACAGATTCAAAGTGTCTACCTTTCAATGAGAATTCAAGGAAGAATAAATATGACTCATAATGAAGAGATTCTATCCCAGTAGAAACTTCTCTTAGGATGCTACAAGGTCGACATGAGGGAAAAGGCTGGAAGTGATGGTTCAAACATTAGATTTTAAAAGGCAGCCTCAACAAGCACATAAACCCCAAATTCAAGGAGGGGGGGGGAGTATAGCACTGTGGTTAAAGTGAGGGTTCTGGATTAGGTCACCTGGGTTCAATTCCCGGCTCTTTCACTTTTTGTGTGACCTTGGCATATTACCTCACTTTCTAAATTTACTTTCCTCATCTGTAAAATAACGATATTAACATGACCTACCTTATGAGGGCTGATAGGAGGATTAAATGAGATAGTGCATTCAAACTGGTACATTCAATAAATGGCAGCTGTTGATAGCTTTAAAATAACAGTAAACACAACTGGCTTTTCCCAGAGCCTGCAATGGGTCCTCACAAGAGGCAGCAGACAGGCCAGAGTCTGAATTAAGAAAATCAGTTAATGAGCAAGCCTATGTTTCATTTTCAGGGAACTGAGGCCATCTCTCCACAGTAGGCCAGTCAGAAACAAAGCTGAGATACAGCTGCCTTGCTGTGTGGTCTCCTCGGACCCGTTCAGATTCATGCTTCAGGTCTTTATAACTCAAGAAAAAACCCAATCCCATATTAGTAATTTTAACAACAACAAAAAGTGCAACACACATAAATAAGATGCAGGTGAGGTGGGATTAGGGCCAGTACGAAGCAGGGAGCAAACTCATCATAAAACCACTACAAAAACTACCTGAAAATTCACCTCTCCCTAAATCAGAATGAATTCTGATGTCAAAGCAGTCAAAACCAAACATCAGTAAAATGAGAAATGTCGCATATACAACTCAACCTCACTTACACTCCCCACACGCTCAACAATCCCACGGCCACTTTCCAAACTCCCCGCCATGAGCCAAAGCATGATTGGTTTTTCTGGAACTGCAAACATGGAACGGGGAGGGAGACCAAAGGAAACTCAGCCAGAGCAGAGGGAGCAATGGAACAGTGGGGTGGCTTTAAACCATGCTTTGCAGGACACAGGGAAAGTCTAACCTAGAGATCTTTTTCTGACCCAGAGTGAAGCGGATGATTTTGCTTTGAGATGAGTCCTTGGATGATGCACTGCATGACAGGAAAGAAAAAAGGTGGAAGAGCTGAATGAGGAGAGAGAAGATACATTAGACACACAAATACGTCATAGGAAGCTTATGGCAAGGGGAATATCCTTTGGCCCACTTTTCTCCATAATATGCGGCTTGTTTTCTAGGTCTAACTTTACTGATTTAGTACACTTCCAATGTGAAGAAATTGCTCTTAAGATTATTCTAAAAACTTTTGTGGTTTTTATTCCTTCAGCACCAAATATCTTTCTTGCTTCCAGTCAGCATAAGGACTTCTTCTCACCATAAGATCCTAAAGCAAGGGGTCCCTAGGAGGTAAACAGACTTTATACTGTTCTAAAGTATTGAGATGTTTCTATTTCACATGCTTATTTAACTGGGATGCTTTACAGATAAATACCCTCAATGTCCCACATAGGTAATCCAAGACAAGGGTAGAAATGTTTTGCAAATGTTGCTGGTCTTGGGAATTTTGGCTTTTAATGTTATAGAAACGACCACTTTAAAGCCTGCTCAACTTGCTAAATTCTGGTGGGGTTTTTGGACCACATACGAAGGAGGACACCCTCAAAAACAGAATTTATTTATAAAAAATTGTGTGTCTATTCTCACATGTTTAAACTTCAGTCACCTTCAAAGTATTCTCTGATAGGATACACCTATCGAGATGCTTTTCCACCGCTCAATTTTTGAACTCATCAATTTTGATGCCTTTTAGTGTTTCTGTTGTTTTTTGTTTCACTGCTTCCATATTGGCAAAACGTTTCCCTTTGAGAACGTTTTTCATCCAGAGAAACAAACAAAAAAAAAGTTGTTCAAGGTGAGATCAGGTGACTAGGAAGGGTAGGGCACAGGGGTCATGCTATTTTGGGTCAAAAACTGCTGAACACTCAGCGCAGTGTGGGCAGGTATGCTCGTAAATTACCCATTAGGACACGGGCAAACATGCTGAAAGAATCTCAAAAAAAAATTAACTGAAACTGAACGCAGCCTCTCACAACAACGCTAACTGGTACACTGATGCTGACGGATTCCTGGAACACTTAGCAGGGAAAGCCTGTACTACAAGGGCTCTATCCTTCAAAAAATAATTCTAGGTTTTTTGGGTCCCCCTTCTGTATTTGTTACATATGAAGAATCTTGGTTGGGCTTAATAAAATAAAAGGCAAATTAAACTTATTTACTGCCTTATGAAAGACAGAAATATCTTTCTCACATCTATACATCCTGTACCATGTTCATAAAAGGATCTGAGATGAAAAAGATAATGCTGGTTTCACTAGTCTTAGGAAGGGAAGAGACAGAAGAGAAATAAATAAAGAAGCGATTTTCTGGATTATTCCTAAACAATTGAATCCTGATCACTGTAAGGTAGACAGATGGAGAAGGAAGCAAGTCTTGGAGGCTATGCTCCTCTCCTGGACTCAAGACTGGGGAGCAATTTCATGGGTGCAGTGTGGACTAAGTTCTTGGCTACGAAGTGCACTGTGAGAAGAGCTGGCAGGAGGAGGCAGAGTGAATCTCCATGAAGCTGTCACAGAGGATTTGCTCTGATTCCTTCACGCCAATGTCTCAGATGCCCCTTGCCAGCTTCCACAACTCTTTACTAGCATGTTTCATGGAAAGTTGCCACATTTTAGTGCTTGCTACCCCAAGGGGTACTGAACCTCGATGGCTTCCAAATTATTTTTAGGCATGGCTGTGTCTGGCAGGGTTCTAACAGAAAACCAAAACGAATCCAGCCCTGGGGCTTGCATCAACGTTTGACGTTAATGATCAAGGGTCCAAACCATTCCCCTCAGGACTTTGGTTATCAAAGAATGTGGGGCTAGAAATACAATGAAACTGAGCCAGTGACATAACTTTATCATTCTTCAATTTACAGCCAAGGTGTCAGCATGGTATTTCACATCCCTAGACCTTAAGAACAAGTTATCCTTCAGAAGTGAAATTGGAAAGTATCAATGTATAATGATTTCACCCTTCTTTATGGCTGCGTAATATTCCATTGTGTATATGTACCACATTTTATTTATCCAGTCTGCTTTCTGTGGGCAGCAGGGTTGGTTCCATGTTTTTGCTATTGTGAATAGTGTGGCTGTAAACAAGTGTGTGCAGGTGTCTTTTCTGTAGAATGCAGACTTCTCAGCAAATTGGTTGGAACTGGAGACAATCAGACAATCGTTCTTAGTGATCTATCACAGAAACAAAGAACTGAATACCACATGTTCTCACTTATAAGTGGGACCTGAACATTAATCATAATAGCACAAAGGAGGGACTGGCAGTCACAAGACATGGCTGGGAGGGTGGGTCACATAACAACACCTGATCCTAAACCAGGGGGAGCGAAGACCAGTTGGAGGCCCAAACTTCACCTTCACACACATTACTTAAGTCCCTAATCCTGACTTGTACCCCACATCTTCATAATAAAATAAAATTTTTTTAAAAGTATCCATATATAATGCATAAGACCAGCCATCTGTAGAATTAACCCAGCTTGGGAAAGACAAAGTGGTAAGGACAAAGAGTAACTCCAAAGCCCAGTCCATGTCACCATTGTAGGGTCAGAGGCCATGATGGTAGGAGTCCCTTTATAGCAGAAATAAATGAACGTAAAAACCTGGCTTAAGTGAGCATGATTCTTTAGGTGAAGTATTTATTAATAGTAGCGTGTTTTGGCTTCCTGGGAGATGGGCCCTCTGACTGGAACATCTGGTTCTTTTAAGAAAACAAACACCTACCATGGAAATGAGTGCCTCGGGCCAGCATAACTCAGTGACACAAGCCAGTGTTTCTCAATACATGTTCCTTGGAACCCTATGCAGTGAGATGCTCTATAAAATAAGGAAAATGCTGTGGCCAAGTCTGTAGAATGCCGCTATCTCTGTACCCGTCTGTCTGAAGACTCATCATACACACCTGTTCTCCTGGGCTTCCTCATCTCAATAAATAATACCACCACTTGCCCAACTGCTCAAGCCGGAAGTCTAGGCTTTGTCTGCGATTCCTCTTCCCCTCACTCCAGTGTTCACCTGTCTGCAGACCTCTTGGCTCAACTCCCAAGAAATCCTGAGCTGGGCCATCTCCGTATCTGTTCCTACTACCTTGATCCAAGTTGCTCTTGTCTGTAAGACTGCAAAAGCCTCTTAACTGGGCTCCTTCCTTCCATGCTTGCTCCTCCATGATCTTATTCTCCAAAGAGAAACAAAGGTGATTTTTTTTTTCTTTTTTGAGTCAGAGTCTCACTCTGTCATCCAGGCTGGAGCGCAGTGGCACAATTACGACTCACTGCAACCTCAATCTCCTGGGATAAAAAGGTTCCCCCTACCCCACCTCCCTAGTAACTGGGACTACAGATGCGTACTGCTACAAACAGGGTCTCGCTATATTGAACTCCTGGACTCAAGCAATCCTCCTGCCTCAGGCTCCCAAAGTGTTGGGATTACAGGCATGAGCCACTGCACCTGGTTTGAATTTTTTTTTAACTATAAATCAAATAATTCTTCTGCCCAAGACTCTCCCATGGCTGCCTGTGTCTCTTAGAATGGAGTCCACATGCTATACCCAGTTTAGTCAGTACTCTACAACCTGGCCTCGGTGGCATTGCTGGGGTCACCTGTCACACCCTCATTCATGTCCATGCCAGCAGCCCTCTCTGCTTCCAATCAACCTTAACATCTCCCCGTCCCTCGCCCACTGAGCTATGGCTGCACTAGCCTTCCCTCTGCTCCTCTGACACGCCACGTTGACTCCCACCCACAGAGCCTCTGCACCAGTCGTTCCCCATAATGGATTTACTTGACAATTGAGTTTTGCATGGCCACTTCCTTGACATTCACCTCTCTCCAACTTCAGTGTCATGTCCTCAGAGAAACCTTCTTATCAATCCAAACTACATTAGCAACCCAGTCCTTCTGAATCCCATCTCCTTGCTATAACTCACCACTATCTGATATTTCCCTCCAGCGGCATGCAAAGAGCAGGCACCTTGGCTAGCTCATCCATCCTTGCCTCCCGAGGACACTGTTCTTGACTCCTAGAACACTGTCTGGCACATGGGTGGCGTTACGCTCACTAAAAGTATAAGCATATTAGCACGCGCAAGGATCTGAGAGGACCTGCAATAAAGAGTATAACTCAAATTATCTTCCAATTTTGTCCCTCCCATAGAACCCTTCTCCCGCACTACAACCCAAGTTAGTATCCCAGGGAATATGCACCCTGCAGAACACAGTTTGGGAAATGATGCCCTGATCACTCATATCATCCATATCCATCAGGGAAGCTCCGCCTGGGAATGACTCCCACTCAGGCAGCTCTCCCAGGAAAGGGTGCAGGGACTGGCCGCTGGATGTCTAATCCTCATTGCTAGTCCTAGCATCCTGCAGATTTCCGTATTATGAACTGGATATAATTAGATAATTAACAAGGGGACCTGACTTCCATCACACCCAGCACTACAGATTTTAACACCATCACAATTGGGAAACAGTACTTCTCAGAGGGAAGGAAGCGGTAACTGTCTACGAGGCAGCTGCTGTGTTTGAGTAGCTTTGTGCTGCGCCCACCCACAACGGGTGATGAAAGGTACATCAAGGTATGCGGGAAGGCTTACGATCATTAATGCTGGTGCTCTGGGCACTGGAAACAAAAGGCCATTACTCTTTCAGCATACACTAGATGAAATCAAGCAACCAATGTGATCAGTGGTGTTTAGGTTTTATAGCTAAAGATGTATGGATGGCTTAAAAGAAAACAGTTACAATGAACTTTTCTGCAGATTTTACCATGAGTCAGAAACTTCCTAGTTCCTAAAGCCCTTGTTTTAATATTCTGCTATTAAAGCAAATGTTTTGGTTGGGTGTAGTGGCTCACGCCCATAATCCCAGCACTTTGGGAGGCCAAGGCGAGAGGATTGCTTGAGCCCAGGAGATCGAGACCAACCTGGGTCACATAGCGAGACCCTGCCATGACAGAAAATCAAAAAATTAGCGGAGCATGGTTGTGCACGTCTGTAGTCCCAGCTACTCGGCTGAGGTGAAAGAATCACCTGAGTCCAGGAGTTCTAGGCTGTGGTAAGCTCTGATTGTGCCACTGCCCTCCAGCCTAGGCAACAGAGTGAGACTGACTCAAAAAAGTTTTACAGAGCGGTCTTTTGCAGAGTTGTTTAGGAATCCAAGTATTCCCACTGTAACACAGTAGAGAGTAATCACTGTGGCTTGTTCATCTGCTTATACGCCAGTCTACCGTGAGCCTGACTGTAAGCACCAGTCCCTCTGGGAACACCAAAATGCAGGCCCTCATCTTACACAGAGGGTGATCATCCCTGCACAGTGGGACTCCCCCGTCTAGGTTCATCACAGCACAGTCACACCGAATGGGCGCTGCTCCCATCAGGGGATGCTGCCCCTCAGGATTGTCCCCCGACTCTCGCTAAGAACCACTCACCACCTTCCCTCACTGCCGACTCTCTTTCTCTTCTGGTAAAGCAGAGGCATCTGCTGGAATAGAACTTTGCCTCCACAAAGTAAAACTACTCTCATAACTAACACCAAACACCCGGCCTGTAGGCAAACACACAAAAGGGGTCTGAAGTCTGTTTTAGGGGCTGTGTGTTGCCCATGAGCATGTGGGTAATAGGCAGGGGTAGCTCATTAGCTTTGGCTGCTGGCGATTCTGACCGCTAAAAGCGCATGCCTCGGCCAGTCATGGGGGCCCTTGCTGCATCCATTTCAAGGTCATGCTAATTTCCCTCCGACCCACCAATAGCTCTCAGCATTGAAGAAGCTCCCGTGAAGCACACACAGAGTATGGGACTAGAATTTGCCCGGGGTGGAGGAGGGTGCCTGAAAACCAGAATGATCAGCTGGCGACGAGCCCCCACCTGGACTGCATCTCAGCTTGTGCTTTTGACTGCTGAAGTGTTGCTGGCTGGTGAGGCTGGCCCAGGGCTTGGGGAGTGGCCAGCACCTGCTGTTGAGGGGTGCCAGCCTGGCACTGGGAGGGGGCCCCGGCCGCCTGGGACACGGCGGGAGGCAGAGGCGAGGAGAGGTGCTGCTTCTGGGGCTGTTGCTGCTGCTGCTTGTACCGGGACAGGCTGAAGAAGAGGCCTAGAATGGCCTTGAGGTTTCCATTCCTGATCTCTGCAAGACAATAAAGAGATTCCGGTCAGACGGGAGTCCCCCGCTTCTTTCTGTTCCATGGGCGGCTTCAACCCGCACATGAGTTTAATTTCTCTAGAATATGACAGACTTCCTGAACACTTCATTGGCATCACAGTTGATTAAAATCAGGCCTAAACCACAAAGAAATGAGCTGATTCTCCCCACTGGGATTCGTGCGGAGACACAAGGCAAGTTGCAACTGGATGCCAGGTAAGGGCCAGGAGAAAATTCTCAGCGAGGACAACCCTGGAAGAGCAAGCGTCCCGAGCAAGACTGTGCTTGCTCCACAGGCAAGGCAACCAGTCCGGGACAGAGGCGCTCTCTGTCACTGGGGGAAATGCACCATGTTCTCAGCTTCAAGCTACACTGAGTGTGCCAAGTGGCTGCTGTCCCACCCCACGGTCCGTGCTCGGTCATCCTACTCTCCAGTGCAGGAGATGGCAGAGAAAGCTCCAGAATGGTGGGCAAGTCCTCTGGTTCTTTTGGGCAGTTCCAGTTTCACCTTTCAGCTGTGCTTCCCTCTCCACGTCAGGAAGCCAAGGGAGAGGCTCACACCTGTAGCACGTTCTGCTCTGGTTCCAAGAGTCCTCGCCTGTGTCTATCTTGTCTGTTGAATAACTAACTAATTTGGGATGGTTGTAGGGACAGGTTATCATGGGCCTGCTTCTGTAAGGGACTCAGATGAAACACCTCCTACATTACAAGAAATTAGAGCAGAGTGGGAATACATTTTTGCTTTTATTCCAGACGATATTTTTCAGATGTTAAAATGCACTTGCCTGGAGGCATGCATAGAGTTGCAGAGAAGAATAAAATATTTATTCACAGGCAGAGGGTACAGATCACAAGGGGCTTCTCAGGCGAGCCCTCCTTTTATACAGTTCTTTTAACACCAGTTGCTGATGCCAAGGCGAGAGTCTACGCGGACCCTGGCGGGGTAAGTTCTGGGGTCAGCCAGCATGAGAACAGAGGAGGAGGAGGGGGGCAGTGCAAATACACTGGCCCTCCCTGTTTTGCTGTCACTCTGGATATCTTTTCCTGAACTGGCAAAAGGGGTGTGAGACCCAGGGAAACCTCAGAGGCCTTGTTAGAGGGGTGGGGAAAGGAAGCTTTGCCTATGTAGGTAACCCACTAGTCCCAGGCTAGGAAGGAGGCTGTTAGTCCTCTCCAAGGCCCAGCTGGGGATCAGAAGGTATGAATGAGTCCTTTCAGAAGCAAGCTCCATCCCATGAGAGGGTGGGAAAACGGGCAACCTGCAGGTGCCTTTGCCCCTGTGATCTGCTTAGACTAGGCTGAGTTACTTGTCAGAGCATCCCTTTCTCCAGACTCTTAAGAAAATGACAATACAAATGTCTAGAATCCAGCCATCACACCCTGTGTCGGGAGCCAGCAAAATCTAACTGTGGGACAAAGCAGACAGGAACGGTGTTTGGGAAAACTAAGCCATAAGTTCCAATCTGTATTCAACTGCTTACTAGTTGTGCAACCCTGGGCACGTCACTTAATCTCTCTGGGTCTTAGTAAAATGGCAGTACTAACATCGCCTGCACCATAATCACACAAGGTTGCTTTGCAGATCACATGAGAGCATATATGCGAAAGCATACTGTGGACAATGAAGTCTTTCCCCGGCCTTGGTCACTATACAACAACAGTCCCTGAATCCTGAATAAGACCCTCGCAGCTTCAGCTTCAAACCTTAAAATGATGATTTTCACAATGTTACACTTTGAATGTACTGTGCAAAACATGACACTATTGAGAGTGAAAGTGGAGGCTGGGAAGGGGGACTCTTATCATACCAGGACCACAGCCGTAAGCCAGGTCTGATCTGGGCAAATCACTGCTTTTAAGCCACTTTGCATGAGGCAGGCAGCAGAGAAAGCTCCCAAGTGGTGGGCAAGCCCCTCAGGTTCTTGAGGAAGTTCAGTTTTAATGCTTCGGCCCTGCCTCTTCCCTCTGCGTGCCAGGAACCAAAGAGAGGCTCACTCTTGTGGCATGTTCTGCTTCTGGTTCCAAATGTACTCACCGGTACATGAGAATCTCTCTGTGAGGCTCTGGCAGTGACAAGAGCTAGGGACAGAACCAAGATGAGCCAACTCCTGACATGCAAGTTAGCACCTATTAAGAAAGTTGGCATAACTGGCTGGGCGCAGTGGCTCACACTTGTAATCCCAACACTTTGGGAGGCTGAGGCAGGAGGACTGCTTGAGCCCAGGAGTTTGATAGCAGCCTAGAAGACAGAGCAAGACTACATCTCTACAAAAAAATAAGAAAGACAGCCGGGTGTGGTGGTGCACGCCTATAGTTCTAGCTACTCAGAAGGCTGAGGTTGGAAGATGGCCTGGGCCCAGGAGGTCGAGACTGCAGTGAGCTATGCCACTGCACTCTAGTCTGGGGGACAGAATGACAGTGAGACCCCTACTCAAAAAAAAAAAAAAGTTGAGAAAACAATTTCCTCTCAAAACTGAATTCACTGGAGGGAGAAAGTAGTGCTAATCACGAGGACAGACAAAATCTATGTAAGACTTCTCTTTAGTTCCTTTTATGGTTGTCATCGCATTGTTATACAGTTTATAATAACAGGAGCTATTACTAACTAGTATGTATCAGGCTAAACCCTTTATATGCATGATCTCATTTAATCCTTACAACCTGAGAAGTATTATTATTCCTCTTCCACTTAAGGAAAAACAGAGGCTCAGAAAAATTTTATGACCCTTCCAAGGTAATTAACAGTGGGCCTGGAATTTGAATCTAGGTTTTTCTGGCTCAAGGTCCAATTTCCTAACACTGAGTCACCTGTCTTACTTGTATACTCATCATGTGTGGTGAATTTCAAAGCATACCAGGTAACATTTCATTTATTCAGCTAGTATTCTTTATTCTTCTGGTGTGTCCAACATTCCATAAGGCATTTTTTTTTTCATAATTGCTGTAGGTAGATAAGTAGGTCTTGAATTTATTTTTCAAACAAGATCTGCTCTATCTATCTTTTCATTTAGGAGGCTAAAAGCAGAGCATAAGGCATTTTTTAAAAACCATTCAAGAAAAGACAAAGAAGAGAGCCACTAAACAATTCAGCGATATCCAGGGTTTCAGGGGATGACCACTGTAAAAAGCAGGCCCATTCACATCACAACTTTCTTTCTTTTTTTTTTTTTTGAGTTGGAGTCTCACTCTGTCACTCAGACTGGAGTGCAGAGGTATGCTCCCAGCCACTGCAGCCTCAACCTGCTGGGCTCTGGTGATCCTTCCGCCTCAGCCTTCCTAGTAGCTGGAACTACAGGCACGCGCTACCACGCCCGGCTAATTTTTTATTTTATTGTAGAGATGAGGTCTCGCCAAGTTGCCCAGGCGGGTCTCGAACCCGTGGGCTCAGGCAATCCACTCACCTTGGCCTCCCAAACTGCGGGATTACAGGCTGAGCCACGGAGCCCGGCTAACATCACAACTTTCTTAACCTACCAGCCTGACCCCAGAGAGACAAACGGAGTCAGTTCTGGGCTCTCTACCTACTGTGGCCATTGAGAAACTTACTGTTCATAACAGTTTGTCCCTAAAACCTTTTTTCATTTGTCAAAGCACACTAGTAAATAAACACACTTGTTCTGAAGAGGCAGCATTTTTATTATAAAGATCACTCACTTTGGGGGCCAGACAAATCTGGGGTTGAATCTCTAGAATCCATCATTTATACACTCTGGGTTTTTACAAGATTCAATCTCTCCGAGTCTCAGTTTTCCTTTTCTTTACAATGGGCATATGTCCTATCACACCTTTCCTACATGACTGTTATAAGAATTGAAGATTAAATGAGAAAATGAGTGTAAAGCACACCCTGACTCTGCACTTTCCCTTTTGCCTCGGGAATTGTGGCCACTCATTCTGCAGCCTCTTCAGAATTCACCACATGAAGCTCAAGGAGCATCCTTCTCCCCACAGTGACTGGTACCCAGAAGGAAACCAATCTTTAGTCATCTCATAGTAGGGAAAACTTGGTGGTGATCTCCTTTGTTTTTTCAACCAGCTTTACTGCGGTATAATTTGCATTTATAAAATTATGTGTACAATTCAAGAATTTTTAGTAAGTTTTATAAATTCTCGATTGATAATCTTTCTATCACTCCCCCCCCCAAGATTCTTCCTGACCATATGTAATCAAGTCCCAAGCCTACTCCCAGGCAACCAATATTCTACTTTCTGTTTCTACAGATCTGGCTTTTCTGGTCATTTCCTGGAAATGGAATCATGTAATACAACTTGCAACGGTCAGACACATGATTTTTCAACATTATCGTTGTGTGGAAGTATTTGGTGGAAACCATACACTGAGCACCCATACAACCTTTCCATTTTTCACTTTCAGCCAGGTATTCCAGTATTCCATAAATTACATGAAAGATTCAACACTTGATCATAAAATAGACTTTGTGTTGGATGATTTTGCCCAACGATAGACTGATGTAAGTGTTCTGAGCATGCTTAAGGTAGGCTAGGCTGAGCTGTGATGTCTGGCAGGTTAGGCATTTATTTTCCATTTACAGTAGGTTTATCTGGACATAAAGCCATGGTAAGCTTCAGAGTACTTTTTTTTTTTTTTTTTTTTTCCGAGTTGGAGTCTCACTCTGTTGCCCAGGCTAGAATGCAGTGGCACGTTCACGGTCACTGCAGCCTCGACCTACTGAACTCAGGCAATCTCTCCGTCTCAGCCTTCCAGGTCGCTGGAACTATAGGCATGTGCCACCCTGCCCAGCTGATTTTTAGATTTATTTTAGAGATGACGTTTCGCTGTGTTGCTCAGGCTGGTCTTGAACCCCTTAGCTCAGGTAATTCTCTCTCCTTGGCCTCCCAAAGTGTTAGGATTATAGGCGTGAGCCACTGCGCCCGACTACATGTACTGACTTCTTTTACTTATACTGTTTTTAAGGTTCACCTGTTAGATCCATATTGCTGAACAGTAGCCCATTAAAACTGACCACATTTTGTTTCTCCATTCATCAGCTGATGGACATTTGGATTGTTTGATTTTCTTGTCAGATCACAAAAACTCAAGAATCCTGGAAGCCACATCGTTCATGCCATGGGTGGTCTGTTACAGACAGTATCCAAAATATCTAGAAATGTGTTCTTTCCATATTTCCAAATGGTATCTGTTTGTGTCCCATGAGGCACCACAGAAGCCTGAAAACAAAACCCAAAAGCCCACAAAAATGTTTCCCTCACAAAACATCCCAAGGCCTTGGAAAGGGACTATATCATTTGCATCTGATCAACTAACCTTACCCTCTTGACTTTTAGAGAAGGAAAGTGATGCACAGAGAACAGACTTGCCCAAGGAGATGCTCGCCAGTCGGTGCCTTAACCAATGCTCAGTTCTGGTCTCCTTTCTCTTCCTGTGGACAACCCCTCCTCCCCCAACACCCCTGCTGTGTAAACTGAAGAACAAACTGCATAGACCATCCTGCCATATTCCAGTTTCCATTAGGATCAGTACTGCCTTGTCTCTTTCTTTGGGTTCCAAATGATCACTTTTTCCCATTGGCTGGTGCTAGTCTGCACAGACACTGTGGGTAGTGTCCAGCATGAAGATAAGATAAATAGAAGTTAGATTGTTGTGTTTTTTTGCTGTAGTTTTTGTTTTTGTTTTTTGAGTTGAAGTCTCACTCTGTAGCCCAGTCTTGAGTGCAGTGGTGCACTCACCGCCACCGCAGCCTTGACCTGCTTGGCTCAGGTGATCCTTCCACTTTAGCCGTCCAAGTAGCTACAGGCATGTGCCATCACACTCGGCTAATTTTTTGATTGATTATAGAGATGAGGTCTCACCAAATTGTCCAGGCTGGTCTCGAACCCATGGTGGGCTCAGGTAATCTTCTCACCTTGGCCTCCCAAAGTGCTGGGATTATAGGCGTGAGCCACTATGCTCGGCCCTTACTATGTGTTTTAAGAGAAGCCTCAAGCCTGGTTTACAAGGGCATGAGCACTGAAATAATCTGAGGTGAGTGGATTGCCTGAGCCCGCGGGTTTGAGACCCGCCTGAGCAGTGAGACCTCATCTCTACAATAAATAAAAAAATCAGCTGGGCGTGGTAGCGCATGCCTGTAATTCCGGCTACTTGGAAGGCTGAGGCAGAAGGATCGCCGGAGCCCAGCAGGTCGAGGCTGCGGTGGCCAGGAGTGGCCACTGCACTCCAGTCTGGGCGACAGAGTGAGACTCCAACTCAAAAAAAAAAGAAAGAAAGAATCGAATACAAAGAAACCTCCTTTGTAGGGTAGAGGGATTTGGAGCCAAAGGGAGGGCTGTGTAGACCGCAGAATGGCAGAACTCCTATTCGGTTCCCTCAAGCCTCGGTTGCATAAGGCTTGCTCAGCCGACAGTGGATTCTGCAACACTTGCCTTCACAGATGAGCCGGGTACATGGCTGACACGCACCACCTGACTCCAGCCCTCTGTGAACCTGCTGTTCACCAAGCCCTCCAGCAACTCTACCCACAGGAGACACAGGAGCAGACATGAGGGGCGCCTTGCATGGAGGGACAGAAATGGAGGGTCCCAGTCAGTGCCACAGTCAGGTGAGGTGGGGAGGAGGAAATGGACACTTCTGGAAAGACGCTCTGCTTTCTGGCTCAGGACGAAAGAGTAGCAAATTCAGTACCTAGGGCTCTGGCCAGCAGGACAGCAAACCCAGGGCTGAGTTGATCAAGTCGGTGACTCGTTTCACTTCAAAGCATATACTCCTTTCACATGGAAGGATCTTCCTGCCTCCATTCGATCTGCAAGGCCGATGAAGGGCTAACCCTTTGCCCCCATCATATGAATCCTACCTATGCCTGATCTTTTGACTAGGTTTCCCTTTACCTTCCTTTTCTGTCTGGCAAATGATTACTCATCCTGTGACACTCAAGGAAAACACCACCCCCTCTGTGAAACCCCATGACTGCTCCAGGCAGAGTTGATCCACCTTTCTTTGGCCACCATTGCATCTCATACATAACACCAGCACAGCTGTGTTATCATTTTTTGAGTCAAAGTCTCACTCTGTCACCCAGACTGGAGTGCAGTGGCATGCTCACAGCCACCACAGCCTCAGCCTGCTGGGTTCAAGCAATCCTTCCGCCTCAGTCTTCCCAGTAGCTGGAACTATAGGCATGTGCCACCACGCCTGGCTAAGTTTTCTTGATTTAATGTAGAGACTTCATCTCACCAAGCTGCCCAGGCTGGTCTCGAACCCCTGATCTCAGGCAATCCTCCCGCCTCCACCTCCGAAAGTGCTAGCATTACAGGCGTGAGCCACCGCACCGGGCACAACTGTCTTATTAATTGGAATCAAGGTTAGCTGTGTATGACCAGCTTGACTACCTTTGCACCCCAGTACCTAGCACTATGATAGACTTATAGGTTGTACCTGGCAACTGTTTGCTGATCTAAATAGAATGTGCTTACCCTCTGACCTTTGCTTCTCCATTCCAGGAGGATGGGCTCGTGGCCAGATAGCACAAACTCCAGGTGTTCTCAAAACAGCTAGAGATAAAAGCCACTCTTCCTCATGGGGGCAGGTCTAGATGGCTGTGACAGGTGGCATGTGTGTCAGGAAGGGTTTGTGGGGGATCCTGAACACTACCCCAGGGCAAGGGGAAGCCCATGCTCACAGGGCTCTGGCAAGTCTCCAACAGCCAACAAGGCAGTTCCAACCTTCAGGAACACCGGTGGGGGTGGGGTGTGGGGGGGGGGAGGAACACCTAGTCCGGGGAAGTCCCCCAAACCAACCACACCTCCACGGGTTCCCTCAGGCTGGCAGCTTCTGCCCCAGGCACCCGCCGTCTGTGCCCTGGAACAAAGGCTCTCAGTGGCTCTCCCACAGGCAAGTCAGGGCAGGCCTGAGCTGCTGAAATGCTTCAAGGACAGGTGCATACACCTTCCTGGATCCAAATTCGGCTTTAGTCAGTGGGAAAGGGTGGAGGAGTATCTATGGGGCTTTCCAACGGCTGATGTTTTTTTCATCAGAAAAGATGCCTCAGGCACTCTATCATCTTCAAAAGGAAAACAAAAAGCATTACCTCGACATTACTTTCTAATAGATTCTAATGCTTTTGCTTTTCTAGTGGTTATGCAGGGGGCAAGAAACACGGGCAGCAGTGAGGAGGAGGAAACGCCAGGCCTGTGAATCAGCAGATGTGAGGAGCTCAGCCACTGCCAACCCCGTGGGCCTCCCTTTTTCTAAGGGTCAATCTCTTAGGACTTTGGTTTCCTCATCTGTATCATAGGGATAACAGTAGTACTGACCCCATTAGGTTGCTGGGGCGATAAAGTAAGACATAAATGTGTACACCATTTAGCTCAGTGACTGACAAACAGTAAATTCTCAATGTTTTCTATTCCTATAATTGAACAAGACATCAAGTGAGATACGTCCTGTACCCTGAAATGGTAAATAAGGCCCGATTTGAGGGTAAAGGGCTCTACGTATCCTTGTTTTTTTGTTTTTTGTTTTTTAAGGCTAGAGTGCAACAGCATGATCATAGCTCACTGTAGCTTTGAATTCCTGGGTTCAAGGAAGCCTCCCACCTCAGTCTCTTGAGTAGCTGTGACTACAGGCATGTGCCACCATGTCCAACTAATTTTTTAAAATTTGTTTTGTAGAAATGGGGTCTTGCTATGTTGACCAGGTTGGTCTCAACTCCTGGCCTCAAGCAATCCTCCTGTCTTGGCCTCCCAAAGCACCGGGATTACAGGCGTGAGCCATCACACCCAACTATTACTCATGCTTTTTGTAAATTCAAGGAGTTGACAGAAGCTGGGACCAGTCACCTTCCCACAGGTCTGCAGCAGTTCAGAATTGATCATACCACCAATATCATCATCAGAGCTTCCCACCCCCACCAAATCAATCTAAGGACATCTGGAGGACAGAATGTCATTTGGAGAGATGATATCTGATAATCAAAGAGACAGGATATCTCCCTCCTGTCACTGGGGAGCCAAGGCGGTGGGGTCCTTGAGTTCCTGGAAGTCCAAGGAGTAAGGATGCTGAGAGAATCACTCTAAGTAGAGGGCTGGCAAGAAGCAGGCCCAAGCCAGGTGCGATGGCTCATGCCTATAATCCCAGTACTTTGGGAGGCAGAGGCGAAAAAAATGCCTGAGCTCAGTCTGGGCAATCTGGTGAGACCTCATCTCTACAATAAATCAAAAAATGAGCCAGGTGTGGTGGCACATGCCTGTAGTTCCAGCTACTTGAAAGGCTGAGGCGGAAGGACCACCTGAGCCCAGCAGGTCAAGGCTGTGGTGGCTGTGAGTGTGCCACTGCACTCCAGCCTGGGAGACAGAGGGAGATTCCAACTCAAAAAATAAAAAATAAAAAAAGAAGAAGAAGCAGGCCTGGCATTCTAGCCCCAGAAAGGACACATGCATAGCAGACTTGGCCGATGTACTCTTGGCTACCTGAGTGGGAAAAAGAGCTAAGAAAGGCTGTGTGGGGAGGGTCCTGTGGGTGACAGGAGGATCTGAGGGTCCACCCACTGCAAGTGGGAAATGGAGGTCACGCATTCCCGCAGGTTCTGTGGCAGGTTTCGGCATGACTGTGAGAGCTGGCCAGGCCTCTCAGAAGACCACCAGTGCCCCAGAGCAGCACAGGAGTGAATCCTGGTAGGCAGGGCACACTGAGACCACCCACTGCTCGGGACAAAGGCAATGACAGTCACTGTAGAGGAGGTCAGCAGCCTCACCAGCAGCAGAACTCTGCCTCTTCTATGCTGCCCAATCCTGGAGGCTCAGGCACAAGAACCAGGGAAGGGGAGAGAAAAGAGTCAAGCCACCATGCCCCACTGCCCTTCCATCTTCTAAAGCCACTTGCACTGGAGGGAAGAGGGGACAGAGTTTTGAGTAGAGTTTGAGATTGAAGTTTAAAACTAAGCAAGCCTGAGTCATAAGTATGGACAGAAAACTGTTTTAATAACTGAATGAAACTAAAGAGTTGTGGAATACCGGCCAAAATGTCATTGAGTCTCAACTCAGCAGGAAAGAAGGGGATTCAGCATCTGCCATCGAGGCAGTAATCAGTTGCAATACCATGACCCCTGCATAGTTACAACCAGTGACTGGACAAGGTGGCACACCGGTCATCACATGCTCTTCACGCTCAGACTCATAGGGGTCCTCCCAGCACCAACAGGGCTGAGGGCTGAGTATCCCCTGCATGACGTGCCTCCATGGGCCACAGCATCCTCTGAAACAACGTTCCGGGGAACAGAGTTCTAAGTCTGACTCCTTTCAGACATGCCTCGATATCACTCCTCTGCGGTCCCAGAGGACACCATGAACATGGGCTCAGAAATCACACAGAACTGGGTGCAAATCCTGGCTCGCCACTCTCTGACTGCATGCCTCAAGGATGTCACTCAGCTTCTTTAAGGCAAAGTTCCCTCATCTACCAACAGAGGCTGTGAGAACCGGAGCCTCTACGGATAATGTCCTTAAAAGCACAATGGGTATTCATTCATTCAACAAATACTTATTGCATAGAATCTCTACGCCTTAGGGTTCAGAGAGAGCAGGCATTTGGGGAAACAAATGAGGGTATGGGTGGCAGAGTGGTCAGGGGTCACTTCAGGCCAGGTAGGAAGAATCAGGCCCATGGAACCTGCATCCCAAGAGGTTTTCTGCTGAGCACACCTCTATTACCATCCCTGCTGGTGCTGGGGGGAGGACACAGGCCTGTCCCTGGGGCCCAATCACTCCCAGGAACAAGAGGGGCATGTCCTGCCACCTGCTGACCAGCATAAGAACTCTCTACCAGGAGGAAATCATGTGTTCGTGGGCCTGGAAATTTGCATCTTCTTCCCACCACCACCAACCCCCCACGCCCCATGTGTACTCCACATGTAGGTCGCCCTGCTCTCATTCCCATGGATGAGGGCCCACACCCAGGAGAGGGGAATCCTCTGGGATCAGGGCTGACCGCACCACAGCTGCTTCTGAGACCTCTGGAAGCAGTGTGACCACGCCGGCGAGGGACAGGCCCAGCACATTAGAGTCCCCAATTGGGAAGGCTAGCAGTCCCACTCTGAGACATGTCATACCCACGAGGTCCTTTATACCACCCACCCTAAATCCCGGAAGACACTACAGCTCAGAAACACAGCCAGGAAACCCAAGCTTTCACCAAGACAAGGAACAGGTCCCAAGTGGAATCCATCATATCTACAAACTTACCTGCTCCATGTGGCCACTGCCTTCTTCAGTGCACCCCTCTGCCCTACCCTGATCACCACCGGGGTCCATGCTAACAGGTGTCCTTTCAAGAAGCAGCCTTACTAGGGAAGGGTGGTTGTCACTTGAAGCCCAAACTGCTTTACCTGTTCAGGAAAAACTGGAGGCAGGTGCAGCCAAAGCGCTTGGGAGGAGGCCTGGGCCTATGGCAGCCCTGGGCTGGCAGCTGCTTGTGTTTACAAACAGGAGGGAGTGTAAAAGTTTCCAGGCTGAGCTGTTGCCTCAGGAGGCTGGGAACTCGGACTAGCCGACTCCAGACCAATCCCTAACTTAACTGCAAAACAGGGGCAAACGCTAATGTGCTCATTGGTCACCAAATTTAAGTGAATTAAAAACTAATCAGGAAGTAAAAATGTAGCACTGCATGAATAAATCACAAGATTTTTTGTTTGTTTGTTTAGGGCTGCTTCATCTAATAAGAGATAAGGATTAAGCGACTTTCCCTGGGAGATGCTCATTTTCAGTATGTTCTGTGGCTAAGTGTCTTCTCTCTCATGGATAAGGTCTGACTTGATAATTAGCTGAATCTCCACCCAGGTGAATCAAGTCAGCATTGTTTAAGTGAGGCCTTCTCAAATCACAGCGGGTCTTGCAGTCACGGCTGGTCTGGCTGAATCTGCATTCTTGGAGCAATTCTTTGGGTTGTCATAAAGTTGGCATCCTCAAGTCGAAGCAAGCATTCAGCTGCCCTAAGGAAAGTCAAACCAGAAGAGACCACCAGCATCCCCTGTCTTCCTGGTACTAATATGACCCATAAGTAACAGGTGGGCATTTCTTATGCTGAAAGGCAGTTTCATGACAAGTGCTCTGACTCACCTTCTGCAGACAGCCCCTGGATGTTTATCCCCTTAGCTGCCAGGAAATTCAAGCAGGCATCTATGTTTTCAATCTAGAGGGGAAAAAAAAACAATATACACTTAATAACATCCAGCCTCTTCCAAAGTCATCTCTTGTTAGAAACAAAAGGCAAAGAGAATGCTATAAAGTCGGCCAATGGCTGGATGGACACAGGTTGGGACAGCCCTCTGTCCCTACTTGCACAGGAAAAGGTTACCTAATATCCCAACTACACAGTGCCAAAAGTCAAGCCTTGGATTGTTCACAGCCGCCAAAAATAACCAGGGTGGAACTGGAGCTCTCATCGGATCTCTGTCACCAGCGCAATCCTGAAATCTTGAGCAGTGGCCAGAAAAACGGAGGTGGGGACGAGGTTAGTGGACACACCCATCGCCCAGCAGCTGCGAGAAATTTCCAGCCACCAGAGAGACAGGCAGTCAGAGTTACACACAGTGAATGGGAGTTTTAACAGGAATTTTGTTTATCCACGACATTATCAGAAGGGTAGGCATTGCAGATGACCAGGGAGGGCTGTGACCTCCCCAACCCCTCTGTCCTTTGCGCTCTCTGTAGCAAAAAGGGGTCTGCCAGCTAGCTGAAGTGTGGGAGGTCTCCCAGGTTAGCCAGGGCTGATCTCACTGCCAAGGACAAGTCAATGTCCAGCCCTCGCGAACAAACCGTCAGGTCATTCCCAAGGGTCTGATTTGACTTCAGTTGTCAGGGCTAATTATTTTTGGTTTAAAGGAAAATGTTCTGGTTTGATTAATGTCAATGGTGACCACAAGTAAAAGCAATTGCTTTCGACTTGGCATGAGGATCTTTGAATTTCGCACAATTTGCACTTCACAATGGGGACGCCACTCACTCCATCCCACTTCGCATGACTTCCAGGGTCCATCAACATTCTTATGAACTCAAACTAGTATTTAACCCATAGAGTATATCCTGAACTAAGAAATGATTGTCTTTAGCAGTACACGGGTGACCATTCTCCGTCCCCATCCCAAGCAATTTCCTGAAGCTCCTTCATAGTCATAGAAGGCATAAACAATCTACATATCAAGAGTTCTTTGAGTAGAGTCTTCAAGACAGTCTTTCTGAAGTTCATGTCCATTCTCCCCCTGATGTTCAGACTTTCCCTCTTCTGATGATAGTCTTCTCATCTCCCAAATGCTTTAAATTAAGCTATGAGACACCTAAATAGAACCACACCCATGTTCTAGAATCTACTCAACTTTGAGCTTGAAGTGACTCCAACCTTCCATTTTTAGCACAGGTTCCTACCTCCCTTTCAACCTCCAACCCACCTTAAGGGTCTGCATCTTGGAGACATTCTCTCATCCCTTAAAAAAGGGCCAGAATGCAATTTCCTACACAGTGAATAAGTGTTGATGCTATGGGTGATGCCTGCCACCAGAGCAGAGAACCATTCCTTCTACAGGCAAAGGAAAAGGAAGACTTCTCTTCATCTCTCCTTTCCTCTGTCCAGCCAGGGCGATGAGTGACAACCAAGGGCTATCATCTACGAAGGAGAAGGGAGGGGGAAGAAAAGAAGAGAATGGTTGGCAGTACCCAGTGTGGGCAGCAATCTGCTCCCATGTGTAAGAGTAGTAAAAGTCACACCTCTAAATGCTGTTTCACCATACTCTGAAACCTTGCTTCAGAGAGAACATGCTATCAGCCCTTATTTCTACTGTTGTATATAGTAGTAATACCCCCAAACCACTCAAAAGGATTTGTTGCCCCCCAAAAGAGACACTGGCATTTAAATCATGATAAAATTATACAATTCCTCTCCTAAAATTCTGTCCTATTTCGTTCACATAATATCTTGTGTGTGGCTAATAAGAGGGGCTTTGGCAATTATGTCCCCATGGAAAATGTGCGGAAAAAAATGTGACTTGTCTTGAATCTCTGTTATTGCAAAATCCAAAATAATACACTTGTTTTTTATCCTGGGAAGGGTCATGGAGGCGGGCTGATAAGGTCAGTTAAGCTTCTTCAGCAATAGTACAGTGTCTGAAGAAAAGATGCCCCCAACACATTCAAGAAAGGATTGCTCAACTACAACACTGAACTTCTACAGGAAGGAGTGCAAAGCACATTTACTTGTCATATTTATGGAGCATTCAATGCACACAACATCATTTAAAGTACACGATAGTGTCTTTTGCAAGGCTATCCTTGATCCATTTCAATTCAGTTATCTGCTGGGCTTTCTTTGAACGTCAAATTCTATTAAAAATGAGTAATTATTAAAAAAAAGTTACCAGAATACTTCTTTCTCCTTTGTTAACTTTTTAAAGTCCTGCCATTTTTTTTCATAGGATTTCATCATTTTGGTCAGTAATTCTCCATTGGTTAAGGAGGAAGGGTGGAAGTAAAAGAACAATTTATCAACGTCTGGTAACACTTTGGGCTGACACAAAGTATGGGGGGGTGCTACTAATATCCAGTGGGTAGAGGCAAAACATTCTACAATGCACAGGATAGCCCCTCACAGCAAGGAATTATCCAAAGTGTCAACAGTGCTAAGGTTGAGAAGCCCTGAGTTATATGATTCTTTCAAGCATTCATTCAATCAATATCATGGTACAGATGTGCGGGCACTGGGCATGAGTCGTTTAATGGTGTTGGTCTATTATGTGATGGAGAAAGTGAGGTAAGGAAGTCTGATTTTTGACCAAGATTACATAGTTCAATGTCAATAGCTTGGCTGGAGAAGACCCAGGTGGTCCTCCTGTCTGTGGTAGGAGGCTGCATTTACATAACCTTTCTCTTGGGGTCTACAGAGCCATCGACACCCCCCATTCCTGTTCATCTCAGGAAGAACCAGAGCACATAAACAAGAAAGCATTAGGTCCTCCTTGATTAGGGTGAAAGAGGAATCTGAGGGCACCAGGAACATTTTATTCTAAAGAGATGAAATACGGGCAGCGATATTGAGATGGCTAGACTGTACTTCCAGAACGCGTTAAAACTAAGAACTTGGTGATTATTTAAAAAATCATTCATGAGCCCATCAAGTGCCTTGAATTTTTCCCCTCTACTATGAGTTTTCTGTTCACAGAAGTTCAAAAAACATTCCTCAAGTCTCAAACCCACTCTTTAATAATGTTCCATTAAGGTTAAAAATCACTCCTGACAAGGCGGCCTAGACCCACGCTCTTTCATCTGCACCCCAGGAGGAGAGCCGGGCTGGGAAGCAGGCTGGGGTCAGATGTGGATTCCAAACCTCCTGGCTCCATCTGGAAGGAGATCAGAAGGGGAGACTGTTTCTTTGATCCAGGCCCTCTTGTGATTAAAATTCACCTTAAGCTTTTCTTCTAAATATTGTACAGGTAAACACAATCCATCCTCATGTACTGTTGAAACTGTCAACTCCTACCCCGTCCTGAGAGGGGACCGGCCCCAGCAGCAGCACCCAGGACCTTGTGCTCTAATGAGTACAAGAGTGTCCTTGTGCCCATGTTTAATGAGGCTCGTGGCTCATGTGTGATCCAGACACACAGCGTGAGATGAGGATCCGATTAAAGTTAGAAGGCAGAGCAACAGAAAAGATGCTTAAACGGCAAAGTATGTAAATATGACCAAAGTTGTTCATTAACATGTAGCAACCAATATAAACTACTTTCCAAAATCAGCTGAAAAAAATCTGTGCGAAGTCTGACATTCCAGGGTCTCTGCGGCAAGGAGAGGGCAGGACTGGGTGAGAAACTACTGTAGTTATTGCCATAGAAATGGGTCCAAGAGTTCTAAGATTGAGTTGCTGGAGTTTGCAGGATTAGCTGGGGTGAGAAGCCCAAAAGAGGGACCACCACGTGGCTTGGAAACCCCAGGAGCAGAGAGGTGCTGGATGGAGAAAGAGGGCAGATCAAGACTGGACTTCCCAGAATTCCCTTTGCTGGGAGCCAAATGTGGCCCCCTACCTTGTACAGTCAATGAACATCCAGGAGAGAGGCAGCAATTGGGCCCTCCACGGAGTACACAGTTCCTCAACAGTCTCTGAACTTCATACATTCAGGGCAACTGCCAAGGGCTGTGTATGTTACAGCCTTTGTCTCCTATATCCAGAAATACAGCCCCACCCAGGATAGCCAGAGAGCTAGAAAATCAAAACGAGTGCCAAACAACTAGAGAGAGAATGGGAGATGGGAAGCAAATGGGAAACTTCACATTTCAATCGTGAATAAGGCTGGACTGGGTTACCTGATCATGTAAAATATGCAAGCCTCGGAAGCACTGCGTACATCTCCTTGTAGCTTGGAGACTGATCAAATACCATCTGTTGTGGCAGTTGTCATGGCAGCATTTTTCTCTGAATACCAGTGTAGCTGAGTGCAGAGCGCATTAAAATGATTAATGCAAACGAAGACCATCTCTGTGGGTGCTACTGCAGCCCAGGGAAGATGATATTCTGAGCATACCAAGTAAACGGAGCGCTAGTGTCTAGAGTTAACACTTTCTCACCAGGCCTGTTGGAGTTCTCCAGTCCAGGAAGAGAGGCAAACAGGTGCTGCATTGAAGTAGGCACAGCCACAGTCATTTTTGTAAACCATGAAATGCATCAAGCCCAGGTTAAGTGAGAACTTGCAGGTCCTGGCGATGCGGAAAGCACACTGTAGCTTTGCAATGAAACTCATGTCAGCTCAAACAACTTCCATCTGGAAGTGTGTGCGACCCTCACACCTGACATTGCTACTTGCCATCAAAAATAACTGTCAGTTGCGGGTGGTGGCTCACGCGTATAATCTCAGCACTTTGGGAGGCTGAGGTGAGAGGACGCTTGAGCCCAGGAGCTCGAGACCAGCCTGAGGAACATAGTAAGATCTCATCTCTACAAACAAAAAACAAAACAAAACAAAAAAATAAGCTGGGCATGGTGGCATGCACCTGTAGTCACAGATACTTTGGAGGCTGAGGCAGAAGGATCAGTTGAGTCCAGAAAGCCAAGGCTGCATGTGAGCCGTGACTGTGCCACTGCACTCCAGCTTGCGCGACAGAGTGAGACCTTGACTCAAAAAAAAATCATCATGCATTTATTTACCTATTCATTCACCCATCTTTACTCAGCACCTACTGGGTGTCAGGGACACAATCCCAGACCTTGCAGATCCCCCTAATGTGGGGGGAACTGGCACTAAATAAATATGCACAAGAAAGTACATGATGCCAAGCTGCCATGGTTACTTTGAAGGAGAAAAGTGTTGGGAAAGTGGGTCCTGGAAGGAAGGCAGAAGCTAGCCTTAGGCATGAGGGTAGGAGGTTCAGGAAAGGATTTCTTTTTTTTTTTGAGTTGGAGTCTCACTCTGTCGCCCAGACTGGAGTACAGTGGCCGCTCCCGGCCACCACAGCCTCGACTTGCTGGGCTCCAGCGATCCTTCTGCCTCAGTCTTCCAAGTAGCCAGAATTACAGGCATGCGCTACTGCCGGGAACCGCAATCACTAGTAAAAGTAAGGTAAAAGGGACCTGAAAACAGGAAAAATGCCGGCTGGGAGCAAGGCCCCAGTAAAATGTGGCCACGACGGAGGCAAAGCCCCATGGATCCTGTTGACGGACCTTTCCTAACTTTGAAGGATTGCATGCATAGGCTTGAGAATATTCCCTCTTTAATTGAGATAATAGATGCGCAAATGGATGATGGCATTTGACAGCAAAAATTATACATAGGCATAATGGAGGTGAGATTGTAGCAAAAAGGGTGCCCCTTAGAATGTGCAAGGATGTGGAATTAGCAATAAACCTATGTATAAAAATGTAAAAAGGGTTCAACAGCAAAAATTTCCCCCCTGAAGGGACAAGGGAATGCAAATTTTGCAACCTTTAGCTAAAAAGGAAAAACAAGTACTTCCTCACACCCTTTAAAAGTAACAACATTGACAGTTGTGATTGATGAGGGAGTGAGAAACTGAGACAGAGTATCGCCACAAACAGGTGTTTTTGGGAAAAACAAGTCACAGACATGCCTTTTGATTTAAGAAATATTATAATCTAATTAGAAAGAAGGTTAAAATTAAAGTAAGGATTAGAATTAAATAGATAGCAGTTATAATTAAAAGATAAATGTTTATTATAGATGTAGGTACTAGTTAAAAATAAGGAATAGGAAATAATTAAGTTTTAAGGTAAACTTAAAATTATATACACTTAATGTAGGTTTAAAATTAAATATATTTAGGATTAGAAGTAAGATTAGTTTCATATATAAGTGTAGATTTAGACATGTGTCGTTTAGAAATATAAAATGTAAAATAGGTGATAAGAAAATAGCAAGTAATATAGATAAGGCAATTAGAATTAAGAAAGTTAAATTTTTAAATTAATAGTATTAAGAATTCGTAGTAGGTAAGATAAGAGTGGTTATATAAAAGAAAAAGCAAGTCAATATATTGCCGCTAAAAGTATATATAAGGGTAGAATTAAGAAAATAGATTAGTAAAGGAAAAGAAATAGAATAGCGAAGGGAAGAGATTCAGGTGACCTAGGGGTCACAGGACATGGCTGATAAATTGGCAGCTGGTATTTTGTTACACCACCTGGTAGCAGGAAGAAACAAAATGAAACTTGTAAAGGTCAACTTCACCATAAACAAAAGAAAAAAACATGATGCAAACACTTAATGTGTAACATGGGATACATTTTGTGGGTAGAGGGGTCAGTAAAAAACTATATAAGCTTGTAAGAATTGAATAAAAATTGGCAGAGTCTTGAGCTCTCCCCAGGAAGAAGGATCCTGTCGTGTTCGTCTTTTCTTTTTCGCCGCTTGCCAATTCCCCCGTCTCAAGCCCTGACTCTCTCCTGGAGCTGGACTCCAGCACGCTACCATGCCTGGCTCATTTTTTGATTTATTGTAGAGATGAGGTCTCGCTGCCTAGGCGGGTCTCGAACCTGCGGACTCAGGCAATCCACTCACCTCAGCCTCCCAAAGGCATGGGATTACAGGCTGAGCCACCGAGCCTGGCTAGGAAAGGATTTCTTAAGGAAGAAACAGCACATAGGTCCACGGGTAGGGCTTTTTTTTTTTTTTTTTCTCTTTTGTTCATTTATGTGGCCCTATGAGCCTAGAATAGGGTACGGTGCACAGTAGGCGCTCGAGAATATTCACTCACTGAAGGAATGAAGGAAAATTTGTGTGAGACCTCAGGCATTGGTCAGAGAACAGGAGTGAAGAAGAACCTACCAAGCCCAGGGAACCTAACACCGAAAGCCTCCACGCAAGACGCCATACACCACGTTCTGAGAACCCAAAGAAAGTCAAAATGGTTGCAGCACAGTGGGCAGGGGAGAAAGGCAACGAGAAGGCACCAGAGCCAGGGTACGAGGTGGTCACACAGGGCCACGCCCACCACAGAAGGAGCTGATTTGGGGAGGAGAGAAGGCGAGGTCTTTCCATTTTACAGGAAGTCCTGTCTGTACCTTAACGTGCCCATGACCATGGCAACTGAGCACAGCCAAGCCCTGCTCGTCTGAGAGTTTGAGAATGGGCTAGCTCGTGTTAGGGATGGCTCAAATAGTGACCTCAAGGTGGGCTCCTGTGACTACCAGGCTGGACACAGGGAAGGGGAGGGATGGGATGCAGATGTCAACATCTGTGGTCACAATTATTAGAGATATCTGTCCTTTATCTAAGAGACCTCCATGCTCTTCTGATACCCCTTCCTTTGCCCTTTTTCTTTCTTTTTTTTTTCTAGATTAGAAAATATCATTTATTTAAAAGTCAAATAGAGAGAGAGAGAGAAGATTCCCCAAGGTGGGGGAAGAGCCTCTGTCCCTTTTCAAAGATAAAAATAAAAAAAAGAAGCAGAAAGAAATATATATGAAATCAAACGAAAAGGCAAAATTCACTTTGGGAAAATGCCCCTCTGAAAGGTCTGTTTTCCCATGTTGTCTGTCTCCTTCCTTTACATTTCTAGAGGCCACGCCCTTATGAATGATTTGCCTGGCTTCTTTTTCCTGTCCACCTATGTCTGAGTTGGGGTGAGCATCCTCATCCAAGCATGTGGCTCACAGAGCACAGGGTGGTCTCTGAGATGCACAACCCCTTGAAGGGCAGAACTCACAGTGTCCTAACAAGTCAGGAATGCGGGATGTGCACGGTGGCAGGGAAATATTTGGGCACATCAGAGCCTTCCATCGGCCACACGGGCTGCTTCTGCTTGACTAAAACATAGAGTCAGCTTCGTACAGTTGTACAAGGAGCTCCATGCCTTCTGCCCCAGCTTTGGCCATTCAAGCACCAAAGCTTTTAGGGGACCAGGGGGCTAAGAGGTACGGTCTAAGAGTTCCCACGTCAACTGCTTCTTTTTCTTCCTTATTGCCCTGCCCAGCTCCTTCCTTTAATTTGGCAATGCTATCCACCATATTGTTTACAATATTTATAACTTCAGCCTTCCATGAGGTTGTCAAGAACTCCTTTTATAAAAATCTTTCTAAGAGCCTATCTGCTTTACAGCACTTACAGCAAATGGGCAAGTCCATATGGATACAAACAATTATCTCTCGAGAAAAAATGGAAAACGAGTCTGTCCATGTCCTCCAATGACTATCTTTTTCTACTTTGTTTCCAACTGCCTGGAATATTTGCTTTCCTATTTTTTTTTTTTGACTTTTCCATTTTTCCCTTGAAACAAAGAGAGAAGCCGGGCACAGTGGCTTACACCTATAATCCCTTTGGGAGGAGGAGGCGAGAGGACTGCCTGAGCCCACTGGTTTGAGACCAGCCTGGGCAACTTGGCAAGGCCTTGTTTCTACAATATGTCAAAAATTAACTGGGCATTGTGGCGTGTGCCTTGTAGTTCCAACTACTTGAAAGGCTGAGGTGGAAGGATCATCTAAGCCCAGCAGGTCGAAGCTGCGATGGCTGGGAGCATGCCACAGCACCTCAGCCTGGGCAACGAAGTGAGATTCCAACTCAAAAAGAGATGAGGAGAGGGAGAGGAGAGGAGAGGAGAGGAGAAAACAGGGGAGGGGAGGGGAGGGGAGGGGAAAGAAAAAAAAGAAAAGAAGCAAAGAGAGAAACCTGGAAGGGGAGTTGGAGCTAAAATTCTCGAAGTCTGTCTTTGCTCTGAAGGCTCCCATCCTAAGCCCTTACAGTGATGGTAGCCATGAGGAGGAAACAGGCTTCACTGGTGACCAGCCCCACCAGAAAGATCCGAGACTGCTTTTGTGTGTATTCACTCAGTACTCCACTCTGTAGCACATTCCTCTGACTACCATTTCAGAGTAATACTCCTGAACGTCCTCTCACTTCCAAAAGGGATCGCTGCTCTAAGTCAAGGACTCCAAGTTAAAAGTTGGACGCAAACACAAGAGGGGAGCAATGAGGGATAAGGAGTGATAGTTAGAGGACACCACACCGGCTCTGGGCTCAGACAAGCCTGGGTTCAAATCTTGATTCTGCCATTTGTGAAATTATGGCCTTCATCAAGTTACTTCAGTGGCCCGATCTGTAAATGGGCATGATAGCACCTACTGCACAGGTAGTGGTGATTGTTAAACAAGAGGATATGTGTGTGATGTTTAATAAGTGCCCAGCAGCTGGGAGTTTTTGTTTCTGTGCTGTAATTTTTTATGTGCATGTTCCTAGGCAATAGTTCTAAGGATATGACATTCAGCACTGTGTCTTGGGTTGGCTTCTGGCAAAACAGAGATTTGGATACGCTTATCTGCCTTTCCTTTCTTCCGCCAGGCCTTCTTCTTCAGCCCAGCTTTCGAGGAACCTGGGTCCCCCCTCCCATCACCTGATGTCAAGCCTGCCTCTCAGCAGTCCCTCTCTTGAAACGATGCTGATAAACTAACTCACACTGAGACAGAGGGGACAGCCACTGGCTTTCCACATGACCATAATTACTATGTGACCATATCTGTTGAAAGAGTATGGACTTTGGACTCTTCCACACCTGGAGCCTGGCTCTCTGACACAGTACCCACAAGACCTTGATAAAATTATTAACTGCTTCAAGCTTCAGACGCATCACCTGTGACACAGAAATGCTGATATCTATCTCACAGCATTACTGAGAGAATTAGATGGGTGGCTATATGCCAATGGTCTGGAACTTTACATATTCAGAGATTTTTTTTTTTTTTTTTGAGTTGGAGTCTCACTCTGTCGCCCAGACTGGAGTGCAGTGGTCACTCCCGGCCACTGCAGCCTGGACCTGCTGGGCTCCGGCGATCCTTCCGCCTCAGCCTTCCAAGTAGCCGGAATTACAGGCATGCGCTACCACACCCAGCTGATTTTTTTATTTATTGTAGGGATGAGGTCTTGTCAAGTTGCCCAGAAGGGTCTCGAACCCGCGGGCTCAGGCAATCCATTCACCTCAGCCTCCCAAAGGCGCAGGATTACAGGCTGAGCCACCGAGCCTGGATTTTAAAAGGTTCATTCTTCATACAATTTCATGATGGCAGAATTTTATACATCAGTGGCATTTCCTGTCAAGTAAAGGATCATTTTGAAGCATGAGACACCCAGAGACTTGTTAAATTATACGACACTAGTAGCCTTTCTACAAATAGGTGCTTTGTCACTAGAATTCATTCTGACCCTGCCAGAATCAGCACTATCTATCCAAAAAGCTTTCTAATTAAGGTCTCCTCTATTGAGTTTCTTGAGAAGGCCTAAGACCAAAAGGCACTTTGGTTAAGGAGAGTGTACAGTTCTTATGGAAAACAGTATAAAGGTTGCTTAAAACATTAAAAACAGAACTACCAAACCAGGCGCAGTGGCTCAAGCCTGTAATCCCAGTACTGTGGGAGGCCGAGGCAAGAGGATTGCCTGAGCCCAGGGGTTCAAGACCAGCCTGGGCAACTTGGTTAGACCTCGTTCCTATAACAAATCAAAAAATTAGCTGGGCATAGTGGCGCATGCCTATAGTTCCAGTTACTTGGAAGGCTGAGGCAGAAGGATCACCTGAGCCCAGCTGGTTGAGGCTGCAGTGGTCGTGAGCGTGCCACTGCACTCCAGCTTGAGTGACAGAGTAAGAGTTCAACTCAAAAAACAAAACAAAAAACAGAACTACCAGAAGATCCAGCAATCCCACTTCTGGGTATATATCTAAAGTAAATGAAATTAGTATATTAAAGAGATATCTGTACCCTCCTGTTCATTGCCGCACCATTCAAAATAGTCAAGATATGAAAATAACCTAAGTAACTGCCCATCGACGGACAAGTAGATAAAGAAAATGTAGTATACACACACAATGGAATATGATTCAGCCATAATTAAAGAAGGAAATCCTGCCATTTGCAACAACATGGATGAACTTGGAGGACATTATGCTAGGTGAAATAAGCAAGGAATGGAAAAACAAATGCTGCATGATCCCACTTATAAGAATTGTAAAAAAGTCAAATCCATAGAAGCAGAGAGTGGAACAGTGGTTTCCAGGGGCTGCGGGGCAGAAGGAGTAAGGACATAGTGGTCAAAGGGTATAAACTTCCAGTTGTAAGATGAACAGGTTGTGGGGATTGGTCACTGTACTCCAGTCTGGGTGACAAAGTAAGACTCCAACTCAAAAAAAAAAAGAAAGCTTCGACTTCCAGTCCCCCAGATGCACGGCTGCCTCCTGAACCAATGAAGAAGGACCGGATCGCAAACATTCCTGGAGACTCTCACCCAGTGGCTCATGCCTCGGGACCTGACGGCCTCATTCATTCCTTGAAGAATACTGATTGAGCATCTACTCCCTTCCCAGTCCTGTTCAACTGGCAGGCATGACATTGCGGTCCTTCCCTCAAGGAGCAGCCAGCCTCCTGGGCAAGAGCCAACTGTAAGTAAATCACCACCGCCCTGGACCTGTAGTCACAAATGTGCGAAGGGCAAACTTATACGCATCAACTCACCTACCCCAAAGCCTGACACTTATTCATATGCTTTTTTGAAAAGTCTCCAGACATTTGGTTATCTTTGCCATGTTTGCATGCTGAAACCACAGAATCTCAAAGAGGCAGCAGGCTGGAGATGCAAAATTAAGAAAGACACCAGATCCTTAATATTCAGCACAGTGCATGAACTCTCAGTTTTGGAAGGACAACTGGCATGTATCATTCCACCCACAAAACAAATGCATATGAAGGAATATGGTGATGGGATAATCTCTAGAGAGAGGCCCAAGAGCAGAAGTCACTCCCCCAGCATGTGCAATTCAGCCTTGTGTGTAGCTTATGGTTCCTCTGGGTTTTTGTGAATAGTCAGTCCATGGATCCCAACCCTGCAATTAAGTTTGGGCTTCAGTATAAGACCTGACTTGGAAGCATCCATAGGCAAGAAACAAAGTCAGGCAAGTATCTCTGAATGCTTTAATATCTTTTTTTTTTTCTGAGTTGGTATCTCACTCTGTTGCCCAGGCTGGAGTACAGTGGCACATTCATGGCTCACCGCAGCCTCTGCCTCCTTAGCTGAGGCAATCATTCCACCTCCTCTTCGCTTCCCAAGTAGCTGGGACTGCAGGCGCACAACACCATACTCAGCTAATTTTTTTTTTTTTTGTAGAGGCAAGGTCTCTCTATGTTGCCTAGGCTGGTATGAAACTCCTGAGCTCAAGCAATCTTCCTGCCTTGGCCTTCCAAAGTGCTAGGATTACAGGCATGAGCCACCTCACCCAGCCACGCTTTAACAGCAATTCAGAATCCTGCAAGACTTTGCCTGCTCAGTTTGATGACAGATGGAATGAAGGCCACAGCTCTGTTTTTCTCTGCCTCTATATATCAGCCTATAGTGTGGATGCCTGTGAGAAATCTAATCTGAAACGACTATGCTGTTTCTACTCCAATTCCAAATTCTACTAATAATGAGCAGGTGACTGTTATATGCCAGGCACAGTATTAGGAACTTCCATAAGCCTAACCTCCATCTCTCTTTTTATTTCAAAAGCTGTTTGTAAGTACAGCTAAAGGTGCCTGAATTATAGACCGCTGGTGATCATCCGTGTATCATTTGGGGAATTTTGCAAGAGATATATAAAATATTTTGCACCAAGAAATGATCTGGCCATAGTTTCAGATTCTAAAATCTATGATCAGGGCCAAGAGCTGCATGCCAACCACTTACAAATTATGAGATTAAAAATCATTAAGAATATTATGAATAGCTATAATAATTCTTGGCTCTGCTTACTGCCATAGCCAGAACATCAGAGCATGGTCAGAGGTCATGGAAAGGGAACAGATTAGACAAGGAAGGTCTCTGTTACAGAGCACCCTTGGAGTTTTCCAAGGCTATAAGTCACCTAATGCCCCTGTGAAGAAATAGTGACAATTTTTTATTTTTTGAGTTGGAGTCTCACTCTGTCGCCCAGACTGGAGTGCAGTGGCCGCTCTGGGCCACCGCACCTCGACCTGCTGGACTCCGGCGATCCTTCCGCCTCAGCCTCCCAAGTAGCTGGAACTACAGGTGCGCGCTACCATACCCGGCTAATTTTTGATTTATTGTAGAGATGAGATCTCGCCAAGTTGCCCAGGTGGGTCTCGAACCCACGGGCTCAGGCAATCCACTCACCTCAGCCTCCCAAAGCGCAGGATTACAGGCTGAGCCACTGAGCCTGACGACAATTTTTAACTTGTCATGTAATGCTCATCTCTGCCATTATTTACATGCTCGTCAAGTATTCTGTTGAACTGGATAAAATTGTCATTTTTATTGGTTAAAAAATGGTCACGTATTGATATATAGATATAGTTCTATCTATATATCAATATATCAGGAATATACTTCCCCACTCCCTCCCCAAGGGCTAGAATTAAACTGTTGGGCGATCATAAACGTAGACCACTTCCTAGTCATTCATAAAGGAAGCAACTAGTAAATCCTGAAATGCAGAATCAAACTCCAGCAAATCATTCTCAAAGGAGTCCCACAAGACTGGTTATGCAAGGCATGAGAAAGAAAAGATGAAGTCAGAAGAAACACTCCATCCGAAAGTTAACCCTTCAAGGCCCTTGGTTGGGGTTAAGGGTTTCTTCCGTACAACCCCGTCAGAGAAACACAGTGGGGCTGAGGAAGGCTTTAATTCCAAGTTGACTCATCTCAGATCTCTCACGAAAGGTCAGCACTAGCAGTTCATGAGTGGAAACCCAGGGTGCACACCCTTTTCCTCTTCAGGGGAAAGGAGGAGAGAGAGGAGATTCTGGACAGATTCTGCCCTCTATCCATCTCTCTGTAACTGTACCATGTTCATACCCATGTGGGATGCCTTCTCATCCATGACAGCTACTCAAGTAGGAAGAGTCAACCCATCTCAAAAGAGTCATCATAGGTGGAACCATTAGAAGAGATTTCAATGGTGAACAGAGGAATTAAGGATACCAAATAAAGCCTAGGGAACTATGGGTTTCTCGGGACTCTGTGGCCACCTTTGGGCAAGGTATTTACTTAATTTCTCTGAGTCTCAGAGCAATTTCTCCTTTCAGTAAAATGGGGATAATTATCCCTTTCTTGAAAGTCTTAGAGAGGCCTCGCCAGGAACTACTATTTGCACTCTCACAAAACACTGGGCTCTACCTGTTCCTGTATGTTATTACTTCATTTACACTGTATTTTTTTATCTACCCCTAGGGAAGGTAGGCATTACTATCATTTTTCAGACAGGTAAATGGAGGCATAGACTATCTAAGTGTCTTCCTAAATCACAGTTATTAAACAGCAGAGTTGGAATTTGAAGACCAAATTCTGTAAGCTGTGAGGCCCTATAAAAACAGGTGTATTGCCGGGTTTGGTGGCTCAGCCTGTAATACCACACTTTGGGAGGCTGAGGTGAGTGGATTGACTGAGCCTGCGGGTTCGAGACCCGCCTGGGCAACTTGGCAAGACCTCATCTCTACAATAAATAAAAAAATTAGCCGTATGTGGTAGCACACACCTGTAGTTCCAGCTACTGGAAGGCTGAGGCGGAAGGATCACCAGAGCCCAGCAGGTCGAGGCTGTGGTGGCCGGGAGCGGCCACTGCACTCCAGTCTGGGTGACAGAGTGAGACTCCAACTCAAAAAAACAAAACAAAAACGTGTATTAACAGCCACAAGCTGTTTAACCTTACTGGGCACCATTTGCCACTCACAACATCTCTGTCTCAATATGGGTGTGATGGGAAATTCATCATTAAATACTCACTGAGTATCGCTCAGGTTGTTAGGCAGTATGAGCAGAGCTTTGCTAGAATTAGAAGGAAAAACATAGCTACCTATTTGGTCATTTTCCTTGCCACATCTTCAGTAGTGTGGTCACTGCTACAAGTAATCAGTCCATCCAACCAAATCCAACAGTTACACCAAAAGGATAAAGAACACTTCAAGCCGGGCTTGGTGGCTCAGCCTATAATCCCGCACCTTTGGGAGGCTGAGGTGAGTGGATTGCCTGAGCCCATGGGTTCAAGACCCACCTGGGCAGCAAGACCTCATCTCTACAATAAATCAAAAAATCAGCCGGGTGTGGTAGCACGTGCCTGTAATTCCAGCTACTTGGAAGGCTGAGGCAGAAGGATCGCCGGAGCCCAGCAGGTCGAGGCTGCGGTGGCCGGGAGCGGCCACTGCACTCCAGTCTGGGCGACAGAGTGAGACTCCAACTCAAAAAAAAAAAAAAAAAAAAGAACACTTCACAGAGGAAGGAGTGACTTCCTTGGGGAGGCTATTTAAGTTCTTCTATAGTATTTTTTAATCTTTTTATTTTTTGAGTTGAGGTCTCACTGTTGCCGAGGCTGGAGTGCAGTGGCACAATCATGGCTCACTGCAGTCTCCAACTCCTGGGCTCAAGTGATCCTCCTGCCTCAGCCTCCTGAGTAGCTGAGACTACAGGCATGCACCACCACGCCTAGCTAAGTTTTTTTTTTCTTTCTTTTTTTTTTTGTAGAGACAAGGTCTTGCTATGTTGCCTAAACTGGTCTCAAACTCCTGGGCTCAAGCAATTCTCCTACCTCAGCCTCCCAAAATGCTGGGATTATAGGTGTGAGCTACCACACCAGCCATTCTATAGTATCTTAAATCTTCAGGAACAGGAATACTCTAAATCAATGAAAGCATTAATAGGTATTAGTTCCAAATCAAAATGCTCCTAAAACAGTGATCTTTCAAATTGCCATATGCCAGTGTTAGGATTCCTGAGGAAGCTCACAATACTTATAAGAACATAATAGTTTGGGGGTCAAAAACCTCAGATGTGTATAGAGAGATAGGCAGGTAACAGATGAGTAAAAGAGGCTGGGTACAAGACAATAGGGAATGGTGGAGATTGCGACAAACAGCCCACATCTACCTAAACAGGGCGGCGGCTACCCAGTTTTGCCAATTTTTATCTGTGAATTGCCAACCCATGGGACATTTTTGTGACGTATATTGGTTTTTACCTAACTGTTGGCATCTGTTCATTTTTTTGTTTTAAAGTGTCTTCTGGGACCTCAACTTAGCATTTTGACCAATCATTCTCTACCCTCTGCTTGTGCGAGGACACTGGCATTCATCTATGGACCAGTTCCCAACATGCAGATGCCATAGGCTGACCATGCCTTACAAAGTGCAAACAGGAATTCCTTGTTAAGTTCTACCTCATGGAAACGTTTTTAAAACAAAAGACAAAAACCACACATATTCCCCCCCACCCCAAATACCCCTTTGATGCTAGGCTGAAATGTAAGAACTCCATGAAGACATGTGCAGAGAGGTGGATCCAAGCCCGAGGCCCAGATGGCTTTTATATAAGCCACAATCTACATGGTTATCAATCACCATCCAATTTCTCTTTCAGCTCAAGAATTTGTGCCTCCCTCCCTACTCCCAACCTCGGTCATCCTTACGTCTGTCAAGCACCGTTGGCCACTCAGCGCCTCCGTCCCAAGGCAGGAGTGATGGGAATTTCTTCATTAAATAGTCACCGAGCACCGACCAGGTTGCTGGGCAGTGTGGGCAGATGGGCAGAGGCAACACTGCCTTCAAAGAAGTTCAGAGTAGTGGATACAGGTGGTTAAGAACAACATGCTAAAGGGTTATCTCCCAAAAGTTCAGGCCAGACATGGTGGCTCACGCCTATAATCCCAGCACTTTGGGAGACCAAGGTGAGAGGATTGCCTGAGCTCACAGGTTTGAGACCAGCCCGGGCAACTTGGCAAGACCTCATCTCTTCAATAAATCAAAAAATTAGCCAGGTGTGGTGGTACACGCCCATAGGTCCAGCTGCTTGGAAGGCTGACGCCGAAGGATCACCAGAGCCCCGCAGGTCGAGGCTGTGGTGGCCATGAGTATGCCACTGCACTCCAGCCTGGGAGAAAGAGACTCTGACTCAAAAAAAAGAAAAAAGAGAAAGTTCAGTGGAGGAAACCATGAGTTACGGGGGTTAAGTGAGCCAGAAGGGGGGAGAAAAGGTACCTCAAACTCCCTCCAGACCACGGCCACCTGCACAGTTCAGATCCTATCGATTTTACAACATATAAAAGAATGCCTTAAGCATCCTAGCCTTCCCAAAGCAAACAGATTTGCTCATTCCAATTATTTTGTCCAATTTAAACTGCTCCTTTAGAAATATTAATTTTTAAGATTATAAACAACTAGCCAGGCTCGGTGGCTCACTAATCCCGTGCCTTTGGGAGGCTGAGATGAGTGGATTGCCTGAGCCCATAGGTTCGAGACCTGCCTGGGCAGTGAGACCTCATCTCTACAATAAATCAAAAAAAAAAAATCAGCTGGGCGTGGTAGTGCATGCCTGTAATTCTGGCTGCTTGGAAGGCTGAGGCGGAAGGATCGCCGGAGCCCAGCAGGTCGAGGCTGCGGTGGCCGGAAGCGGCCACTGCACTCCAGTCTGGGCGACAGAGTGAGACTCCAACTCAAAAAAAAAAAAATTAAAAAAAAAAAAAAAGATTATAAACAACTTTACAAATGAATATATGTTTAAATGTATGTTTGTACAGTCATCTCTCTCCCACCCAAGAGGCTTTTATTACTTGACTCGAACACAAACATGTCACACTTGGCAAAGTGTGGTCACCAGGCCAGCAAAATCATCATTATCGAGAAGTCTGTCAAAAATGCAAATTTTCTAGTTTCCCCCAGACCCAGTGAATCTGAAACTCTGGGGCTGGGGTCCAGCGATCTGTGTTAATAAGCTCCCTAGAGCCAGGAGCAGTGGCTCAAGCCTGTAATTCCAGTACTTCGGAAGGCTAAGGCAAGAAGATTACCTGAGCCCAAGGGTTCGAGACCAGGCTTGGCAACTTGGCGAGACCTTGTCTCTACAATAAAATAATAATAATAAAAAAATTAGCTGGGCATGGTGGCATACGCCTGTAGTTCCAACTACTTGGAAGGCTGAGGCAGAAGGATCACCTGAGCCCAGTAGGTCGAGGTTGCGGTGGCCGTGAGCCACTGCACTCCAGCCTGGGGGACAGAGTGACGCTCTGACTCAAAAAAAAAAAAAAAAAAAAGAAGCTCTCTGGGTGTTTCTCACACACATTAAGGTTGGAGAACACTACTACCAGAGGCTTTGCCAAACCCCAAACACAACACTATTTCTCTTATTAATGAAAATAACGGTCATTTTGGTGTCTTCTCATACATCTTTATGACTAAGTTAAAATGTAAAATTGTGAGAGAAGAGACTGAATTTGAGAGAATCTTTTGGCTGAGAACAACTCAAATTTCTTGAATGCATTTAAAAGTATATAGTGCATTCAAACTATTAAAAATTTGATGTGTAACGTCGCTCTCCTCTCCTTGGAATTCCTGGATAGTTGGACCATTTATTGTTTAGCTTTTTCATCTGAGAGAAATCAGCTGAGCACTTCTAACATATCCAGCCCTATGCCAGGTGCTGGGAATATGGAGATTTTTATTGAACTGAAAGAGATAAAAAAACCACTATTCATATTACAAAGCTTTGATGTTATTAAATGGCATATAAGATACGATAAATCTCTCATAAAATTTGCTTAACTGTCATGTTAATTACAAGACAAACACACATTAACTGGAAGATACAGTATCTACTTGTGAGTGAGTTTACACTGGCATCAAAAAGGTCCAGGAGACACTAGCATTCATTTCCAATGACTTAGAGGAAATGTACTAGCTTCTCCCATAACAGTGCCCTATGTGGGGCAGCCCACAATGTGGACACCATGCTGGGAACAAACTACGTGGATCTCTGTCCTCCACATGCTTCCCTACAATGATCTGCCTTTTTAAAAAAGTTTGTCTTCTTTTGTTTATTTCAATAGCTTTAGGAGTACACGTAGTTTTTGGTTATAAGGTTGCATTGCACAGTGGCGAAGAAGTCTGGGCTTGCAGTGTACTTACCACTATCACCTGTGCACATGGGTAACCGATAGGTGACTTTTTGTCCTTCCACCCCTTACTCCCCTTCCCCTCTAACTCTCCAATAATCTGCTCTGAATGTACAGACGGCAAAAGCCCCATTCTGAAGTGTTCTAACGATGGAAGAACCTTCCAGTAAACTCAGAATGCCAAAAGAGATCCACAATTACAGCAAAATGAGCCTCTGCTATAAACAGCTTAGTCTCTGATTCAGCCAGTTATTTTGCTTGAATACCAGAGTGTATTAATTTTCTATTGCTGCTGTAACAAATTAACCACAAACTTGATGACTTAAAACAGTACAAATGTATTATCTTACAGTTCTGGAGGTCAGAAGTCCAAAATCAGTCTCAATGGCTAAAACCAAGGAATCAGCAGGTCCGCATATTCTGGAGGCTTCAGAGAAGAATGTTTCCTTTGTTTTTTCAAGCTTCTAAAGCTACCTGCATCCTTGGCTCAAGGCCCCCTCCTCCATCTTCAAAGCTGGCAGTGTGGCATCTTCCAAACTCTCTCTCTCTCCCTCTCTGATTTCGCTTCATGGAAGCCTGGCTCCAGAGTCTTAGAGATGGTCACATCTCTCTCTCTCCTTCCCGCCTCTCTCTTATAAGGTTACTTGTGATCACATTGGGCCTGTCCCATCTGGAAATCCTTAATCACATTTTCCAAGTCTCTCTTGTCATGTAAGACAACATATATACAGGCTCTGAGGATTAGGACACAGACACTGTTGGGGTGGTTGGGCATTGTTCATCCTATCTCACTGGGTGCTTGCTTTCTAAATATGAAGAAATCTTTAGATGCACAGTAGTCGGGAAATATGTAACTTGTAAACAGAGCAGGGAACGACCATCCAACATTCACCCATCATGAGCCAGGACGAGACTAGGTGCTCATTCACCCTCACAAGAACCCTAGAAGGCAGCTTCATCATGACCCCACTTTTCCAGGTGAGAAAAAGACTCACAGAGATTTGGCTGCCTCGCCTAGCACACATGCCCAGTTTGTGGGACCCAGGTCTGCCAGATACCAGAGCCCATGTTTATATTTCTGCCCATGATAGAATCTGTCCTTTCTATGACAGAATATCTCATCCAGAGTTTCCGCCTCTACCTATATGAGGGGCTATGGTTACAAATGCCACACTCAGTCTTTCTTCTTCAGCCAATTTTCTAATATGTAGAATTAGTGGTATAGGAGTGGAGGGAATAGACTCTGAAGCCAGGCTTCCAGGGAGCAAATCTCAACTTGCCACTCACAAGCTATGTGAGTTTGGGCAAGTTACTCAATCACTCTCTGCCTCAGTTTCTCCATTTATAAAATAAAAATTGTAACTGCATCTGCTATCATAGAGTTTTATGAGGACAAAGTTAGTCAATACAGATTAAATATCTGAAACGGTACCTACTTGAAGTATTCGCTATGTATTATTATATAAAAGCACTGAAAGAGAGTTGGGGACAAAGGGTCTACAGTAAGAGGGAAAGGAAGAAAGGGTCTTTATCATGACCCACAGCTCTGACAGAGTGCATCACATGGCATCGATTTAAGTTTTCATTCTTTTTAGTGGAAGAAATAAAATGTGTTCCTCATTCTACAAGACGGTTACGAGAACGAGTTAAAACATGTAAGGCACTTAGAATAGTACCTTTATTTTCATCATCAACATTAATAATCTGGTAGTCGCTCAGTATGGTAGCTTATGCCTGTAATTCCAGCACTCTGAGAGGCTGAGGCAGGAGGCTTGCCTGAACCCAGAAATTTGAGCCCGCCTAGGCAACACAGAGAGACCTTGTTTCCACACACACAAAAAAATAAAAAAAATTAGCCAGGCATGGTGGTGCAAGCCTGTAGTCCCAGCTGCTTGGGAGGCTGAGACAGAAGGATCTCCTGAGCCAGGAGGTCGAGGTTACAGTAAGCTGTGATCATGCTACTGCCTTCCAGTCTGGGTAACAGAATGAGACTCCAATTTCAACAACAACAACAACAATAATAATCTGGTGGCTGTGAGGATACCTCAAGCAATCTGAAAGAACTCACACAAGTAAAATTTAACATGACTCCTGAGAGGAATTAAAATTTCCTGTTTGAGCCCTCTGGATAAACCAAGGAAGAAAAAAATTAAGAGAAGGAAAGAAACTTCTAGGAAAAGTGCTAAATATCTACTTCTTAAATCCCATAAAGAACATCCCAATTAATACCCAGTCCTTAAACCAGTGCTCAGCTGTAGATAAGGAATCTGAATAATGGTATGCTACAGTCCCCAGTCACACAAACACATTCAGGTCAGCTCCCTTCTCAGTCTTTCTGTCTGTCCATCTATCCATCCCACATCTACTAAACACCTACTATATGCCAGTCACCTCAATGATAGGTGCTTTGGATACTCAAGTGAAAGACACAGTATCTCCTTCAAGAAGACAAGTAAACAACCACAAGAGGGTGTGTTATGCTAAAAGTAGGTACCGGACACCTGGGGACACAAAAGATGACGGGCACCTGAGGACAACTCCTTGAAGAAACAATTGACCTGAACATTGAAGTTCACATTGTCCAGGAGGGGGCAAGCAGAGGGTCTCCCCTGGCAGACTGAAAGTACAAAGGCACGTGAGGAATATGCGGCCTTCTGGGTGCACCACAAGGTATCTGGTGTGGCTGGGGCATGAAGTTTGAGTGGCCCAGTGGCAGGACAGGATGGTAACTTGATCTCGACGAACCTTCTATTCTGTGCTTTAGAGTAAGAAGAAGGAAATGGGGAGGGGGTGAGAGTTTTAAACATAAGTGAAGGGGAGAGAGACAGACGTGGAGGTTGCTGCCATCTTTGAAAGCATGAATGATGGCCCAAAGCACAAGAGTGATGGTGGGTGTGAAGCAGCAATGCTTCGGTTGACCTTGGCCCTGGACTCTTTCTACTTTGCTTCCACTTCTAGGGGGCTTGTGGACTTCTCTTCATTCATTCTTGATTCTGCAACATGTGTGTGCCCTCGGGGCTGTGTAAAAATAGGCCCTGGGGCCCAGGGAAGAGGCAACTCAGCTGCCCAAGGATCTCAGATACTCCCCAGGCATGTGGCCAGTTTTCTGGCAGCTGCTGGGGGGGGCTCAAGGTCACTGGGCCTGGAAACCTGATCCCGCTGCAGATGGTCTTCTCCTGGCCCAGAGGGCTCAGCAGAGAATGTGGCCAGAGGTACCTGGCGCCAGGGCTCTTCGAGGCCATCTCAAGGGGCTGGCTTTCACCAGGGCCACCTGCCCTCGCTTCAGCTTTGGCATTTCCATCAACAGGTCAACTCAGGCTCTTTCCAGAAATATCCAGTCCTCTCCTTGCTAACCCTCAGTTCTGCTTAACTTGTTCTGCTGTATCCAAAGATGACAACCAGGGATTGGTGAGGAGGAGACCATCTGTATGACTCCCCTTCTCTGTCATGGGGCAAATACCACATTTCTAAAACAAGATAGACTTGGGTTTGGGCTCCAACCCTGCCTCCTCCTGGGTAAATAATCTGGGGCCAAAAGCAATCTTGGGAATCCTCATGCCCCGTGTGTAAACCATGGACAATAATTGCACCTACATCATACGGCTGTTTTGGAGAGTAACTATAACTATGGCAGCTCTTAGCACATAGCCTGGGACACAGCAAGTACTCAGAAGATGTGACTCTTCTCAGTGAAGTGTCAATCTAGCTCTATGAGGAGTTGTTCTTTTCTGTACTTCCCAGGGGAGGAAGTGAGGTGCTGAGGTCAAGAGGATTACCCAGGGCCACCCTGTTACAATGGGACTGAATCAAGGTCAAATGGCCATACTGCTCTGAGACACACATTCTCTCGGGGGGTTTCCTTTGAGCCCAGCACTATCATCCAGAGAGATGTAGGTATACAAATAAATGCAAGCCCCACTAACAAGCCCCCATTAGAAGGTGGTGCTGGCTATTTTGGAGGCATACCTGTTTCTTTAAAAATACTGAAGTCCCTTGAAAAATCATCCTAGGAGTAACATCTCTGTGGCCTTGATGTAGACTATCTCGTGGAAGCCTTAAAACCACCCTGTGTGCCAGGTGCTCTTACTACCCCTATTAGAGGAACTGGTCCCAGGGAGCTTAAGGGACACACCCATTCCCAAGCAGTCATTCTTCCTGGCCCATGCTCCCAGCTAGAATGCCAGGTAGCCTGTAGGGGTCAGAGAGGAAAAAGGCCTAATTCCACTGCTTCTTTTCCCAGAGGAGCCAAGACTGAAGAGGACCAGAGGAAGGCAGGCTGGGGCCAGGAACAGAGTGGGAACCCGACGTGGCCCCAGGCTCCATTGCACTGCGTGTCCCCAGGGTATCCCCAGGTGCTGACCTTCTGTAGGGCACAGCTAAGGTGGCCCTACCCTGGACCACCTGCCCCTACTTACAGCAGTGATTCAACTCTTATCACATTCACAGCTTCAGTGGGACTTCACGGAAGCTTTTATTTGGGGAAAAGGGAGAGGTCTGTTCATGGTGGAGGAGTTTGAAACCCACAGCCCTGACCTTCTCTGTGTCTAAACTCAGACTCCTACTGTCTTGGGAACTCCAGAACTGGCATTTTCCATAGAGCTCCCTGAGGGGTCAGGGTGAGGAGCAGAACTGTGCCCTACCAGCAGGGGCACTGAGCCTGGGGTCTGTGGAAGTCCCAGGGGCACACCGGCCAGCTCTGGGGGACGTGATTGGCTCAGACTCGATGCAAACTTCTGGGATACGTGTAATTTAGGGGATGGAAAGCTGGTGGATTGTCAAAGGGTTCTGTGTTCCCCCAAACATGAATGACCACTAAAGCAAATCACCATCATCATCACAGATACTTCCATTCAGTGACTGCTGATTATATGCCAGGACAAGGGGGATGATATCATCACTTACCTCAGAGGACTGTGGGGAGGATGTTTGCATGGCACTTAGAAACTCACCTGGCAAAAGGCAGACACTCTGTGAGCTTTGGCTATATTTTATCACTTCAATTATGATCATTCATTATGAATACTTTCATTGCTCATTAGTCTTCACGAAAACTTTATGAGGTATGTATCATTATCAATCCCACTTCAGAGAACAGGAAATCTGAGGCTTCAAAAGGTTAAAGAGTGAGCTTAATAAGGCCGCAGAACAGCGGAGAAAGAACCGAAACCGGGTCAGGCTGGTTCCCGAGCTCAGGCCGGCCCTCAGTCCAGAGGCCCAAGGGAAGGGAAGACTTGCTGAAGAAGCCAGAGGAAGCAGGGGCCTGTGTTGGGGGCCAGGCCTAAGATCAGATACAGGGGGAAGCGGGCCTGGGGCTTTTTGTTGAAAAGGCAAGCAAGCTTCCCTAACTTTGCACCTCTCCTAATCAACAACAGAAAGCCAAGCCGCTTAAAATAATAATGATTTAAAAAGAAAATCACCCCCTGCTGCTGGCTATTCCCAGGCTCCAACGTGAGCCAATGCCTGGAGTACAGTGGGTTCACTAGCAAGGCAGGCTGCCCCAGCACCCACTGGCTGAGCTCCAAGCAATGTTTTTCCTTCCAAACGAACACATAACTCTGAGCACACCACTTGAAAGCCAAAGAGATGCCCCCGGGTTGCCATGGCAATGTGAAACAGACAAAACATTTCAACCAGCTCTGACGCACACACACACAAACTTATTTAAGGGCCAAGGGGAGGGATTTGGTAGGGGAGAGGGGGTGGGGCAGGGAATGTTGTTTCTAAAGCTCCATCTCCAAGGATTTGGCCCAGAAGCATCTAGATCAGATAGAAGCGGGCAAAGGACTCCTTAGAAAAAAGCTGAGGCTGGGCTTGCTCCTGGGATGGGGAAACCACTGCCGTCCACTCTGCTAATTGTTCCTCATCACGGTCCCACCCTATGAGGTTTCAGATGTTGATAGAAAAGCATCAGGTTGAGTTCTGGGCACGGCACCTCAGTATCTCACCTGAAAGGTGTAACACCGGTCCACAGCAGAGTCAGGAGGATCAAATGTGCTCACAAACTTGTAAACCTCAAATCACTGTGTCGAGGTGTGTGAATGCTGACATTAAAAATATCAACAGCCATGTCCACCTGGGTAGCGTTTTCACTTACCAAATCCCATGATTGAACTTCCATCCCCAGGCGTTGGCCGCCTTGAGGGTCCTCCTCTAGAAAACTCTGTGCTGGTGACCACTGGAGGTTGCTCCCCCAGATGCAGGAATCTGGGCAATGATGGAGCAGGCAGGAGGCTTAGCCTGAGTCTGAAAAGGCCTCTGAGCCTTTGAGTCTGTCATACTCTGGGCCCATCTGTCTCCCACCTTTTACCCCTGGCATAGTAGAGCAGAGGGTTGATACAGCTGAAAGGCTGGCAGAGCCTTACCAGACACCATGTGTGGCAGTCTCATACGATCAACAAACACACATCTGCAAACCCTTCCTCTGAGGGACCCAGGATACTCTCAGGTAAACACAGTGTCCAGAAATGGGTTCCAGGCCTGGGACCCTCTTCTGCCCAACATCCTCCTGTGGCGAGCCCTCTGCCTTTCAGGACTCATGCCCTTTAGAAGTTATTCTGGGCCATTGCCTTGCTAGACTCTGGTGTGGCCAAGTGTTCTTTGAGCTATGGCTGTCGCCATGCTTCCCGGCTTTGGCCCCCTCCCCCACCTTGGGGAGAGACGAATCTTCTTTCTCCCTTCTCTCTCTAATTTACTTTTAAATAAACTTTTCTTTCTTTGCAAAAAAAAAAAAAAAAAAAGAGGTTATTCTGAAAGCTCTCTTGCCCAAGGGGTAAAATGCCACCCCCACCCCCAGTGAGTTCTACCTTGCACAGAGGTCTATGGGAGTGACTGCAATGTTCTGTTGCGTGAATTGTCCTCCGGTCTCTTGCCCACTCAGCTCTGAGTTCCTTAGGGCAGGGATCACATCTTGTTCACCTGTGCGTTCACCTGTACTGGCCTGGTGCCTGACATTCGTAGGCACTCTATGACTGTTCGTTGATTGACACTCTCAAAGTATGCAACATCAGGCCCATGTCTATGTGTCGCTGCCCCTAGAATTCTCTAGCTTCTCTTCCACAATGGTCTGCTTTCATTTTCCCATCCTCTGGGAAGAGAGCAAGACTTGCAGCAGAGCCTGGGAGCAGGGGTTAGAGTCGAGAATGGACTGCCTGGGCAGCCAGGTGAGTGAGGAGGTATGAAGGGAGGGAGGAAAAGGTGTCCCCTTCTAGGACTTACTCCCCCTGAAAGCTCACGTGCCCAGCCACCCTTTAGCTGCGGACACGAATTGACTCTTGGAAACTGGGATAGCACCCACACCACTCCTGCTTGAAGCAGAACTGCTATTTTTTGGCTCCGTTATTAAGGGCCCTGAAGGTGCTCTCTCTGTTTCCTTAGGGAGTCAACATGTTAACTCCACGCTCGTTATTTTCAGTTGAGTCAGTTGCCCTTCCAGCAGCGTACAGTTCCCAAGTTCCCATCTCACTGCGTGTCATCTTCCTTCTGCCAAAATAATGCTCTCCGCATACCTTTCCCTTTGGCCTCCTACAAACAGGCAAGATTTAGGAAACCACAACAACAAATGTTTCTCATTGGCCACCCTAAATAAAGTCGACTTGGGAGGTTAACCACCTAGGAATCTGGAAACGGTGGCTCACACCCTGTGCCATGTTCTCCAATGATACTTACCATGAGCAAAATGCTTTAACTCTGTATGCTCGGGTAAACACACACAGGTGTCCTATTACCTGGAAAAATACCCGTACCTGTCTATAAGAACTTCCTGTGTAACCTGATGAGTTCTGCCTTATGGATGTATTGTTTTGAGATGTAGGAACAGTGGCCTTCTCGTCCTTATCATCCTGTCTAATTTCCGACAGAATGGAATGACTATGGTTCATAAACTTTCCTGGAGTCGCATCTGTGTGCTGAACTGTTCTCTGCTAGGTTTACCACAAGACCATGTCTGCCTCTCCACCCCTAAACTGGAGCTAATTAATGCAGACAATTATAGAATTTTATGTTTTTGTGTTCTAAAATAAAAAACACAATTCACACACACACACACACACACACACACACACACACACACACACACACAATAAAGCACCAGCATAACAGAAAGAGTTACAGAGAAACCATAAAACTGCATTGGTGCTATGTTCCTATTTATAAATAACCTATTTACATATAGAACTAAAGAACATATAGAACTAAAGCTGCAAAGAATCTGGGGTGATGACAGGTTGAGCACCCCAAATCCAAAAATCCAAAATACTCCAAAATTTGAAACTTTTTGAACAAGACATGATCCTCAAAGGAAATGATCGTTGGAACATTTTGGATTTTTGGATTAGGAATGCTATAAGTATAATGCAAGTATTCCAAAATCCAAAACATTTCTGGTCCTGGGTATTCCAGATAAGGGCTATTCAACCTGTAGTTTATAAGCTTGAAAGTGGACTTGAACAACAAGCAACACCTCCAACAGAAGGGCAGGAAATACAAATGCACCAAATTGGGATAAAAGGTTGACTGCCTTCAAATGTCAGTTACATGTACCCATTACCATGGACAGGGACAACGGCATCAATATCCTGAAGGGAAATAATGCATCTCTCATGTGAAGATATAATTGCATGTACAAAATGCTTGCACTGGCCAGGTGTGGTGGCTCGGCCTGTAATCACAGCACTTTGAGAGGCTGAGGCAAGAGGATGCCTGAGCCCAGGGGTTCAAGACCAGCCTGGGCAACTTGGTGAGACTTTGTCACTACAATAAGTCAAAAAATAAGCCAGGTGTGGTAGTGTGCACCTATAGTTCCAGCTACATGGAAGTCTGAGGTGGAAGGATCACCTAAGCCCAGTGGGTTGGGGCTGCGGTGGCTGTGAGTGTGCCACTGCAGTCCAGCCTGGGCGACAGAGAGAGACTCTAACTCAAAAAAAAAAAAAAAAAAATGCTTGCACTAAAATTAAGTCTTCTATCATGCAAATTTTCTCAATTATTAATACACTAGACAGCTGCAGTAGCTGTAGTAAAAATAGCAGCCAAGCTTTTCCAAGAGTCAAAGCAGCCATGAGCTGTCTGCCTGGGGACTTTCCTATGTAAGGAATGGTTGGTCTCTGGATCAAATAAAAAGAAACAAATCCTCCAGTGAAACAACACAAAAGGAAAAATTTGTTTCAGAATGTAAACTGGAAACTGACTCCCCTTCCACACACACTGACCTCTTTATAATAGAAAAGTTTTGTGCATTAAAAAAAAGGTTGACTGAAACAACTGTCTATCTGACCAGCTCATTGGGATAACAAACAATTTAGAAAATTAAACAGCCAGCCCCAGGCATGTCAATCACTCTGGCATATCCTGAAATGAGACCTATCAAATTGTGCCAGTTCTAAGGGGTGGGGTGGGGCTGGTCAAGCAAATTGTGCCTCTTTCTGGAAGCTAATGAATGTCCAGTTAAAAAAAAAGTTGTCCTTAAGTTGCTACCTTCATATTTTAAATAAGTGTTAGCATCATCTAAATAGACTCTGTTAATACACATTCTGTGTGTATTCATGCTTGAAGATTATTTCGAAGGGCAAAACTAAGCACTTAGAATATCACAAAATCAACGTTTTATGAACTCAACATAATCATGAATTTTAATTCAAAGATGATGTGCAACAAGAACAGATTTTTAAAGATTAGTTTATGCTTTTTTTTTAAGCTATAATATCAGAGCTTAAATGCATCATGCCAGAGAGAATATCACTTGTAAAGGTTATACTGAGAATGGTTCAGATGTGACCATACATTTCACATTTCCTGTCACAGTTCTGATTTAACATCATTCTAACCTTTAAAGGCAGTCCCACCCCATACCCCGGTTTCTGTTAGTAAGATACCATCTCCTCATCTGTGCCTCAGCACCATACACAAACACATACTGTTATGGGACTTGGGGGTAGCAAAACCAGTCACAACAGTTCAAAGTTCTAAACACACGTATGTTTGCACCAGTTCTGCATAATTTGTGTCTAAGAGCAAGGACAATATTTCATTTTCACTGTCTCACAATCTACATAAAAATCACAGTCATTTTTCAATAAATGCCAACAAATGTCAGAGAAGCACAGCATGACTCCTTGGAAATGGTTGTGAGTTTATTAATATAATCCCCCAGAGTAAAGCATCTGGTGTGAATGCTTTCAAGATGGTCAATATCATTTAGAGGCAGGGTTTGCTAACAGAACACACACACACACACACACACACACACACACACACACACACACACACACACCCTAGGCACCACTTACCATTTGCGATCTGTTCTTTGGACAGCCATTGATGTCTTCAATCTTCTCATTTGCTGGAAAAGAAAACACAAGTCAGAAAAATAAATCACCAGGGAAACACTTTCAGAAGTGATGTTTAGGACACTGGAGGCCAAACAAGTCCTAAGGCCCCTACTAGGGTTTGTCCAATCAACGCAGGCATGTGAAATGCTGAGACACATCTAGCAAGCTTCAGGACTTACTCATCGAGCTGCCATCCTCCAGGGACAGCTGGGGCAAGGTCGTCATTTCACACAGAGACAACTGTATTGACGACAGTCTTGGAGTGAGGGGGCACTGTGGAAATGCTTAGAGACTGGGAAACAGAGGGAGCTCTTAGAAAGGCAAATGCAACCACAGTCTCCCCCAAAAAGATGGATCAGTCCAGCTATGACTTGGCTCCCAGAGGCAAAAAGCACCGATTAATGCATCTCAGCCCATCTTTGGCCAGAAACACTAATGTTGCTTTTGTCTATCCCAATACTATTCCCAAAGCAGTGGGCAAATGGGGAAGATGAGAGAGTGAGACTTAAAAATGGCTTGATCAAGGCCACATAGAACATCCAAGTTAGATCAAGGAACATACATCTGACGTCATAACAGTACCTAGCTACTCCAAGAAGTGATAGAAAGAGGTTGTGCTGATTCAACAGGAAATCAAGTGCTCATACAAAAAAGAACCGGCCAGTTTCTCAGAGTGAATGTAGTTCATCCTAAGTACAGAAAAATCCCTGGGATATTCACAGCCTAAGATATCTATAGACAGATTGCATTTGAGAACACAGCAGCACAAGAAAGGCAGTAAGAACACTGGTTTTGGAGGCAAAGGTACCCCAGTTTGAATCCCAGCTGTAGAGTTTCTTGGCTGTGTGATCTCAGCTATGTCACCCAATCTCTCTGGGCCACAGTTTGCTTATCTATAAAATAGACCCAATACTACCTACTTCACAGCAGAAGCTTTGAGAATTAGATGGTATGATGCCAGTAAAATACTTAGCACAGTGCCCCAGTGCCTAGCACATGGCAAGCACTCTTTATTTTATTTTATTTTATTTATTTATTTTTGAGTTGGAGTCTCACTCTGTTGACCAGACTGGAGTGCAGTGGCACGCTCCCTGCCACCAGCCTAGACCTGCTGAACTCCAGTGATCCTTCCGCCTCAGCCTTCCAAGTAGCTGGAACTACAGGCGCATGCTACCACGCCCGGCTAATTTTTTATTTATTGTAGAGATGAGGTCTCACCAAGTTGCCCAGGCAGTCTCGAACCCGTGGGCTCAGGCGATCCACTCACCTCAGCCTCCCAAAGCGCGGGATTACAGGCTGAGCCACCGAGCCCGGCTAGCAAGCACTCTTTAAATGGTAGAATCATGAAACTAATAATGTATATTATCATCTATGTAAAATAAATAAAATAAAATTTTTCTTTTTGATGTCTCCATCTGAATTAAGCTCAGAAACTCTGCTGGGACTCCATAGTAAAGAGCCAAGACCTGGATTCCTCTTTAAGCCTTTATAAGCTACCTCTCCAATCCCAGACTCCTATACCCACGCCCTCAGGAGGGTAAGGCATGCTCAGATCTCTGCTCTCATGGCACCCTATACCTGCCTCTGTTTCCTTCTTAATCATCTAATATGCTATTCTCCTTTTCTTATTTTCCCATTGGGAGCCTGGATGAAATGTAGAGTTCATTTTTCACATTTGTATCCTTAGAGTTCAATAACTGCTTGCAAAATTTAATTCCAGAAAACATCATATCAGATTCTTTTTTTTCTTGGGTCAGGGTCTCACTCTGTCCCAGGTTGGATTGCAGTGGCACAATCACAGCTCACTGCAGCCTCAATCTCCTCGGATCAAGCAATCCTTCCACCTCAGCCTCCCAAGTAGCTGGGACTATAGGCGCATGCCACCATGCCTGGCTAATTTTTTAATTTTTTTGTAGAGACGAGGTCTTGCTATGTTGCCTAGAATGGTCTCAAACTCCTGAACTCAAATGATCTTTCCACCTTGGCCTCCCAAAGTGCTGGGATTACAGGTGTGAGCCTTCATCAAATTTTTAATAAATATGATGCCTAAAACGTCCATGAAGAAAAAAGCCACCAGAAACTATCTGAAAGGAATAAGTGAATCAAAGTATCCCAAGCCTCGAAGATTTTAGAAAGCTGAACCATTATCGCAAATTGGATTTATTTTTTCTCTAGTGTTTCTACCTTAAGAGAGAAGTAAAAACTAAGAAAGCAAGCTAGCAGCAGGAAATTGCTTAAAAATCTAATCACTGCAAGACAGTCTGGTTCGTGTATATTCAGCCTAATCTACCTTCTTTAGAATTTGCTAAAAGTAATAGATGTCTATGTTTATGACCCACCTGGGAAAGCCAGTTGAGTTTTCGCAACTCTGCTTAATGTAAGAACACTAAAACAGGCATTTTAGAAAGGCTTACTCCCAAAGAGGTACCCTGAAAAGCACATAAAGGTGTCCAATGAATGGAATACACAAGTATTTGTTCCATTCACCAGAAAATATAAATGGCCAGAATACATTGCCAGCATGCACACTGTATAAGAACAGAGATTCTTATCTGTTTTGTTTCCTACTAGAATCCCAGAGCTTAGGACAGTGCCTGGCACACAAGAACCACTCAGTTAATATTTGTTGAGAGGGACTAAGAAGGGAGCCTTCTGAGCATCTCAGTGACCCAAGGCTTTACCGACCATTTCCAGGCAGCCGTCCTCCCACTTGTAAATACATACTAAAGATGAGAAAAAAAAGAGAAGACTCTTGCCAAACAGCACCCTTTCATGGGTGGGGAATGATGGCAGGCATGAACTCTGAACTTGGATTTTGACACTTGAATTGGAGAGAATAAATATGTGGCTTCTGAGAATCAAAGACGATTCAAGTGTTTTCCAGTTGGACACTTGTGATGGCCACAGTCATAAGTCATTGGACTCCAATCAATACCCAGTTCTGCATCAGGTCATTGGTGCTCATTATAGAGAAGGAGGGATAACTGTGATCCCAAGATGTCACCTGGAAAATTTTAAAGATTCCTTATATAGAATCTGTATAATGAAACCAAAGGGGCTGATCTAAATACTCAATTCTTTTTCATGATCTGTCACCTAAACCCAGGCAGGTGTCTCTAAACTCAAATACCATGGCTCCTGCAAACAAAATGCCGCCATTTTGCAATAGTCAAAATAAATCGACAGGCGGAGTCTTCTTATGAGCAATCTAAAGAGTTCATGGGAAGAGTTGAACCAAATGACTAAACCAAGCCCCAAATCCATGTTTTTGTTTTGTTTTGTTTTGTTTTTGTTTTTTGTTTTTTTGAGTTGGAGTCTCACTCTGTCACCCAGACTGGAGTGCAGTGGCCGCTCCCGGCCACCGCAGCCTCAACCTGCTGGGCTCCGGTGATCCTTCCGCCTCAGCCTTCCCAGTAGCTGGAATTACAGGCATGCGCTACCACGCCCGGCTGATTTTTTTTTTGATTTATTGTAGAGATGAGGTCTCGCTGCCCAGGCGGGTCTCGAACCCGCGGGCTCAGGCAATTCACTCACCTCAGCTTCCCAAAGGCGCGGGATTACAGGCTGAGCCACCGAGCCCGGCCAAATCCATGTTTAATAAAAATACAAAACACGTTCTAGGCCTCCTAGTTTGCAATTTCATATCATTTAGATATTTATCCTTTGCTTAAATTCCCAAGAACTCCTATGGCTGTCACAAATACTTAGAGCATTAATAGCTGCTCTGATTCTGCTGGTAAGAAGGAAGAGTTTGGTCTTCAGAGCCAAGTTTATTAGTTCAGGGCGGGGGTGGGGATTGGCTGTATCCCAAAAGCAGACAATCAAAGAAACAAAGGCATTTGTCCACAAAGTCCTCAACTGTGATTAAAACTGGCATCCTAAGTGCCAATGGTAATTTATTTATCCCAGCATATTTCAAGGCATTCTTAGCCCCACGAATACGGCAACAAATCTGCACACAAGGTGACAAGTTAGTGATTGGAAAGCACCAATGCACTTTTTGAATAAAAACGGTGGCATCACGTGTTACTTTTCGAAAGACCTCCATTAAAGAGTCGTGACATTTCAACAGCCTGTGCATCTATGCACTTAACCATCCCTGGCAGTTGGCAGCTCTGCCAATGGAAAGAGAGAGAAACTAGCTGCCCAGAAAGGCACATGAGTTACCCAAGGTAACACAATGGTAGCAGGTCATTGACAGAAAGAAGGCCTGGGCCTACACATTGTCTTAATTTCCTGGTTGCGTTCAGAGGTAGCCCAAATGGCAGTGGAAATAAACAGCCATCAGTACTTCCCACTTCTAAGGGGAAAATCTTTCTCCCTCTCTCTTGTTGTTTCCTCTTTTTCTCAAATCCTCTTTTGTTCATCCTTTCCCTCTCTCTCTCACCCCTTCTCTCTCCTTCCCTCACTTCAACCTCTTCTGGCATCTTCCCTGAGTGAAAGCAATATAAGCACAGGAAGGAGGCCTGTCTCTCTGTCTTGATTCCTGCTGTTTATCCTGGCCTCGTAAACCTTTCTAATAACTCATGGAAATGGCACCGCCATGGGCTGGCAGGCAACTGCTGACCTCAGGCAACTCATGACACAAGAAGATAATCACACTAACAAGAAGTTAACACCGAGATCCAACCCTCAGACACCAAAAGAAGGTCCTAATGGGACTTGCCTAACGGCAGAAGGCAATGGTAGAAAAATGTGGGCCCCACACAATCCTAACTCCTAAGAGGACCAGCTCCAGGGGTGCCTGGGATGGATGAAGGCTTAGAAACAGCACGTGGGAAAAGCATTTAAGGTTGCCCTTGAAGTCACATGCCTGATGGCCACTCTCAGCCTGGAAAACCACGCTTCAACCACTGGCCTTTGTTCTTAGGCTAAAGTCTAGAATTCCCTGTCCTGTACCTGCTAACCCTTCCCGGTTTTGCCCTCTGGCACTAGCTCCCAGCTTCTCTCCACACTATTTCCTCCTCCAGAAAGGCCCTCCTTGACTGCTTCACCTACATGATTCCTACTACAGTTTGAGGTCTTGGCTTATAGGTAAATTCCTCGAGGAACCATTCATTCCCTGACTCCCACCCTCCCACCACCCTTCCTCCATCATGGGTCAGGTTTCACAAAACCACAGGTCCTTATCCATGACACACCACACTCCTCCTGGGTCTAGAAAGGGACTGTCTCTTAAAAGGGAAAATCTTGCTGCCTGCAAGTTTTGATGGTGCTTCATTTGGATGTGTTGTCTTTTTAGCTTTTCATGTTGAAATGGCTTCAAACTTACAGAAAACTGACAGGAATAGCACAGAGAATTCCCTCAAATGCTTTTCTCATACAACTTCACTTATTCTCATTTTCTCTCCCTCTCCTCCCCTTCCACATATCATCTTTTTTTTTTCCTGAACCATTTTGGAGAAAGCTACATGGATAATGGCCTTTGTGTCTTATGTTAAGCGTGTATTTCCAAGGAACAAGGATATTATCTTCCACGGTACAATTATAAAATTCTACAAATTTAAACATTGATTTAACTCCAATATTCCAATTTTATCAAATGACTCAAAAATGTCTTTTAGAGCATTGTATTCCCCTGTTCAGGTTGTGGTCCAGGATCATGTGGTGCATTTATTGTCATGTCTATTTAGTCTCCAAGTTTCTCAGTCTTTCTTTGTTTCTCACAGCACTCACGTTTTTTTTAACAATACAGGCCAGTTTTTGTTTGTTTGTTTGTTTGTTTTGTTTTGAATAGAATGTTTTATGATGTGGGTTTGTCTGAGATTCCTCGTGATTTGTTCCCTACCCCTGACTGGAGTACGACACGATGATGTGTGTTCCTCTCAGGCTATGGCATCAGAAAGCACATGGCCTCTATCTGTCCTTCACCGGCGATGTCATTCTGATTACCTGGTCACAATGGGGTCTGGACACTCTCCTTAGTAGTTATTCCCTTTTAACTAATAAGTAAGCAGTGGAGAGAGACTTTGAGACCATGCCAATGTCCTGGTCCTTACCAAGCTTCCTCCTCTAGAGTTCGGCCTCCAGTGATAATTCTTGCCTTAACTCATCTCTCTCGAAGGCTGCACCCCCCCAACATTTCTCACCAGTGTTCTCCTATCCATTGACATATCTTCTCCTCTGTTTGTAGCATTTACTTATTATCAGGATAGACTTGTGCCTTCCTACTTTATTCAAAGGTAGCAATCCACAAATGTCATCATTTATTTTGATGCTCTCACTGTCCCCAGATTGGATTGTTCCTTGTAGCCCAAGAGGGCAGAACTAGTACTTACAGAGAGACACCACCAAGGGGGCATACCCCGATTTTGACTTAATGAAAGAAGATACAGCTGCAATGCTCTGAAAATGTCCTCCCAAAATTCATACACTGAGGTTTAGTCCCATTGTGGTCACATTTGTAGGGAGAGCCTTTGGGAGGTGATGGTTAGGTCATGAAGGCAAAGGCTCAAGGGATTAGTGTCCTGCTAAAAGAGACCCAAGGGAGCTTGTCCATCCCTCCCACCTCGTGGGGACACAGTTGAGAAGATAGATCTCTGTGAATCAAGATGTGAGCCCTCACCAGACCCCAAATCTGCCAGCACCTTGATTTTCCCAGCTTCCAGAACTGTGAGAAGTGAGGGTCGGTTGTTTGTAAGGCATTCTGTGGCATTTCGTTTTAGCGGACCAAACAACTAAGACAAGAGCTTTTGAAGGATTCCAACTCTCCATCATTAGAACTAGTGCTTGAGAATGCAGTAAGCTGCCCGTCACCAGAAGTAATTAAGAGAGGCTGCTGACTACTTTTTTATAGAAGCAATTCATGCATCAGGCTGGGGCTTTTAAAGGTCCCTTCTGAATCTGACAGTTGAGAGCTGCTAAGGAATCCTGGAAAGGAGAATGGTGTGCCACACTGTTTAGAGGGACACTAAATGCTGAAAAGGGGAGATGTCCAGTCTACCTACTGGAAACGATCCAACCCACACTCACAGTCAATAAAATTCTTAACCCTAATCTTCTCAGCTTTTCCTGAACATCGCTGCACTCCAGGCACTGTGTTAAATGTTGTGAGCCCAGAAAGGAAGATATCTCAGACCCAGTCCTAGAGAAGAACCAGGCCCAAGGCAGCAGCCAGAGGAATGACAGAGGGAGGGTCTTCCAGCTCTGTCTGGGGCAGCCAGGAAAGGTCTCAGAGAGTAACTGACTTTTCAAGAATGAGTAGGAGCTCATCATTCAAAGAGCAAGTGCAGCCACTAGAATTCTGGCCAGCACAAGATGGAGTCATCAAGACTCTAATTCTGGAAAAATTTGACATAAATATATATAGATATATACATATAGTTATCTCTCTATACGTACTATATGTGCATATCAAGTACATGTTTGTGCACAAAAATGTATCTTTTTACATTTTCCTGTTATGGGCACATGTATGGGGAAAAGCATGGGTTTCACAAGCAAAGGGTACAAATGGGCAATAATTTTGCTTCCTGGTCAGAAGATGCAGCCCTGAGTCAGGTGTGGTGATGTGTGCCTGTAGTCCCAGCTACTTGGGAGGCCAAGGCGGATTACTTGAGGTCAGGAGTTCAAAATCCACCGGGGAAACATAGCAAGACCCATCTATGAATAAAGAAAAAGAAGAAGAAGATGTGGTTCCTGCTTCCTTCACCAAGAGACCTATGTTCACGAAATACTCTGAGATTAAATGCTCTGAACAGCTGGTCATGGTGGCTCAAGCCTGTAATTCCAGCATTTTGGGAGGCTGAGACAAGAGGATTGCCTGAGTCCAGGGGTTCGAGACCAGCCTGGGAAACTTGGTTAGACCTAGACTCTACAAGAAATAAAAAAATTAGCTGGGTGTGGTGGCTCTCACCTGTAGTTCCGGCTACTTGAAAGGCTAAGACAGAAGAATCGCCTGAGCCCAGCAGGTCGAGGCTGTAGTGGCTGTGAGCATGCCATTGCACTCCAGCCTGGGCAACAGAGTGAGACTCCAATTCAAAAATAATAATAATGCTCTGAGCTGGCTGATAGGCAGACTAGGAGAAAAAACACATGGCAGACACCTACATTTGCTGCCTCCTCACTCTTCTTCTCCTGGGTCTTTGCTCTCCACACACAGCGCAGAGGGTGGAAGTCCTGGCATGCACAGTCAGGGGGAGAGTTATATGCTGACATCTGGCCTTGTGTGGGGAGTCTCTGGCCAAAGAGACCCTCTCCCTATCTCATCTGAATTAATTCAGGAAAGCAGCCTCCTGAGTGGCAATAAAAACAGGACTAGTGGCTGAGCTCAGTGGTTCAGCCTGTTACTCCAACACTTTGGGAGGCTAAGGGAGTGGAATGCCTGAGCCTGCAGGTTCGAGACCAGCCCGGGCAACTTGGCAAGACCTTGTCTCTACAATAAAATAAAATAAATCAGCCAGGTGTGGTAGCACACACCTATAGTTCAAGCTACTTGGAAGGCTGAGGCAGAAGGAACACCGAAGCCCAGCAGGTTAACACTGGGGCGGCTGTGAGTGTGCCACTGCACTCCAGCCTGGGCAACACAGTGAAACTCTGACACAAAACAAACAAACAAACAAAATGGCACTGGCTACCTTTTCACAGCACTATGTTTGATAAACTCACAACATACATGCTACCGTGTGCCTATTCTCAGCCCAAGGCAGACATGACTAATCTATCACATCACACTCTGACACTGACAGCAAGACTTCATCAACCTTCTCTACATACATTTCCAGGCAGCTGCTGCCAAGTGCTATCCAGGAGCAGAGCATAGTTTCCAAATGTATTTCATATTTGATACCTAATTTGAATTTCCTGAGTCTGCCATAAGATCAGACAAAACCAGCATGGCAAACCCCATTTTAAAGATGGAGAAAAAGGCAATAGAGACAAAGTAACTCTTCTGGGATCCATCTGTTGGGAGAGATGGAGCTCAGACAAGAAAAAGGCCTATCATACAATCCTTGCCACGTGTTCTCTCTTGCTGCTTGTGCTGAAACCTGAGAAGGTTTTGAGCAGAATTAGTCTGCATAGCTCCAACACTCAGTCAACGTGGGCCCACATGCATGATGTGGCCCTGCTGAGATGGACTTCAAAACCCAGCTCATGTGTAAGTCATATCTTCCACGAAGACCCTGCCAAAAATTGGTACCCCTTCTTCTGAGGTTCTGAGCTTTCCATATTTGCTCTTTATTCCTAGCAAGGCGTACAATGCTGGTGTGCAGTAGGTGCTCAATAAATGGCTATTAAGCTAAATCAATGAAGAGTGGCAAAACCCTGCACCAGGGGTAGTGTCTCTGGAGGGAAAAGTGATACAATACAGCAGAGCAAAGAACAGAGGCTTTAGAAGCAGACAGACCCAGGTCAGAATTACCACGTAGACTAGTCATCTGTTATTGGACTACTGAGCCCTGTTGGGGCTCGATTTGTACATCTGTGAAATGGGGAGGAAACTACCCCATTCTCAAAAGAATGTTGAGAAAATAAAATGAGTGAAATGTTTTAAAGAGCTTGGTGATAAAGAATGGGAGAAAGAAGAGGAACCAGAAGAAGAGGAATATGGCAGAGAGACTTTTTTGGTGTCCCCTAATAATGGCCACCCTCTGGTATTCATGTCCTTACACAATCCCCTCACTTCGAGTATGGACAGGACCGGTGACTTGCTTCTAAAAGAATAAGACAAAAGTGATGAGCTATCACCCCCACAATCATGTTACATTATTTAAAATTCCATCTTGTTAGCAGTCTTTCTCCAGAAACTTCCTCCCTTGCTGGCATTGAAGAAATAGGAGGCCATATCAGAAGGCCCATAGGGTAAGGAGCTGAGAGCAGCTTTCAGGAGGTGACGGTGGCCTTCAGCTGATAGTCAGCCAGAAGTCAGGACCCACAGTCCTCTCACTGCAAGGAAATGAGTTCCTCCAACAACCTGAGTGAGGGTAAAAGCAAATCCCTTCCCAGTCAAGCCTCCAGATGAGAATACAATCCTGGCTGACAGCTTGACTGCAGCCTTGCAGAGGCACCCAGCTAAGCCATGCCTGGGCTACTGATGCTCAGAAGCTGTGAGATAATAAATATTTGTTATAAGCAGCCATGTCTATGTGTGTGATCATCTGTTATATAGCAACAGAAAACTAATGTAAGGAGGAAAAAGGAGAGAAAGAAGAGGACCAACGGCAGTTAGTCTAAAGAAATCAATCATAAGACTGCAGGGAAACTTCTCTCTCTTTGAGGAGCAGCGGCAGTCCAAAAGTTTCAGCTAAGGCCAACCTGCCTGTGTTTTCAGGTATACTCTCTACAGATGTGAGCAGATCTCCAACTATGAAAGTTTCCTTCTCATGCCTGAAGGGTAAGCAAATTTACTGCAGCAATACCCACTAGAGGGACTGGTGCTCCTTCCCTCTCCCTACACCCCCCTCCCTTGGCATGACTCGCTGCCAAGGCTACCAGTGACAACAATCAGCTTAATGCCGTCTAATTGACCTCCCGCCTCCTCAGTCTGCTCTGAGCTCTCAGGCAGGCCCATGAGGCGGTTGCCTCAAGGCCTGGGGCAAAGCTGTTGCCAGCCTCTACCGCATGCCTTCCCAGGAGGAAGTATCTCCTCCCAGCACATGGCCAAGGCATGAAAAATTCCACTGCTCAAGTTCCCTTCCCCTCATATTAAAACCAGAACCAACCAGCCCTCTCCGGAGTTTTAGCCTTTGATTTTACAGACCCAATTAGAGTTGGCAGGGTTAAATCAGCCCCATGTTACTTTAAAAAAAATAATGATTCCAAAGTAATCCACAAAACTTAGTACCACCCGAAAGAGGAAATGGGAGAGACAGGAAGACAGTAGAAGTCACGAAGTGGGCCAGAGAGCCCCTTCCACAAACCACCAGCAACTGGCCAGTCTCTCCTCTGAGAGATCAGGATGAAAGTGTTGTGTGTGTGATCTTAACAGGAAAAAACAAAAATGTAAGCAAGAAGCCACAGAACCTGAGTCTGAACACAAAGTCAAATAAATGGTCAGCACATAGGAGAAAAACCTGCCTTCTTCTTAGAGATTTCAGTGTTCCATGCCCCTCACGCCACTTGACTCCCTCTGGGCTGGCCCCACCCTAACTCACAACCCCCAAGGAAAAATCCACTCTTACCTACAACCTGGATGATCTGGGCCAGGAGGACGCCATCCGTCACATCTTGCTGGAGATCCTTAATGAGACGCTTATGGCCAGATTTGGCTAGATAATGGTTGGCCCAGTCCGTGTAGATCTGCAAAAAAGCAAACAGGCAACTTCAGGAAGCCAGCCGGACCCCATCTCAGAGTCTGAGGCAGCTGCTCGGGCAGGACGGTGGACCCCGTCCCGCTGGCGAGCTTTCGGGGCCAGGCAGTGCCATTAAAATTCAGGGCATTGTGTGGGTCGGGCATTCATAACCATAGCTGGGCTTTTGCCTATTGAGAGATCTGCCGTCAGGGCTCAGGGAAAAGCTAAAGAAAGCTTCAAAACATGCAGGGGCCTGAATGGGACAGGGGACACGGAACTAAACAGTCTGCTCCAGAGGGCTTTGAGAGGCTGTGGCACTCCATGCGAGCTAAATCTCCCACACCCCTTCCCGAAGTCTCCTCCACCCCTCCCCATCTTTTTCTCTGTATTGAGAAAACGTATGGGGAGGTTACCACCCAACAGGCATCTCCGAATGGGCCATTTCAGGGGAAGGAGGGCCACTGAGCTATTCGAGTTCTCAGGAGCCTGGGTCCCTTGTAAAGAAGCCAAGTAGGAAAACAGAGCCCCTTCAATGACTCTCGTGTGAGTGGAGTTATTTTTCGCCTCACAATAATTGCAAATGTAATCGGTTTAATTTAAAAGCCAGGCATCATTTTCACTGTTGGGATTCTGTGAACAAAACCTAGCACATTCCAACGTATTTAAACACAATATTGGAGCGCACAGCACCCTGGAGGCAAAGGCTAGGTCACCCACAGAATCAGGAGAGCAGGTCCCCTTGGGGGACATATGAGATCTTCTCTTCCTGGTCTCAGAACAGTTAGAAGAAAAATAAGATTTTCTTCCAAACAGGCCAACATGCACAAGAAAATTCTTGCCTAAAAACCTTTTCCCCAACTAGCAAGGCCAAAGACATAACAAAACAAAAAGCCCCAAGCTACACACATGGGTTTGTGAGCTTGCAGAGGGATGTGTACGTGATCATGGAGGTCCGTGCATATCAGCGTCTCTTTTTTTCAGAGTGATATGAATATATGACTGCTCAACCGAAGAACCATCTTGCCTCAACTACTTAGGAGCAACCGATTCACACACTATGCCATCTGATGTCTTCACCAAAACGATGGAGGTCATCATTCTACCTCCATCAGCGGGCTTGCTCCGTGTGACCATGTGACTCCCAGAGCAGCATTCACGCCCAGCCTGATCCTGGCTCTCACCCTCCGTCCTGTTCTTCCAAAGCCTCATCCAGGGTAATATCACACAATGGTGGCAGCCCCTCAAGGTTTTTGACTTGGGAGCAGGAGAGGAGTAGACGGGCAAAGCTAGGCCCTTCTAGGGAGACAGCATCTCTGGCTACTCCACACAGGGGACCTGAGGGCCTCTTCCTCAGAAGGACTGAATCAGAGCTGCACCTCTTAGTTCATCAAGAGATGAGAACGACAATGCCTGTCCACCACCCACCCACCTAGAAGCTCTGTCTTCCACCGCATTGACCCACAAGCAGAAGAGGCACCCCTACCGTCTGCCTCTATTTCACAACTTAGCCCAGGAATTCAATCCCTAAACCCATACTAGTCTCCTTCCCTGTGACTCCCCAGTGGCCAAAGACCAAAAAATCTAGTAAAACAAGATCATTTTCCATTTGGTAAATGTAGAGAAAATTAAGGAAGTGGACCACCATCTTGGTCATTACAATACCTAACCTGAAATTTAAAAGAGTAAATGGAATTGTTAAGAGGGAGAAGAGGAAGGAAAACAAAAGTTAAGAGGAAAAGGAATTCACAATAGCAAAAACATGAAACCAACCAAGCTGCCCATAGAAGCTGGCCTGGATTTTTAAAATGTGGTACATACATGCAATGGAATATTATGCAGTCATAAAGAAGAACAAACATATGGACTTCGCAGCAACTTGGATGAATTTAGAGTCGATCCTACTCAGTGATCTATCACAGAAACAAAGAACAGAGTACCATATGTTCTCACTCATAAGTGGAACTTGACCAAATTATCATAATACTTATGAGAAAGGGATTGGTAGTAGTGGGAAACTGTCAGGGGAGGGGGGCTGGGATTGGCAGTTGAGGGAAACAGCCAGGGGAGGGAGGGGCACACCTCATCAACAAGGGTACCTGCATGATGAACCTTTGTATACCTAATCCTGAATTGTACCCCACATCTTTAAAATTAAAAAAAAAATTTTTTTAAAGAGGAAAAGAAGGAGACTTGGTTCAAGTCCCAGTTCTATGGGCTCCACAGGGATGAGAACTGGGGACTGTTTTCCTCAATGATGTATCTACGAGTATCTCTAAGAGCACAGGCATATGAGAATTTCTCAATATATACCTGTGGATGGATGAATGACCTCATGTGAGCTACTTAACTTCTCTGACGCTGTTTTCTTATCTGTAAAATGAGATCGATACTATCTACTTGTCAGGTATTATAAGGCCTGAGTAACACAACATATTTGAAAACAGTGCCTTACACGGAGTAGGAGCTTAATAAATTCAGCAAACATACAGTGCCCACTATATATGCCAGGCACTGGTACAGACATTTTACACATTAACCCATTTAACCCTCCTTCTATGAGGTAGATATTATCATTGTGCCCATTATTCAGAGGAGAAAACTGACGGGTAGAGAGGTAAAGTAACTTGTCTAAAGTCACAAATAAATGGTAGAGCCAGAATTAAGACCCAGGATGACTTATCTGGAATCCCTTAGACACTACAATACCACCTCCCTAAATACAAATGTCAATGTTCGTCATTCATCCCTTCCTTGACACCCTGCTGTTGACTCTAGTCTCGTTTTTCTATTTAATGTTCTATTTAATGTTCTCACTGAAAGAATTAAGGAGAAAAAAAAAATCAAAACCCAAACCTAGATCTATCCCTTGCTATCTGAATGCTTTTGGATTAAAAAAGTCACTCAACTTTTCTGGGCTTCAGTTCATTCACCTGTAAGATGGGCACAACAGGGCCAACCGCCGAAGATGGATGTAAAGAATCAGTGAGACACCGTATGGAAGCCCCTGGCCTGACCCACATGGGGGGACTCAGGAAGGAGGCAGCAGGAGAGGCTGGTAAAGAGGAGGGTTCTGGAGTGAACAGACTTGCTTGACATCGAGGCTGCTATGATGCCAATTACCTCTATGCCCTCTGGCCAAGGTGTTCTCATCTGCAAGATGGTGATAATAATACCTACATCATCAGCCATTATGAAGATGAGGTGAGCTCATACACAGAAAGGACACAGGATCTGGCACAGCTAAGTGTTCAGTAAATAAAAGCTGGTAATTCGAAATCTCACTACCAGCACCATATAAAAATGGACTCTCACAAAATCAGTCACCCTGAGAGGGTCTACCCTGACCTCCAGGACACACATGACTCAAGGACTTCTTCCCCTTCTCACGGCAAAATTTCAAGTCTGGACTATCTCCCACCGGGAATCACAAAGGATGGCAGAGTCAGAAACCGGCCAGGCTGGTACCCAGAGCAAGGCTTCCTTCCTAACTAGGAGGTATGCACCCACACTACTCTCTCAAACCCTAGAGGGATGTCCCCTTCCACGTGGGAGGGACCATGAAATACTCCCATGTTTAAAGACCTGGATACCTAGAACATCAGCTACATGACCAGTGGACATCGACAAGGAAACTGCTAAGTGGAAGGAGATATTGGTGCCACAGCTCATCCCTTCCTAGACATTTAAGGTTCTTTAAGAATAGTTGTGCCTCCCAAAATAGCATCCCCTCCCTGTCTGACCTTGGCTCTCACCCTCCATCCTGTTCTTCCAAAGCCTCACCCCAGGTAATCTCACAACAGTGGCAACCCCTCAAGGGGGTTGCCCCCCATGTGGGTCAGGACAGGGACTTCCATACAGTGCCTCACTGATCCTTTACATCTACCTTCTGAAGTAGGCCTAGTTGTGAATAAATAAATACAGGTGAATAAACTGAAGCCCAGAAAAGTTGAGTGACTTTTTATTCAAAAGTATTCGGATAGCAAGGGATAGATCTAGGTTTGGGTTTTGATTTTTTCATTAATTCTTTCAGTGAGAACAATCCAGATGCCCATCGAGAGGGAACTGAAAAAAGAAAATGTGGTACATATACACGACGGACACAATGGAACACCTCACAGCCATAAAGAAGAACAAAATCATGGCCTTTGTAGCAACACGGATGCAGCTGGAGACCATCATTCTAAGTGAACTATCACAGAAACAAAAACCTGAATACCACATGTTCTCACTCACAAACGGGCTCTAAATGTTGGGCACGCGGGCAGGAACAACAGTAGCTGGGCACTGCCAAAGGAGGGAGGGAGGGAGATAAGAGCATACAACCACCCACTGGGCACCATGTCCACGACCAGAGAGAGAGGGCTTGCTAGAAGCCCAAACCTCACCTGCAAGCAATGTACTTATTTAGCAAATCCTCACACATACCCCACAACTCAATAAAATAAAATAATAGACGTACTATCTTCTCTGTCTAATATGAGCGTTCTTTGTGAGTCTATACAACCCAGCAGGACACGAAGGTTGAACGAACTTCTTTCAACAAGTACACACACATACGCACACACAAGGGAGCCATGGTGGGACCATGCAGGTACAAGGTACACGAGACCCTCCAAAGACTGTAGTGGTCAGAAGCAGCTTCGCCAAAGTGAACCTTTCTACTTCAGAACAAAAGCTCATCTCCTTTTTAACCTACCTCCACACCACTGCCAAATGAACCTGCACAGGGCACAGCTCTAATTGTCTGCGCAAACAACCATCAATGGCTCCCAGTTTCCAACTGAATTAAAGGCAAACTCTTCACCCTGTGAGTCAAGGCAGTCTTATCATTCCTCTGCTCTTGCTCAGACTGTATCTGACCCTTGAAGGGGCAGCAGCGTGCATGAAAGCCCACAGGCTTTGGAATCTAGTAGGGTCAAGCTGGCCATTGGCTCTGGGCAAATTAGTCTCTATTCATCGTTCTGTTCCTCAGTTCTATCCTCCATAAACAGAGGATTAGACCAAATATATTATAAGGTGAGAGCTGGCAACTTGCAACTGGACCCAATCCAGCTGACCACCTGTTTCTGTAAACAAAGACCCATTAGGACAGAGCCACAGCCACATCCATTTAGTGCCTCTGGCTGCTTTCAAGATATAAGAGCAAAGTTGAGTGGCTTTAACGGAGAGACCTTTTGCCCACGGAACCTCCAATATTGACTATCCAAGTCTTCACAGAAGAAGTCTGCCCGTCCATGTGAGGACTAACCGAGAGAATGTACCCACATGCATTAATACGATGACCCCCCAGAAAACTGGACACACCTCACACTTCCCTGGCTGTGAACTCATGCCACACCCTCCTGAGTGCCCCCACCTGGGGCTACCCCACTCCGCTCTGTGTGCTGGCACCATCTCCTCACTCCCACTGCCAGACTTTGGCAGCGCCCATGTGTTGCCCTCCTTGGCATGCCAGGTAGTACCTCGCAAGGAGGCTGGCACATGGCAGGAGGGCCACAAGTGATTGCAGGTAGAGCTGAGCAGAGAGCAAGAGGGCAAGCCTTGGGAAACTGATTACACTTGAGACTTAAATAATGTAGGCTCTCAGCAAATCCTCCAACCAGAATCCCTTTATTGATTGAAAAGAGGCCAGAGCAGGAAAATAAATCACTGCATAACTCAAGTTCATTAATCAGGAACCATCTAACAAGGATCATTAATTATCTGGAGCTTCCCTCCCCTGCCCGTCCCTAGCCCTCAAGTTTTTGAAGTGAATCACAAGAAAACAGCTAGATTTATTTTTAAAGTCAGTTTTCACGGGCCATGTTCACCAGGGACATACATTCAGCCTGCCTCCTTCACTTGCTGGATCTGTCGCACATGCAATGAAAACCCTTGAAAGATAAACTCAAAGTATCCTTAGTCAGCAAAGACAGACTTCATCAGGGTGAGCAACTTGGCAAAAATGGAGCAACGTGTGTTTGAAAGACTTTAAGCAAGTGCTATCACACACAGGACTTTCTCTCTAAGCCTCAGGTATCCAGAAGTATCTTCTCCAAAGCCTTTCACTCACTCGAGGCTGCTGTTGCTCCCCCCGCCCCCAGAGTTTAATGATTCTTGATCTCGGTCTGCCCCTAGGAGGGTGCCTGTGAACTTTCTCCTTTTTTTGAGGTGGAGTCTCACTCTGTCGCCTAGACTGGAGTGCACACTCCAACACTCACGGCCACCCCAGCATCAACTTGTTTGGTTCCAGTGATTCTTCCCCTTCAGTCTTCCAAGTTGCCAGAACTATAGGCACACACTACCACGTCCGGCTAATTTTTCATTTATTGTAGAGAGATGAGGTCTCACCAAGTTGCCCGGGCTGGTCTTGAACCCGCGGGCTCAGGCAATCCATTTGCCTCAGCCTCCCAAAGAGCTGGGATTACAGACTAAGCCACCAAGCCCGGCCTGTACTTTCAGTAGAAACTGACAAGACGAAGAACCACTCAGTAGGAAAGAACCAAACCACCACTGCATCCCCAATCTCAACGCCAAATCATCCCAGGAGAAAGACTCTAGGGTCACTAACACTGTCATCCAAGGAGTCAGCTGGTCCAGCTGTCCTCCCGCTTCCATCCCTCTGTCTTGCTGGAAATGCCCCTCTCCCTGCCCCTCCTAACCAGAGACTCAAGGCTCCAGAGCTGCTCTGTGAGGGAGAGAAGCTGCTGTCAGGGGCTTGAAGAGATAAAAGGGGGAAGGAAGGCAAAGACAGCTGAACAGTGACTTCATTCTGACACACTTTATTACCCCTGACAGGATTCCAAGGAGTGCGGCATTTGTTTGCTTCCCATGCCACATCATTCCTTATCAAACAGGCTGAAATCCAAAAGAGAAAAATTTGACAGCTCTGTCAAAGTAAAGCACCTGATCACTAGTTGTAATAACAAAAATGGATAATAATTGCACTGTGTTAAACCAATGAGGCTAATAACATAACGCTGCCACCTTCATACTGCAATTAACCCTCAGATGAAGGGGGGGTAGCACTCACGTAAGGAACCCAATAACAATCTGCAAAGCAACGGCACTGAAAGTGTCGGAATGGAGCCACAGCAACCCTACCAGATACCCAAACCGATATGCCAGGCAGCCAGAGCATACAGACGCAGACGGCTTTGGGACAATGTCTCCATCAGCTCCGGGAGACATCGGGTAAGCTGCATATCTCAGAAGAAACTGCCAGTTGGAGGGAGACTGAAGAGGGACATAAACCATCCACTTAGTGTCCGAGAGGTTTCCAGTGGATTCATTGCACAGGAACTGCTACTGTCTGGCCCCAATTCAAGAGGCCTCTCTCTCGACTTTGGTCACATCATCAACATAACGTCATAATGTCATTTCTAAGACTGAGAAGTCTGTGGTTAAATAGTTTTGCTCTGAATGTTCTGAAGTACAACAATGATATTGCAAACATAGTAGAGGTGACTACTGCCCTTGACATTCATTTCTGGATCCCCAGCATCTGGCAAGGAGCATGGGCCCCACGCCACAGGATCACCACGTGTTTGCGTGTCTTTTCACTGCCTGAGGTGGGGGTGAAGGAACTGAACTTAGCAGAAGGCTTTTCCCCATTTCCCCTCTGTCCATCAGGGTGTAGCAGATCCTCCTTTCAACGGAGTCCCTGCCTTGGGATTGAAAGCCACTGCCCTCCAACAGAGAAATGGGTGAAATAGTTAAGGTCCAAGTAACACTTGGCTGCTTCCCTTGATAAAAGTAAATCAAGGGGCGGGGGACTGATAGAAAGAAGTTTATTTCTGAATTCGAATCCAGGGAGCAGAGCTGGACTCGAGGTCTTTCTAAAATGGTTCTGCTCACCCTCTGGGTCTTTCACAGTTCACTTTTTTTGGTGTTTTTTTTTTTTTTTTTTGAGTCAGAGTTTCACTCTGTCGCCCAGACTGGAGTGCAGTGCAGCATGCTCCCGGCCACCGCAACCTCAACCTACTGGGCTCCGGCGATCCTTCCGCCTCAGCCTTTCAAGTAGCTGGAACTACAGGCGCGCGCTACTACACCCGGCTAGTTTTTAAAATTTATTGTAGAGATGAGGTCTCGCCAAGTTGCCCAGGCGGGTCTTGAACCCACGGGCTCAGGCAATCCACTCACCTCAGCCTCCCAAAGTACGGGATTAGAGGTTGGGCCACCGAGCCTGGCTTACAGTTCACTTTTATAGTCCAGAGTTGTCAGTACCCATACATTAGCCACGTGACCAGCAGAACATTGTATAAAACTTGTTACAGCTGCATCTTACATTTAGATAGTGACATTAAGGAAAGTTTACAAGGCCTAAGACATCACGCATTGCAAAAATTATGCAAATCACACGACTTATAATTACACTGATATAATATAGTTCAAAGAAAGGGAGTAAATAGGGATTTACATCTTGGGCATAGTCTGCAGGGAAGTCAAGGATTCCCTGAAGCTACTTACTGGAAGTGCATAGAAGACAAGGGGACTCTCAGTAAAGTGCTCAGGAATGTGCAGGAGTGCTTGAATCCCTGTCATGCCCTTCTCTAGGGACTGTGGCAATATGGAGGAACATTCATTAGTGGGTCTCTGAATCAAAATGGTATCCCCAGTCTGATATACTGGAGAAAGAGGTGGAGCACAGAGAAGCATATCTTTTCCTCAAGGCTGCACAGCACAAAGGGGGTGGGCTTGAACACTGGCTCTGCTCACGGGACAGAGTCCAGTTCAGGCCAGGCACAGTGGCTCATACCTGTCATCCCAGTGCTTTGGGGCACAGAGGTGGGAGGATCATTTGAGCCCAGGAGTTCGAGACCAGATTGGACAACATAACGAGACCCTGACTCTACAAAAATAAATAAATAAAAACACGAGTATGCATTTTTTAAAAAGAGTCCAGTTCTGCCCAATGTCCTTGGAGCGCCCCACATGCCCAAGCTGTAGGGTAATGACTCCTTCCACCCCCATCCTTGCCATCTTCCAGTGTATCGCTCAAGGCATTTGTGGTCTTTTTTATTTTTTATTTTTTTTGAGTTGAAGTCTCACTCTGTCACCCAGACTGGAGTGCAGTAGCACGCTCTCAGTCACTGCAGTCTCAACTTGCTGGGCTCTGGCGATCCTTCTGCCTCAGCTTCCAAGTAGCTGGAACTACAGGCGCACACTACCATGCCTGGCTAATTTTTTTGATTTTATTGTAGAGATGAGGTCTCACCAAGTTGCCCATGCGGGTCTCGAACCCGCGGGCTCAGGCAATGCACTTGCCTTGGCCTCCCAAAGTGCTGGGATTACAGACTGAGCCACCAAGCCCAGCCCATTTGTGGTCTTTCAACAACCACCTAATCATAAAGCCAAGCGGCTTACCATTTGAGGTGTGCGTGTGGACCAGGGCTGGGCTCCAGTATTGCCTCCCCTGGGTGACCCTGGAGGAGTCATATCCCCTTGGAGAACGGGTGTCCCTCACTTGGATAGCTGTGGTACACAGTTATTTTATGGACTAAACGAAATTGTGTAAGTGGTGAACACAGCACCTGGTACACAGTGCTAAAGAAATAGCTATTGGCTGGGCTCGGAGGTTCGGCCAGTAATCTCAGCACTTTGGGAGGCCGAGGCAAGTGGATTGCGTGAGCCCACGGGTTCGAGACCCGCCCAGGCAACTTGGCGAGACCTTGTCTCTACAATAAATCAAAAAAATTAGCTGGGGTAGTGCATGCCTGTAGTTCCGGTTACTTGGAAGGCTGAGGCAGAAGGATTGACTGAGTTCAGAGGTCAACTGGGGTGGCCAAGAACATGAGTGCCACTGCACTCCACCTGGGCAACAGAGTGAGACTCCAACTCAAAAAAAAAAAAAAATAGCTATCATAGTTAGATGGATAAACACTTGGCCAAGCTTTGGGGGAATAAGTTATTTTAGATTGCTGAGACTTTACACTTCTGAGAACCACACCTGTTTATTCCATTGGAAATATTTTCCAAACGTATTATAATGATTCCTGCCTTTTAATTAACACAATTTCGCTTTTTCTTGCTGGCCTAGGGATATCACAATGAATGACAGTGTTCTGATGTTTTCAAGAATGCCCTTAGGGTCTGCTGAGTTCCTAGACCTTCCTTAAAAACCCCCGTCAGCCAGGTGCAGTGGCTCAGCCTGTAATCTCAGCACTTTGGGAGGCCGAGGTGAGAGGACTGCCTGAGCCCGGGGGTTCAAGACCAGCCTGGACAACTTGGTAAGACCTCATCTCTAAAATAATTCAAAAAATAAGCCAGGTGTGGTAGCATGTACCTGTAGTTCTGGCCACTTGGAAGGTTGAGGCGGAAGGATGACCAGAGCCCAGTAGGTCGAGGCTGTGGTGGCCGTGAGCGGGCCACTGCACTCCAGTCTGGGTGACAGAACGAGACTCTCAACTCAAGAAAAAAAAAGACCCCAGAGTCTTTGTAAACTGTGTATAAAGTAAGAGCAAGTGCCGTTCAAGCAAGAACCACATTGGCACTCCTCCCTCAAGGAAAACAAGAGAGTAGAAGGATGCCATGGCGCCCCTGTGAGTTGCCCCCAGGTTCAGAAGGGAAGGCGCTTTGCTCCTCAGATGGTTTCCAGCTGGTTGAGACCCCTAGAAAGGGGCTCCAGGAGCCCTGAAATGTGGCTGGGTTCTCTACTTCCCACCTGCCATCCTTTGCTCTTCACCTACCTTTTGCAACATGGCTAACATGCACATTCATACCAAGACAGGAAAATTCCTGTCTGGACCCAGAAGAGGGCAGCAGGGAGAAGTTGGGGGGGTCTCACTCTGATGTCCAGGCTGGAGTGCAGTGCCACAATCGCGGCTCACTGAAGCCTCAACCTCATAGGCTCAGGCAATCCTTCCGCGTCAGCCTTCTGAGTAACTGCTAATTTTTAAAAATTTTTTTGTAGAGACAAAGTCTTGCTATGTTGCTCAAGCTGGTCTCGAACTGCTGGGCTCAAGCAATCCTCCCACCTTGGCCCCCCAAAGTGCTTACACGTGTAAGCCACGGAGCCTGGTCTCCTCCCTTTTTATCTGCAGTAACCTCCTTGCCTGAGAAGCCACCAAAGACACACCCTGCTACCTGCCCACAAGTATATCTTTGTTTCAAAGGGATGCACACGCGCACACACACACACACATGCCTGGCAAGTGACCATAGAGAGTGGGGCAGCTTATCACTAGCCTAGATTTCCATCTCTCTCCACATCCGGATTTCCATCATCACTCCTACTTCTCCTCTGACCACCTGGCTAAGTTGGTTGGGGCTGCATGTCTGCCTTGGTGCAGTGAGCAAGCATCACTTGAGCACCTGCTTGTGCTGGAGATTGTTCTTGCTCCAGTCTTGGGTAAGATCCCAACTACCACGTGTCAAATGTCCAAGGTGAAATGATTAAGAGAACACCATCTAGCCTCAACCATTTCCTGGTAGAGTGATCCTGGGCAAGTTACTTAAACTAGCTGAGCCTTGGTTTCCTCACCTGTAAAATGGATCAACTACCTACTCCAATGACTGTGAGTTTGGAATGAGATAATCTACCAATACCCAGCCCATACTAAGGACTAAATGAGTTAGCTGTGATGATAATTATCAAGAAGATGATGCCACACAATGTGAGCACTTGGCAAACAATAAGTTCCTTTAGCTCCCAACCCAGCTGTGAGGGAGGCATTATTTCCCCATTTTACAGATGAGGAAGCTGTGGCCCTAAGAGGTAATGTGACTTTACCAATGTTACATGATGAGCACGAGGGGTTTGAAAGCAGAGACTCTGGCTCCTAATGACACCGTGCCACTTCTGAGAGGCCCACACAGAAGCCACTAGCCACAGAGGGTCAAGTGCACGGTCGTGTGGGAAAGTCAGTGAGAGAGAGAGAAAGGTGTATTACACAATATCCACCACAGTGTCTCCTGTCCCTGGGAACAGAGGTGGCCACTTGTCACTCAGGACTAACAGGCCCAAGAGGGGAGCTGACACTTTCCCATGTCGCCAAAGCACAAAGCAAACATGATTTCACAACAATGTCATTGCAGCAAAATCAAAAATGCCAATACGATGTGAGCTAGACCCTGCAGGGCTGGATCCACATAGGGAAAGGCTCAGGGGTATAGTCCCCCGGTTCTTTCAGTCACCAGCGGGCAAGGCTGGCCCGGGACCCCATGCAGTGGTGGATGCCAAGGCCATGCTGGGAACAGCCCCGCAGCCACACAATGGTGGTGTTGTCTCTCGGGAACATGGACGAGTCGTGGGTGGGTGTGCACACACCTCCAGAGGTTTCGAAACTGGCTTTAGGAAAATAAACCAGGCTGGCAAATGTGCTGGGAAGAGCTGGCAAGGTCGTAAGGATGAGGGTGTCGGTGCTGCCTCCTCCGCGCCTTGGGTTCGAGGCCCAGGGTGATCCTCTCTTGCATTCTCAGCTGGCGCTTCGTGCCACGTGTCACAGGATACAGAGCCCTATCCTATTCATGTCTTGCCTTGATCGCTACCACCACGTGCCTGGACATGTGCACCTGAGATCCCATCTATACTCTCTTCCCCATGGAATACCAATTTCGGGATGCCAGGATCAAACATCTAGAAGTGCCTGGCACATAGTAGGTACTCACTAAGTGGCTACTGAATGGATGAATAATCAGTCCCATTTCACATACTGGAAAACAGAAGCTCTACGAAGTTCAGCAACAAGCACAGGGTCATGCATCTAATAAAAGCACCATCTGGCTGGGCTCGGTGGCTCAGTCTGTAATCCCAGCGCTTTGGGAGGCTGAGGTGAGTGGATTGCCTGAGCCCGTGGGTTCGAGACCTACCTGGGCAACTTGACGAGACCTCATCTCTACAAGAAATCAAAAACTAGCCGGGTGTGGTAGCCGGGTGTGGTAGTTCACAAACGCCTACTCAGTTCCAGCTACTTGGAAGGCTGAGGCGGAAGGATCGCTGGAGCCCAGCAGGTTGAGGCTGCAGTGGCTGGGAGCGGCCACTGCACTCCAGCCTGGGTGACAGAGTGAGACTCCAACTCAAAAAAAAAAAGGCACCATCTGACACAGGCAGTTGCCACCTCCTCCCACAATGGCAAAAAGTGTCAGTAGGTCTCCTGAGGGCTTCCCCGGGAAAATCAGATAAGGCCAGGTCAGAGTAGACACTGAGATTCTTACTGGTCACTTCAGAATAAAAGTGGGCCCCTTCCGGCCTTAGAACCCGGATCTGGACAACTTTTACCCATGATATACTGTGGTGGCAAGAAGCCAAACATCAGAATCTCACTGGGAACTTTCTAAGGGTCTTTCTTCTCTCCCTTGCCACACTCATCAGTTACTGCCCAATCAGGCGCCTTCTCCTTCTAAGTGCCTCCTCTCCTGTGACAGAAATCAGACCCTTCCAGGCAGGATTGGGACAGCTGTAAGCACACTCCTTTTGACACAAACATCCTTCAGAGCCGCCACCTGGCAGGGCAGCCATACCTAGAAGGACCGCTGAGAGCCTGGGCCATAATGCAGGCCTCTCTCTGGTCTGATCACAAACTGACCTTTTAAGGAGTAGGGTCTATCGGGTCCTCTGAACCTCCACAGTGCCCCCCACCAGCAGATTACAGATTGCGAGATGCCAGCAACCCTGTCTCTTGTTCCCCCATCCAGTCCAAGGGCTTCAGCTCGGCTTTCTAGTCATAGGCCCCCAGGACTTTCGGTAAGACCTTGGAGTCCTGGGTGGCCTCTGACAGGTGACATAACCTCTCTGTGTCTCTTCACAGGATTGTTGAAGGAATATAGTAAGAGATCAGATATGCAGGACTCTGCACATGTTTGGATATAAAGCATGCCAAGGCTTTGTGACCTAGGACAATCTACCACTCTCTGAGCCTTAGTTTCTACTTATGTAAAATGGGATAATACTCTGTTATCTGTTGTGAGGACTAGTGTGTCTATTGTGAGGACTAAGTGCTTGCAAAGTGCTTAGCACAGTGCCTGGCACACAGGTAGTGCCTTTAAATGTTAGTTTCCTTTCCTTAGTCTCCATGGTTTCCATGTCACAAATTCTTTCATGTCATCAGTGGGAGGTCCCCTCACACCACGGCTCCATGCCAACTCTAGCCCTCGGTCCCCGTGGGCAAGTTCTCAAGTCTAGCGGGCCTCCCTCTTCCCTCCACTTAGCAGACTGCCACCTCCTCCTGGAAACCCATCCTGACTGCCAGGCTTTTTCTGCCTTCTCTGAAATCCAGTGCACGATTAGAACAACCTGTGCGTGCGGCTCCCCAGCCTAGGAGCCTTCACACATGCCACCTTCTCTGCCTGGATTCCTTCAGCCCACTGTCTGGCAAATGCCTACTCAATTCCTGAAAACCCAGGTCAGATGTCAACACCTGTAAAGCCATTCCCGCCCACTGTCCACTCCCAGCACATAATTACTCTGTTCCTTCTCCTTGTCTCAGAAAGCACTTTGTACCTGCCTTCATCCTGGCTACTATAACTAACCATTCACATCTCTCCAGAGATACATGCAATACTAAACATGATATAGGATACAGGAGCTTCTCCAGAGTAAACAACAGGTTTCATATATCTTTGAAACGCCAGGAGCATCGCCCCAACTCACGCAGGGGCTCCATAAACAAGCACTTATTGACTTACTGGTGGCTGGGTGGATGGATGAATGGAAGAAAGGAAAACACATGGAGGGAAGGAAGAAAGAGGGAGGGAGGGAAGGAAAGCGGGTGGGAGGGAGGGAGGCAGACCTGGGGAAACACAGTGAGCATTCAGATGGATGGATGTTTGGGTAAGTGGGTGGAAAAAGAGAGAGATGAATGACTAAACAGGGGGATGGATGAACAGATGTATGGATGAATGGGTGGGACAGAGGCATGAATCTGTTCCCTTCACTGCCTAGATCATGAAGTCCATAAAATCAAGATGATATTTCATGTATCTTTCACACCAGGCATAGCAAAAAGCCCAGAGCAGGCACTGGTAAGTGACATTTTGCTGTGAGACAGTTTCAGTAGTTTCGTAGTAGGACTTACCTGACTGTGGACACTCACCTATTATGAAAACAGATACAAACACCGATACTGTGGTATGCCAGGGCAGGCTTGGACTTGCTCAGGATTGCTGATTGTAAAACTTTCAGGAAATTTGGGAACTGGTTGCTAACTACAGCCATTTTTAAAAAATATTAAGTTATATACACTTACAATTAAATTATATTGTTAAAGGTGTTCATAAACTTAAAACTCATCACTTCCTAATTATTTGACTATAGTTTATGCTCTTGAGGTTGTTTACATCCACCATAACTGTATGAGGGAAATACCATATAAAAATGTACATCTCGGCCGGCTCGGTGGCTCAGCCTGTAATCCCAACGCTTTGGGAGGCCAAGGTGAGTGGATTGCCTGAGCCTGCGGGTTCGAAACCCTCCCGGGCAACTTGGTGAGACCTCATCTCTACAATAAATCAAAAATTAGCCAGGCGTGGTAGCGCACGCCTGTAATTCTGGCTACTTGGAAGGCTGAGGCAGAAGGATCGCCGAAGTCCGGAGGGTCGAGGTTGAGGTGGCCGGGAGTGTGCCACTGCACTCCAGTCTGGGCAACAGAGTGAGACTCCAACTCAAAAAAAAAAAAAAAATACATCTCTTCCCAGCTCAGGGACAAAGCATTGGTCAATTGCAAGATCAGGCTAGGTGGAAAGATTTATACCATGGAAATCGGCAAGTACTACACGAGGCTTTTTTCTTGGAAAGCCAGTTTTTCAACATCACTGAGTAGATACAGGTGAGCCAGAAAAAAAGGATCAGTTATTATTTTCTCCGTTCAGCACCCCCCTCCAAGAAGGAAATTGTTTTATATAATGATGGATATGTGTATGTAAATTTAGATAACAGGCAAAAGAGCTAAAATGCTTTGCATGAGAAAAAGGGAATTCAGGGAGAGCGGTAAGATCTGGAGCTGGGACAGATGGGAGAGGAGAGGACATGGGGACAAGATCAGGGGCATTTAGTAAACTGTATCTGACCTACACTCTCCCTTGGAAATCTCCAATACGACCTATCTTCTTACTGCTGCTTTCTAGGGCAAGTGGAATCCTTCTCGGAAAGGACAAGAGGTGCCAGGTTTTGCTTTCCAGTGGGTGAAGGGACAGGAGGGAGTGAGCTGGCCCATGATACGGTTACTACCCGTGAAAAGAGTGTCAGAGTTTACTCCCAGGGCCTAGTGGGAAGCCAGTGAGCCCATGATATCCCTCTGCAGCACCTCGCAGGGTGCTTGTCACACGTGCTGCTCAAGGAATGCTGGCTGAAAGGCCATCTGTCATCCCTCCTTTTATACAAGTCCCCTTGGTTTTGGTATTGGTCTCCCAAATACTGACTATCCCTCAAGCCGCCCAGTTTCTCTCTTCCTGCACACAGATACAAAGGACTCTGTCCTGGTTCTGCCCCATTTCCAGCCTCTGGACCTGACCCTGTATCTGCCTGACCCAGGGATCAAAACTCACCTGACCCTTGTTCCACTCCATCGGGGCTTGCTGGGTCCCAGGCACATGCGCTGACGGAGTAAGGGTACTCACAACTCCCACTAATATTTACATTTCCAATCGAGCCCTCAGATGCTTTAATGCCAGGACTCTGATGTGAGGAAATGTAATCACTCTGGCAAGCCTCTGAGAGTTATTTTTATTTTGTTAAAGGTAAAAAGTGCTTTTTTTAAAAGTTTTGTTTTTGTCTTCTTAGGGTCATTCAGTCCCCTGCAGTTGAGGGGCTATCGAGGGTGTGCGTTGCTGGCTAAAATTCCCAACACCCAAGGCGAACTATGAGTACTCACGGTGATTATTTGAGGATGTTTCTTATCCAAGAAACCTGAGCAGCGGATGGTGGGGAGTTTAAGGATTTCCCCCGGAGCAGAGCGGTCAGGTTTCTTGAAAGATGACACGGCAGCCTGATTTATCTTGGAGAAGCAGTCCCAGGGAAGACCCAAGGGCAGCCCCCTTTCTGGGTGAGGGGCTGTGACTGAAGGCACAGAGAACAAGGTGGTGGGGGTCTTCCCTTGTGTCACCTAGACGGAGAGGCACGTGGAAGCGCTTGGGGTCTAGAAGATACATTTTTATGTATCAATAATAAATATATAGATAAAAATTTACATTTTTTCATATGAATAATGTATATAAATAAATTTTACATTTTTATGTATAAATAATAACTATAAAAATGAAAATTTATATTTTTTTTACATAGGGGATGTGCCCACTGTAAATAATAGACCATCTAACCTTGGAATGATCTATTTTAAAATGTTTAAACCCCCAAAGCATTTGTTTAAGTGAGCAGATATTATGTGAAGTTATTCTATAAACTTTCCTAAATTTCATGTTAATGTACCCAAACCCAGGCAAGTCACTGGAGCTCTTCAAACTCAGTTTCTTCATCTGTGAAAAGGAGATAATAATAGCACCCACTGCACGAACTTAGACTAAGGATTAAATGAAGAAAATAAAAAACATAACACACCTGTGAGCCCATGTACATGAGTATTCAAAGAGGGGCCAGGATGCTTATGAAGGAAGGTACAGAGGGACCCCGGGAGATCTGGCACTCTCATAAAAGGTCACAGCGATATACCCCAGGAGGCAGAGAGGCACAGACCTGGCAAAGACACAGTCATGCTATTTGTGGGAAAACTGTGTGGCAAAAGACTTTTAAAAACTCCCAGCAGCAGGCAGTTCCCAGCAAGGAAAGCACTTCCCTGCTCCTTCCCAGCAACTCCATGGCCAAGAGCTTTGGCCACAGTGGAAGTGACCCTTGTGCCCTCCTCCAGCCCAGATGTCAGAGCTCTCAGGCCCCAGGGGCATCTTGGTTTGTTTTGTATTTTTATAATAGGCTTTCACTAGGAAGATTACCAGACACCAAGCTGGCACCCCGGAAAGAAGGAGTGGTCTCCCTTACCCAGGGAATAACCTGGCCCAGAGCACAAAAGAACAGTTTGCACAAAGATACTATTTATTCTACAACATCCTAGAAGAAAGCCCTAATTGATTCATCTCAAGAATAATAAAGTTTTGACAACAGAGCTGCCTTGGCCTCACCTCTGCAGTGCTCACAGATTTTTAAAGCTCTTTTGTAAACACGATCCAGTCTGAACCTCCTCTCCACCATCCAGGGAAATAGGGTGGTAGTTTGCATTCTCCCCATTTCATAGATGAGGTCAGTGAGGCCCCAGCTGAACAAAGATTAACATCAGTGCTATAGTCCAGGTATCCCAACTCAGTCCACTCATCCAAAATCAGGCCAGGTCGTTCAGATGGCCACGAAGAAGAGAAAGTTCTAGGATGAAATTGGGGGCAGTCTTCTGTTCCTAAGAAAATGGGAGCCTGGATGCTGGTCTATGCAGCCAGGTCCAGCAGAGGATGGAAATCCCCATACAGGCATGCAAGATGTGTCCATCCAAGCTCAGAACCACATACCACAGCTTCCTCCGACTGAAATGTCTATTTTTAACATCCTACTGTTACGGTCTGAATAACGTTCGACTGCTCCCCTTGATACCAATAAATCAAAGGGGCAGGGAACTGGTAGAAAGAAGTTTATTTCTGAGTTTGAATCCAGGGAGCAGAGCCAGATTAGAGGTCTTTCTAAAATGGTTCTGCTCATCTTCTAGGTTTTTATAGTTCACTTTTATAGTCCAGAGTTGTTGGTACCTATACATTAGCTACGTGACCAGCAGAGCATTGTATAAAACTTAATTTACAGCTGCAGTTTACATTTAGATGGTGACATTTAGAGTAAAGAAAGTTTACAAGGCCTAAGACAGCATGCATTGCGAAAGTTATGCAAATCACAAAACTTACAATTACATTGATACTATATAAGTTTTTGTTTTGTTTTGTTTTGTTTTGTTTTGAGTTGGAGTATCACTCCATCACCCAGGCTGGAGTACAGTGGAATGCTCACAGCTACCGCAGCCTCAAACTGCTGGGCTCAGGTGATCCTTCCGCCTCAGCCTTCCAACTAGCTGGGAGTACAGATGTGCACCACCACACCCGGCTAATTTTTTGATTTATTGTAGTGATGAGGTCTTGCCAAGTTGCCCAGGCTGGTCTCGTACTCAGGCAATCCTCTTACCTCAGCCTCCCAGAGTGCTGGGATTATAGGTGTGAGCCACCATGCCTGGCCTGATACTATATAATTTAAAGAAAGGGATTTACATCTTTGGGCATAGTCTGCAGGAAAATCAAGGATCCCCTGAAGTTACTTACTGGGAGTGCATAGAAGACAAGGGGACTCTCAGTAAAGTGCTCAGGAATGTGCAGGAGTCCTTGAATCCCTGTCATGCCCTTCTCTAGGGGCTGTGGCAACACAAGGGGACATTCATGGGCCCCTGTATCACTAACTCCAAAGAAATCCCTGTCACAGGCCAGTGAGTCTATTTGCCAGGAGTTAAATAATAATAAAATAATGACCCAAAGACATCCCCATTGAAGCTGATTGGCTTGGGTAGAATTATACCTCTAGAGCAAAAGATACACATGTCTCACATCCCAGCAGCCTTGCACGAGCCAACATACCCAGAGGCTGGAGGAACCCAAGGATATCAAATACTCAGAGCACTCAGTAGAGTGGCTCACATGAAAAATGGCTTCCAGCCAGGCGCATGGGCTCATGCCTATAATCCAAGTACTTGGAGAGGCCAAGGCGAGAGGACTGCCTGAGCCCATGGGTTCGAGACCAGCCCGGGCAACTTGGCGAGACCTCATCTCTACAATAAATCAAAAAATGAGCCGGACGTGGTGGTGCATGCCTGTAGTTCCAGCTACTTGGAAGGCTAAGGCGGAAGGATCACCTGAGCCCAGCAGGTCGAGGCTGCGGTGGCCTTGAGCATGCCGCTGCACTCCAGCCTAAGCGACAGAGTGAGACTCCGACTCAAAAAAAAAAAAAAGAAAAGAAAAGAAAAATGACTTCCAAACTGTGCCAGAAGGTGTCTTCATGGAGGGATTTTTTTGTTCCTATACCACTATACCCACATCTTTATATCTTTGCATATAACAAGTCATACAGAAGATCATCTCACCAAATGCATTGGGGGTTTAAACATTCTACCACTGATCACTCCAAGGAGAGCTATACACAGAAATCAAAAATCAAATAAGAGAAGCATGCCTTTCCCCAGAAAATGAGCCCCAGCCAGACCACGTTATAAAGCTAATGTTGCCTAGGAAGTTGGGTTGGAGATTTTGGGGGGGGCGGGGGAGCAGGGATAAGGATAAATTTTGGGAGGGGGGAGAATAAGTTAAGAAGGTTCTCTTCCTGTCATAAAACTGTGGCCTCTGACCACATCAAAGTGACCATTCTAGCTGAAATGGTGGTTGGTGCATGCCTGAAGTCCCAGCTATTCAGGAGGCTGAGGCCAAGGGGTGGGGAAGGGCATTGTTGCTTGAACCCAGGAGTTTGAGACCAGCCTGAGCAACATAGCAAGACACTCATCTCTTCAACAATTACAAAAGTGGCCATTCTGATTGTCAAACCCAAACTGCCTGCTGCAAATGCTATGCCTGCCATTAGCCCCTGGGTTAAATGTTAATCGTCTGAAGGCTGGGAAGGCATTAAGGAAGAAAAATGCATCTTGACTTTTTTGCTCTGTGAACACAGGCTCCCAATCTCCACAGCAAGCAGAAAACCTCACAGGCAGCTGCCTTCTAGCTTGAAAGATCCTGTTCAGGTTGCCCTGGCCAGGGGAGGGAGAGGGCAGTGGTGCCCTTACTGGGCCATCCCAGGTCTCACTGCACAGGAAATCACTCTGAGTTGCCCCCAGGCAAGTTCTTCCTGCAGTGAAGCCCTCTGGTGTCTTCCCTGCACCTCCCTCCAACCCTTTTGCACCTGCTGAGACTGGCAATTAAGAAAACAACTGAAACCTGCCACACCTGTTGACACAGTGACCCTCCTGATCCGACCGCCCAGGGTTGGCCTTTGGTTTATGCAATTGTATTTTTTCAGGCCACCAATGTCCAGACAGATCTTTCTCTACCTGATCTAAAAATACACCACTCAGACCTTACCCTGTGAAGGCATACAGAACAAAAAAAGCAAGAAAGAGGTGACAGCTCAGCAAAGTGTTCTACAGATGAAAGACCTGCTTAGAGGGCTCACTCCACATGGAAAATAAAACCATCTCTGAACACAAGCCCAATTCAAACAGACGTCATCATCTCTCCCCAGAGACCCTGCCAATGTCCCTGGAGGTTGCTTACCACTTTATAATGGTCACAGGAATCTCGACTTTGACCCCGGACGGGAACCCATAAGTTGATGCTTATAGGCATGGCTCAAGCCACAGCAGTAGCGTGATCCTCAGCAGTCCACGGCCTGTGCCCTCTCTGGAGGTGTCTAATTCAAAGCACTGTGGAGGCATGTGAAGCCTCCAAGGTTAATTTTAGCTGAAGTCATGCACCCGCTGTGGTCAGATTTTCTTACACAGGCCACCTCCCGAACGGTGGCAGCTTATGTTACCCCAACTCACTGGTGGCCCTCTGGCCCCCAGCCCTGCCTCCAGACTGCCACGACAATTCTTCCAGCGTCATCTCCCCATCAAATTCTCACCCTCCAAAATAATCTGGCTCTCCGTGCTTACGTTTTCATGACACACTTGGGGGACATAAATCACGGTTTCTTTGGCTGCACCAGGCAAACAAACCTGGGGAATCGCTCCCTCCTTGGCCCATGCCTGGCAAAGCCTGAGCGAGGAAGCCCTAGGCTGAGGAACTGTGCAAACCTCTCTTCAACTAGGCAGCGGCTGCAGGGGGAACCACACAAGAGCAAAAGCCTTCCGTACTTCCATCTTCTGCAGAGGGGCTCTGATGACCCTTCCCGGAGCTGTGAGTGATACAGAGACCCATGAATGTCCCTCCAGAGCAGCAGAGCATTACTCCTCGGACCATAACAACGGGTCCTCTGTGTGTCCCATCTTTTGCCCAACTCTGCCAAAAAGAGGAACAACAGTGCCTGCCCTTACATTTCTCTAAAAGGCTGCCTTCACCCAAATGTCTCACTCTCGCCAAGGAAGAGTGTGAGCCTACATTCAACTTTGCTGGGGTTTGGAAAAGGCTATCAGGGCATTGGCATTGGAGCTGGATTCTAGATTTCAAGCAGTGGATGGGTGTAGCCTTCAGGAGGAAGGTCATTCATTAGATGTGGTCAGCTCAGGCTTCTCTTCCTGCCAGGCTCAGAGACAGAAGCCCAGCAACTTAGCCACACAGTGTGCTAGAGAGTTGACTACTAAACCAAATTCTGGCCCGCTCTTGAGATCGCCTTTTTTCATTGTGGACAGGACCATGGAAAGGCTAAGGAAAAATTAAATAAATTCAGAGTGGCCTACTGAGATCTCAAACAAATCCCACAGCCTGTAACCTTGCAGATAAAACACGGGTGTGCGGTGTTCCTAGGCCCTCGGGCCACATCCAGAAACTGCTCCGAGTAGAGTAGAATGAGCTGCAATGTTCTTGCCCTCCTTTGGTCTACCTGTGACACTCCCGTGGCATCCCAGGCCTTTCCGTCCTGAGACTCATTACACTTGTAATTATTTCCTTCGTTCAGGTATTTATAGACATACTCTGTGGGAGATACTCTTCTAATCTTGGAAGACTCAACAGTGAGCAAAAAAGTGCTCTCCTCTAGATTTATTCTATTGGGGATGAGGGGTGGGAGAGAGAGCGGTAAGCCAATAAGCGAGTAAAAAACGGCAATAAACAAGATAATATCAGAGAATAAGAAATGCTACAAAGAAAATGCAGTAAAGCGTGAAGTGCAAGAAGTGGAGGGACAGTGTGGTCAGGAACCAAGATGGCCTCTCTGAGGCGGGAACATTTGATTAAAGATCCAACTGATAAGAAGGGGACAGCCATGCAAAGACGCGGGGCAAAGGTTCTACCAGACCAGCAGCATGGGCACCACCTGGGAACGTGCTAGAAATACAGATGCCCAGGCCTCACGCCAGAGCTATGGAATCAGACACTTTGGGGGTGGAGCCCAGCAGCCTGGGCTTGAACAAGCACTCCAGGTGATTCCCAGGCACACTACAGTTTGGGAACCACTAAGCTATGGAGGAACATTCCAGCTGGAGGAATCCTGAGGACAACATGGATCTGTTTTGCTCACCACTCGAGTCCCGGTCACTAGCCCAAAGCACAGCACATAGTGGGAATTCAGTACATGTTTTCTGATGTCCTGCTAAGTTTTGCATCCCAGTCCACGAGAGTACAAATTTAAAAAAAAATTCCCAAAAAGATAAAAATCACAAGAGGGTTATAATCATAAAATTTCAGCAAAAGCACTCAAGAAGGGAGAGGAAATGGTCCTTTAGAATTCCAGGTGGCCAGTGGAAAGCTTTCTGTAGTGCCAGAAACTGCCAGCCGCTAAGAGCCACTCTTCCCAATCTAATAAAACTTGGCACCGCAAGGTTGGCAATTAGATTTCCTGTAAAAGGCTAAATGCGGTAACCTTCTACTTCCTGATTCTGAAACTCAGTAAGAAAGGCATTAGTGTGTGGCAGCTGGGATAATCATTTAATTGATCTTTTCCACCCATAGAAGCCTCCCTTCTCTGCTCCAACCTACTGACTTGTAAATCAATGTCACCTTCATTGTGAGCACAAAAAGAAGGAAAAAACAACCCCCCTCCCCAAACTAAATTGGAGTCAATTTCCTAATGGGGCCCGGGTGACACTCTAAATGGGTGCTGCCATCTCTCTCCACTGGTCTCCTTCCGGGCCACCCACCTAGATCCATCCAGGCCAGTAGGGGCTCCAGTGACATGAAAAGCAGGAAATCAGGAATTACAGTAGGAATTACATAGCAGAAAGGGCATGGATTCTGGTGTCAGCCACACCTGATTCCAATCCCTGAATTGGACAATATTGCTTAAGCAACCAGAAAGCCGTGAAGCACGGGTTCAGTAAATCATATATATTTTTCTCCTCCTTATTGCTGTGTGTAATTCCACCCATTCATCCAACAAATATTTATTAAGTACCTACAATGCACCCTTTCTGGGGACAGAGTGATGAGCAAAACTGACGCAGAGCTTACCGTCTTTGGGGAGTGACAAGCATTAATCAAATAAGGATATCAAATATAGAAATTATAAAAAGATGTCAAAGGGTAATTGTGACAAATGCAACAAAGGTAAAGTACATGGCACCATGAGAGCCTATAATGGGAGAAATCGACCATTCTAGAGCTTATTGAAATGCAGATGCCAAGTCCCCAGGTGGGCATTTACGCAACCTCAGGTCATGGGCCCAGGCACAGGTGTGTTTAATCAGCTTCACAGGGGTTCTTACTGTTGAAGTGGGAGGTTGCAACAAAGGTGAAGGACTAGAATGGTCCATGGGGGTTATGGATTAGAGTTGGACACTCTATTGAAGTTGAAAACTAATTTTAGGTTATAGACTGAGCCATAGTACAGTTTATCAGTGTAAATTATATACTGATCCATATTGTATGTCAGTATAAACTAATCTACATAAATATTTAAAGATGCACAGGTTAGAACCACACACTCACTTCCTTGTTCTGTCAGCTGAAAAGATCTATAAGCAATGACACTCCAGTAGCAACAGCACATCCAGCTCCAGATCTTGGTTTCTTTCTTTCCTTTTTTTTTTGAGTTGGAGTCTCACACTTGTCGCTCAGGCTGGAGTGCAGTGGCACGCTCAAGGCCACTGCAGCCTCAACCTGCTGGGCTTAAGTGATCCTTCCGCCTCAGTCTTCCAAGTAGATGAAACTACAGACACACGCCACAGGCGATCCTTCTGCCTCAGCCTTCCAAGTAGCTGGAACTGCAGACATATGCCACCCCGCCTGGCTAGTTTTTGTGATTTATTGAAGAGACGAGGTCTCACCATGTTGCTCAGGCTGGTCTTGAACCCCAGGCTCAGGCAATGTTCTCGCCTCGGCCTCCCAAAGTGCTGGAATTACAGGCTGAGCCACCATGCCCGGCCTCCAGATCTTGGTTTCTAACCGCATTCTCCAATAAGAAGAACCATGACTCCGTGGAGAGATGGCCAATTCTTAGACTGGAGAAGGAGATGTCCAAGATGAGCCTGGAGCATATTATAGTGTCCAAAAGCAAGGATGTCTCCCCACAACAAAACACAATGATGATAGCTGGGTATGATGGTGTGCATCTGTACTTCCAGCTACTTGGAAGGCTGAAGTGAAAGGATCGCCTGAGCCCAGTAGGTCGAGGCTGCGGTGGCCATGAGCATGCCACTGCACTCCAGCCTGGGCGACAAGAGTGCGACTCCAACTCAAAAAACAAAACAAAACAAAATAAAACAAACCACAATGATGGGGTATGTCAAAGGGACACGGGATCCAACTGAGAGAACTCCCAATGGCCAAAGCCAGCCAAGCTCAAAACAATTTGAGCAACAAAATAAAGTAGTATCGCATTATAAATCAAAGTATGAGACAAATATCCTTAGGTCCACACTGATTACAGAAATGACTGGATAAATAAATGAGAATAGAAAAACCTTCCATGTAAAAGAATCCCAAATAATTTCTGCTATCAAGGTTAAGTGTGGCCTGCACAGGAGTCAAGTATGGAAAGGAGCGAAAGAGTGACTTGACAGTGAAGGAACCTGACACATACAACCTCAGCCAGGTAATCAAGGTGAACACAAACATCCACAAGTCACAGGGACAGTGCAGACCCTGATAGGATGTGATGGAAAATGACATTTTCCTCGGGCGTCATCTTCTCCAAAATCTACAACTCCATTCTAATTACAAGGAAGCCATCAGACAAGGAAACCATCCAACTGGGAAGCAGCTTTGGGGGAGTACATTCTACAGATCACTTGAACAGCACTCCTCAAAACTGTCAAGGACATGAAACACAAGGGAAGTCTGAGAAGCTGGCACATCCACAGGTGCCTTAGAGAGATATGGCAACTAAATCTAACACAGTATCCAGGATGGGATCCAGGGACAGACAAAGGACATTAGCCACAAACTAAGCAAGTGGAGATAAAGTCTAAACTTTTCACTGATGCTATTTCAGTATTGGTTCATTAAACGTGCTGCACTCATACGCATTGCTAATAGCAGGTGGGGTACCTGGCAGCTTCCTGTAAACTTTTCTGTAAAGTTAAATCTAATCTTAAATGTTAAGTTTATTTTTAAAAAGGAACAAATACAAAGCTCCACAGTTGACACTGGTATGCAGCCAGGTTTGAAAACCCAATGCTTAATCCCCCATGGATAACATGTGGATTTAGCCATTTCAAGGGCAGCGTGCTAGCCTGATTTGCGGTCACAAAACTTCAGAAACTTTCACACATGTGTGTATACACACAACCGACATACGTGGGGATCTGTACATAAACTTTACACCCTAGCTTTTGCGTACAGAAACTCTTTCCGCATGCGTGAATTTTCTGGAATACTCATTAGTAACTGTTAAGGATAAAAGGACCTAACAAAAAAGAAGCCATTCAGAACTCCAGGTTCTGCTTTGATCCATTCAAAGGGGCCATGAAAGAACTATTTGTGCACAAAGAATGAGGATAGGGAGCCTCCCAGTTAACAACCCTGAGCTCTAACTCAAAAAGTCCCATTTGTTCTTAGATAAAGATTCTATATTTGGTTCCTCCTCACCTTTAAAAGAAGGAATCAAAAAAAGCCTGAGATTTCCTCAAGTTTGCTGGATGTAAGACATGGTAATTAATGTAAATTAGGAAACATTAGATCTTAAGAACTTCAGTAGCATAAAAATGTCTCCAAAATGAATTGAATGTTCAGTAGCCCATGATCTGAAAATGTTTATGGGAAAAAGAAAAATATCCTCCATCTGATTGGAAACATAAGCCAGGTTTTACCAGCAGTAGGTGGCAGCATTTCTGTTCTCTGGGCAGCACTACATAATTGCACCGACTATTAATAGACAATTAGAAGACAATTGTTCTTCAAGGCCCTACCGTATCCCTTGTTTTTTATTAAAAGATAAACTCTTTCTACGAATCTCTTTTGTCAGAGATAACACAATCACATCTCTCTTTTTTTAATCAACAAAAGAAAAAAATAATAAAGTGACAGATTAATTTCCCCAAACACAATAAAACTAATTTAATTATTTTGTGCTGGCCATCTGCTTCACAGATGCAATGTAACTGCATGTCTTCTGACTGATAACTTGCTTAATTCAGTTAGCTCCTGTGACCCTGCTTTTGTGCTCAGTTCTTAATGGGACCTTGCCCTGGTGACTTCTGATAGCTCCTAAGGCAGGAGCTGAGGAAGCCAGAGGCCTGTTTCCCCATGGAGTGGTGACGGTGACGCAGCCCCTCCCCAGCTGGTGGCCCTCCACGAATGACTTTTTTTTACATTTAATTTTAGAGTTGTGGGGTACATGTGAGGATTTGCTGCATAAGTAAATTGCATGCAGGCAAAGTTTGGGCTTCTAACTAGCCCTCTCTCCCGTGGTAGCAGACATGGTACCCAGGGGGTGGTTGTGTGTCCCTTGACACCCCCCCTCCGCTCTCGCCTTTAGCAGTGTCCAGCGTTAGCTCCCCTTTGTACCCACATGTCCAATGTTCAGGGCCTCCGTATGAGTGAGAATATGCAGCGTTCAGTTTTTTGCTTCTGTGACACTTCCCTTAGAATGACAGTCTCCAGTTGCATCCATGTTGCTGCAAAGGACATGATTTTGATCTTCTTTATGGCCGCCATGAATGGAGTTTGAAGGAAGGCAGCTGGGATGGTTAGAGTTTTAGCTGAACAGAATTGGATGACGGGTACCACACTGCACTTCCTGTGCGTCAGGCACTGAGCCCTTTATATGCACTTGCCACATTTAATCCTCACAGTCTTGGAGTTAGTTTCTGTGATTAGTTCCATTTTACTCCTAAGGTGGAAGGTTATAACACTTACTGCAGGACTCATTGCCAGGTCTCAATACCAAGCTCTTCTCACCTGACAGCCATTAAGCCACTATGCAGGTAATTCAGCATGACAGAGTGGCCACTTCTAAGCTGGCTTAAACTGAGGCACCAGTACCACAGATATTAGTTACCCAAGTAAGTAAGCACAGGACAAATGCAGAATTTCAAAGGATGATCAAAGAGCCAGTTTCAAGACTTTTCCTGCCTTATCAGATGGAGGATAGAAAAACAGGTGAAAGTATGAAGAGAAATTTTTTTGTTGCTTTTTTAGACAGTGTCTCACTCTGTCACCCAGGCTGGAGAGCAGTGATATGATCCCAGCTCACTGCAACCTCAATCTCCTAGACTCAAGCAATCCTTTCACCTCAGCCTCCCAAGTAGCTGGGACTACAGGCATACATCAACACATCCAGCTAATTTTCTTTTTTTTCCTTTTTTTCCTGAGTTGGAGTCTCACTCTGTTGCCCAGGCTGGAGTGCAGTGGTACGCTCATGGTGACTGCAGCGTCAACCTGCTGGGCTCAGGTGATCCTTCTGCCTCAGACTTCCAAGTAGCTGGAACTCCAGGTGTACACTACCGCGCCTGGCTAAATTTTTTTATTTATTGTAGAGGCGAGGTCTCACCAAGTTGCCTAGATTGGTCTTGAACTCCTGAGCTCAGGCAATCCTCTCACCTTGGCCTCCCAAAGTGCTGGGATTACAGGCTTGAGCCACCATACCTGGCCTTCTTTATTTTTTGTAGAGATGAGGTCACTATGTTGCACAGGATGATCATGAACTCCTAGGCTCAAGTGATTCTCCTGCCTCGGCCTCGCAGGGTGCTGGGATTACAGCTAGAGCTACTGTGCCCAGCCAGAAGAGAGCTTTTTTGAGATGTTATCATTGAAGAACACTGTTATGAGCACGTCCTCTATCCCCCAACTCAAACCTAGTGGGTGGACGGAAACTTCCACAAGGTACCCACAGTTAGAGATGCCATGGTGTATGAAGTGAGCCCACTCATGTAACCAGCCTAACAGGCAAGTGTGATGTGTGGCTTGCCTGACTTCTACCCTAGAATCTAGAAGGAGAGACAGAGGAGCATGGCTGATGCTTCAGTGGTAGCACCAGGGCGCTGTTACAGGCTGAGATTGGCCTGTAGCCTCCGTGATTGGGGCAAGAAATATGAGTGTCTCCTTCGGGGAGTACATACAGAGGTGCATCCTGGGTCCTAGGAAAAGATCCTCAGAGTATCCCACAAAAGAAAGACTCAGCTTTCAGCAGCGCAGGAAACCAGCAGGCATCGCCCATGTAAGCATCCTCCTTCCGGGTACCTAGTTCCCTGGGGGAGGAGGAGGTTGAAGGCGGAAGGTGGGTACCTGCTTTCACTCTCCCCCTATAGTGTCCTGGCCAGGATTCTAGTTCAGAGCTTTGACTCACATGGTGGAAGTGACATTCTAATTTCTCACTGGAGACAATCTTTGCAAATGATCGTGACATGGACTTTCTGTGAATGAGCAGAAGGGCCATGGGCAGCTAGCGCCTTCATCCCATGGTGGGAAACTGCATGGGCCTTGTCCACAATCCATATATCACTTCTGCCCAATACAATGGTTACATGTGTGGTCTCAATTCCAGCTGTGCAAAGTCCCTGGGGGAGCTTTAAAAAAAAACACAGGTGCCTGGGCCCTGCACTTGGAGAACATGAGTTAGGAGGTGCCAATGACCTCTTTCTTTTCTTTTCCAAGTTCTCTAGAAGACTCTGATGCCCACGCAGGTCTAGCTATCACATCACACTCTACATAGAGATATGCAGATAATTATGTCCAAAAAGAAGAAAAGGGGGCATTTCCTCAGCACCCGAGTTACTTAATATTTAGAAAATCTATATTATAGAAAATCTATACACATGGACAGCAAGGTATATGAACAAAGGAACACTGTTTTTCTAACCTATCAAAGTATCAGCATACAGTTACATATACAAATGATATGAGAATACCAAAATAAATTCTCCAGCCTCTTCAGAAATACATCTTGGCCAGGCTCAGTGACTCACACTTATAATGCCAGCACTTTGGGAGGCTGAAGTGAGAGGATTGCCTGTACCCACAGGTTCAAGACAAGCCTGGGCAACTTGGCGAGACCTCATCTCTACAATAAATAAATTTTAAAAAATAACCAGGTTTGGTGGTGCATGCCTGTAGTTCCAGCTACTTGGAAGGCTGAGGTGGAAGAATTACCTGAGTCCCGCAGGTGGAGGCTGCAGTGGCCATGAGTGTGCCACTGCACTCCAGCCTGGGTGACAATCTGAGACTCCAACTCAAAAAAAAAAAAAGAAAAGGAAAGGAAAAAGAAATACATCTCCACTTAAAAAAAAAAAAGGCCAGGCTCGGTGGCTCAGCCTGTAATCCCGCGCCTTTGGGAGGCTGAGGTGAGTGAATTGCCTGAGCCTGCGGGTTCAAGACCCGCCTGAGCAGCGAGACCTCATCTCTACAATAAATCAAAATAATCAGTCGGGTGTGGTAGCGCGTGCCTGTAATTCCGGCTACTCGGAAGGCTGAGGCGGAAGGATTGCCGGAGCCCAGCAGGTTGAGGCTGCGGTGGCTGGGAGTGGCCACTGCGCTCCAGTCTGGGTGACAGAGTGAGACTCCAACTCAAAAAAAAAAAGAACTGAGCTGCAGAGACATGATCTGCCCAAGGTCCAGGAGTTAACAATAAGCAACACTAACATTCAACCAAGGTCTTCTGCTTTCAAAGACCAGGCTATCAATCATCAGACCTTCTTCCTTGTAAGAATCAACAATAATATGAGAGATCAAGAGGTTCTGTCTCCCTGGCCCCAGGCCTGATCATGTTCCAGATTTCAAGTTGAAGAAATGCAGGTACTTGAGATGAAAGGGATCTGATGACAACGGAGGTGACTGATGCAGGTTAATTTCCTACACAGAACTTCACTGTCAAGGCCACTAAGAAATAGTTATCATTTACAATGTAGTATCCCTTTGATGGAGAAAGAGAAGTCAAGAAAGGAATATTTTCCAATGAGATGTGCACGGGAGAATGCAGCCATCTATAAAATACATTCAGTTATAAAGCCAGAAGGAATCTTGCCTGACATTTTAGGGCCTTGTTTATTTTCATATAAGGGTGTGGGAAAGAAACTCTAAAAAGAGGGAACACTGACTACTCTAAAGCATGAATGAGTTTTTAAAAACTGCATGTTCAATCAACAACTTAACTCCAAGTGACTGAACTATCAGGGGACAAAATAAATAAATAAGAAACCTCTGTAGTGACATTCCAGGTTCAGAAATCAGACACGCATGGTTTCATGGAAATTATCCAGGCTTTGATTCCAGGCAGAAGTCAGTTTGAATTCTGGCTCTGTCACTTGTGAACTGACCTGGTGACTCTGGGTGAACAGTTTGACCTTTTGCCCCTCAGTGTCCTCTTCTGTGAAATGGAGATATGAATACTCTGGTTTGGAGGGATGCTGGGGGGATGGGAGGTACCCTAGGTAAAATCCCAGCGGTCAAAACAGACGTTCCTAAGATTTAGTAGCTCAACTTTTTGAAGACCCTAGATAAACATGGTTAGATATTTCAAATAAATGGAAAGAGACAGGCTGATAAGGAAAAGCAGCTCACAGCACATGAAATTTTAATGTCAGTGACAGTTCAGGTTTGGCCCCAGTCAATAGGAACCATAAATAGCTGTCACCTAATGGCCATGTCCTCTTGAAAATGGGTTATTCGTCTGAGTCCATCTCCCAGAGGACAGCTGCAAATACCATCAATACTGGCACTAAGCAACAGCCTTATTTATAGCCAAGGGACAGATTCCAAAGATAGGAGAAGCCATGGAGGCCCAACACCCTTCTCCAAGCTCCCGTGCTAGGGGCCTGAGAGGTGAGGGTGGAGTAGGTCTTAGGGAATGACAGTGGGAAAACTGTCAGTCAAAGTGAGAAAAACAAAGGAGAGGTTTGAAAAGACAGAAGCCATGAGATGTGGAAACGTAAGTGGTGCTACATGGGCCTGGCTTTGCTGAATCAGTTACTACCCATCATGGGGACTGCCCCATCTCTCAGTAACACTCAATCTTTACAAAGTGGAAGGAAGACCTTTCAGAATCTGTCAGCAGGCATCCAGGGTCAAGAAAGGGCCAGGAAGTCTTCCCTTGGCCATGCCTGCCACAAAAGCAGTCCCCAGCAGCTACAGAATCAAGTCCCTCTTCCTTAACTTGACTTTCAAGAACAACTACTTAGGCAGGTGCTCTGAATTTTCCATCGCCCTTGATTTCAGCCCAGTGCAACTACTGGTGATGCCTCTTTCCAGGCTCTGGGCCTTTTCTCCTGCAGTGTACCATCGTCACAAACTGGGATCTTTCCAGGCTCTGGGCTTTTACTCCTGCGGTGCACCATCTTCACAAACTGGGATCCTGTGGATTTCTCAAAGAGTGTTGGATTGGAATGCCCTCTTTCACCCAAAATTTTCCTTAGACTTCTTGTCCAGTTTCTTAAGTGTCTGTGTCTCTCCCTTATTTTACACATTAAGGTCTCTGAAGGCGTGATCTATGATTATTACCTCCATATCCTCTCATAAGTTTTCATGTCAATTCAAGTGCCAATAAATGCTTATCAGATGGATGAATAGATAAATAAAATAGATGGATGGAAGGACAGATGGAAGAATGGCCAGATTTGATGTATTACAAAGAAACCAGTCAGGGAACACATTATCCACTGTGTCATTTGTCATCCAACACAGTCAGGAGATGGGATGCTCTGGTTATCACAATACTCTGATTAACAGAGTGCTTCTCCCCCAAGACCATTCACAGATTCGACCATTGATAACTGATCTTCTCAAGACTGGAATAAAATCTACCTTGAATTTCAAAAAAAACCAAACAAGACTGTCTCTTGCTGATGATTCTCCAAGCACTCGAATATGTTGCAAGACACAGGGCTGGGAACCACAACTGCCACTGCACAGAAGTGTGTGAGAGTGATGGATTACAGAGGACCGATTAAAAGAATCCTAGATAACTAGACATATGTTTGGTGAAATCATAATTTTAAATGAGTCATTTTTTGCATATTCCCGTCTTCAATGGAGACTTATAAAACTAGTATGAACATGATATACTTTCAACCAGATAATCCTAGAAATCAGCAGAGACATGAAGGACACACACACATACCTTCCTTCTTTTTTGTTTTTGTTTTTGTTTGAGTTGCAGTCTCACTCTGTCACCTAGACTGGAGTGCAGTGGCCGCTGCCGGCTACTGCAGCCTCCACCTGCTGGGCTCCAGCGATCCTTCTGCCTCAGCCTTCTAAGTAGCTGGAACTACAGGTGCACGCTACCACGCCTGGTTAATTTTTTGATTTATTGTATAGATGAGGTCTCGCCAAGTTGCCCAGGGGGGTCTCGAACCCATGGGCTCAGGCAATGCACTCACCTCAACCTCCCAAAGGTGTGCGATTACAGGCTGAGCCACCGAGCCTGACTCACACCTTCCTTCTTAACTGCATGAGGTCCGGCTCTTTCTACTCCGACCCAATGAGCAGACCTGAATTCAGAAATTCAGTAGCTAAAGTCATCAGGCAAACTGGCCACAGATCCCAAGATGACATCTCATTCTTGTCTCACCGTTAATCCTAGCCACACCCACATTAAGCTCTCCCTTACCCTTGCCAAGTGTTCCTAGACAAGGCCTGTTTGACCATTTCCCAGTTCTATCAGCCACAGATGGAGTGAGGCAGAGGAAACACACATGAAGCAAGTCAGACTGCTATTATTTTTAGCTTGGCGCCTTCAAGCTCTCAGGTAGAAGAACTGGTTCTTCTGCATGAAGAGTATTTCCATTGCAAAAGCAGGGAAGAGAGCTTCTTTGGACCATAAATTATCCTCTGCCACTCAGGGAGCTCCCCACATACTCATCTGACAGTTTCCTCTCTCAAGTACTTTCCTTGTGCCAGGGAACCCTGCTCTATCTCAACTAACTCCACACAGCATTTCAGTGCATCCTATGAGGCTGAAATCACTGTCCCATTTTATAGATGAGGACACCAACACTCTAGTAAGCAACTTGCCTAAGTCACACATGGAATGTGAGCCCACATTTGCCCTCGCCAGGAAGCTCTGCTTCCACCATTTCAGCAGACAACTTGGAAGGATGTAGCATTTTTGCCAAATGCTCTCTGGGCCCCTCTGCAGTGTGACGGGGTGCTCTCTGCTAAGGAGGACCATTAAAGATGAAGGAAGACTCCCCAGAGGAAGTGTCCCCCTGCCTGTGTTCCCAAGGCAAAGGTGATGCACTCTGTGTGACATCTGAGTTCCACAGTAGTACTAGCGATTTCGTTGTACCGTTTTGATATATGGCACCAGCACGATATGCCCACCTGGGAATATCTGGGTGCCAAGAATGAGCAGAAGGGAACACGTTGCAGAAATATTAACCTTGGAAGCCTCCTGCCACAGTAAACCACTGGTTGAACTTTAATGAAATTTTGCACAAGAGCAGAAACATCTGTATTGCTGGTAAAAAAAAATAAACCCCAGCCTGGAACACACAAGCATCTTTGCACAAGAACATGACAAGCCTGGAAAGAAATGGGAAAGAGGCCTTTCTCTGTGATCAAAATGGCTGTTTACCCCAGAGAGCAAGCGGCTACTCCCCTCCATCTGTGTTCTCTAGTGAGGGTGAATGGCTTCTTGGGAAGCCACAGGGCTACAGAGGTCCATGCACTTGACCCAAATCTTTCACTTTTGGGTGGAGCCTGAAACTGCCTTACTCTACTGCACAGACAAAGATCTGGGCACATATTCTAAACATGTGCATCCGAGGCTTTCCTGGAAAGCTGACGTGTGCAGGCGAGCAAAGGTCCTGCACATTGGCTGTCCCCATCAATTCTCTCGTCCCCACAAAACCGCTCCCCAGGATGCATAAACATTGACATCCTACTCTCAACCAATGCCAGCACTGTGAGGCCCACTTGCTTTATTAAGTATCCTGGATTAATCACTCATCCAAGCCAAAATAAAGAGCCTGAAAATGCAACAAGGAGAGGCCAGCTCACAGTCTGCAGGTAGCTGGGGGAGTCCTCTGCAATCCCATGGACAGTCACCGTCCAGTATGGCTTCCTCAGCTAAGTGTCCTTTTGTGAAAAACAGAGAGCAAAGGAGTCCTGGGACCCAGAATCAGAGAGTCCTGGGGATGGACACGGCCTCCCAAGCCTCCAGCCAATCCCACTCCTCCTTCATGCATGAATCCCTTATACAAGCCCCGTGCCAAGTTTCCCCAAACTCCCTACCCCACTCCCCCTTAAGAGAGCCACTTGACACTGATCTCAGAAAGCTCTTCCTTCCATGGATTTGAATTCTGGTTCTAGTTTGTCAGAGAGAACCCAGCGATGACTCCTCCTAGCCCGTCAGAGATAGAAGGTGGCATCGCGTCTCTCCCGTGAGTCATTATACCATAAGAGTCTTTCCAATTCCTATGAATACGCTTCATAGAACTAGGCTTTGGTTCTCTCCCCACCTGGCTGTTCTCCTCCAGACAGAGGGTGATGATGGATAAAGATGATGATGATAATTATTAAAATAAAAGCCATGATTTTGACTCTCATGCCATCAGCACATACTGTGTGGCACCCCACCACACACTTCTAACTAAATCCTCACAACAACTCTGGGGGTTCAGGACTACTATTCACGTCATTTTACACTTTGAAGAAATGCAGGCTTACAGAGAACGCAACATGTCCTAGGTCAATGAGCTAGTAAGTGATGGTGCCAGGATTTGAACTTAGACGGACTCACACCAGAGGCTACCCTTCCTTGTCACCACCTCCAAAAGACAGGCATTTTCCAGCTCAGCTGCATCCACTGGAAGTGGTCCCCAATGTGGCCAGCCTGGCTCATGGTCCACAGGGCTATGGAGGTCCATGAACTTGACCCCAAACATCCACTTTAGGGTGGACCCTGAATCTGCCTTACTCTACTGCATTGACAAAGATCCAGGAGGGGCGAGCCTTCCAGAGGGAATAGGAAGAGGAAGCGAGGGCAGTGAAGACACAATGTAGCACTTAGTGATCTGGAGGAATGCTGGGGAGGACACAGCAAACTGAGGGGTACCCTAGGATGACAGCATAAGGCTTGCCCCCATGGCAGCAGAGGGCTGGCAAAGGGCCTTCTGGGAGACCCAGTGGGTGCAGAGAGGAGAGGGACCAATCTGCTACCATGGTCAAGGGACAGGCCACAACATCACAGGCTGACCATGTCCACTGTCTTCCATCCCCACACTGGGACCCTGGTGTTGCCAAACTGGTTGAACTAAGTCACAGATGGTAAAAATGACCTGTCTGGCTGCCATATCCCTGATCAAAGCTGACTTGTTTCAAAGGCAAACTGTCAGCAACTTGGGAGATTGCAATCAGACAAGGAAAAATAAACTATAAGGTTACTTTGGTTAAAAAACAAAACTTCCCTGAAAAAATAAGGTTACCTCTTGTGCTTCTGAAAGTTTCAGTCCTAATAACCCCATGAAGAAACTTATCAGACACTAGTTAGAGAATGCATTTGGGTCCTGAGGTAAGACCTAAAGGTCATCGGGTCTCACGCTTTGTCTAAGATGGGGACATTTCCTGAAACTGAGAGCTCAAATAAATGACCCAAGGCTAGAGACCAGACTGGGATCCCAGGTGCTTGGAGAGCCCAACTTTGTTTTCACACAATACTTAAGGTTTTAATCACAGTGCAATGAAAGCACAAAGAGCTTCCAGAAAGATATATATATTCTCTATCTCTCTCTCTCTCTCACCCCCCCCTTTCTTTTCTTTAAAAGACAAAAAAATCACCAAGCTATCAAGTAAGCATCCATTTCAGGACAATTTGGTTTAAGATCAATTCAGAGTTTGGATTTTCAGAGTTAAACAATTTGGGCAAAAGAGGAATTTTCTGAGCAGGTCCCAGGGTATCCACTTAGAAATGGAAAGAAGAATTATTTTACATTTGTTATGTTGGAGAGAATGGAAGTTTTTCTTGCATCTCAAACCACGGGGACTTGAAAATGTCTATGAAGTCCACAAATGAGCCCAGGAGGAAGTGGCCTTGCCTGGGCTCCTGGAAGCCATCTGTGGACTTTTTTTTCCTGTTGCGGGCCTGTGGGCCTCCCCTCAAGTGCTGGGACGTCCAGAGGACCCCACAAAACACAGGCTCGCCAGAAACGGACCCAGTCCCACTCACCCCATGCAGAACGGCCAGTGAGGACCGCACATTCCATTCTGCAGGAGGGTGATAATTCTAGCTAGAGGGGAGGATGGAGGTGTAGTGGGGAGCAATGGATGAGGGTGATGGGGAAGCACTGTGAAACTGTCACTAATGTCACACTTGCAATAATCACACACAGTGTGCCCATTTAGCAGAAGATGAGGGGCTCCCTTGGGCTCCAGGAAGTTGCCAAGATACATTCTCCTATCCAAGTCTGAGGCTCTGGGCTGAAGCCCAGAGCAGTTAAAATAATTTCTCCATCAAATTACTCTTGTGAAAAAAGGAGTATGTTCCAGTCTCCTCTTAACTGATGAAAGTCACTTGAGTCCACACATAGCAGAGTCTCTGGGGGCTCTAGTGGCCCCACCAATATGTGTGGAATAAGGCAAAGGGGAGACAAAAAGGAGGTCCTAAAAAAGCACCCCACACCTGCTCTCGCTACTGCATCTGGGACTATTTCCTTAATAGTTTGCAGATGCTGGGCAGGAAAAACAAGCAGATGCTGGACTGTCCTGGCAGAGGCAGGTGATGGACTTTCTGAAGCTTAAGGGGGATCCCCGAGCCTCTCTCTTCTCCCTGGAAGCCCCTGAAGCAACAGTTCCTCCCACCACCACTACGGCAGGTGTCTTGGCCAGCTGCAGCTCAGTCCCTGAGTCGGTCTTGGGAGATACCAGGTTCATTGTCCAGGGCAGCTGATTGCAAATAGCATGCTACCTGTCCACAGGAAGACCCACTGCGTGGCTCAGTCCATTCTCCTGGGGCTGTTGCTTCTCAGCAGAGTTTTGGTGACAGAACACAACACTCAGCATGTGGGAAATAACTTGGTGAAGACCTGTAATCTGGAATGCCCTCCTCATTCATCCTTACCTTTCTAAACCCTGTAAAAAATGTTCTATGCTGGCAGTTCCCCATCTGTGGGCCTAGCATCCCTGGGTCCTTGAAGGCGAAGCAGTGGGGATTCAATATTATCTCATGACTCCATAGAACGAAATCTCATCTCCTAAGACCTCAGCCTCTGCTCCCCTCTCCTCCTTGACTCCCCCCACCCCACACTTCCTCTGCATGGAGTAGAGGGGATGTGTGCTGGGGGCTGGGTAGAAGAACACAGCAAGGGGAATCTCCTTATTTTTGAACTATGGACTTGGGGATTTTGCTTCCAAGAAACCACAAATAAATAGGACGAAGTCACGCGTTACTGGGGAAACTGCAGGCTTCTGAGTCAGCCTAGATTTAAAAATCCCCTCCACCATCCACTTGATAACCTTAGGCAAGTTACTTCATCATTCTGAACCTCAGTTTTTCTCTATCTATCTGTGAAATGGGTATCATGAGAAGAGAACTATGAGATAACCAATGCAAAGCACCCAACAGAGTGCTTGGCACACTGTTAGTTCCAGACCCCCAAAACTCCAAATCAGCTTCAAAAGTAGAGTTAAACCAAAGTGATGCCTTATCCACAGTCAGGAACAAACACGAGGACACCCCATGGCCAGGCTACTCTCCAACGACGAGTGTCCTAGCTAGCCCTCCTCACTCGTGCGCAAACCTTCCCTCTCCACATCTTTTTAAAGCCATTTTCCCACAGCAGAAAAGATTGGCAGTGACAATTTCAAACCAGATTTATGAAAACCCATAACTAGAAGATTAAAATTCCAAATGTCATCGGGATAAGATGGGCCAGATGCTTGGAGAATTGCAAAAGCCTCAAGCTCTTTGCACTGGCAGAGAAGTCGGAGCGGTCAAGGAGCTCATGTCTGAGTGTTTCTCTCGGCTGAGAGGCGAGTGCACTTTGGTGGATTACAGAAAAGGACGCATTTTAACTAGACGGAGCAAGTGGGTATACCACATCTGCTAGGGAAACCATCAGCAGGTATGTGGTGTGGACTAACATTCGCTGAGAGGCAGCCATGATCTGGGTTGGTTCACTGGTCCTTCTCCTGGGTGGGGTCAGAGTGGGTGTCTGTCTATGCTGAGGCCTTTGCCAGGGACCAGAGGGAGGGGATCAGACCAGGGCCACTAGGAAGGAAAGCCCTAGAGGCTAAGTCCTTATGTCCAAGCTCCACCAACCCACTTTAGCTGTCCGAAACCACCTCCTACAGGTCCCAAAAAAGCTGAAAAGGGAAGGGGAGAATTATTTCCAGAACTCCCCGCATACGCATGCCCACTGTGATGATGCTTTACACTGATGACTTCACTGAGTCCTTAGCACAACCTTGTCATCCCTACTGTACAGAGAGGGAGAATGGGATTGGGGAAGCTAAGCAGTTGCCCAAGATCTATAAGCCCCATATACAAAATGGCAGAGCAAGGATTCAAGGCAGGTGTCTGTAAATTCAAAAATCCATCCATCATCCTAAAACTGGCTCCTTCCAACCAGAACCGCCATATCTCATTCTCATTGTCTGTCTCCACAGAGGCTGGCCCACTCCCAATCACTGCCATGACCAGAGTAGCTCAGGTCGAAAGATCAACCAAACCATCCACGTCATTGCCAAGGCATTACAAAATCATACAGGAGAGAAGACGAAAAAGAACGATGTTTACAAGTTGACTCTTGGCCATAGTCTAAGATCAAAAGTCTCAGTGAGTGAAGTAAAAATAATTTCAGAAGAAACCTGCTTCCTTGGCTAAACTGAAAGCCTAAAACCACCTGAGATTCAGGAATTGTTATGGAATGAGTTCACATTCTTGGAAGCCAAGGACACAGAGGGGAACACTTGAATGACAAGCTCAACCTGCTGCTCTTGTCTCCTTGTTCCTCTCTGCCTCTGGCCTTTTCTCAAGCCCACCAAGCCCAGTTCTAAACCCATCTGCACATCTTCATCAGATCACTCTCCAGCTCCCAAACCTCCAGTGACCCTCCTATTACTGGAGATCAAATCCAGAATCCCTAGCCTGGCATTCAGGACTCATCATAACCCAGTCTCAGCCTCCCCTCCACCTTCCTTCCCATCACAGAGAGGCAGTACAGCTCAGTGCCTGGCAACCAGGTTCAGGGTCAGCCTGACCTGGGTTTGGCATCATGGTTCAGCTGCCTAACAGCTGTGTGACCTCTCAAAGTGGAGGGTTAATTAGGCTCTCTGAGGCCAAAATGGACAGAAATAACATTTAGAGGAAGAACTAAATCACTGCACATAAAATATTTTCAGTACAACACATGGCACCTAGGAAGCGTTCAAAAAAAAAAAAGGAGAACAGGGGTTTTCTTTTTTCCTTTTTTTTTTTTTTGAGTTGGAGTCTCACTCCGTTGCCCAGGCTGGAGTGCAGTGGCACACTCACTGCTATCCGAGTGCCAACCTGCTGGGTTCAGGCAGTCCTTCCATCCTTCCGCCTCAGCTTTCCAAGTAAGCGGAACTATAGGTGTATGCTACCACGCCCAGCTAATTTTTTTTATTCTAGAGATGAAGTCTCATCAAGTTGCCCAGGCTGGTCTCAAATCCATGGTCTCAGGCAATCCTCTCACCTTGACCTCCCAAAGTGCTGGGATTACAGGCTTGAGCCACCACATCCAGTCGGATGGGGATTTTCAAGCCCTCATGCCAGCAGACAGGACAGATGTATCACACTGTTCCATCTCTGGCCCCGACCTCCTTTCCACATTTCCCTGCACATTCCAACCAGAACTCTGCAAGATCTAGGTTAAGCCAGTATTGTTTCTTTCTTCCTGTGACCTTGCTGGTACTTATGACTTGTTACCACATAGCTAAGATTTGCACTTATGCTGGTTTGTCATCTGCCTATCTCCCTGTAGTCATGGTGTCTACTGGCATCCACCATCCATTTTGGTCTTACCTTTTTTTCCACCACCTCCCAACCCACATTGCAGAGTCCAGAAGCCTAAGGCACTCCCAGGCTCCCTTGCAGCTGAGGTTTATTTCAACCTCTGCCAATGAGTTGCACCTGCACGAGGACTGAGGAAGAGGCCTTCTTTTTTACTCTAGTAACACAAGGAAGGAAGGTGTGGTTGGGCTCTTAGTTTCAAGGCCAAACCACCATAACTGAGCACCTCTAGGTCTAACTTCTCTTCTTCCAGAAACGCCATGAGTATTTAACTCCCTGTATTAAATCCCTTCTAGAACTAACTTACATTCCTTTTAACTTCTGTTCCTCCAGAAATTCTATGTGTATGCAATTCCCTGTATTAAATCCCTTCTTTCTTGAGTTACCTAGAATGCTTCCTATTCCTGGACTGACCCCAACTGATTAATTTGTTCTTCAGTCCCTTCAGTCCCTTAAGCTCAGTTACTACGTACCATGCTATCTATAAGCAGTTCAGTGCTTAGCCCTACTCTTAGGAGTTGTTCAGTGCATGAGTGTATGGGAGATCCAGTTCATCCATGGAGTCAGTTCAACTTAAATGGCACCCTACAGACTGTGGAATTGATAGATGAGAGTATATATTGTCTGACCATGCCTATGGCCAAGGAGGGCTCAGGGCATCTACAAAATCTTATGCTGGGCAAAGAAACAACTGCCAACATTTGTCCCTTGGTCAACTAGAAAGACAAACGCAGATCTATTACTGAGGCAAATTTTCACCACACTTTCCAGTCAACATGAAGAGGTCAATAGAGCACTAAGTGTTAGACTAAAACCTTCCGACGATTCTATGAGCTTCAGGAGTTCTTCCTCTTCCCCCTTCCTCTGTCCTTTCTTCTGTTTTCAATTAGAGTCAGATTTACTTTACAAATCTGTTTCCCAAAATGTGGTAGATGAACCACTAGTGGCATATGCTTTAGAAGATTTTAGACTGCACCCTGGTGGGCTTTTTTTTTTTTTGAATCAGTCTCACTGGCTGGAATGCGGTGCCACGCTCATGGCCACCGCGGCATCGACCTGCTGGGCTCAGATGATCCTTCCATCTCAGCCTTCCAAGTAGCTGGAAATACAGGCATGTGCCACCATGCCTGGCTAATATTTGATTTGTTGTAGAGACGAGGTCTCACCATGTTGCCCAGGAGGTTCTCAAACCTGTGGGCTCAGGCAGTCCTCCAGCCTCTGCCTCCCAAAGTGCTGGGATTATAGGCATGAATCACTGAACCTGGCTTCTGGTGGCCATTTTATTTAGACAGCTTTGCATATATTTTTATGATTTCCCCCTACGGTGCCTAATAATACTGCTTCTGTATTTACAGCTGGAATATATGAGTACAGTTTCCTCTTTATAGAAATTTATTAAAATAAAGTAGTCAATTTGAAGAAAACGAGTAAATAAATGTGGTAGAAAAAGATGGCAAAGATTATAAATACGGTACAAAAATGACCAAGCTTGGGTGACACTGGCTTAAATCAAATCTTACAAATAATTTTCTGGGGAATTTCAAATATCTAATCTATTTGGCTTATCAAGATAGTCTGAGATGACTCTGATAATGTTCACAATTCATTTTAAGTAATTTTCTGTCCCTCTTCTCCTCTCAGGCCCCATGGGGATTGTTTGGTCTTACAGGAAAACTGTCAGGAGTCAGGAACTTCAAGAACCTTGCACAGACTGTGGCACTAGGCAGGTTATTTGAGCCAATTCGCCTCCATTCCGCACCTGGGAAAGGAAGTCATCAAATATGCTCAGTCTACAGGATGCTGAGTAGGTCAGAAAGACGCGGCTAGATCTCTTATTTTGAGTTGGGGTCTCACTCTGTCACCCAGACTGGAGTGTAGTACCACCATCGTGGCTCACCATAGCCTCAACTTCCTGGGCTCAGGCGATCCTTCCGCCTTGGTCCCCAGAGTAGCTGAGACTACAGGCACTTGCCACTATGCTCAGTTAAGTTTCTTTATTCTTTTGTAGAGACAAAGTCTTGCTATGTTGCCTAGGCTGTTCTTGAACTCCTGGGCTCAAGCCATCTTCCTACCTGGGCCACCAAAAATGCTGAGATTACAGGTAGAAGCCACAGTACTGGCTTAGACCTTTTCCACTAAATCGTTAATTTCAATGACTGTCTGTATTTAAGTTGTTTTCTCTAAATGCAGTTTTCATAGATACAATTCTAGAGACAGGGGAGGCAAAATGTTTACAATAAATTATTCCAACAAATGAACGTCAACTGGGAAAAGTCACAGTGCTATGGCTGCGGAGCTAAGGGCATCCCCAGAATACAAATTGGCAATTATGTATAGAGGAAAAGAAGGTTGGCGTATTCTCTCTGGTCATCCCGTAAAATGCTACTGGCACTAAGTGCCCCTCCCTCCTAAACCCATCACAAGACCTCAGAGAAAAGATGAGGAACAAAGCCAGGGAAGTAACTCACCACTAACTGGACTGGATGTAGCCAGAGCCCCTGTGGTCCCACCAATAGTCATTTTTAGCAGAGGATCACAAAACATAACCTAGAATGTTTGATAAGGGAAAATGTCTTCTGGGGAAATGCTTGTTCTATTCATTGTAAATACCATATTGACTCACGATGCTTTTAGAAGGGTAGGGTTACACCTGCTTTGTAAGACCATTGAGTTGGGGTCTTCAGCAGCCATGGGGGCTTAAAGAGATTGGAAACCAGCCATGGTGGCTCACACCTATAATCCTAGCACTTTGGGAGACAGAGGCGAGAGGACTGCCTGAGCTCAGGGGTTCGAGACCAGCCTGGGTAATCTGGCGAGACCTTGTCTCTACAGTAAATTAAAAAAAAAAAAAAAAATTAGTCGGGCATGGTGGTGCAGGCCTGTAGTTTTAGCTACTTGACAGGCTGAGGAGGAAGGATCGCCTGAGCCCAGCAGGTCAAGGTTGTGGTGGCCGTGAATGTACCACTACACTCCAGCCTGGGCCACACAGTGAGACTCTGACTCAAAAAGAAGAAAAAGAAAAGAGATTGGAAATCTATCCACAAGACTGGGATCTCAGAAAGGATGAGAGAAGGGTACCACAATGTCATATGATCAATGTGATGACAGTATACTTGATATGGGACCCCAACAACAGTTGTGGGGGGGTATAGGAAGAACCATTGCTGCCTAGGTGGGGTGAGAAGGAGCTTCCTTACAACTCCAAGTACAGGTTTCCTTTTTTGAGTGCTCTGCTCATGTAGTTTGTCATTTATTCATTTGACAAACACTTATGAGGTCCCACCTTCAAACCAGACATCGTGCTAGGTACCAGGAATTCAGTAGAAAATCAGGCAGAATGTCCCCGGAGTTATGGAACTCACCTACAAGGTGGGTGAGATGAACGATACACAAGTAAATGCAGTTATAAACGACACACTTTCAGTGTGTGATGTACCTTGAGGGAAGTAAACAGTGTGTGACATATGAAGGGGCACTGTGGTTGTGGAGGTCAGGAAGGCCTCTCTGAGGACAAAATGAGAAGAAAATATCAGGTGAGAAGCCAGGTAAGGGATGTTCTGGAAAAGAGGAACAGCCAAGCCAAAGGCCCTGAGGTCAATGCCTGAGGCTGAGGAAATAAGGGTACCTTGGGATGATGTCAGGAGGTGGGCAGGGGCCAGATGACCCGGGGCCTTCCAGGCCATCACAGGGGGACTGGATTTTACTCCACATACAACAGGAAGCCACAAAAAAATGGTTTAAACAGGGAGAGACACAGCCTGATTTAAGTTTTCAATAGGTCACTCTGGCCCCCTGAGGGAAGAATGGACTGAGGGGTGGGGTCAGGAGAAGCAGGAAGCCCAGGGTACTGGAACAGTCCAGGTGCAAGAGGCTTGGCCAGGTGATGGGAGCTGAGACGGAAGTAGGGTGGAAAAAAAGCAGTTGAAAAAGAATGCTAGCACCGGGCACTCCCTGGTACTCAATCAAAGCTTCCTGAATGAATTCATTATAACTTGGTTGGAATTTTAGCTGATAGGATTGGCTTTTCTAAATTCAATCATCATAAAAGTAAAAATGATTACCTATCTAACAGCTCTAAATCAGAGATGGACAACAAAGACATCTTCAAATTTAACAACAATCGATTGCTATGATATATACCTCAAGACAAACTCAGGGCAGAGTCTCCATCCTTATTTTTTATTTTTATTTATTTTATTTATTTTTTTTGAGTTGGAGTCTCACTCTGTCACCCAGACTGAAGTGTACTGGCACGCTCCCGGCTACCGCAGCCTCGACCTGCTGGGCTCCGACGATCCTTCCACCTCAGCCTTCCAAGTAGCCGGAACTACAGGCGTGCACTACCATGCCCAGCTAATTTTTTTGATTTATTGTAGAGATGAGGTCTCACCAAGTTGCCCAGACAGGTCTCGAACCCGCGGGCACAGGCAATTCACTCATCTCGGCCTCCCAAAGCATGGGATTACAGGCTGAGCCATCGAGCCCAACCTTATTTTTTTAAAAAAGGGGGCTCCCTCAAAACCGAGCTGTCGGGTGGGGGGATCCCTATCTTCCATTGACTGCCCTGCCCCTCACAACCCAAGTCTAGAGTTCCTTGGCAGTTTCAAAGTTAAGCACCCAAAAGCACCCCAGAACAAACTGAAACTTCCCAAGAAAGAATGTGCTCTGGCATTACGCTTCAGTAAACCCAGAAGGCATGCTGAGATAAGAGTATTAAGGGTACCTATTAATGCAGCCGGAAGTTTCAAATAAAGCAGAAGAGACGTCCCAAAGGGAGACACAAACCAAAGCCTGCATCCAGGCAGAGGCCCAGCGAGTTCTGTAGCTGCTGGCAAGTTTGCTGAGAAAGCCTGGCTTCCTAGCTTCCTTAAAAAGCAGCAGAGTCGGTTTTCTCCAGCCCTCCAGAAGCCCGACATGCACCCAGTTAGGACAGGCTGTTCAGTGGGCCCAGGAAGTGGTTCTCGTGTACAAAGCATGCACTCCTCTGCAGTAGACCAGGGTGTCAGCTGTGACACAAGGAGCTGGTGGGCTGACCAAGCCCTTTAGAGGACAGAAGGAGGGGGCCATGACCCTTCTGCTTAGACCCAAATCCCCCTGGCAGTGAAAGTTTTGACTTCCAGAAGAACTTATGGGGAACAAGGTAAGCAAAGAGACCCATGACAGGCAGGAGAGTCACTGGCACAGAGATCCCAGAGCAAAGTATATGTGTGTTAGAGAGACATGCAGGAAGAGAGCTGCCCCCTGCAGTCTCTGAATTTAATTGCTTCCCACATCCACTTGGGTATATAAACCATCACACATGCAGAACAAGCATCTAACCCCCCCCATCATGCCCAGGGTCGTCCTTCTCTCACGGGGGCTCCAACGCTGGCACTGTACAGAGATGGCTGGAGGGAACATCTGCAAAGCAGCTCCCAGGGGCTGGGCACTCTTAACACCTCTGCTCACATGTGTACCTTCAGCCCCTCTAAAAATCCTCTTAGGTGGGGAAGAATAATCACTTCTAGACCAGAGTGGAGTCCGCGAGGCCCAGAGTCACACAGCCAGTGCCCAGCAAAGCTGAAATTTGAATGAGTCTATCCCAAGTCCATACCTACACCAGCCGCTGCCCTCCCTCCTGTGGGGCTCTCTTCTAGGGAGCCAGAGTGCCTGCCCTCTGGATGGTTACGGCCTGGGGTTCTGACCAACCACACAGCTTGCCCCAAGCTCTTACCTAGCTCAGAAAAGGCGACCAGGCACAGATGTCCTCACTTGTAACTCTTTGGGAAGGAAAGAACTCTACAGCACCCCAACTCAGCTACCATGTTGTATTTACCAACAGCAATGGGCCGGGGCCTCCCTCGTCTGCAGATTGAGATGCTTCTGTGAACAGCTCTCAGGCACAGCTTCTTCCTGCCATGCCAGCGTGTGCTCCCCATGGGCTCCACCCCTGGCCAGGGAAGGAAAGAGACTTGGCGGGCTTGACAAGCTCAGAGGCCCCAGCAGATTGGTGTATGCAGTCTGGGGGGCGGTGCTCAGGGAAGGGGAGGCATTCTGGGACGCAGTTCCATTGCCTTCCTTGCCCTCCTGGCATTTGGCAGCTGGTGAGGTGGTAATGGTTAACCTGGGAAGGTGAGCCATCCTCCTCTGGTGTCCTTGGTGTGAGTGACGTCCATGCCAGGCAGGACTTGTCTGCAACCAAGGCCTGGCACAGTTCCTGGTGGTGAGTGGTTAAGGGTATCGATTTTTCAAGATAGATTGATCTGGGTTCAAAACTGTGGCGCTCCCTCTCACTATGTAACTCTGGGTAAGTTATTATCTTCTGAGCCTTAGTTTTTTTATCGGTCAAATGGGGGCAATAAAAATACTTACGTCATAAGTACTCTTTGCGCAGATAAATGACATAGTGCGAGTTAAGGCACAGAACAGGGCTTGCCATTTAGCAAGTTCCCAGTGAATGTCAACAAATTTTTTTTAAAATGCAAGGAGTATTCTAAGTGACTAAGTCATGGAAGCTGCAGGTCTTGCCTGAAAGTGGCAGCAGATCCAGCCCTGAGAATTCTCACTTTTGCAAACAGAAAGAGAAAGGAGCAACTATGAGGCATCAACTTGGTGTCAGATGCTTTGCCGGCTGCCTCATACCTTGGGGCTGGCTCTATGGGCAGGTGCCTCATCCACATGCTCTCTACTCTGCTAAGCCAGAAGTATTCCCACAGAAGAGGAATCAGAGGCGCAGAGATGTCAAATAACTTGCCCAGAGGGACACAGCCAGTAAGCAGCTGGGATTCGCACAATCACGGAAACAACATTGACGTAGTCCTTGTGCCATGCCAGGTATTGTTCTGAGCCCTTAATACACACTAACTCATTTAGTCTTCCACATACCCCAGTTGGAGAGGGGTTATGTTTATCCCCACTTCACAGATGAGAAAAGCCGAGGCCCAGAGAGATGAAGCAAGTTCGTACAGTGAACAGCTGGGCTGGAAGGAGGACCAAGGCAGGTGGGCTCCAGATGCCTTGCCCTAACCATTGCCCTAACTCCCCTTCATTTCAAAAGGCCTTGTTCTGCTCGCTGTACCATCCTGCCTCTAAGAATGAAAACTCATGGATGCTGAAGGACACTTTTCTCCTAAGAGATAACTGCATTGGAATAAAAAAAATGCACCGGGCTGGAAGTCATACACTTTTTGGGCTGTGACTCTAAAGTAAATCACTTTCCCTCTCTGGATGTCAGTTGGCTCAAGTTTAAAAGGGTTGGTTTGGACTGGAACTCTGCATTGAAACCTGCAGCTCTAACAGTCTATGGTTCTCTGCATCGGGCCTTTCTCCTTCCTGAGGAAGACTCCATGGAAATGTGGTCTGAGGTGGCAGACAGGCCCTTGCCCAAGCAGCCAAAGCACGTCTAAGGGACAAGACAGCGTGTGGCCAGGTGCATGAGAGCCCGCCGACAAGTGAGCATCTGGGGCTGGGAGATCCTGGGCAATTTACCAGGCCCTTGGTTTTTCCCCTTTGGCAAAGACAGGAAAATAACTTGCCTTAGTGGGTTGCTTTGAGGTCATAAAAAATGGTCATAAAGCATTTTCCCAGATTCAAAGTCCGGGTTTGCAAAATGCTCTTGAACTCAGCCATGAGAAGGGTAATCAGAGAAGTCGGGACTTTGCAAGATTCCCAGAAAGAGTCTGAGAATGTAAAAAATCTTCATTACTTCTCCATGCTTCTTACAGCTGAGAGTCTGGCCCAGAAGAGGGGGGTGGGCAGGGAAGGTCGGGGTGGGGGGGCAGGGAAGTCCTAGGACTAATGCAAAACAACTCAAAAGATACTCAAAACAGCAGTATGCTGTTTAGCACAATTATAGGTTATCCTGTTCTCCAAAGTTTTCATCTCTCTATCTCCCACTGGACAGTAAATTCGCAGAGGATATGAAATTTGTCTGGTTCTAATCAAAACCTGTTCGCTGACTGATTCATTTTCAAGATAAGACCTGAACATACTTCTCTGTATACCAACCTGCCTAATTCTTTTCTCCTTTCCTTAAGTACCTTGATTCAATTCAAGTCAATAAACATTTACTGAGTATCTACCATGGGCCTGGCAGTGTGCTATCTATACACCCCTGTTACTTCTAAAAGCTACAGTAACAATAATAGCTGGAAATAGCATCAGTATCTTAGACTTGGGACTGGAAGGGGAGGATCAAACCTCCCTTCCTGGATGTTTGAGGTCAAAGAATGGATCTTGGGATTCCTTTTTTTTTTTTGGAGTCAAAGTCTCACTCTGTGGCCCAGGCTGGAGTGCAGTGGCATGCTCACGGCCACCACAGCCTCAACCTAGAGGGCTCAGGTGATCCTTTCACCTCAGCCTTCCAAGTAGCTGGAACTACAGGCATGCACCACCAGGCCTGGCTAATTTTTCTTGATTTATTGTAGAAATGAGGTCTAAGTTGCCCAGGCTGGTCTTGAACTCCTGGGCTCAGGCAATCCTCTTGCCTAGGTCTCTCAAAGTGCTGGGATTATAGGCATGAGCCACCATGCCTAGCTAGATCTTGGGATTTCAACTGCTGATCAAAATCTGTTTATTGTGATCATCTGGCAGTCATAACATGTTGCAGAAGAATGAGACACTCATCCATTCAATGATGATTTCTTGGGCATCTGTTTAGTAGGCAGAAGGCTGATTGTCCTGAGAAGTTTCAAGAAGAAAACTTGCATATCACTTATTTGATTGAAAGACTAATTCCAGTGGTCTGCTATTGCCAATTTTATTTTATTTTAATTTTTTGAGTCTGGGTCTCACTCTGTTGCCCAGGCTGGAGTGCCGTGGCACACTCACAGCTCACTGCAGCCTTGAACTCCTGGGCTCGAACAATCCTCCCACCTCAGCCGCCTGAGTAGCTAGGACTATAGGCACATGCCACTATGCCAAGCTAATTTATTATTTTTGTAGAGACGAGGTCTCACTATGTTGCCCAGGCTGGTCTCGAACTCCTGGGCTCAAGCGATCCTCCCGCCTCAGCCTCCCAAAGTGCTGGGATTACACGTAAGAACCATTACACCTGGCCTACTGTTATCAATTTTAAAGTAGAGAAATTGCATCTTTCTTATTCAAGAAGGCTTAAGATATTAATTCATTTATTTAGTCAAACAAATAAATATTTACTGAACACTGAAACCTGGAAGTGGGGATACTTTTTTTTTTTTTTTTGAGTTGGCGTCTCACTCTGTTGCCCAGACTAGAACTCAGTGGCACACTCATGGCCACCACAGCCTCGACCTACTGGGCTCAGGCGATCCTTCCACCTCAACCTTCCAAGGAGCTGGAACTACAGGCATGTGACACCACGCCCAGCTAATTTTTTTTTTTTAATTGTAGAGATGAGGTCTTGCCAAGTTGCCCAGGCTGGTCTCGAACTCATGGGCTCAGGCAATCCTCTCACCTTGGCCTCCCAAAGTGCTGGGATTATAGGCATGAGCCACTGCGCCCCGCCAGTGGAAATACTTTAAAAGCAGTCAAGCAGGAATCTTGCCCTCATGGAGGCCAGCAATCAGATTAAAACGACAGCCAATTACTCACTGGGACAGGTGTTATGAAGGATAAAAATCAGGGATTCGGACTTTGAAGGGGGTACCTATGTGAACAAATGGATCAGGGACAGTCTCTACGAAGGAGCTCCATTTAGGTGCAGTCCAGAAGAACAAGAGCCAGTTGTATAACCAGCAGAGATGAGCACCCAAGGGCAAACTCCCCTAGGTGGGGAAGAGTGTGGTGAGTTTAAGAGACCACCAGGATGGTGCAGCTGTGGCCAAAGGAGATACAGGTGGGGGAGGGGAGGAAGCAAGTGAAATGTACTTAAGGCAGGAGAGTGACATGGTGCCATTTCTCTCCTGACACCACACTTGTACTGTATGGAGATCAGACTGGGAGTGGGCAACAGTGAAATTCCAGAGACCAGTCAGGAGACTGTTGCACTCTCTGAGTGAAAGATGAAGGTGTCCTGACTATGAGCTGAGAGGCGGTCAGATTTTGGATCTGCCGGAGAGGCTCAGACAGAAGCACTTGCTATTGGAATGAAGGAACAGAAAAGGACTCCGGAATGGCATCCCATGCTCTAGCTTGAGCAGCTGGTCAGCAGTGGGACCGCTGATGATCATTCTCAACCAGGGGCCATTTTGCCCCTGATGTTTGGAAATTTCTTGAGACAATTTTGATCGTCACAACTGGGAGTTGCCACTAAACATTCTACAGTGGGTAGAAGCCGGGAATGCTGCTAAACATTCAAGTGTTTAGGCCCCCACAGGTGATTATCTGGCCCAAAATGTCAACAGTGCTGAGACTGAGAAACCCTACAGAAGTGGGAAGAACAAGAGTTGGGGACACTTTGAGGGGTTACCTAATACTCCATCTGGGATATATTAAATAAGAAATATTCATGTTAAATTGTCCTTGGAACCGCACAGCTTGAAATGGGGAGAGTAAAATGCAGGAGTGGTATCCGGGTTCCTTTGAGGAAAAGAGGGTGAGTTCTCTCTCTCACTCTGGGCTAGGAACACCTAGCAACCCACAAGCCTCTCTCTCGCTAGTGAAATTATGAAAGAAATTCAGTAATAAGAAAATGTGGGGCTTACCTTGAATAATTATCGTAATACTATAAGAAAGGGATTGGCAGTAGTGGGAAACTGCCAGGGGAGAGGGAGTGGGATTGGCAGTTGAGGGAAACTGCCAGGTGGGGGGGCACATCTCATCAACAAGGGTACCTGCATAATGAACACTTGTATACCTAACCCTGAATTGTACCCCCATCTTTAAAATAAAAAAACTACAAGTAAAAAAAAAAAGTGTGCGTCTTCACACTGACCGTTCATCCTATCTAAAACCCTCCCTCCCTCCAATGTTGCCTACTCTTTCATCTAGATCCAAGTCCTAGATCTGGGAGGCATCCCTGAGAATGGTGTCCTCAGGGAAGATGCTGGTTTTCCTTGATGCTGGGTCTTAATTCAGAGAAGTCAACTTTTCCAGCCCCTCTCTAGGTATGACACCACACTACTGTGTATTTATCTCTCAAAGATTTCTGACATTCCTGTGAGGAAAGGATTCCATCAATCTTTAGATAGAGAAACTGAAGTTCAGACAGGTAACTTGCCCAAGGTCACAAAGATTCCTACCAAGTTATTTTTGTTTCCCAAATCAATGCCTGCAGCCACCCTCAGATAGCATTTCATCTATAGCCTTTCTGCATCTTGCTTTAGAATTCAGTGATCTGGCACCCTGCTTTCTCAGTGGCTAGCACACAGTTCTTTTTTTGTTTACTTTTTTTTTTTAGAGATGGGGTCTTGCTACATTGCCCAGGCTGGAGTGTGGTGGCCAACATGGGTAACACAGGCACAATCATCATACACTATAGCCTTGAACTCCTGGCCTCAAGCGATCCTTCCACCTCAGCCCCCAAGGAGCTGGAACCTCAGGTGCACGCCACCACAACTGCCTTAGCACACAGCTCTTACTCAGTGATTTGTAGATGTGTACTCCCTCTGGACCAGCCTCTCCAGATAGTCTGTTGAGAATAGGACAGCAGGGAGTTGTGTTGGGGAGGAAGGAAAGTCCTTCCCTCTTCCCTCTCTCCCAAGTTTCCACTTGGATTCCCAAGAAAAGAAAGTTCCATCAGTATGTCTGGGCTCCTTCTCCACACCCAAGTCACTGTCCTACAGGAGAAGCCATGTCTAATCTGACCTGGCAAAGATCAGCACTCTGATGGGGTCCCCACTTACCAATAGGTGGGGTGACTGTTTAAAGGAAGGAAGGAGGCTCCATGCAGTCTCTTAATTCTGGGGCACAGGAACTTCTGGCTGTCTTTCTCTCTACCTGGGAGTCCAGGTGGTCAATGTTACACTAACTCTGTGGACCAATGCAAGGTAGAGAAGGCAAGTATCCTTTTGCAGGGCTCAGTCCTAAGTCACGCTCTTCATAATTTACCAGACACCCTGGACTTTGGAAGTTAAAAGGTTGAAGGGTGCTTATCAGGTTAATAAAGGCCACTGTTTTTTGTCTACAGGAGGGAAGGAGGGATGAGCACACAGTCTGCATTTCTGTTAAATTCACATCTCCCTTTGCACAGTTTGGACCACAGTTTAGATAAGTTTTCAACTAAACTTGAAAATGATGCACGGGTTCGAGACCCGCCTGGGCAACGAGACCTCATCTCTACAATAAATCAAAAAATCAGCCGGGCATGGTAGCGCGCGCCTGTAATTCCGGCTACTTGGAAGGCTGAGGTGGAAGGATCGCCGGAGCCCAGCAGGTTGAGGCTGCGGTGGCCAGGAGCGACCACTGCACTCCAGTCTGGGTGACAGAGTGAGACTCCAACTCAAAAAAAAAAAAAAAAAGAAAGAAAATGATGTAAATAACCTCCAACATGGTACTGCCCAAACCCCAAAACACCCAGGCAACAATGATGTCGGAGTGGACCTCTGCTGGATGGGACCAAACCATAGCAGGACCATGAGATTAGGAACCCACAGAGGTTACCCAGGAATTCCCATAGCTACTGCTTGGCTTCACTCTGGTTATTTCATTACATGGCTACCTGCTACAATGCCCTCCCTGAAGGATAAAAATAATGATAAAAATTGTTATTACACAACAACCATGTCACTTTTGCAATACAGGCCTTTTTAACTGATCTACTCCATCTTCCCTAACCTTCTCACTCTATTTTTCTTCATAGCATTCGTCACCATAAAAAAGTAACATATATTTTGTTTATCATCGTTTATTCCACCAAAATATAAATTCAAAACATCAAACAACCTTACCTTGAATGTGATTCAACTTTGCATTATGTTGAAAACTCAAAATGGTGACTGCATAGTCGCCCTGTTCATTGAACACTTAGCGCGTGCTAGGTGCTGTGCCGTTTCTGGGAAGCAAAGATGATGGAGACTCAAGTTCTGCCCTCCCAGGCCTTCTGCTGTAGCAGGCGTCCAAGTCAGCTGATGACAAGGCGGTGGCATGGAGAAGGGGACTCTATCCACAATTGCTACGTGAAGACATAATCAGTAGGGTGTAGCTACTCAACAGCTTGGAAGCGTGCCACAGGTGACCTCAAAACTCCAATAGCCTCCTTGAAGAAGTCTACTTCAGTAGTACCTCAATCTCCACATTCTCACCATCTAGAATACTTTTGGAACTAAGTGGAAAGGATAATGCAACAAACTCCAAATTCCTAATACTGTCTTTTTTTCTTTTTTGACCAACTTGCTATCCAATAATATTCCATGAATAGTTTCTCCCTCCCTTACCTAGTGTGAGGCAGGTGTGCAGTCATCCTTTACTGAGTGATACACATCTCGGGAAGGAGAAAGGGCAGAGAGCATGCAGCACACATTCAGGAAAGAATGTAAAAGAAACTTGTATCCTCAAGTTGTCCCAGGCTGGATGTCTGTCTGTCTGTCTGTCTATCTATCTTTTTATTTATTTTTGAGTAAGAGTCTCACTCTGTTGCCCAGGGGAGTGTGCAGTGGCATGCTCACAGCCACCGCAGCCTCAACCTGCTAGCCTCAACCTCAGCCTTCCAACTAGCTGGAACAACAGGCGTGCACCACCACGCCCAGCTAGTTTTTTAAATTTATTATAGAGACGAGGTCTCCAAGTTGACCAGGCTGGTCTTGAACCCCTGGGCTCAGGCGATCCCCTTGCTTCCACCTCCTAAAGTGCTGGGATTACAGGCGCACCTGGCTTGGATATCTATTTATTTAAGGCAAAACATAGTTCATTCTGGAATATCACCTGACAAGCGAGGCAGTAAGACAACTTCTAAGGACTGAAAACTACCATGTCTACAGTTCCCAGTCTACCCCATACAGTGGCCAGACATGACTTTGCGGAGAGAACATTTACTACTGCAGTTTAGCGCTTTAAAAAAAGCCAACCGACGCAATAAACTCAGTTCATTTAATTTCAAAACATGAACTCATTGCTATCTCAGGAAATATCACCTTACCCTTTAGATTAAATGTTATCCCAAGTCTAGGAGGCATTCAACAGCGAGAAAGTAATATACTTCAGTTGGCTTCTCCAGGCTCAAGTTTCACCAAAACAAGTTTCGCACAAAGATTAGCCAAGTACCGGGTAATGGGATATGGCAGGGTTACGTCATCTGAGGCCCATTTTCAAAGAAACATGGCTTTTCCAGGTGGAATTCTAAGTGCCCTCTCTTCACCATTGTTGCCACACCAATTTGCAGGATGGGCAAGGGCAGACACACTGAAAACGGCTGCAGGCCATTAGGCCTTGAGCAGGTCATACCACCTCTCTGGGTCCCTCTGTCTTCCATTGTGAAGTGGATTGTTGGGGGCTGCTTATCACGGGGCCTCTTCCTGAGCAAATATTCTCAGATTCTTAGCCCTGGTCTCTACCATCCAGTCTCTTGCTGTGGTTGCCCTGGCATGAAGTCCCCCGACTGATCTATGAATTCTGCATTTAAACGCTGTGAGAGTCTTAAGTTCTGTGAGGATGGATGGAGGCGACTTTTTGGCAGACCAAGTCAGTCGGTCGCCCACATTCAGCTCAATTTCCAACTTTCACATTAATCCACCCTATATATCCTCAACCCCTTCCCAGGCACAGTGAGTGATACCAACAAAGAACAATGGGGCCGGGCTCAGTGGCTCAACCTGTCACCCCAGCAATTTGGGAGGCTGAGGCGAGTGGACTGCAATTTGGGAGGCTGAGGTGAGTGGGAGGCTGAGGCGAGTGGAGGCTGAGGGTTCGAGACCAGCCCGGGTAACTTGGTGAGACCTCGTCTCTATAATAAATCAAAAATAGCCGGGCTCGGTAGCTCAGCCTGTAATCCCGCGCTTTGGGAGGCTGAGGTGAGTGAATTGCCTAAGCCCGCAGGTTCAAGACTGGCCTGGGCAACTTGGCGAGACTCATCTCTACAATAAATCAAAAAATTAGCCAGGCATGGTAGTGCGCGCCTGTAGTTCCAGCTAATTTGAAGGCTGAGGCGGAAGGATCGCTGGAGCCCAGCAGGTCAAGGCTGTGGTAGCCGGGAGCGGCCACTGCACTCCAGTCTGGGTGACAGAGTGAGACTACAACTCAAGAAATAAAATAAAATAAATAAATTAATTAATTAATTAATTAATTAAATCAAAAATTAGCTGGGCATGGTAGCGCACGCCTATAGTTCCAGTTACTTGGAAGGCTGAGGCGGAAAAATCTCTGGAGCCCAGCAGGTCAATGCTGGGGTGGCTGTGAGTGTCCCACTGCACTCCAGCCTGGGCGACAGAGCGAGACTCCAACTCAAAAAAAAAAAAAAAAAAAAGAACAATGGGTCTGGTGATCGTGATGATAATGAGCTTTTGATGACTTTTTATGAAGTGTCAGGTCCTACACTGGGAGCTTTGCTGTCATTATCTCATTTACTTCTCACAAAATCCCCAGTCGGTATGCATAACAGATAAGGAAACCGAGGGGGCAAAGAGGTTACATGATTTCATCCAAGTGCTCACAGCCATAAGGCAGCAGAACCCAGGATTCAAATCTAAGTCCATCTGACACCATACTATGGATGAAGCTCACTTTGCCCAAGACAGGACCGATTTACAACCATATCCAAGTGCAATGATCAATAGCACCCCCTTTTACTATCAGAAGTGTCCTGGTTTGGATAATAAATCACAAGGTCATCTGCTATAATGCCTCCCTGAGGAGGGATAAACACAATGATAAAAATTGTTATTCCACAACCACCATGTCACTTTTGCAATACAGCCCTTTTTAACTGATCTACATTAAAGGTGACCTCCCCCATTTTCCCTAACCTTCTCACCCTACTATATTTTTCTTCATAGCATTCGTCACCATAAAAAAAGTAACATATATTTTGTTTATCGTTTGTTTATTTCACTAAAATATAAATTCAAAAGGTTTTCTTTTGGTTTACTGATGTATTCCCTAGAACCTAGAATATGCTCCACAAATATATGTTGAATGAATGAAAGCGTCATCATAACAATGCCTAACATTTATTGAGCATTTACCACGTGCTGGGTGCTGCTCTAAATACATGTAGTTTGTCAAACAACCCCAACAACCTTGAGTTTGAAACACTGAACCTAATCACTTTACAGGTAAGAAATGAAGGCAAGACAAAGCAATACTCTCCTCAGGTCACTTAAACTGCTGACAGAGCTAGGAGGGAACTCAGGTGACTCTCCCAGTGTCTATGCATGTAGCTACTGCTCGAAGTCTAATAACCAAGGCATGACACCCACAAACAGCTCAAAGATTTAGGGCAGTATGAGATCTGAGACAGGTTCATACTACTCCCTATCAGATCCACAGGAGGGGGTGTGGTCAAGGAGGGTTTCTTAAAAGAAAGGGATTTGTTTGAGTTTTGAAAGATGGGTTAGGCTGGCACGGTGGCTCACGCCTGTAATCCCAGCACTTTGGGAGACAGAAAAGAGGATTGCCTGAGCTCAGGCATTCGAGACCAGCCTGGGCAACTTGGTTAGACCTTGTCTCTACAATAAATCAAAAAACTACCCAGGTGTGGTGGCATGTGCGTGTAGTTCTAGCTACTTGGAAGGCTGAGGTGGAAGGATCGCCAGAGTCTAGCAGGTCAAGGCTACAGTGGCCATGATCTAAAACCCTGCTGTCACCTAGGGGGCCTTGAATGCCATGGAGAAGTTGAACTATATCCACTAGTAAGCAGAGCCAACAAAAGGTTTCTGACCAGGAACGATATGCTATCTATAATCTCAAATGCTACAACTTCACATCAGAACCAGTGCCAGAGAAATGGGCAGGAGCAGTAACTGGGCGACAAGCCTTGCTCCAGACCCTCTGTAGTCATACATTCTCTCAAGCCCAGGGCACTTACTGGAGCTGGTAAATCCCTTTTTAAAGCACCACATTTTCCCATGGATGTGTTTGTGCTACAGACCCTATCACATTCCCTGTGAGCACACAGCTCACCTCTCACAATGACAAAGATCATGGATAATGCAGGCGCTTACCTTTGTCCCATTCCACAGTGTTATGACCAGACACAGTCTTTTTGGTGGCAAGGACAATCTTCTCCTACCTCCTGGGCCACCCAAATATCTCCGTCACACCTTCTTGTTATCCTTTTCAAACAAGATCTGTCAACTCATTCTAATCCCTCACTCCATCTCCCATTCTCAGTGGCAGGTCGGGCTTGTTCACTGCCTTCCATCTCCATGGCTGCTACTCTTACAACATCAGAGCCAGCACGTCTGCAACAACATCTGAATCAAAGACAACATCTGAATCAAAAAGAACAACCCCTGGGAACAGCCCCCAGGTCACCCAGCTGAGATATCTGGGCTGGTAGCTGAATGGATGATGGCAGTCTTGTCCACATGTCCTGTGCAGTTTTAGAGACCCTAAAAAAGAAAGCTTAGCCACATGCCTTCTGGGTGGTTGTGATTATATTACAGAAGCCAGAAATAAAACAAAAAGAATGTTTTTGGGTTTTTTTCTGCTAGCTCCACACAAAACAATTGCATAAGTAATACAAGCACTGCTGGTTCACCAAAGGGACCAATTATAAATCGCTACTTCTCAAGTAACACAAAAATGAAGGAAAATGTGTTACCTCAAAATGTCATCAAATGGAAGTCATTTACTAATTTCAGAGTTTTTCGTCCCCCCTGCCCCAATATTCCATTCTTTATTTTCCCTGTAATTAGCCAAAGTCAAAACCTTTCTCAACATGCTTTGGTTTCAATTCTGAAAAGTGCATCAAGGCTATGACGGCTCATTATCCACACCTGAAAGTCATTTGGAACCCAAGTATATTTCAACCTGGGTTTCTCCAGGAAAGGATGAAATTTCATGCCCTTGAGATTTTGGGAAATGACAGAAATGGACATGATTTCAGTACCTGGGAGAGGGTAAAATCTATGCCGGTTACAATTAGTGGAAAGCAGGAGAAAGTCCTAGAAGTCCCTGCGAGTGGAAATTGCTGATATTTTCTAGCTTCAGGTGAGCTCAATACACTTCATTTAAAAAAAGCAGAAGTCGCCTGAGCCCGCGGGTTCGCGACCCGCCTGGGCAGCGAGACCTCATCTCTACAATAAATCAAAAAATCAGCCGGGCATGGTAGTGCATGCCTGTAACTCCGGCTACTCGGAAGGCGGAGGCGGAAGGATCGCCGGAGCCCAGCAGGCGAGGCTGCGGTGGCCGGAAGCGGCCACTGCACTCCAGTCTGGGCGACAGAGTGAGACTCCAACTCAAAAGAAAAAAAAAAAAGCAGAAGTTAGCTGGGCTCGGTGGCTCAGCCTGTAATCCCGCGCCTTTGGGAGGCTGAGGTGAGTGGATTGCCTAAGCCTGCGGGTTTGCGACCCGCCTGGGCAGCGAGACCTCATCTCTACAATAAATAATAAAAAAAAAATCAGCCGGGCGTGGTAGCGCGTGCCTGTAATTCCGGCTACTCGGAAGGCTGAGGCGGAAGGATCGCCGGAGCCCAGCCGGTCGAGGCTGCGGTGGCCGGAGCGGCCACTGCACTCCAGTCTGGGTGACAGAGTGAGACTCCAACTCAAAAAAAAAAAGCAGAAGTTTTTTAAGATCAGAATCAGTCTTACATGTAAAGAGCTGAAGCAGTGAGCATAGGTGGGAGTGGTGAGTACACTTAAATCCCAGACTTTTTTACCAGTACACAATGCAACCACAGAGCCAAAACTATTTGTACCCCCTAAAGCTATTGAAAGAAAGAAAAGAAAAAGAGCGGATGCCCAAGATGATGAATGTGTTAACTAGCTTGATTGTGGTGACCATTTCACAATGTACACATATATCAAGCCATCACATTGTACACCTTAAATATAGTTTTTATCTGGAAATGAAACCTCCATAAAGCTGGGGACAGCAAGAGCCAGAAGTGGGGTCAAAAGCATCCTGGGCTTTCAGGGAGCAATGTAACTGCAGAGAAGCAGACAGAGCCCTTTAACCCACTGACCTCTTTTAATCTGCTTGTTAGCCTCACTGCGGACAGGCCCAGGGGGTGAAGAAGGGTGGTCTCTGACCAATGCCTCACTAGGGAAAAGTCAAAGGTCAGAAGGACATTCCCTCATTGTCATTATTCTCAATTATTTTTCATTCAGAGACACTTTCGCCTTCGTTTGGAGGAAGAGGCCCCATAAGTGTCTTCCAGGACACTGAAAGGTGATGACCCGCCCTACCCCCGCTTTCCTCCCCACCTCCTTCCCAGCATCTCCCTGATCAAAGGGGATAACAGGGTGGTGGAAGCACACAGAGGAGTCCTCACACGAGAGAATGACACCATGACACAGGCCTCTCGACTGCACACTCATACAGACCCACCTCGAGAACGGGCCCTACTCCCTGCCAGGAGGCATCTGGAGTGTCAGAATAGAGCAGTTCAAAGCACTGCCTTTGCTGTCAGGCAAAGCAGAGCTCTTAAAGTTACCAGCCCTGGACTCTTAGGCCAGGCACTTGGCCCTCTGAGCCTTCATTTTCTCACCTGAATTCCCAAAAACTATCCGCTACCCCCTAGTGGAGATAGCAATAGTCTCCAGTTCATAGAGTTGTGGAGAAGAGGAAACAGGATCATACATGAAAAGGTTAAACGCATGTTAGCTATGAAGATGATCATTGTTAGCAGAAAATTTGAAAAGATATTTACTTGCTGATAAATGCAATGTATGTTCAAGTATAAAATTTGGAATTTTTGAAAACATTTCCTTGATGGTAAATGTAGGGTCACTGGATAAAATTTAAAATAATAAAAAATAATAAAATTCCTGGTAAGGTCATCTGCCCCCAGAGCTCGGCACCGTCAACATTTGGGAGTATTTACTGAGTCTCTTCTCCTTGCAGAGAGACATGCACACACTACTGGTTCATCTTGACATCAGCGACCAGTCACACTGCCCATCAACTAAAGACTGAACCCTGAGCTCAAAGCCTGATGCATTTCCCCCTAATTTTCACAGTAATTGTGTGAGGTGCTGTAGCCCTCATTTACAGAGGAGAAGACCAAAGGTCAAAGAGGCTCCGAAAATGGCCCAAGTCACTCAGCAGTGGCTCTGACTCCAGATCCCTCTGACTGGACCACCTGCTCTCTGTGCATTAGGACAGGCTGCGAGGAGGCACCTCTCTCAGTGCCCTTCCTGTCACCATTCTTGGGCTCTGCCACTCTGCAGAGAACACTAGCTGCTTCAGAAGTGGCCTCGTTTCTCCTTGTCCTGCCTAAGCCCAAAGAATCTGAAAGAAGGGAGCTGGCGGGTGATAAGAATGTCAGAACCACCCATCATGCTCTGCGGCTGTGCCTCCAGCTTATCCCCTCCCAGCGGGTGTGTTGGGTCAGACAGTCACCTCCTCTCACTTTCATCAAAGGCCTGTGACCCTGTCGGATGGGATTTGGACAGATGTGGGATCTACCAGCTCCTGCCTCCTATCCTAGGTGGGCCAGTGCATTTCTGACATTCCCCTGCAGAGATATCACACAAAGATGCAAGTTTTGCCTCTAATTACTCTTGGCCTTGTTTTTTATCCAATTAGCCTTAAAATAGAAGGTGAAGCAAAACCTTTAATTCCACTATTCAACCAGAACAGCGAATTTTCAAGCTGTGGGCTAACTGACTTCATGTTTATTGAACTGCATCAGTGATAAAAGTTCAAGCACCCACCTCTGGCCCCAGGACCTATTCTGGGGCAGTTAATCACACACAGTTGACTTCCAAGATGTTCCCAGGGCGTGCCTTCCTGCTGAGGGCCACTAATGATTCAAAGGTAAGAAAGGTCTGTTTGCCCATTAGGAGAAGCCCATTAGAAGAACAAACCATTCACCCAACAGCACAAAGGAGAGCAGGGACAGACATTGTGTCGCGTTTACCTTTGAAGAAAATAATAATAACAATAGTTATTCCCATTTAATAGACACCCATGTTTCAAACTCTGGGCTGCATCCTGTTCCCATATTACCTCATTTCATCTTTTCACAATCTGGGGGAAGAGGGTTATAAAACCCTCTTTTACAGAAGAGGAAAACTGATTCAGAGCTAAGTGGCCAGGCTGGAATTCAAACCAAGAAGCAAAGCCTTTGACAAAGAACACAGCCCCACAGCTGTGCTTTGCACAAAGTACACAGCAAATAACTGGTAAATCGATCAATCAATAAGTGGATGAACAAAAAGCAAACTAATGATGTGTCTAGGACCCTGCAGAAAAGCTGAGCCTCGTCTTTGAGCATGTCTGAGGCCATCTGAATGCCAAGATCCAATCTTGCCTTTTCCTGCCTGGGGTCTGGGGGACACAGGACAGTAATTGTTGCCTCACCTAGGATGTCCAGGTTGCCCACACTCCTCCTCCACCTGTGCAGAGGGGGTACTTTGGTGGACCATAACTACCTTGGTGGTCCGCACAGTTAATTTGAAAAGTGAGACAGGTCTAAAGACCCAGACAGACCCAATAAAGGCTGACCTTTAACCCACGTGGAAGCAAACTCCCTCCGCAGGCTAAAGGGGCAGGAATATTGGAGCAACAAGGACACCTCAGCCCTCACCACGGCCACCTGCCACCAAGCTCCAGAAGCCATCCTCGGAGATGCTCCCTGATTTCTCTGCCCAGCAAACAATTCTCTTTCTTCTTTTTTTTCTTGAAAGCATTTGGGTCGGGCGACCTGACCATATCCAATTCAGACCAGGACCCAACCTTCCTGTGCTGCACATCTCCGGTGTAGCTTGGAGGGAAATTGGGTGAAACTCTGAGCTCTCCCACAACAGTCTGGTTGAAGAAAGATTCCAGGAAAGGATTAAGGGAACTGGAATCATGACATAGTGCAGTAAAGGTGCATAACGTCTGCTAATGTTACAGCACATTAAACGGAGTTGTAAAAGAGTAGCTTAAAGTTAGGCAGGCCAAACATAACACAAGAAGTATGAAAGCAAGGTGCCATTTTCCAACAAATAAGTTCATTATACGAAGACGCAGCTTAAGTTGGTTTAGCATCTTAGTATCCAATGCAGCCACTGTGCCGCCACTGTCTTTTTTTCTTTTTTGGTAGCATCTTTTAAGCTCTCACCCCAATAAGTATGAATTCCATTTTATTAATAATACCTATTTCTTACTGAATCCTTACTCTGTGCCAGGCAGCCTACAAATATGATTTCTTATCCTGGCACCAGTTCTACAAGGTGGGAACTTGCATATTTCACCGAGGAGGAAACTGACATCCAAGGGGGTGAGCACTTGGCTATGGAACTGACTGACTTCAGTGGGGGAACTATGGTCCCAGCAAGCTGAAACCATCCGTTGGAAAAAAAAAAAAAAAAATCACAAAAGCAAAACCCAGAGAAGCGATTTCCCATCACATTTCCTCCTTGGGATGGTGGGGGGCGGGGAGGCGGGGAGGAAGCAAGCTCAGGCTTTCTGGGGCAGCCAGGAAAACCCTGCTCTCCGCAGCTTTCCCGGCAGGGATGGGCGGTTATTTTTGAAAACGGAGGAGGGAAAAATTACCTGCAGTCTGGATGGTTCCTGCAAGCTTGAAAGGCCATTGTGAGAGGCGGGAGAAGGGGACGCCGTACATGGGCACTCCGGGCTCACTTTTCTCCCCCTGACAAGCCAAACTGCAACAGAGATCCACAACACCCCCGTGCATCTCCAAATATCAAAACACAAAGGGGGGGGGGTGAGCGAGGCAGCCCACGCCGACCCGGAGCGCCGTGAGGGGCAGACCCCTGGCAGGGGACAGTCCCAGTGCGTGTGACCCAAGAGAGCCCGGGGAATCCGTAGGTGGAAGGGAAGGAAGGTGGGGGTGGGGAGAAGGGAAAGACCATGCAGCCAGCCAGTCCCAGCCCCTTCAATCACACACACACACACACACACACACACACACACACACACTCCTGAGATCCACGTCCAAAACAATAAGGGGAATCCCAAGTACGGAATGCATTTCTGGGGCTTTCCACCGCGGGGGGGAGGGGGGACGTTTCCTAACGGGGATGAGGGGAGGGGGGACAAAAAAGCAGAGCAGTGCCCAGCAGTGGCCATCCACTCTTACCAGCTTCATGGTGGTGTTATTCTGCTCCCAGCGCCACAGCATCACGCTCATCTTACTTCACGGCGCGGAGGGAAGGGGGCGGGGGAAGCAGCCGAGGCACCTGCCCGCGCCCGGCAGGTCTGGCCGTCCCGTCCCGTCCCGCTCTCCTCTGGGCCGGGCCCCGCGGGGCATCCCCGGCGCCCGCGGCCGCCTCGCCCGCCCCGCCCCGGCCGCTGCTGCGCGGGGACCCTGCGCGGACCCTGCCCGGCCTCGTGCCTCCCCCGCCCGCTCCCCGCCGGCCTCCCCGCCTCCGCCAAATCAAACAACTCCCCCTGCGTCCCAGCGCCCGCTCCTCGCAGCGCGGAGGCCGCTGGGGCCGCGGCGGCCGGGGGTGGGGGCGGCCGGGGCGGGGGGTGCTCGGAGACCGGGGCTCCCCGCCCCCTCGCTGGCCCGCGGGCAGCCCGGAGTGGCCCCAGGCGCTTCAGTGGGGTGGGAGGGACAGGGGCGAGAGATGGTCGGAGTTGGGGGTGGTATTTAACTCTTTCGCGGAGGACGCGGGTAGGCGGAACGGGCTCGGGGGCCGGGGGGAGGGCGGGGGGTGGGTTGAGACGGGGGAGGGGACTGCGGGAGCGCAGCCTGTGACTCTCGGGTCCTCGTGGGTCCTCGGCCCAGACCCCGGGCCGCGCCTCACCTCTCGCGCGCTCAGCTCCATCCGCATTTTCTTGCTGCACTGAACTCGTCCAAGTTGTCCGACAGTGGCCACTCCCGGGCCGCCTCCCCTGAGCAGCTGGATTGTGGCTGCAGGATGGATGCACTCCACCCCCCACCCCCAGCACGCAGGACACACACACACAAACACACCCAGTCCCAGCCCACATGCCCGCATGCCGCTCCCGAAGCAACATTTAGTTCCTGCTATGTGAAGGACAGGGCTGGGATGTTTTCAAACACACCTAGCCGAGGCAAGAGAAAAAACTTCGGTGGCCCTCCGGGAGGAGGAGGGATCAGTGGCGACAGTGGAGGCGGTGGTGTGTCCTTTGTTTCCTCTTCCGCCTCCTCCACCTGCCACAGGTTCCCTTGCACCTTCCTCTGAGACTTTAGGGACTGGGCACCTTCCTGCCCATTCCTTGGCCTGGCTCCAGCATCCTCTCATTCGGCAGGGGTCCCCAGCTAGTTTCAGGATCCTGAAAAGGCTCAAGACCCTTTAGTGCCCCAAGGCAAGATGGCATTGGCCACCCAGACCTTAGGACACAAGTCTCATTTGGGCAATTTAGGGTGGAAATCCCGCCTTTCCCCCACGGATAGAGGCCTATGATGAGAACTCACAGACTTGCCTGATTACATATTCATCTCAGTAGTCAAAGCTGTTTGAAATGAGGGGAGGTCATAAAATTGCCTATAATCTTTTAAATCCTGATCTTTAGAGCATGCCAATTAGTTCAACATGTTGCCCTGCCTAAACCTTTCAGGATTTGATTCCCTTCAGAGTTAAAAAAAAAAAATTCCAACTCTTGTATGGCCTACAACCTGGCTCCCACCCTCTGCCCCTTGCCTAAGGTGTTTCAGCAACAGTGGCCCACTTTCCTTTTCTCAAACACATCAATATCCTTCCCACCTCAGGACCTTTGTACCTAGCAGTATCTCTCTCTTGTACACTGGTCCCCCCAGACCTGTCCATGGTGTCACTTTTTTTTTTTTTTGAGTTGGAGTCTCACTCTGTCACCTAGACTGGAGTGCAGTGACCGCTCCCGGCCACCACAGCCTCGACCTGCTGGGCTCCGGCAATCTTTCCGCCTCGACCTGCTGGGCTCCGGCGATCCTTCCGCCTTAGCCTTCCAAGTAGCTGGAACTACAGGCGCACGCTACCAAGTCCAGCTAATTTTTTGATTTGTTGTAGAGACGAGGTCTTGCCAAGTTGCCCAGGCGGGTCTCGAACCTGCAGGCTCAGGCAATTCACTCACCTCGGCCTCGCAAAGCATGGGATTACAGGCTGAGCCACCGAGCCCGGCTACCATGGAGTCACCTCTAATGTCACCTCCTCAGGGGAACTTTTGACTTAGTGTTACAACCGAATTCCGACACTGTCTTCTGTCCCATTAACTGTTGCCTTATCTTCTTTGTTTTGCTGAGTTAACTTAGCTACTTTGTATTCTTGTTCTTTTCTGCCTTGTCCCACTGGGCTATGAATTCCAACAACCTTGCCTGTTTTGTTCCCCTACTGTGTCCCCAGTACCTGGAACAGTGTGTGTGGTCCAGGCTCAGTAAATGTTTCCCAAATAAAAGGCTGTTGATGATTGTCCTACTGTAAGTCCATGCAGCTGCTACTAGGACTGAGCCAGACCCAGGCGGCACATCTTACCTCCTGCCTGGGGCCTAACTTCAACAGAATGACTGCAAGAGACCCTTGTATGCACATGTCCACACATATTTTTGGAGAGTGAAACAGGCAGCAATATTTGCTGTCTCAAGGGAAGGGGCCCATCCTAGGAAAGCATCAGAAAAAGGAGCATGTGTCATTTGAAAAAGCATATTTCATATTAAAATATACTGATATATTTGGAAAACAATCCTAAAATAACCTTTTTTTCCAAAAATAAAGCTTGACAAAATCTTACTGGCCAAGAGAGCAACACACAGGATCTCTGCTGTAGCTTTTTTAAGCCAAGGGTTCCTTGGAACCAGGTGGGTGGATGGGGAGTTCTAAATCCTGGTTGTGTGAAAATGCTGCAGGACTGAACATTTGTGCATTTTCTGGGGGAGGATCTATAGGCTCATTGTACTTTCTAGAATAGCCACAACAGTAAAACCTACACATCTCCAGGAAGTCTCTAATGGGCAATTCATTTGCAAGGAAAATCTGTGCTGGTCAAACACCACTCATGGTGCAAGGAAAAGTGAGGAGGTGAGAGGGGGATACAGAAGGGCGATACACTTCATCAGTAAGGTACCTGATCTCAAACCAGGTGAAGTGGGGACCAAGGTGAGGCCCAAACTTTACCTGTACAATGACCATTTATATACCTAACCCTGAATTGTATCCCACCAAAAAGGTACTTGCCAGTTTTTATTAAAGGGAATAAAGCCTGTGGCCTTGCCCTTCACACCTTACACACTTCAGACCCCAGGTGTGCCAGCCACTCTGCAAACACTCCTTCCGTGAGCATCTACCATGATGCATTCACCTAGCCCTGTGCAGGATATTGAGGGTCAGGGAGGATCTCATCTCTGGGGTGTGTGTGTTTGTGTGCTCTACACAGTTTAGTAAGAAAGACGGCGACATACACCAACAGTTGCAATATAATACAACAGGTATTACCAAAGAGAGCTATAACAGCATATCGCTGGACCATGAAGAAACAAAATCTATGGGCAAGATGGGCGAGTATGGAGGGCTTCACAGAGGTGACACTGGTCTCTCTGGAAGAATGAAGGTAGGTTTGACAAGAGGAGAAAGGCATCTCAAGAAGGTGGGGGGAGTTGGGGCATGCAAGGGTGTAGAGGGGTGACCGTGCATGGTAGGTTCTGTGTGGTCAGAATGGCGACATCAAGCGGCAGGAGATGGCACTATTTGGTAGGTTGGAGGGAACTAGGATTGAAACCAGAGGAGCGATTTGTCCCAGTTCCCCTTGTGGGAATACCTCCCCAGAAACCCCGAGGACGGTTTTTAAAAAGTAGAGGCTGGAGGGAGGGAAACCAGTGAAATGCTGCTGGAATCATGCAGCCATAGGTGATGTGGTTCAGGCCTTTGGGGTGCTGGGATGGGGTGGATGTCTGGATGGGAATGAAGACCTGGGCAAAGACAGGTGTGAGGAAAAGATGACTGACATCCCCAGCATGATGCTACAGGTGGCCCCAAAGGGTAATGGCTGTGAGTTCACCCCAGCAGGTGTCAGGACCCTATAGGTGTGCAGAGACAGAAGTGGCTCCTTAAAACCTTCTATACCTTTGAGAGCTACCCATCATCCACCACACCGCTTCTCCCAGTGTCTTCCTTCTCCTTCCTCCCACGTCCATATTCCTCCACCAGGACCTTTGATGTGAGTTAGGAAAAGAACATCATCCTGTGTTGACCACATGGATCAAAGCAGGTGGGAAAAATGCCTGTGAAGGTCTGCCCTGAAGTGTGGTCTGCTTCCTCCCAGCTTTGTTCAGCTCATGGCTTTCTGACCCATCCCCTGGGCCTAACAGTTCAGTGCTGGCCCTGGTGGGATCAGCTTAGTCCACCTCCTTGAGTATGACCTCTCTTGTACTCTCACAGTAGCTGCGAGGTGAGGCCCAGAGTCCCAGGATTGTGGGGTCCCCGGGGGAGCTGGACTCCCAGAGGCTGGATCTGCTTTTCACAGACAGTGTCCTCTGTTCCAGACTTTTCCCTCCCCAGCATCCGAGAGGCCTGTCCCATGTCGCTCAGCACCCACTTATCTCCCTGTCTTCCCTACTCTTGTTCTCTGAATTGTCAGCACCTGCCCAGCTATGGCAGGCACATAGTCAATATCTCCTGAACAAAAGTTGGAGGGGCTGGGCGCAGTGGCTCAGCCTGTAATCCCAGCACTTTGGGAGGCTGAGGCGAGAGGATTGCTTGGGCCCAGGGGTTCGAGACCAGCCTGGGCAACTTGGCGAGACCTCGTCTCTACAATAAATCATAAAAATTAGCCAGGTGTGGTGGTGTGTGTCTGTAGTTCCAGTTACTTGGAAGGCTGAGGCGGAAGGATCACCTGAGCCCAGAAGGTCGAGGCTGTGGTGGCCATGAGTGTGCCACTGCACTCCAACCTGGGCGACAGAGTGAGACTCCAACTCAAAAAAAATTTGGAGTGTCCCTCTTGTTCGGCAAGGCACAGAGAAGATTGGAGGAAGGAGATAGGGCCAGGAAGCAGGGTTGAGGCCTGACATTTCCAATAGTGCCACTGGTGCTTCCTTGGCAAGAGGCACTCGTCCGTGGACCTTCTTTCCCTCCCCCAGAAACTGAAGATCTATAAAGTTACTGCTCACTCCTAAATTCTGCAAGGCCAGCCCTGTCTGATAAACTAATTTGTGTCCAGCTGTTAATGGCTTAATGTGTTTCCCAGATTACACGCTTCAGTTTAACAGGGGTCTTCCACTCTTTCAGCCAAAGCGATGACTAATGGGAAAAAGCTCAGACTCGGTGGGAGCCAGCCAGGGGAGCTTCAGACGAAGTGGGCTCTCCAGGCCACTCAACTGCACAGCGTGGGCAATGCCCTTCTGCCCACGCATGAGGCCGATCGTGGCGGGACGACAGCTTTTACTTGGTGCAGAAGGACAAAGGAAGGATCAGAAGCAGTGTGGAACCCCAGGGGAGGAGGAATGAGCTAGATAGCTTGACATCAGGGAGTCCATTTTCCTCCACATAGCTGAGCTTGAATAGTAAAATATTTAGCATTTAGCACTGCCTGTCAAATGAAAATCCAAGCCCTAGGAGTGGCCATTTGTTTAGCATGGCACAGGGTACCTTTCACTTACCCATCACAGCAATACTAAGAAGGACCGTTTTTCCCATTTTTTAGATAAAGGCTCAGAGAAGGAGCATGATTGGCCCTGTTCTACTGACTTGAAGCCACCAGATAGGAGTGTAACTCAGGCCCACCTGTCCCTACAGTGTCCATATTGTTGTCTTTTTTTTTTTCTGAGTTGGAGTCTTACTCCATCACCCAGATTGCAGTGGCACGCATGCTCACAGCTACCCTAGCGTCAACCTGTTAGACTCAGCGATCCTTCTGCCTCAGCCTTCCAAGTAGTTGGAACTACAGGTGCACACCACCGCACCTGGCTAATTTTTGTGATTTATTGTAGAGACGAGGTCTCACCAAGTTTCCCAGGTTGGTCTCGAACCTGTAGGCTCAGGCAATCCACTTGCCTCAGCTTCCCAAAGTACTGAGATTACAGGCTAAGCATGTTGTTGTCATATTACATACAGGAAATGAAATCCCAGAAATGCCATCCCTGTATGCAGACATCTTTGCAAATGGCTTAAAGACTAGAAGTCTCTTTCCCACTCTTGGAGGACCCAAAGACCTTGGATATGAAGGAAGAATATGTATAAAAATTAAAATAGACTGGGCATGGTGGCTCACGTCTGTAATCCCAATACTTCAGGAGGCTGGGGCACGTGAATTGCTTAAGCCCAGGAGTTCAAGACGAGCCTAGGCATAGTGAGACCTCATCGCTACAAAAAACAAAAAAATTAGCTGGGCATGGTGATGCACACCTGTTATCCCAGCTACTTGGAAGGTTGAGGCAAAAGGATCACCTGAGCCCCAGAGGTTGCGCCTGTGGTGAGCTGTAATCATGCCACTGCACTCCAGCCTGGGTGACAGAGTGAGACCCTGACTCAGAAAAAATAAAATTAAAACTAAAAGCTGTAGAAATACACACAACTGGTAGGATGTTCAGGATTTGAGAGTTAAATTTAAGAAAAACACTCATCTTTCTTAGAGAAGAAGAGACTCCTATCTACAAGCTGGCAACAAAGAACGCCTGAGCACAAGGAGGCACCACCTCCCCACACCAGCCTTGGAGGGGAGTGAGCCCCCTACCAAAAGGTCAGCCCCAGAACACTGGGGTGTTCAGGGGGTCGAAGGTCGTTGGGTCATTGGAGGGTCTGAAAGCAAGATATATGGCTTTCAGGGGGCAGACACAGTGTCACACTGACAAGTCCCTGAATGAACGAATACGCCCTTAGAAACGGCTGGGTTGGGCTAGTGAATGGTTTCTCTCCGTCCCCGCTCCACTTTTCTTTTTTCTTGGGACCAGGAATTATGCAAAGTCTTCTCCCCGTTGCACACACGAAATGCCACTGCCCCTCGTGTGTTCCCTGGGCAGGCTTAATTTGTCTCTTCCTGGCTCCTCACACAGTTCACTTTCTTCCTTCTAATGGTGGGGGTCAGGTGGTGGTGGAGAATTTCTGAGTGGAGTGGTGTCTCCCATCCTCCCTCCCAATGTCCCTGTGGGCTGCCTACACTTCTGGACCAGGCCAGGCATGGTCACGCCTCTGTGCCTTTGCTCAGACCGTTCCTCAGCATGGGCTGCTTTTCCTTCCACTCTCTGCCAAATGATATCATGTTGATCTTTAAGGACCCAGAGCAAAATTAACTTCGAGGGTGAACTCTCAGGTCCTTTCCCCCCATCAAAAGTGCAGCTCTGTTTCTTTCTCCCCCACAGCCTTGATAACAGTCCAACTCCTCTTGTAGATGGGAGTGGGCACATTTCATTTGTTGTTGTGGGTATTAGCATTGCTACTGACATTATTAGCACTGGCTTGTAAGTTGCTTAGGAACAAGTGCTCTATCTTATTCATCTTTGTAAACTCAGAATAGTACGTGGCTTATCATTGGTCTGATGAAATGAAATTAACAAATTCAGAGTGTCAGGGTTACAGGGGGTTTAAAGATCATCCAGTCTCACTCCGCAACGTTCCAGGAGAATATGGGTCCCCTGTATAGACCCCTTTCCACTGCACCATGCGAAATGGAATGAAAAACCCCACTGAATGGGGAAGCCAGAAATACTGAGCATGATGGTATCTTGGGTGAGCCCTCGGAAAGGTTTCAGAAATTCATGATGCCCTCGCTGGGCTAAAGAGTCCCTTGTTTGCTGTGAAACTCTCGATAAGTACTTGACATTTTCTTTTTAAATATGACTAAAAGGAGAGCTTGTGGAGAGCGAGGATTATGTGTTATTTCTCTCTATAGCCCTCAAAACACGCCAAACATAGAAGCAGCCCAGGGTAAAAAATAAGTTTCAGGATGAATGAATGAATAATTGAAGACTAATCTGAAAGCTGCAGGGTAAGTGGTTTTTAACGTATTCCAGGCAGACAGACTGGTCCCAAGCACCCCAGGGCACATCTCCCAAGAGGAGGCAAGCCCCCCCATCCCACTCCGAGGGTTGCCAGGTGCCCCTGGCATTTATTTGCTTTATTCAACATCCCAGGCCTGGGGGCTCCTCCTCCAGCCCCCCCTCCCTCCACCTCAATGAGGCAGATAAGGGTTGAAATTATGCAATCTTTGAGTGACCTCTGCTCCCTCTACCCTCGAGGAGCTGTACCTCCAGGGTCAGGGTGTGGGGACCTGCAGGCATTTTTGGAAGTGGCTTAAAGACTGGTTTTAGGCTAATCTACCCAACTCAGGTGGGCTAGGAGTTCATGGAAGGTGAAAGAAACTGCTTATAAAAAAAACTTTAAAAAACTAAAAAAAAAAAAAAAATCCTGCCATAGAACTGTGAGCACAGAACTATAGATAACTGTTGTTGAAGCACTAAAAACAGTTCAGTGGTTTCTGTTATCCTTTGTTCTGGTTTTGTATTTGGATGATTCAGAGAAACAGTTTGGAAAGGAGTTGCCCTCGAACTCTCACTGGGCTGCATTGATGTGATGGGTTTTTGTTTTGCTTTGTTTTCAGTGGTTGTGGTTTAGTGGGGGTTAGGGTTGTGTGGTTTTGTTTATTTTCTCTGTGGGCTCAGCCCTTTCATTCTAGGCCAGTTCTGGTCACCAGGGATTAAGGTTAGCAATGTGAGAGGCATCGTCTTTCCCAAGGGGCTGTGGTCTCTATTTCCTGGGAACCATTGAGGAACTGAGTGCCTCTCTAATAACCCTTCTGCTGTAGGGAATGCAGTTGCTAAAAGTAACGCCTCTAAGCAATTACACAAAAACAAAAACCTTCCAAGTGGATTAAAAAATTATTACCTGATGGGGGCTTGGAAGACTTTTCCCTTGGAACAAAAAAAGGTGGACCGATTCCACTTTTGGTAGGCATCCTACTCCTCCCAGGAGACGGTTGTACACGCATGTGTGTACACACACACACACACACACACACACACACACACACACACACACACACAACCACACACAGCAGTGTACACAATCCACTCCCAGGCTCCTTTCACCCAGGCCAGGAGAGGGTGCTTCAATGAGTACCACTGAGTACCACCAGAGTGAGGGTGGGTGCTGGCACTCTGGGTAAAGAAGAGGAAACAGATGTCTAAGATGCACCAGCCAAGACAATGTGTGTGCATGGTCACCCTCTATTTGAAAGTCCACAGAGGACAGTCTGGGAAATCCCCAAATGAGGACTCCATTGTTTAGCAAAGGAAAACTTCAAGCACCGCTAATGATTTGCTTTTGGCTTCTGTGCAGTCCGTGCAATTGTGTTGGTCCTAATTACTGCTGCTGTTGACTGGCCTCGGTAGCTCTGGGCATTTCTCAGATCCCAGGGCAGAATCAGTAGGTAGGTTCTCCAGAGCCAAGCCAACCTCTTTCGACAGCTTCCTTCCTGGCTGCGCTCCAGTCAAACGCCAATGTCAAAAACTCACGATGACCTGGTTTTGTGTTTGTCAAAGCACTTTCACATCCATTTCTTTGGCAGTTATTCTTAGAACAACTCTGTGAACTAAGCTGGATGGCTGGCATGGCCCTATTTTCCCGAGGAGGACACTGAGGCACAAAGAAATTAAATGAGCTGCCCAAAGTTGCATGGATACTTCATGAGACAGCCACACTAGACCTTGGACCTACTTGCTCCCATCCAAATACTCTCCTCACAAGTTCTTGAGACAAGTGGGCTTTATACAGTATTATTATTATTATTATTATTATTATTATTAACAAAAGCAATCGTAGCAACAGTAGCTAACACTTTCATAAATCTTTTCTGTGCCAGATACCATTCTGAGAAGTCTGCCTGTAATATCTTGTTGAATCATAATAGTAACCTTATGATAGAGGTTTCAAAAATTACATTTTACAGAGGGGAAAACATGCACCAAAAAAGTTAAATAATTTGCCCAGGATCTCATGGCTAGTAAAGTGAGACAGCTTGGATTTAAGTCCTGTTTGCAGAATTCACATTCTTAATCTCCGTTGTTCTGTCTCCATGTGGTAGCATCATAATTATAATATGAGCCTAAGGTCAAGCAATAAATAATATTAATGTAGCCAACTCAAAAAGTTTTGACAAAAATAGGTGCCATTCCTAGTTACTAGAGGGTTTTTTTTTGCTTGTTTTTTGTTTTATTATTATTTTATTTCAATAGCTTTAGGGGTATAAGTGGTTTTTGTTTGTTTTGTAATTATTTTATTTTATTTTAAAAATTTGGGGTACAATTGAGGGCTAGGTACACACATGGTCATTGCACAGGTAAAGTGTGGGTACCCTTATTGATGTTACGTGTTTTGCTTATTTTTGATGAGCAGTGCTATTACTAGTAAAATTCCATCATATGCACCACATTTTTTCTCAGACCATGCAATTGTAGATAGTGTTTTAAATAGATCTGTGACCTGGAACAAGTTATAAACCTCTCAGTACCTCAGCCTCCTCTTCTGTAAAATGTGTATGATCATATGAGATAGATACTATGTGTGAAGGCACTTGCAAAGCTGTAAATTTCTAAAACTAGTTTCTCAGAGTCAACTGATGGGAAACAAAGTTTAGCATGTTCAGCTAACTCACATATGTGTCTTAACCACAGAACTTCCGGGGGTACTTAAATATGAGAGCACACATTCTGGGTCTCCAGGAAGGAAGCAGAAAATGTTACACCTCCCAGATTTGCTTGACCACAGGACTCTTTGGGTAGAGCATTTCTCAGGGTACTGCTCCAAGGAACCCACTTCAGGACATGTCTCCTACGAGGGGGAATCTCGTGTGCATTTTCCCAGAGGGCTTCCCACTTCAGTGACACTCAGAGCAGTCCTCAAGGCCACCTGAAGTCACCCTTGGTTTCCCTAATCTTGAGATGGCAGCTGGCAATATAAGCCTACACTTCATTACAGCTATCCATCCAGGGACCCCTGGGTACAAGGGAGAGAAAGAGGCCCTGGGACTCCTACGGTGACAAGAGAACTTTGACGACCCACCTCCAGTCCTTGTGTCCTAACACAGTCTGGTTCCTATCAGGCAGGCTCCTGAAGGGTCACACTCCAAAAGCCAGTCACTCAGAATGTGTGGCTACACCCTGACATGCCAAAATTTGAAGGATGGCCCTACTGATAACAAACCTCCATCCATCCAGCAAGAAGGGAATGGGTAAAAACAACACAATGGCATTGGCCCTACCACGGGGGAACAATTAGAGAGCCCTACCTTTCTCTGCTCAGACTCCTCTGACCTATGGAGGTGGGCATAGGGGTGTTCAAAATCCCCATCATTTTATTCTGATCATAAAAACATTTATCGAGAATATATATGTCCCAGACACTGTCTAAGCTCTTTATGTCAATCACCATCTTCAATCCTCACAACATACCTTTGAATGCAGAACCATTGACATTTTGCTCAAGTAGTGCGCACACAGAAGTGGCAAGGTGCTAATGAACACACAGCTCACAAATAGTGTTGCCAGAATTCCAGCACAGGTTTGTTTGCTCCATAGCCTGGGACCTAATATGCCTTCCTGTATATTTCCTTAGACTAGTCTCTGCCATCTACTTCCATACCTAGAAGCTACACTGAACTAGTCTGCCCAGGACAGCCCTTGGATATTTGAGGATGGGGCTTGCTCCCTGAATCTTCTCTTGTCTAGGAACTCCTTCAGAAGTTCCTCCTCTCTACCCCTTCTCCCATCCTTTGACTATCCCGTCCCATCTTTGAAAGACTCCTGCAATATTCTCGAGAAGGTGCCCGGAGGCCCTCCGCAGCTACTTTCTGTTGGCTGGACTCATCCAATTCTACTTCACTGAACGTTAGGCAAGCAGAGCAAATAGCACTAGGGGCTGTGCCGCTGCCAAGGTGGTGAAGAGCCCTCCTCCTGCAGGAGAGGCTGTCAAGACGGAGCACTGACTGCTTTTTCTTCTCTTCTTCACGATAAGAGCTTGGAAAACACCAGCCTGCCCTTCAGAGATTGCCTCCCAGCCCCGGCTCTCTCAAGGAAATGTTTGCCAAAGCCCACTCAGTGTGTATGAGGGAGGCCCAACCTGGTTGAGGAAGCTCCGGCCACAAGACTCTGCCCTCCATCACCTGGAGAAGCCCCTGCTCCTGGCATCTCTCCCTGTTTCCCAGGATTGGGGGGATCTGTGGTCCCAGCTGGAGGCCCTCGCTCTCAGAGCTTGTAAACATCAGGCTCTGCCTAGGCCCCGCGGCCTCTCTGCAGTTGGCAGAGAACGAGCCTGTCTGCAGGGAAGAGATAGAGGTGTGTCTGTTTTTGCTGGACAGACCCATGGTTATCTTCCCCAAGGAAGCCTGGGGTCAAGGAAGCAGGGCTTACTGGGAGCCTAGAGATTGCGCTGCAGGCCCTTGAGACCCGAGTGCATCCTCCAGACACAAACTGCTCAGATGCAGGTTCTGGTCCTCCCTGGCTGACTGCATGGCCTAGGGCAAGTTATTTAACTTTTTCATGCCCCGTCACCTCATCTGGGATTATCATGCTGTCTCTCTCAAGATTGCTGAAAGGACTACGTGAGACACACATGTGAACGTGGGGTACAGTGCCTGGCACATGATTGGTGCTCACTGCGTGTTTATTGCTCCTCTTGGTGTTACTGCTTCTTACAACTTGACTAAGGATCAGGTTATACATGGCGAGAAGATTCTTAACTTTGCAAGGACTTTTGTTATTCTCTCACTTCATCCTAATGATTCAATGAGGTAACAACATCAAGATTTACCATTACAACTGTGTCGGTGAAAACAACAAAACCCAAAAAGGTCAAGTGACGGGTCTAAGGGCACACAGCAAACCATGATCAGATCCCAGACCATCTGACCTCCTGCCTGGACTCCTGAGGTAAGGCTGTGATGAAGCGTGCCATGCACTATCACTGCATTTCCCTGCACATTCTATAGCTGTCTTATTCACTAAAATCAAGAGCTGGAGTCATGACCTAGGACATAAAATTCCCACACCCGGACACATGCTACACAGTCCAGTTTTTATCCTAAGGAAGAGAGTCCTACATCTTTTCGCCCCTGACCTGGCTCTGGGACCAAGGCTGGTCCAGTCACTGCCTGGTACACAAGTTGGCCCATACCCTGGTCACAGTCCAATCCATCCCATCTTGGGACATCAGGTCCAGCCAAGGCACATCATCTGACCCTGAGCCAGAGGGTGGGGACCACCTTGAACAAGAGTGTAGGGTACCAGGTACTCCTGGGGCCTTCCAGGAACACCCCCCTGCAGCCCACCCCAAGCGACCTCCTGCAATGGCCCTAGGAAGGGACCCAGGCTCTCTTTGGCAATGACCCAGACCCCAGCCCATTTCTCCAGAGGCTTCTGAGCTGCAGCAAGGCAGGGTGGGAATGGGAGGCGGGGGGAGGGGTACAACTGGCTGCTCCAGACACACCCCTCTAGTTTGCCAATCCCAAAGGGCCCCTGGAAGGAGATTCTGAGGGATTCACACCTGGAGCTGAGAGGCACCATGCTCCATGAAGCAGCTCCAAAACAACCAGCTTTTCTCACAGTGTTGCACTCAGACGTGAGAAGCACCACCACTTCCCTGTCTACACTAACCGGTGTGCAGGCTGGCTGGGCTGTGTGCTGCCGGGAAGGACAGACATTCATCTTGTCCTCTGGCTCTCCATTTATCTTGCCTCTCCTGGTTCCAGGAGCTGCTTCTCTCCCTCCTAGGAGACACCAGCCTTGTCCCCTCACTTGGCACTTACTGTCCAGGGATGCTCTGATGACATCAGCTTCCTGAGAGCTGGACAGCTCCCCTCGCTTCAAAACCTGGCAAGGCTCTCCCCACCTCCACCCCCTCCCCATGTTCACACTCGCATTCATCTTTCAGACCCCGACTGGGCTCTCATGGGCCATAGGCACCCCGGGCACAGCTGGGTGCCTTCATCCCATTCCTCTTCACCATGGACAGAGCCAACAGGGCCGAGGATTTTAAAAGATGGTCCCTTAGGCTGAGTGTGGTGGCTCAAACCTGTAATCCCAGCACTTTGGGAGGCTGAGGTGAGAGGAATGCCTGAGCCCAGACTGGGCAACTTAGTTCGAGACCAGCCTGGGCAACTTGGTGAGACCTCATCTCCACAATAAATCAAGAAAAATTAGCCAGGTGCCTGTGGTTCCAGTTACTTGGAAGGCTGAGGCAGAAGAATCGCCTGAGGACAGCAGGTTTTCACTGCAGTGGCCATGAGCATGCCACTGCACTCCAGCATGGGCAATAGAGTGAGACTCCGACTCAAAAAAAAAAAAAAAGATGGCCTCTTGTTGCAATGAGCAGTGGGGGTTTAAAACTAGCTGGTTACATGGTAGAACTGTCCTCACATTTATGAACATATCCAACCATGTATGTGAAATGACCACTAAGCGCCTGGTTCTATTCTGGGTGGTGGGTGATGAGGAGAATGAGGAACCAGACAAAGCCAGGACCTGCCCACAAGGAACTTATGTCCTAGGGCAGCACTAGTAACAGACATGCATTGGGTGTAGAGGGATGGAACATGGCTGGGGTGGAGGGGAGGGTGCTTTAGAGGGGCTGCTCAGAGAAGCTTCTCCATGAAGGGATCTTGTACACAGAGACTCGGACAAAGGCAGGAGGCAGGCCATGTGGAGGACCCAAAGTGCAGTGGGTGTTGTGGGCAGAGGGGACAGGGGCACCCCCTGAGCCGAATGTGGTCGGAGTGCCCATGGGCAGCCAGCAAGCCACTGAGACTGGAGCAGATAAGCAGGGTGGAGGGCGAGAGGACGTGGGCCACAGAGAAGGGTCTGGCCAATTCTTACAAAGCATGCAGCAGCAGACCGTGGCCTGCTAGTGTAAGCCTACGAACTAAGGGTGGTTTTCACATGTTTAAAGGGTTGGACAGAGAAGGAGATGATGGAGATGGAGACAAATAAGCAAAAGGAGAAGAGGCTGACTGTGTGACAGACCCCTATTTCTTTTTTGTTTTGGGGGGGTGGGTTTGAGTTAGAGTCTCACTCTGCCATCCCGGCTGGAGTGCTGTGGCATGCTCACAGCCACCACAGCCTCAACATGCTGGGCTCAGGTGATCCTTCCGCCTCAGCCTTCCAAGTAGCTGGAACCACAGGTGCGTGCAACCATGCCTGGCTAATTTTTTGATTTATTGTAGAGGTGAGGTCTCACCAAGTTGCCCAGGCAGGTCTCAAACCCGTGGGCTCAGGCAATCCTCTCACTTTGGCCTCAGACTCCTATTTGACCCATAAAACCTAAAATATTTCCTATCTGGCTTTTTACAGAAAAAGTCTGCTGATCGCCTAATAGGGAGATCTCAAGGATGGCAAGCCATTTGGATTTTACTTCTAGAGTTATAGAGCCCTGAGCAGGTAAGTGGTAAAACATGACGGATACCTGTCAGCGTGTACTCTGGCCACACCATGGAGTGATAACGTAGGGTCCAAGGTGGTGGCAGGGAGGTCAGCTGGAGCCAGGAGGCCAGCCCAAGGGTAAGAGGAGGGCTACGCTGCCTATGAGGGTGGCAGTGGGAATGGTGGGGAGTGATCGACTTTGAGACAACTCACCCGAATTGTCTAACTGAATATGGGTGTAGGGAAAAGATGGCCGGGCACAGTGGCTCACTTTGGGAGGCCGAGGAGAGAGGATTGCCTGAGCCCACAGGTTTAAGACCAACCTGGGACACCTGGTGAGACCTCATCTCTACAATAAAATCAAGAAAAACTAGCCGGGCGTGATAGTACATGCCTGTAGTTCCAGCTACTTGGAAGGCTGAGGAGGAGGGATCTCCTGAGCCCAGCAGGTCTAGGCTGAGGTGACCATGAGCATTCCACTGCACTCCAGCCTGGGCAACAGAGTGAGACTCCAACTCAAAAAAAAAAAAAAAAAGGAAAAGAAAGGGGAAAGGATGACTCTTAGGTCTTTGGCTTGAACAGCTGAGATGCAGCGGTCTGAGAGAAACAGTTTGGGAGGTGGGTCTGAGGAATCAAGAGAGCTGATGTGGGCGTGATCAGTTTGAGGTGATGATTGAACATCGAAGTGGAGACATTTACACATACATGCATGCAAAGTGCACACGTGGGTGACATAAAGAATAGGACGTCACTGGAGCCACTTGAGAAAAGAAAGAGAATGAGACTGTATGGAAGACTGACTTTCACGTGTGAAGTGGTACTCACCTCAATCTCTAAGGAAGAAATTCCCCATCTGTCTCTCTCATTTTATTGATTGAAAACTGAGGCTTGAAAGATTGGGTAGTTTTCCCAAAGTTATCTGTAGCGTTAGACAGTGGTAGGGCTGGGAGAAAAAGCAGGGGTTCAAGTTCAATGCTCCATCTGCTAGCCTGAACGGCACATCGGTGTCTGCTTAGGAGTGTGTCCTTTCTCGCTTGGTGCTTACACTGGACCGAGCATTTTTATTTGGGCGCATAGAGGACAAATTGAGTTCTCCCGGTTGCCTGGAATTGTTTCTACAGACCAGAGATAAGAAAATATTCTTGTTTCTCACCTCTGGATTTAGTAAAATTGAATAAACAGGTGTTTTCACTATAATACTTTTTCTTATGTGGTATTTCCTAATTATGAAAGCAAGACATGCCTATTAACTAAAATTAAAAATGTGAAAAAATAGAAACATGAAGAAAATTCATAACGTTTCCAACCCTTAAATGCAGCCATGGTTTCCAACCCTTAAGTACATTCTGGAACTGTCTGAAGACTACACTAACCTGCTGGATAGACAGCAATGATTAGCTTCTGTGGTTCAGAATTACAGGCTCAGAAACTGAAGAGGAACCAGTGAACTATATGGCAGAGGAACAGAATGTCTGATATTTATTAAAACAACACACAGCTGTGCGCCAAGAATTGCACTAAGTACTTTAACTGTGTGACCTTACTTTTCACATCCCATTCTACAGCTAAGGAAACCGAGGCTTTCATCACTCCCAAGCAGCAAACTGAGATTTTAATCCAAGTAGAATGAACCCGGGAGCAAGAGTTCTTCAACTAGACATCGTTTTATGCCTAGGAACAGTTAGGGCTTACTAGAAGACTAGGAGGTATTCAATAAATATTTATCTAACAAATAAATCAGAACTAACAAATCTGATCAAGTCAGAACAAAACTAGGAGAGTTTTGTGAACTGGCAACTCAAGAGTGACTGCTTGAGTGACTGCTTCTTACATGCAGTATTATTGAGCAACTACTAAGTGCCAAGCACCAAGGTAGACACACTGAGCATCAGCCGTGAACAAGACAGACATCTCAGTCTCATGGTGCTTGCATCGTAGTGCATGTATCACCATGGATGGCTGAACCCGGGAAGGGGCTCAGAGTGCCTGGCAGCCCTGACTCCATCCAGAGGCATTTCCTCCCAGTCCCTAAAGGGATGACTTACCTCACTGTGACACACATGCCCATTCTGTGCCAATCCACTTGTTCTAAAAGGCAAAGAACTTCAAGAAGGGAAAATTCGGATTACAGAGCACCACTTCTATTGTATTCTTCACACCTAACATCGTCTCACTTGTGCTTCCTTGCTGTTTCTTTTCTTTTCTTCTTTTTTTTTTTTTTTTTGAGTTGGAGTCTCATTCAGTCACCCAGACTGGAGTGCAGTGGCCGCTCCCGGCCACTGCAGCCTCGACCTGCTGGGCTCGGGCGATCCTTCCGCCTCAGCCTTCCGAGTAGCCGGAACCACAGGCGCGTGCCACCACATCCAGCTAATTTTTTTTTTATTTATTGTAGAGATGAGGTCTCGCCAAGTTGCCCAGGCGACTCTTGAACCCGCGGGTTCAGGCAATCCACTCACCTCAGCCTCCCAAAGCACAGGATTACAGGCTGAGCAACTGAGCCTGGCTCCTTGCTGTTTCTTATTCGCTTGTTTCTGCTCAATTTCCAGTCAGACTCACTCACTGAGATTTTTAACCTGAGGGGTGCCCGTGGGCGGGCGGGTATTATGTGACCATATGATTTGTACCGGCCAGGGCGGTGGAGGGGAAGAGATGTCCAGTGCTTTTGCCACAGTTCCCAAGGGGCATATAACTTCAAAGCAAGGTAAAAATCCACAACTTTAATCATTTTCTACTTCAGTGACATTTCCCAGAGTCTGTGAATGTTGCCTCTCTTTCCCTTCACAGTCTCTCACCGTGCTGAGACTAAGTGGCATTTGGGGTTTGCTTTCAGAAGTGATGCGAGAATGGAGTTGGTATTCTTCCAGGCATAGCATAAAACGGGGCTCAATTCATCCACTTCCACATTGACACAAGGGGGAATGTTCCAGTTCCTCCACCGCGGAGAAAGGCAACGTGCCCCTCAGGCTTCACACAACCCTCTTTCACTTGATTATTATTGGAGTCTCACCCAGGGCCCTGACTCCACACCGAGGGTCTACATTGCTTCCCTGAGTACACACAGTCTGACTCCTTCGAGCCAAAGAAAATAACACTGTTTGATAGTCGAAGGCAAGAACAGATTTCCAAAGCAGGCTGTTCATCTGCCAGAATTCCTGCTCACCATGCATATTCCTGAACTACAGAGATTCATCACCATCTCTATAGGGCAGAGAAATGGAACAGAAAATGCAGACGGTCTCCTGGCATTTCATTTTGTTGAAAGCAAGTAGTATATTCGAGTGGAATGGGAATGTATGATTCCAGGTCTTTGTGGGCATTCATTCCTTCATTGCTTCAAGAGATAGACAACAGGTGTCTTGTGTGGCAGACACTTTCTAAGCACCAGGACAAAGTAGTAAACAAGAGGGATATGGTTCCTGCCCTCCTGGAGATTGTGGATAAATGCAGGAAGGAGACATCACAAGTAAATATAAGCATGCTAAGAGGTATGAAAGCAAATATGAAGTGCTATTGGGAACCTGTAACCAAAAGACCCTCTGTTGTAGCTTGGTGTTGAGGAATAAAGAAGACCTCTCTGCTGAAGTAGCAGCTATGCTGAGACCTAAGCAGAAGTTGTTGAGGCCACAGTGCGTGGAGGAGAACAGATTAGAAGCCATCAAGGTTTGCGCAAAGGCCCTGAGGTCAGAACTAGTACAGCATATTGGAGGAATTGGGAGAAAGTCTTTGTAGCCAGAGCATGGAAAAAGAAGCCACAATGTCTAGAAATAAGACTAAAGAGGAAATCGGGGATCTGCACAGACAGGGCTTTGTATGTCATTGTAGGAAGTTGGGTTCTTATCCTGAGAGCAATGGGGAGTCAGAAAAAGTATCAAGTGAGTGGATGTGTGTGGCGTGATCAGATTTGAGGTTTTAAAAGATAATTCTGACCACAGTGTGGAGGATGGACTGGAGACAGACAAGGCTGTAGGAGAGGTTTCTTCGGTAAACCTGGGGAGAGATGCAGGTGGTTAGGGCCAGCGTGAAGGTAATGGACAAAGAAAGACATGGACTCACCGAGGAGAACACAGGGAGTACGAGTCAACAGAGCTTGACAGTGGGCTCGGTGGAGAGGAGGGGGAGGGGAGAATTCATCCCTAGTGGGACATTCCTGCTGGTCCCTAAAGCAGTTCTAAACATCCTTCCTCCCCTCCTCCAGGAGAGGACTACATGAGTGAAAACTCCAGTTGGGGTTACAGCAGACTGGGCAGAAGGCTGAAAGGTGCCAACAACCATGAGGCTCCAGTGACACTGGCCATTGCTGTGTTCATTGAAAGGCCAAGGCTGCCCACCCCCAGGAGCCTTTGTGTTGGCTGCCCCGCTGCCTGGACCAGGCCCCCCTGGCCTTGCACGGTCAGTTCTTCAGTCTGAACACTGTCTTCTCGGCAGGTCTTCCTTGAGCTTCCCAGCTAAAGTTGCCCCAACTACTCCTGAGTGCACCATCCTGTGTTACTTTCTTCATAGTACTGTCACTCGCTGAGATAAACTTATTTATGCATTTGTTTACTTATGCATTTGTCTGTATCTCCACACGAGAATGTAAATTCCACGACAAGAGAAACCTCACCATTCTAGTATCACAGTGCTTAAAACAGTGCCTGGTTCATGGTAGGTGCTCAATAAAAAGGTGAATGAGCCAGGTGTGGTGGCTCAATCCTGTAATTCCAGCACTTTGGGAGGCTGAGGTGAGAGGATTGCCTGAGCCCAGGGGTTTGAGATCAGCCTGGGCAACTTGGTGAGATCTCGTCTCTAAAATAAATCAAAAAATTAGCTAGGCGTGGTAGCACATGCCTATAGTTCCAGCTACTTGCAAGGCTGAGGTAGAAGGATCACTTGAGTCCAGCAGGTCGAGGCTGCAGTGACGGTGAGCATGCCACTGCACTCCAGCCTGGGTGACAGAGTGAAGACTCCAACACACACAAAAAAAGACGAATGAATGACTCCTCAAAGACCGACAGCTTCCAGGCCACCCTCTCCTTGGACGAGCAACATGCATACCAGCCGTGACTCTGGACCTTGGCATAGTCTGAGTGGCTCCTGGGGCCAGATTTCCCACAAGCCCCCTTAGACTCACCCTAGCCTCCATCTTGACACAGGGTTCAGGTGAGGAACAGTTTTCCAAAGAACAGCACTCCCATGGGGAATTCCTTTTCTTTTCTTTGTTCCCCGAAGCAGAAGAACCACTAGCACTGGTACTTTTCCAAACTCTGCACTTTGGGGCACGGAGCAAACGCAATAGGATCCCAGAACAGAATGACTTATGCCCATGACCGGAAGTCATCACAAGCATTGATTGCATGTGCTGCTGACTTGTTACTATTTTTTCCCCTAGTTTTCTCTATAGATTTCAAGGCCAAAGTCAACTGCATCTGTAGTTCATGACTGGCTATTTTAGCCTAGATATCGGACAGGATTTGGTTCCCTCAGCAAAATTCCTTCTTGGAAAGGGTGCTAGATTCCTCTCTGTTACTCTTCTAAATTCTATTTTGAAAAGATGCTGCTTTCATAACATGAAGATAGGAACTGTGTTTTGCAGAGGGGAAGGAAACATGGTGTGGCGAGCCAGGCCACCGCAGAGCCCACCAAAGGGCCACGTCAGTGCTCAGTCACCAGTGAATGGCCAGTTTTCAGAGCTCGTGAGTCAATGGCTGGTGTACGTGGGTCTTCTGTTTCCCTTTGACGTGCCTGTATTCTCCCCTGAAGCCAGGAGGGAAATGACTAATGACAGACATCACTGTCCAGTACTATTTCAATGAAACCACAATATGCTAAGATAAACCACAAACTTACAAACCTCCTGGGCTGCCCTGGAGTTGGGTTGGGAGTGGGGCTGGGACGGGGGCAAGGGCCAGGCTCCTAGGACCTCTGAGACCTGCCTCCTGAAGGAGCAAAGCCAAGGCTGTCACACTGGCAGATGGGCTGGGACTGCTCTCGACAGGAAATGAAGACACAGTTCTATTTTAAACTCTAATTGATCCACTGGAACTCTCACTTAATAGGGAATATTTTTCTCTTAAAAATTGCCTTTCAAAAAAAATAGAAGCAAATGATCATAGAATTAACAGCAACAACAACAAATTAACTTTGAAGGATGCTGTGGAGGGCTGAGCTGAAGATCATCGCTGCAGCCCATGGAGATACCTTCTCATCTCTGGCATTCACACCTGATCTACAGCGCCACCCTCCCGTACCTACTGCCATTGCACCCAGAAGGACTGCAGCGACCACTTATTGAACGGTGATTCTTCAATATTCTTCTTGCCTTGCAGCCACCATCAGGACTGGGTACAGTGTCTCATGCCTGCAATCCCAGCTACTTTGGGATGCCAGGGCAGGAGAACTGCTTGAGCCCAGGTGTTTGAGACCAGCCTGGGCAACATAGTGAGATCTCGTCTCTCCAAAAAATTAAAATATTTTAACTACAGTCCCAGCTAGAAGGGAGACTCTTCCTGAACTCAGGAGATTGAGGCTTGCTGATCCATGATCGTGTCACCATACTCCAGCCTGGGCAATAGAGTGAGACTCTGACTCCAATCACCACTTTGTGTGTGTGTGTGAGTGTGTGTGTGTGTGTGTGTGTGTGTGTGTGTGTGTGTGTGTGTGTGTGTATGTCTATATATTTTTTTTCAGTTTACATAAAGGGCCCCATGAAGTGGGTGTCATTATCATCTATATTCTCCTAATCAAGAATCTGAGAAATCAGAGACATGAGGTAACTTGCCCAAGAACACAGAGCTAGTGAGTACCAGATGTGGGAGCCCACCTCGGGCTTAGCCAACACCCGACACCCTCTCTGCTCTGTTGCTGGGCTCTCTTCAACCAGAGAGTCAATTTACTCTACTCACTAAGTCAGGGAAAGTTTGTTGGTTTGGTTTGGTTTTCCCAGAAAGACTTTTATCGACTGTTTTTTTGTAACACTAAATTAAATGAACACCTGAGTCTTGATCTCTTCTTACAAGCAAGAGAGTTGGGCAAGATGAACATTAAAGTGCCTTCCAGATCCCAAATTCCATGATTTCATTCTGATCAACTGCACAAAAGCACCTTCTTCCTCTCAGGAGGAGAAAAGCTCTTATGAGGCTCTTTAGAACACCCACTGGTGACTCTCTGCAGACGAGAGGTTTCCTCCGAAATCCTCAGAGGAGGTCATTAATTAAGATCAACAGTCTCCTGGGGGGTGGGAAAAAGGGCAGAGGCAGGGCCTCTGCCTCCCCGTCAGGTCTCAGTTCTGTCTCTGGCAGCTGGCTAGGTCTAGTCATAGGTGATCACCAGCCTCGCCAAGCGCCTGTGCATCAGAGCAAGGACCAACTGGTGTGACGGGTGCAGTGTGGAGGGAACACCGGAGTCCCCAGGTCGGCTGGCTGCTTGCCTTGCAGCCATCTGGGCTCCAAGTCTGAGCCCACCTGCCATGCCACTCTGCTCACCCCTCCCTGCCAGGCCTGGGCCTCTCCATAAAATTGCCCTGAGGAATCAGGGTCGGTGGGAACAAGTTCCTGGCTCCCACACTGCATCTCACAACAGGGTCACCCCACTTTTTTTTCTTTTTCTGTTTGAGTTGGTTTGAGTTAGAGTCTCATTCTGCCACCCAGGCTGGAGTGCAGCGGCACACTCACGGCCACCACATCCTCGATTTGCTGGGCTCAGCAATCCTTCCGCCTCAGCCTTCCAAGTAGCTGGAACCACAAGCGTGCACCACCACTCCCAGCTAACTTTTTTATTTATCATAGAGGTCTCGCCAAGTTGCCCAGGCTAGTCTCGAACCTGTGGGCTCAGACAATCCTCTCGCCTCCACCTCCCAAAGTGCTGGGATTACAGGCGTGAGCCACCACGCCTGGCCTGGGTCACCCCACTTTTCATCATGGCCGCTGTCTCCTGCCCCCTGACCAATGCCACCCTTCCCCTCACTCCAGCTCCTCGGTCCCTCTCTGTTCTTCAAACTCTTCACCTTGCTGTCTCTTTATCACCACCCAAGTCTAGGCTCACACAGCCCCTCCTCAGAGAGGCCTTCCCTGAGCTGCCTCTCAGATGCCAAAGTACTCGCTTTTGTTTTCTTCACCACCATCCCTATCATTTGAAATGACTGTGCTTGTGTATTTCATCATCTGTTTCCCTCGCACTAAAATACAAGTCCCACGAAGACAGGAATCCTTGTGTCTTGTTCATTTTTGGGTCCTGGTGCCTCAGATAGAGTACCAGATGCTCAACAAACCGAGTGAACAAAAACCCTTTATTCTCAAATGTCCTCATCTACAAAGTGGAGGTGAAAATATTTACATCACAACGTAAATAGTGTGATGTATCAATATAGTGATGCTGCTGTGAGGATTAGAGTCCATGTATCTTCGGGGATTGTCAAAGACAAAGAGCTGATGACTGGGAGTTTATTCTTTTGTTTTTTTAAATTTTTTATTTATTTATTTATTATTAATTTTTTTTGAGTTGGAGTCTCACTCTGTCGCCCAGACTGGAGTGCAGTGGCCGCTCCCAGCCACTGCAGCCTCGACCTGCTGGGCTCCGGCGATCCTTCCGCCTCAGCCTTCCAAATAGCTGGAATTACAGGCATGCACTACCACGCCTGGCTGATTTTTTGATTTATTGTAGAGATGAGGTCTTGCCTCCCAGGCAGGTCTCGAACCCGTGGGCTCAGGCAATCCACTCACCTCAGCCTCCCAAAGGCGCGGGATTACAGGCTGAGCCACTGAGCCCGGCGAGTTTATTCTTATTATGATTGATTGCACTGAGAGGTTGGGTGGATTGCGGGTTGAGACTGCAGGTTCTAGAGGCTGAATTTGGCCTTCACAATTCACAAGCTGCTTGACCTTCAGCAAGTAACTTAACTTTTTTTTTTTTTTTTTGATTTGGCATCTCACTCTGTCGCCCCAGGCTGGAGTGCAGTGGCACAGTCACGGCCACCGCAGCCTGAACTTGCAGGGCTCAGGAGATCCTTCCACTTCAGCCTTCCAAGTAGTTGGAACTACAGGCACACGCCACCATGCCTAGCTAATTTTTTGATTTTTTAATTGTAGAGATGATGTCTCGCCAAGTTGCCCGGGCTGGTCTTGAACCCGTGGGCTCAGGCAATCCTCTCACCTCGGCCTCCCAAAGTGCTGGGATTATAGGCGAGAGCTACTGCGCCCAACCTTAACTTTTCTCAGCCCCGTTTTCCTCATCTATAAAAGAGAGATTACAATAGTACTAATTCCTGGGACTTTTGTGCAGAATAAGACAATGGAAAGTCTTCAGAACAATCCCTAGTATGTACCACACCTGCAGTAGATGTCAGCTCGTGCTGTGTACCAGAGAGGGCGATAGATTTTCCACGATACCCACACATCATACGCCATGCAGACTACAAAACATGTTTGCATACGTCCTTCCTCCTAGTTTGTGTTTCTGAAAACTTATGAAGGTCAGGAACTTTATAAGCTGATCAAACGGATGTTCAGAGAGGTCAAACAACTTGTCCAATGCCACACAGTTCACCAGAGGCAGAGAAGCAGAAGTCTTTAATTCAGAAATTCAAACTCTCCCTGTCACAGCCCTGTGCTTGCCCAGCCTACAGCACCGGAACCTGAAGCCGTCTCAGAAGCAGGGTGGAGACACTCTGCCATGCCGCTTGATGACTACTGCTCAAAATAAACAGAAGCCCTAGGCCGCTGCACAGCCACGGAGGCCAACTGTGTTTCTCCCAAACCCAGTCCCACATGGCCCAGGCGAGGGTTTGGCAAGGCCACAAAGGCAGATGGAGCCCGTGGCCTCTGCCAGGAGAGCAGGCCCAGGGTCCTGGTGCCCTCTTGGCTTCAAAACAACATTAAAATAGCCCCCACACTTGGCAGTACCAGGGCAGAGTAGGGCGCTGAAGCGGTCACCGAGGGCCTTTTAAACAGTTTCCAGCTGGTGTGCTGCTTGCTCTCTGGGCACCATGGTCTTCCCCATGCACTGGCCTGGCCTGGCTTGCACGGTCCTCCCGGTCTGGTCCCTGGCCTGGCCTCAGCCCTCAGAACGGGTTTCAAAGGTGGCCTGACCAGGCCTTGGCAGCTCTTCCTATGCCAGGGACTGTTCGGAAAAGGGACTCAGGGTGTGAAGTCCAAGGAGTCCAAGGGGTAGATGCAAATGAAGTGAGGGGGAAAACAAACCACACTCACCAAAAAGAAACCGGCACCCCGTTGGTCTTTTCAACACCCAGTGGGAGCAGATTTGTTGTGACTAATGCATCAGGCTTTAAATAGTTTCATGCGGCATACTGATTAGTCCAAGGCTCAACAGAGGCAAATGCAGTTTCCAAAAAGAAGGAAAAGCTGCCACTCACACAAAACACTCATCTGCTGACGGAAGCCCACCCGGCCTAATTCCTTAATCAAGCAATGAGGCATAAGGAACGATGGGGAGAAAGAAAGAACATGGAACCGACCAGATGCTGGGGGGATCGTAAGTCAACTCCAGCACCCTCTTCTGTAGTCACCCTTCATGACTGTGCCTTGCCCACAGTCCAAATGTCTTGGTGTTACCTTCTAGATTCTTCATCAACTGGTCCCATACTGGGTTGAATAACACCTTGCCCAAAGTTCACGTGCTCCTGGAACCTCAAAATGTGACTTCATTTGGAAGTAGGGTCTTTGTAATTAGTCCACGTGGGTTCATCCTGGATTAGGGTGGGTCATAAATCCAGTGACTAGTGTCCTTATACTGAGGCCAGGTGAAGACACAGGAGACACAAAGAGAACGCAGCATGAAGGTGAAGACAATGATTGGAGTGACACACCCACAAGGCAGAGAATGCCAAGAATTGCCAGCAACCACCAGAGGCATGGAGCAGACTCTTCTAGAAGGAACCAACCCTCCCAAACACCTTGAATTTGGACTTCTAGTCTCCAGAGCTGTGAGAGAGTACACTTTCCTTGTTTTAAGTCACCTAGTACATGGTATTTCGTTATGGCAGCCCTAGGAAACGAATACAGGCCCCAACCAACAAGTCGAGCCCTTCTGCCCTCCTTATGCTCCATGTCTGGGAGGTTGCTGTTACACATTTTCAACAAACAGAAGGGCAGCGTTCAGATCTCAACGTCTGCCATTTTGTCTGCTGTGTGACTTTAGACAAATCAATTCTCTTCTCTCATTTTCATTCTAAGATGAGGATAATAGAAAGGCTATTGTGGGGAAGTTGAATGTGAAAATATACATGTAACAAGAGGGAAACTATGTCAGCCACCATGACCTTCAGGATTTTCCTTGGTGAAGGCATTGCATTTGTTCGGTACACCTCTTGCGGAAGCATGGGTCCCAAGGGTGGTGACTGAGAAACAGGAGAGCCCTGTTGAGTACCATGGTGGATGTGCAGTGTGCAAGTTATGGGTGACAGTGGCAAGAGTTGGCTACATAAGGCAAGAAACGTAGAGGTCACAGGAAGGAATCCAGGAGAGAAATGGGCCAGCAAGGGAGGAGGGGAGGGGGAGAGGGCGCCACACCCCTTTTCACCAGGGCAGGCTAAGAAGAGCTTTGGGGGAAAACCGACACTCTCATGGAAATTCTCAGTAGTTTAGCATGAAGTATACAAGATAACCCTGTTCCCTCAGATCCTTCACATATTTATACCCAGATCTAAGGTGGGTACCAACACTTGTCTGATCATGAATTCTTTTGGTTCAAACTTGGAGAAGTGCCGAGTTTGGAGACTGGACTGTCACAGGGGTAAAAATGAAGAGAGCCCAGGCAGACACATAAGCTGGAAAATCAGGGACCTCCAAGTGACATCTGGTTTACGCAACAAGAAATGGCTGGCATATTGCAGTCACTTTACAAACGTTATAAACCAAGGCTTGCTTCAGCCTCTGTCCTCACTTTCCTGACCATACCTTGCTCCCACCTAAGCTTGGAACGGCTTCTCCTCTTCCACCACCACCGCTTCACCTATTTGAATCCTGCTCGTCCTTCCAGAATCAGCTGCCTTCTGCCTGAAGCCTCCACCCACCTTCCCAGCCACAAAGGGATGATTTTCCCTTCTCCCAGCTTTGTGCAGCGTGTTCCCATGCAACAGGTACTGTATTCTTTCTGGAGTTAATCAATCAAAAGCGAAGTACAAAGTCACACAGAGGCAGATTAGGAAAGATGAACTCAGAAAAAAGAAAATGACCCGAAAGGGGGTAGGGAAAGAGGAGAAGTTGGGAGGAAGGGGCACCGAAAAGCTCCAAGCCAACTTTTTTCACGGTCATTGTGTCCTGGGCTAGTGAGAGGGATAGAGGGGAAAGGTGATCCCTTTTGTCAAGTTGAAATTCGAGCACTCCCCCTGACTCTGAAGCACAGTGAAAACAATCACTCCGCTGGCTGGTAACGTGGTTTCCTGGAAGCTCTCTCTAGTCACGTGGACATGAATTACCAAAACCTCCACCTACCTTTCCTCTGAGCAAATATATACACCCACCATGCCCGAAACTGGGCATTGACCGCAAAGCTGGGACAAGTGAGATGCTCCTGTCCACCCACAGGGCCTCTGGAAAAGAGTTCTCCCTGGTCTAAACGAGGAAGTAACTCCATTTGCCTGTTAGTGGGGAGGACAGAAGGCCACCAAGGCCTGGTTCCACCCCTGACCTGTGCTGAGGTCAGCACGGTCCTGGAGCCCATGCTGCCGGGAGCTGGACAGACAGGAAGGAAAGATACATTTGCTGTTCTCAGGAGGTTCTCAGGCAGAGGGAGACCTACTGTACAGTGTGACCAGTGCAATGATACTGCAACCCAGGGGATGATGACAACCTAAATTCAAGGAGGTACAGCCCGGACTGAGCCTTGAACAATGTGAGGAATTCCATTTCTCCAGTCTATGACTTAGTGCCACATGAATATGCACACTGACTATTTGATTCATCCTCATTTCAGAGTTTTCTTTTCTTTCTTTTCTTTTTTTGGCATCGGAGTCTCACTCCGTTGCCCAGGATGGAGAGCAGTGACACGCTCACAGCCACCCCAGTGTCGACCTGCTGGGCTCTGGCGATCCTTCTGTCTCAGCCTTCCAAGTAGCCGGAACTACAGGCGCGTGCTACCATGCCTGACTAATTTTTGATTGATTGTAGATACAAGGTCTTGCCAAGGTGCCCAGGCTGGTCTTGAACCCGTAGACTCAGGCAATCCCCTGGCCTCGACCTCCCAAAGTGCTGGAATTACAGGTGCTGATCCACCGACCCAGGCCCAGAGATATTAAAATGTGAGGAAACGTATGCTTGGGGGGAATGAAAAAGCTGTGGTAACCAGATACAGACGCTTGAGGGGCAAGGGCTATCCAAGCCGAGGGAACAGAATATGCAAAGGCCAGAAGCAAAATAATGGCCACGATACAGGTACCATTCTAAAATGAATATGTAGAGGAGAGTGGGGAAAAAAGATAAATAAAATGAACATGTAAAATGGGAGTGTCTTACTCAGCTTGGGTCACTATAACAAAATACCATAGACTGGGTAGCTTAAACAATGAATATTTATTTCTCAGAGTTCTGGAGTTTGGAAGTCCAAGATCCAGTTGCCAGCCCCATGGTTGGGTTCTTACTGATGGCTCATAGAACCTCCTGGTTCATAGACAGCTGTTTTCTCACTGTGTCCTCACACATAGAGAGCGAGTGAGCGCTGGTCTCTCCATCTCACAAAGGCAATAGTGTCATCATGGGGGCTCTGCCTTCATGACCTCATCTAAACCTAATCACCTCCCAAAGGACCTATCTCCAAATACCATCACGCAGGGAATTAAGCCTTTGATATATGAATTGTCAGAGACAGAAACATCCAGTTGATGGCACTGAATTTACAGTAATTGAAATGAATGACCATGACAATAATCACTGTCCAAAGAGAAAGTCCATCACAGTACTGTCTATGGTAACATACAATTGGAAATAACGTATGTGTCCAGCAGTCGGGGAAGAGTTACATAAATTATAGGACCAGCATACAACTAAGTACTCTCCTGCTACTAAAAGTGACTGCGTATACAAATCTCTAATAACATCAAAAGATGTTCATGGCATCATTCAGTTTTAAAAAATATAGCTCGGCTGGGAGCAGAGGCTCAGCCTTTAATCCCAGCACTTTGGGAGGCCGAGGCAAGAGGATTGCCTGAGCCCAGGAGTTCGAGACCAGCTGGGAGCAATTTGGTGAGCCCTTATCTCTACAATAAATCACAAAGTTAGTCAGGCGCGGGGCATGCATCTGTAGTTCCAGTTACTTGGAAGGTTGAGGTAGAAGGATCGCCTAAGCTCAGCAGGTCGAGGCTGCAGTGGCCGTGAGCGTGCCACTGCACTCCAGCCTGGGCGACAGAGTGAGACTCCAACACCCTCCCCAAAAAATATATAGCTCACAAAATACATGGATGTTAAGTAGCAGAAATAAAAGACTAAAAGGAAATTGATCAAACTATTCACAAATGTTGTCACAAAGGTTGGATGACAGGTGATTATTAATTATCCTTACCCCTGTTTCTATAGTGGAAGTTTTCTATAATAAACATGAGACTTTTGACATGAGTAAGGAAGGTGTGCATATGTGTGTGCGTGTGTCTGTGAGAGTGGTTATACATTCACTGCTGATATGACCCAGAAAATGGGAGAAACAGCATCAGTGTGGCCCTCCAGGTGGGAATAAGTGTACAGGTGTCCAGCCCAGGACCCACTGCAGTCTTTCCTGTCTCTGGCTGTTCCCTGAGTCCCATGTATGGACCTCTCCAAAGGTTACACTCTGTCAGCCCCACCATTCTCTTAAAGAGTTTAGATGACACAGGCACATTCACCTTCCAAGATGGGAATGTAATTAGTTCTGGGGGTCAAAGGTTTCTTCTAAAACATGTTTGATCTCTTATTTGACCACAAATCGGCACTGACAGATGTGACTGTTGGCTTATTTTTGGAGGGACGGTGAGAACATGGAAGAAGAGGCTCTGAGGTGGAAAGAAGATTGTTTTAGACTTAGAGGATGCCGTGAGATCAGCAAGCCCAGGAGGAAGCCCTCTGCCTTCCCAGGTGAAAATCTGAGCTAGACATTGACCATCTCAGGCAAGCCTAAGAAAGGAGACACGTGAAGTGGGATGCAGCTGTAACTCACTCATGTATCTACCTAATCTCTCCCTATCTTCACTCCAAAGCTATAAACAGTGAACAAGACCCAGGTGCAACCTTCATAGAGCCTGCATTCCATTGAAAGAGAAAGCCAAAAGCAAACACATAGGGCTTTGAAGACAGGCAGTGATCGGGGCTACAGAAATAAACTAAAAGAAAAAGGATAGAGAATACTGGGGTGCTGTTTTAGGTGGGTTGGGCAGGGAAGAGCACAGATAACAAAGAGGGAAGCAAACTCTGAGTTTATTCAGAAAAAAGCGTTTAAGACAACAGAAACACAACGACCCGAGTTGGGAGGATGCTTGCCAAACTTGGAAAACAGCAAGGGAAACGACGTGGCTGGAGCGGATTGAGATCTGGGAAGACTTCTAGGGACATCCCTCTCTAGGGGCAGTTGTGCTCCCTATAGATATGTTTATCCCATATCCTTCCACCATCCTGTGTGCCAGACCCCAGGAAACTGCTTCCCCCTACCCACCTGCCTCCAGCCCAAGAGAAAATAAGTCACTGAAAACCTGGCCTTGGGCTGGGTGTGGTGGCTCAAGCCTACAATCCCAGCACTTTGGGAGGCCAAAGTGAGAGGATTGCCTGAGGCCATGGGTTTGAGACCAGCCTGGGCAACTTGACGAGACCTCATCTCTACAATTAAAAAAAAATTAGCCAGGTGTGGAAGCGTGCACCTGTAGTTCCGCTACTTGGAAGACTGAGGCAGAAGGATCACCTGAGCCCAGCAGGTTGATGCTGGGGTGGCTATGAGTGTGCTACTGCACTCCAGCCTGAGCAATGGAGTCAGACTCCAACTCAGAAAAAAGAAAAAGAAAACCTGGCCTTATTGACTAGCAGTCTAGGGACTGGTTAAGAGCTCAGACCCTGAAGTCAGAGGTCCCTGGTAAAAGTCCCAGGTCTGTCACCTCCCTGCTGTGTGCTGAGGTTCACAGTGAGGCAAGATGCTTAGCTTACATATAAGCCCTATGGTGTGTCAGCAAACTGGGTCTCCTTTAGGGGGAAGACAGATACAGAAAAGCCCTGATTTGTAGCATTTGCCAATGTCTGTGTTGTAAATAGTCCCACTATAGCCAATCTCAGTTGGCAACATGACATCACTGAACTGAACCAAATTGGGAAGAGAGGCATATAATAGTTTCCTTTAGGGAGCCGGTACCGGCCAGTCTCAGCAGACCACTGCCTCAGTTTCTTCATCAGCAAAATGGGTTTCATCTTATAGAGTAAGTCATTGAGCATTAGAGTATAAATAAAAAGCACTTAGCACAGCACACAGTGTATGGTTCATGTCCATAAATAAGAGCAGCGATTCCTACTCAGCAAGGATGCTGCATTCTTGTCTGGCCCTGGTGTGTAGAAAGGGTTTCTGAAAGGAGAAAAGGCAAAGAGCTGAGCGAAGGCTAGAGCCCTATTCTGACTCTGTCTTTGCCTCCCGGCGTGACTTTGTGCAAGTTGCTTTCCCTCCCTGGGTCTCAGTTCCTCCCTCTGTAGTGAGAGATGGAACTCATTGCAAAGCTCCTTCCAGACTGGGAACTATAACTTCCTACTTGAGGACTGTTCTTGGAGAAGCATCCACAGAGTGGGTGAGGACTCCTAAGGCAGTGTGAGAGTGGGGTGGATTAGCTCCATCTCATGAGTACTAAAAGCTACCTGAACATGTATGCAGAGCCAGGGACAGCAAGCATGAGTGACTTCCCTAGCAAAGGCCAAAGGGAAGGAGAAAAAAAGAAAAAAAACACCTGGGAAAAAATGAGAAATAACAGCCTAGGCAACACGGTGAGACCTCATCTCTACAATAAATGTCAAAAAATTAGACCAAGCCGGGCTCGGTGGCTCAGCCTGTAATCCCGCGCCTTTGGGAGGCTGAGGTGAGCGGATTGCCTGAGCCCGCGGGTTCGAGACCCACCTGGGCAACTTGGCGAGACTTCGTCTCTACAATAAATAAAAAATCAGCCGGGCATGGTAGCGCGTGCCTGTAGTTCCAGCTACTCGGAAGGCTGAGGCGGAAGGATCGCCGGAGCCCAGCAGGCGAGGCTGCGGTGGCTGGGAGTGGCCACTGCACTCCAGCCTGGGCGACAGAGTGAGACTCCAACTCAAAAAAAAAAAAATTAGACCGGACTTAGTGGCTCAGCCTGTAATCCCAGCACTTTGGGAGGCCGAGGCGAGTGGATTGCCTGAATCCGTGGGTTCGAGACCAACCTGGGCAACTTGGCGCGGCCTTGTCTCTACAATAAGTAAAAAACAATTAGCCGGGTGTGGTAGCGTGTGCCTGTAGTTCCAGCTATTTGGAAGGCTGAGGCCGAAGGATCACCAGAGCACAGCAGGTTGACGCTGGGGTGGCTGTGAGTGTGCCACTGTACTCCAGCCTGGGCGACAGAGTGAGACGCCAACTCAAAAAAAAAAAAAAAAAATCTAAAAATTAGTTGGGTATGGTGGCACATGCCAGTGGCCGGGGGTGCCACTTCACTCCACTCCAGCTAGGGCGACAAAATGAGACCCAGAACCAAAAAAAAAAAAAAGAAAAAGAATGCAGTGGTGAGAGAAAGAGATTAGTATAAGTGAGATGTTTTCAGGATGGATAGGTTTTCAGAAAATGTCTTTAATAAGCACTTTAGAAAGGAAAGCCATTTCTATCAAAACTTGCACACGAAGAGAGAAAAGAATTAAAAAACAAACTGTTGATAACATTGTGGGTGAGTCAAGCTTACCAGAAGCAAACAAGGAACAATGAAGACAAAAATGATCAAGGTTCTCTAAGACAACCCTCACCTGGACACAGGCCAGGGAGAAAGAGAGTCATGGCCAGGTGGGGTGGCTTACACCTGCGATCTCAGCACTTTGGAAGGCCGAGGTGGGAGGATTGCTTGAGCCCAGGAGTTCGAGACCACCGTGGGCAACATAGCGAGACCTTGTCTCTACAAAAAATAAAAAAATCAGCCAGGCATGGTGGCATGTGCCTGTAGTCCCAGTTACTTGGGAGGCTGAGGTGGAAGGATTGCTTGAGCCTACGAGGTCAAGGCTGCAGTGAACCATGATCATGCCACTATACTGTAGCCTAGGCAACAGAGTGAGATCCCGATGAGAAAGAGAGAGACAGAGGTAGAGAGACAGAGAGGGAGAGACACAGAGACAGAGAGATAGAGAGACAGAGACAGAGAGATAGAGAGACAGAGACAGAAAAAGAAAGACAGAAAGACAGACAGACAGAAAGAAAAAGATCCATTAAACAAATCCATCAGTGCAACTTCATGGAGTTGGAAACTGCTTTTGCAAAGTTGAATTCTTTGTGCCGCCAATGTCCTCATTAGAATCCCTTTGAAGTGCATCAGAGTATAATTTCCAAGAGTCAAGAACAAAGCCTCATCTAAGTTGGCTCGGGTGTCCCATCAGCGGGAACAAAGTATCTGACGCTTTGGCCTCAAAGCCACAGACATGAGGCAGGCCTCCCCGCAGAAGACAGCCAAGGAGATTCTGTGGACTTTGCACTTTTATTCGTAAAAGACTCTTGGCCAGCCTCAATTCTTTCTGAGGGGGCGGGGGAGCAAATGAATACCAAGTCTGAATGTTGTGATCCGAGAAACTGCTCCCACTCGCGATTATGACTTGGAACTCGATTTTCTTCACAAATGAGTCATCTTCCTAAGCAGCCTGGGAATTCACTGCCCTTGGAAGTCACGACAAGTAGGTAACTTCACTGACTTTCCATCTCGCTAATCCCTGTTCTAACGTTTTTGGGTCAGATATTGTTCCCGTAAGGAGCTTAATTCAGACGCCTTGACATCCAGGGAAATGAGAGGGGAAGTCGAAGAACGTATTTCACTCTGACTCGAGCAGAACTCTGACAGGTAGCCTTAATTACTGGCTGCCTCCAGTGCCTAATCACCCCGCTTACGATGAAAAGAATCAAGTCGCCATAAAAAATCATGACATTTCAGTCCGATCGTTGCAGCAGCCAGTGATTGGAGGGGCGGGCGACAAGCCTGGGATGGAGATGCCCTCATCCACCTCTCACATCTTGGACTAATGCATGGTGAGCTCCCAGCTTACGAAGTCAGGGTCTCCAAATGCTACAAGAACCGTCTGTAAATGGTCACCAACAATAGCCTTTAAGCTTATTAAAAAATAAACCAGGAAATGAATCAATCACTGTCAAATGCTCAGTGGGATACTGCTTCTAAAAACAAGGGTCCATTTGAAATTCCAAAAGCATCATACAGTGGTGCTTAGCAATCTGCTGGTGAAACTTAAAAGGGTGTAAGACGACTTCCGAAAAGCCTAGAAAGGACACCGGCTGACGGTCAGAGGCTCAGGGCTTCAAGTTTGGCTTTGACCAGTCACCAGCCTGGGGTCTGGGCAAGTTCTCCCAGCTCTGCCTGTCAGCCTCTCGGCCATGCCCACTCACACCTTTGCCTGGAGCACCTTGATCTGCCTTAGAAACCCGCCTGAGAGATGTACTCACTGTCCTCCAGCCTACTTCTCCTTGCTCTGCACTGTTCCAGGCAGTGGTGCTGGCCCCCCATGGAGTACTGACACTACCACTCCCTGAGTGCTTCCCGTGAGTCCCCAACTAAGCATCTTACCCACATCAATACACTGAACACTCATGACATCTATTCACTCATCTAACAGGTATTTATTCAGCACTTACTCCATGCTAGCTGCTTGCTAGACACCAGGGATAAAGTGGAGAAGAAGACAGGCTTAGCTTTTTTGTCCCCGAGGAGGTGAAGGTTTTAGTGTTATTATAGCCAGGTTAAAGATAAGGAAGATGAGAAGCCAAAAGGTCACACAGTGGGAAGTCAAACAGGGAGAATTTGACCCAGCCTGGGTTGTGACACAGCCAGCTGTCTGGACACGTTTCTTTTTCCCTCTCCCAGACTCTTTGAAAGTGGGGTCCAGGCCTTGTGCCTTATGTCACAGATACTCAATAAATAAGGGCAGTGTAAGTGAATGCTACGATTTTTGCTTGCCCAAACTGTAAAATGCAGGTAAACAGGTGTGCCTGTCTCCTGGGCTTGAGGTGAGGATCCCAGGGTACATGCAGGCATCTGTAAGGGCAACAAGCTGGGGGAACTGGAGATTTGCTTTGGAGGAAATCCTGGCTTCAGTACTCCATGGGCCAGCATTGCCTGCAGTGTCAGAGCTGCCTCGCCTCACATCAGAGCCTGGCCACAAAGCCCAGAGAGGATCTCATTACATGCCCAGCATAGCCCACGAATGCCACACTCGATTGCCTGTAAGTTCCGGTTTCCTGGGCTGTATACCATCTCCCTGCTACCATTAGCCGGGCCCGGGGGCAGTGAACAGGGGCCTGGCAGCCGAGCCAAGTCTTCCAGTCCCTTCCAGGTCTCCACCTGGGCAGAGAGCTCTTGTTTTCCAGATGGGATTCCTTTCAGGAGGGAAAATGACCCTGGCTCTTTCCTGGAAGGGAAATAACCGCCAGGAGAAAGCATGAGTCTAACCCAACTCGGCTTGATTCTGAGTTTTAAAAAACCAAAACAACTTGAAACCAGATCAATACCACTGCTTGGAGACAGTCAGGGAGGCGCAGAGGAGGCCAGGAATGGGGTAAAGGCCGATTTCCCTTCTCCTAAGGGCAACTTGAACCCTGAATGGTCCAACCCTTGAGGCTCAGCCCTCGTTCCAGGTCCTGTCCGCCCCCAACTGCCTGGTGAGGTGCTTTCTCCAGTCTTTTCTGACTATCAACCTGTGTGAGACTGGCACAGTCAGCCAGCGGTGAGAGAAGGTGAGGAATTTGAGTCTTATCTCTGTGCTACGTGACTTCAAATGACTGAGTCCACCTGGTTGGGTCTCAGGTATCACATCCACAAACTGGGTATAATAATTCCCACCCCAAAGTGTTATTGGGAGGCAAAAATAATAGATGAGTGGTGGAAAAGTACCTGAGTATTCAGTACTTGGTAGACAATGATAACTATCATGACAGGTTTTTTTTAGGGAGGAAGGAATGAGATGAGAGCTTAGCTTTATTAAGCTTAATCCTGTAGGCCCCTTCAATCGGGAGCACCAATTCTAGGGGACATTCTGGTGACATCGTGGAGAGGGCAATGGGAAGTTTAATAAAAGAGAACAAGGGAGTATGCAGCAAAGGGCTTGAATCAGAACTAGAAATCAGAGAAAATTTAAATAAAAAAGGAATACATCCATTTCTAATTCTGCATCCACAACTGCTTATTAAATCCACCTTCTTTTGATCAGCCTCCTTCCATGCCCTTCCAGCATCCTCCTAGCTAATGGCAGTAAGCACACTCCACAATAAAAAAGTGCAGCGGAGAGGTAATTAATGCAGGGCCGTCGAATTCTGAATTTCTAATCATGCTCTACTTACATTAAAATAAGATGCTGGGCATGTGTGACAATCAATTTTACTCTGGTTTAAAAAAACATACACACGCATCACAGAGGCGGTTACTTGGGGGAGAGATTTGGGAACCACGGCTGCCATTGGCCTCCATATGTCACCCAAATGTGCTGAGTTCCACTCATGCACCTGTCAGGATGTGGCACTGTCAGTGTGTCTCCTGTAAAGTCACACGTGCGAGATATGCAGAGGACAAAGCTGTGTCACACGATCCCGTTGAACCTGGTTGACAGCGCAGGCCATTATAGAGGCTGTGAAGGAAGCTGTCAAGGGGGCCAAGGCTGCATCTGACCCTACGGTTCTTTCTTACTAGCTGTGTATGTCTTAGACAAATCACTTCTCGTTTCTTTGCCTCAGTATCTCCACTTCCCTAATCTGTAAAATGGGCATCCTGTTTTAAGACAACCATGTTGATGAAAACACCTCGGAAACTGCAGGACTCTGCAGCTGTTAGCGATCACCATCAGCCCCGCCCAAATGCTGTCCAGTGTCTTACGGGATGGCCAGCTACCCCCAGTGAGGCCTGCTTTTCACACTTCTCCAGTGTCAAGGGCCGAGGTGACTATAGGTAGAGAAGCAGGCGTGTGAAGGGCTACCCTGGGGGCCAAGCCCAGGGCCAGTGTACCCATCAGACACAGTAGGAACAAGGCTTGGAATCCATGATACATTTAGGGGCCCCTGGAAATGTTTTAATTTGATCTTGAAATCAGGAGAATAAAAAAAATACAATCTAGCCTGGATTATGTTTGTCTTTTGCCAACACAGTCATAAAATATAATTTTATTTTTAATGAAGGAAGGTGTCCATGAAGGTAAAGGTGCACCATGAACGTGTGATGCAGCCCTGACCAAGTCCACCCTCTACTGCCAATGAGTGCACACAGGCTGTCCTTGTTACCCTTCCAGAGCCCGGATTGGTTCCTCTGGACTGATGACTCTCCCACCAGACATCTGAGCCTTCCAGAGCCAGTGCCCCAGGTAGGAGAGGAATGATAATTCCAGACACCATGGCAGGCTGGAGGGAGGAGATTTCTGAGGGAGGCAGGATTGAGGGCCATTTCTGGGAGTCTCTGAAATCACGCCTTCCAAGCAGTGGTCCTACCTGACGCATCTTCCAGGGGGAGATCATTTCTCCTCCCAGAGTTGCTGAGAGTGTAGCCTGGTGCAAACCTTCTGGAGAGCCAGGGGCAGCATTTAGCTAAATTGAAAGGGTACGTACTTTGACCCAACCGTTCTGCTTTCAGGAGTCCAACTATCTTACAGTCCTTTGTGTGCAACTGTGCAAAGACAGGTGTCATGAGCACATTGTTCAAGACGGCAAAAAACCAGAACAACCGACATATTCACCAGGAGGGCAACAGCTAATAAATAAATCATGTAACGCCAACAGCCACACGAGAGATGGAAACACAGCAGGCAAGAGTGGGCATCTGACCTCCATGTCAGGAGAAGCCTCAGAGATGATGAGGCATGAAAGAAGACCTCTGCAGGACAGCAAAACTCCAGTGGGGGAGGGAAGGGTAGGTACGGCCAAATAGGCTTGTTTTTGTGCAAATTTTCTGGAATGGGGCACAAGAAACCCTTCACAGAAGTGATTGCCAGGACAGGGGGAATGAAGGTGCTGGAGGGAACATGGACGTTTCCTACTCATACCCGTGCTGTAAGGCTTTTAACAGAAATGTCCACATATGTTAGCTTTTGGATTAAAAGTACTCAGTGAAACTATAAGCAGAGAAAAACAATGGCGTGAGAAGGCACCTGGTGCTCCCCCAACCTCAGCCCAGTGTCCTAGCTCACCATCTCTAACCGGGCCCCAACATGAGTGGAGTGAGAATGAAACCTTCTAGAAGTACTAAGTACAGGGAGATGGAAGAAGTGAGAGCTGACTCCTGGCACCGGGGAGCATCTCAGTGGGTCTCTGGCGAATGCGTCATTGACGTCCTCTACATTCTCACTGAAGGCCTGGCACTCACCCTGGTATGGGCCTTTGTTCCAGGTCTCTTTCTGGAATGTCTTTCACCCTTAGACTGCACAAAGACGAGCCCTGAAGGGCTCGTCGTTTAAAACCAAGCTCCCACTTCACGGAGTGACTGAGCCTCTGTAGACCTCAGTTTCTTCATCTGTAATATGGGAATAATCACACCATGCTTCTAGGGCTGCTTTGAGGAAGAAATGATATCCTCACTGTGAAAACATCTAGCACCTCATCAAGCACATAGTAGGTGCTCAATAAAACCAACTGCATCTGACGACAGTGGAGGGGATGTGGACGTTTTGGACAGGGAAGCACATCATAGCTCAAAGGGGACTCTTCCTTCCAGTGCCTGCCAGGTGGGCTTGGCATGAGGGCCCTAGGCTCTGGGGATGACCCTGGCCTGACCCAAACCCTCCATGCAGTGGGGCGAGCAGACACTCCAGGCTCTTAGGGCTAGACTGGTCCAGACAGCTGCCCGAGCAGGACAGAGGGAAGCCGCTGGGATGACGCTGTGCCCTGGGCCCTTTGTTCATCAGCGGGAGGGATGGGCTGATGCCTCGTGTCCAGCTGCAGATGTCATCACATTCCTAGGGTGGACTCCACAGAGTCCAGCCCTTTTGTGTGACCTCACCTTGGAGCACTGCATCTTGACCTTCCTTCAGACCCAGAATTGTGTCCTTCGAGAAAACCCAGACACAAGTTCCCCGTGCCCAGAACCGAGAACTACAGGCACAGGGCATTCCCATCCGAAGCTACTCTTGGGTGATGAGGCTGCAGGCAGGGCCTGGAGGGCAGAAAGCACCAGGGGCCCACAGCAGGGGTGGAGACCCCAGCGTCCCACCCACCCTGGAAATATCCTGGGCCAGCAAAGAGGGAGGGACCCGTGTCCTTTCCTGCTCCTATTTTCTTGCTGGCTTGGGTGGGGTTGATTACCCCAGGCCAGACCCCTGGCTCGGAGCGCAGAAGCACCAGCCTCACTTTGCTGCTGCGACCGCCATGCCCACTACCTCTCAGGGGTGCGAGTCCCCTGCAGTTGAACAAACCCTTGTAGGAGCCTGTGGCCTTTGTAAGGAGATGTGGTGAACTTTCATCACGTTTTAGATAAGAAACAGGCTCACAGAGGTTGTCATTTGTCCAAAACCCCATACAGGGGAGCAAAATTTGAACCAAGGCCACACGACTCTTCTCACAGTGCTCCTTCTCCTAAACCTCACCATTACCCCTTCTCTGTGAGCAGGTGGAATTGGACCTTCTCTTCCCGGGATGCTGCCAGAAGTCTCCATGCATGTGCTGCCAAGAAATGCCACCAGGTGGCAGTAGCAGCCACAGCTTCCCAGGACTGGCACCTCGTGGACAGGAACGTGGCCTGGCGTATGCCTGTCCCCGCCTACCAGGGTCTGCACTCCAGAGCCGCGGGACACCAGTAACCACTTCACTATGCGTGTGCACATCAAATGATAATGCTGCACGCCTTCAATTTACACGATACAAAATAAAAAACTGTAAGGAGAGGCTACGGCCATCCAGGAAAGAGCCTTGGTGCCCGGGAGGGTTACATTCCTGTCTTTGAGACCGGTGACATTACCGGGTCTAAACGGCTCTCTTTGGGTCTCTTGCTACCATCTCACATCCCTCCTACTGAGAAGCCACTCGGAGGCAGGCTCCTGCTGGAAGCCGCAGTTAACAGTAGTTAGGGGCATGGGCTCCCGGGCCAGAATGTCTGGGTCACCAGCTGGGTAACGTCCTGAGCTCTTTGTCATCAGGTTCCTTATATGTAAATGTGGATAACAATAACAACAGCAGAGTCTTCATAGGCTTTTTGTGAGGATTGGAGAAAACAATAGGTGTAACATGCTCATAGCCAGCCCTGGATACAGTAAGCGCTCAATACATCTCCCTGCTCTTCCTGACTGGGCCATCAACATAAGCATTGTTGCCGATTTGGTCCCGTGTCACCCTCTTCCCCTCTGCGATTTCCAAAATATCAGTAAATCTCCTTTCCCGCAGGTGTCTCCTGTTCTCGAACCTCTGTGCCTTTGCCCAAGATATCCTCTCTACCTGGGATGCCACCTACCTACTTCTTTTGAACACACCCCTCCAGATGCCAAGGCCCGCCACAGATGAGTAAAGCTCACCTTCGATTCATTCTTCGTGAAGATGTTTTATTGGCTCGAGACCCCTGTAGGCAGTCACCCCCCAACACACAGCTACACAGTCCTGTGTTTCTAATACTGGTCCCCAAAGGGCACAGTGCAATGACTCCCCAGCCAGGTCCCTGTCCTCCAGGGGGTGCCTGCTTGGAACACTGCTTCCTCCTTCTTCAAAGGGGTAAAGGGGCATTTTTTTTTCCCCTTAGGATAATGCCAATCCCCTCTGGCTCAGTCACTGACTCTAGCAAAAGATAGGTTTAGCCAGAGATTAGAAACTTAAGTTCCTGTGGGGCCAAGCAGTTGGCCAGGTGTGAGACATTTGAGAATGGTGGAGACTGTGGCAAAGAGAGAACACTGCCTAATTAAGAAAAAGAACTCAAAAACATTGTGCCAGATAAACAAATGTCTCCACAGACCTTACTCAGCTTGAGGGCCATCAACTTTACCTAAAAAATGGGCCACTGACCCTCAAAACAGAGGGATTCGGGTTCCTCAGTGTGACTTCTGGAGTGCTAATGAAGGGAAAGAGTCCTGAGTTCGAATCCCTGTTCTGTCACTTCCTGTGTGACCTTGGGTACCTGACCCTCTCTTGACCCATTGTCTCATCATGGAAATGCAAATAAGAGGAGAATGGCCCGGGTTTGCTGTAAGGCCAAAATGAGAGACTGACATGGAATCTGAGACGTGAATATTCAAGAAACAATTTTAAATATCACAGACCCTTGTTCCTTCTGATGTTAGCAGTGTGTTCTCCCAACTTCTGCCTCTTTTCTCAGCAGGTACCAACAGGTGACCCAAGGGACAGGCCTGAAGTTGCAGGGATCCAAAGTGAGTTCCACTGTGGGCAGAAGCCTTACTTTCCATCTCTGCTGTCGTGAAAATGCCTCCAAAGAGCCGTCGCAAATCCTAAGCACTAAAACCTGGGTGGCTTCCTCTACAGGACAGAGACTGAGCCCTCCTCATGGTGGCCAGGAACTGTCCTCCCTAGGATCCCCTAGCAAACAAGCCCTCTCTGCCAACCTCACCTACCCAGGCACAGGGGTCTGTTTGTTGCAAACGCTATTCCCCCCCACTCCCAGAAAGCACACCCACAGTTCCCCATCAGGAAAAGCCCCCATCCACTTATGCTCTCCATATTTTCTTGGGAACCAAGCAGATGGAGTTATCTTTTCATCTCCTGGATGTGCCTCTCCCACATCTGTCACCCACATTTTAAGATCTCTCTACAGAACTGGAAATCCAGCCCTGGCAAGGCTGACGGGCTTGGGAGGATCTAGCCTCCTAGAAGTCCCACCCCCACCTTGCCTGGGCCCCCTCCACACCGTGTAGGAAGTATACCTGGAACTGAGGTCACTAGCCTCCCTCAGGGCACTCTCCTCGGAGCAGATGGGCCTGGATGAGTCACCCTCTCCGTAAGTCCCGGGTAGCTCTGTCTTCCAGCCTTGCTGGGAAAGGAGGCCGCCCAGTCAGCGAATTTCCAGATACCTGAAACTTCGTGTTCAAAGCACCCCAACTTTTATTTTACCTTTTCATCCGTGAAGTTCTATATTATACATTCACACCTTCTCAAAACCAGGAGAACATCAAACAGAAATTTGCATCCTAACCATCACTAATTGCTCGAAGCGTTGCTGAGACTGTGGGTTTTCCGGGCCCCTTTGCTGTCAGATTGTCAGTGGTTTCACCATCAGCTTCGGCTCCGGCTGTCAGAGTCCCTACTTATCTCAGCACCCCCACCCCCATCAGCTGCCCTTGCTCTATCAGCTTAGATCTGAGCAATCAGATAATAACCAGTAACAGCCATCATTCACCAGGCGCAATCTGCGTGTCAGGCTTCCTGCTAAGTCTTTCCACGCACAATTTCATTTAATCCTCTCAAGCACCCTGCAGGGTAGGAACTCTGGTCTTCATTTTTCAGATGAGGAAACTGAGCTCACAGTGTCCCTTGTGCGGAGGCACAGAGCTAGGAAAGAGCAAGGATGGTTCCTTTTTTGTTTTGTTTTGTTTTGAGTTGGAGTCTCACTGCTGGAGTACAGTGGCACGATCACGGCTCACCGAAGCCTTGACCTTGTGGGCTCAGGCGATCCTTCCATCTCAGCCTCCTGAGTAGATGGGATTACAAGTGTGCTCCACCACACCCAGCTAATTCTTTTTTTATCTTTGTAAAGGCAAGGTCTCTCTATGCCTAGGCTGGCCTCGAACTCCTGGGCTCAAGGGTTCCTCCTGCCTCGGCCTCCCAAAGTGCTGGGATTACAGGTGTGAGCCACCGTGACTGGTCTCAACAGGTTTGTCAAGGTCCCCAAATCCTTCCCTGGAAGTTTAATGCTGACAACGGTTCTCATGAAAGCTCAGCCGATCAAATCCCATGAATCACGCTGGTGAGGACTTTGCAAGAGCTCCTCACTGCAGGAAGGCAAAGCCTCTCCACCCTCTATTTCATCAAAACTCTGGAACCGGGACTGCCAGAGAGGACCTCATCATCAGCGCCCTGTGCCCACCCCATCAGGCCTGGAATCCAACAAGAGGTAGCCTTGGAGGCAGACGCACAGGAAGTGGCTCTGGTTTTCTTGAAAGGATGCTATTTTTAATCCGAGTAGCAGTGGAAACTGCATAAATTAACATAATCTCAGCCTTACCAACTACTTCCAGTTTGTTTTTTTACAACATGTTTCATGATCAAAAGCCACGCCCAGTTTGTGTCTGGAGCCAGTTGCTACAGATAGATAGGGTGAAACTTAGAGTCCCTGCTGCGTCCTCTAAATGGACAATGTGTTTTGAACTATCACGACCCTCCGTGGCCGTCACTTCACCCCTCGAGCTTCCTTGGGCCAAAAGCGCTTTGAAGAAGACCCTCCACTCCGGAAGGCAGGTGCTGGGGGCCAGACAGGGGCCGGCAGGACAGGCTGATGTTGTCGCCATGTTGGCAGATGGCCACCCTTGGCAGCAGGTGGGCCGCCCCCAGCCACCCAACTCCCGCCTCCCCATCGTGTCAGCCTCCCAGCCTCCATTTGTTCTCCCCAGCCTTGTGGGTTATTTTTACCACACGGGGAAAAAAGTGGCGCTATTTCTCTGCATTCTACCCTGAAACAGTCACACCAGCTCCCTTGAAAAAGCACCCAACAGATGGCTCTGGTCCCTGGGGCTCAGAGAAAATGCAAACCTGCTGGGCTGTCAGCAGGTTATTAAAATTTCATGCCTCGTGCAGGAGGAATGGCCCTGAACTCCTTTGTTCGGAAAGGCGCAGAGGTTGTGAGTTCGAGTCGCGGCTCTGACCTGGCTGCAGGAGTCTACGTGAGTGACTTTGCCCTGCTGCGCCTCCATTTCATCCTGTGTACAATGGGTTAATAACAGACTTGGGAGTGGTTGTGAGGAATAAATTAAGGCACTCAGTGCCTGGCACACAGTAGGTGCTCTATAAGTATTGGCTGGAATTGTTATTCCTTCCGATGCAGACCTTCTGGGGCAGAAAGGGGATTCTACAAGGCCCTGTCTAAGATGTCAGTGGAAGAGAACTGCTCCCAGAGCCACGCAGAGTCCAGTGCCACCTACTTATCTGGCTGAGAGGGCCAGGCAGAGTGAGTAGGGTCCCGCTGCTGCTACAACTGGCAACACTAAGCTGATTGGTCCCAGACTTGATCCCAAAGCCCATGGAGAAGACCCAGGTCTCCTGGAGTTGTTCAGTGGGGCTTGGGTAACACTGCAGCTTACATTAGTAAGCACCTACTATGTGCCAGGTCCCGAGCTGAGTGCATTGCAGGCCTTCTCTGATGCATTCCTCTCAACACTCCGAGGAAGGTACAATCATCATCCTACTTACAACTGAGAAAACTAAGAATCAGGAAGTGAAATGACTCGCTCAAGGCCACACAGCAAGTAGGTCTGAGGCTAGGCTCCAACTTCAGTCTGGCTGACTTGGAGAGCCAGGGCTTGTGATGACTACCCGCCCCTGGGAGGGCTGGGGCCCAGGGCTGCTCTCTACTTGGGGCCAGAGAGTAGGATAGCAAACTGGCACACCAGGCTGATAGACTGCAGTCTGTGACTTTGTTGGGGACCTGGGTCCAGAACCCTGGGGTCTAGGCACTGCTGGTGTGAGGCCTAGACAGAGACCCCAACCCTCTTGCCAATTGTCTGTTGGGGTCTGGGAAAGGAATGCCTGTACCCTTCTCATCCCAGTCCAAAGCCAGGGATAACTTGCACCCATACCTCTGTTCTGTTACTCACGCTTCTGTTAAAACGCCAACGTACAGCCCAGAGGAGGGAGCCTTCATCCAGCACTGGTTGGTACCGTTTGGGCATAAGCTGCCATCTGTCAGTTTGAGTATGGGTAGGAAGGAAGGATTCACGGGAGGGGAGTCCAGGGCGGTCCCAGCCGAGGCGGCATACCCTAACGGAAGGAACTGGCTGGCACAGGCCTGCGAACGAGCCCATCCAGCATCTCTTCACTAGAGCCATTCTGCATGGAGATCTCACTCATGCTAAATGTCTCTGTCTGACAATGACTTGTTATACTCTTCCTCTCAAATATCACATTTCCATTTTAAGGCATTGAGCAAATAAAAAGTTTGCCTTTACCGGTCAGGTCATAACTCCACCAAGAACTCTTACCAACTCCACCAAAACAGCCAGGATGTTGGCGTCCATGAAAATTGCAGTAGGCTGACCTTGGACTCCCTGTGGTCCTCCCAGGCCTTCATCCCTTTCTCAACACAGTCACCAAGTCCTACCCTGGTTCTTCCTTCAATGGCTCTGATCTCTGCTTGTTCCTCTCTAGCTTCAGTGCCTACCTTTCTTTTGGGTCCTGATCACCTCTTTGTTCCTCCATTCCCCCATCTGTAAGATGGGTCTAATAATAGTACCTTCCCCATAAGATTGCTGTGAGCATTAATTATGTTCACACATGTAAAATTCTTAGACTGGCACCTGGCATATAGTAAGCACTCAATAAATGTTGACCATCCCCCTCACCGTCACTGTCACAACGACACCATCACCACCATCAGCCTCCCATCACCATGAGTGGTAGCAGTGTCAGGGTTACCGACAAGCTCCAGGCTGGCCCCCAGTCTCCATCCTTTTCTTAAAGAGATTCTTAAGAATCTCTTAAACACTATTTTCAGCCTGCCCTCCCCAGCCCAGGATCCCAAGATGGCTTCCTATCCTCGGAAAACCCTCTTTCCTCCCTCCACGCAGCTAAAATCCTTTAGGTCCTCTAAGGAAGGAGGAGAGGTCAGAAACCAGCTCTTGCCCCACTTTCCCGGAAGTCTCAGCCCTGTGTTCTGAAGCTGGGTGCTGATGGCGCCAGGAGGTTCAATGCCCACTGTGTGGTAGGTGGGACGTCTCAGGTGCTCAGTTGGAACCTTGAAGGCAAGCACGTGTGCCTTCTGCTGTCCTGGACTCGCCTGAGACATGCAGACCTAGGCACAGGGTGACAGTCAGGCCTGGGCTCCAAAGCCCAACAGACTTGAGCTCAAAACCTGGCGCTACCATCTACCAGCCGTGTGACTTAGAGCAGATCAGCCAGCCTCTCTGTCTCATTTCACTCATCTGAAAAATGAGCCTAAGGCCTCACCCCAAAGTGTGACTGAAGGGAGCCGATTTGTGGCTGTGAAAGAAGCACCAACACAGAGCTGGCACACGGCAAGGGCTCAGTCAAAACTGGTGCCCTTCCCCCACCCTTCAGCCATCGGGGTTATTGATTACTATTCGATTACAAACCAGAGGACCATCCGATGGATCAGTGTAATCCACCAGCTCCTGCACCCACAGGAGGGGGAAGTGGTTGGCTAAGGTTTGCCTTCTCCAGTGAGAGTCCCGCCTCAGCCCCTGTCCAGAAATATCCTGTTCTCTCTCTTTTTTTTTTTTTTTTTTGAGGTGGAGTCTCACTTCGTCACCCAGGCTGGAGTGCAGTGGCACACTCACGGCTACCCCAGCATCGACCTGCTGGACTCTAGCAATCCTTCCGCCTCAGCCTTCCAAGTAGCCAGAACCACAGACACGCGTTACCATGCCCGGCTAATTTTTGATTTATTGTAGAGACGAGGTCTTGCCAAGTTGCCTGGGCTGGTCTCGAACCCGTGGGCTCAGGCAATCCACTCGCCTCAGCCTCCCAAGGTGCTGGGATTACAGGCTGAGCCACCGAGCCCGGCCTCATACCCTGTTTTCAAAGCTGCTTTTGTGTTTAAGACAATAAAACTAGCATCTATGCCAACCGCATAGTTGTGCGGGCATTGGGTAACGCAAGGGTTTAAGAGGGTCATGAAAACAAGACCTGCCATCTCAGAGGTCAAACCCAGCAAAGGAAGTGTAGTTGTGGGGGGCATGGCAGTCTCCAGATGTGCAAGGGATGCACCGTCTTCCAGCCCCGAAGGAGACTGGTGGGGTTGGCCTGGCATAAACAGGCATGCTGAGATCTCCAGGAGCCACCGGCATCGGGACCAGACCATGGCTGGGCAGTGGGGGCCCGTGGTGTCCCGCTAACAGCTAGAAGCGGAGTCCTCTGAAGACTGGGGGACCAAAGGCCTCCTAAGGAGCCAGAGCTATATCCCACAGACACCCTTTCTGGCTGTGCCTCCGCGGGCTGGTTACCCAACTTCTCTGAACTTCATTCTCCACCTGATAATGATTGCCTCACGAGGCTGTTGGGAGACTTAAATTAGAGCCTCTTAATAGCTGCCCATGTCTTGCATGCGTGCTCTGTGCCAGGCTCCGTGCTAAGTACTCTATACGAATGGTCTTCTTTCCAGCCTCCCAACCACACCTAGGAAGCTCCATTTTACAGCAGAGAATAATCAGGCACAGAGACCTTAAGGATTTACCCGAGGTTACACAGTTAAGCTGGGGCTGGAACCCAGGCCTGTTTGAATCCCCAGTCCATACTCTTTTTTTTTTTTTGCAGCACATATTGTTTTTTTGCTTGTTTTTTTTTTGAGTTGGAGTCTCACTATGTCACCCAGGTTGGAGTGCAGTGGCACGCTCACGGCCACCGCAGCCTCCATCTGCTGGGCTCAGGCGATCCTTCCGCCTCAGCCTTCCAAGTAGCCGGAACTATAGGCTACCATTCCCGGCTAATTTTTTGATTTATTGTAGAGACGAGGTCTCACCATGTTGCCCATGCTGGTCTCGAACCCCTGGCCTCAGGCCATCCTCTCGCCTCAGCCTCCCAAAGCACTGGGATTACAGGCCTGAGCCACCGTGCCTGACCCCAGCCCATACTTTTAATCATCTTTCGCAAACAGTAAAATGCTCTGAAGACATCTGCTGTCACGGCTGTTCACCCGAGACAGAGGAAAGTGCTACAACCATCAGTAATGTCTAGAGGCAGAGGACCAGCATGTTGGGGGCGCCAGTGGAGGGACCCAGAGCAGGGATGGGGCCCCATTCTTGACCCCGTACTTCCCCTCTCCCTCCCACCACTACCCCCACCCTCACACACTCAAACACACACACTTGTTCCCTCCAGAACCCTTCAGTTGGCAATGTGTGTTCACACTCAGCATTACATTTGGAATCTCGCACTGGGCCCTAGGGCCAGGAGAAAGGTTGTCACGTTGTAAATGAGGAAAACCAAGGCTCAAGAGGTGAAATGACTTGCCCAGGGCCACGTGCTCGACAGCTCAAGGACATGACCCAGGATTTCAGCTCGGATCCCCTAACTCCAAGACCCCTATTCTGGGACCACAGGAGTGAGTGTGATGCCCTCCTGGGATTTCCGAGAGCTCTTCAATGACCATCCCCTGCCCCGGCCCACTCTTGGTGTTTATAATTGGTTGCTCTTTTGTACAGTATTGTCTCTCCTGAAGGCCTGGAAGACCCTTCGAGGGCAGAGACCACATCTGCCTTATTCAACATCAGTTACCAAAGCTCATCCCGGCGTGATATGCTGGTGGTCAGGAAATAGCCACCAATTGGAACTGCACCCCAACGCCTCCCTACGATGGGAGCTGGGAGAAAGCTGCAGCTCTTGGAAGACGGGGTGCTGTGGGTGACAATCAGGGCTCTGGCTGCGTTTAGTAAGCACCTACTAAGTGTGGCATCCAGCGTTTAACACAAGAAAATGAGAAGTGGAGAGGGGGCACAGTCAAATCTCCTTCTGCTCACCCCCTCCTTGGTGGCATCAAGAAAAACCTAACTAATTTTAGTGACCCCCACATGGTGTCCATCATGGCCCCTTGGGCAGGGCTGTCGGATTTAGCAAATAAGAATCGAGGATACCCAGTTGAATCTGAATTTCAGATAAAACAACAAATAATTTTTTGGTTTAAGTGTGTCCCATGACATACAAAACGAACCCATATGTTGGTTCAGGCGTTGTCACGCATTAATACTTTGTTACATATTTAGACATAACTAAAACTCATTATCTGAAATTCCAACTTAACTGAGCGTCCTGCATTTGACCTGGCAACCGCACCTTTGGGTATCTTAAGCTGTTGGGAGAGGGGTTGTCATTTCTCCAAACAGGCTGACAAGGATGCCCCTGATGACCAAGGGGACCCTGGGAAGAGCTGACTATGGTCCCAGTGTCCAGGTGTCCAGCAAGCAGGGCCTGGCCCCGATGGGTGAGCAGCGCCGGGCAGGGGGAGGTGGAGAGCAGCCGTAGCCAGGGAGCCAGGTTCACGAGGCCTTCCTGGCACAGAGAGGAATGCAGAGCCCGCCCCAGCTGCTCTCCATTAAGCGGAGCTGGCATTTCAGAGCACGTCAGAAGCGCTGGCTCCCGGCCCTGGAAGTCAGCGTCTGGCCTCTGCGCCAGCACTGCCTCCCGCCCAGCCCGCTCACCTCAGTGACCAAAGACCCAACAGGCCCATTGTCGTCCGGCTGAGAGCCTCAATGGGGCCATTCAGGGACTCTGTGACAAGCCCCTCCGGAGGGCACTTCCTCCTCCTCCCCCTCCAGGGTGCCCTTGGCCAAAGCCTTCGCCTGTGTGGGTGGGGGGTCTGGCTGTGGCAAAAGCGTGGCGTGACTGAAGGCCAGATTGTTGACCGAGGGCACAGAAATGCCCTGCAAGTCACAAGGCTCCAGGGCACTCTGCCCACACTCTGTCCTCACCCCACCCAGGCCAGCTGGGTTTCCAAGACACCTGCATCTGAAGACCAAGGAACAAGTTTCCCGTCATGCTCACTGTAGGACTTCAGGTGATTTACAGAGCCAGAGAGAAGCGAGTTTGAGCCCAGGCTTTGTTGAGTCCTAGCCATGTGGGATCAGGCACATCGCTTCACCTCTCTGGGCCTTTTCTTCATCTTTAAAACTAATGATATCTATCGACCTCCAGAGGGGGAGGCTGAATGAGCCTGGCAAGTCCTCTTTCCCTCTCTCCCTTCTTATTTCTGGCTTTTTCTGATCCAGTAAAGACCCCAGAAAATTCGTGCTCTTGTAGGCAGCAGATCCAAAGGCCACTACAGGAGGATATCTTAGTTCAGGTTTTATCTTGGGGACACTGAGCCCCCTACAGACTGGGACTTGGGCTGAAGTCCCTCTCAGCTAACCCAACCCTGAATTAGAACTGGCACTAGAATACAGAAGTCCTCATGCCATCTCTGAAGCCCCACTTTCTGCTAGCCCACCCTGGGGCTCTGAGCATCTCATATCTACCTTGTACTTTCAGGTCTGCTGTTGCAGGTTGCTCCAAGCCCTGACTTCTGAATGAGGAAATAGACAGATGCTCAACTCCATGAGCACCATCAGGCAACTTAAAGGCAACCAGCTTGGGCCTTACAGAGAGATCAAAGGGACAGGGACACACCTCCTGGGCCCATGGTCTTTCACCAGAAGTCCCAGGAAACACTTCCCAATGACTAACATATTTACCGACACTACCTGGCAGCCCCAGTCAGTGTGGCAGGGATAAGAGCCAGGGCTTCCTGTCCCCCGTGCTCTCTACCGTCTGTTCATCAGACCAAGTCCAAAACCCATGGCCCTGCTTTCTCAGGTTCTCACATGCCTCCAGACCTCAGCTCCTGCCCCCTTGCCTAGGGTCTCACTCCTGCTGCCCCAAATCACCAGCTTCCTCCTTCCCTTGGTCCTCCTGTGTGATCTTCCACCCTGGGCCAGTCTTGCCAGAGTGCGGGCCACACCTTCTGCACATGCACCTGGTCATCTTTGTCAAAGATACGATGGCAGAATCAGCCTCTCTGAGGCTGGAGCCTCCAGTTCTGCAGATTTCATCGGCTCCCCGCTAGCGCTGAGCACGCCAGAGTTGAAGAAGAACCCCATTGTGAAGGAGGATATATACCCATGGCGTCTCTTTGCCCACAAGACCCTTCTCTGCACTCTTCCTTTCCAGCTAATAACCACCTGAGAGAATGAATGAATTGGTTTACTTATCGCCAAACTGCACTAATAGAACTGAGCACCGCCGTCTCATTTCTTGACTGCCTTCTGCCTTGGACTTTTCCTGAGGGGGTTCCACCCACATATGAGGGAACAGCAGAAAACATGCACATGCCCAGGGTATAACACGTCGGGTGTACTCACATGCCAGGTGTGTGCCACGCACTTCATGCACATGGCAGTCAGTGCTCAGAGCAGCTTTGTGAGCCATGGCTACCACGCCTACAAAGCAGATGCGGAAGCAGAGGCGGGCCCAGCCACTTGCCTGGGGCCACACAGCTGTCAGCAGGCAGAGCTGGAGTCCAAACCCCAGCTGTGTGGCAGAGACCACTTGCCCTTTCCTGTCTCCCTCACTGTCCCAACTCCTCTGGGGGGGGTCTCAAATTCAGAATCCCCCGCAGAGAAATACAGATGCCAAAGCCCCTTCTAGGCCTGAATCCAGAAGGGAGACGTCAGGGTATGTGTATCAGCTGGACAACTCCAGCTGGTCCACGACCACTGGACACGAGCCCAGGGCCATGAAGCCTGCTGAAGGTGGGTCCAGAAAGAGAACTGAAGGTTATTGTCGGCAAGAACAGTGTTCTTTCAGCCTGGCCACACTGCCTCCCAGGCCATGGTGCTGCCAGTGGTCAAAAAGGATCTTCTAACCACCTCTCAAGGAGCATCTAGGCACACACACACAGGCACACAAACACTCTTAGTGCAAGGCTATCCATCTCTCACAGGGCAACTTCCTTGGCCCTGCTCAGGACCAGGTCTGGACTCCAGGGCAGCTGGGGCAGTCTTTCCCCTTGGTGGCTTCGATGGGGTTAAATTTGACAAAACTAGGGGAGCTTGGGTGTGGGGGGGGGACAAAAAGTGCTCCTTAGCTTCCTCAGCCACCAGGTCCTCTTCCTTCACCTGCAGTGGCCCACCCCTGATGAAGACACAGGTGTGCACAAAGACAGGTGGTTTCTATGGCACCAGTGACCATGGGAGCAGCTTTTAGACAGTCCTGATTTACACAGAACAAGGCAAAAAATATTCCAACCTCCACATCAGATGACAGTTTCATCCCACAGTCCCGTTCAAGAGTTCAACTAATCTGTTCTGCTCTTTTTTTTTTTTTGAGTTGGAGTCTCACTCCATCCTCAGACTGGAGTGCAGTGGCATGCTCATAGCCATCCCAGTGTCGACCTACTGGGCTCTGGTGATCCTTCTGCCTCAGCCTTCCAGGTAGCCAGAACTACAGGTGTGTGCTACCATGCCTGGGTAGTTTTTTGATTTATTGTAGAGATGAGGTGTCGCCAAGTTGCCTGGGCTGGTCTTAATCCTGCAGGTTCAGGCAATCCACTCGCCTCGGCCTCCCAAAGTGCTGGGATTACAGGCTGAGCCACTGAGCCCAGCCTGTTCTGCTCCTATCAAGGGGCTTTGCCCACGTCAAGGTGCAGTCACAGGGCGGTTGGAGAAATGCTTCAGCAGGCAGCCAGACTGCATTAGCAGAAGCTACCTGTGGAGAGGGCTTCCCCGGGCATTAGCCTTGGGGAGGAAGAGCCAGCAAACCCCTCTCCTTGGTACCCTGGGATACATCCTGCCTCCTTTATAACTATGTGCTGGAATCATGCAACATGGCTTTGAGGACTTGGGGAAAATTGGAAGATTTCCAGACAGCAAAGGACTTTGGGAAACAGTTTCTGTTCAGACTGTGGGAAGAGCTGACAGTTGCCAAAGGGCTTGAGGAGAAGTTCACAGCCATTGGTGGGAAGGGCGGAGATGGGGCTGCCTGCAGCTCCCACGAGATGCCACCTGACCAGCCTCCCACACCTGATGGAGAGGTGAGCTGAGGGTCTCACTGCTGGGCTCCCAGGATAAAGGCTGGGTCCCCTTCCTTCTCCAGTCTCCAGTCAGATTGCAGTCTCTGTGCATGGTGATCAAATTAGCTGCAAAGCCCAGTGCACAGGTGAAGAAGCCCGAGCATCGTCAGAAACACATAAGAAACAGAGTGGCCACAGATTCTGGAAGTCTCTCCTATGAGACCTTCTTCCAGGGTTGCTCTGTCCATGCCTTTCATCCCCAAGCACACCCAATCAGGGAAGGGTTATTGGACACAGTCGGGTCTGTGCCTCCAGGCAGGGGTCGCTGCAGGGCTTTGTGGGAAAGGAACTTCTCCTGGATATTTTGAAAGGGGCAGGGACATAAATACTCTTCTGCGTCTTAAACTTTAATTTATTTGTATATCTTATGGGGTCTTATGAAAATCTGGGGTGAGGGCTGAGATTCTGCATTTCTTTTTTTTTTATTAATTAATTAATTTTTTGAGCTGGAGTCTCACTCAGTCACCCAGGGTGGAGTGCAGTGGCATGCTCATGACCACTGCAGCCTCGATCTGCTGGGTTCAGGTGATCTTTCCGCCTCAGCCTTCCAAGTAGCTGGAACTAGAGACATGCGCCACCACATCTGGCTAATTTTTTTTTTAATTGTAGAGAAGAAGTCTCACCAAGTTGCCCAGGCTGGTCTCAAACCCCTGGATTCAGGCAATCCCCTTGCCTCGGCCTCCCAAAGTGCTGGGATTATAGGCTTGAGCCACTTTGCTTGGTCCGAGATTTTGCACTTCTAACAAGCCTCTGACAAGCGATACCATGACCATGCATTTATCATCAAGGGTGTAGAACTCAAAAAGTGAGCAGAAAAAGAGAAACTGAAGATAAAGTGGAATTAGAGCCTCTTGGCAAACCCAGTTACCTCCACACGCTACCATGGGCATCTCAGAATCAGCCCTAAACTCAGAAAAGACACCTCTGATAGATAGGGCAACATCTAAGGAGAGACTAAAGGAGAGGGAGTGAGCATAGTTGACATCTGGGGGAGATAGTCCAAGCAGAAAGCACAGAAAGTGCATAGGCCCTGAGGCTCAGCTTTCTCATCTTTAAATGAAAGTGTAAGACAACAGGGCCTTTGTGATACAGTTCTAAGGTTCTAGAGTCTTCAAGTCGGGACCAAGGAGGCTCTGGAAGATTGAGGGAAATGACCTATCCTATATGAACAGGACAGGGTGCTGAAACCCATGGGCCACTACCACAGTCCCCTCCCTTTTCAGCCATGTATGCCTCACTTTCCAACTCTGTTTCGAGGAGAAAATCACCAGTTGTTTTTAAGAAACAAAAATAATCTGTCCCTGTTAAGGGAGAGATATTTTAAAACCACCAAAGGGATTTTTCCTTCCCCATTTGTTTTATTGATACATCTCCTCTCCTTCCAGTTCTAAAATAAGCGCCCTGTCTGCCCTTATGCCGATCCAAAGGCAACAACACACCACAGAATGGCCAGGGCCTGGGGACGGCCAAGCAGAGGTCGCTTGGAAGCCGCCAGACCTGGAGAATGCACCGAGCAACCCGGCCAGCCTGGCCTCGCCCAGGGCCTGCTTCCTCTGAATCCAGGTGACGAGACACTCTTAAAAACAGCAATGGAATGTGGCGAGAGTTGGCATTTGCAGACGACAAATTTCTGACCGGATTCCAGTGCTTTGGAATGGAAAACCAGCAGCTTCCCGTCACAAAATGTACCAACAGTGCATGCCTAATACATGGGCGTGGGCAATTCAATACTTCAAATTTGAATTCGGCTAAAAATATAACAAAGCCGGCGTATTTTTAGCCAGGTAAACATTTCTAAGGACTAGGTCAAATGTATACTATTTTTTTTCTCTGCATGACGAGGAGGAACGATTGGGTGTGAGTGAGAAACAGGGACCAAAGGGGAAGCCACAGAGTCCATCAGGCAATCAGCGCTCCTGGTGACCAGCTCCAGTTCAGGAATACTTTCGGGGACTACCTAGTGTTTCCTTCTACATTACAGAGGGTGCAAGTTACTTTAGAAGGCAAGTCTTGGCTGGGCTTTACTCCCTCTCACCCGCTGGAGGAGCTTATACGAGTCACTTTCCTTCTCTGTGCCCTAAGTTGCATATGTCTCTTCCCCCACCCTCAGCTAGACTTGGGGGTAGTTGGCAGCGAGGGAGGACTATGCCACAGGAGTAAGGCAGCCACTGTGGTCACTGTCTGAGTTTTGAGCCCGGGGCCTCCACTTACTGGGTGTACGACCTTGGGTCAATTATTTACGCTTACTTGCTTCAGTATACCTGTACAATGGAGACAATCACAAAAGTACCCGCTTCAGAGGTCACGACGTTCACGATGATGAAATGAAAAAGTCCGCACAAAATGCTTAGAATACCCTGCACATAGTAAGTGCTCAATAAATAACAGTGACCTCATCTATCCCACACCAAGTACTTTTCTGTATCTTGACTGCTATAACCTCCACAACCTGTTGAAATGCTATACTCTCCTGAGGAAACTGAGGCCTGCGGGGTGAACTTGAGCAAGCCATAGTAGTGCAACAGCTGTTTCCTGAGGGCCTGCTGTGTCCCAGGCCTCACACAAGCACTGGGGAAGTGAGACACCTCGTAAGTACGTGGGAAGGTAGGATCTTGACCCCACATGGTCTCTCCGGCTTCCAGCTTAGGGAGTGGGGGCGTTTTAGAGGCTGGGTAGAAACAACATGGCCTTGAAATCAGAGAGTTCTAATGTTAGCTCCATGTAGTCTCGGTCAAGCTACTGATCTCTTCTGAGCCTCATTTAGGTAATAGGTGGAATGCCACCAGCCTTACCAAATTGTTGTAAGTCTTAAAGGAGATGACATGTGTCAAGTGTCTGGTCCATGGAAGCCTATTGTCACAATTATCCACAAAGAGGTTCTAGTTTTCTGAGTCTTTAAGCCAAATGCAAATGCTTTCGATTATGAAGGAATTGGGAATACTCATTTGAACTCCTTGGTAGAGGAGGAAGAAAGAAGATAGCACAGGGCTGGTTCCGACCCTTAAGCCATCAGGTCCCTCACAGCAGAACATCTGATCGCTGTGTGAGGTGGAAAAAACCCTGGCTCAGTTCTTCAGGAGGCCTGGCTTTTGGTTTTTGTGCTGTCCCTCAGAGCTGGGGGACCGGAGGTTACACCCTTCTCTAGGCCAGGGTTTCCTCATCTGTACAATGGAGCTGTGGGAACAAATGGCCACAGATATCTCCTCTGGCTCAGATGGAATGAGTCCTTCGTCCTGAGGGCCACAGATCACTAAGCAGACATCCCAAGTAAGCCTGGTTGTTCTCAATCTGGTCTTGTCATCACCTAAATAGAGTTTTGTTTTTTTTTCCCCCTCCAGGGGTTTGGTGTCCTCGGTTCAGAGACAGCTAATGACCAAAACTCACACACCGGAAGGCATGACAGCTCCGGGACACTTGCGGCCCACACATTTTGACGTCAACCTGCGTCACTCCCAGGTCTGAAAAGAATCAAAGCAAATCAGTATGGAATGGAAACTGTCTGCGGAGCTGTGGCCAGCATGTGGCAGAAGGACAAAAAAGATGTCCCGCCGGCTGTCAGGCACATGGACTGTGCTGGGCTGGTGGCTTGTGGGTGACCTGGAGGACAGCAGCTACAGCAACGGGACAAGGAGCACCTGCCCAGATTGCAAGGGGCATGTGGGCAAAGGCCAGCTGGGGTTCCTCGTCCTACAGACGCAGAGCCTCTGGCAACAGGCTGGCACAGGCACAGAAGGCCCCGATGAGAAGGAACCAGTCAGGAGGGCCAGGACTAGGGAAGGCTCTGAGGAGAAGGGGGCTGGAAGGGGAGATTGTCTACAGCAGCAGCTTGGTATGGGACTCGGGCCTCCTCTAAATATCAGCAGAAGAAGGTAATAGTTAAGAGCATAGGTTTTGGAATCAGAAAGACCCCGGTTCAAATCCTGCCACTGTCCATTACCAGCTGTGTGACCCACACACATTCCAGAACCCCTCTCAGGGCAGTCTTCTGAGTCTGATTTGTCTCCTTGCTGGTGAAACAGAATCAGTCTTATTAGCTCAGAAAGTGAGTGTGAGGATTCAATTATGTATGAACATAGCACAGCCTATTCTAGGATTGTCTAAACCACCCCCTTTTCCTAACCAACCAAAACCCTTCAGAGCCCTTCTCAGGTCCTCCCTCCAAGGTGGGGGGTGGGGAGGGGAGGTCTGCCAAAACTTGCCAAAACCCATGGTGTTCTCTCCCTTTCACTCTCCCACTCCAAGTCTACTGCAGTGCATACCCTGACAGACCGTCTTACATGGCAGCAGCCAGACAGCATGGACACCATCAACAGCCTGTGTGCAGGAATCCGCCTGCACCCTCTACTCAGCCAGACCAGGCAGGTTTCCCTGAGACCTGTGTTGGTGACCTTTGCTACTGGGCTCAGCCAGTGTTCAGGTTGCCCACTCTGTGTCTCCTGGGATTGGCTGCCCACCATCATGTGACCTGCTCGGTTTACCTCCCTAGAGGGAGTTCTGCAGGATCCATGTGGTTTAGCCACAGCCTTACGAACATGGTTTGAGCTCAATATCCACTCTTGTTTTTCAATTCCTTTTTTTGGTCTCCCCCTGCTTCACCCTTCTTTGCTTCCACAAATATTAACTGAGAACTTACTACGTACAGATACTGCACCAGCAAGAATCAAGAGACACATCCCTGTGCTCATGGAAGTCATGGTCCAGCAAAATAAGCAATCACAGTCCAAGCTGAGGAGGGCTACAGGGCAGGCTATGAGAACACATTGGAGAGACACTATCTGTACCACGGTGGTGGCAGAGGTTTCTTGGAGGAGGTGACAATAAGCTTGACTTTGTATGGGTTAAGGGTGAGAGAACTCCGCCGGGCAAAAGAGAAATGCTTGTTTCCATTCATTACCTTACCTTCTCAATGCTTAGACAAGTAACACTCAGTCATAGGGGTTCATTATTTTTTAAATTTCTTCATTTAAGAAAATGTATTTTGTATTTGCAAGCTTAGAAACATCTTGGATTTTTACAAAAGATTACCAAATGAAACTGGATTTTGTGGTGCATTTCCACAAAATGTCAGCAACCATTCTCACAAAAGGACAAGAAATGAAGCCAAGATTTTCATATTTCACCAGAAAGAGATAAGGAATTCAGATCCTAAACCTAGTGGAACAAACTGCACCAGGGTATTGTGAGTTCACACACACACACACACACACACACATACACACACATCTATCTCAGATGTGGTCTCATGGGCACACCATAGATATCAAGGTCACTGGTAACATATACCATTCAGTCAGGACTTTGTTTTGCCTTGAAAAATGTCCTATATAAAACCTAAAGAAAAGTCAAAAGAAATGTACATATATCTTTACCTGGATTTACCAGGTGTTAACATTTTGCATTTTCTTTCTCCTTCTTTCTGCTGGTATACTCACCTTTTTGTCCTGAACAATTTGAGAGTTAGTTGCTAATATCAAGATACTTTTCTTACTATTTCAACATAGATGTCCCATGAAAAAGGACATTTTCTTACATAACTCTAATACAGTTAGCACTGATAGAATAATGCTATCTAATGTATAATCTACATTCAAATATCTCCAGTTTGCTCCAAAATGGTCTGTGTATCATTTATGGCTTGGCTCCTCCAGGATCTAGTCAGATCCTGGAGTCAAATTAGATCAAATTGGTTGTTATATCTTTTGTGTACCCTTTTCTGGAACAGTCCTTCACCTGCTTTAAAGTTTTTTTGGTCATTCATGACACTGACAGTTTTGAAGCTTCCAAGCCTGTTGTCTTAAAGAATGACTCATAATCTGAACTTATCTGATGGCTTCCTCATGCCAAAAGATGAGTTTGAATCGAATTCCTTATTTTCCTTTCCTGTCTAGAATCAGCCTCACCAGTATTACTCAGTGCTGAGTGGCCCCAGTGGACTTGAAAGTTTACACGTCCCAGAAGGGTTTAGCCAATCCTATTAAGCAGCAAAGTTTATTTAATATTAAAAGAATATTTTCAATATTTCCACACTCTGGGGCAGGGAGGAGGTGTCAAATGGCATATGTACCAAGCCAAAGGAAATTTCAAAGCAATTGACCTTGACTCAGTATTGACAACACCTCTTCAGATATTATTTTCAAAAGGCTTTCACACTTGCTATTTAAGAACTTGACTCTGAAGGTCAGACAGATATGGGTTCAAATTTGGGATCTGCCATTTACCCGCTGTGCTATTCTCCCAGCCTTGATTTCCTCAGAGGGTATTTAAGGGTTAAGATACTTAAACAGGTGCCTTGCTCACAATACTTACCTCTGTTAATCTTCATAGCAATTCTTCAAAGGAGGTAGAACAGGCGTCATCCTCCCCACTTTATAGGTGAGGAAACTGAAGGTCAGAAGGACCAGGTGATTTGTTGAAGGTCATATAGCAAAGGGACCAGAAGGACAGAACCAGAACTGAAATCGCCAAGCCCCAGAGCTGTCATTTCTAGTTCTCTTCAGGAAGCAGCGTCTATCGCATGGGACGCTGGGAGGATTCTATGAAGTGACACATGTCTGGTACTATGCATTATGCTGGTACAGAGGCTATGCTTAGTATCAGTGACTATTATAATCATTGTCTTTAATGGGTCACATTGCCATGAGTCACTGATTTTGCTCAAAGGCCCCAAAAGAACCCTGGGAGGTCAGCTCATAATTATCTCGGCTAAGCCTTCATTTCTACCCTATCCTCTCTCCCACCAAGATTGAGGGGAAGGGGTGGGATGACCCCAAATTCACTGAAGGTATTAAGGTTTCACGTGGAAGAAGAGAAAAGACATTCTGAGGCTGGCCGTGAGGAGAGGGCATTGTCTGTAAAACACAAAAGAGAATCTGTGTTCCTTGGGAAAGAGGGCACTGGGTCATGAGTCATTCTTTGGTTCTGTGTGGGCGAATTGGGGTTCCTGCAAAAACCTTTGTGTCACTCACTATTGTCTTGTGCAGCTCAAAGCACAAAAGCCTAACTAAGTTTTGTTTCCAAATTCACATGGCCTGTTCTGCCCAAGACATTCTAGAAACACATTGTTCACCTCTTTGAACAATGTGACCGTGAGACTGAATAGTCATTGAATTTGGCCCTGTGGTTATTGGTAAAGCACCCCTGGGCAGCTGGCCATGCCTTGGGGCACCTTAATGGCCAGCCGAGCACAAGTCCCAGCTACCACTACAACCATGCCAACTACAAGAGAAAAGGACTTTCCTTCTACCCTTGGGGTGATAAGGAGCTACTAACAGTTCAGTCAATGGGAATGTTCCATTCTTGGTTCTGTCCTGGGCCATCAGATCGGCCAGGTCCACTCAACCACCTCTGTGGTGCCAGCTCAGATTGGGCGTAAAGGAGTTATCCCACGAGTTTAGTTTGTAGCAGATCCCTCAGTTTGGTTATTGTTATAGAGGTGGCATGCCTGGGACCAAGACGTGAAGACTTTGATGAATAACTCTAGAAATGGCTTCTTTGGATGACATTGTTCTCCATTTACTCTTGCTCCCCATTCATCTAGCCAACCTGCAACACCCTCTGCCTTTGTGGTGCAAGCCCTCTGTCCCTCCATGTAATCAGCTGTGCACGTGGCACTTGGGTGGCAGAGGGACAGGGTGGGAAAAACATGAGCTCAGAATGAGGTAAACATGGTTTCCAAATTGCCTCTGACCTTGGGTAATAAGAATAGGCAACTCCACATATTCCTTGCCTAGCACATGCCAGGCATTGTGCTCGGCAGCCTCCTCATCATAACTCACTGACTCCTTGCCCTCAACTTACGAGCATCACCTTTCTTTCCTCCACAGATGAAGAAACTGAGGCTCAGAGATGTTACACAATTTGCCCAAAGCCTGGATTCGAACCCAGACCTGTCTCTCAGTGAAGCCTACTTTACATGTAAAACTGCCTCCACGTGATAACCTCCCTTGGCCTCAGCTTCCTCACATAAAACGCACAGACCATTTGGCATCGCACCTGGTTTCTTGTGCCTCACGTCAAATGGTATGTATATAAAGGGCACCGCAGACTACCTGGCACACAGTGGATGCTCCATAAATGTTCCTTTCCTTGCTGCTGAGGCGGATTCCGAGAAATAAGAATTTCTGACCGGACGCCAAAATCTCGCTGGGTGGTTTGGCTTTTCCAGGCCGGCTCTAGGAGCTTTGCTCAGACCTGATTGAAACACCTCACTGAAGGCTCCATCCTTATGTCTTCTAAGTAGATAATATGGGACACAGATTTGGTGCTTCGAAGCTTGGTCACGGAGGAGGCCGGTGTGAGGAGTGAGCCTCAAACCTAGCTGTTATGAAAGCTGGGGTTTGGGCCTAACCCCGCCAGCCGTGCCTTTGATGTGGGTGTGCTTACATGTGCTCAATACGCTAAGCTGTTCCATGTGTATATATTTGTGCATGTGTGTGTGTATATACACACATCCAGAAGTAGACGTATTTATATACAAATGTAGACACACGTAATGTTACCCTAAATAAGCCACCAGTACCACCCTTAAAATGTCTTTAGAAAATTCACCCATGGAATAAGCAATAATATGTGAACTATAAACATTCTTGTACGTTGGCAGATAACCACGCTACACATTCCCCTCCAAGAGCAGAGAAAGAGAAGAAAGAGAATCAAACAACAGCAGAAAAATGCGCTAATCAAATCCATAATCAGCTTTGATGATGGAGCAAGGATTCTAATCAAAACACAATGGGGCAAAGTTGCCACAGGTTGGAAGCTCGGAGCTGCGTACCCTTCCCAGGGGCCTCCTCTGTGCTTTCTATTTAAACATCTAAAACACCCACTGAGGATTTCAATCACTTCTAATTACTTTTTTTAAAGAAACGAGGTGCAATTTGAACACCAGCTCCTAAAAACAGGAAATATCAAAGCATTATATAAATATATATATATTTTTTCTTTTTTTCCTGGCAACTGCTTCTTAAAAATAGGCTAACTTCTCCTCAAATAGCTCAGGAGTGTTGCTTAGTGAAAGGTCGGCCAGAGAGGATTTCTGAATCAACACAGAGCATGTCTCTACTATAGTTCTTTGCACATGGTCCTAATTGCTTCACATGTTAACAGAACAGATGCTATAAATGCTCATTCTCAGGGGAGGGCCCAGGTATCTCGGTATCAGGAAAGGAATTCAGGAGGGGTGTGGTGGTGCACAGATCAGCTCCCTCTGCTGGTGAAGAACCAGCTGTAGGTCTGAAGGAGAGACTTGGGGTGAGGGCTTGTGGGCTGGGGGGTATGTGACCGTGGGACCGCACCTGACAGCTATTGTTGTCAAAGTTATCACCCAGGCTGGAGTGCAGTGGCACATTCACAGCCACCGCAGCCCCAACTTGTTGGGCTCAGGCAATCCTTTCACCTCAGCCTTCCAAGTTGCTGGAACCACAGGTGCATAGCACCATGCCCGGATAATTTTTTGATTCATTGTAGAGAGAGATGAGGTCTCGCCAAGTTGCCCTGGTTGTTCTCGAACCCCCAAACTCAGACAATCCTCTGGCCTCTGCCTCCCAAAGTGCTGGGATTATAGGTGTGAGCCACTGTGCCTGGTGTCTTTCCATACTTGATAGAGATGGAGAGCAAGCTTGGGAGTGAATGGGGGGGGTCACTGACAGAAGCGAGTTGCTACATAATAAAATAGGGTGTGAGAACAGCTGCCCTTCCCCTGTAACGACTACGTTGAATACACTGAACCCTGAGCTAATGACCATAATCACCATCGTTTCCCAAAGGGCTGTTATGAGCCAGGTCCTTAATGGACACCCTCTGCCCAGCTTCTCCCAACCACCCTGCACACACCCCAACCCTGACTATCCACCAGGAAGTCAGCGTGCAAGTCCACCCCTTCTGTTGCCAAGCCTTTGTTCTTCCTTTTCATTGCCTTTCTAAAGGGAAGATGCCAGGCATGGAGCAATTGCTTGCTGAATGAAGCGGATCATGCACCCGCACATGATGCCGCCCTTCTACCTCTCCTGCCATGCTCATTTTCTGACGTCCTCTCCTCCCCACCGGACACCGGTCCCTTCTGGAGCCCAATCTAGTTCTTGCCTCCCCCATGAAGCGCTCTGGACTTTTCCAGCTATGGCTGCCCTTCCCTTCCTTTGAGCACCTTGGGTCCCCAGCCCCAAACATGCCTCTGAGCCCTGCCTGTGTGGTGCCTTCTTGCCCTGGGTGCATCAGTGATGCCTCCCAACTAGACCATACAATCCCCAAGGCCCAGGCCAAGTTGTACTGGCCCCACAGATCTGCCAGGGCATGATGGAGAGAGACAGTGACTATGAGTGGGTCTTGTAGCCAGACCACCCTGAGTTGGACTCCCTGCTCCACCACCCTGGACGACCTAGAGCAAGGGACTGTACCTTGCTAAGCCTCACTCGTCTAGCTCCATGGTGACAGCGGTGGTCTTATAACTCGGGGCCTGTGAGTTCTCAGGCAGTCCCTCTGGTTCTCTCCATGGTTAAGGGCATGGAGTCCAGAGCCAGACTGACCAAGTTCTAATTCTACCTCTGCTGCTCATAAGCTCACCAAACTGCTCTTTGCCTCAGTTTCCACATGTGTAAAATTGGGATAACAACACTTATCACAATAGATTGCTTTTAATGTAAAATGAGTTATTTTATATAAAGTCCCTAGGACAGTTCCTGGCACATAAAACATGCTACATAAGGACCTGCTATCATCATCATCATCATTATTATTATATTATTGTCACAGAAAGTGGATGTCTCAGACCTGCTTTAAGTGTTGCTGAGAAGATGAAATGAGACAGAGCCCAGCCCATCAGGCACTCAACAAGTGTCGTGCCCTTCCCTCGTCTTCCCACTGTACCAGGTACTGTATGAGGCACGTGACTGATGCTCTGTAAACTCGTGTGAACAGGTTGATACTTCCCAAGGGCTTGAGAAAATAATCCGTGTCTTTTCTCACTTAGGGGCTATCAAATTTAGGTTCAACATGCCCTTTTGTCTTGGGTTAGCAATACAAGCAGTTAAGCGTTCCTTATTTGCAGACACTGCACTAAACACCTCACATATGTGGTTTTTCTTAATGCTCACAACAATTCTTGTGGCTGTTAATGCCCATTTTTACAGATGGGAACACTGAGGCCTGGAGAAGTTAATTGACAAGGTCATCCAGGTAGTATATGACAGACACAGGACACCACTGATACCCATCTGACTTTAAAACCTGTGCTATTAGCCACTGTACAACCCAACTTCCCTTGAATAAAAGGTGAGTCAGAGGCCCTGAGATATCACTTGCCATTTAATTCATTGTTTCCTGAGTATCTTCTAATAACAAACACCAGATTTGAGGCCTGGAAACTACTAGACGGCATGTCAGACACAGTGGTTATCTGCGATTACCAAGAGACCTTTCTGGAGAGCTAACAGGCATCATGTCGGTCAAAGTGTGGGAGAAGCCCCAGCCAAAGAAGGCAAAATTGCTTTTGCCAAAGTCGCTGTGATATCAGGGTGGGGCTGTGTGAATAAGGATCTGCCATCTCCTACAGAGAAGAGCACCCAGGACCCTCGGAAATTGACAAGGGGAGGGCAAGCTGATAAAACACAAACAAAAACAACAGGATAGTCCCCTGGAAAGTGGCCAATTTCCTTAGCGGTCCATCTGAGCCATGCTCACGGCTAGTGCATGGGGCCTGCTGAGGGCCAGACAGGTGGACTGCGGGATCCTGGGTATTGCAGGCCAAGGGTGAAAGAGGGAAGCAACATCTTGAGGGAACTGGACCATGCCAGCCCTTCAGAGAGAAGCCGGAGAGCATTTTTTCAGGGATGAGGTGATGAATCACCTTTCCAGAGCCTTCCCCCTGCAACAGTGTCTGTTACAGGAAGGGTCAAATGGGCAGAGGCGAAACAGCTGTCTGGAGTGGAACAATCCCATTGTGGACTTTCCCTGTCATTCCTCAGGTCCTCCTCATCAGGCTCGAGGGTGTGTGTCACATCCCGAGTCACCACTCTGACCTCCCACGCACACCTAATAAGCCCCACCCCCACAGAGGGAGGAGAACTCCTCACGGAGTGTACCCTGGAGCTCATCCCCACTTCTGAGCCCCCCGGACTGACCCCTTAGCTGACAACAGAAGGAGAGCAGAGCACAGAACCCTAGCAGAGGCAGCCCCAGAGCACTGGAGGAAATCTTTCCTCCCTCCCACACACCATCACTCAGACCTGTCAGCTTCCAAAAATGTTTAGCAAGTGCAGCAGCAAGGGGCATGCTTATCAGCCTGGTGTGGGAGCTTAATCTGCTTTGAGGGCTTTCTCCAGCCCAGTACTCCAAAAGTCTGTTTACAATTAGCTTCCAGCTCCAGTTCCCCATCAGAAAGGCTAGGAATGTGTTGAGCTCTAGCCTCGATCAGAGAAATCTCCAGGAGAAGGTGGAGACAGTGTCAGCGGAGAAGTATGTGCCAAAAAGGTCAGCTGGTCTGTTGCCACTTTCCCGACACCAGCCCCCAGCCATCTCCCCCTCTGGCTTGACCGGGACAGTCACATCCGTCAGGTCGGCCTGTCCCCAAAAGTCCCTGCTGACCAACTGCCAAGAAAATACAGCATGCTCCGGGTTGGAGAGGGGGGCGCGCGGGGCGGGGGGACGGGGTGGAGGGAGGGAGAAGCAGCAGGGAGGGCAGGAGGCCAAGAGAACCTGATTGGCCCTTGCTAATTTCCGTCAAAGAGATCGCAAGGCCCGGGCTTGCCACCCAGCCGAATTGGGTGATGCCGGCTCTGTGTGGAAAGGTAGAAGTCACCACTTCTCTTCACACCATCTCCCACCCCCACCCCCAGTCACTAGGGCTACCCACGTCGGGATCTACCACCCAGGAAGGAGGGGCTTAGCTTCGGCCGCCATTCCGAGGCAGCCGCCCCCACCCCCACCGCAGCAGCCAGCCAAGACGCTTGGAGTCTCCGGCCGGCCGCCGCCTCGGCTGGTGTACCAGTCCTGCGGTCCCAGCACCTTGTCCGCCATCCCGCCATCCGATGGGGGCAGAGGCAGGCCGTCTTCAAGCCAAGGGGACAGCAGGTCCACTGCCGCTCCCAGTCCCCGATTCCTGGATCCTGCAGCCAGGCTAGGAGGCGTCGAACCCAGTGGGGGCCTCGTCGGGAAGAGAGGCTCTGCGAACCGCCAGACAGACACACAGCTGCTGCCGCAGATACAGCCTTTTTGGGGCCAAGACCTCAAATGCAGGACCTGACATTTCCAGTGCTGCACGCGTTTATTTTATTTTATTATTTTGTTTTATTTTTGTTGAATCAATTAATTTATTGTTTGAGAACATCCTGGCCGTGCTCCGCTCTCCAGAAAGATGCTGCAGGCGTGCCCACCACCCCAGGTCTGGAAGAGCTCTGAAGCAAACCTCCCACACCCGCGCCACACCCACCGGCCGGCCCACTCTCCCTGCGCATCCCCCGACCAGCTGGCCCAAGGGGGGACAGTTCCTTTCCACGCCCACATGATAGCCCTTTCTCCCACCCAGCCTTGCCCGCCACCACCCCCTCCAGAAGCATTCGCCCATCCTCCCAGAACAGCGCCCGGCACCCAGCACCTCTCACCTGGGTATCGAACCCGTTTTCCACCGAGCCACTCTTCCGCAGCGGGAGCCCCTCCCCCGCTGGCTCCTGCAGCGCCTGCGATTTCAGGGGGATCTGGCTAGGGAAGGTGGTCTTGCTCACCTCCACCTTGCTTCCCAACTTGAGGTAGCAGGGCTGGGGGCCGGCCCGGGCCGGGGGCACGTGCAGGATGGGCGCCGCGCTGTGTACGGGTTTGGGCAGTCCCGACTTCATTTTGGAGGCGACCAGGATGGCCGGCATCTTCTCCCGGGGCTTGGGTTTTCCCAGCACGTCCCTGGCAGCGGCAGCGGAGGCGACCGCTAAAGGCAGCGCGGGAGCAGAGCAGGCGCCGGGCCTCAGCCCACGAGGCGCCCACCACCAGCGGCGAAAAAAATCCCCGGGTCGGGGAGCTCGGAGCAATCGGGCGAGCGTGCGCCTTTGGGGGTACCGGTCACGGCGCTCGGTGGGTCCCACCTGGACGGATGCTGCAGCCGGGTCTCACGCCCCTCCCGGGCGGCCTGTTCAAGAGCTCTGGGCGCTCAAGGGCTGCTGCCTCTTGCAATTTTCCTCCTGGGAAACCGAGGCTGGGACGCCCATATTAACTTGTCATTGCATCTCCGACGTGAGGAGGCCCCTTTGGAGGAGACGAAGGCGGCGGGGACGCACGCGTCCCGCTCCGGAGGCTGCGGGCGTGAGCGGGCGAGGGAAGGAGCGAGCAGCGGCGGAGGAAGGGGAGAGGGAGGGCGCACGGGGCCCGAGACGTCTCCACCGAGACGCAGCTGCCGCCCCGCTCGCGAGCACCGCAGTGTCACCCGCGACGCAGCAGAGGCGCGGCGAGAGCCCCCGAAAGGTTTCTCTCGGCGTGACAGTCACCACTGCCCAGAAGCCCCCCGGATAGATGGCACCTTAGCGCCTGCGGGTCTGCACATGCTCCGTGCGCTCTAGCGCCGCAGGGCCGTGGCGGTGGGGCGCGGGCACCGGGACGCGCGGCTGGCTGGCCGGGCAGGGCTGCGCTCGCGAGCGGTCGCCGCGCTCCCCGGGAAGGCTGCGCTGGCTGCGGGGCTCCGCGCGGGGGAGGACAAGCTGCGGCCGGCGCGGCTGCGGCGCGCGCTGACAGCCCGGGCCGCCCCGGCGCGCCCATTGGCCGGCGGCGAGCCAATCGGCGGCCGCGGCTGGCCCTGCAAAGGGGGCGTGGCCTGCACTCCGCGGCCGCGGCCGAATCTCCCGGGCGCGCCCCGCCGCGAGTACAAAGCCGGCAGGCGGCCGCCCTGCCGCACTGCTCGGTCCCGCGCGTCCCGGAGCCCTGCTTTTGAAAAATGCCCTTTCGAACGCGAACGCCCGCCTCGGGGCTCCGCGGGAAGTTTGCTTCCTTCTTTCAAATAGCCCTGGTCACCTTAACGGTTGGAGCCTTCCGGAGTCACGCCCGCAACCTGGCTGCCTCCCCGCTCCCCCCAACATGGCTTGGGCAGGGCCACTCCTCGTCCCCCGCATCCAGGACCCGCCAGCCCGTCCAGGAGGGCTGGCGGGGGGGCTCCCAACGGCTTCCTCTCCAGCTTTCAAAGGCTGCACATTTCACCGAACTATTTGAAGTATTTATAGGCAAATACAATGCGCAGGGAAGCTTCCCGCCCTGGGACAGCTCCTCCTTCAACCTACCACACGGACTCTGTAATTAGAGTGGCCCGAGGAAGCCAGGAGAGGCTCCATGACCCCGGTAGGCTCTGGCCAAGCCCTGCTGCGTCTCCTGCAGGCGCCCCTCCCTGTGCGCGTCTGGGAAGCACTGGCCCCACAGGTTCCTCGACTTTAATTCGCTCCAGGATTCCTCACTGACTCAAAGTGTATGAGAATCCGAAGGAAACTGAGGGATGATCAGGCTGGCTAAACCTCGCGATTTATGCACGAGGAGTTTCCTCCCTGTAGAGCTGCCTGAATTTGAGTTGGGCAAGTTCCTCAACCCTCCCTGAATCCTTATAGGGCTTCATGTTCACAGGTGTTCAGGTGGGGTTTTGGCCACGTTTACTTAATGCGCTGTTGTCTGGATTCAATGAGATGGTGTATGCCAAAGCAAGGGACCAATACAAGTTGGGTTTTATTTTCCCTATTATTAAATTGCAGTTGCTCCTCCATCGCCCCCCCCATCTCTGTTTATAAACTGTCTCTCTTCTCTATCTCTGGGATACAGGTTTTCACTTTATGCTCGTCCTATGGCCTGACTCACACTGCCAATGGCATTGATTTGTCATTATCCAGATGCTATGAACTGAATGTTTGTGTCCCCTTCAAATTCATATGTTAAAGCCCTTAATCCTAATGTGATAGTATTAGGAGATGGGGCCTTGGGGCGGTAATAAGGTCATGACAGTGGAGCCCTCATGATGGGATTAGTGCCCTCATTAGAAGAGACAGGAGGAAGATGATCTCTTTCTGCTCTGTGAGGACAGAGCCAGAGGGAGCCTTCTATAAACCAGGAAAAGGAACCTCACCAAGAACCTGACCATACTGGCATCCTAATCCCAGACGTCCAGCCTCCAGAACTGTGAGAAATAAATGTTTATTGTTTAGGCCATCCAATCTCTGGCATTTTTGTTATAATAGCCCAAGCTCACTAAGATACCAGAAGAATGTCAAAGTTTTAAACAACCTCTGAAGCATTAACAAATGAGAAGATGCCTTCCTAGCTTGGTCTGCTTCCTCTCCCACCTTATCTCCCACCATTCTATGGAGCGATTTTCTACTCTGGCTAGAGCTTGAAATGCGTGGCCCTGTCTGTAAACCTGTTTCAGTAATCTTCCCTCTCTCTATAATTAAATCACACGTGGTCCATGCCACTGAACACTTTGCCCTTCGCCACTTGATGCCACCTCCTGTACTGTTACTTTGCCTTATTTAACCTGCTATTTAGTGTTTCATGCATGTGTTTTCTTTTTAGAGAATAAACCCCTTCAAGTTGGGAACTGTGTTTTAACTTTCATCAGTGTCTCTCAATGTAGCGCCTTAAGAATGCTGTGACCAGGCCAATTGCTGTGGTTCAACCTGTAACCCAGCACTTTGCGAGGCTAAGGCCAGAGGATTGCCTGAGCCCGGGGGTTCCCCAGCCTTGGCAACTTGGTGAGATCTAATCTCTACAATAAATCATAAAAACTAGATGGGCATGGTGGCGTGCATCTGTAGTTCCAGTTACTTGGAAGGCTAAAGTGTAAGGATCGCCTGAGCCCAGCAGGTTTAGGCTGCGGTGGCCATGAACGTGTCACTGCACTCCAACCTGGGCAACAGAGTGAGACTCAGAATCAAAAAAAAAAAAAATGCTGTGAACAGAACAGCTACCCAAATTGTTACTGAATGGCATGTGTGAGTGGTGCTAGCATCACTTCTTAAGGAGGAGAGGTTGCCTTTTAGATTTAGTTAGAAACATAAGGACTTAGGAACTATTATGCCATATTAAACCTTGGGACTCTGCTGCCCAGAATTCTAGTTCTGGCCAATACACAAAGGTTGTAGAAAGGTTTTTCAGTCTTCGATATCTAAAGGTCATAGAGATATTCCAAAGTATTCCCTTGCCCTGTTGCTGTGGTCCCCAGAGTAACAGCTGCATTACCTGGAAACTTGCTTGAAACCCACACCCTCGAATCAAAAGCCCTGGGGATGGGACTCAGCAATCTGTGTTTTAACGGTGTTTAACCCAGTGGTTGTGATGCTCACTAAAGTTTGAGAAGGTCTGCCTTAATGATTATATCATGCTTTCAGAACACTTCCAGAGCTTCTTAAACCTTAGTATGCATAAGAATCACTGGAGATCTTGCTAAAATACAGATTCAGCTTCTGTGGGTCAAGGACATGGCAGAGATTTTGCTTTCTGAGTAAGTTCTCTCAATGCACAAGCTGGTGGTCTGGAGATCACACATTTGAGAAGTCAGGTTAAGCCACAGCAAGCAAACGGATCCCATCTCAAGGGCCCTCTGCAATCAAGTGACTTTCTGTCACACTGTGCTGAAAGGGATTCTGAGGGTGCATCTGTCTAGTTGGAAACAGTTGCCGATCCCCAACCATTTTGGCATCAGGGACTGGCTTTGTGGAAGACAATTTTTCCATGGACTAGTGGAGGTAGGGGATCACTAGGTATTAGATTCTCATCTATGAGAACGGGCAACCTAGACCCCTTGCGTGCACAGTTCACAATACGATTCATGCTCCTATGAGAATCTAATGCCATCACTGATTTGACAGTAGATGGAGCTCCGCTCGCCCGCTGCTTACCTCCTGCTGTGCGGCCCAGTTCCTAACAGGCTACAGATGGGTACTGGTCCATAACTTGGGGGTTGGAGACCTCTGGCCTAATCAATAATGTCTGCATGGGCATAGAAATGGAGACAGTGACATACATACAATGTATTTGCCAACTTTGATTTCCTGTTTAAATCATATTTGCTGCCAAGTTCATTTTGGAGGTTCTGAGACCCTCAAATATGCATAAATATTTTTAAAAAGTGTATTCTTTTCTTTGCATTAAAAGTACTTCTTTCCAATGTTCCACATATTCTATGATTTGGTAAACATATGAGCATTTACCTCAACCCTGTGTGATTTATATAACTAAAATCTGATGATTCCTCATCTTGATGAAAGATCTTTCACTTGAAGACAAGTGAGTCTTTTAGTCTGTTTCCAAATTCCTTTTCCTGCCTCTTCGTCCCTTTAATAATCTTATTTGCTCTTCCCTGGAACTTTAAAAAAAAATCTTCCTTTATATCTTTCCTATAAACCTTCATTTTTCTTATTTAAAGCAAAATCATGTATCCTCCTAACCAGACAAGGGGTGGGGAAGCTATTTTTCCCCTGGGGCAAATTAGATAATTACAAGTTTCCTCTTTAAGTAAGAGCTTCTCAGATTTTAAAAATGGCCTATAAGTTTACTACTTCCACATGATGCTGTGTTAACATGAAAGAAGGCATTTTAAATCAATATGCTTGGCAAGCATTGGCAGTTAACGGAAGTCACTGGTTCAGAGAATGGCAAGCTGCTCTGGAAAGAATGTACTATCCAAGTTTTTAAAAAACTTTTATACATTTATTTTTATTATATGCACTATGGAAAAAGATATAGATATGAAACAGCCCACCACTGTAAATTCCAAATTTGACAGCCCTTCTCTCTTCTTCTTCTGGGAATCACCTGAGTGTCAGTGAGAGGCCAATTTGAAACTTATTACCCAAGCTCTCAGTACCACTGCATCATCCTAAGAGTTTGAACAGTTCCCTGGTTGTAAAAGCCATCCTCAAATCAGGAAGCACCAGCTGCACCCCTCTCTGACCCTCCGCATCAGCCGCTCGTGATTAGTTGAGTGTGAATTGGGTTTCAGAGCTGACCTGCGAGTGACCAGGCCCCATCAACTCATCCTTCATCTGAGTTAAAGATCCCTGTCTGCCTGACCTCCCAAGAAGACAGTCCTGTGAAGAGCCTGGAACATCTAAACTCCAGCCTGTCATTAAGAAAAAAAAGCAAGAATCTGGAAGAAAGGTCTACAATCCCTTCCAGATTGTCAGCTGTACAAGATAAGGGGAAATGTTGCAAGTCTCTGGAATAATATAAAAAGTGAAACATTTATGACTTTATTTAGGAATTTTAAAAAATCACACTAGCTTATTTTCAAAAATGCATGTTTCCTTAGTTTTCTACAACATGCACTGGCAACTTATGACACATATCTCAGGATGGCTCACCTTTTAGTAGTGGCTGAGTTCACCCATCCCTAACTGCAGAAAAGTGGGGTATGAACCCTAGGGCATCTCTTTAGAAAGTTGGCTCATTCACCCACCCAGGCACACTTTCAGTACCAAACTTTGTCTCAGATGGGTCTGTGTGCATCTGAGGCAATGCACAGTGGTGACCTCTGGGTTGCTTTTCAGCTGCAGACTGAGGGCTCGCCCACTTGCAGATGCTAGAGTGTTAAATACCTTTTAAGTTAACTGCTAAATACCTCCTCCAGAAGGTATTCCAACAGAAGGCATTGTCATTATAGAAGATGACTGCTCCATGCGTGTCACGGCCCTGAAAACCTTCTAGTGGGTTAAGACATGGAGGTAGAAGACAGTGATATTGATGATCCTGACCCTGTGTAGGCCTAGGTTAATATGCGTGTTTGTGTCTTAGTTTTTAACAAAGAAGTTGAGAAAGTTAAAAAAAAAAAAGCTTATAGAATAAGGATACAAAAAAAGAAAATATTCTTGTATAACTGCACAATGTAATTGTATATTTTAATTAAGTGGGATTACAAAAGAGTCAAAAAGTTAAAATGTGGAAGTATATAAAGTAAAAAAGTAACAGCAGGCTAAGGTTAATTTATTATTGAAGAAAGACGTTTTAAAATAAATTTACTGTAGTGTCCAGTGTTTATAAAGCCTACAGTAGTGTACAGTCATGTCCTAGGCCTTCACATTCACTAACTCACCCAGAACAACTTCCAGTCCTGCAAGCTCTATTCATGCTAAATGCCCTCTACAACCATATCCTTTTTTATCTTTTATACTGTAGTTTTACTGTACCTTTCTATGTTTAGATACACAGATGCCACTGTGTTACAATTGCCTATAGTATTCAGTACAGTAACATGCTGTACAGGTTTGTAGTCCAAGAGGAATAGGCTAGACCATAGAGCCTAGGTATACAGTTTAGACTATCCAAGTTTGTGTAAGTACACTCCATGACAATTGTACAAAAGTAAAATCACTTAACTCATTTCTCAGAATGTATCCTCATCATTAAGCACTACATGACTGCTGTAAGAAACCACTGTCTAATCAGTGGTTCAGTCATTAAGCCAATGAATACATTGTTGAGTGTGCCTGGCTTTGGGCATTAGAATGGGGAGCAGATAAGGATAAATTCTTGCTCCCTGCTCTCAAGTTTCAAAGGACCATGAGGCTGCTGTTTCTCAGCCTGAGGATGGCTCTTCCTCACAACTAAAAACTGAGGGAATTCACAATCAAGTAGGGAACCAAACAGGGAAATAAGTGACAAATAGTATAACCAATATTCCAATAGAGGCAATGCAGAATATACAGTGATAAACTAGGCACAAAGGACAGATAATTATTCATGGGGTTATCAGCTATGGTGATTAACTTTCTAACTAGCAGTAAAACTGAAGTGAAATGGAGAGGAATCTTCTTTTGTTTCTGCCCTTAGTGTTGAATCTCTAAGAGATGTGTATCTACTCTCCTGCCTCTATAAGTTAAGTCTAGAAGTTAGAGACCAGACTGGGCAACATAATGTGAACTTCTCTCTAAAAAAATAAAAAAATAGCCAGTTGTGGTAGCACATATCTGTAGTCCCAGCTGCTTGAGAGGCTAAGGCAGAAGAATCACCTGAACCGAATAGGTTGAAGCTGTGGTGAGCCATGACTGTGCCACTGCACTCCAGTCTGTGCAACAGAGGGAAACCCTGACTCAAAAAAAAAAAAAAGCCAATAAACATCCCTTTGTTTATATCTTGCCTTATTCTACAAAGGATTAAAGGAAAGCCCAGGTTCAATAAAACATTGGCTAAGTATAAATAAGAATAAACGTAACCGAGGAAAAACATTCTTATTTAAAACTTAGATTACTACTTCTAGTAGTACTACTAGATTACTTAGATTACTACTTCTAGTGACTACTTCTCCCTTGTGTAGGAGGGAGAAGGCTGTGTAAATAAATCCTGTGTGGGAATATCAATCACACGTCACTCCTTTCATATTCAGGCACTAGTAAATAGACTCTATCTGAGATTTCCAAGCCTGCCAGTTCTGAGCTGCTCAAAAGAGATCCTCGAGTACATGGTGAGACATATATTAGTGAGCATTTGGATACTCGAAGGCAAGTCCAGAGCCCAGGGGTCAAGCTATCTTGTCCATAATAAGTGAGAAAAATTCCATTTCCTGGGAGAGTGTTAGCGTGCAGGGCCCTGGAAAATGAAGTTGCCAGAGTAACATGAAGAAACAGCCAAGGAGGGCAGAAAAAGCGGACCAAAGTGCCAAAGTAAAAACTCTTTCCTTTTCCCAAAATAGCAACAAAGCCCGCTGTGCTACCAAGTATTTGGAGTGACTTGATTTTTCTTTTAATGGAAGAAAATTATTTTTTAAAAAATTAAAGAGCTGAGTCTTCAGTCTGGGTTCATTTTGGAGCAGAAGGAAGCGAATAAGGCAAAGAGATAGACATGAGTGACAGCCTGAGTTTAACAGGAGCAGAAAATGAGATCAGGGACAGCCACGAGAATGAAGACTGTGCCTCTTCCCATCACCTTTGTGCTCCTGCTCAGGGATCTGCAGAATCCTGGACAGAGAATAGGATTTTCAAGCAAATTTTAAAAAGAACGTCTTCTGACAAGGAGCTGGGACCAGGGAAGATGTAAGTATGTAAATAAAGGGTGAATATCGACTGCACGTGTGGGCAAAGAGGTCAGGTAGGAGAAGAGGAAAATCAAAAGGAGAGGAAGCTAGAGAATTCTAGAGAATTCACCAATCCGCACAGTCGTCCATAGTCTGTATTTTGAATTGCACACCACCTAGCACTTTACCTGCAGAAACTGAGGGTGTGAGGACTGAGCTAGACACATCCAGATTCTAGGTGGGATCCTACCTGCAAGCATGCTATTATTTCCTTGTGATTTTTAATTCTCTACCCACTTTTTCACCATTCCAGATGAAGTTTTTTTTTTTAAGAGGGTCTAGTTAATTCAGTTCCAAACTGATATTTTAAAAAATTATTTCTTGTTTTGTATTATCCATTTTTCTTTCCATGCATTTGACCAGGCAACCAGAGTCAACCCAATAATAACTTATGAAACTATTTATAATATAACTCCATAATAATAACTTTTTAATGTTTTTCTTACTATGTGCCACGGACCAAGGTAAGCATTTTATTAATTAATTTAACTTATAAGTAAATAATCATTTAATTTAATTAGACATTATTTATTTAACTGCTTATTATCTCTCATTCTTACAACAATCCCATGAGGTATATGGTTATTGTCATTTTCATTTTTCAGAAGAGAGAAATGAGGCCCAGAGAGGCTTGAGTATCTTATCCAAGGTCCCATAGCCAGTTAAATGGAAAAGCAGGACTTGACTCCAGCGCCTGGGCTCTGGACACGAGACAGCACACTGTCTCAGGGTGGCTGCCACAATGATGGGAGCGGACATGATCACCTAACCCCCTGTTCCAGTGCTGTTAAGATCTGCCTTCTATACGCCACTACAGTGGTTTCCCACAGCACTCTGTAAGAGGTCACAATTCATCCATTTGACAGTTGAGGAGACAAGTGGAAAGCCCTGGTAACCACCCTGGTGGTGAATGATAGTGGTCTTAAGAATGAGGCAAGGAACGAGCACCAGTTATGAGGGGTCTCTTTGCATGATGCTCAGGCTTGGAGACAAGAGCTGCCCGCTATGTTCCCTGAGAGGCCAAGAGCTTGGACCAGCAGTCCTTACACAGGAAGCCGAAGAATCACCTGGGTGCTTGTGAAAGGAACAGGTTCCTATGTTACACACCCTCCTCTGTCTCCACACCTAGTATTCAGACTCTGTGAACCTGCATCTGAAACAAGTACTCAGATCACTCGGTATCAGCTGGTCCTCACACTTTGCAACCATAGCTGTACATTAGAGCCACCTGGAGGATTAAAACCTCAGGCTGCCCTGGACCAATTAAATCAGACCCTGGGGGTGAGGCTCTCTGGGTGAAGGCACATGGAAGAGCCAGCATTAAGAAATGCTGCAAAGGCTTTGTCTTCACAACGCTTTACACTGGAGGACTATTGAGGCAACCATCTGGATAATCAATGTTTTCAGCCAATCTGGAAAAGCCCCGACTTTCTAGTCCTTTCTGAGCGAGATTTTTCTGTTTGAGAGGAACACTCAGCCAGTCTGGTTGCCCAGGCGGCCGAAACACCGCCAGGTGGTCACCCAAATGCTGCCTCGGCGTCAGCACTGTGGTGGCATCAAGCAACCCGACTGTTACTCCAGGCCCGAGCTAGGACGCTTCAGTGGCTCCCTGAACGCATTTCCTCTTTTGGTTATTGCTGTCATCCTGGAAGTCTTCATGCCTACCCTCTGACTCTGCCCCAGGCAGGGAGCCTGGTGAGCACCCAGGCAGAGGCCTCCTGGCCAATGTCTGACCCCCAGGGAGAAGTGGGCGGTGCCCAGGCCCTAGGACTCCTAGAGCAGAACTCCCAGCAGAGTTAACTCTTGAAGGTCTGTGCTCATGAAAGAGCATGCTGGCCTGAAAATTACAGTGGGTAAGTTTTAAAAAGATACCAAACATTTAGAGCTTTGGTATACATTTTGTGGGGTTTTTTTTCTTTATTTAAAATCTTGGAGCATTTCTTTTATTCTTTATGTATGTTAGCCTACTGTTAATATTAGTTTGCTAATATATTTATGTGTGTTTAATGTGTACAAATAAAGGTTTATAAAGAGAAGGATAAGGAAGGAAGGAATCACATCAAATTATTACCAGTAGTTATTTCTGAGGGGCAAATTACTAATTTCTTATTTACCTATTTATTTAAATCGAGGTCTTACTCTGTCGTCCAGGCTGGAGTATGTTGACATGATCACAGCTCACTGCAGCCTCAACCTCCTGGGGTCAGGCAATTCCCCAGCCTCAGCCTCCCAAGTAGCTGGAACTACAGACGCACTCCACTACACCTGCCTTTCTCTTTCTATCTCTCTTTTTTCTGTAGTGTTGAGGTCTTGCTTTATTGCCCAGGCTGGTCTCTAACTCCCGGGCTCAAGCAATCCTCCCCTCTCTGCCACCCAAGGTGTTGGGATTACAGGCGTGAGCCACCACACCCAGCCTCATTCTTTTAAATAGTTAGAATTACAGGAGGCAGGGTGGGATTGGCAGTTGAGGGAAACTGCTAGGGGAGGGAGGGGCATACCTCATCAACAAGGTACCTGCATAATCAACATTTGTATACATAACCCTGAATTGTACCCCACATCTTTATAATAAAAAATAGATAAATAAAAAGAATTACAGGAGATTTTAACTTTTCTGGGGGATTTTCTTTATCTTCCAAATAAATATCTTCATTAAACTTTTCACTGATTCTAGGAACACTTGTTAAGCTCTATTATACGCCAAGCCCTGTGCACATATTGGTGGTACGGAAGTGCATAAAGCGAGCTTGTAGCCATGTCTGCCCTCTGCCTTTTCAGGCAGGTGGGTTGAGCTCCTGTACCAAGCTCCTGTACCAAAACCTTAGCTATCTAAGGGTAAAAATTCAACTGTGGTTAAATTTGAAGTTGTCTATATAACAAAGTCACTGGCATCAGGGTTCTCTTCTTCTAAGACAACTAGAAACTGTTACTCCTGAGATCCTATCTACACTCCTTTCCTTCCAGAGAAGTGGCCCTTAGCAGAATCATCTTCTAAAGAAGTGTCAAGACCACCCCAGAGCAGAAGAACGGAAATCAATTCTGACAGATCTACCAACTTGTCTCTATAACCAAAGACGTTGGCCTCAAGACAAAAGTCCTCTTCCTGCAGAAAGAGAGAAGATGGGGAGGAAACTGGGCCTAGGATGCTTGACATGAACCCTGCAGGAAACATGTAAAAGAAAATTCTAGTTAATGCTCCTCCTTGGCTGAGCTCAAGGCTGGTGTAAATGCTGTCAACCCAAAAGACACCCATGAGGATCTTTGGGCCCTGAGAGCATTTGAATTTGTGTGAAGATTTGAGATCGTAAACAGCTGTGTTGATTTCCGTTCCCTCTCCGAACCCAGGGCAAATAAAACCTCAGAGCTTCATGAGTGGAAAAGAACAAATACACAGGAATTGTATTTTATTTTTTAGCTTCAAAAGATATTGTTTTGCAAACAGTGGGGCATGACACTATCACATCTTTAAAAAAAAATTGCCTGGCAACTTTCTTGAAGCTCCACATTACACAAGAATTTTAGACATTCACAGATACGTTTATCAGAACTTTCTCCCCAAGGCAGTCTGGAAATGCCTCTACTATGAGCCTAACAAAGTTAGCCTCCCTAAGGCTGCACTGAAAACTATCAAGCACCACGATCCTGGCGTCCACGTTTCCACAAAGACCATCTTTTCAAACTCTGAAATGCTGAATGAACTCCCATTCAGAATCATTTGCTTGTTAGGGTTTTATCCTTCCCAAGGGGGGTACCATAAAAGGCTGGTTGGGGGATGTGGCATCCAGTTTTCAAAGGCGGCTGCCTTCCTGCTGAGTTATCAAAGGCAGGCTTCTAGAATCCTCTCCCGTGACCATTTTAGCGCTTTCCTTGCCTTTGATCCTTTATTCTTGACTTTCAGTCCTGCCTAGTCTCCACGAGCCCATTTTCTTCTGCTTTCCTTCCAGGAGGAACTCTGGCAGGCCTCCCTCACTGCTCTGTTGCCAGATTCCTTTCTGAGAGTAGTGAAGGAGACAGGCTGGAGTCGGGCAGACTTGGGTGGGAGTCCTGGCTTCACCTTTTACCAACTGAGTGAGTAAAGGTCCCTTCACTTCTCTGGTCCTCAGTTTCTTCATCGGTAGAATGGGAATGATGGAAATTATTTTTTAATATATGTATATATCTACTTCAGATATCATTATTTATTTATAGTTATTTCTGCTCAACTTACATACATTTATATACATACACACACATAAATGATGACACTTGCTTTACATGTATAAGGTGTCTACCTTGTGCTTTACAAATATAAGCACAACAAAGGAATCTTCTCTGATTGGTTTATTTGGGATGATTCCTCACCTATATGATAGCTGAGCTCTGTCTATAGAATATTTAGTGAGCTCAGGCCGGGCTCCGTGGCTCAGCCTGTAATCCCAGCACTTTGGGAGGCTGAGGTGAATGGACTGTCTGAGCCCGCGGGTTCAAGACCAGCCCGGTGCAACTTGGCAAAACCTCATCTCTACAACAAAATTTTAAAAAGTAGCTGGGCGCGGTAGCATGCGCCTGTAGTTCTGGCTACTTGGAAGGCTGAGGCAGAAGGGTCATGGGAGCCCAGCAAGTCGACACTGGGGTGGCTGTGATTGTGCCACTGCACTCCAGCCTGGGTGACACAGTGAGACTCCAACTTAAAAAAAAATTCTATTCACAATAGCAAACACATGGAACCAATCGAAGCTGGACTGGATTAAAAAAAAGTGATACATATACACAATGGGATATTATGCAGCCATAACGAAGGACAAACATACGGACTTTGCAACAACTTGGATGGATTTAGAGTCGATCATACTCAGTGATCCATCACAGAAACAAAGAACAGAGTACCATATGTTCTCACTCATAAATGGACCTTGAACAATTATCATAACACTATAAGAAAGGGCTTGGCAGTAGCGAGAAACTGCCAGGGGATGGGGGGGTGGGATTGGCAGTTGAGAAAAACTGCTAGGGGAGGGTGGGGCACACCTCATCAACAAGGGTACCTGCATAATCAACGTTTGTATACCTAACCCTGAATTATACCCCACATCTTTAAATATATATATATTTAGTGAGCTCCTACTGTTTGTGCCAGGGAGATACATTCTAGGTACTGATGATTCCACTTAAACTTTTTGAACTTAAAAAAGATAAGAAAATTATGATTTAGACCTGAAATTCTACGGCTATGTGAGCTGAACCACTTATTATGTATCACGGCTATGCAGTATTCAAAAACAAAAGTATATAGGCATAACTACAACGTGTATCACAAAATCCACAATCCCTCCTCACTGGGGTGTGACCTAGGTGGATCCCTGAGCTTCCTTGTGAAGGAGCTTTCCCTCCCTAATGTCTGCCTTCCTTTTCCTTTGTGATGGCAAATATTTCACAGAGTTGTGAAGATTTGAGATAGGGTCAGGTTTAAGTCTAGAATCTTGCAGGCCTAATATTCATTCATTTATTCAAATAATATTCTAGTGTTACCAAGTGCCCCAAGTGCCAGGCAACATGCTAACCACTGGTGAGACAATGCTAGCAAGAATCATGGAGCTTACAGTAAGGGAAACAATAAAACTATGAAGCTTACACTCAGGGAAACAGACAATAATTACAGAATCACTTCAGTGAACGAATAATGACTAAGTAAAGCAAGTGCTATGTTAGCAGATATAGAACCTGGACCCCTTTCATTTTTTCCATTTTTTCTTTTTTTGAGTTGGAGTCTCACTCCATCACCCAGGCTGGAGTCCAGTGGCACGCTTATGGTCACCCTGGCATTGACCTGCTGGGCTCCAGCGATCCTTCCACCTCAGCCTTCCAAATAGTCGGAATTACAGCTGCACACTACCATGCCCAGCTAATTTTTTTTTTTTTTGAGTTGGAGTCTCACTCTGTCACCCAGACTGGAGTGCAGTGGCTGCTCCCAGCCACTGCAGCCTCGACCTGCTGGGCTCCAGCAATCCTTCTGCCTCAGCCTTCCAAGTAGCTGGAACTACAGGCGCACGCTACCAAACCCGGCTAATTTTTTTGATTTATTGTAGAGATGAGGTCTCGCCAAGTTGCCTAGAACCCATGGGCTTAGGCAGTCCACTCACCTCAGCCTCCCAAAGCATAGGATTACAGGCTGAGCCACCGAGCCCGGCTTCCCAGCTAATTTTTAAAAATTTTATTGTAGAGACGAAGTCTCGCCAAGTTGCCCGGGCTGGCCTCGAGCCTGCGGGCTCAGGCAATCCACTCACCTCTGTCTCCCAAAGTGCTGGGATGACAGGCTGAACCACTGAGCCTGGTCAAACCTGAACCCCTTTAGATGTGTGGGGACCAGTTCTGAAGGGCAAAGAGGGTCACCGGGCAAGGACAGGGCTTTCATTCCTGCCTGCCAGTGAGCTTGGGGTGCAGGCGTGGGCAGTGAGTGGCTAAGGACTGGGTCCAGGGCCCCACATTCCTCTGTGTGGCATGAGAGACAAGGTTTCAGTTGTTCCTCTAAAAGTTGATTAGTGTAGTGAAAGAGTCTCACAGGTGTGCGTGGACACTTTATTGGCTGTGTGATCTTGGCCTGGTCACTTAACCACTCTGAGCCTCAATTCCCCACCCATGTTGACCTGCCTCCTGGGATTTAGCAGGAAGACTAGTCAGGAGGGGCAGGAAGATAGAGTGGGTAAAAGGAGGATGCCTGTGGAGTTTGATTGCATAAGTGTGACTCTATGGATTTGAGTTCTGCCACATACAGCAGTGTGACCTTGGACAAGTCACTTAACCTCTCTGTGCCTCAGGTTTCTCATCTGGAAAAAAGGGTTGATAACAGTGCCTCCCTCACAGGGTTGTTGGGAGGATTAAATGAATTAACCTATGCAAAGCAAGACTGTTGCCATTATGATGACCACGTTTCCTGGCCACAAGGCCGCTGGTGCCAGTATGATGACACGTTACCTAGCACACAGTCAGTATTCGAGCCACAGCATCTCTTCCACCTACCCTAGCATCCCTGCATGATCCCTTGCTGTGGGGTTGTCTGAATGTGTCGAAATCTCCATTGCCAAGACACAGAGTGGAGGCCCAGAACCTGAGGCCATGAGCCCACTGGGGATCTTTGCCCCTCGGGCTCGTGGGTATCATCAGTATCCTGGGTGAGGGATCTACATTCCCAGAATTGGGGTGTCCAGTTGCACCAGGCAGGGAAAAGAAGCCAGAGAGAGAAGGTAATGGGATCTCTGAATCCCTGGCGATTCTGCAGGCCAGGAGAGGCACCCAGGAGGCTTAGCCTCTCTCCTTGCAGCCCAGGCCCCATCTGCCCATTCCTCACCTGACTTCCTGCCTTGCTTCACCTGGAAGGGCACGTGTTTTCTCCAAGACGTCTATCCAGGGTGCAGCACCTACTCTTCTGCTACGGGATGTCATGCGCACCCCCTCCCCACCAATGGCTGCTTTTATCCCAAATGCCTGAGGTGCCCAAGGCCATCATCTCCAAGGGAGAGGCCGCTTCTTGGAAAGCAGGCTTTGCTTTCCACAATGACCTCTTCATGTGGGTATCTCGCTGACTCTTCCAAATTCACAATTAAAATCAGCACTCCAGGATCGGCTCGGGTGCCATGGTAACCTGGGCACAGGAAGCCACTGGGACTGGTGGCAGGATCCAGGATGAGAAAAAAGCAGTTAGGCACAAGGGTCTTCATCCCACTTAATTTCTCCTGATGATGCTCGGATGCAACGTTTCCCCTGTTTTACACATGAAGAAATTGAGGCACGCATAGTTCAAGTGGTGATTTGCCCAAGGTCACATAACTAGGAAGCAGGAGAACTGGCATTCAAGCCCTTCACTGTCTGGGTCTAAATTCATGTTTTTTTCTAGAACATTCCATCTGACATCAGCGACCTGGCACCGAATGCCTGACTGTGCTTCTTGTGTGTTGAAGTCTTCACTGGTTCACCGTGGGCCATAGAGTGGGAGGCCTGGGCCAGTGTTCTTCCTCACCCCTTCCTCTAGCCGGTGGCTGAAAGTTAGATTCAGAACACCCAGGGAGGTGGCAGGGGGCTATGGCACATTGTCCTGGAGTAAGGTGTGGAAAGAGACTTCAGAAAAATCTGGAATCCTCTAAGTGCCCTTCTCCCTCCTCCTCCCTTTCCTTACTCTCTGACACACACACACACACACACACACGCACACACACACGCACACACACACACGCACACTCTCCACATGCAGCTTGCATCTGGCGGGAAGGCATGCCAACTGAGGTGTTGAAATCCATGGAGAGTCATGATTTGGCACCTGTGGAGTACTTTTCAGCGCTTTGGAATGACAACTTACTCGTCCACACAACCCTTCCAGAAAGGTTGTGTCCGTGCCATCATGGAGGGAGGAAACCAGAGCAAAGGTTGTGAGTGGCCACGGCCAAACTGGAGCTGAACTTTTCACCCCTGCTCAGTGGTAGAGCCACACGGGCCCTCACAGGTAGGTCCTGCTCCTGGTTCCACTTTTCACATTCCAGGTGACCTGGGAAAGACACGGATCCACTCTGGCCCTCTGTTTTCTCATCTGCAAAATAAGGAGATTGTTCAGTGGCTCTCAGCCGGAACTTCTGGACCCACAGGGGTCTCAGGATTCGGAAATGGCAGTAAGCCAGGCACAAGTATGGTTGCCACTGACTGAGATCTCAGATATACATCCTAGACCCCTTAGCCATCATATACCTGATTCTTTTTTATTTTTTTTTTGAGTCAGAGTCTCACTCTGTCACCCAGGCTGGAGTGCAGTGACGTGCTCATGGTCACTGCATCCTCGACCTGCTTGGCTCAGGCGATCCTTCTGCCTCAGCCTTCCAAGTAGCTGGAGCTACGGGTACGCGCTACCACATCCAGCTAATTTTTTGTTTTTATTGTAGAGATGTGGTCTTGCCAAGGTGCCCGGACTGGTCTCGAATCCCTGGGCTCAGGCAATCCTCTCACCTCCACCTCCCAAAGTGCTGGGATTACAGGTGTGAGTTACACGCCCGGATCATATGCCCTATTCTTTTTTTTTTTTTTGAGTTGGAGTTTCACTCCGTCATCACCCAGACTGGAGTGCAGTGGCTGCTCCCCGCCACTGCAGCCTCGACCCACTGGGCTCCGGCGATCCTTCTGCCTCAGCCTTCCGAGTAGCTGGAATTACAGGTGCGCGCTACCACGCCCGGCTGATTTTTGATTTATTGTAGAGATGAGGTCTCGCCAAGTTGCCCAGGCGGGTCTTGAACCCACGGGCTCTGGCAATTCACTCACCTCAGCCTCCCAAAGGCGCGGGATTACAGGCTGAGCCACCGAGCCCGGCGTATGCCCTATTCTTAAAACAAATCTGCAAGGTAGGGCAGTCACCCCATTTCACAGATGAGAAAACAGCTTTGTCGAGGTCAAGGGTCAAGCTCAAAATCACATAGTAAGTGATGGCAGCTGGGATTTGAACCCCAGCTCATAGATGGAACTGTCACGCCCACTCTCTACAGGATTGCACCAGGAGCAGAGGCATGGGTTTCCTGCTCAGCCGCGGCTGCCCCATCAGCGCTCAGTCCTGTGCCCTGAGATGGTGATCAAGTTCTGGTAGGTTTGATGAACAGGCGGGTACAGGTGCTGGATAGGCTGGCAGCTTCCAGGGAGCAGGGCTCGGAGCCAGATTCTCTAAGGCTGACCCCGCAGTCACCGATAACGTGTTGAAGCAGAGTTCAGCAGGGAAAAGGAGCAGGCTGCCCCCCTCACATTCCTCCCCACTCGGCACGGAGCTGCCGTCACAACCAATTGCCATCAGGAGTGTGTGCACCTTCAGCGCGCTCCTCGGAAGACACTGACCTACTTTCTGCCATGTAGAAATGCATCCCAAGGACCCTGGCGAATGCCTTCACACTCTAGTTGTTACAGGTGGGAGCTGTTCTGATCTGCTGAATAAAATCCAGTCTCCCAGTCTGGGTCCCCAAGGCCCCTCCCACCCTGCCCTTGCCACCTCCCTAGTTTTCCTTTTGCCACACGCTCCAGCCATTTCCAGACTTGCCACGCTGTCTCATGCCTCCAAGCCTGAAGAGGCAGGACCATTTTGAGGTAGGCGCTGCTCTTGGAAGGCAGACCTCCTGTGGTCCTATTCTATTCCTGGGATGCTATGTTACTTCAGAAAAGTGACTCGACCGATCTGGGCTTTAGTCTTCTTGTCTTCGAAATGGGTACAAAACGAGTATCTATGTTGTAGGATCATTGTGAGGGCAAAGAAGGAAATCTTATGTTAACAAGCTCCCCAGCTGGGATTACAGGTGCGATGGCTCACACCTGTAATTCCAGCACTTTGGAAGGCTGAGGCAGAGACCAGGAGTTTAAGACTGGTCTGGACAACACTGTGGAACTGCATCTCTACAAAAAAAAAAACAAAAATTAACTGGGCATGGTGGTGTGTGCCTGTAGTCCCGGCTACACGGGAGGCTGAGGCAGAGAATTTCCAGAGTCCAGGAGTTTGAGGCTGCCATGAACAATGATTGCACCACTGTACGACAGCCTGGGCAACAGAGTGAGACCCCAACTCAAAAAAATAAATAAATGAAAAGCTTCCCAGGTGATTCTACCATGCAGTCAGGGTTAGCAGACACTGAATCAAACTGTCATCTCCAAGAGGGTGAAGGTGTTTTATTGTGTTTCAAGCCCCTGGTGCTTAGGGTACCAATGTCTGGGCACCGTGTCAGCATCCTGGAAATAGTTTTTGAATGAATAGATGAATCTATTAATTTGGAAGATGAAAACGCAGACAATCCTTTCTCTGAAGCCAGACACCCAGTCACTGTCAAGAACCCTTTTCAAACTAGAACCAGCAAACCATGATCCTGGTCACCAAGAGGTGAGGCTGAGAATGCCATTGAGAGACGCTGAACTGACCTTAGCGAATAAAGTCGATATTTAATACGGACTCCTGGAAAAGAAGAAAAACAGACTGAATGAGACTCATGCAACACACAGCAGAGAAGGAGCCTTTAGCAATAGACAGATTTTTGGGTAAGTCGGTGTTTGGATATTGACTCTAGGTTTCTTGAGTTTTTGTCAGACTTCCAAGTTTCAAGGCCCGAGTCAGGTTCTGACTTGAAATGGACAAATGCACTTCCTGAGTCCTCACACCTAATTCCAGATGGAGACACTGGGAAGTGTTTCTGACCGGCTTTGGGGCTGGGACAAAGATTATTCTTAGCACAGTGGTGTGGGTGGCAAGTCAGGTTTTTTTTCTTTTATGTGATTGATGTTCAGTTAGGCTGCTGAAAACTAGGACAGCATTTCCTCATGTGGGGAGAAGGTGAAGGGGGCACGATCCAGCCTCTCAGGGTCATGAAGCACTTTGCTTTTTCTCTTGTGCCACGCTGTCTGAGAGGGCTTCATCTAAGGAGTATGATGGGAATCAGTGGAGAGGGCCAGGGAGATGGCTTTGCATCAGTCAAGATCAATGAGAGAGAGAGAGAAAAAAAAAGTAGGCCATCCAGTGTCTTTTGACAGAGCTCAGAGGGTAACCCAGAAGTGACAAAACTCTTCAAACCACCTGACAATAAAGGGCACATTGTCCAGGTGGCACCCTGCACCCAACGCCAACCAGGGCAGCGAGGCTAGATTAAAATGCACATAGTGACCAGAAGCTAGGACAGGTAGTATGGCAGGAAGCAATGCCAGGAAGGTCAAGAACGAGAAGAAAAGGTTGGAAGCAAACATTTCTCAAATGCCCACTCTGGCTAGACCTTTACAGATAATATCTCATTTAATCTTTGCAGGGTAGAGTATTGTCTTTCCCTATTTGCAGATGGCAAAACTGAGGTATAAAGAAGTTAAATTTCCATTTCCATGAGTTAAGTGGCTGAACAGGGCTGTGAACTCCCATCGCAGACTCCAAAGTATGCACCTTTCCCACTGTGTCGTGTCCTGGGCCAGAGAGCTCTGACTTAGCGCCCTAGAGAAGGCCACCTTGGGTCACCAGCTAAGGGCTGGCAATTGTCTGCACCTGGCGGAAGAGTGCGCAAGGAGGCAACCGTTGGAAGTGATCCCCTTGTGGGGTGTTCTGATGCCAGCGTATCCCTTGGCCTGGGGCAGCTGGGAATTCACTTCCTGATTCAAGTCAGTGTTCTCAGGCAGTGGCATCGGATGGCATGTTGCCACTAGTTAAAGCCACAGAGAACAGCAGGTCACATTTGCCTTTGCCAAGGGACCCTTGAGTGGGAAGACAGGCTCAGAGAACAGTGGAGGAACATATCAACAGACCCCACAGAGCTGGGCCCAGAAGAGGCCCCTTTTCCAATCTACAGAGGTACAAGGGAGAGTAACAGGACAAGGACTTAGGCTATAGCTGTCTGGTGTCTCCCAGTCCCCGATCCCCAATCCTCCTGCAAGAACCATGGTGGTTCAAAATCTCATTCTAAGGGAAAAAGGAGCCAGATGCCACCAGCTTGACCCCAGTGACTAGGAACATTAGAAGTGACACTGGAAGTATGACACGGGGCCATTTCAGGGTAACAGAGCTCTGGCCCTGCCTCTTTATGACTGGAGATAAGTTACTCTTAGCCTTCTGAATCTCAGGCACTTTATGTGGGAAATGGAGATACAATGAATATCTGTCTCCAGTGGATCCTGAAGACGCTCTGCCCAGAGTACCATGGGTCTTGTTTGGTGACCCTCCCCTCCTCCTGCTTTGGGATGTGTACTCATAATGGTCAGCACCCTTGGCCTCGCTCAGAGACCTGCCTTCTGCCCATGCATGCAGAAGAGCAGGATGTGTCCAAGCGTTGACTCCCCTGGCACAGCCTGTGAGTATACAAAAGCCCAGCTCAACAGCCTTGAGGTAGGGCAAACCCTGAGGTGTGATTTAAGCTCCAGAACTCTCCAGAGGAGGAGACTGAGGCTGAGACTTTGCCTGAAATCACATCCTTGTTTGGCTTCCTCCTTGTCTGTCCTGCTTCCCCACCTCTCTGTCCTAAGAGTCCTTCTGTAACAGATCACAAATGCTCACCTTGGAGTCTACTTCTGGGGAACCCAATCAGAGATGCCGCCCTGTTGAGTTATTGTGAAGATTAAATGACACCATTCATGTAAAGCACTTAGCTCAAGGCACCCAGGAAGGAATCAATACATGGCAGCTGTTTATTTTTACATGGAATCAGCTGAAATTGCCAATTGTAACTACTTTTGACTCAAATAATGGTGATTTCGTAGAGATCAACTTGATATTTTACGGTCCAGTCTTCCAACATCCTCCCACCAGCTACAATGAAGAGATCTTTCTAGAAGACCACAACCTGTTCTGGTGGGTTCCCAGCTCGGGGTGTTCTCCTTGTTCTGTACTTCCCAGAACAGTGCTGGCCTCCGATGGCATCCCATTCACTGATGTTTGGGCTTTACTGGGCTGGGGCTGGAACTGATGCACTTGCTATTTCACCGGAAGATCATGTGAATTGGGATCCCACCTAAAACAGTAGGGAGGACAGGGGTGTGGGTGGGGAGGGAAATCAAGTGGAAAAGGACTAGGCCATCAATAGGAAAAATGTTTTCAACCTCCCCCAAGGGCAATGCTTTGTAAATATATATATATTTTTTCCCCTCCCAAGATGACTGTAGTGGCCTTTTGGGACAGGCCATTGCAAACCTCCCCTTTGAAGGTCCTTGATGTGTTTATGGTACATCTCAGCTTCTGACACTGAACAAATGAACACTGTTTGTGTCAGCATGGTACTCCTGACTGACAGAGATAGAAAAGGGCGTGGAAAATTGTTGTTTGTGTTTCCCCTGGCAGTCCCGCTCCAACCTCATGACAACGGGAAAAGTTTACATTACAAACAAGTTGTCTGCTATCTCCCTTGAAACACAGCACGCCCTGCCATCCCACTATGAGGGGACGGTCACATGCAGAGGTGTGGCCTCTAACGTGGAGGAAACTGAGGCCCTGCCATACATGGGCTGGCAGCAGATAAGTGAAAGAGAGAACATGAATCTGAAACTACGAGAACAAGAGGGCATCAGATGACCTGCTTGATGGCACGTCCCAATCATCGGCTGTGTCGGGGAACTGAGCTTGGAGAGAAATTGTTGATTGGATCCCCCCTGCAGAGCCTGGGCAGGTAGCAAAACCTGTCCTGGGCGGGGAAGCCCACTGTCCCGGAGGCCTGGCTACCCTGTGATCTCAGTTTGGAGCTCATCAAGTGTACGGCACAAGGAACACTCACCACCGGTTTAATTTCTATCAATTTGCTTATCCCTCTCTGCCTCCTCCTCCTCTACACATGTACACACTTGAATATTAGTCTCAGAAGAGCAAGGATTTTTTTCTGCTGTATCCCAGAGTCTAGAACAATGCCAGGCACATGACAGGTACTCAATAAATATTTGCTGATTGAATGAATGAAGTATAATTACCTATAGGGTCAATATGCAAAATTCTCATGGAGGCAACTCAATGAGGCTGCCGAGGCATTAGAAAGGTTTGGTTTTACTCATTTATACTCTACTTCTGAAGGTAGAAAAAACTCAATCCAAGATTAGAAGGATTTACAACCATAAGGAATCAAAAAGGAAGGGTTTTTGCTTTATCAGAAAACACCATGAATCAGGACATCCCTGTAGATGAAGATGCTTTGTCTATGGACCACAAGCTATTTAGATGTTTCCAGATATTCAGATGTTTAGCATTAGGTAGCACCAAGCTACGCACTTTCTCAGACAAAAGCAAACATTTGGTTGAGGGGCCAGATGACCCAGCTTCTCAAATGTGGATTTCCAGGGGGTACATGTGAACAGATGCAAGTCACAGACTGAGGATGATGTCTAGGGCCTTCCTTCTAGTTCAGATAAGACCTGCCGCCCCCAAGGTGAGGCCCTTGGCCAGTGGGGATTTTCCTCAGTGAGTCTGCGCACTCGGCTAGAGCTGTCAGATGGGTACCCTTGATGTCTCTTTGACAGGAGAAGAGCCGTCCCACAGAGGGCCCACAGATGTCACACTGGCACTCGGCCATGGAATCCCAGCCTGTATCTCTCACAGTCATGGCTGGCCCCACGCAAAACTCTTCAAACCGCCCAGCCAGGCAGTGGCAGGGCATGAGCTGTGTTCTCAGGCCCCTTAATTGAGGGCAGAACATACGGGTCTTTAAGTATTTCATTGCAAACCCCGACACCATAGTGCCAGCCACGGAGGGATCTTTGGGCCCAGATAAACCTTTTGTTGTTAGCTGTAAATGATGAGGGAAGGTGGGTTTTGGACTTCTTTGTCCTTGTCTCTCTCTAGGTTGTTGTGTTCATAGAAAACTGGGGCCAGGTGGGCATGGGGGCTGCTGTGCCTTGTGACTGGGCGGGCCGCCTTCACCTAGGACAAGGGTGCAGGAGTGGGCTGGGTAGGCATGGGAAAGCCAGAGAACAAACCAAGAAGATGGTTATGTTAGGCTGGTGAAGAGGAGGCATGGGGCTGAGACCCACTAGATACTTTCTGAACTATGCTGCAGTCACTAAGCCACATGTAGCAACTGTGGACTTGAAACGTGGCAAGTGTGAATTGTGATGTGCTCTTATGGTAAAATGCACACAGCACTGCAAATAGTATGCATGAAAAAATAATGTGAGATGGCTCTTTGGTAATTTTTAATCTTGATTGTGTGTTGAAATGGGGCTATTTTGAATATATTGGGTTAAATGATTTCATGTCCTCAAATGAATGTCATCTGTTTTTTATCTTTTTCGGTGAACTACTAGAAAATGTCAGGTGACATATGTGGTTTGCATGCTATTTCCATTGGACGGCATTGGCCTCAAGACTTTGGGGTCTAAGCGTGAGCCCTCAAGCAGCAGCAGGACCACCTGGGAGTTTGTCAGAAATGCAGGTTCTCAGGCCACCCTCCCGACCTAATGCCACAGAACCTGCACTTTTAACATGATGATCCATTTGTCCATTCAAGTCTGAGAAGCACTAGGCTAGCTCATTCCCTAGACGCCGGCTTCACTGTCCACAGCCAGATGGGTTTTGAGGGCCACGGGAGAACAGCCCCTGAGAGAGAAAACCTCTGGTCAGCTCTGCAAGTTGGAGATCCGGTTCTCTTTCCAGTTCCTCTGTGTGATTTTGGTTAAGTCATTGTCCCTCTCTTGGGCCGGTTCCCCATCCTGCAAATGAAGAACTTGGACTAGAAGACCTTCAAAATCCCTGCAGGAGCCTTCCCTTGTAGCAGCTAGTGTGACTGGAACTAGCTCCTGTAACCCAGATTTCCAGAAAAATCCTAGGGAAGGTTTTCTTTTGTTTTCACCTTGGTTTTTGTATCAGTTTCGTTCAGAGTAGTCACATACAATGGGGATCTGACACATATGTCCCCATTGTCACTGCCTCCTCCAGTTCCCACAAACTTTATTTTCATTAATTAACATTTTTGTTAGTCTATTGAGCACTTAGTATGTGCTGGGACTGACTCTAAATGCTTTACCCATATTATCTCATGTAACACTTGCCATGACTTCAAGAAGTAGGGCTCACTATAACTCTTTTAAATATGAGGAAACTAAACCACAGGGAGGTTAATTAAGTTACCCAAGATCATACAGCCTGGGGCCTCCACACTTTTGCAGTCATACCTGGTGAGGAGAGGCATGACCCAGAGGAATGGCCTGAGATTGAGGTGGCAGACATAGGAATAAGAACGGAAAACATTGAAACAGACGTAATGAATCAAGTCAACACACAAGGCCCAGCTCTCAGGTCTTTCTGCAGCACTTGTTGGGTTCCGTATGAAAGTCAGTACCATGAATCTAGCAATCACAGTAACCTCTCTGCTTCAACTCAGCACCCTCATGATGAAAGTCTCATGGGAAAGACACTGTCCACGTGCTACACTGACATCGTTACTTGCACACACACACATGCACCCGGCAAGGGTGATGCCAGTGGACTAGCAGGCCGATTCATAGAATTCATCCCCAAGTGAAATAATCCAGAAAGGGTTAATGCTAAAATAAGTCCTTTTCCTTTTTAAGATTCCTCTCCTCTCTCATGAATAAGATTTTCTGTAAAAATAACTACTTGTAAAGGAATCACAGTGATGCCACCAAAATCAGAAATCCAAAGGCAATTTAGCTGGCTGATTGGGAATGCAGTGGGTGGCAGGGGGCTGTGCTGCCCTGCTGGTGCCTCCTACCCTGTGGGCTGTGCCCAGTCTGTGGCCGGCTCTCAGTTCCCAGGGATGCCTTTGCCTGAGCCCTGTTCCTGCATTTCTGCCCAACACTCCTCTTCCCAGACTTCCCTCCCATTCCTGGTTCCAACTTCTCTCCCATCTCTTTGTGACATCTTTGTAGGTGTCCCTTGGATTTGGCAAATCGTACTGACTTCGGCATGCCAGCTTCCTGGACTATAACTTGCATCGTCCCTGCAGACTGTCCACCATTGGCTGCTCCGGAGGTTGGCTTAGGTTAGCTCAGTCCACCCTCCGTGACTCTGTCCCGGCACTGTCACAAGGCCTTTGCCCAGCACAAGTTTCCCTTGACCGGGGAGCCAAGAATGGAACACTGAGCATGGGCATGTCAGGATCCTCCTTCCTTACAGACCCCTAAAGCCTCTCAAACTCTCCGTGGAGACATGCAGCTCCCACCTCTACAGAGTTGCTTCCAGTCACGGAATGTGCTTACAGCCTCTTCCTCTGCTCTTTAAAAAAAGAGACTCGTTTCTCACAGCTTGAGTGGCCAGATGATTTTTTTTTTCTATCCAAATTGGGCTCTTTTGGCAGTGGAAGGGATGCTATTAATAATGATGCCTGGACAACAGACATCAGTTGGGACTGTCCCAGGTTAACTAGGGCATAGGTCCCCTTACTCATGGCACCCCTTTCTTCTCAGTGACAAACCCCAGTACTGACTCTGTCCCTACACTGTATGATATCTGCAGGTTACTCCTTGGTTTCATATCACTCAGACTTGTCCACAAAAGTACCCTGAGAGCAGGGGACAGCTGCTACATACCCCCCGGATGACTGGTGCATAGTGAAAAGAGATCCCCTAAAGCCTCCTCCTAGTAGTACTTGTCTTTGAACTCTGAAAAGGGTATATGAATTTTGTCATTCTATGCAGTAATTCTCCTTGTTTTGCTTTTAAAAAATATTTTTACGAGTTATATCTTTTTTCTCCCCCCAAATTTAGAGTAAAATCAATGCCCAGGAAGATGCTGCCTGCAGGCTCACCCTGTGGTTTGTGTCCCCACCGTTACTATGGTGTAGTCTGAGAAACAGACATTGCAACAGCCTCTCACCCAGTGGGCATGGGAGGGCGGACCTTGCCGTGCCCAGGGTGTTTGTTGGAATGGGTAAGATTGCACCGATTAAGGTCTGGCTGGCCTAAGCAATGGGTTTTCCCCTTTACTGAGTTTGCCATTCCATGAGGCCAATAAACCCTCATCCAAGAGTCTTCAGGGGCTCCATAATCGTGCAACTCAAGTGAGTAGGTGGGATTCTTTGCCTGTCGTGTGGAGGCTCTCGAGTTTGACCATGGGCCAGTTCTGACACCCTCCCCAAATTGGGAGTGTTTGTCCCATCTCCCTTTTTATCCCATTGCGTGATTTCTGAAGAAACCAGAGAGCAGGTCCCTTCGCAGGCATGCCTGCAGTGCTGGAGTCTGCGGTAGTTTCACCAGGATGGAGGCTGAGAAGCAGGGCTGGGGCATGGAGGCTCTAGACGCATCTTTGAGACTCCCCTAAGTGTGTCCTTCTTTTTGTGAGACCTGACCTAGCCAGGTAAGTTGAGGCATCCATCCTCTGTGTTCCCACCATCTCCCTGCTCAGCAAAGTCCTACAGCACTCATATAGTGTGTGCGCCCACACACATACACACCAGTCTGGCCTAAGAACACCAAGTCACTCCTCCTCTTCCTCTGGAACCACCCGCCATTTGCCATGTCTGAGGGTTTAGCGTGTCTTGTGTTGAATTCCTCCCCTCCCTCCCCCATCTCCCTCCTGCAGACTTACAATTTCCCTGGAGATGAAAGGATAATTTGAAGATTAACTTCTTATTCCAGCCTTTCTCCATAGCTCCAGGGAATATTCTCAGATCAGAACACACAGGGCCTGGGTGATAATGATTAGGAGGGAGACTGACAGGGACTCCGGGCTGCTGGTGATGTTCTGTGTCTTGACCTCGGTGGTGGTTGCGTGGGTGTGTTCACTTTGAGATAACTCGTGTACCGTGTGTGCTCTTTTCTGAATGCATGTAAAATTTCAATGAAAATTGACATTTAAAAACAAGCACTGGACCTGTTTAGAGCTGAGAGAGAGGCTGTCAGCTGGAGATCTGCTATCTGGATAAGAAATATTTCTAGCTCTTTCCTGGCTCTCAAGTGTCGATGCAGCCAAGAGCAGCTATATGGCTCCCAGGCTGCCAGCGTCGCAGAGCTGCTGGGCTGAAAGCCCGCACTGCCTCCCTGCCCCAGGGGAAAGGCTGTCCCGAGAGTGTGTTCATCTTAGATCTCACCCTGCCCCTTCTGAGATTCTGGGCGGACTCACAGAACACGGTCAGCAGATTATTGGAGGGAAGGCCAAGGCGAACAGCCCAGTCTCTGGAGGTAAACAGACAGACCTGTATTCAACCCCTGGCTAGGCCACTTCCTGGTCATGTGACCTTGGGAAAGTTACATAAACTTTCTAATCTTTAGTTTCCCCATCTGTAAAATGGGGCTCATAATAGTGCCTGCCCCATATGGTTGCTGTGGGAATTGCCTGTTCTGCGTATAATCTAGCCCAGGGCCTGGCAAAAATGTAAGTACCCATTAAGGACTAAATGTTATCACTGAGTCCAACCCCCACACTCTACGTGAGCAAACCAAAACCCAGAGGAGGGAAGGTCACTTAGCCAGGATGGAGCGGTGAGGACCCAGGTCTCCTGGTGTCTCAGGACCGTGCTGCTCTCTCGGGGGCAATGGGGGTTCCTCCACCTGGGCAGGTCCGTGCCACCATGTTTGACTCATCCTGGCAATGTGGTGTCCACTGCCTGAACTGTTTCTGCACATAACTCTTAGAGAGGGGACTGTGATGAGGGCAACTTTGCTGGCAAGGCGAATGTTCAAGTTGAGGCGAATGGGAGGGGTGACCTCCATGACCTGGGAGATCTCCCTGTGAGCCACCCCTGAGACCACCCGATGGGGAATCGGAGGGGAATGTGAGACTTTGATGGAGTGCCGGCTTCTTGGCAAGGGCCTGGAGGCAGCTGGGGAACAAGAGGGGCCTGGGAGAGGGTGGGTGGCGAGACAATGAAGAGTAACTCTGAGGGACAGGCTGCTCAAGGGGAACACAGCGCTCTGGGATGTCAAGGAAGTGACATGGTCACGGAGGTAGTAACATGGACACCGAGACTGGGACGCTGGGTAGGAGTCGCCTAAATGGAGAGAACAGGGCAGAGAGGAGCCCTGTGAGGCCTGGGCTTGGTCAGGGCACGGGCGAGGGGACCTGGGGAGTGGGAGGAGGCTGGTGTTGCTGGAGTGTAGGAAGCGGGGACCAATGGGAGCACGTGACACCCTGGGGGCACGCTGAGAACTCTGAACTTCATCTTATGAGATATGGGAAGTCTTCGTAGGCTTTTTGTTTGTTTGTTTGTTTGAGCTGGGTTCTCACTCTATTGCCCAGGCTGGAGTACAGTGGCACAATCACGGCCCACTGCAGCTTTGACCTCCTGGGCTCAGGTAACACTTCCACCTCAGCCTCCCGAGGAGCTGGGACTGCAGACACATGCCACCGCACATGGCTAATTTTCTGATTTTTTTGTAGAGACAAAGTCTGTGTCTATGTTGCTCAGGCTGGTCTCGAACTCCTGGGCTCAAGCAATCCTTCTGCTTCGGCCTCCCAAAGTGCTGGGATTACAGGCCTGAGCCACCGTGCCTAGCCCATAGCCTCCCATTAGCCTCAACCTGGAGATTCACCCTGTCAGCAAAATTGGGCTAGTCGGGACATCACACGAGGAGATTTGCCTTTTAGAAAGACCTTGAGCCCTGAGAGATAGCCCACATCCAAAGGCACCACGGGGTGCATAGTGTGAGAGGATTTCGGGAAGGGAACAACAGGGGTCCTTAGAGAATGGCACATCTTCATTTGTTAGATGGGAAAACTAAGGACAAGAGAGGGCGAGTGGCTTACCCAATGTCACTCAGCAACTCAGAGACAGAGCCAGGTCTGGTTTTTAAGTCTCCAGGCTCAATCCTTTCTGTACTCACAATCCACACCCTCCCTCCCACGCCCCTCACCAACGTGGCTCCCTCACTAGCCTGTGTTAAAGTCTTTCAACCCCAGAAGGACTGATAGGTCCTGACGGGCAGGAGCATGTCTTATGTCTTAGACACTAGATACGTCTGTGCAGAATAGAAGATTTTAAGTGCATAGCCTTTTATGGAACCGTGGATCTGTTTGCTTTCCCTCTGTTCTTCCTTCCTCCTCTTCCTCGACATTATCTTGAGGCCTGCAGAACTTGACTCCCTAGCCTGGCCATACCTGCAGGCCTGCTCAAGATATTGGGAAGGGTGCGGCCACAGGGCCTGATTCTAGTAGAGGCTGCTTGAAGCCTGCTTCCCCCACCCCTGCTGTGGAGTCTGGAAATCCCCAAGTCTTCTTCCTCAATGGACCCTGTTGAAGGATGATGTCACAGGCCCTTTGAAATGAGAGGAAAACTCCTGCTAGGCTGGAAATGAAGTGATTTAAAGGCAAATGGCAGAGCTTCTGAACCAAGAGGGCAGGGCACAGGATTCACCATCCAAACACACCGAGCTGACAGTCTGCTGGGCCTCCTGGATGAAGGCACTGTGGAATTTGCTGGAGGCAGGCCCAGGATGGGGCCTCTTCTGAAATTCAGAAATGACCTACAGGATAGGACACAATGTTCATTATCTGGGGAATGGGCCATCTGAGACCCAATCACCTCCACTATGCAATACGTCCATGTAATGGATACGCATGTGTACCCCCTGAATCTAAAATTAAAAAAAAAAAGGATGGAGGTAAGCGTTTGGGCCTGGCTCTCATTCCCCAAACCCACATCAATCACAGCTAGAATGAGGGACAGATTTCTAGGTCCTATCCCTGTATGAACCTGTGCTCTTATGGAATGAGGGAACGATAGATGTGAAATTAACACTCACGGAACACCTGTGATGTGCCAAGCTCTGTGAGCCAGGGAGGAGACCACCTTGGAGCATGGAGGGGGGATTCTTCCCTTGAAGAGAATAGGTGTTCCCACAGTCAGTTGGTTCCAGAAGGGACCAGAAATGCGCTGAGCCTCAGGACTCTGGAGTGGCACTGACCTGCAGTGTGGAGAAGCCTTGAGCGATCTGGGGGTGGATGAGTGCCCTTGGCCATGCCCTTGAAGAGAAGCCTTGCCTCTACTGTTTACTAGGTGGAAGCAGCAGGTTTGGTGACAATCAGCACTCGGGTAGAATACTTGGGGGCCGGACTCAGGGGACGTGTCTGAGCAGTTGTCACTCTTCTGAAAGGTGTGAACAGCCAAGACTGACCCCTGGATTACCACAAGCCCTTCGCCTTCCTCACTGGGTCTCAGAGACAGCCAGCAGTGGTGACAACGGTGTCAGCAGAGCAAAGACTTCATGCTGGGCATTAACATGTGAGTCAATACCCTGGGAAGCCTCCCAGAAACTATAGGGGGGACATTGTGACAAGGGCTGATGTCCAGTAAGTAGACAATGGCTGTAACCATTGGCTTGAAAAGGAAGTATAATTCTATTTAAATTGAGTTCAGGGACATAGAGTTTATGTTACCTCACTCCCTTTACAATGCCCTCTGAGGAAAATAGCTAATTATTATCACCACTTCACAGATGAAGAAACTCATTCAGAGAAGCTTTGTTAGTGATTTCTAGTTTTTGGGTTTCATAATTAAATTTAAAAACTGGGGCGTATACATGGATTACTAACTTTTATTTAATTTTCTAGATGTGGAAATTAAAAAAAAAAGAAAAAAATATTTTAATGCCAAAAATGTGGCAGAAAATTTAATCAGAATGAAGATCAGTTTTTTAAACATAATGAAGTTAGATTGTTAAGGGTCCAATTGAATATCCTGATTTTCTCACTTCTCTGGGACTGGTGAAATGTGGCCTTGCCCTGGTGCTGGTTTGTGGAGTCAAGGTTGGGACTCCAGGGGGCCCAAACAACTTGCTCACAACGCTGTTGCCCAGCCAGGAAGGGGTGGAGCCCACTCCCCCTGACTCAAAGCCCCACCTTCCGGATGCTGGGCCCACCTCTGCTCCACCTAGGCTGGTGTGGAGACCACAGTCCACCCAAGTCCTCTCCAAGGTGCTCAAGGGAGCAGTCAGGCCTTGCCTGACACTTTTCCCTCAGGCCTCTTGGAGGGGCTGAGCGATCTGGCTGGGCGATCTGCCAGGAACTCCAGCACTAGGACTTGGCTGAGCTCAGTACAGTGTGTTTCTCTCCATACCAAGTTATGACCCATAAAAGTTTAGCCCTTGCTAGGACACGAGCAGCTACTGAGGAAGGTGACCCAACACAGCCTTTCTTCTTTTAGGAGACGTATCGCTGACCCTGCCTTTCCAGGCTGCAGCTGCGAGCCCTTCTGCGAGACAGCTTACAGGAAACAAAAATCTGACCTCTGTCCCTGGCCTTCCCAATTTAAAAGGTTTACCAGGGCCCAGAACAAGGCCACTGATAGTTTTCCAAACTCCGGGGCACTCTTCCTCCCTCAGAGAATCACAAAATATCAACACTACCAGGAACTTTAAAGATCTTTTAATGCAACACTCCATTATATGTATATGTATATAATTATATATATATATATATATATTAGTATGAAGCAAAGCAGCCCCCAAACCCAGGTCTTCTGACTCCTGGTCAAAGGCAGGGTAGCATAGTTGACAATCCACGGATTAACTTAGGTTTGCAGCCAGTCCTTCCTCATTCTAGCTTACATCCTTGGGAAAACCATCAGTTCTATAAACCTCAGTGTCTTCATCTGAAAAATGGGCAAAATAAATATCAGCCTCCTAGGGTCCTTGCAGGGATTCATCAGGGCATGTACACAGGTGAACACAACAACAAAAAACAGCAATTGGTGGGCCCCTTGTAGTACAGGCTTCTTCCGCTAGGTAAGTGTTCTAGGGACCCACCAACATGAGTGTACCAAGTAGTGTTGTTGTGAGAGGCTGCGTTTGGCTTCAGTGAATTTTTTTTTTTTTTTTTAGATTCTTTCAATGGATTCCATGTTAGGTAATTTACGAGTATACCTGCCTACACTGTGCTGAGTATTCAGCAGTTTTTGACCAAAATCGGCATGACCCCCATACCCCACCCTCCCTATTTACCTAATCTCGCCTCAAGCAACATTTTTCTGTTTCTCTGGATGAAAAAAAGTCCTTAAAGGGAAACGTTTTGCCAGTGTGGAAGAGGTGAAACAAAAAATGGCAGAAGCACTAAAAGGCATCAAAATGGACAAGTTCAAAAAACTTTTGAGCGCGGAAAAAGTGTCTCACAAGGTGTATTGCATCAAACAAAGAGTACTTTGAAGGTGCCTGAAGTTTAAACATGTAAGAATAAACATACAACTTTTTATGAACAAATTCTGGTTTTTTGGGGCCCCCCTTGTATTTAAAGCACTTCACAATGTGCTTGGCATACTGTCCACTCACTGCTCACATTTCCTTTCTGGGCAGTTTGCCCGCTTCTTGAAGCCTCAGTGTCCTCATCTGTTAACCAGGGATAATAATTGATTGTTTGAGATCACGCAGGTATGTAATAGGTTTAGACCAGTACTCAGCACACAGCAATCACATGGATGCAATCACTACTGGCATGTGTCATCCTCAGCCCCCTTCTTCCTCTCTCCCTTTCCTCTCCCTCCAGATTCCTACTCCCCAGTCTAGATGAGAGAACAGAGCAAGGTGGAGGGTGACCCCTGGGATGAGTATGTCATATGTAGGTGAGGGACTTTCTGATGGAGCGAGGCTAGGTTCTGTGCCCGAGGCTCTGGTGGTGGTCGGATTGCAAGGTCAAGTCCACTCCATGGTTTACCCCTCCCTGAGCTGCCTGGTCAGGGTCATGTGGCTAACACAGACTATCTCAATAATCTGGACCTCTCTCTGTTCCCTCCCAGGCACATTCCTCAGGGGGAGGTATCCTTTGCAAAGCTACCATGTAGCCCTCTGAGGCTATCAGCCACCTGACATGTTCCACCCCAGAGGAATTCTACTCTGAAGTGCCCACCTGTCCCAACAGATTCCCACAGTGGCTTCCTGGCCGCCTGGTTGGAGGCCATGTGCACTAGGCATTGCTGAGAGGTTCTGGATGCCGTAGACATGTCTGGTACAAAGAAAATTCCTACACCTCAAACCTTGACTTCCCAGAGGCTGGCCAGATCCTCATAGAGCTGCAGCCCATTGGCACAGAAGACCAAGGCTTTTCCCTAGTTTCGTATCTGTGGCTAGATCCCATCAGACTGGTCACCTGTTTAGGAGGGTCTAGGCAGACCAGTGGGCCATTTATGCCAGATGATCAAGTCGGCAAGCTTCAAAAGATAAAGCCAACTTGATCCCAACTCAGCCAGCCGTTCTACACAGAGTGATACAACTACTCCCAAATTGCAGAGAGACCAGGGTTCACATGCTGGCTCTACCACTGACCGTCTCTGAGTATTTCCTCATCATTCACATCCTCAACTTCCCTGTGTAAAATGGAGACAAACCCATCTTTTATAACTGCTGTGAAAATTAAACTGAAAACTGATGAGAGCCAGTGTCTGGGACATTGTCATTATTTGATAATGACCCAGTTAGGACAAAGCATGTGAAGAGGGACTGTCGGATCAGAGATGTCCCCTAAGAGGATCTCACTGCTGTCTGTGAAATTGTCCCCTGAAGCTAGATCATTTGAGTTCACCCCCTGGCTCTGGCTCTCATTAGTAAGTTAGTTAACTGTGAGCTTCTATGCCTCAGTTTCTTTCACTATCTGTAAGTGAGAATAATGATAATACCTACCCCAAAGGGCCTTGTGATGATTAAATTAATTACTTCGTGTAAAATGCTTAGAACAGCATTGGGTACAAAGCGCTGTGTAAATTCTGGCTATTCAGAACAGAATGAAGAGATTTATCAACCATCTGAAATAGTTCCTAAAGGGTGGGCTTTGGGAAGCCTATGATTGTGCTGCCTTTCTGAAATGCCGGATGGGCAGGAGGCATGAGACCCCCTACCTTTCCCTCACTTGAGCACCTTCCTGAGCAGAGGAGCCATGTTTTACAAAAACTGTCATGCTGTGAATGCCTGCCCATGCCAGTTCCCTTACAGGCGTTACCTCCCATTCTCATAACAATCCTCTGAAATGGGCACTGGTATTCCCATTTTACAGATAAGGAAACTAAGCTTCAGAGAGGTGAAGTTACTTGCCCAGAGAAGCACAGTAGGTAGAGACAGAGGCAGGAGGCAAACACAGGTCTGCCTGGCTCCATAGTCACGGCTGTCTTGCGTCTCTAAGCAGAATGGGGTGCCATGTCCCTCCTGTGGGTGCGGGTGAGGGACGTGCCCGACTGTTGATTAGCTCTCATTCAGCCCCATTGGCCTGGCAGGGGCAGTTGATATTCAAAAACTGGAGGGCAGGGGGAAAAGAAGCTAAAAAACGATAAGCAGTGATTCAGACTGAGTCTTGACTCGGGCGGTTACGGGAAGCTGGCGGGGGGCGACAGCCTTAGTCACTTAGGAATGGCCGAGCCCCTGACTCATGGGCAGCAGGTCATGCTGCTCAGGACAGAAGCCAGCACTGCGTTCACTGCCAAAAAGGCCGGAAAAAGCTCTGCGGAGCAGGGTGGAGGCTGACCGGGGCTGAGTCATCTTTCATCAGTGGGGATACCAGGCGGTCCTAGGCCCTGGCGGTCCTAGGCCCTGGAATGAGACCCAACTCCAAGTTGGATGCTCCTGCCCCTTTCAGAAAGCTCTGCTTTTCCAACCTGATTTCTCTCTATTCTCATTCAAAAACTCCACCCTCCAGCCAATTGGGATTATGTCCAGGATGCCAGATCTTGTCCCTTGTTCCCAGAGCCTCAGGGCCTCCACCCTTCTGGCTGTTCTGGGTCCGATATTTAGGGCTCCCCCCCACCTTCCTCTGCCTTCAGCACAAAATTCAGTCCCTTGTTCCTTAAGTATTTACAGAGCACATACAATGTGCTGAGTTCCATGTCAGATGCTGGAAATCCAAAGATGGATTAGATACAGTCACCGCCTTCGGGAAGCTCATATCCAGTGTCCGTTTCAGTAGGTAACCAGGTGTACACAGGTAACCACAAGAACCCCCACGAGAGAAGGGCTCTGACAGGAGCATGGAGAACTTCCGGGAACCCCACCCCACTCTCAGAACCAGGGTAGGCTCCCTGAAGGAGGTGACATTTGAGTTGAGTCTTGAAGAATAGGAATTTGTTAAGAGATGGTGGGGATGGACTGAGGAAAAATATAGATTAATCACTTCCTCTTCTAAACTTTCAGAGACAGGAACAAAAGCTTAGGCAGGTAATATAAGTTTACTGTACAAAAAAAAAAAAGAGGAGGGAAATGAAGAAAAAAAAGGGGGCAAAATAATAACCCCCCCAAATCCTGTTAAAATTTTGGAGTGATTCCTTCCAGCCCTTCCTCTGTATATTTCTGTGTTTAGACATGCACATTATATAAACTCAGAACATATTAATCTGATTTGTAACCTGATTTTTACATTTTACAACATATTATGGAATCTTTCCACATTGATAAATATCAGTCAACATAATACAGAGGTCACAACTGACCTGGTCTGAGAGACGTCTGCTTGGCTCATGGAGATGCTGGAAAATTCTGAATGTGAGCACCGAGCACTGGGGCATGTGTGCATCAGTTCTCCACAGGCCTCACCTCTCCTTGTTGTCCTATACAAACAAGATCTGCTTCTCTTTCACATCACCTGCCTGGCTGGCCCAGGTGTCAGCATTCTGAGCCCCGACCCTCAACGTCTGATGGTGACGTGGTGTTCTGCAACATGATGCTCCTTGATTTACCTGGCATTTCACCTGTGCTTCTCTTTAGACGCTGCCCCCTTCTACCCCAGATAGCGATGACTCAGTTTCTGTGGGCTTCTCTGACTCAGGCCCTATATCTGGTGTCTCTCCTCCTCTCTCCTTCTGTCACAGCCTAGCCCAGCTCCTTGTGACTCACACATACTGGGTGGTCACTGAACAGCTGATGGAAAGACAAAGAAGGAAAGTGACTGGGTCAGGGCTTGACCCTCTGAACGCAGGTGAGACACCCTTTCATCCAGATCCTGCAGCGAGGTGAAGGGCGCGGGTTCTTATGTAAGCCTGTCCGGGTTCCTGTCTGAGTCCCAACACTAACTAGGCTTGGCAAGTTACTTAACCTTTCCGTGCTTCAATTTCTTGTGCACGAAACAGGAATACAATTCGTAACTATCTCACCAGGTTGTCGGGAAAGGTCAATCCTTCGTTTAAAACTCTTAGAACAGAACCTGGCACACAATCACAGACGCTAGCAACTGGTTTTCTCCTTATTATCTTGAGGGTCTCCCGAGGTGTGACACTGACCTCCCCTCTGAAGGAGGCCTTCTTCTTGGCCAGCCACCCCTACTCTGGGGCACAGCCCCTCCCTGTGGAGAGGGGTCTCTGGCCAGTCCTCAGCCTGACAGTGGGGATGGATTCTTCTTCTCCTCAAAGGAGGATACTGGGATTACAGCCAGCTGCTCAGGGCTTTTGGAAGAACCTCAGGGGGGTTAGACTAGGGGTTGCAAACTTTCTATAAAAGGCCAGATAGTAAATAGTTTAGACTTTGTGGACCACATGGGCTATGTTGCAGCTACTCAGACCTGCCCTTGTAGCATGAAGGCAGCCATAGATGATACAGAAATAAATGGTCACAGTGGTATTCCAACAAAACTTTATTTAGAAAAAAGTGCACAGCAGATTTGGCTGTGGGTCATAGTTTGCTGGCCCCTGGGTGGACCAATCACAGACTCATGCAATCAGGACCTGTGGTCTTTTCCTCTGCTCTGCTACCCTGAGAAGCTCCTATCCTGCCCTGAACCTCAGTTTTATCATCAATCAATTGGGATTAATCAATTGAGATTGGTTCTAATAATAATTTTTAAGAGTCATCCTTTCTCCAAAATACATTCATTCTGTGGTTGACAAGCTGTGTGACATTGGGCAAGGTCTGTCCCTCTCTGGACCTCAGTCTCGTCTGTGAAATGAAGGGAGTTCATTGATTATTGAGTCCTGACCTAGGAGGAGTCCTTGGGTTGGGGAGGTACCCTTTCCCACCTTACTGGCCTTCTCTCACTTCCTGGGACCCCTTTAAGCTGTCACCCTTGGCTTGGCCAATATCCAACCACACTCTGTGATGCAGTCAAGCTGCTCTTGCCCAAATGGCTTGCCTGGAAATCACTCACAGCCAGACTACAGCAGTTCAGGTTTGATTATGCCAGGTGCATGGGGGACTCTCTCTTCAGAGTGCCAGGTGGCTGGGCCGGCTGGGGTAAGTGTCACCGTGGTTTGGACCAGCCTGCAGCGTGCCTCAACAGCTGTTATGGACAAGGAGTTCTACGCTCCATGAGACCCACTTGGCAGTTTCTTTGTGGCTGGCAGCCTTGACTCTGCCCTCAAGAGCCACTGCCTTCTCTCCTGGTGTGATTAATGCACACACAAACCAACATACGTGCACACAGTCACATGGCACCTTGTGGCCTTCACATCCTAGGAAGTGTCTGGAAGATCTGAGGCGAGTCAGGAAGCTCTCCAGACCCAACCAAATGCTGCTTTTATCCCCATAAAAAAGGGGACCATCTGCTCTGGCCCGGCCCACAGTGAGGCAATGGGAAACCACAGCCTCCTCATAGCCTGACCCGGGCCTTGGCAGCCTGGTTCTCTGGGAGCCAAGGTGCCAACAGCCCTGATGCCACCAGCAGCATGGGTTATTCTGCCCAGCAGATCCCTCCACCTCAGAGAGTGCGTGACACCCGTGAATGTCTTCCCTAGGGTACCGGGATAACAAAGGCTGTGTCCCAGCACTATTGTACAGCTGGGGACGGCCGGAAGCCGAGCTGCAGGAAGCTGGTTGCTATGGTTTCCTTGAGTGTAATGCCATAGAAATTGCTTTCTAAAACAAATTTTTTTAAAACGATTTCTGATTTTTTTTTCCAGGGAGATGTAAGGAGGGAAATGTTTACTTTGATATTTACTTAAGCCAGGCATTGTGCTGGCTTGTAAATCCTCACAGCAAACTGCTAGGCTGGGTAGTATTACCTTCATTTGCAAGTGAGAATATGGAAGCACAGAGAAACTAGGACACTTGCTCATAGACACACAGCTGAGGTGGGGTAGCCGGGCTTGAACTCAAGATCATCATACTCCAGTGACTCTTCCCTTTTCTTCTTTTTTTCAGGGTTAGAGTTAATGTTAGGGTTAAGGTTGGGGTTAGTGTTAGGGTTAGGGCTTGGTTTCGGTTTTAGTTCAGAGATTGGGGTTAGGATTAGTGTCAGTCTTAAGTTAAGGTTAGGGTTAGGGTTCGGGTTAGAATTGGGGCACGAGCTAAGTTTAGGGCCAGGACTAGGGTGTGGTTATTGTTAGAGTTAGGGTTAGAGTTAGGGTTAGGGTCAAGTTTAGTGTTAGGGCCTGGCTAGGGTGAGGGATAGAGTTAGGGCTAAGGCCTGGTTTTCGGTAGGGTTATCATTAGAGTTAGGGATTGGGCTAGAGTGAGGTAAGGGTTAACATTTAGTTAGGGTTAGAGTTAGGGTGGGCCTTCCTTGCTAATACATGCCCTGGGTGGTTAGGGTTAGGATTAGGGTTGGGATTCGAGTTAGAGTTAGTAATCGGGCTAGGGTTAGTTTAGGGTTAAGAACCTGTTTTTATATATACCCTGGTAGCCAGCAGATTCTGCAACCCTGAGTGTTCTGTGGATTAGTCTGGCCTCAGCAAGGGGTGGGATAGGTGTCCTGAGGCCTGGGCAGGATCTACATGGGAGGAGCCACACAGTGGAGGAACAAGTACTGTGTGGGCTTCCAGTGTGCTAGATTGAGGCTCTCGGGATGGGGAGAAGGGTCACAGGATTCAGCATCAAAGAGCCTGAAAGGGACCTCGCCTTTCCTACCCTCTATCAGAGCCTCAGTTTCCATATCTGTAAGTAGGTGTAATAGTCATAACTGCACATAGGGTTGTTTAAGGATTAAGTGAAATAATACCTGTCAAACACATGGTTCAGAGTAAGCACTCAGAAAATGTTAGCCCTCTTGCTATCATTATCATTGTTAATGACACTACTGTGAAAACTTGCTGATGAATTATGAATTGCTGTGCAAATATCAATTAATTTAAGGGAGATTTGGGCAACTTTGGGACTAACCCAATGGAGGGTGTAGAGCTAGTTTGTTTTTGTTTTTGTTTTGTTTGAGTCAGGGTCTTACTTTGTCACCCAGGCTAGAGTACAGTGGCATAATCACAGCTCATCGCAGTCTCCAGTTCTTGGGGTTAGGCAATCCTTCATTCTCAGTCTCCTGAGTAGCTGGGACTACAGGCATGTGTCACCACACCCAGCTAATTTTTTAATTTTTTTATAGACAGGTTCTATGTTGCCCAGGCTGCTCTTGAACTCCTAGGCTCCAACAATCCTCTCCCTTTGGCCTCCCAAATTGCTAGGATTACAGGTGTGAGCTACCACGCCCAATGGCATAAAAGGAGGACACCTGGGCCCCAGGAACAGCCACGTGGGTGGCACAATCCACAGCTCACAACACTGCAGAGGGCAGCCCTGATTTCCTGGGCAGATGGGAGGAAACTTCCTACCCTGCATCCCTCAGTCGGGGATGCATGCATTCATTCCTCGGGTATTTCTTGAACACCTACTATGTGCCGTGTTCTGTGCCAGGGAGTGTGATGTGGTCCCTGCTCTCCAGGGGATTACAGACTGTGAAGGAGACAGAAAAGACACACACACACGCTGACTGATTATGACATACACACACGCTGACTGATTATGACAGGGTGATGCTTCATGGAACAGGGCACCTGCAGTGGGTGTCCAGGGGCTGGGGCATTCCCTACAGGGAGCGTATGCATCTGTGCATGTGTCATGGTGGGCAGTGAAGCCTTCTCTGAGAAGCAGCACTTAAATTGAGCTTTAAAAAATAGCTAGGTGTTTATTGACCGGGTGCAGTGGCTCATGCCTGTAATCCCAGCACTTTGGGAGGCCAATGTGAGAGAACTGCTTGAGCCCAGGAGTTCCAAAACTATGTTGCTTGGGCAACATAGTAAGACCTCATCTCTACAAAAAATAAAAATAAATTAGCCAGGCCTGGTGGTGCACACCCGTAGTCCCAGCTACTCAGGAGGGTGTGGTGGGAAGGATCACTCCAGCCCAGGAGTGGAGGCTGTGGTGGAGGCTGCCGTGAGCCATGATCACACCACTGCACTCCAGCCTAGGCGACAGAGTGAGACTCCAACATGAAAATATCAATAAATAACCAGGTTTATCAAGTGAAAAGTCAGGGAGGGCAGACTGGGAGGAAGAAACAACATGGCGCCAGTTTTGAAACGTGTGATGCAAGTGTCTGTCTCTGATGCAGAGCTGGGGAGAGCTCGAGGGGTGGGTTGGGGCAGAGGGGTCCAGGGCGTCTTTTACCTGGCTAAGCGTCCTGGAGGCTCCTCTCTGCTGAGGAAGGGGAGTGAGTCGCTGTGTGCAGGAAGGATGTAACCAGGAGGTCTTGGAGGATCTCTGGGGTACGGCTAGAAGCTCCCACTGTCTGCTAGGCACCCCCGCCTCAAGCCCTTGGTGTGGATTCCCTGCTTTAATCCTCACCTAAAACTCTGCAAGCTGGTCCAGATTGTCCCATATTTTGCAGATGAGGAAACCGAGGCCATGCAAAATTCGATGCTAGATTTGAACGCGGGCAGGTGGTTCTTTCCCTTGCTGGTAGCTGCTGCATCTTCCTGTGGACACACATTTCAGAGGCTGAGCAGGAGGCCAGGAAAGCAGCTGTGATGTCCAAGGGAGGGCAGGAGCCTTATGTTCCAGGCAGAGAAGTGAAGAAGTGCCCAGGACGCCTGAAAGCCTGCTCTCTGGGTGACCTCCCTTGCAGAAACTTCCCGCTGTCGCCACATGGTCACTGAGATTCCTTTCTGGGCTTGCCCACTCCCCTTTTGTTTGTAGGAGGAAGGCCTGGCCCAGGACCACACCTGAGAACAGACTGCTCACTGCAGAGCTGGGAGAAGAAAGCAGAGAAAACTGCCCTCCCTCTCCGGGGGGGATTCCAGACTCTGGGGTTGCTTTCTCGTAACCTTCCATTGACAGCAACTGCTAGTTGGGAGGTACAGTTATTCCACCTGCTGAGGGTGTCCCTCGGGCCCAAAGGCAGGCTCTCAGGGGGACTTGCATGCCCCTCTGAGAGCTCATCCTCAAGTCCCTCCTGTGCAAAGTGCCCCCTGGAGTTGAAATGTAGACGATATCAGGGTATAGCCATGGTCTCGGGAGGCTTCCAGGTAGCTCAGGGAGGAAGCAGTTTCAAGAGTCCCTGATGCAGGGTGACAGAGAAGGTGAGTTGAGGCCAGCCAGAGACAGGGAACAGCCTGATGTTTAGCCAAGAGCTCCCTCCACATCCCAGGGCCAGAGAGGCACTTGGCTGCGCTGCCCAGGCCTGACGGCAGCCGGAGCTGCCTTCCAAGTGCCCCTGAGTTCTGCTACTTAATTAGCTCCATGGCCATAAAAGGCTGGTTCTGCTCAGAGGAGGCGCCTGGCCCCAAGGAGCAGCAAACTGAAGTGTCATAAAAACACAGTCCCGAGAAAGGGACAGGGAAAGGGCAGGATGGTAGACTCAAGCCTTCCTGGGTCTGTTTCCAATAGTCGTTGCCCACCCTGGCCTGAAAGGATGCCGGGACCCAGCCCCCGAGCCCTGGTGGCCCACATTCCTGCCATGCACAGGTTTAACCCATCAAGGAAGGAAGAAAATAGGCCCCGGCGGAGAAAGATGCAAGCCAAGGACTTTGGTGCATGTGTTGTTTAAACCAAACCAGAAGACAATGCACACACATCTCCAAACCTCCATGTGAAACCATTTCAGACTCCTGTAAATTCAACTCATGTGTCACTTAATGTCTTCTCCCCCGGGGAACACCCCGAGTGAGAAAAATTATTATAGAATACAGGAATACAAGGAAACCTGTTATCAGAGACATTGGGTTCGTGGGTTGGTGAGGGGAGAGGTCTGGAATCAAATTCTTCTGGGTTTGAATTTTGACTTGGGCACTTATAAGCTGTGTGAACTTACAGAAATCATTCCACCTCTCTGATCTTCATTGGTTTTCTTGTTTGTCAAATGAGGATAATAATAGGATCTATTTCTGAGGGTTGGTAGAAGAATTAACATCCTGTGCATAAGGACCCAGCACAGTGCCTGATATATAGTAGATGTTCAATAAATGCAGACATATCGGAATCTATTTACAAAACACAACGTAACCTCTCTAACTTTCTGAGTCTGCAAGTGGAGATAGTAATATGTATCTTCTTAAGACTGCTGTGTAGAAATTCCTTCCATGATAACGATACTCATCACATACTCAGTATTAGTCCTTCTCTCCTCTTTCCTTCCCTTGTCTAGGCCACTCTGAAGTTCAGATCCAAGTTCAATGTTTAATCCAGCTCTCAGGCTATGGCTGTTTCTTTCTCCCTCTGTTCTGTCAGCCATGTTGTAAATATGTAGCTTGCTGCGGCCTGTCTCCCATTCCTTTTGAAGAAAGGCCAGGAGCAAACAAACACTCACTCACAATTTTAAATTCTGTCCCACAGGGACTCTCCTGTCCCTCTGTCTGTCTCCCTGAGACCTAAATCCTCTGACTTGGGAGGTGCCACAAGCTGCCAGCTAGGAGCTGCCTGGCCCCGGACCCCTGACTCCCAGTGTTTCTGACGCAGAGGACACTCTGTCCACCATGGGGCCGCCCTGAGCCTCAGCTTAGGCTCCTTCCTGCCCTCCCTCTGCCAGTGGGTCTGTGCCAACTGCCCTCAGCACATCCCTCCTGCCCCTCAGCCCTTAGGCCAAGCCAATGGGAGGGAAGACTCCTTGGTCGCCACTTAGCAGGGGCTCATTGACACTTGGAGACAGCCCTGAGAGGCAGGGCCTGTCATTATGTCCACTTTATGGGTGGACGATTAACACTTGGAGAGGTGGAATAACTTGTTCCACCAAGGTCAGTCAGTGACAGAGCCAAGAACAGAACCCAGGTGGAGGACAGATGAGCCAGGGTGCCACTTAGACCAGTATCGATACCCAAGCAGGCCTACCTCGCGGCGAAAGGTCAAATGCAGATTCAAGCTCTGGTGACTTTATGAGAATCAAACACAGGGAGCACAATTGAACCGCCACACAAATCCCAAACAGCTCTTGAGCACCGACTCAGGAGCTGGTGTTGGGCTGGGGATGATCAAGAGGCTGTGCATGGCACCCTACTCATATGGGGCACCCGCTGTGTACCAGAAGCCGTGCTTAGTAGCTTCATGCAGTGCTCCCAGGGCATGCGGCCCGCATGCCCTCCCTGGCTAGCTGCTCCCTCAGCCTGGGCCTCATTCCTCCTCTTTCCAGCACATCCCTTGATGTTCAGCCTCGAGGAAGGCCGCGTTCCCACAGTGCCCTGGGGCACCTGTCGCTATTAGAATGGCCTGTCTGTGAATGTGTCTCCTTTTAGACAGGGCACTCTCTGCTGACGTGGTCATGCTTCTACATCTTCTTATGACCCACAGGTAAAATTCCTTACCTAAGCCAGGAAATGGCAATCTAAGGCTTGTGGGTCAGGCCCAGCCTCTGGCCTGTTTCTGTACAGCCTCTGAGCTAAGAATGATTTTTTCTTGATTGATTGATTGATTGAGCTGAAATCTGTCACCCAGGCTGGAATGCAGTGGCACAATCATGGCTCACTGCAGCCTTGACCTCCTGGGCTCAGGCAATCCTTCCACTTCAGTCTCCCGACTAGCTGGGACTACATGTGCGCACCACCATGCCCAGGTATTCTTTTTTTTAAATTTTGTAGAGATGAGGTCTCACCACGTTGCCTAGGCTGGTCTTGAACTTCCAGGTTTGAGCAATCCTCCCTCCTCGGCCTCCCAAAGTACTAGGATTACAGGCATGAGCCACCACGCCTGGTCAATTTTTAAAGGGCTATCCACAAATAAGACACAAACAAGAATATATGGCAGAGACAGCATGTGGGCCCTGCAAAGCCTGTCCTATTTACTCTCTGGTCCTTGATGGGAAAAAATAGCCAACCCCTTCACTAAGATGCTGAAACTCAGTCTTGGTGAGGGGATGGGGCAGGTAGGGCAGAGGCGCGAAGGGGACTTGTGGCACTCAGGCCGATGTCGAGGGGCTTGTCTGGCTGCAAGAGAAAGACAGGGTCAGGAGGAGCAGGGGAAGGAGCAAATTCTGCCAGCTGGCAGGGCACAGGGGGCAGTCAGAGACAGTCCACAGAGGAAGTGGAGTTCAGTGGGGAAGGAGGGTTTCCAAGTCACCATCAATGGGAGGCATTCCCAGCTGAGGGAAAGGGCATGAAAATGAAATGAAGTAGGAGGCTCTGTGTAAGTTAGATGATTCCTGAGAAATTGCGCCACAAATTCTGGAGGGAGTATGTGTTGGGGTTGTTATGTGGAGTGAGGTTTTAAAGCGCCAAAGGGCTGTTGGTGGGACAAAAACAAGAGCAAACAGTCCCAAACAAGGCAGATCATGGAATGAGCTCAGAGATGCACTGAGTGACCGCCACCCCCTCTTATCATAGGCCCCCAGACAGCTTCTAAATGCCTCTGGACCCAAGCTCCAGCTGCCTCTTCCCACTGGAGATGGAACCTGCTTGCCATCCTTAGACAAGATGGTGTCCCCAGACTCGTGGCTCCACAGGGGCTGTGGGGAGACGGCTGCCCTGGAGGATGTGAGGCTTCTCCCTCAGCTTCCCCAGACATTTCAAGGGGCCAGATGAACCAGATTACGGCTGCCAAGTGCTTAGGCCAGGCGCACTGGGGAAGACAGGGTGTCATTATTTCTCCACACAAAGTGCTCCACAGTTGTTAAGTCTTTATTAATAATTTCCTGTGGGCTCGGAGGTGCCCACAAGTCAGGCATCACCTAATTGGCTGCTCCTGCCTCCTCTGTGGTCTCGGCAGCTGCTTCAAAGGCTGGGCCTTCCCTTGGATGCGGAGGGACCAGGCAATTAGCACCTGCCTCCTCCCTCCTCTGCCCAGTGAGTCAGACAGTTGCTTGGTCAGCAACCCCTTCTCCCGGCCTGGCCTCCGAGGACTCTAGACACCCTTAGGGCTCGGGTGGGGGGCCGCAGCCTTCTCCTTGGAATGAGACAGAAGAGCACGCTCCGCCCCCTCTCCATGGGGCTCCTTGAGCCCTGGAAGGTGTGAGGAGCCTCTGTTGGGCCCACACTGTGTGGGTGCAGTGGGAGACCCTGGGGAGGCAGTTGGGGGCGGGGACTGGCCCCTTTGTCACGGAGCCTCTAGGGCATCCAGCAAGGTTGTGACAGCCCAGGGAGGTGGGCGTTAGGCGAAGAGGCAAAGAGGCAGCAGAAACCTTGCCAGAGGACATGGCTCAAGTAGACATCATGGAACGGGAGACCACTGCGGGTAAACAGGGAAGGTCCAAGCAGCAGGACCGGTGTGTGCTAGCAGAGGCCACTCACAGGGTGTGTGACATATCGGAGGCACTGAGCTTCAGAGAGGCTGGTTTGGAGATCACCAGGAGGCCATGATGGGGGGAGGGGCCAGGGTCTGTGTGCTCGTGATTGCAGAGCTGGGACTTGGTGGCTAATTGAAAGTGCCAGTACTCTTTCCTGTGTGCAGGCTGTATGCAGGAGAGTGGTGTGATCAGATTAGCATTTGAGGAAAATTTGGAATCGGATGCCAAGAGGAATTCCATATCTTACCCACTGGCCCTCACCTAGGACAAAGGAGGAAAGCGTCCCATCCCACCCTGGGCCACCACACATGCAGGCGGGACCCACTCACAGGCACCTGGCCTTACAAGGGCATTGAATGACCTGGAATGCGCAGAGGAGGGGCAGCTGGACAGGGCAGGACCCCCTCACCAAGTTCAAACCACTCGGCCGTGGAGGAAGGAGACGGAGGCTGTGAACTGCACGACCCCGATGCTTGGCCCCCAGCAGGGTATCTATACAGTTGGCACTTGTACCGTGCACAGGCCTCAGTGCTTCACACTCCCCGACTCCTGTAATCATCCCCAGACTACGAGAGAGCTGCTAGTGTCATCCACATTTTACTAATGTTAAAATTGAGGCACAGAGGAAGTTACTTGTCCAAGTCCTCACAGCAGGTATGTGGTAGAGTGTTTTTGAATGAATAAGGAAAGAAAGGGAGGGAGGGAGGGAAGAAGAGAGGGAGGACAATGGTCATCAAGCCTTAGAAATAGGGACATACTCAATGAGATGAAATGGAGTCGATGGGAGACCAGGGAGTGACAGTGAAGGTAGGTGTCCGACATGTCTGGAGAGCCTACGGGGAGCGGGCACAGAAGCCCATCTTGCAGATGTCTGGTGCAACTAAATGATCTTTCACACAGAAAGGCCCAGTACAGCTTCTGGCACTAAGAAGTAGCTCAATAAATCACAGTGGCTGGTGCACCTGCTAGAACCACCAAAAAAAAGGTTCTCGTTTATACATTCTAAAGCATTTCTCTTCCTGTCTGCCTGTTCAGAGTCCCTCCTTCCTCTGTCCCCTCCCCTCCCAGGCCCCCCCCACTGAGCCAGTGGTGTCCTCTTGACCTGGGAGGAAAGGGGGAGGGGAGGTGTGAGGGCTGTGGGCCTGGGCTAGGACGTTTGGGAGGTTTTGGCTGAGACAGACTGTGGGGAACTTAGAAGGAGAAAGGCAGTGGACAAGAGTTCTAAAATCAAGACAACAAACACCTTGAGATGTGTGACTGTGGATTTCAAGTCCCTTTCCTGCTGTCTGAGAAGGACAAATAAAGGGCTTGAGTTCTGCTGAAATTCCTTCTGGCTTCCACACTGGGCTCTTTTAACTGTGACACTGTTCTGGACCTAAAGTCCACGGGCCACTGCTTCACAAGCTGTGTGCCTCAGCTAATCCCATTGCAAAGAAATCTGCAAAATAGATATCGATAGCTGCCCCATGAGCTCTCCAGTTCCTCAGACAACAGGCATGGACTTGCCTCATTCTATCAAGTCCGCATTCACTCACCCCACAAGCTCCTAACAAGCACCTGTTATGTTCTAGGACCTGTACTGAGCACGCAGATCCAGGATGGTTCCTCTTCTAACCCCCAAGCCCAAGCTCGCAGCCTCCTCATCTTCACGCTCACCCCCCACTTCTCAGTGTCCCCAAAGCCTGCCCACAGGTCCTGGCGGTGTGGACTGGTGTCCTCAGGCCTGAAGAAGTGGCCAGCCTTCCATCTGAGCCCATGGGCAGACTATTTGTTCACATGTCTGTCTTCTCTGCCTAACTCTGTGCATCTCAAGGTCAAGGATGTCTGGTTTCATTCTATCAGTCAGCAAATAAGAACGAGCATGTTTTGTGTAAGGCTCAGCTCCGAGGACCCAACAGGGGACAAGGAGGACACCTTCACTATGCCCACAGAGCTAGCGGCTTCTTAGGGGGGACTAGCAATGGGAACAAAGAGGGAAGGATGGAGACTAGGGCTGGGGGAGTTAAGGTAGAATGGGAGGGAGGCTGGGGAGAGCCTCCTGGAAGAAGTGACATTTAAATCAAATGGGAATTAGCTAGAATCAGCAGTTTTCAACACTGGCTATGTATAAAAATAACCTGGAGAATGAGAGAAATCCTGGTGTCAGAGCCTTCTCTCTAGAAATTATGATTCAGTTAGTCTGAGGTAAGGCATTTTCTCTAAAACTCCTCAAATGATTCTAACAGAAGAAGCCAGGTGGTGTCTCATCAAACCAGATGATGGTGAAGGTGGAGGTGGAGGTAGGAGCAAGAGGATGCAAGAGGAATGTTCCAGGGCCACAGACGCAAGAAACACAGGGTGCCATCTCAGCCGCCCCGCCAGTGCCCCCATCAGAGCCCCGTCTTGGCTCTCCAGGTTCTACAACCCGGCAGTACCTACAGAGGAAACATTCAGGGCTGGGGCCATCCACATGCAAGGCCCTCACCCCAGGTCTTGATGACCTCCGTGACTACCCTTGGTCCCCCTGGATGGCGGCAGTACCAAGCAATGGTTATTTTCGGCTGCACACAGGCTTCTGGAAGAGCACCTGCCAAGAACACCTGCCAGGCAGGGACGCAATGGCACCGGGAATGATTGGTTTCTGCAAAGGCTTCGTGTGGCCTTTCTACACCACCCCAGATACTGCCGGATGTGCATGCAGTCACCGTATGTGCTGGACTCCACCCCAGACCAACTGAATCGAAATCCCGGCGGGTGCAGCCAAGGGAAGAAACCACATCACTATTAGAAGCTGGTGGGTACAGTGGAAAGAACATGTGATTTCAAGGTTAGAGAGAACAAGATTCAAATTCTGACCCTGATACTTTGCTATTTGAACTTGCATAGATATTTAGCCTCTGGAAAGCTCAGTTTTGTTTTATTTGCAGAAGGGGATTTATCATACCTCACTTGTAAGCATGGGGGGGACAAACAACATGAAGGGTCCAATTACCTGGAGGGGGAGTGGCTTTGATGAGAGTGGGCTGGTGATTATGATGATCACTGTGCATTCTTTGAAATTATGATGTGATTCAAAATCCTAGAATGAAGTAATCTTCAATTATGGTGGTAATTGATCATGTCATATTCACTTCTTATACATACTTTGGTTGATTTAAAAAGTTATTTAGGGTCGGGTGTGGTGGCTCATGCTTATAATCCCAGCACTTTGGGAGGTCAAGGTGAGAGGATTGCCTGAGCCCATGAGTTCAAGACCAGCCTGGGCAACTTGGCGAGACCTCATTTCTACTATAAATCCAAAAAGTAGTTAGCTGGGCGTGGTGGCACGTGCCTGTAGTTCCAGCTACTTGGAAGGCTGAGATGGAAGGATTGCTGGAGCCCAGCAGGTCCAGGATGTGGTGGCCTTGAGCATGCCACTGCACTCCAGCCTGGGCAACAGAGTGAAAATCTGACTCAAAAAAAAATGTTATTTGTAAGAAGAGGCTAGTCACAGTGGCTTACACCTGTAATCCCAGCACTTTGGGAGGCCAAAGTTGGATGACTGCTTGAGCCCAGGAATTCAAGGCCAGCCTAGGCAATATAACTAGACCCCATCTCTATAAAAAAATTTTTTTTAAGTATCCCGGTGTGATGGTGTATGTTTGTAGTACCAGCTACTTAGGAGGCTGACATGAAAGGATCACCTGAGCCCAAGAGGTCAAGGCAGTGGTGAACTGTGATCATGCCACTGCATTCCAGCCTGGGCAAAAGTGAGACCCCAATTCAAAGAAAAAAAAAGAGTGATAAAAACACTGCCAAATGTTTCATTGTTAACTTGACCCAATCGTGCTTTTCTGCTCTTCCAAGAGAAAATGATAAATACTTTTGATGGTGAGACGTTTGAGATAAATTTGTTCTTAAATCATGCCTTAAAACCAATGGATAATAACAATAATGCTTGAGTGAGCATTGATCAACTCTTAGGACTTTTACATATATTGAGTTTAATACTAGTAACAACCCTGCCAGGTAAATATTAATATCCTCGTTTTACAGAAGAGCCAGTTCCTTAGAAAAAATAAGTCCAAGCCTCCTTCTGGGTTGAGCTTTCTGAGCGGAGCTGTCATGGGGAGGTGGAGTTGCTCGCAAGCCATCAGAAGCTGCAGCAGGGATGTCAGGCGACCGCCCCCTCAAGCATGCACCATCTGCCACCCAGGCTGCCTCAGAAGAAGCATCAGCTCCCCAGACCTGAGAGGAGCGCTGGGTCCAGGGAGCTGGGGGTGGAAGAGCTTGGCCAGTACCTTGCAGCCTAGAAAGCTTCAAGAGCCACAGGGTGGGAGCTGCTGTCCCCACGCTGCTGGCGTGCCTCTCGCCTCTCTGGTTTCAGGGGCGTTTCTGTTCTCCTGACTTGGCGCTGGTCTCCACTATGGCTCCCTCTCTGCCGGCTCTTAAGCTCAGTCTCTCAGGCCAGGGCTACCCCTCCCTCACCAACCCCCCACAGGAAGAGCAATAGAAATGATAAGCTCCTTGGCTTTTGAGTCTCTGTGATACCTAGGTCTGAATTCCAGTTCTGTTACTTACTCATCAACTGTGTGTTTTCAGCCAGTTACTTAATTTCTCTGAGCTGCAGGTGTTTCTCCGTGAAGTAGAGAGAGTTAAATCTCTCTCACACCCCTGCTCTGAGGATGTAATGTGAGAATGATATACGCATGTCTAGCACATGGCAAGCACACAGTAGGTGCCCATTTTCTCTCCTCCCTTGGGCAGGAGGAACTCAACATTCTCCAGCATGGCAAGGGCTCCTGGCATCTTGAAGTCATCAAGATGTGGCTCAAGGGTTAAACACAGGTGGCTGAGGCCTAAGAACTGGGTGGTGTCTGACTCTTAGTTTCTACCGAGATTCAGAGCTCTATAACTGCCCCTTTACAAGGCTTGTTGGAAGCGCCGACATGGCAGACTCAACTCCTCTTGTGGGAGACTCATTGCTTTGGTCAGTCTTGTTACCATCATCTTGGCTTGGAGGGTGCTTCCCCCATAAATGGGTCTATATTAAGCTTGGACTCATGACCTTGCCATTTATATTCCACAGGCCAGTCATAACCAGGCTGGCACATGAAACATGACTACTAAAAGCTTAAGTGTAACAGCAGGGAAACACAGGCACCAGGGCACTGGCAAATTCAGTTTCTCTTCAGGTTGGGGTCCCCAGAGGACCCTTCCATGCCTCCATGCCCAGCTGTGGGATCTGTATCGATGCCATGAAGGGTCACCTCTCTCCACTCACCCCGAAGATCCTTCAATTGAGAGAGCACAGGCTAACAAAGAATAGAGTCCAGAGAAGGAAACCAATTCCGGTCTAAGGCCCACCTGTTAAGTTCTGGTCTCCATCAGATGACTGAGATTGGGTTTGCATTCCTACTTCAAGGGTGGTCTGGTTCCCTACCCATAAAGTACTGGCCTCACTCTGTGGGAGGGAAGGAAGGAGGTTTTCTTTCAACAGATCCGATCAGTTGCTAGTGGCTTTCTGGTGTTCCACGCTGTGGATTCTGAAGCTGTGCCTGGGCTCCAGTGGAGGGAGTGGGGTCATTAATTAGTGATGCCTGCTGTGGGCATGGCAGTGGGGTGAGGCAACTATGTGCCACTATGGTTATCACTCTGCCCCATAGCAGAAAACCTGTATATTAGAAGATGAGTCCGTACGCTTAACATCAAAGGTGTATGGATGTTATTACGTGTGAGGTCCTTTTGTTCTGCAGAGAACTTTGATGGAAACAGAGCCAGAAGAGAAGGCTGGGAGAAAAGGGCTGGGAGGCTTGAATTGTTCTGAATAACTGAGGGAGAAGATATGAGAGTTTCCATGCTGGAGTTTCATCTGGAAGAAAGAAGATGAAATGAGGAAGGGTCTGCTGTGAGGATGGCATGAACCTGGGGTACTCTATGGTCATGGGGCAGTGGAAAGTCCAAACCCATGGGGGGCAGAGGGGTGGGGGAGCACAAGAGGAGTTTGGACCCGGGGCCCCAGAGTCAGGTTGCCTGGGTTCAATTAACTCTGCTACTTCCCAGCTGTGCAACCTTGAATAAGTTTCTCATCCTCTCTGAGGATGTATTTGGAAATTGGACATGACAATAGCGTCTCATTCATGGAGTCGTGGGACAATCAAATCAGACAATGTATATAGAATGCTTAGCCCAATGCCTACCCTATAAATGGCACCTTGTAAACAGCAGCGTTTGTTATTTCCATTTATTACATGTGCTGCCTTTAATGTTCAGTATGACATCACATGCATTTCTGAAATACGTGCCCTATCTTTGACTCTGGCAAATCTTTACTACGTTCTAGACACATACACATGTCTTGAGTGAGACTGGGTTTCCAACTGAGCAGATGTGACATGAACAGAGGCCACATGGGCAGGGTGGAAAGGGGCCAAGCCATGACAGAGAAAGAGTGTGGGACCTTAGGGGAAGGGGCAGTGGCTTACTACCCCGGGCCTGGGATTGACTGGCATTGGGGAGAGCTTTGGAGCTCATAATGCATACAGAATGTGGCACTCAGGCTAATCGTACATGGTTCCCTGAGTCGGGAAGGCCCGCGCTGGCATCTGGGTCACATGTACAAGAAAAAAGAGTGTAGTGAGGCGAGAGGCGGGCACAGCGGGACGGGAGGGGGACAGGCATAGTCTACTGGTCTTGGGTATGGGTGGATAGGCAGGCGCAGCTGGAGGAAGCCACGTCGTGCTACAGGAACTCCTGAGCCAGTGGGCGGAGTTGCATCTTAAGGAAGTGGATGAATGAAAAGAAGGCTCCAGGATAGGCCTGTCCAGCACCTCTAGGGTACCAGCTCCCCAGGGCCACACAAGCGTCCCTCCAGCTGCCTAAAGCAGGGTGGTTAGCAGAACAGGAAGGCAGAGAGGGGCAGGAGGCCCACCAGGAATCTGAAAGGCTGAAAGGTAGGCAGAAGTAACAACTGCCATTCTCTCCCTGAGGGGGCAGCGATCCAATTTTACATGGGCTGAACCTCGTCAATCACTTCTCTATCACGTTTCCACTGCCTGTCTCATAGGGCTATCCTTGAAGTTGTCCCACCCCATTGGTGGGCAGAAAGATCACCTTGGGAGGCCAGTTTCTGTACTCTGAGGTCCAGAGTGACTTTAACCTCAGTAAACAGCCTTCTGGTGCTGCATAAGCTACAATCATAATATTCTTCTTAGCCACTTTGGATAATAACCATCCAGTCTTTGATAGGCAAACTAGAAATCTAACATTTGCTTGATTTTCTTTTCTATTTTCTTTGCAATAAACATGTTTAAAAATACACACAGATTATCTTTCTTTTCAGACATTAAAAAAATTTAAAATATGCTATAAACTATCATCTAGGCCAGAGGTAGGAGATATGTGGCTGCTGTACCCCACTTCCCATTCCCACACCCATGGCAGACATTGCTAATCAAGCACAGCACTCTTTCCCACTGCATTATAGGCAGGCAGGCATGAGTAATTGATTGGAGATGACATATACATTAAATGTGATTTGCTTCCTAGCCATTCCTCACCTCCAAGTCAGGAGACCTGAGCTCCAATCTGATTTCTGCCATTAATTAATTGAGTGCTTTAGCCTCCTCATCTATTATGAGACAAATGTCACATGTCCTACCTGACTACCAATTCTCATTGAAATTGGATGGACACAATTAAGTAATATGAAATCAACAATGAATTGTACTGCGTATTAAGTGTCAGACTCTGCTCAACATTTTCATACTCATTCTTTTATTTAGTCTCATAACTGTCCACGCTGGGCATAGTGTCCTGTCCGCACTTCTTTACACATTAAAGATACTGAGGCAGAGCAGGGTGGCTCATGCATATAATCCTAGCACTTTGGGAGGCCAAGGTGGGAGCATTGCTTGAGTCCAGGAGTTTGAGACAATTCTGGAACACAGCGGGGCCCATCTCTACAACAAAATCAAAGGATTAGCTGGGAATAGTGGTGCACACCCATAGTCCCAGCTACTAGGGAGACCCAGGCAGAAGGATCACCTGAACCCAGGAAGACGAGGCTGCACTTCAGGCTGGGCAACAGAGTAAGACTCCAACTCAAAAAAAAAAAAAGATACTGAGATACAGCACATTTAAGGAACTTGTCCCAAAGCACAAAGCTGGTGAGTGAAATGAGCCAGACACAAAAGGACAAATACTATATAATTCCATTGATATGGAAGGCCAAATGCATAGAGACAGAAAGTAGGACAGTGGTTGCCAGGGGCTGGGGTGGGGTGGTGGGGTGGACAGTTGGTGTTTCATGGGCACAGAGTTTCAGTTTGGGAAGATGAACAAGTTCTGGAGATCGACGGTGGAGGTGCTTACACAAGAATGTGAATGTACTTAATGCCCTGATCTGTACACCTGAAAATGGTTAAAATGGTAAATTTCATGTTATGCATATTTTGCTACAATAAAAAAAAGAGTGTCACTGCACCAAAGCTCCATTTTCCCTAAATTTTTAGAGTGTTTGCACAGAAAAGCACTATCATTATTACTCCTATTGTAATTAGAAGGGTAATTTTCTTTTCGCTACTGGGGACATGCCCCCCTCGAGCTCATTTCAGGACCTTGGAGCAGCAGACATCTATGGTTTGGAAATCATATTTGATATTATAATTTTAGATTTTGAAAGCCAGCAGAGTTACCTATTACGTTTGTAATACCCCTTGTCCACATTTTCTAGGCTGGTGGGGCATGGGATCGGGAGGGTTGGAAAACACCGAGCCAAGGTGTCCAAAACCGGAGGCAGTTGGGTGACCCCTGACTTCTGTTAGGCTCCACTGCCCCCCTCAGGTGCTCCTCTCCTTGCCCTCTCCTCCAGTGCCCTGCCGACCTCCAACCTCTCCTGACATAGCCCTGCACAACTGTCTCCTACGGCCCACATGTTTGCCCCGGACTCCAGTTTTCGTTGCCAGCCGGTGTCAAGTTCATGGTGAATCTTAGTGTCTAGGCCAGAAAGTGGTGAGCGTGTGTAGTGAGTCATCCCACTCCACACCACAAAAGGGACCATGCGGCTCAGGTGAAGGGCTCAGGTGAAGGGCTCAGGTGAAGGGCAACCACCTGCCGGGGAGGGCCAGTCCTGCCTGGCAGCCCCCGGGCCTCAGTGGCCTAGAGAGGTCAGCACAAAGCGAGCCTGTTTCCTCCGGCCCAACAGCAGTGTTTGTCTGGCCTTGACTGTACCGCCTAACCTGATCTTTTCTGGGACGCTGAACCTATGTTTACTTTGAACAGCTTTGCCTGCCAACCTCATGCTGGGGAAGGGAACACAAACACAGCAAAAGAAGCAGGTCTGGGGCACTCCCCTCCAGAACATTTTCTCTCTAAACAAGAGTTGTTTGCTTTGGAAGACTCCATCTCTTAATGGCAGGCAGAGAACTGATCAATAGACCAATATTCATAGCAATAATAATAACAGTTCTCTTCTGTGTGGTGTTCACCATGTTCAGATGTTACTCTAAGCACTTCACACAGAGTCACTCATTGAAACCTCACAACAACCCCGTGAGGCAGAAACTTTTATGATCTCCATTTTATGGACAGGGACACCGAGGCTCTCAGGGATTGAGTCGCTTGCCCAGGGCTATACCGCTAGTAGATGGCAGGGTCAGGATTAGAATTCAGGACATCTAGTTTGAGCCGCTTGTCTTCAGTGTCTCAGGGGACTGCCAATCATCCTTAAGTCCACCCTCTCCCGTACCTTGCAGCCCATATCCATCCATCAGCTGGTCCTGTTTGTTCTATCTCCTCCAAATACTTCCGACATGTCCCTGTGTAGCCCAGGCCACCATTATGGCTTGCCTGAATTCCTGCAGTTTCCCTGCGTCTGCTTTGACCACTTTCTGTCCCGCCTACCTTCCATACACAAGTCTCACTCTGTTGCTCAGACTGGAGTGCTGTGGCACACTCACGGCCACCACAACCTTGACCTGCTGGGCTCAGGTGATCCTTCTGTTTCAGCCTTCCAAGTAGCTGGAACTACAGGTGTGCGCCACCATGTTTGGCTAATTTTTCTTGATTTGTTGTAGAGACAAGGTCTCGCCAAGTTGCTTAGGTTGTTCTCAAATCCCTGGGTACAGGCAATTCTCTCGCCTCCATCTCCCAAAGTGCTGGGATTACAGGCGTGAGCCACCGCACCTGGTTAGTCATCTTTCTGTATGGTAAATCAGCATATCACTGCCCGCAATCCCTAACCCCCCACTTAAAACCCTTCTTCAACGCCTTCCCATCTCACTGAAGCCCTTTCCGTGGCCCACAAGGCGCTATGCCACCCGGTCACATCTTCTGCTTCCTGAATCCTTTGCCCACCACACACTCCTGAGTGGGCCTCCTGCGTGTGCCCACCTCATTGTCCGCACCTGGCCCTCAGCACGTTCTTCTGCCCGCCTGGGTCTTGCTGGCTCCTCTTCATCCCAGAGGACTCTGGTTTAAATGCCAGCTCTTTCCAATCACTCTTTGCCCCCTGATTCAACTAGTTTCTTCTCTGTTTCTGTTATCAAATCACAACTTGAAATTGCACACGTTTATTTCTTTATTTTTCCTCTCTATTGTCCATCTTCCCTCCTTCACAAAGTCAGGGTCATGTCTATTGAACCCACAGAAGCACTCTCAGGGCCCGATGGTACAAGGACGGAGCATCCTTAAGCTGCTGAGTATGCATCTGTCTCATGTTTCGCTGACTTCTGTCTCCCCAGGACCAGTGCAGACACGCACCCAGCTTCCTGACTCCATAACCTTCCTCTGGCCGCCACTGAGCACAGTTGGTTCCAAATGTCAGTTCAAGTCGAATCAGTGGTGTCCTGGAATCTCGGCTCCCTGGGAAAAGAAGAATCCCTGATGTGTAGTGTTTGCTGATTTCCCTGTTGCAAACACCCCCAGCATGGCTGATTTCAAGCAACCAGTGTGGTATCAGGGAATGCAACGTTGGGGGAACGGGCAAACATCAGCAGTGAGCGCTGCTCCAACACATGTCGGGGCTCACCCAGATCTAAGGCCCATCTTCTCCCCAGTGAGGGGAGTTAAGGAGTCCGACATCCATGCTCAGGGGGGCCATCTCCGCCTTTGACCAGGGGGGTGGATCTCTTGCTGTGGCTAGTGGCTAAAAGTTTGAACACTGGTATCAGGCAGAGATGGGTCAGCATTTCAGCTCCCCTGCCTTCCAGCTTCGTGAGCAAATCACATAGCCACCTAAGACTCATTTTCCTTATCTGTAAAATGGAGATGATAATGATATAGATGCAGTGGTTGTGATGATTATCTAAGTTTCTGTGTGCAAAGTGCTCACTACAGAATAGTGGTTAAAAGACTAAATTCTGGAGCCAGACAGCCTGGGTTCAGATTGTGGCTCTGTTATTTATTAGTGGTGTGACCTTAGCCAGTTGCTTAACTTTTCTGTGCTTTGGTTTCTTAAGTTGTAAAATGAAATAATAATAGTAGTTCCTTCTCATTTTTGTAAAAAATTAAATAACATGATAAATGTTGAATGCCTAGCACAGAGTGAAATCTCCCATTGTTTGTGATTAACCATAGTATATATTTAAGTCCTTAGCACAGTGTCTGGTACACAGTAAGCACTTGATAAATAGTCATTTTTATTATTATTATTTTGAGTTGGAGTCTTACTCTGTCATGTAGGCTGGAGTGCCGTGGCATGATCATGGTTCGCCACAGCCTTGACCTGCTGGACTCAGGTGGTCCCCCCACCTCAGCCTTCCAAGTAGCTGGGACTCCAGGCATGTGCCACTATGCTAAGCTAATTTTTAAATTTTTATTGTAGAGACAAGGCCTCGCCAAGTTGCCCATGCTGGTCTCAAACTCCTGGGCTCAGGCAGTCCTCTTGCTTCAGCCTCCCAAAGTGCTAGGATTTACAGGTGTGAGCCACCATGCCCAGTGCTTTTATTATTACTAAGTATCTGATTTGGGGTGTGTTCCTTAGCCTTTAGCCCTACCTGTGCCCCAACTCTAATACCTGGGTCTCTATACCCCATGTCCCTGTCCCTGATCTGATGAAGTGTCCAGAAAGCTGCTCCCATCTGCCACCCTGGGCCCCTCTTCCTTGGAAGGGCTTCTTGCCTAGACCTGTTACTTGTCTTATCCTCTCAAGACACAGAGCTCTTCTTCAGGCCTCTTGGGCCCACCTCCTGCCTGCACAGGGCTCTGGAGCCCCAAGACAGCAGATGATTCTTCCTTAGTATGGTGAGGGATATCAAGCACAACCTTTCCTTTGAGGCCTTCCCCATCCGGTCTACCCTGCCTGCTGTCCCTAACCAATGTATTCCTTGCCCTCTCGTGAAGAAGGGAAGGAGTGCTTTCAGAAAGCCTAAGGAAGGGGACAGTGCCAGCAGGGTAGGGCAACGACTTGGATATAGTCATATTTCCCTAATATACACAGTCCACTTGAAGACCAGCACCCGGATGTAGTATCCTCAAAAGATCATGGGCATTGGAAATTGACTTGAGTTCAAATCCTCAAATACAGACCTACCCTCATTCAAACACAGGGTTTTTTTTTTTCATATTAGATGCATGAAATTAGTTCTAAATGCTCAATTGTACTGAGAAGTACAAACAAACAAACAAAACATATGTATGTACCTGGCACAAACAAGATGCTTAGAAAGGAGTGGCGATCACAGTAGCCTTCCTGGTCTATCCTCGACCCTCCTGCTCTAAATATTGTGGGACCACATTGAGCTGCTGGGCTTACTCTTCTCTGTTCACACTCTCCAGGCATTCTCGTGGACTTCAATACTCAGACTGACCCCCTCAGCCTAGACTTCTCCCCTCAATTCTGAATCGGTAGAGATAGCATCCTACTCCACAGCACCGTGCAGATATGTGGCAGACATCTCACATGCGCCACAGTCAAGGGCAAACGCCTGATTCCTCAGCATCTCCACCTAAATAAAGGGCGGCTGCATCTCTCGCTCCCTCACAGCCCGTGTCCAGATCATAAGCAAACCCTGCCAGCTCCCTGTGTAAAATGCATCCCAAGCTGATCACTTCTTACTGCCTCCACGGCTACCATCTTGATCCAAGGGACCACTGTCTCCACCTAGGGCTGTGCTTCTCCCAGGAGTCGCCAGAGGATGCAGATTCTGAGTCAGTGGGTCTGGGCTGGGCCACAATCCCAGTTTATTCACCCATCAGTGACCAGAGAGATCATAGTAAAACATAAATATCTTCCCTTCAAACGTGGAGTGAAAGGCAGCATTTTAATGTGACGTTCAAGCCTAGGCACGATCTGGTTCCGGGCTCCCTCACCAGCCCAGCCTCCACCTGTGGCCCACCCCCTCACAGCCCTTCTCCACAATGGCCTTCTTTCTGCTTCTCAGACACACAAGCTGCCTCCAGCCTCAGGGTCTTTGCATCTGCCGGTCCCTGTGCCAGATGAATGCTGAGCTGGAGAGTCCAGCAAAGCATGAAGCTCCATGAACACAAGGGAGAACCAAGGATGGCTCTTTGCTGCTGAGCACTGACCCGGGAGTGCCTGGGGCAGCCATTTTCTGGAACTGGTGGTGGTCTTCGCAGGCACCCTTCAATGCCCTGCATTTTGTCCCGTTTGCTATTCAGAGAGCAACTTAGCTGGAAGCCATGCTGGGAGATAACTATAGTGGGCAAGGCCAGCGGACACGACTGAACCCCTGCACAGAGAGGCCCTCCCAAGTCAACTGTCCTGGGAATGGCTTCCTCCTTGTCCCCCACGATGCCTGACTCCTTGAAAACCAAGGGCTGGACAACCTTCCTTCTCCAACCAGTGGCCCAGAGGAGTGTGAGGCTGCCGTTTGATCTTTGTAGTCACCCATAAAACTCTGTCCTATCTGTGCATCCAGGGGAGAGGCAGGAAAGCAGGGTGGCTCTGCCAACAAGCTCTGGAGTTTGCCTGCTCTGGTTCAAAGCCCAGCTCTGTCAGCTAGGATGTGTTACCATGGGGATGCTACTCAAGTTCTCTGAGCCTTGTGTTCCTTGTCTGTAAAATGGGTATAATAGTGGTTCACTGCCTCCCATGATTGCAAATGTGTTCATCTACAAGGTAAGCTTAGAATAGTTCCAGGCACATAGTGAGCACCCAATCGATAACACCTGTTACTGGCAGGTCCATGTCTGGTGTCTTCCAAACACGTAGCAGCCAGGGCAGCAGAGTGGCATGGAAACAGCATGAGGTCTTGCTTCCAGGCACATTTGGGCTTTGAATCCCAGCTCTGTCTGTCTACATGCCTGTGGGCAAGCTGCTTCCCCTCAGTTTTCTCATCTGCAAAATGGGGATGTTAATAGCAACCTTCTGGGTACAATGAAGAGCATCCACAAATGTAACATGCCTGGCACTTAGAAGAGGCTTGGTAAATGTTAGTTCCCTTCCTCTCTTCCTCCTTAATCGCCTTTGAAGCTTGCCTCTGCATTCACAGTACTTTTTAAAAAAAACTTTGCTGTCACACTGAATAAATGAATACATTAAGTTAGAACGAGCAGATACTTTAAGAACCCAGGCTGGTACATTTCCCAGGCTTCACTGCCATCCATCATGAAACATTAACAAGAGCACTTACAGAAACACAGCCACATCAGAGTCTGAACGGAGCTCGTCCATGGCTCGGCTGTTCTTGTGCCAAGTGTCACTTGCTATTAAGGCCGAAGGTAGGACAGTCTGAGCTGAGGGGGGAGCCCCAAGAGGGGAATGGGGAAAGGGCTGTGACCCAGAAGCCACATCAGCCGAGGTTTGCGGCTGGACAACCTCCGCCTCCCCGGGAGCTTCAGCAAACAAAAACCAACTCTTTGTAGTCTCAGAAAAGGTGGAAACAGCCCAAATGCCCATTAACAGGGAGCTGGATAGAGAGATTACAGTCCGTGCAAACTCTAAAATGCTCTACATCCATTAAAGAAGTGAATTTCTATGTGCCGCCATGGAAGGTTGCCAAGTGAAAAGGCAAGGTGGAGAGTGCTACATTGGGATGGTTCCATTTGTGCTAAAAAGGCTCTGTGGTCCGTAGACACACATGCATGTAAATGCACGAGCTGCACACCAAACGTGACAGCCATCACTTCCAAGCGGGGACAATAGACTCACTGGTTGGTCACAGAGGCTGAAGCCGCTTTGCTTTTTACCACATATACCTCTATGCTGGTGATTTTTTTTTTAACACATGTATTACTTGGGCAGTTAAGGGAGAAAAGAGAGGCGAGGAAGAAAAGCCTATCATTCTTAGTCCACAAACCTAAGCCCATCCGATCACAGCTACGAGGGTCTGGGGAAGCCGTGATTCCCCACTGCACATCACAGTGTAGTCAGAGAAATGTCCACCATGCCGCTCTCACTGCTGGTCCTCAGCCCACGTCCTCAGCACCTTTGCAGAGGGGCTGTGATGAGGGGTTGCTGTGACCCAGGGCCCCACCAGAACCTCCACCCTGTGGCTCAACTCTGCCTGCTTTGGAAGGAAGCTGGTCCCAAGGATGCTTCTGGTCAGCAAAGATCCCTCCGAGCACTCCCTGACAGAGCCCCCACCCTGGCGAAGAGGCTGAATGAATGCTTTCAGTCGGGGCACAAGTGGCATTTTTCCTAATAGGCTTTGCTTCATTGGTTAATATCCTACATCCATCCATCTTTGTGCAGAAGAGTTATTACCAGATAAGGTCAATCCTTGCTTTAGGATGTTCCGTGGTCCACAGTTACCCACAGAACCTCTTTACTCTGGCACCACTCAGGGTCCTCAGAGATCTGGCCGAATTAAATGCCTATCCTGCTGGGCTGAAACGAAAAACATATCCTGTTCTTCTGCTCATCCTGCCAGAAACGGTTTTTAGAAACAGATGCCATCTGTCAGGGCTGCCATCTGCCCTGTCTTTGCTGTGAGGGCTAAGGTGGATGACAGGCTGATCTACCCAGACTCGGCTTTTCACTCAGATCTTCCACAAGACTGGTAATAATTCAGATTACAGAGCACGTTCTCATACACTGAGCTTTCACCTCGTGCCATATGGTGATTGCACATACATGATTCCACTTCTTATATCTTACAATGAAACTTCAAAGTGAGTATCATGTGCTCCCTTTACAGATAAGGAAACTGAGGCCCAGCAAGTATATGGTGAAAGGGCTCCTTACCTCCCGGAAGTGTTGGCCACCCAAGGCCTAGTCTGTAGCCACTCTCTTCAGCGGCAACTTGCAGCACCTCTGCAGTGGTGGTGGCCTGTCCGACTATGCAGTGAAAGACATTCCAACAGGCACGTCGTAAGGACATGGCCCATGATGTGTCCCCTGTGCACCCCAGGCTCTGGAATCCCTCATCCCTCTGTCCCAAGGGAAGTACCCTGGGCCTGTTTTCCCCTGTGGGGCCTGGCAAGTTGAAATGCTTGAGTAAGGCTCTTACTTAATCTCTCTGCTCTTATAGAACCCTTGAGAAAAGACATCCTCCCTGAGGCGAGCTGTGAAGAACGCCTTCCAGGAAGAGGCTCTCAAGTGTGTCAAGAGGGTCTGTGCAGCATACCTCATGGCTTTGTATAGCAGACCTGTGGGGGTGGTTCTTCCTCCCAAGAGTTATCTTGAATTAAGACTTGGAAGATAGGATTCAAGTTCTGGCTTGACCTTTAGAACTGTGTGACCATGGGCAAACAGGTCTCCCTCTTAGGCTGAGTTTATTGGGAAATAATCACAAGGAATAAAATGTGCCCATTTCAAGTGCCCAATTCAAAGAGTGTTTTTTTCTTTTTTCTTTCTTTCTTTTTTTTTTTTTGATTCAGAGTCTCAGTCTTTCACCCAGGCTGGAGTGTAGTGACATGCTCATGCCCACTGCAGCCTCAACCTGCTGGGCAGGGGATCCTTCTGCCTCAGTCTTCCAAGTAGCTGGAACCACAGTCATGCACCACCACGCCTGGTTAATTTTTTTATTTATTGCAGAGACACATTCTTGCCATGTTGCTCAGGCTGGTCTCGAACCCCTGATTTCAGGCAATCCTCTCGTCTCTGCCTCCCAAAGTGCTGGGATTACAGGTGTGAGCCATCGCGCCCGGCCTCAGTGAGTTTTTATAAATGTGACACTTCGGCAACCACTACCGCAATCAAGATATATACGTTTCTATCACTCCCAAAGCTCCACTTTCTGCCTCCAGTCATTCATGATTAAATTTGCCTGCTATGGAATCTCATACAGACAGAATCATTCTGTATGTAGTCTTTTTTGTTTGGCCTCTGTCACTCGGCAGAATGTTTCTGAGATTCATTCACGTTGGTGCATGTTTAGTCATTCATTCCTTTTAATTGCTGGGTAGTATTCCATTGTGAGCCTACATCACAATTTGCATATCCGTTTACTTGTTGGGGTGGACAATTGGCTTGTTTCCAGTTTGGGGGCTATTATGAATAAAGCCACTATGATCCCATGTAAATAAGCCTTTTGTGTAGCTCATGCTTCCATGTCTCTTAGTTAAGTATGTAGGCATGGATGTTCTGGGTCACAGGGTGGGTGTATTCATTTGCTAGGGCTGCCAGAACCAAGTACATCGACTGGGTGGCTTAAAACAACAGGAATGCATTGTCTGGCAGTTCTTGAGCTAGGATCAAGGTGTCAGCAGAGCCATGTTCCCTCTGCAGCCTCTGGGGAGGATTGTTCTTTGCCTCTTCCAGTTCCTGGCGACCCCAGTCCCAGCCCATGGCCTCTGGCGGCAGAACTCCCATATCTGCCTCTGCCTTCCCCTGGCCATCACCCCCTTTGTCTGTGTCTTCACATGGCATTCTCCTCTGTGAGTGTCTGTGTCCAAATGTTTCTCTTATAAGGATGCCAGTCATATTGGATTAGGGCCCAACCTAATGACCTCATCTTAGCTTGATTACATCTGACAAGATCCTATTTCCAAATAAGGTCACATTCACAGGTACCAGGGGTTAAGACTTCAACATATCTATTTTGGGGGACACAATGCAACCCATAACGGAGGGCAAACATATGTTTAACTTTGTAAGAACTGTCAACTGCTGTCTAAGGTGATGGCATTATTTTACACTCCTACCAGCAATATTAAAAAGTTCCAATTGCTTCACATCCTCACCAACACCTGGCATTTGTCACACTTTCGTGTTTTAGCACTCCAAGGGGTGTGGAGAGGTATCTCATTATGGTTTTATTTTGCATTCCCCTGATTACCAGTTATATTGAGGGTCTTTCCATTGTGCTTATCTATCATTCATATATCTTCTGTGCCTTTACAAATATTTTGTCCAATTTTTAATTGGATTGGTTGCTTTTTAATTATTTAGTTATAAGTATTTATGATAGACTGAATGTTTAGGTCCCCCTAAATTCATATGTTGAAACCTAATCCCCAACGTTATAACATTTAGGGGTGGGGTCTTTGGGAAGTGATTAGGCCATAGCGGTGGGCCCTCATGAATGGGATTAATGCCCCCATAAAAGAGGGCCCAGAGAACTCTCTCATTTCTTCTACCATGTGAGAATACAGTGAGAAGATAGCCATCTATGTTTGAGGAAGTGGACCCTTACAAGACACCAAATCTGTTGCACCTTGACCTTGGACTTCCAGCCTCCAGATCTGTGAGAAATAAATGTTTGCTGTTGATAAGCCAGCCAGTGTATGGTAATCTGTTACAGTAGGCCATATGATCCAAGACAGTGTTCTTTATCATGTATTTTCTCCAGGCCATTTGGAAAACAAGAATCAGAGTCTCAATTCTAAAGTCCCTTATGGCAATTCTAGCTCAAATTAAATGGTGGAATCGTGGAAATGTTAGCCCACTAGTCAGGTACCAATACAGAGCGGCACGGTGGGCTTTAACACAGCAGTCCTGCTCTAGAGACTTTATCCTGAGAATTACAAGGATTTAGTAATGAGTGTTCCTCGTAGCACAATTTATACTAGAGGAAAACTGAAATGACTCTAAACGCCCGAAAACAGGAGCTGCAAGTCCACATGATGGAATGCTATAAAGCTACTCAAACAGATTCCATACAAATTAACATGGAAGGATGCTTGTGATCTAACGTTGAGTGAGAGAAAGCCAGTTACCCAACAGTAAGTGTAATATTATCTCTTAAAAACGTTCATAGTTGGCTCTGCTGGGGAAGGTGGCATCCAGGCGAGCCTCACTGAGCAGGCCCACATTCTCTCCCCACAGGCAGGCTGCCCCACAAGACCAAGTGAGGCCAGGCTGCCCTGGACTGCCTCAAGGTGTTTGATGGGATCCCACCCCCCTGTGACAAGAAAAAGCAGATGGTGGTCCCTGCTGCCTTCAAGGTTGTATGTTTGAAGCCTATGAGGAAGTTTGCCTACCTGGGGTGCCTAGCTCATGAAGTTGACTGGAAGTACCAGGCAGTGACAGCCACCTTGGAGGAGAAGAGGAAGGAGAAAGACCAAGATCCACTACCGGAAGAAGAAACAGCTCATGAGGCTACAGAAATAGGCTGAAAAGAATGTGAAGAAGATTGACAAATACCCAGAGGTCCTCAAAACCCACGGCCTCCTGGTCTGAGCCAAATAAAGACTGTTGATTCCAAAAAATAATTTAAAAAATTTAAAAAGTAAAAGATAAAAATGTTCATAGCATGGAAAGATATCAGGCAGGAGATAGATCAAAATATTAACAGTAATTGTTTCTAGGTGGCAGAAATTTGGGTAATTTTTATTTCCTTTTGGCTCAGCTGTGTTCTCTGGTTCACCTACACTTGGCTAGTAATAATTGTACAAGGACTGAATCATGTTACTGCCAGGGTGCGATTTTCAAAGGACAGACATTTGACCTTACCTTTGTTATCCTGGAGGGGAACCACAGCACAGTGGAAAATCAAGGGTCCCTCCCCAACTACTCTCCAGGGCTAGTCTTACTCAGCAGGCCAGCAGGGAAGGTGATCAATGTCAGCTCCCAGCCAAGCTAAGAGCCATCCCCAGTGGGGACTGGGGCTTTCAGACTCATGACCCTGGGCCACTACCCCTGGATTCCTGGGCCCCAGTCTGAAACATGACACATGTGAGGCCTATCAGGCAGTGGAGTGCAGGTAAATGTTTAACAGCTGGCTCTCTGGGAAAACTAAAAACCAGCTCTGGTTTGGTGTGTTTGCTGATTTCTGTGGTGTAAACATTCCCATCATGGCTGATTTTCAACTACTGATGAGGCATCGCTGAATGCGATATTGAGAAGAGATGGGCATAGCACATCACTAAATAGTATCTTACACAGTATTTCCACCATCAAGAGACAATAGATCTAAATAACTTCAAGAGCATAGGGAGTAGGAAGGCAATTGAGAAGTGATGAGTTTTGAGCATTTATTACCTTTGCTTTTATACAAGGCATTTAATTGTCAGGTTATAAAATTTAATTTTTTGTAGTGACTGTCTTTAACAAGTAGTGCAAAAAGTTCCTGAAAAGTTAACAGCGGGCTCTCATGCACGGGTATAAGCCGCTCCATTCTGTCACTGCATATTAGGTCACCCTCCCTCACAGAGAAGCCTGCCCCCCACACACGCAGAGAAGCTACAAAACTGTCTGCACCTTGTCATTTTTCTGTAAAATAAGACTAATATTATCTAACTCACAGTGGTGAAGAGGGTTAGTCTATAAGTTCTAGTACCGGCGAGGCTTGGTGGCTCAGCCTGTAATCCCAGCACTTTGGGAGGCCAAGACAAGTGGATTGCCTGAGTCTGTGGGTTCGAGACCAGCCTGGGCAATTTGACAAGCCCTCGTCTCTACAATTAAAAAAAAAAAAGTATTCAGGCATGGTAGGGCACACCTGTGGTTCCCGCTACCTGGAAGGCTGAGGTGGAAGGATCACCAGAGCCCAGTAGGTTGAGGCTGCAGTGTCCATGAGCGTGCCACTGCACTCCAGTCTGGGTGATAGAGTGAGACTCTGACTCAAAAAATTAAAGAAAAAATTAAGCCTGGGGTGGTGGCTCATGCCTGTAATCCCAGCACTTTGGGAGGTGGACATGAAAGGATTGCCTGAGCCTGTGGATTCAAGACCAGTCTGGGCAACATAAGACCTCGTCTCTACAATAAAAATAAAATAAAAGTTCTGGTGCCATGTCTGGCACACAGTAGGTCCTCCATGACTGTTCATTCCCAAACCTTCAGTTCAGAGAAAAAGCCTCTTGCCCTCCCCCCACCCCGTGAGCTCACCACCTCACCCCCATACCTCCCCCCACCCCCACCCAGGGACCACCTCCTCTCTACCACTTCAGCTACACAAAGGGTGGGTCACAAGGCTTGGTTCCACCCATTCCACCTCCATTGGTGGCCAGGGCCCACCCATGAAAGCACCTGGCTACAGAGACAGACCAGAGTGGGTGGCCAAGCCCAGGTTCAAAAGCTAGGGGGTCCAGATGCAAGTCCTGGGCCTCCCAGTTACTTGCTGTGGAAACTTCACAACTCCTCAAGTTTCCAGAGCCTTGGTTTCTCCCACTGTAGAAGGGGGCCATGCATCTGCCTCAGAGTTATGAGGAGGAGGGGGAATGCTGCTGGGTCTGGAGGGGTTGGGCAGACAACCCCGTGCAGCAGGGGCTCATTCGTACTGCAGTGCAGTTAGGTTTTCAGATTTCGAGACTTGGGAGGATCAGGGAGGCAGGGGCATTTCAGGAAGCAAAGGGACCACTTTAACTGTGGCTCCCGTCTTCCATGGTTACACTAAGTGATGAACAGCGCCCACGTCTGACTGTCTGCTGGGAGCCCATCAGCCTTTGATATGTGCCACAGCGGATGCACATGCGTGCAGGCACGTGTGTGCCTGGTCTCCTCCTCTCCCCGCCCCCCTGCCCCAGGGCTGTGGTTTTCTCTGTGCTGAGGTCAGCAGCTCCCCAGGGAAAGACTATCTAGACAATCTCAACCACAGACTTGAGGATGGCAAGTTATAGCAGCTCAAGCCAGAGACCCAGAGGGAAAGGCCATCTCTCACCCTGCTTCTACTTGGGGTAGGAGGGGCTGGCGGTTTTTGAAAATCTGGAGGCGTGGGGGGGGGGCAAGAGGGCCTTCCTCCTGCAGCGCCTGAGGAGAGGTGGGCTGTAGTGTAAGTCAGATCTGAATTCAAGTCTTGGTTCTGCCACCTTCAAGCTATTTGATTGTGTGCAAGTTACTGACCTCTCTGGACGTCATGTTCTCTATCGGTAAACTGGGGACATCAATAATGCCTACTTCTCGTTGTTGAGAGGATGAAAAGTTTTGTATTTAAAGTGCCTAGTGTGGAGCGTAGCTGCTCTCTGGCCAGCGTCCTCACCCAAAACACACTTCCACATAACCCACCCTGGGAAGCTCCCCAGGCCCTGCACCCTGGCTCTTCTGAGCCCACCCTTCCTCCTGCCCTCTGACCTCCAGCAGTCTGGGGCATGCGGCACACACTGCTGCAGGGTCTCTGCTCAGATGTGTTCCTGTGTCCACATCACCACCAGCCTCAAGTGGCTCCTGGCGCTTATCTGCCCAGAGGACAAAAAGCAGGAGGAAGCCAGCCTGCCCCTGCCGGGCCTCCTCTGCCCGGTTTCAGACAGGCCTGATGCGCTGATAAGGGTATTTGTATGAAAAGAAACAGAGCTCCCGCCCACGCGTTCATTTTCTCTCAGTGGGTTCCACTCTGCAGCCCCTCGAGGTCGGTGAGGAGAGACGATTGGAACACAAAGCACGTTGGTATGAGGCCATGCTCAGAGATGCTGGGTGTGCGTTTTCTGGTTTTCTGGCATTTGCTAGAGAGGTCATTAGCATTTCTGCTGATGGGGCTGAAGCCCCTAGCCCTGGCCTCTGGTTCAACCCCTTTTGCAAAGCCAGGGGATCATCTGCAAGGTGGGTGTGGTCCAGAGAAAAGCTCAGTGTCAGGCCCTGTCATTGCTCCCATGCAGTGCCATTGCCCCAACAGCTGATGCAACCTCAAATGACATCACGGTGCATGCCAGCAGCTCTCCACGCTCTCTGCCCCAGCTATGGCATGACTTTGGAGCTAGACATGGTTTTGAACTTCTGCTTTGTCATTTATGGGCTGGATGACTTTGGATGAGTCCCATCATCTCTCTGGGCTTCTGCTTTCTCGGCCATAAAATACTAGTTTCCTCCTCAGCCAATCAGAGTTGTGGTGAGCATTAAAAGAGACATGCCTTTGAAATATACAGCAGGTACCTGGCGTATACTGAGAGCTCAATACACTTTAGTTTCCATTTCTTCTCATCCCGTTCCAGCCTGCTAATATTCCTTGTCTAGTTCTACATGTAGTTATTTACTAGACTAGGGATGGTGAACATCTGGTATCACCTTATACTAGGGCCTGGGCAGACATTACTAATCTATCTCTACCACAGGATGAAGAATTACAGCCCCCAAGGATGTTTGCATCCTAATCCCAGAAATTTGTGAATGTAATCTGACATGGTGAAAGGGACTTGGCATGTGTGGTTAACCTAAGGATGTTGAGAGAGGAAGGTTATCCTGGATCACCCAGGTGAGCCCATTGTAACCACAAGGATGCTTATAAGTAAAGAAGGAAGCAGGAGGGTCAGTGTCAGATTGATGCAGCATGAGAAAGACTCAAACTGGTCATTGCTGGCCTTGAAGGTGGAGGTAGAACCATAAACCAAGGAATGTGATCAGCCTTTAGAATCTGTTAAGGAAAAGGAAACAGGTTTTCCTCCAGGGCCTCCAGAAGGAATGCAGGCCTCCCGTCATTGCAACCCAGTGAAACCTGCACTGGACTTCTGGCCTCCACAATTGTAAGATAATACATTTGTGTTTTTTAGCCACCAAGTTTTTGTAATGTGTCATAGCAGCAACAGGAAACTAACACACCCACCTGCTTTCTCCATAAACATTCACTGACTGTGAATTCTTTTCTATACTGTTCTCCAGGCAGCCACCACCAATCATTGCACCATTGGTACAAAATCCCAGATGCAACCTTCAGCCAAAACCCTACGTGGACCACAGATAACGCCATTAACTGGTCTACATTGCAGTGCTCTGGCTGTCCTGCCCTGGCCTGCTGGCCCATCCATCCTGGTCTTCAGGTCCTGCTTCTGCTGTCCACCTTGCCTGTCAATGGAGGCCCAGCAAGCTGAGGTCCATACCCTAACCGGTTCTGGAGTGCTTCCCATAGGCTCAGATGCCTTCGTGACCCCAGAAAATAGAACACTGCTTTCCCGGGCCTTGTTCTCCCTGGCTTTACCAGCTACCCCGTGACCCGCAGCTGAGGGATCCTTAGAGCAAGGAACCCACATGAATGGCTGGATCAGAAGTGGTTTGAGACCACAGCCTGCCTCCCTGGTTCCCACTTCCTTCAGCTTCAGTGAAAAGGCCTTTACCACACAGGGCTCTATAAGATGCATCAATTCCTCCCCACCGGCCTGGGGCCACCGAGAACAAAAGCTTCTTGCAGCAACAGCCAGAACCAAAACTGCTTCCTCTGGAGGAACAAAGGACCCCAGATGGAGACATTTTCCTTCCACGTATACACACAGAGGAGCCATAGACCCTTAAGGACAAGTCTCTTTGGCTGGGCACCAAAGCGGAGAAAATAGTGACTGACAGCAAAACATCCTGACAGCAAAGGCCTTTCCTCTGCAGATGTAACCACAGATACAACCCTCCACTTGTGTATACATCAACCCTTTCAGGGCAACACAACCCACAGGAAGGTTGCCATATGCATGTGTATGTGTGTGTGCCTGCTTGCACATGGTGGTATCACATATACATGCATGTACACAAACACATAGGGTGCCTACTTACCAATCCAGGACACTTATGCATTTAACTACATGGAAGTGGTTACATGCCTGCCAACTTCATGGTACATGTGCGCCCAAATATGACACATGTGAACACAGGTATCACATACACACACATGTACACATATATACGCACACGCACACACATATAGGGTGCCTACTTACCAGCCCAAGTCATGCATTTAACTACATGGAGGTGGTTCAATACCAACTCCATGGTACCCATACGCCCACAAATGGCACACGTACTTAGAAGTGCAAACACATCATCCATCCTGCAGCATATATAATTGAGTAGGGGCAGCCCCTCAAGTCCGTGGGGACTCCCCCTCCATGCGCCACCCAAGCCCACACCCAGTGAACAGCCACGCGGAGGGCACGCTGGCATGCTTCTCGGCATGTCTCCGTGAAACCGAGCAAAAGCTGAGGAAACAGAAGCAAAGGCCTTTGATGTTGTGTCTCTCCAGCTGGACAGCCACCTGATGCAAGGGCTTGACTGCCGCAAGCTGCCCACTCCGTCGCAGCAGGCGGCCACTGTGAGTACAGGGTTGGTGCACACGGATAGCATGATAATCATTGCCCAGGGGCCTTGGGTGCCCACATGAACACACACACACACACACACACACACACACACACACACACACACACACCCCCCTGACTGTTTGCAGCTGCCTTTTCTTTTTAAATCTCTCATATAATACACTTTGCAACCCAACCCCCCGCCTGCTCGGCTGGGCTAAACTATTTCGGGAATTGGCACAGATGCTGAGAGCAAAGATATTATTCCGAGATGCTCCACAGAGATCAAAGCTGCTTAATCAAAGCCGCCGACTCAGTGCACAGCGCCTTGGCACATCCGCAGAGCCCAGGTGGAGAGGAAGAAGTCAGAGCGGATCATTTAGGGAGACAGAGAATCCAGCGGTGGACTTGGGCCTGACAAGAACCCCTGAGCCAGGAGCAGGGAGGGACTCCTGAGGTCATCTAAGTCCCTGGTTTTTCTCATTCTCCATCTCCAGATGGAAGTTTGCTCAAAATAGCCCCAGAAAGGCAAGGATCTATTTAAAAAGCCCTCCTGGGAGGAAGATTTCCTAACACTGTATTGGGCAATTCTCACACTTAGCAAACGGCTTTGTCTTCTGGGGCAGGTCTGATGAAACACTCAGAACTTACTTGGAACCATGGTCCCTCCCTGGATGAACTGGACAGGGCTGGTTGGGATGGGAAGGGTAGGTGCAGAAGAGGAAGTCATTGTGGGTGCAGTCCCATTGTGGGAAGTGGGGACACGGCATAGAGATGTCAGCCGGGTCCTCACGGAGAAGTCTCCACCTACATTCTCTGCCTAAGGTTTCCAACCATCCCCCAACAAACATAAGGCGGCCATTGATCAATCAATTCAGTCAATATTTATTCAATACCTTCTATATGCCACTCACCGTTCTAGGTGCTAGGAATACAGTGTGAACACCACAAAGTCTCTGGCTCTGGGGAGCTCACCATTCAGATGGAAATGGGAGGGATGGGGGAGACCAATCAAGTTATTAATAAATAAAAATTGCATTTCAGATTGTTATACGTGCCAGGAAATAAAGTCCTGTAAAAGACAGAGAGAGTATGTCAAGGCCGTGGGGACAGAGGCTGTGTTGATAGCAGAGGGTGGGCACAGAAGCCTCTTTGAGGGGGTGACATTTGAACCACAGCCTGTAGGATGAGGAGTCAGACACTGGAAGAGCAGAGGGAGCCGTGTCTCAGGCAGAGGGAGGTGCTGGTGCAAATGCCAGAGGGTGGTGAGAGCTTGCTGGGTTTGAGTGGGGCCTGCACGGCCATGGCGTGGTGAACACAGGTGGGTTGGAGAGAGGTGAGTCTGGCCAGTCGGGCTCAGGCCAGCTCAGAAGGGGCTGGCAGATCACAATGGGAAGTTTGCTCTTCTTCCAAGGGTTTTAACTCATTTGGCTGCTGCGGAGGGTGGGTTAAAAAAAGGACAAGAGTAGTAGCAGATAGACCAGCTAAGAGTCCCCTGCAGTACCCCAGGAGGAAGACGATGGCCACTTGGCCTACAGGAGCTGCACTGGAGATGGAGAGAAATGGGTAGATTTCAGACTTCTTTTGTAGACAGGAGTGATGGCCTCGCTGATCGAATGTAGAGGGTCAGAGACTTACAGAATGCTGTCATTGATCAAAATGATTACAAAGTCAAACTGCTCAGATTCAAAAATCCCAGGGTTAGAAAGGCCTTTGAAATCATACCTCATCCAGGGTTTAGATTTACCCCTGCCCCTCCCCAGTGGGCATCAGCCCCTGCGTCCATGGGATGGTGAGTGAGACACCCACAGGGCCCTGCCTGCCCATGGCTTGATGAAGAACAATGGTCTCTAGAGGGTTCTCTCTTGGGTGGTACTGAACTCTGCCTCTCCAAAACATCCATACCTCGGTCCTGGGCATGTTTCTCCCTAGAGGTCAGGAGGAAAAGCCAAGCACCCTTCTCTAGGTGGGGACTTTGGAGGCGTACGGACAGTGGTCATGGTGTCCTGGGTCTCCAGGCTGACCACCCCTAGCGTCTACAGTTGCTTGCGCCACCCCTGGTTTGACATCAGTGCCACAGTGTCCCTTCACACGTGTGGCACCTGTTGTGTGCTTGGACTTCAACACATGCAGGTTCGGAGAATACCCGGAGGATCAGAAGCCAAATGTCATCTCTCCAGAGTGAAACCCAGCTTCACAACCCAGAAAGCTGGGCTGGCTAGACTCTGTCTTTTTAGCCTTACCCTTCTCCACCTACATTTTTGCTCTAAAATGTTCTCTTAGGCCTAGGAGATGAGTCACACCATATAGACCTGTGCTTCCCAAAGCAGGGCCTGAAATGACGGTCTCTTAAGATACTGCATGGGAAAAGCCATCTTCAAATGAATAAATCTGGACAATGCTGCATACTATAACGTATAGTATTGTGTATATAAGCATTTATGTGTGTGTACACACACCTATAGATACTATACTACACTATAATCTCTCAGAGGTCTCACGATACACGTGAACAAGCTCTGAGAAGTCCCATAGTGAAGATACCCATCAACTTGGTTGATTAGTACATCGCCCAACTTATTGAGCAAAGCAACCTTGCTTTCCAGAACACCTATTATTAATAGCTCCACTTTGGGAAATATCATTCTTATGAGTTAGAAAGTGGAATTTGCTAGTTGTTGGTAACTTAAGCCCAAGTCCCTCTTTGCCCTGAACCATATAAGAGGTTTTCACACCCAAATGGCTGTTTTTGAATTCATTAATCTGCCTAGTGGTTTCCCCTTTCTTTATGGGGCTCACAGAGTTGGTTTCACTTACATATACACACTGACTTGAATGAGTGAGCCGGGGCTGATTCGAATCCTTTCCACCTGCCCTTCGCCATACGGAATGAATGAGCCACTCCTTGGCTGCCAACCAAGGCCTCAGATGGAGCTGAATATTGACAACTTGTTGCCAGTTCCTAGGGGGAATCGCCACATTTTTCCCATTCCCACTTCCATGCTCATGAGGTCAGGGTCTCATGAGCACAAAGGTAACCTGGGGCTGAAGAGAGGTGTACACAGATTGAAGTGAAGGCAAGGTCAGCAGCCAGGAAAAGCGGAGACCAGAGGTCAGGCCAGGCAGAAGTTCATGGTCCTTTATGTGACATAGAGACCAAACCCCAACTCAATGGGCCAGGCAGCAGTCACAGGAATCACCCAGTTACACACAAGATCAGTCAGTGTATGACAGTGGAAAACACTGCACTTGAGCCCTGGGACCCAGCTCTTAGTCTGTGAGGACTGCTTGTGGGACACCCAGAACATCGCTTTTCTCTGAGCCTCAGTTTCCCCTTGTGTCAAAGGAAGGAGGTAACCACTGAAGTCCCTATCAGCAATGGGTTTGTTTTTTCTACTTCCACGTCAGCAGGCCTGTGTGGTCAGCTTCCCAGAGAATCAACCTAAAAATACAGCAACGGAAAGTGTCCTCCCCACGCACAACCTTATTAAAAACTGGAAAAACCTCTCGAAATAAATATATCCTTTCTTGCTAAAATATCTAGAAGTATTTGGCCATTCTACATAGGGCACCGGATCTAGAGTGTAACTGTTGGGAGGTTGAAAATAGTCATGGTGGTGGTGATGGTGGAGGGACTTCAGGGGCTTCCACATGGGGCTTTGCAGGCTGTGCCTTCCATGGAAGGGCTACTCACAGAGGGTCTCAGCATTTCATAAGCATGCCTGGTGACCAAATCCTCTTCAAAGCAACAAATCTACTCCATCCTTTATGTCAAACAACAAACCTGAAATGAACTGTGTCAGGGGTCTTCAAGCATAAGCCAGATTGCTTGGACAAATGTTGTAGGCACAGTGAACATCCTTATTGAGAAACAGTGGGAACCCTCCAGAAAACTTAATTCTTAGATGCCAACCAAGGGCCAACCTGATAAGTCATTCTTTCTCAGACCTGCTGCTATGTTAACTCTGCTCTGTACAAGAGCCAAAACTCTCTCTACTTTCAGATTAGTAAGTTAAGGCTCAAGAGATGCGCCCAATCACCCGCGTACACTTGGGCTCATTACTAACTCCATTGGCTCTTGGTTTCTTCATAGGTACAAAAATGGGGGTGATAATAGAAACTATTTTATGTTATCATTGTGATGATAAAGTGGGTTAATGAATATAAGCTCTTGCATATAAAGCATTTGGAACAGTATCTGGTACATAACAAAAACTCAATACATGTGACCCAGCATGGTGGCTCATGCCTGTAATCTCAGCACTTTGGGAGGCCGAGGCGAGAGGCTTTCCTGGGTCTGGGAGTTCAAGACCAGCCTGGACAACACGGCAAGACCTTGTCTCTACAATTAAAAAAAAAAGCTGTGCATGGTGGTGTGTGCCTGTAGTGTCAGCTACTCATAAGACTGAGGCAAGAGGATCGCCAGAGTCCAGCAGGTTGAGGCTACAGTAGCTGTGATTGTGCCCCTGCACTTCAGCCTATGTGACAGAGTGAGACTTTTACTCAAAAAAGAAAAAAAAAAAAAGAAAAGAAAAAGAAAAGGAAAGAAGGAAAGAGAAAAAAAAAACACCCCAAATTCAATACAGGTTAGATAATATTAGTATGAATATTATTGGTTCAAATCACATGGCTAGTATGTAGCAAAATGAGGCTTCAAACTCAGTCTTAATCCACTATGTTTGTCTTACTCCACCACATTATTGCTTCCAGAAAGTTCTGCTTTCCCAAGCACAAAGTATGCTTTTTTTGGGTTCATGTGGTAGAAAGCACTGCTACAAAAGTCCCTGAGTTTTTACTGATTCCTATTCGGACACCATGAATGAAATTGAGCTCCTTCTTTCACTCCTAGTTCCAAACTCGCCAGGGAAGTGAATGATTGGCCCAACCTTTATCAGGTGCTCACTCCTGGATCAATCACATGAGCCCAAGGATTGGGATCGCATAGAAATCTAGTATCTTCTGCTGAAACCATATGGATTTCTGCAAGAAATTTCTAGAAAAGGGATTTAGGCAGACAGCCCTACAAATGTGTAACAATATACACCTCCAAGAGTTGTTCCGAATAATCAGTAAGATAACATATGTAGATGTAGAGTATTTAGCAGACAGTAAGTGCTCAGTAATTGATAAGCTATAATTTGCTTAGTCTGAAATAAAAGTCAACTCATTAGTTTTCCCTAAGAAGGTAATTGAGAACTAAGAGAACAAAGTGCCCACTCACTATGAAGAATCTTAAGCCATTGTGTGTGTGTCAGCACTGGAAGGATGGATTGGGAGAGAGAAAGAAGTCAGGAGCTCATAAGCGTGGAAGTACCCTGGGTCTGAAGAGAGGTGTACAAAGATTGAAGTGGAGGCAAGGCAATCTGCCAGGAAATGCAGAAGCCAGAGGTCAAGCAAGGCAAAAGTTCATGGTCCTCTATGTGACAAGGAGGCTACACCCCAACTCAGTGGGTCAGGTGGCAGTCAAGAGAACCAGCCTAGGGCAGCCAGTCACTACCTACCTTTTCCAGGAAGGTGCTTTCAGATTTTCTGCTGGGATAGGGACTATCCCAAGATCCCAACATGGCCGGCTCATGTTCTGCATGTGAGGAGTAATGAGGCCCCCAAAGTTCATGGCAAACTTTTTTTTTTTGATGAAGCAGAAAAAGAAGACCAAGAGGTACTTTTAGTAACCGCTTCCTAGAACTTGTAACTGCTGAGCTACACTGGGACCACATCAGGTCCATTTGCATATCGTCAACTGCTAGCATTGAGGCTCACTGCTTTTAAGAGGAAACTCATCACATTTCACGAGGCGTGGGTCTATACCAAGTGAATTCTGGACTGACCAGGTCTTGCATATCAACCTGAAGGCTGTGAGTCTGAAGTTTCAGTATCCTTCAGAGTTAAGTGAAAATAGACATAAAGACTGTAGAGCTCCCACCTACTAAAGTCCAAGAAGAGACTTCTTACAGGGACTTGACTCTCTTCTTTCTCCCAGTGTGAGCAAGTCTACAGCCTCCTGGGCCCCTTCCTGGGTGATGAGCCCTTGAGTTATAAGCAGGGCCTTCCAGAAGGTGGTGAGCGTAGTGAGTCACAGCTCGAGAGCCCCTTTTTAGGGATAAGGAAATCTTCTTCCCACTGATGCTCAGGCGCAAATCCTTGCTTCTTTAGGGAGAGACAAGAGCGTAGAGGATCAGACATGGAAAATAGGGTGGGACCCAGAATAAAAGACACAGATGTTAGAGAACAACACAAACATCTAAGATTTTTTGTTTAAGTTGTGGGTTACAAGTCAGGATTAGGTCCATAAGTGGTCTAGGTACAAGTGATGTTTTGGGCCTCCCATTGGACTTCACTGTGCCTGGATTAGGGTTAGGTGCCCTTACTGATGTTGTGTGTGCCCTCCCCTCCCCACCCCCAGCAGTGTCCCACTACTTCCAATCCCCTTTGTGTAGTGTTATGATAGGTGCTCAGGGTCCACTTATGAGTGAAAACATGTGGTACTCAGTTTTCAATTTCTGTGATAGATCACTGAGCATGATAGACTCCAAATCCATCCAAGTTGCTGCAAAGTCCATAATATGATTTCTCTAACAGCTAGCAGGTGCACTGATAAATCTAATGATCAGGTCCCTAACAGGTGAGATCCAGACTTGTGAAAACAGAGCTCTTAAATAAGCAGCTCTCTCTCGATTGCAATTTAATGAGCATAAGGGTCAGTTAGCCATTGAATTGGACCCAGAAGATATTTGAGGCTTCACTGCAATGCAAACCCCAATCAGTGACTCAGATTGCCTCTCAAGACAACTTTCAATCCCCCACATCCAGTACCCACTGCTCACCTGTCCTTAAGGTAAAATGGCCTGGTTTGGATGTTGTTTGTCCCCACCAAAACTCTTGTTGAAGTATAATTGTCAAGGCAGCAATGCTGGGAGGTGGGTCCTAGTGGGAGGTGTTTGGGTCATGGGGAGGGATCTCTCATGAATAATATTCTTCTGGCAGAAGAAAGTTCTCATTCTCGTGGGACTAGGTTAGTTACTAGAGAGCAAGCTGTTGTTAGTTACAAGTTCATCCTTTCAGACTCTCTCGCCTCCTCTTTAGCCATGTGATCACACTGCACACACCTGTTCTTTATTCACTTTCCACCGTGAGTGGAAGCAGCATGAGGCCCTCACCAGATGCAGCTGCCCAATCTTGGACTTTACAGACACTAGAATCATGAGCCAAATAAACCTATTTTCTTAATACATTACCCAGCCTCAGGTATTCTGTTACAGCAACACTAGATGGACTAAGACAATGTGGATTACTGGAATGCTTTCTGACGGGCTCTGCTGCTTCCTGTCTCTCTCTGTCCTCCCCATTGCAGCTGGAGTAATTGGTCTAAAAAGCAAGCCTGATTATGCACTGCTCTGTTCAAGAATTTCTGATGATTCTGCACTACTTTCAGGATAAAATCCAAATGCCCTTGCTTGGCTTATATTGCCTGCACACTGTGGCTATGCCTACCAGCACAACCACATTTTGTGTTGCTTCCTGAGATACTGCTATGCACGCACCAAAAGCCATTTCATTTTCTCCCAGGTTCATGACTGGAAGTGGTGGATTCAGTGGCTCTAAGAGATGGCAGAATCATACAATGGAAAGCTCCTGGGTCCCTGAGCCATGGCATAAAACAGAGCCATCCAGAGTCATCCATCCAAGAATATCAGGCTGGGCCATTTCATCAGAAAGAAACAAGCTATTATTGTATGAAATCACTGAAACTTTGGGGATATTTCTTACAGCAGTTAGTGTATTCTAACAAATACATGGGCACGTTCTTGTAGCCAATAGGACTTTACATGTTGTATTCTTTCCTCTTACATTTTTCTCCTTATTTTTTGCCTAGATGATTCCTAATTACTCTTTGACACTGGTATCACCTCTTCTGGGAAGCCCACCTTCGTTCCCCAGGCTGGGTTAGGAGCCTCATCTCTGAAGTGCCCCAGACATCTGTCCTTTTCTTTCTCCAATGTGCTTAATCAATGAAATTTTAATGGCCTCTTTCCTTGTCCTTCTCATCTAGTTTCCAGGCTCTGGACAGGGCCTGTGTCTTACTCATCTCTGCATTCCTGGGGTCCAAAAGATGGGTCCTTTACCAGAGTCAAAGGTGAGAAAATGTTTTCTGAATGAACAGATAGATGGATAGTTGAATGAATGGAATAAGTTAACACACAGATTTGTGAATGGCTGTTCCTTGGTGACAACTCATACATTTATACAATGCTACCTTCTCACGTGTGTGTGCTGGGGACCTGAGAGAAGCCCAGGTCCAGTGTAGGGAAATCTGTGCAGCGAACCTACTGGACAGTGGTCAGTGAAGAGCCAAAGCCAGAGGTTTGGGTTATCTGCATGCTGTGGGCACAGGTGAGAGTGGACAGGAAAGTTGGGAAGCCTTGGCATGGTGTGAAAGAAGAAAGCAACATAACTTTATTAAGTATCTACAATGTGCCAGATGGTATTAAATACAATATTTCAGTAAGTCCATCCCTACAACAACCCAAATCAGTTTATTATTATTATCCCCATTTGGCAGATAAAGAAGTAGCTCAGAGAAGTTAAGCGACTCGCTCAAAGCTACACAGTGGGTAAGTGGCAGAGCCTGGAATCCAAACCAAGCCTGTCTTCTGAGTAGGGCCTTCTCTTAGTGTCCCGCATGGACACTAAGAGACAAGGGCTGAAGTCAGACATGCCCCATTTCCCCATGATGCCCAGTGCTTAAAGCCTGCACAGATATGAGACTCATGTATCAGTCGTGGCCTGAGTGAAGCACTCAGTGTGCTTTCCCTGGCAGCAGTCCGTGAACACTGGCTAAAGGAGACAGTGTAGGAACAAGCTGCTTTTCCCCGGCCCGAGCTCTAACAGGAGGGCCTGATTTGCACCACTGCCCCAGACACTGCGGAAACCAGCACTGGGCAGTTTGGTCAGCTTCCCCTGACTTCTCAGATCAGGAAGCCAGGCTGGAGATGGTGTATTTCTCAACCTCCAGGCAACCACTGACCAGGCCTCCTGGGCTCTGTCTCCACTGGCAGTTGTGAGTGGTGTGGCTTCTTGGCGTGCTGAGCACCCTCTCGGTTCTGTTGGCAGGTGAGGGCCTGGCGTCCCGAGTGCCAGGGACCTCCCCCTCCGTCTGGGGAGACAGAGCCAGGAGCTCAGCCAGGAGCCCCAGGCTCGGGTCAAGACTTCACTTGCCTCAACAACCTGGCAGCTGAGCGGAGGCCCCTGGATTGCTGGCAGGGGGATCGGAAAGGCAAAAGGCCTCCTGGGATATGGCTGGGAGGAGAGGTGAGAGGGGAGAGACTGGGAGGAGCTTGGGCCCCAGAACATGCTGTCTCCAGGGCTGTCATCTTCCGAGGCACCTCTGCCAGGCACTGTGAGGAACAGACATAGCTCCCGCAGGGAGCTCAGAGTCCAGAGAGGGAGGAGGACACGAGGTCGAAACCTGAGCACAGTGTCAAAGGGAGGCGGTTTCTTTGGGCTTCACCCTGACTAGTTGTGTGACCAGGAAACTGACAAACTCTTTGGGCTTCAGTTTTCTTGTCTGCGAAGCGGGACTAATAGCATCTACTGAAAGGGTTTGCACAAGAAACATGTGCGTAAAGGGCCTTGCTCATAAAAACTGCCCGATAAATGCTGTGTGGGTTTCCGTCCTCCCGGTTAAATGGTGCCGGAGGTCAGAGCCCAGGCTCCTACTTCTCTGATAACACCCATGGTTTCTAGCCCGGTGCTGAGCACTTAGTTGGTGTAAGTAGGAGAGAGGTTGAAGGCATGTCCCAGTGAGACGCAACAACTGCCATCAATAACAGCTTCAGGATGTGTGCCTCCCCCACTGGGCTTGCTCCAAGGAATCAGCCTCTTTGAACTGACCAAGCTGAAAACCACAAAACAGGCAACGGCAGGCAGGAAGAAGTTGGCCAGTTTCATCGTCTCATAACAACGAGTCTGGAGCATCTAAACTTGATACAAAGCTCCTTGAATAATCAAGGACGGTCTGCAGTGGTGGAGTGACTCCTACCTAAATAGCACTTTCCGTTTGCAAAGTTCTGCCACGAGCCTTGTTTTACCCGGGGGGACCCAGTAAATATGTGTTGAAGGGTAGGGCCTTGCAACAGCCTCGTGACGTGGATCATTAGGGATCTCGATCTCACTGATAAGGGGGCCAGCTCTGAGGCCCAGCCCAGGGCTCTTTGCACAGCACCAAGCCGTCCCTATAATCAGAGGGTCATGGGACTATGCTGACACTGGGCTGGAAGTCCAACCACACAGCTGCCCTGAGTGTACTGGTCATGGGGGTGGGCTTGAAGCAACATGTCAGAGCGGCTCCCTGTACTCCACCCTGCCTGCCAGCAGGCATGCTCCCTCGTGGGTGGGAGCCATGGAAGATGAGAAGGGGCACTTGGCACCAGTGGAATGTTAGCAAACAGTGAGGCTGGTGAAAGATTGACTTGGGTCTCGCTTGTTGATGGAGGGTGTGTAAAATATGGAAAGAAGTTACACAACTAAGCTGTCTCCTGGGGAGACGAGAGCTAATTAGATGTCTCCCAGCACACCGGCTCCTAATCACTGTACTGTCTTCACCTTCGAACTGCGAACCCCCGTCACGAGCCAGGCCTGATGCCTGACAGGTGGCTGTCTCCTGGCACTTCGATGGTCACCACGGCCACCATACAGGGGGTGCCTTCTAAGTGTCATGCTCGGTACTGGGGATTCACATTCATCAGCTGCTAAACACAGTCTCTCCTTAAGACCCCGAGCATGGCTTGCTGTGAGTGTTCCCGTTTGCTAGATGAGAAAGCAGAGACAAGGGAAGGTTGTCTGGGCACCCTAGTCTTGGTGGGTGGGTGAAAGGTGGCCCATGACTTTAGAAACCAAAGGAAAGATAGCCCCAAGTCAGTAAAAACATACTTGTTTTTGCTTTCTGTCTTATGAGGGCATTTTATGGGGCGAAATCGATGACAGATCCTGGCATGGCAAAGCTGGAAAGACCTTCAGACAGAACCTAGGATAGCGCTTAACAAATTTATTTTTCTTTCCTTTTTTTCCAGCAACAGGACCCTTTGTTTAAATGCAGTCTTGTGTGGAGGCACATAGATAAAACGGAGCACGGAGTTGCTGTCTGGGTAGAAGCAGAGCCCTGCCTGTCAGCCTTACCCTCTTTCTCTCTTGCCTTGTTTTTCTCACCATCACAGCTTCCTGGAACCCTGGGTTCCTCAGAATCTGGTTTGAAAACCACTGTTCTTGTTCAACTCCATCTTGCATGTGAGAAAACAGAGCTCTAGAGATGCAAAATGACCTTTCCAGTGTCAAAAAGTCAGTGAGCAGGAGAGGCAGAACCAGACATCAGGCTTCTTGTTCAGGTTGAAGATTTGGGGCTGGGTCAGGCAGCCTTTGCTGCTTTAAACTACTATGTAGATGGATAGCGATGATGCAGATAGTGATGAGATACAGATACAGAGAGATGAAGATGATGATATGTAAGGTTCTGAGCATTCTTTGTGACAGGCGGTGTGGGTGTATTGGGACTCAGAGCTGGAGGCCTATTCCCCAGAGGCTCTCCATAGAGGCGGGGAGACAGACAGGGCCTCGGGGCTGCCCCACAAACCAGAGAGACGAGAGAATTTTGGTGAAGGCATTCGCGACAACTTATGAGGATTATCAGAGGCGGGGGGAGAGAGTCGCTCTGGACTGACAGGGCCAGGACTTTGGGAAGGGAGGACTCGCACACCCAGAGTTGGGAGTTGGTGGCGCACTGCCAGGGTGAGGCACCATGACAGCAACAGCTGAAAGGCAGGAAAATGCAGGCTATGATTTGGTGACGACACCAGTGCCTTTCAAAACAAACCAGGCCGGGTACAGAGGCTCACACCTGTAATCTCAGCACTTTGGGAGGTGGAGGCGAGAGGATTGCCTGAGTCCAGGGGTTTGAGACCAACCTGGATAACTTAGCAAGATCTTGTCTCTACAATCAATCAATCAAAAAAAAAAAATTAGCCAAGTGTGGTGGTGCATGCCTGCAGTTCCAGCTACTTGGAAGGCTGAGGCAGAAGGATCACCTGAGCCCAGCAGTTCGAGGCTGCAGTGGCCGTAAGTGTGCTACTGCACTCCAGCCTGGGTGATAGAGTAAGACTCTGACTCAAAAAAATTTTTTTTTCAAATTTAAAAAACCAAGACTTGTCCCAGCCCTTCCCTGACCCCTTTCCTGACAAGGTTTGTTCTTTCCCACCCTACCCCTGTCCTGGTCTAGGTCCTATTGGAGGGTTCAGCCTCTCGGTATCCATCAACTGTCCTGAAGATGGGAGAGGAAGAACAGGAACAGGAAATTAATTCTCCTAGGTTGTGTGTGTGTGTGTGTGTGTGTGTGTGTGTGTCTGTGTGTGTAAAAATCACTGACATCAAACACTATACCACTTGTACCTTTTGGAAGAGAGGCACAATTCACTTCCAGAGAGTTTTCCTTACCTCATTATTATTTTTATTATTAGTCCAGGAAAAGGCTGTGATGGGCCTCTTTGGTCTAGAAGGGAGAAGAACAGAAGAGAGGGCTGAACTGCTCTGCTTAAAATGATGCTTGGACCTTGTTCCCTGGTGCCTCCAAAGGTGTGGTGGGTGAAGGTTGGTCAGTGGAGTTGGGGACAAGGTCTCAGAAAGGGTGAGGGAGAGATAGGACGAGGAAAGAAGGGTGGGACCCTGCACAGAGCAGGAGGCCGCACTCCATGGCGGCAAGGGACGGCTGCCATGTTTCCGGGAACACTGGGCTGTTTCTGCCCACTCCTGTACTTTTGGCCAGAGCCTGGTAGAGCTTCAAGAAACTCGTGTCAGTGGCCATTGGGGAACAAGGTTGGGTGCAGAAGAGAAGGTTACAGTCTCAGGTGCTTAGAGGAGGCCAGGAGGATGGATGCACCTGGGACTTGGCAGGTAAACTCCTCAGGGGTACCGAGTAGGGGGTGCTGCTCAGAGTATTATAATAATAGATGACTCCAGAAGGCTGGGGGCTAATAGCCGTGGCTGTACCTGGTTCTCTGAGTATAATGATGTGTGTGTGTACGTGGGTGTGCATGTTTATGGTATGCATATTTATGTGTGTGTTTGCGTCAACACCTCTGTGACTGTGTAGGTCCCTGTGTGCATTTGGGAGTGTGGGTAGGTGTAGGAGAATGAGTGCGTATCCTTGCGTCTGCGTGAGTGCATGTGTAGGGCCTGGACTTCAGGACCTGTGGGTTACCTGTGTACTAATGAGTATCAGTGAGCACGTGGCTGTGTAGCTGGCCATGTGATGTGTTTCTGAGATGATTGTGAGCATGCATTGTGTCCCTTTCCCCACTGACCTCACTGGCTGTGCCATTCTTGAACAAGTTCCTCAGTCCGAGCCTTAGTTTCCTTGCCTGCCACAAGAGAGAATGATAACACCTAGCAGCCGGGCCAAGGAGGCATACGTGAATGTGTTCATGTGAAATGCTCTGCTCGGGGTTGGCAGCACTCAAGGAAGGATGGCTATTTGACTCTGCCCTGGGGAGTATCCCCTGTTGCTGCCACTCTTGGAGCCAGTGTGTCTCCCTCCCACTCTGGCCCTGGGGTTTGGCTCCCTGGCTGCTCCCTGGCCCCATCAGGAAGCGCCTCAGAGCCCGCGGCGGCAGGGGAGTTGGACTTGTCAGGCGGGAGAGGAGCCAGTGGACATGATGTTCCTTCCCAGGAATGGGAAAGTGGGAATGTTCCTGAGCCAGGAGCAAGGCTGTGGGGCAAGCACACCCGGGAAAATCACTTCCCTTTCCCACTGCTCAGAGCCGAGTTCGTGCTCAGCCCTGTGGGGAGGAAGACACATCGGCAGAGGCAGCCTGGCCCTCCTCGGAGCCCTGGAACCCTAGGGCACACACGCACAGAGCATACGGTCTCACACATTCACAGATATCCCCACACCCCATAGGCACACAGGGACGCAGAACAAAGCTCCCTGACTGTGCAGGCAGGACCACCCCTCCCGTCTAGCCAATCACCCTCAGGGCACTGGTGGGGACACTGAGGTCCAGGAGGTGGTATACTCTCGTATCAGGCTTCCTTCCACTCTGGGCTGTTCCCTTCCACTCTGGGCTGTTCCCTAGGGCAACCTGGAGCTGGGCAGGCTGGAAAAGTGACAAGGGACCTAGGAGATGATTGTGACCAGCTTTTCTACTTTGGAAAAGGTCTCGCCTGTAGGTCCAGGGCACACTGGCCTTTGCACAAATTGCTCCTTTGCTGATGAGGTCAAAATAGCAGTATCGGTGGCAGTGACCAGGAACTTCACCCAAGGAAAGTCTTTCACTTCCATAGCCTGCACAGCCTCAAAGCCAACTGACCCCTTGGTCCAGCCCAACAAGCACATGGATCTCTTGACCTTCAGTGCATTCCACATACCTCAGCCTGCCTCACCTTCTTCAAATACACTATAGCACCTGAGGGCCTACTTTGTGCCAGGCCATGTGCTGAGCCTTCTCAAGTCATATTTGGTATATATTATACTTTCCATTTCTGATCCCATTTAATTTCCAAAGCTTTATTATGAGGTTAGTATTATTTCCATTTTACAATTAAGGAAAGTGAGGATCAGAGAGCTTAAATCATTTTCCCAGGGACACACAACTTATTAAAGTTGGAACCAGAATTTGAATGTGGGTCTAACACCAAAGCCTATGTTCTTAAAAATTTTAAATAAAATACCTAGGACTAAATTTAACCAAGAAGGTAAGTTTTCCTTTGCAAGAAAAGCTACAAAACACTGATGAAAGAAATTGATGCTAGGCTCGGTGGCTCAGCCTGCAATCCCAGCACTTTGGGAGGCTGAGGAGAGTGAATTGCCTGAACCTGCGGGTTCGAGACCAGCCCCAGCAACTTGGCGAGCCTTCATCTCTACAATAAATAAAAAAATTAGCCAGGCATAGTAGTATGTGCTTATAGTTCTGGCTACTTGGAAGGCTGAGGTGGAAGGATCATCAGAGCCCAGCAGGTCAATGCTGGGGTGGCCATGAGTGTGCCACTGCACTCCAACCTGGGCGACGGAGTGAGACTCCAACTCAAAAAAAAAGGAAAAAAGAAAGAAGAAAAAAAAATTGAAGAGGATACAAACAAAAGGAAAGATATCCTATGCTCATGGATGAGAAGAATTAATATTGTTAAAAGGACAATACTACCCAAAGAGATCACAGATTCAATGCAATCCCTATTACCATACCATTGACATTCCTCACAGAAATAAAAAGAATTCCTGGAATTTCTTTCCTGAATAGTCAAAGTGTCCTGAGCAAAAAGAATAAAGCTGGAGGCATCACACTACCAGACTTCAAAATATATTACAAAGATGTAGTTAACAAAACTGTAGGGCACTGGCATAAAAACACACATGTGATCAATGGAACAGAATGAAGAACCCAGAAATTAATCCACATATCTACAGCCAACCAATGTTTGACAAAGGTGCCAAGGACACTCAGTGGGGAAAGGACAGTCTACTCAATAAAAGATGTTGGAAAGTTGGATCTCTACATGTGGAAGAATGAAAATAGATCACCACCTCTCACCTTATAAAAAAGCCCACTCAAAATGGACCAAAAACCTAAATGTAAGACCCCAAAGTATAAAACGATTAGGAAAAATGCTTCAGGACTTTGGTCTGGGAAAAGATTTCATGAATAAGATCTTAAAAGCACAGCTGGGCATGGTGGCTCACGCCTGTAATCCCAACACTTTGGGAGGTGGAGTCGAGAGAATTGCCTGAGCCCAGGATTCAAGACCAGCCTGGGCAACCTTGTCTCTATAATAAATTAAAAAAATCAGCCGGGCATGGTGGTGCGTGCCTGTGGTGCCAGCTACTTGGGAGGTTGAGGTGGAAGGATCATCTAAGCCCAGCTGATCGAAGCTGTGGGGGCCATGAGCATGCCACTGCACTCCAGCCTGGGTGAAAAAGTGAGTCTCTGACTCAAAAAAAAGAAATGTGCAGGCAACAAAAGCAAAAATAAGCAAATGGGATTATATCAAATTACACACAGCAAAGGAAACAAACAAGAGTGAAAAGACAACCTACAGAATGGGAGAAAATACTTGCAAACTTCTCACCTGACAGAGGATCAATACTCAGAATAGATAAGACACTCAAACATCTCAGCTGCAAAAACACAAATAGGCCAGTAAGAGAGGGGCAAATCATCTGAACAGACCTTTCTTAAAAGAAGACATACAAATAGCCAACAGATACATGAAAAGAATGCTCAATATCACTCATCGTCAGAAAAATACAAATCAAAACCATAATGAGGTATCACCTTACCCCATTTAGAATGGCTATTACCAAAAAGACAAAAAAATAATAATAACAAATGCTGGTGAGCAAGGAGAGAAAAGGGAACTCTTCTATGTTGTTGATGGTAATGTAAGTTATTACAGCCACCATGGAGAACAGTATAGAGGGTCTTAAAAAAACTACAACTATAACAGCCATATGATCCTGCAATCTCATTACTTGGCATTCATTCAAAGAAAAGGACATCAGCTTATGGACGAGACATCTGCATTCCTGTGTTGATTGCAGTGCTCGTCACAATGGGCAGGATATGGAATCAACCTAGGTGCCCAACAACAGATGAATGGATAAAGAAAATGTGGTATACAGACACAAAGGAATATGACCGAGTCATAAAAAAGAATGAAATTCTGTCGTTCACAGCAGCATGGTTGAAACTGGAGGACACTATGTTGAGCGAAATAAACCAGGCAGAGAAAGTTAAACACTGCATGTTCTCACTCATTTGGAAGCTTAAAAAAAAAAGTTGATCTCCTAGAAGGAAAAAATAGAACAGAGGATACTAGAGAACGGAATGGGGAGGAGAAAGAAGAAAATAAGGAGAGATTAGCTAAAGGATACAAAATTACAGTGAGATAGGAGGAATGAGTTCTGTGTTGCACAGCACTGTAGGACGTCTGTAGTTAATAACATATCATTTCAAATAGCTAGGAGGAGGATATTGAAAATGTTCCCAACACAGAGAAATGATGAACGTTTGAGGTGACGTATTGCTAACCACCCTGATCCGATCACTATACATTGTATGCCTCAAGCATCCCTGTGTACCCCATGAATAGATACAATTATTATTTATTGTTTTACGTAATCTAATTTTAAAAGACACACAAACTAAATGATCACATTTGGACCCCACAATATTTCTGTGAGGTGGAGAATATTTAGCCTAGGATCAGAGACAGGGCACAGAGATGTTAAGCAATTTGCCTGAGAACGTGTTCCGAGTGAGGGTCAGAAGCAGGATGTGAACTCAGGTCTGTGGGAACATCAGTGTGCTTATGTGAATGGACACCTGAGACTGCGTTAGAAGAATGTGGGCGGGGTTGTGTGTGTATGTGTGTGTGTGTGTGGGGGGGGTCCTTTCCATTCTTTTCCCTGCCCCCGTGATCCCTTAGCTCTACTCAAAATGGGGTTATCTCCTCCAGGTCCAAGAGGTCGTCCTTCTCATTCCACTTATCTCTGTCCCTCTCCCGTCCCCAAAGCTCCCCTTCTTAGACGCCCTGTGGTCCTCAGAGGGCATCCCTAGATCTCCCCTTAGAACCCTGGTGCCCCCAGCCTGACTCTGGGTTTTTCTTTGTCTAGCCCCCTCCGTGTCAAATCTGGGGCTCCCCCCACCACAGCTTAGCACAGGGCTAGGCCCAAGGTAGAGATTTAGACGGTACCCGTGGTTTCTGAGGTAAGGGTGAGTCACCAGGGGCCCATCCACCCATCTGGCCATCCATCCATCCATCCATCAGATATTTATTAAGCACCTGCTCTATCTGAGGTGTCATTCTAGGTACTAGTTTACGTCAAATAATAAAATCAGACAAAAACAACTGCCCTTGTGGGTCTTACAGTCTAGGGAGGAGAGAAAGACAAAAACAATAGATAAATCAATGACAGAGTGTGTGAGAAGTTGATGGCCAAGGGAACAATAGCGTAAGGTAAGGGGGAGTCCAGGCCCATCCAAAAGATGCCTTTTAGGCCAGACTTGAAGGGAAGTGAATTCAGTCATGTGGATATCTGTGGGAAGAGTGTTCTGGGAAGCACCAACAGCAGGTGCAAAAGCCCTGAGGTGGGTGTGTGCCAGGGTGGCTGGGGTGGAATGGCCTGGGGGAATGTAAATTTATGTCGGGACTTCACAGCCACCATAAGGCCTTGAACTTGTCATCTGAAGGTGGGGGTGGGTTGGGCGAATATTGCTTCACGGCATTCGGGTCTCAACCGAAGTTGTTTCATCAGGGAGGCCTTTCCTGGGACTGCCTTACCTCAGTGGCACCCTCACACCCTACCATGCTCTTCCTAGTCATAACCTCCGTATTGCATTCTCACAAGCACTTATGGTCTGGAAGTTAGCTCACGTGCATGTTCTTGGTTCACGTGTTTATTTCGTGTCTCCCCCCACAGAGTGGAAGTCCCTTGAGGGCGGGGGCTGTGTCCCACTGCCTAGAACAGCACCTGGTGAGTGACAAGCTGCCTGTAATCCCTCACTACCAGCCCATTCATAGCTTTGTGTACTCCAGAGGACTGGTTACCCGCTTATCTGTCTGTTGGGAAGACAGGTGCATGCTTTCTGCAGAGATTCTACCCTACGCCTTCTCCAGCTGCCACTGTCCTCCTAAAATGCCCTTTAACTTCAAGTTATAGCAAGTTAAAGGGAACTATTTACAAGCAGAGCTGTCCCTCTGTTTCCATTCCCCCCGCCCCGCAACTAGGTCATCAAAAATAAATGTCTCTTGCCCTAGAAATTCATGGCGCTGTCCTGCTGGTTCAGTCAGAGAGCTGTTCCCTAGAGATTTCTAGAAAGAAAGGGGAATAAAAAGTGATAGAGAATCAAGTAGGTGTTTTAACATAGATTTTGCTATTTAGGTTAAAAAATGAGCCTCAATGTCATGTTATGAGACCTATTTTACAGATAAGGAGACTGAGGCTCAGAAGTAAAGGAACTATCCCTGTCTAGCTCCATATTACATGAGTAGTAGCTGGCAAAGCCAGAATTCAATCTTAGGTCAGCCTCTTGTTCCTTCCACAGCTCTCTGCTAACCCCTCACCCTTATTTTCACATGAAAAGCTATTCTTCTGAAGACTGGAAAGAACAAGAAAAGGAGAAAAAGTAAAATAAGGAACCTGTCTTGATCGTGTTGGCGTTTGCCAAGCGCCCTCTTGGCACTTTGGCCCAGTCTAGCCATCCTAGGCCCAGCGTTGACCAAGGAGGAGGGTCTTACATCTCAGGCCCAGGGCGTACAGGAACAGCCCCGTGCTTCTCATTCTCAAGGACACCTGGAGAGACCCTGGGGCCAGCTTGCCAGTCTGCGAGTCCCTCAGGGAGGCTCAGGCTGCCTGCCTGCCTTCCAGACTAAACATCACCTTGCCCAACTCTCCTGTTCCGCCACTGCAAAGCGTCCTGGGAGACTCTCAAAAACAGAAGTGCAGGATGGTTTACGTGTGTCTGTGGACACCCTTGGGAGAGAGACGGGCACATACCCAGGCTTGCAGACACGCCACAACACATGCACACGGAAGGGGTGGGCCTGTGGACCCTGGATGGGGTCTATAAATACCACCACCACCACACACACACACACACACACACACACACACACACACACACACACACACATACACACACACGTGCACGCGTGCGCATATTCAAAGGCAGAAGTGGTTATCTTTGAGTACTGATATCAAGAGGCAGGCCCATGTTAAAACACAAACACAGGAATATTCAGACACCATGTGCCCTAGACTTCTGGCGTCTGGCCTCTGACAAGGACACAGAGACCTGAAGTGGACACACATCAACACAGTCTGCTGGGCTGTATTTTGGAAAAAAGGCGGGGGAGAAAAAACCGACCTGTGAATGTTTCCACTATGTGCTGCTTGTGAACATTTTGCAGCCTGGAGAAATGCCCCTGAGCTGTGTGGCTGTGTGTGGGCTGATCAGGGACAAACAGCTCTGAGAGCACAGTGATGGGGACAGGGAGGTGGCACTTGGGCCACAGGGGTAGGGGTGGAGGCGGGGGACAGGGCAGGATCCGCCCCCAGTGGATACAGAGGCAGTTGATGGGCTTCCTGCTTCAGTTTTCTGGAAAACAAAACAAGCCTGCTCTCCATGGCTGCTTTGCTAAGATTCAGTGAAATGAGAATTGGAAGCACATGATATGCCTGGCACATTGTAGGCTCTCAATCAGTGGAAGTCGCTATGACTAAGTTCCCAGTCCCTTGGGTCACAGGGGACGTGAGTCATTTCACTGCCACCGTTGATGCTTCCCCTTTTAGAGCTGATTATTCAGTATAGCTCAGAAATATCTTACATCACATGTGTGCATGTATATGCATGCATATAAAAACGTATCTTTAGTAACAGTCATAAGCACAAAACAACAGCTACCATTTATTGAAAAGGCACTCAGTGCTGGACACTGCCTAAGTACTTTGCATATATCTTATCTGACTTCCATAACAACCATATGAGGAGGGACTATTATTACGCTCATTTTTCAGATGGGGAAATAGAGGCACAGAGGAGTTAAACAAGTTTTCCAAAGTCGAACCATTAGTAAATGGGGGAGTTTGAATATGAATGTAAATCTATGTCTCTACTTATGTGCTAAAAACTCTATTCATTCCGTGTGTGTGTGTGTGTGTGTGTGTGTGTGTGTGTGTGTGTGTGTGCATATATATATTGTTGGTGTTGGAAGACAGCCAGAATATGTGATCTTCAGGAAGGGCTATCCTTGGCCTCCCAGTTGGGAGGATCCTATTATTTGCTGGGTGATTGGGGAACCAACTGTCCTATGTCCTGTCCAGGCTGGAAAAAAAAAAAATGATGTCTTGATGATGTGGGAAACAGGCTGAGCTGTCCTTGGAATCTGAGCCTGGCCTCCTCCACAAACGCTCACAGGACTTGGAGTGTCCAGGAATGTAGGTACAGGCTCTTACCACTGCACCCATCCATCCGTTCACCCATCTGTCCATCCGTCCACCCATCCAGGCACTAGTGAGCCTGACTCTTAGACAATGAGTAGGAAATGCCCATTCGGAGCTTCCCTCAGCCTGGGGCACACAGCCATCTGCTGACTCCATCACGGCTTATCTCTTGGACATGACTTTGAGCATAAAGTTACAAAGAAGATGACCGTGTTGGGTGTTAAAAAATGAATGTTTACGGTGGCTAGAGAGGACTTTAAGGAAAAGATCCAGAAAACAGAAGGCATATGGGGACTGGGGAAAGTCCTGATCATAATCCTCACAATGGCCTGGAGGGCTTGACCATCCACTCTCTAGAAAGCTCTGGAAGAAATTCTTGACTGAGGCTCTGAGGAGAGCAGGAAAGTCACAACTACAGAGAAGAGACCTTCACCAGCATGACCTATGCCACTTGTCCTAGAGCTTCAGGCCCCCAGCAGACAGGCGTGTGTGCTGAAAAGAGAGCGGGGTAACCAGGGTGAGCCCTAGCATGAACTATGGACTTCGGATGATAATGATGTACCATTGTGGCCTCAATGAATGCAACCATGGACCACGCTGGAGCAGGATGACGACAGAGGGGAGAATTGTACTTGGGGGGGTAGTGGAAGGGAAGGGGCTGTGTGAGAATTCTTTGTACTTCCCTCTCGATCTTGCTGTGAACTTAAAACTGCTCTAAGACATAAAATTAGTTAATTAAATAAAAGAGAGAAACCATAGGGTAGAACCAAAAGAAAAGCACAAGACACCCTGGGGTCTGAGGGTTTCATCGGTGTGTGTCCTGAGGAGCCAAGGGGTTTCTGGGAGGTGTCCTATGGGTCTCAAGGGGCTGGGGCTGGAGTGGAGAGGAACAGAGCCAGCAGGGGCCGGCAGGGACCCCCGGGAGCCAGCAGGACTCAGCCCCCTGCCTCCTTTCCCACCACCCCTCCTCCGCTCCAACCCTCCAGAACTGCCCTGATTTGATTTGCTTTATCAACTGGGCCTCGGTGTCAACTTCCCTCTAAGGCCTTCTGCTTCAGAGTCTCAGCCGTGGATGAGACCACAACCCTCCTTAACTGTAGAGTTGGTGTGAAAGGGATCCCAAAGGCAGACAGTTCCCTTCAGGTCCCAGCAGATCGGGTATACTGAAAGTGCTCAGTAATAATTTTATTGCATAAATGAATGACTCATGTGAGTTTTCCAGCAAACTGGAATGAGGCAATTTTGGTTTTACTCATCTTACATTTATTAAGTTGATTACAGTGGGTCAGACATTGTGTTAAGCAACTCAAGTAATGTATCTTATATAATCCTTATCAGAAACCTTTGAGGGATGAAACTGGGGCACCAGAGAGGTTAACTAACTTGACCAAGGTCACACAGCTAGTAAACAGCAGAGATTCTAAATCTAGCAGCTTGACTCTTACCCACCATGACAAGTTGGTTTAGACTTAGACAAACCTGGGCTGGGAAGGTTGTAGTGACCCCTCCAAGCCTGGGGAGGATTAATGGTGGAGGCCAGGCTCAGATCCCAAGAACAGCTCAGATGCCCTCCCATCATCAAGACACTATTGCTACAGCCTGGGCAGAGAATGTGACAGCTAGTTTCCCAACCACCTAGCAAACAACAGGACCCTCCCAGCCTAGGAGGCCAAGGACAGCCCCTCCTTGGAGATCCATCCACACCCAACACCTATCTGATGCAGAGGTGTTGGTAGGAAAAGCAACAGGAAGGTGTCGTCAGAATAACAATAAGAAGCGAGAAAAAAATACAATATTTTTTTCGAAAACCTCCCATTCCATCCACATTCTCAGCTCAGGCACTGGGTAGATCCCAGTTAGTTGTAGAAATTTGCCATCTGGGTCCCTCTGACCCAGGAAGGGGCTGACCTGAGCCTTGAGAAGGACCAGGAGGCACTAAATGTGCAGGCATAGAGGAAAGTAGACCCAGGCTCTTACCATTGCATCCAGCTATTCATCCACCCATCCACCCATCCACCTATCCATTCATTCATCTGTCCATTCATTGTCCATTCACCTATCTATTCATTCACTCACCATTCATCCATTTATTATCCACCCACCCTCCATCCACTAATACGTCTATTATCCATCTATACGTCATCCATCCATCCATCCATCATCCAGCTATCCATCCACATATCCATCCCTCCTCCTCAGTCCATTATCCATCCATTCATCCACCCACCCATTCATCCACTCACCCATCCATCTATCCATCCATCCATCCATCCATCCATCCATCCATCCATCCATACATACATACATACATCTCCTCACTCATCCATCCATTTTCTGGAAATAGGACAGGTGTCCACATTCTGCTGCTTTTAAACTCTTTGACCTTTGGGCTTCCTTCCTAAAAATGACAGTTGTGTGGTAACTGGATATAGACAGGCTGCTACAAAGCTCTTCATACTAAGAGGCGCATTACCTGTGAGAAGTTATTTATGCTGCACCTCCATTATAAAGCAGGAAAAGATTTCTGAGACTTCAAAGGCAGTTTATTTTTTAGAAAGCTCAGAACTGCAAGTGTAGCCCACATCTGTGCACGAGCTCATGGCACCCACTGCCTTGGATATAATCTGCTTTCACCCTCCCTTTATTTTTCTTTTTATTCTGACTTCCTTGTCTACATATAGGTTATTATCTATATGTAGATAATATGTGTTAATTTATATATTTTTAAGCCTCTAAGATCTTTTTTTGGAATAAAGTTGAATCATGAAGGGAAAAAAATGATTGAACTGAACTAATGCAGAAAAAAATAAGAAGAGGATTTAATTTATTTCAAGAACTGAGCTGATCCCCTAAACTGGGAGCTCAACCTTCTCTGTCACCCTCCACCCATAACCCTAGGGATAAGACTACTGCCGAATGAATGACTGTCTCCCTCTAACATTCTTTTTGCTGAGGATGGTAGCTCTTCAAGAAGCAGCTCTCGGTCCTGGTTTTGACATCCAATGGGGCGTCCAGCCTCAGTGTTCGCATTGTAAAACTAGGATTCTGCTTGTTCGTAGCCTGCAAGGTTGTTGGAAGGACAGGATGACTTCTGCATGTAGGAAGGACTCAGAAAGGGTTAGCTGTTATCACTGGTGGATTTCATGACCCATGACTTAAAGTTTGAATTTTTGTACTCGAGCCCATGCAGATAGCATGGGCAATACCTTCCTCCTTCCTCTCAGGCTTTGAGAGTGGAATAGAACCTATAAAAACCTAGAAGCCCACATGGTCAAGAATCACCTGATCAACTGACCCTAGATACAGAATGGTAGCAAGACCTCTGGTTAAGGTTGGATGAGGTGATGTGGTTAGACTCTCTGCTAAGCCCTCAGGGTGCACAGAAGTGAAGACATGGTTCCCGCCTTCAGGGAGCTTAGTGTCTACCAAGAAGGACTCACCTGCAACCCACTACAGCACCAGGATGAGCTATTTATGGCTTCATCTTGTCTTTAGGCCTTTGCCCATGCTGTTCCCTCCATCTGTACCACCTTTTCCTCCCTCCACCTATCCTCCCTCCCCCCCCTCTGTTTCCCAACTCTGCAGAAGGTGTTCCTTGACTTGTGTTTCTTGGTGGACCCTGTATTCTCTTTTTCTTCCTCCCCTCCTTTCTCTCTTTTTCAATCTTCAACTCTGAACTTCAACCCTTGTTGCAATGTTTATATTCAGAACTGGTTGCTGTCCATTTCGTAGTAATATACATGGTTAAAATATGCCTGCATCTTCTCCTTAACGAAGAAATCTCACAGTGTTATCTGCTTTCAGAAAGACAGATATGGTAGGCAGAATCAGGCCCCCTATGAATGTGACCAAATCCCCTGAACATGCGAATAGGTTCAAGGTGAACATGATTTTGCAGATGAGATTGAGTTAAGGATACTAAAATAGGGAGATTATCTAGGATTATCCAGGTGGGCCCAGTATAATCACAAGAGCCCATAATGATGGGAGAAGGAGACAGAAGAACAGAAGGAAATATGGCAGTTGAAGTAAAGGTCACGATGATGGGATTGATTGCCACTGGGGGCCGTGAGCCAAGGAGTGTGGGGAGCTTCTAGAAACCCAAGAAGATGAGGAAACAGATCCTCCCCCTTGAGCCTCCTGAAGCCTGCTGGCACCTGGATTTCAGACTGCAACCTCTAGAAAATAATAAAGCTACATTATTTTAAGTCACAAAGTTAGTGGTGATTTTTTACAGTAGCAAAAGGAAACCAATACAACTGGCTTCAGAAGAAAGGAAAGGAGGCTCTGTTTCTCACAGAGGAGCCAACATCAAGAGTCAGCACAACTGGGTCTTGTGGGAGTGAGTGTGTGCATCTGTGGGGCTTGCCCATGGGACATATGGACATCTTTTCTCCTCCAGATCATGGTTGACACAGGACAAGTTTCCTCAGAATAAATGGACACTCTCGTTTCAATCGAACCTTTGTGTGGAGATAAGTTCACACGCCGTAGTGGACTTGGCCTGCATGCCCCTTCCTCTGAGAAACATCAAGGACATCATTGTATTCATGCACTAATAAACACTGTGTGGCAGTTGGCTTGGCTTTTCTTGTGCTTTCTTTTCATGGTGACATCTGCTGGGCTGAAGCTGGCACCTGGACATGGTGCAAGAGAGGCCGTGATGGCGGATGGGATGAGCCCAGGACCATGGAAAGGGGCCACGGTCTGAATGGCATCTAACCACTTAGAAATGCATCTGTGTTTTTTCAGTTCTGCTAAAAGGACCCCATTTCTTTTATTTGCTAAGTGAGCTCTGAACAATTCCCAAATGGCCCATTTGCTCTGCTGGGATGTGGGAGACATTAGTGCAGAGAGAGCTTTGAGGTCACAGCTGAATTTGAACATTGTCTCCTACTGGTTGTGTGACTGGGTTTGTTGCTTTTCTTTCCCCTCATCAGGAAAATGGGAGAATAAGGCAGTTCTGGGCATACAATGTGATCGTGCCTTTATGGGCACAGCACAGTCCCTGGATCAAAATAACACACAGTAGCTCTTGGGATTGCATTTAGACTTCTGATCTAGCAAAAAGAATAATAACAAAGCTAGACCAGGGCTCTGTGGTCAGTTATCTCGTTTGAAGAATCTTCACTAAGAGATTTCCAAAAGACACTACATAGTTTTCCGCTGAGTCACCTCGCGTTTACGCATGAGGTTTCTCTTCCAAGTTGTGATTATGAAGCCTGCGATCAGACTTTCCATCTCGAATCCTGCTCCGTGGGCCTGTTTTCCTCCTCACCCCTCAATGGCATTCTCAGCCCAGCCGTACCCATTCATTAGATACTCCATATTGGAGAGATTAGCCTACAGGAAGTGCCTGCTTCCTCCTTCCTCTGGGGCAAGGATTGGGGTCAGCTGATGGTGCAGGAAACTGTGGTCAAGTTGCAGTCGGGCACGTTTTGACAGGACCCGTCAGCAGCTGGCTGCAACCGCAGATGGCAACTGCCTCCGGGTTCAATTGGGAAGGCGGAGCCTCTTCTGCTCACCAGGTAGGGCTCCCTTCCCCAGAGCTCAGGATGGCCCAGCGGGGACAGGGGGCAGGAGAGCTAAGACCAATCATCCTGTCTTTCCTCTGGGCCACGAGGCCTCCCAGTTTCAAGAGAAGACAAGGAGAGGATCAAGGGAGAAGACAAGGGAAATCAGTCAGGGTTGGGGGTCACAGCCACCCCCCAAAGGCCTATCTGAGCGGGAGTTGGAGGGTTCCAGCTGGGAAGAATGGTGGGAGCCGTGTCCACTCTGCCCCCTGTCAAATCCCCAGGGACACAGACCGAGAGTGGGCCTGTGACCAGCATGGCTGGAGGGCCAGTGGACAAAGCCTGGCTGTGAGTAGGCTTCCTCTTCCTTCTGATCTGGGATCTGGGCCAGGGGTGTGAGGGAGCACACCAGCAGTGCGTCCCAAGAATAGCTTGGAGACCTTGCTCAAATGCAGGTTCTTTGTCAGTGGGGCTGAAGCGGGGTGCCTGCACTTCCCGGTTCTAAGGTCTCAGGCAAGGCCATGTGTCTGGCTTGCCTTTGGGATTGCGTGTAGCCAGAAAAAGCATCAGCAAAAAGGATAGTACGGAAACAAGACTAGGCTCCTGCAGGAGACGTTTGTCGCGACTTTCATGATGTTCTGGGTGCTGTAGCTCTCAGCTCTTGCTTCCAGGTGGCCTGTGGGCACCGCTGGAGAATGCTGGAACAGAGCTCGGAGATTTGGATTCAACTAACATGAAGTACCTGTGTGAAAGTAGCACCAGGAGCCATGGCCAGAGCTAGGATGGAGCAGAGTTGAGCTGAAGCAGCCAGGAGGAATGGGAGAGGGGCCGGCAGCTAAGAGAGCAAAAGGTACAAAGCAGAGAAGCAGGGTCAGGGAAGCACCAGGCGCAGAGTCGAGTTCTGATCTTCATCAGCTTTAACATCTGGACCAGCTGACTCTTGAGCCTTCACTTATAACTGAGTCGGATAACAGGGAGGCCCAGGACTAGGGTGGAAGTTCAATAAAGCAAATGTGGACGCATCCAGCAAGTTCCCTGGCACATACTAGTATCCATTGTCGAATACATTTTGAAATAAAAAATCAGGGTCTCGAAGGCAAAGGAGTTTGGCTTGTGCCTCCAAGAAGCCAGTCACAAATCACTCCTAACTCAGTAATAAAGCAAGTCCCCCCACCCTCCCGCCCCCCACCCTCTCGCCCCCACTAGGGCTCTCTGCTTCACCTGGAGTAGTTCTGAAGACTCAGACGGAACTCAAGCGCGTACAATTATAGAATTTAAAACCGGTCCTGAATGCAGACGCCTCACTAAACATTTTACCTCTGTCCAAATGGGTTTGGTTCCACAGGCCCGCCAGCCCTCTCTCCTACAGACCCCAAGCTGGGCAGCAGGGTGCATGGATGGCACGTTAATAGGGCATTCTGGGGAAACAACACACCCACTCCCAAATCCTGTCCTGGGCCTCCCATCCCAGGACCTTCCAAATCTGAAACTGGTTGAGCAGAAATGACCTGTTTTGCAAGGACTTTGCTCGAAGCCCTTGGGAAAAGGCTAAGTCCTTTCTAGGCAAACATTTAAGGCCCCGGAGGCAGGGGCGCTGCCCATGCCAAGAAGGCCTTTTGGAGGCTGGCACTCCCCTCCTCCTCTCCACAGCCTCTCCTCTCCACAGCCTCCCCTCCCTAAAACCTTCCCTCCCTACAGCCTCTCCTCCCCACATGCTCCCTTGCACAGGCCTCAGCTAAGCAGGGCCTAGACCACTTTTTATGAATTTTTAAAAAAATAATATTTAGAAATGGTTTGGGGCCCAGAAACTTAAACATTTCCACCAGGTCATGTTTTCTCTGCAGTGTGTATTTTTAAGTAGACAGATAGAAACAAAGCCTGCATTTCACAAACAGACCAGAGGAAACGGTAAATACACTTAGGATCAGTGTGGAGGAGTCTCTCCTTGTGAGCGGGTCTTCGATGGGGCTCGGCCGGAGTAGCTAAGTGCTTTCTCCACAAACCAAACGATCAAAATGAGTTTGAGGGTGAGGGGACAGCTGACTGGAGCATGTCAGCATTACCTGCGGATACTTTTTTTTTTTAACCTAAATAAATATCCCTTGTCCTGACTCCTCCCCTTTTCATAAAGCAGTCCTGAGCAGTGGTTAGGGATGGGGGCTGCAGTCACAGGCTACCTGGACTTACCTCGCTTTGTAACTCACTAACCGGGAGGCCTTGGGTAAGGTAATTAACGTCAGCACCTTGGTTTCTTCACCTGTAAAATGGGGGGATCCAGGTGCCCATCTCATGGGGCTGCTGTGAGTGTCAAGGGAGTTAATACCTATGGGGTACTTCGAGGGACCCGTCACAAAGCAAGGATCAATAACTCAGTGTGCCCCGAACTCCCGATACCCACCACACCTCCAAACTCCGCATCCCGCCTGCCCCACCCAGTCCCTCCGGGACTCCGCTGATGACAGCTTCATCCTTCCTGTTGGCTCAGACCCCAAACCTCAGAGTCATCTTTGACTGCTCTTTCTCACACCCCACATGCAATCCGTGAGCAAACCCATCAACTCTGGTTGTAAAATGTGTTCGGAACCAGCCACATCTAAGCATGCCATCACTGCTCTCCCCCAGTCCAAACCTCTGTCATCTTTTGTCCTGACTGCTAGAGTCACCGCCCCCTGCTTTCCCCACTGAGGCCCACAGTCTCTTCTCCTCGCAGCTGCTAGAGTAATCCTTTGAGAACATTTAAGTCAGATTATGTTTCTCCTCTGCCCGAGACCCGCCAAAGGCTTCCCCACCCCCTGCAGCATCTCACACAGAGTCAAAGCTGAAGTTTTACCGGGGCTTATAAAGTCCTACATGATCTGGCCCTACTACCTCTCTGATGCTGCCACCTGCTCTTACCCCTGCCAAACACACTCCTGCCTCAGGGCCTTTGCACTGGCTATTCCCTCTGCCCAGAACACTGCTCCCTCAGAAACCTCATGGCACCCTCCCTCCCTCCCTTCAGGCTCCGCTCAAATGCCACCTCATCAGAGAGGCCTTCCTTGAAACTCCTACAAAGAACCTACTGTACCTTTCTCTGCTTTCTTTTCCTTTTGAGTTCTTATCACCAGTTAGTACCACCCATCTTTGTTGTTCTGCTTTCTCTCTCTCCCTCCTTCAGATGTGCTGTCCTAATAAAGCAGTAACATCATCATCCCTTTTCTCCGTGACACATAGTAGGTGCTTTATAATCACTGATTAAATGAATATCTCCCTCCCTCCATTTCTGTCCCAGTTCCAAGGTGCAGCCAGAAGGATCTACCCACATCACAGATTTTTATCATGCTCCTCCGCGGCTCAAGAACTGCCAGTGGCTCCCTCATTGCCCATGGGGCAAAGCTGCAACATGGTATGGAAGGCCTTTCGTGGTCTGACCCTACCTAACCTCAGCCCTCTCTGTTGCCATCAGCAAACCCTGTGCTCCTGGGGCAGTGATGTGTCATGGCTCCCTGAGTGACTAGCCTCTGCTCACGCTGTTCCTTCACCTTGGAATGCCTGTCCTTCCTTTCCCCATCTGTTGGACTCCCACTGTAGTGGGTTGGATGGTGGCCCCCGAATGGCATGTCCACTTGGACCTGTAAATGTGACCTTATTTGGAAAAAGGGTCTTGGAAGGTGTAATTAAGTTCAAGATCACCATCCTGATGAGACCATCCTGAACTAAGGTGAGGCCTGAATCCAGTGTAAGTGTCCTTAAAAGAGGAGGGAAAACACAGAGGAGGAGGCCACATGAAGACAAAGGCAGATGATTGGAGTGATGCTGTCACAAGCCACCTGGAGCCACCAGAGGCTGGAAGGGATAAGGAAGGATTCTCCCCTAGAGCCCTCGCAGGGAGCATGACCCTGCCGACACCTTGATGGTGGGCTTCTGGTCTCCAGGAGCATAAGAGAATTACATTTCTGTTGTTTTCAGTCACCGAGTTTGTGGTCATTTGTGACAGCAGCCCCAGGAAGCGAAGGCACGCCCTCCAGAACTGTCATCGAGAGACAGACCTTGCCTGCCAGTGAGAATTCCCAGCTCTAAAAAATACCAGATGCCCTCTTTCCCTGGACAAAGCTGATTGAACCAGGAATGGATAGACACCTGGCTGTGCTGTGCCAATCAGAGTGTCATGGGCACCAGAAACCGGGACAGCAAATGGGGGCAGTGGTGGGGGAGGTCACCTCGGCGCAGAGCTGGCCAGTGTGGGGCCAGCTATTCTGGTTGTAAGAACCAGAATAGACACTGGAGGCCCCGCCCACTCCTCAGTTCCTAGGGGGAGGTTCCTGTCTGTTTCCAAAAGATTCTCTTATGGTCTTGCTGTGTCCAGTCCCCTCTCACTTTTCCTTGATCTGGCATGAGCAGGCTTCTTTTCCTTGCAACCAAATAACCCCTAACTAACAGTTGAGCTCCAATGTCCTCACCTCTGGCCCCATCATATGGAGAAAGAGGGCTTCGTCTCTGGGCATCTCAGCTCCATGGCCCCACCAAGACTCATTGTCATCGTTAGTAAGGTTTGCATGCCAGTCCTCCCCTGGACTTATAGCCCCATCGTGTTCTCCCCCCACCCCTGTGTCCCCATGTCCCCATTACCTGATGGGGTACGGTGTCTGGTACCACAGTGGATAAAGAAAGAAAGGGACCGAGCATGGTGGCTTACACCTGTAATTCAGCATTTTGGGATACTGAAGCCAGAGGATTACTTGAAACCAGGAGTTTGAGACCAGACTGAGCAACACAGCCAGACCCTGTATCTACAGAAAATTTAAAAAACGTAGCTGGACATGGTGGCACCTTTAGTCTTAGCTACTTAAGAGACTGAGGCGGGAGGATCTCTTGAGCTCAGGGGTTTGAGGTTACGGGGAACTTTGATGGCGTCACTGCACTCCAGCCTGGAAGACAGAGAAAGACCCTGACTCAAATACATGAAGGGATAAACATATAAACAAATGCCACTCAGCTCTGTCCATAGGGAACTTACAGCCAGGGTAGGGAGCCCAGGCTCACACACATACCCAAGAGCGACATACCTGCAGGAGCAAGTCTAGGGCAGCTCTGAGTTCCGGAGGGGAGGTCAGAAGGGTCAGGAGAGCCTCCACAAGAGGAAGTGGTGATGTGAGGGCTGATCGCTGGGGCAGGCAAGCAGGCTGAGCAAGGAGCACATTCTGAGCAGGGCGTGGGGGTGCCCAGGGGAAGGGAGAGGCAGCACTTGGCCTATGTGACAGAGACAGGGCCCAACTCAAGCGGGAATTCCCAGGTGGGCACTCTGAAGGAAGGGGTCGCTGGGCCAGCCCTGGGGCCTTTGGTGATACATCCCCTTAGCGGGCGTCCAGCCAGGCACTGTGCCTGGTGCCAGTGGCACAGAGATGACAGACAGCACAACTCAGAGACCAGACTAAAGCTCTTGAGAGAACAAGACTATCTCTGCTGTTCCAAGGACCGGAAATCGTCAGTGCCTAACCAAAGCTTCTGTGAAGCACTTTGCGGTTTAGAAAGCGCTTTCTCTCGTATTCATGATTACAAAATCACGTGGTAGGGTAGATAAAGCAGAGACTGGGGCTGGCTGCAGAAAGCCTGAGTTAAGAGCCTGAGTTAAGAACTTTCAGCTAATCTCCCTGGGCTGCTGTTTCTCCATCTGAGAGCAACAGTGAGTGTTTGCTGAACACCTAATATATGCCAGCTACTGTTGTAAATGATTTTATACGCGTTAACTTGCTGGGACTTCAAAAACAACCCTTTAAAGGTATTACCTCAACTTGCAGGCATAAGAATCGAGGCTCAAAGAGGCTTGGTCACTTGGCCACGTCACACAGCTGCTCAGCAGAAGAGGTGACGTTTGAACCCGGTTATTCTGGCTCCAAAGTTCTTAACCACCATGCTGTACTGTAGGTAGTGACAGCAGCCCCACCTCACAGTGCTTTGGGGATAAATACGATTAGTAAACATGTAATTGGTTAGAGGTTATAGGTATATATTGACAATTATTATTTGTCTGATACTTGCAATGTTAGAGCAGTGGGTTGCTTTAGCAAACACTGTTGACACTGTGGCATATCCCCTTGGCTTAGCCTGGAGATCACCCACAGACAGTGATATGTCCCTCTGCCTAGTAGCATCAAACAGGGCAGGCCAGAAGGGTCCCCTGTGAGGTGGAGCCCCAGTTGTCCCCAGCAGTAACCCGCTGTAACACATCTTTGATTGGCTTTCTCCTTGCTCTGTCTGGCTCCCCACTCCCTCAAGGTGCCTCCTGGAACTGCTTCCCAAACATAGTCCTTGCACTGAAATCCTCACCCTGGGGTCTGTGGGGGAAAGACCCAAACCAAGACAGGGATGCAATGCAGTTTGGAGAGTGAGAAAAGGAGGGGATATACCTATCGAGGCTTGAGAGTTTTTGGGGCAGACACCACCAGGGGAAGAGCATCTGCCCTCACATGGAAAGGAAACGTTCCCAGCACCTGGAAAACGGGACCAAGGCTCCCTCATGCTGTTCTCTTAACAGGAATGCCTCTTGGCCCACATTTACCTGACACTTCCAGAAGAGTGGCCAGCAGGGGGTTCTGGCAAGAGCCCCGAGGCCTCAGGGGTAGATTCCAGGAACACTCCTTGGAGCTCCAGGATGTGAGCAGAGAATAAACACAAATCAGCTTCCCTTGTCTAAATAAACTGAGGCATGGTTGGATGAGGGGTTTTCTCTTTCTCTCCACCCCCCCACGTGTCTGTCCTCAAAGGCCATGCTTGTTTGCTTGCTTACTTAATCCCAAACCCTTTGCACCTTCAAAGAACCCCTTTGTGTCTGGGATGAACCGGAGCGTTTCTGCCTTGTGGACACGATTTTCCAAATGAACCTCCACACACAGAGAAGCCCAGATTCTTAACAATAAGACAACATCATGGTTTGGCTCGATGGACAAAATGAACCCGAGGTAAGAAGAAAAACATGAGAAAGGATGAATTTTCAGTAGGTTTCTCCAGCCAACTGGTTTGCACTTCCCCTGGAAGGGATTTTCGGGGGTGGGGGGCCCGGGAAAGACCAAAGAACATGGTGGGAAAATAGCAAATGCCCAGCTCAGCAGTGTGGCTGCTTCCCTTGACAAGCTGGTCATGAAGAAAGAGGGTCAGGGAACATTGAAAAGGACCAAGGCTGGCCAGCATGATGGCGCAGAGGGCTTTGTTACCTCTAGACGAAGGTGGCCTGAGTCACAGCCCTGACCGGGCTCAGAAGTGTTCCTGCTATTTCATTCATCACAGAAACTGCACAAACACTAAGAAAAGAGGCATCTGGCTGGATCCAGAGGACTCAGATGGGGAGAAGCTTTCAGAGAACACAGTTGGAACCAAACATCAACCCAAGAATTACCACATACATGCACACACACAGATTGCTCATAAAAGAATATACTATTCAGAGCCAACTAAAGAAAAAACAATAGAAAGTAGTTGCCTTGTGAAGTGCCTGTTTCCTAGTAGGTCAAGTCCTTCCTGGAAGAGGCAGGCTAACCTACTGGTCAAAAGCTTGGCCATGGAGCCTACTAGAAAGAAATCCCCCTAGCTCAGCCACATATGGACTGGGTGACCTCTAGCAAGTTACTTAAACTTTCTGTTTCCTCAGTTACTTCACTGACCCCCTTTGTATCTGGGATGAGCTGGAGCATTTCTGCCTTGTGGACACGATTTTCCAAGTGAACCTCAAAACACAGAGAAGCCCAGATTTGTAGCAATAAGACACCATCGTGGTTTGGCCCGATGGACGAAATGAACTGGAGGTAAGAAGGAAAACACGAGAAAGGATGAATTAGGGCTACTGATAATAACATACTTCCCTCAGAGAGTCATCTGTGAGGAGTAAATGAGAAGCTACATATAAGTCACTTAGAAGAGTGTCTGGCCTACAGCAAGTGCCCAAAAGATGTTGGCGCCGATCACTACCCAGTTCCAGCAGATAGCAACTCACTGGCACCACAAGTCTTCCCAGGACAATGGAATAAAAGCTGAAAAGGCAGCTCAAATGCAGGGCAGATGGAAGCAGAGTTTCTGGAAGCTGGGAGACTGTCTTGCTTCTATCAGAGCCTGGTGGCTGGTGACTGCCTTACCTGTGCACAGCTTCCGTGGTGCCCAGATGGCCGCTCGCTGTGAGTGCCACAAGCGCAGTGTGAGCTCTGGGGTCCCCCTGGCATCCCCATGTTCTCTTCTTCGGCAAGCTAGAAAGGTCTCTGTCGGACTACAGATCAGAAGCGTGGTTGAGGATGGGGCTCTGCCCTCGCAGAATGAAGAGCACGCCCCCTCCCTGCACCTGAAAGCAGCTCTTCCATCCAGCTGTGCCTGTCGCTGTCCGGGGTCGTGGGGCAGCATCTGCCTCTGCCCTGCTCAGTGGCTGGGGCCTGGTCCCCCAGGGCAGCAGAGAGGCACGGCAGGGGCACGGTTTGTCACTGGAGGCCAGCCGCTCTGTAGTCTGTCTGAGTAGCGAGTGCTGTGCCCCAGACCCACCTGCCCTTGACAGCAAGATCCCAATCTGTCCTGAGCGCGAGACAGAGGCCTGGGCTTTCCCTTGCACAGGTGTCTTCAGGGATGAGAAATGTCCACTGTCACTCCTGCACTCATCCCGGATAGAGACATGCACCCCAGTGAAGCCCACAGCTCTGTGCAAACATTTCTGGGCACCCAGATCCCCGCCTCTTCCAGCTAAAAATGCCCACTTGTTTAGACTTCTGCAGCTTGGGAATGAAGCTGGAATTAAAACAGAGACAAAGGACCACTATCAGTAATTATTTCTGAAGTAACAAGCAACTAATTGGGACCCACTATTATTAAAAACCTATATTGCGGGCATAATTAAAAGGCAGCTAGCGAGAATTTCTGCACGGGCTCAGCAGCCACCACGTGGCTTTTCCCTCATCCGGGCAGAGGGGTCTGCAGGTGGAAGGAATTCATGGCTTCTTCATAGCCCTCCAAGAGATAGGCGTCCTGGCTGAGATCTCAGACCTGGGGAAGTCAGGAGGATGGGTACTGAGGCAAGACAAGGCCTGTGTAAGAGGCCAGGATCACACGGAGGCTTCCAGAGGGGCAGCAGGTCTCCTCGGATGGTGACAACATGCCTGTGGGAAATGGCCGCTGTGAGTGGCAAAGGCACTAAATCGACTTTTTCTAGAGAGATGTGTCAAGTGCCCTTTCTGCGTCAGGAGCTCCGGGAAAGGCATTTATGCACGTTACTTCTTTTATGCTTCCTCACAGCCTCCGGAAGAAGGCGCCATCGGGAACTATTTTATGGGTGAGGGGACTTGGCTCCGAGAGGTAAAGTCACCTGTGGGAACTCACCTGGCCACCGAGCAGAGTGAAGCCAGAGGTGATAGGCAACATGACAAAGGGGCGGATGGCAGAATTTGTGGCCACCTTCTAGCCACCCGGTGAGCTCATCTAGTCACCAAAACATTCTGTGCCTCAGTTTCTGCATCTGTAGAGTGGAGGCAATCATCCCTACCTGGTGGGTTTGCTGCAAAGGCTACCTAACAGCCTGCATGTGAAGTGTTCAGCCCAGGCTCAGTGCCGGTCCACGCTCAGTAGAGCCCCATTATGGCTCTCGATGCTTTCGGAAGCAGTACTATCGTCTGCTGAAACTCATCGTCTGGGCATGGCAGGGGTTTTGCAATAGTGAACACTGTGGGAGTCTCAGCAAACAGTGCCTGTCTGCCTGTGTCCCTTGGGAAGAGGGCAAACAAACCCAGCGAGCTGGCTCCACTCAAAGGCCACTGCCCTGGTGTCCGGGGCAGCGGGAGGCTGGCCAAGCTCCCAGACAGCCTGTCTCGGGCCTGGAGCACAGAGCCGTTGCCTCACCAGCTTGTAATGAACTGCGTCTCCATCCTGATTAGGAGGACAATCCTCACACAGAGAGACTCTGGGGAAGAAAGGGACAGCGTCACAGGGACAGGGCATGACCTCGCCTCCCAAGGAGGGGCTGGCTGATGGGGAGCTGGTGACTCGAAGGTCACAGACCAAGCTGGTACCCATCCCTAGGGAGGAAGCTGAGCGGACCTAACTGGGGCAGAGAGGGAAACATGCTAGGGTAGGTTCAGGCCTCGGTCTGCAAACCCAGAAGGCAGTAGTTCATGGACTCTGGTTTGCCAAGAAGGGCAAGCAAAGAAGCCAGCCTCCTCTGGGCACCTACAGGCACTGGCCCTCATGCCAACCCTAGAACATCATCACCGTCATCAACACTGTCCTATGAACTAGAATGTCACAGAGCTGTCTTCTCCAAAACTGTGGGTCATGGCCCATGACTGGGTTATAAAAACAGCTTAGTGGGTGACTAATACCATGTTAAAAATAACACAATTTTTTTCTTAAAAAAATAACAGAAAATTTCAGAGTGCATTGCACATGGTAAGAATAAGTATTGCTTTGTGAATCTTATTTCTTGAGTGTGTGTGTGAGTATTTGGGAGGTGGATTGTAATATAAAATATATTTTCTACTGAAGATTACAGACCAAAATTCTTGAAAGCCACTGCTTAAGAATGCAGGCTCCCAAGTCAGACCAATTGTAGAACCTTGGTCAAGTTGTCAAACTCCTCTGTGTCTCAGTTTCCTCTTCCGTAAAACAGGGATAATATTAGTGCCCACTTTGTAGAGTTGTTGTGTGGAGTAGATGAGTCTATACTGCCAAGTAAGTTAAAGCGGTGTCACAGACGCTGCCAGTACTGACAAGGTCCTTTCCATCTACCCTGCAGCCTCTGTAGAGAGTTTGAGTTCCTTGTATGTGCCACACCTTCCTGAGTCTCTCTCCTGAGGATGTGGCCTGGCTGTGGTTACATGCTGTGAGCCCAAGCTCACAGCAGTCCCTAAAGTGCAGTGGAAGGAATGCCCCCTGTGAGGAAAGGAGTTGCTGGGTAAACACTGCAGCCTACACCTGAGTCCTGGTGTTGGTATATAATTTTATTGGGAGGAGCCTAGTTTAAGTTGAGCAGAACCTGGCACAGTGTAAGTGCTCACCAGATGGCAGCTATTACGAATCATGTTTGTCTCGAAACAGGGTCCGTGCAAGTGCTCTATGCGCAACATCTGACTAATTCCCCACTCCAAGCCAATGAGGTAGGAACAATGATGACCCCTGGTTTTCAGATAAGAAAACTGAGGCTTAGAAAGGTAACACCCTGCTCAGGGTGACATAAAAAGGGAAGAGCTCCATTCTGAAGCTGTGCATGTTACCAAAGCCCTAGTTCACCGCCACCGTGCTCCATGGGGTCTGCATCAACCGCTCTGCCAGGTAGCTACTCCAGTTATGCCCATTTGACAGATAGGGAGATGGGAAGTCTGAAGGAGTTATGCACCTAATTTCCACACTGTTCACTGCCATGCTGGACTCCTGCATTCTGACTCTTGTCCCTGTACTTCCGGTGACAGCAGCAGGTTGCCTCCCAGAACCCTGGGCAGGGAAGGCACGGGAGGAATCCCTTCCCTTAAGAAAAAGTCCCTTCAGTAGAAACTGGCCAGTTACCCTCAACTGCGGCATAGGAAAAAGGAAGGGTGTAGTGAAAAGAAGACAACTTTCACTGGCTTAATGAAACGTCCAGATGAATACAAATCTGTTCTAATGCTTGTGCCTCAACTTCTTGGCCTGTTAAATGGTTTGATGACTAGATAGTAAGTCCCTCTACTCATTGCTGGCCCTAATGTTCATCTTCCCTTCCTTATCTCCAACAGCTTCCACCCCTCATTTCCTCCAAGGTACCCTGAGCTATTATGCCTTTGGTCTGAGCTCCATCTGCATGAAACTTACTGTGATTTTTCCCTGGACACTGTCCGTGGGCCATGCACAGTCCTGACCTCTCAGTGTCTCGACTTTCTCATTATTAAATTGGGATAATCCTTGTATCATCTTCATGGGTTGCTGAGTGGATTAAATGTGCTAATTGTACAAACTCCACGGCTGGCAAAGGACTCATATATAAACAGCACTCAAAACTCAATAATAAAAAACAAAGTAACAATCCAATTAGAAGATGGGCAGATCACATGTAGAGACATTTTACTGAAGAGGATATGCAGATGGAAACAGCAGTGAAAACATATTCAACATCACTAGCTATGAGGGAGGTGCAAAGTAAGTCCACGGGAAGATGTCAATACACACTTGTTAGAACATCCAAAATAAATAACAGTGACAATGCCAAATGCTGGCATAGATGTGGAGAAACTGAACCACCCATATAATGCTGTGGGAATGTAAAATGGTACAGCCACTCTGAGAAAAGTTTGGCTATTTCTTTAAAAAAACAAACTTACACTTACCATATAACCCAACGCCGGCACTCCTGAGCATTTTATTCCAGTGAAATGAAGACATATTCACATAAAAACCTATATGCAAATGTGTATAGCAGCTTTATATGTCATAATAAAAACTAGAAACAAGCCAGATGTTCTTCAATGGTGAAGCCACGGTAAATCAGTGGGATAGACACAGAATAGTACTCAGCAGTGACAAAGGAATGAACTCTTGATGCACGACTTGAATGGCTCTCAAAGGCATTATGCTGAGTGGTCCAAAGCCAGTCTTACAGGTCACATAACTTGTCATTCCATTACAATAACATTGCTAAAATGACACAATTTTGCAGATGGGAAACATACTGATGGCTGCCAGGGGTTGGGGATGGCGGGTGAAGGGTGAGGGTGACTAGGGAGGGCCATTCTTGAGCGATCGTTATGGAGATGGAAGAGTTCTGTGTCTCGATTGTGGGTGGGGGTTACACAAATCTACACATGTAAGAAATTGACCCAATACTCACATGTTGAACACTGTCAGTTTCCTGGTTTTGACATTGTACTATAATTATGTAAGATGTAACCATTGGAGAAAACTAGGTTTTAGGACCACTCTGTACTATCTTTACAACTTCCAGCAAATCTATAATTACTCCAAAACTTTAAAAAAATGTTTTAAATAAGCTACTTGTAAAGAGTTTCGAGGAATACTGAAATGAGCACTTGGCCAATGTTAGCTCTCATTACTATTATTTTATTTTCATAATTACTTCATACAAGACAACTTAGTGCTCACAATTAACTTGTGATAAGAGGGTCTTTAATTCCCATTTTACAGGTGATAATACTGAGACTTGAACATATTAGATAACTTGTCTAAGTTCATAGAACCCCGAAGACCTAGGAATCGAAGCCCAAATCCATAGACTTGTCCCAAACATTCAGGTATGAAGACTAGTAAGATAAAAATCTTGCTCACATCGAGCTTTATAACATAGTGGGGGGGGCAATAAAAAATGTAATTTAAACCCAAGTGAAATGTCATATATGCCATGTAAGTTCTATGGGGGGGACAGGAGAGGGAGGAGTAAAAAACTCTAACTAAGGACAACTAGGAAAGTTTCCAAGAGGAGGTGGCATTTAGGATTGTTTTGAAGAATAAGCAGGAGCTCGGTAGGTGTGGAAGAGGGCAGTGGCACAGGAAAGGGCATCACAGACAGAGAGACCTTGATCACTGAGAGGCAGGCATGCTTAGGGAACAGTGATGAGCCCAAGGGGGCCGAAGCAGCTGGCACAACCGGAGACAGAGTCAGATGAGGGAAAGTCGAGGTTAGTTCATGAAGAAAGGTTCTGAAGGACGAGTTGAAGGTGGGGCTTGTTCTCTTAGCTTTTCCTCTTTGTGGCCCCAAAGCCTGTGCTGGAAGCTGAGCGGCCAACATCTCAGGAGACACTGCAAGGGGCCAGCCTTCTGCTTATGTGGGAAGGCTGGACAGAACTCTACAGAGGATTCAGAGTCCCAGGAGGCAGGGAGCTCTTCCATTTCCAGACCTCAAGATGAAGTTCTTCAGGGTCCTCCCCAGGCTCAGCCCTCACAGATCCTGAAGGCAAGCCCTGCCTTCTGTGGGTTCTGGGGTCCCACAGCAGTTGTTCTGGACTTTGGAATGTTATCTCTCAGCAGTAAGCTCTGACTCCCTACCACTTACATTCATTGATTGTCTCTCCCAGACAATAACATCTGCATGGTCAGAATCCAGCATGGAGTAGACCACATGAAGGTGTCCGTATTCAGTTCCCTTTGATCAGCCCTATATCATCTTGTTGGGCACCCACTAAACTCAGACTCTGTGCTAAGGATCAGAGGAAAGAGAAAAAGACAGAGTCCCTTAGTGGAGAAGAGACAACCTTGGCTTACCACACACAGGACAATGGCAGTGCCCAACCATGGAGACAAAGGAACAAGAAGCTTCCCTGGACTGTGACAAATGATGTCTGTCACATCTGCCTAGCTTGTCCTGAAAACCATGGAGGTGAAGTCTCTTTCCCAAGGAGAATGGGCACTGTCGATTGCAGCATCTAGAAACTGATCATGGGGCTAACTTGAGACTCAGGCTATGCCTCCATCACAGCAAATGTACTGTGGTTGTGACAGTGAGACCTGTCACATTTTCCCTAAGGTCATGAATGAAAGCTGGATGCAACGCAACTTCAATATTGGAAACACGGTATGGCAGCAGACCCCAACCTTTTTGGCATTGGGGACTAGTTTTATGGAAGACAATTTTTCCACAGACCAGGGTGGGAAGGTGGTTTTGGGATGATTCAAGAGCATTACATTTATTGTGCACCTTATTTCTAGATCCCTCTCGTGTGCAGTTCACAATAGGGTTTGCGCTCCTATGAGAATCGAATACCGCCGAATAGGGTTTGCGCTCCTATGAGAATCGAATACCGCCGCTGGTCTGACAGAAGATGGAGCTCTCGCCCCGCTGCTCACCTCCTGCTGTGTGACCCGGTTCCTAACGGGCCATGGACCACTGCTGGCCTGTAGCCTGGGGGTTGGGAACCCCTGCCCTGAAGGATAATACATCTTTGCTCATGAGCCAAAATAGCAATAGACTTTCTGCAATTCAACTTCTAGGGCCCTTAAGTGAATTGTTTGAAGAACTAGAACCCACAGATTCTAGGTAGGAAATTTTTAATGTATTTCATCCTATGTCTGTATTCAAGTGGAGATAAAAGAAGTCCAACTAAGAAAACCATGACAGAACAACTGTGGATTAAGCATGGATCATTTTAAAAAGGCCTGTCTTGAAGATAAATCTTGATTCAAGCTTTGGAGGAACTAAGGTGACCCTGTAGAGCATTGGAATGAATCACAACACGTAAAATTCCTTACATAAAAATTTATTGACTTTAAAAAAACCCCTGCGAAGGTGGCATTTGGTTATTTGTGGGCGTCTGCAGTCAGGACTGCTGCTCGAATAACATTCCCATCTCTCCATGTGTGCTTTGGGTTGCTTTAACCAGACGGTCCCCAGGGCCTGGCTCAGATGATGCTCTTGGAAGATGGATTTGGAGCTGTAAAAGACAGCTTTTTCCAGATGTATACGCAATTGTCAGGGGAAGAATGGGATTAAAAGGAGCAGTTAGAAGGGAACTCGGAGCTCCTCTGGGACAACTACTTTCAATCAGGGTTTTCTGGAGCTTAAGGTTCTACAGAGGTGCCCAGGGTGGGAGGCAGCCCAGGGATGGGGGATGCTGACGGCGAGGTTCAGGGTCTCCATCTGCCTCAGTCAGAAGAACACAGTGTAACCTTTTTCCACTTTGAAGTTCCAAGTGTGTTAGAAGAAAAGTTCCAAGGTTTAAGGTTTAAAACCCAGTAGGCTAGTCCACCGCCATCATCACAGTCATAATCATTTTTGAAGTAGCTGGTTTTGAGTGTTTAGTATGTGCCAGGCACCATTAAAAGTGCTTTTACATGGATTCTCTTGTCAAATCCTTGTGGTTACAGTCCCCATGTTACAGAGGCGAGAACTCAGGCACAGAGGTTAAATAGTCTGACCAGTGCACACAGATGGTGAGTGGTGTAGCCCGGCTCTGAACCCTGCCCTGGTTCCTGAGCCCGTGTAGTTTGCCACTGGCCCAGAGCGAGGCAGGGACTTGCCCCAGGCCCCACAGTGGGCTGGGGGGCAGATAGGAGGCTGGAATCTGCCTCCTGACCCTTTTTGGGTGCTTCTTCCTCCTGACATTCTCCTTCTCCATCCTTCAGTGTGCCTTCCAGAACCCACCCAAGAGTGGCTTTAGACAGATCGTCTGCTGGTTCCCAAGCCTCTGTGCTTGCACGCTTGGCACACCGAAGGAGAGATGTGACAGCCAATCTGCTTCTGGGACCCCTGTTCAGAACAGGGCTGTGGCACTCTTGGTCCCAAGGTTCATTCCCACCCACTGCTCTGGAAGAAGTAGAGGCCCTTCACAGTCTGCGTCTGTCCTTCTGTCTGTCCAGCCTTACCTATACACACTCTAGCCATCGCAGATATATATGAGACCTGTTCCTTTGTCCATGCTGTTCCCTCTGCCAGGAATGCCCTTCCTGCCTTGTTAGCCTGGCATACGCCTCCTTGGATGTCCCTTCTCCAAGGCTCTGGCCACCCTGCCCCTTCCAAGGCAGAATTAATCACACCTTCCCCAGCATTCTCTGTGCCACCGCACAGATGGCTTAGTACTGTAATCACTGACTGACTTCACTTCCTTGATTAAAAAACACGCAGGTGGTCCCATTTCTGCTTTAGCAAAATCAGGACAGTTCTTATAATCCACGCTTCTGGTTAACTTGGGAGCATGTCTTGCATCCTGAAACATTATTACAAGACTGACAAAGTGTTTTGTGGTCGATGTCATCTGAGGATCCAGGAAATGAATGATTTCTCTGCCTCCCTTCAGACTGTGAACTCAACTGGGTGGCGGGCCATGACTCGGTGTCTCTGGACCCCCAGTGGCCAGCACAGAGGAGGCATTGAGGAGGCACTAGGTGGTGGTGAGTGCTCAGGGGCTGTATGGGGCCCTCTGTGCTCAGGTCTCCATGGGAGGCCTTGGATGCCCAGAAGAGCTTCCGGCCATCTGCCCATTGCCCACCTCACTCGTGAATGACCTCATGGCACCTGCCTTGGGCAGAGACCTGGGCACGAGCTGCAGGTTCAGCAAGAAGCACGACAGTCTCAGATTCCAGTCTACGTCACACCCCATGCTCCCTTTTCTTCTCGCAGAAGTAGCCACAATCGCTGACTAATCCCTAGCCTTTAACTCTCTTGCGTTCTCTGTTCCCAAGAGAATTTTCCAGCAGACCCTCTTCCATTTTCTGGCCCCTCGCCTTCTGGCTCCAACCACCCCTCAGGCCTTCCAACCTAAGTCTCTAATAGCAACTGCCTGCCACTTGTCCCTCTGGGCCTCACCCCTGTATATAAAATATGAGGGTCTTAGACTTGATAAGATCTAGTAAGTTACATGGGAGGGGACTTTGCTTATCATTTTCTTCCCCTCTGCCTCTGGCAGATATTACTAATCAATCACAGCCTACCTGCCTCCAGAATCCAACTCCAGGCACTCATTGCCAAGTGGGTGGGCTCAAAGGCTGGGTCATTTCTCTCCAGCAGGGCCTAGATGCCCTCTAAGAGACCCTCTAATCAGAAATCTTGTGGACCCTTGGGTACAACACCCACACACCAGAGTGTTTTGGACAGTTCCAAATTTGTATAATTTTTAAATTGCTCTTCAATAAAAAGAATTTGTAACGAGAAGTGTCTAGATTTTTTGGAGGCGGAGGCGATATTTGATCTGGTTCCAACAGGTGCACCCCTGAAATGGCTTGAAATAGTTGACCAGAAATGTGGCCTATCAGGTGGCCTGAGTCAGGGAACAAGGGAATGGAATTGGTAGAATATTCATTCATTCATTCATTCATTCATTCATTTGTTCGTTCCTTTCAGATACTGAGAAGCTACTGCATTCTTTTTTTTTTTTTTTTTTTGGAGTTGGAGTCTCACTCAGTCGCCCAGACTGGAGTGTAGTGGCCACTCCCGGCCACCACAGCCTCACCTGCTGGGCTCCGGCGATTCTTCCACCTCAGCCTTCCCAGTAGCCGGAATTACAGGCATGCGCTACCACGCCCAGCTGATTTTTTGATTTATTGTAGAGGTGAGGTCTCACTGCCCAGGCGGGTCTCGAACCCGTGGGCTCAGGCAATCCACTCACCTCAGCCTCCCAAAGGCGCAGGATTACAGGCTGAGCCACCGAGCCCGGCGCTGCTGCATTCTTGGCACTGCTCTAAGGACAAGAGATTCACCAAGACAGGGTTGCCTTCACAGTTGACCAGGGGCACTCTATCTGCATATTACATTTAACCCTTTATGGCCTCAATCTTGGTACATTTCCCTTCTATAACTAACTGGCCTCCAAAATCTATGCTCTTCCTTCCTTAGCATAGTAGAAACTTAAGATAGAACGAATCCTGAATCTTGGATTCCCAAATCATTGGATAAAGAAGAGTCATCTGCTGGCCAGAAATGTCAGTTTTGGACTATTATGTGAAAAAGAACTAAATTTCTATTGTGATTGAGCCTTTATACATTGTGAAATCTTTTTGTAAGAGAATCTTATGTTATCCTAACTAACACACTTTCTGTATGATGTCAGTCTCATTACCACGTTAGTTCAGTCAGGTCTTTGTAGGTCCACTGCCTATCTTTAAAAGAGTTCTTAGATTTGAGCACCCAGGGGAAAAGTTCACCAGCCAGGAATCAGCCTTCCTCAAGATCAGACACCTTCAATCCCATCTGGAAGAGCTTTCTATGAGAGGGACTAAAAACCCTGATGAAAGGACAGTGCAACGTTTGGGAGAAAACTGCGATGCTTCCTTGAGAAATTCCTAAGCATCCCTTTCCTGGGAAATCAATCTGGGCACAGGACGGTCTTTTAAGCAGCCAGAAGCCCTCCATCTGAGTTTCGGTACCCACTGGCTGTATGAGGACACAGGCAGAATCACAACCACCTGACCAAGATGAATTAGCAAGGGATGGAAGACCCGCTCCCAAGTGTGGTCAAAGCGTGAGTCAGAGGGCCATGGCAATAAATAAATCCCATTCATAAGTTTCTTCTTGTCCCAGTTTAAGAGCTCTCAAAGTCATAAAGTCTGAATCAAACTAGAAGACCTACAATTGTCCAATTAGAGGTTTTATCCAGGAAAACATATATTTTCAGAGACACTATTTGGTCCCACACCAGGAGTATAGCTGGGTTGGTTTGGCATGCTGGGTCTCTGGGTTTTATAGCACTCCCCGCTTCAGTGAGACAGGATAGAGGCCTTCTCAGAGACTCCTGTCCCCAAGGTGGGATCCTTGAGGGGCCGAGAGATGCCCAAAGCCAACCACTCCCCTGAGAACACCTGAAAAGCTGGAATCTACCTAGACTGGATCACCTGAGAGGTGACTAACAATTCCCATCTGTTGGGCACTTACTATTTACTCTTATGGAGTGTCAGATTCTGGCCTAAACACATATATGTATCATTGCATTGCATCTTTATTAATGCCCTACAAGGAAGGGTCTGTTTCTCTCCCATCTTCCAGAAGAGAAAAGTGAGGCCTAGAGAGGTAAACCAACGTGCTCACAACTAGAACTCAGGTCTGGTGATTCTAAGATGCTTCAACCTCTACACCCTACTGCCAACCACGATCCCAAGGTCCCTCACTCCCTCTCTGTCCAGCCACGTGAGCTGTGTTGGGAAAGACAAACAGGTGGAGACCAAGAAAGGCATGTCATTACCAGTGGGGACCACTGAGGGGAACCAGGCCTAGGTGAGACTCCCCAGTATTTGCTGAGAACTGTGCTAAGTGTCGACTAAGAGAATTCATGCTGATCCTTGTAACAGTCTAACAAAGTAAGTCTTATTTCCTGTAAAGAGTAGATATTTTAGGCGTTGGGAACCAATAGTCTCTGCATGGCAACTAGTCAGTCTGCCAGTATAGAGCAAACATAGCCACAGACAATATGTAAATCAAGGCTATGCCAGACTGGGCCTATGGGCCTAAGTTTGTAGACCTAGATGGTCAAAATATTCCACAAATGACCATTCAATTGCCATTAAGTGCTACAAAGAGAAGTGTCACTGTGTTTTGAGGGTGTCACTAGGAGGAACTGGCCTCCAGGGGGACAGTGGCTTAGACAATGTCAGGGTTCTTCGAGTCAGGGTAGGAACTCCTATTCTTCCCTTGGGACTCGCCCCCCGCAGCCCATGGCCTCCCTGGTCGTTAGGGAACCACCTCCGGAAGCCGATGCCCCTTGTAGCGGCTCCCTGACATCAGGCAGCACTCAGAGTGCAGCCCAGGGTGTCCGCGACACCCTGGCGCAACCTCTGACTGGGGCCAGGAGGCTTCCAGGAGCAAGTCACTGGCTCATTTCTCTCCTGCTGGGCCTGGCTCCGCAGCACCTTCTAGAAAACCCTTACAGCAGCCACGGTGGCACGTGCAGTGTTAATTTATGAAAATCTCAGCTTGTAAAAGCCCAGCTTCGAGGCAGAGCCGGAGGAGGCAGCCGAGCGCCGCGCTGGAGACGAGTGAACTGCTATTTGCTTTCTCGCAGCCACAAAAGGAAGTGCTGGTGAGGCCTTCAGAGGAGGGGTGGCGGGGAGGGGACGCTGCTGGATTTAATCGCAGGAATACAAGTCATTTGTCTTCTTGTAAAATAGATGTGTGTTTGGAAGCAGAAAATGCTCTGGATCCTTTCTTTCCTCCCCTCGCAGGCATGAAAAGCCTTGAGCAAAACAAAACGCTGCTGATTTTGAGTCTATTTTGGGCGCCGGTTGCTGATTGCTTCCGAGGCCTGTGCACATACAGGCTGCCTCCTCGAAGAAGCATTTTAACAAATTGAAACGGGAATGAAGGAGCATCTTGCTCCTGCCGCCGCCACCGCCATCGAAGCAGAAACAGCCCCCACAGGTGGCCTCCAGCCCATAGCGCCCAAGTTCTTCCCTCTCGCTCCAGATGCCCACCCAGCCCCCACCCCCCGTCCACACGGCACTTGCTGGCGCCCGAGTTAGGCTGCCCACCCTGTGCCAGGAAGCTATTTACCAAAGGAAAGAACTCTGATAAAGGGGACAAAAATAACCAGCAGCGATGGAAAACATTTTGTTGAGAGATCTGTTGACAAGAGGGGAAATGGAGCTGTGAAAAAGATAGGTGGTGAAGGACGCAGAGGGAGAAGGGGCCGGGAGGAGCTGGGTCAGGGCCCAGCCACTAGAATAGCCCACGCAGGAGGTGGGGCCCACGTGAGTCCTCTCTCTCTCTCTGGGAGCCCTAACTCTTTGGTATTTCGTCCAGCCTTCGCGAAAAGAGGCGAGCTGACAAGTTCATTCCCTGGGGGGTTAACTGAGGATGGGTATCTGAAAAGCAGCCCCATGAAGGGAGCAAATAGAGTGCAAGGTCAAGGTCCACCCAACGCTTGGCTTTTGGAGTTCAAGTCCTGGCTCTGCCGCTTACTAACACGCTGGCTTTGGATGAGCCGCTTGACCTCTCTGAGACTGTTTCCTCATGTGATACACAAGGATGGTGCTAGAACCATGTTGTAGGGCTGTGGTGATAATCTACGCACACTATTTACCAAGTAAGTGGCATTATTCAGGTCATTTGGTCTTTCACAAACACGGATGGGGGGCTTTCTCTGTCCCAGGCACTGTCCTGGGCACCCAGGGATTCAGACAGATTCCTGCTCTGAGATACTTTAATTCCTTAGTGAACATAGCAGAGAAGGGAAAGTTGTCCTTTAGAAATAGATAGCCCTGCTCACCCTACTACAGTCAAATCAAGAGACCCCAGAACACTGGCTGGCCCACAGAGATATTTGTTCCATCCAACACTGTGTCTGCTGTGTGCTGGGTGCTGGAGAGGGAATGATGGGAAGGGTTCGGGCTGCCCTTCTGAGCCGAGCCACACAGGCTGGTGGGGAAGACAGGAAGGCAGACAGACACATGTTATTCAGCCCGATAGGGACCACAACACAGGATTAAGAACTCTGTTTTGGGAGCAGCAGATCTTTGAGATTTCCAGGACTTAGAAACATGCAAGTCTTTATAACAAACTAAATATGTATACAAGTTCATCATATTTGTGTATCTGCATAAATTAATAAGAAGCAATTATATATCATAGCAATTTCTGCATAATATCTCCAAATAACTATCTCAATACACCAAAATGGTAACAATGGTTATTTCTGGGTGGTGGAATTGTGAGTGATTTGTGTTTTCCCCCATATTTTCTACAAATTAGTATGCACTATTTATGTAATAGAAAATAAAACACAAGTAAGAAGAGAGCTGTTTCAAAATTCCCTGCAGATGGGAAGTCTGTTCATTGACCTTGAATTCTGTTGAGCGCCCCTCTGTGACTCCAAGAACCCAGTGAGTCACCGAGGAGTCTGAAGTAGTTCGAAAGTGGAAGAATGCGGCAAGGCTACCCAGGATCTGGCCAAGGGAATCTGATCCTTAACCTTCTCACTTTGTGGGGCAGAATCAGAAAGGAGTGCGCTAATTTGGGCTGGAGGGTGTAGACAGAGGGGACCACTCCACAAATGACCATGTGCAAAGGAAACAGACTTGGATTTTATCTGCCATATACTAGATGTGAGATCTTGGGCCAATCATTTCACTCCCTTGAGCCTCAGTTTCCTCATTTTGCATGACTTGAAGACTTCTCGAATCACCCTAAGCTCAACTGGGCACCACAGCCCTGTCTTCTCAGTTTGATCTGTGTTATAACGGCCCCCAAGCTAGGAGCACAGAAGAGTAGGGACTACACCTTGTCTGTCCACAGCTGTGACACCCTTACTTCTCACGGCACCTGGCACGGAGTGACCCGCAGGCCACATGTGCTGAATGAATAAGTGAATGAATGGAATGCCAAGCCATGCTAGGTCCCGGGAACTGGATGCCTGGCCATCAAGAGCTCCCACAGACGATGACCTGATCAATCCTTAAAGAGCTTATATGCAAAGGGAAATTTGGAGAATGGGAAAGAAGAGGCAAACCTCCCCCGGGGCATCTGAGAAGGAACATGGATAGGAGGCAAAGGCTGCACAGAGCCCAGAGGAATGCAGAGAGTGTCTCCTGTGGGTACAGAGACAAGGTGGGCAGGGCCCTGGGGCTGGGCAGTGGAGTGTGCATAGTGGAGAGAGGCAGGAACCAGGCTGAGGTGCGCCGTGGATGGGAGACTGGGGATTCTGGCTGCAGGAGGAGCCTGGGCAGGAGGCATCCCCTGCCCAGGCTGGATGCCAACCTTGCCCAGCGTTCAAAGGAGTGAAATGTCTGCCCATCAGGAGGGCCGGAGTTTGGAGCTAATTGCTACTAAATCCGGTCTTCTGCAAGTGACCCCTTTAATTTAACCCCGTGTCTGTGAGAAGAACACGGGCTCTGAGGAATGTTGGACACGATTGCCTCTGCCAGTTACAGCAATGGAACTGCAGAAAGGACACACCCAGGATCTTACATGCAGTCAAGCCTGGGAGATGCAGGCCAATTGCCTTTCCTGGGCCAGAGGAGTTAAGCCATGACTTCACACGCACAGCCCATCAGGAAGCGCTAGGCACTAGTGAAGCACTATCCCACCTCAGGGCTTTTGCCTGTGCCATTCCCTCCACTGAACCCTCTTCTCCCAGTAGAATGTGCTCGGCCTGTGCTGGTCTTCCAAGTCTTGGCTGCACGATTGTGTCCTAGGTGATGCCTTCCCTGATTCCCCATCACAAGTTAGTTTTGCTCCCCTGCCCCATCATTTTCTATTATATCATCCTATTTTCTACTTTTCAAAGTGCTTGTTTTATGTTCTTGCATGCTTGTTTATTTCCTTTCTCTCCACCTAACTCTAACTGGACTTAAGCTCCATGGGATACAACTTAGCACTGAGACCTTGTGATACCACTCAGAACTGTACTGATGGTGCCTGACACTTAGTAGGTGATCAACAAAAGTGAATGGAAGGAAATAATGAAGGGAGGGAAAGAGGGAGGGAAGGAGGGAGGGAGGGAAAGAGGAAGGGAGGGAGAAAGGGAAGGAGAGAAGGAAAAAGAGGGGTTTTCTAATACAATGGTTTGAGCATGGCCACCCTAGCACCCAGCCCTGCTGCCCTGGGAGGTGGCTCAAATTACCAGAGAACACCTCCACTCCTGGCAGGGCCAGGAGTGTTGCACGCCCAGGAACAGCATAGGTCTGGAATCTGATGCTGAAGGGAAGGGAAGGGAAGAGGAAGGAAGTCAACCTTTATTGAGCACCTACTGTGTGCCAGGCCTGTGACTACGAAATGAAACCTCTTCCTTCACGGGTGTGGAGACAGTAGCTCATAATAAACATAAAATAGCTAATGTTGATTTTGCACCTGGGCTAAGCACATTGCATACGTTTCCATAACAAATCTGAGAGGTAAGCAGGAGGATTCGGGAACGCTCTGTAACTTGCTCAGTGTTACATACCCAGCCAGTGGTAAAGCCAGGATCGGCACCCAAGTCTTCCTAACTCTTGCCCGGTATCCTTTGGTGACAGAAAATGTTCTTTATACTGTCACGATGGCTGGCTTAGCCCTGCTCTCTGCTTGCCCAGAGAAGTGCCAGGATTGGAGAGGGGGGAGCCCTGCCCCAGACCATGGCTCTCCGCAGACCTTTCAGACAATTCCCAGCCGCCCACCAGCTGCTCCAGGGCAGGTAATTAGCCTGCTACTCCCAAGTGCTGACAGTCACTTGGGCCGCCTGACTCAGCGCACATGCCAAGAGCCCACCCCCACACACTCAGGTGAGGAGGGACGGGCCTTCTGGCCTTCTGCAGCCAGCTCAGAAACCACCCAGGGAGGTCTCCCAGGAGGCTGGGGTGCAGGGGAGGGTGAAGGCAGCGCGTTCTATCCTGGCTGGGAGAGCACCATCATGTAGCCACCCATAAGCTGGTGACTAGATCAGTTTCTTAATCTCCTTGAGCCCTGGCTTTCCCAGTCATAAGGCTGGTGTGAAGATAAAATGAGATGACACATGTCAGGCACTGCCCACAGCTGGCACAGGTGAGCCACCCAGTAAAGGTTAGTTCCCTCTCCTGAGCTCACCTGGATCAGGTGAATTCTAACATCAAAACCCACCAGCTAGTCCTCCTTCCCACCTACATACTCATACATGTGACGAACATTCCCTGAACCCATCCTGTGTGCTTGGCAGTGTGCTAGGCATTGAAGAGAAGGCAATGGACACAGTGGTCAAAACCCCTGTCCTCAGGTTGGGCATGGTGGCTCATGCCTGCAATTCAAGCACTTTAGGAAGCCGAAGTAGGAGGATCACTTAAGACCAGGAATCCAAGAAAAGCCCAGACCACATCGCAAGACCCCATCTCTACAAAAGAAATACAAAATTTTGCCAGATGTGGTGGCACATACCTGCAGTTCCAGCTACCCAGGAGACTGAGGTGAGAGGATCACTTGAGACCAGGAGTTTGAGGCTACAATGAGCCTATGAACTGATCAGGCCACTGCACTCCACCCTGGATGACAGAGAAACACTCCATCCCCCCCATGAAAATGGTATGACAGATAATGTGCTAAGAGGAGAAAAATAATGCTGAGAACAGGTAGGTATGCTGTGCAGGGGACAGGGGTTCCTGGAATTTTGAGTAGGGTGACCAGAGGCGGGCTCACTGAAAAGGTGACATCTGAGCAAAGAATGCAGGAAGTGATAGAGGTAACCACACAGATGTCTGGATAGGAGCAGGAGTGGGAGGAGGGAGGACTTTTCTTTACAAGCAAAGGAAATGGCCCGTTCATGCCTGGAAGACAGAGGCCTGCCTTCTGAGTGTGAAAGCCAAGACAGAGTCCTCGCTAGATTTCAAAGACAAAGCAGTTCCCAAACAAGAAGTCAATGAGAAAATTGGATTTTGTAAAAATGCAATTTGTGGTCAGTTTTGCAAAAAGCACAAAGTTGTTCCCCTCTCCCTTTTGGTTCCATGGTTTGTTGTTTCTGGGAAGCTGTCCTTTGCAAGATTCACCATATTAAAAAGGTAATTATACTAATTAATATCAGCAATAAGAATGAGCATCACTGTCATTGATCAAGCCCCTAACATGGGCTAGGCACAATTCTGGGAGTTTTTATGTACACCATTTTATAGGTGAGGAAACCGAGGCACAGGGATATTAAACTTTTTAAATGAAGTCATGCAGCTGTAAGTAAAAGAGTTGGGCAGCCCTGCTCCAGCACACATGCACTGACCACCATGCTAACTGTCCCCCAAACATGGAAGCAACTATTATTATTAACAAGATGGGGTTGCCCTGAGCTGGCCAAGCTTTCTTGTTCTTCCTGTAAACCATGCTGTTTCCCTCAAATGAGCAGGCAGAGCTTCCTGTTTAATTTTTTGACCTGGCTCAAGGCCTGTTGTCAAAGATAAAATATTAAAGCAAAAATCAATTGCAGGGACTACTACAGCAAAGGAGGGACCAAACTTCCAATCTCCACTGCAGAGGAGGGGGCTGAGCAAGGAGTATGGCTGCTGGGGCCACACCCCAAGGTTCTGTTTCCCCAGCTGCCAAGTAAGAAAGGATGGGAGGCTTTAGGGTCTCTTCCAGTCCATGGCCTTGGGGTTTAGAGACAGAGACACTGCACCCTGACCTAAGCCACAGAGTACTCTGTCAGGAATTTTCAATGACACCTAGAAGGCAGCAGCTGGGGTGAGCTGGCCACACTGCCAGGCAGGGAGCCGCAGGTCACACCACTCACATCCATGGCTTGGGCCAGAGGATCCTCTGCCATCTCTGCCTCCTTTGCCGGCCTTGTGTCTGTCAGTGTGGGCACCATGGCCTCACCCCGGGCAGGGCGGGGGAGGTCCATAGGAAGCACCTTAATGCAGTGAGTGCTCGGAGAGTTGGGAAGGACCAAGCATGCCACCCACAGTGGCCTCCCCACCCCTCTACCCTCCTTCCATCTCTACACTTGCTGTTTTGCAGTCTCCTCACATATCTTATGTTCAGTCTCTCAGGAAAACTGATTTCCGGAGGGAAGGGTACTTATCATATATATGGTGACCAAGGCACCATTTACTGACTGCCTTCTCTGTGCTGTGTGTTTTTTTCTTTTAATGAAACTAAAGTTGACATCACACAAAATTGACCAGTTTAAAGGGTGCAAGTCAGTGACACTTAGTACCTTCGTGACATTGTGCAACCGTCATGTCTATGCTATGTAGTTCTAAAACATTTTGGTCACCCCAAAAGGAACTCCCTGTGCCCACTAAGGAGTCACTGCCCGTCCTTGCCCCCTCCTTCACCCCAGCAACAACGAATCTGCTTTCTGTTTGTCATGGATTTGCCTACTCGGGATATTCTACAAAAATAGAGTCTTATCCAATGTGACCTTTGTGTCTGCTTCTTTCACTGAGCATAATGTTTCCAATGCTCACCTATGCTGTGGCACTTACCAGTACTTCACTTTTCATTCCTGAATAATATTCAATGGTAAGAACATAACATTTTGTTTCTCCATTAATTTGTTGATAGACATTTGGGTTGTTTCCACTTTTTTGGTTATTGTGAACAGCACTGTTATGAATGTTCATGTTTATTTTCAATTCTTTTGGGCATATTTCTAGGAGAGAAATTGCTGGATCCTAAGGTAATCCTATGTTAAACTTTTTTGAGATACTGTCAACTGTTTTCCATGGTGCTGGACCACTTTATATTCCTGCTAGCATTGTATGAAAGTTCCAATTTCTCTACACCCCCACAAACTCTTGTTATCTTCAATTTTTAAAAAAAAACTATAGCCATCCTAGTGTGTGTGTGAAGTGGTGCCTTACTGCGGTCTTGACTTGCTTTTCCCTAATGACTATTGATGGTAAGCATCTTTTCATGTCCTTCTGGGTTATTTGCATATCTTCTTTGGAGAAATGTCTACTCAAGTCTTTTGCCCAGTTTTAAATTGGTTTATGTGTTTTAATTGGGTCTTTTTACCATTGAGTTTTTAATATATTCTGCTGAATCTTTATATATTCTGGATAGCAGACCTTATCAGATATTTGATTTGCAAATCTTTTCTTTCATTCTGTTAGGCTGTCCTTTAATGTTGAAAATGTGTTAATTTTTATGAAATTCAGTTGCTCTCTTTTTTCTTTTGTTGCTTGTGGTTTTGGTATCATCTCTAATAATCCTCTAAGAATCTACCTCTGGATTTTAGCCTATGAGTTTGATGTTGTGTTTTACAGTTCATTGTCCTGGCATCCTCCGGATAGAGTCCTTCATCATTACCATGCCCATCTTAGAGCCAAGGAAACTGAGGGTCAGGACGTTTAAGTCACTTGCCTGCTGACAGCCACACAGCCAGGGCAGGGCAGAGGCAGAGTTTGAACCCATGTCTTCAACCCTGGTGCCCAAGATGGCTGTTGGCCAGTCCTCCCTGTTCTATCTCCTGCCCATCATCTTCTCATCGTCAACACGTAGACAGCTACTTCTCAAATAAAGAGCTGGCCCCCAAAGTCTAAAGGGAAGGATGGAAGGGAGGCTGACTTCCACCTGATATCTGCAAGGAGTCATTCTGCTGCCTGGGAGGAAGGCTTGCATGACAGCCGTCATGGGGTGATTTCAAGGGGGAAAGTCATCTTTATATCCAAAAGTTTAGCTTTTAGTAGACTTCCCATTTTCCTTTCTTCTTTTTTTTTTTTTTTGAGTCAGAGTCTCACTCTGTTGTCCAGGCTGGAGTGCAGTGGCATGCTCACCGCCACCGTAACCTCAACCTGCTGGGCTCAGGCGATCCTTCCCCTCAGCCTTCCAAGTAGCTACAGGCATGTGCCCAACTAATTTTTTGACTTACCGTAGAGACGAGATCTTGCCAAGTTGTCCAGGCTAGTCTCAAGCTCTTAGGCTCAGGCAATCCTCTCACCTCGGCCTCCCAAAGGGCTGAGCTTACAGGCTTGAGCCACCGCGCCCGGCCCCATTTTCCCTCCTTACAGAGCAGCAACCCTGGGACCATGAGTCAACCTCTCTGATCTGGGTCACTTCCTAACCCCCATCCCGTGGTTAGGAGCATGCCTTCCTCCCTAGGGAGTGTTACGTTGTAATCAGGGCCAATTCTTTGCCTTTATGTTGGCAGCAAACATTCATTCCCTGAGGTCTGTGGTGTGCCAAGGTCTGTGCTCTGAGGGGCCCCAGAAATAAGCTTCTCCAGCAGCTCACAGACTAGTGGAGACAGAGAGAGACAACGGCCATAGGATGCAGCGGAGAGGGCCACGGGATAGACAGGGATGGAGATTCAAAATCGAATGTGGGAATGCCCGTTCATTGACAAAATTAAGCGTATGGGTTTTTCCATTAATCTTGGTGAGACCAACATATAGTCAAAGCCTTTGCCCTAACGGAGCTTCCACTCTAGTGGGGAAGAAAGTCAACAGACAAGGAATCAGCTTGGGGTGGGAACAGGAGGAGGCAGCATTTAAGTAAGAGAAGAAAGGGAAGAACATTCCAGACTAAGAGAAAAGCATGAACAAGGGCAGAGAGAGAAACAACTCCTTGGCACCTGAGAGGTGTATTTGTTTATTTATTATCATTGTTGTTATTATTATTATTTCAGTCAGTGTCTCACTCTGTTGCCCAGGCTGGAGTGCAGTGGCATGATCACAACTCACCGTGACCTTGGCCTCCTGGGCTCAGGAGATCCTTCTGCTTTAGCCTCCCCAGCAGCTGGGACTACAGGCATGTGTCGCCACACCTTGCTAATTTCATTTGCATTTCTGTAGAGACAAGGTCTTGCTATATTGCCCAGGCTCATCGCAAACTCCTGAGCTCAAGTGATCCTCCCACCTCGGCCTCCCAAAACGCTGGGATCATAGGTGTGAACCCCCGTGCCTGGCCTATTTATTTATTTATTATTTGCAACCATGTTCCTTATTTTAAATATTTTGCTCTTAAACGTTTTGAAGTACAAAATGAGAAGAAAAGTCACCCATCATACCCTCACCCTCACCCAGGGATAGCCATTAACTTCATGACCACGCCGATGCTGAAACCCTTTGACTTCTCTGGGCCTCAGCATGCCTTGCTCAGCACCTGGAAAGCTGTGCTCAGAGGGACAGAGCCTTGCTATCTTCCAGTGCTGCCTGTCACAGGGAAGGTGTGCAGGGGAAACCAAGGCAGTGCGCCAGAAATGAAAGCCAATGACTTCAGCCCTGCTCCATGTCTCTTAATCAGGTCCACTTAGGTTAGAGTTAATCATCACCTTTGCATTCCCAAGGTGTGGCCGGAGGTGGGAAGGAGCACAGACCTGGGTTCTGAGACCGGGCTCAGCCTGACATAACCATGAACTTGAGTGAGTGCTTGCCCTCTTTGCTCCCTTCCTCCATCAGGTGACCGGGGAACAGGGAGCAGGCCCACCGGCGAGGGGTCGTCACAAGCAGTTAATGAGAAGCACGTGCCGTGCTCAGTAGGGTCTGATGCACAGATGGGGTTCAAGACAAGATCTCCTTATGCTCTGGACTTCCGAGTCAAGTGGGTCATTGTCACTTTAAGGATCCATCCCTGCAATTCCGGCATCCAGGATTCATAAACACAGCCCGAAACTGGGCTCTGGACATGCTCGCACCTCCATCCAACTCTGCCTTCTTCGAGTCTCCGTCCAGGCTTCTCATCAACTCAGCTCCAGCCTGGTTCATGGCCAGAACTTCTTTCGGGGCCTGGGCCTGGAACTCCTTGTTACGGACACTCTCCGTAGAGGGCATCCTTGGCTAAGCCCAGAGGTCTCTGAGCTCCCAAGACAGCCCTGGTGACCTGGGCTTCAGAGAAGCCACGCTCAAAGGAAGAATTGTGACTGTGACATGCACTGGAGCAGGGAAGAGGCGGCGCCAGGCCGAGGGAGCCACAGGGGCAAGCAGGCATGAGCGCTGGCTCACCCACCCACTCACTCACACGTTCAGCCATTGAACGTTTGCTGAGCACTTACTAGGAGTCGGGCACTGACTGCATCAGCTGCTGAGGTTGCAGCTGTGAGAAGCGCCTGCCCTCAAAGAATGCACAGCCAGGGGGACAGACTGTGAATGGGCACCACAGTGTGATCGGTGTCAGGATGGGGGGTGCTCAGAGCCCCTAGCTGGGTGTGAGGCAGGGTGTTAATAATGGGAAACCCCACAGAAGGGGCACTTTAAGCTGAGCGTGGCAGTGAGTAGCTTCCTGGAGGAGTGTGTTTTTTTTTTTGAGAGTGAAGAAAAGAGTTTCAGACAACAGAATAGCCCATGGAAAGATGTGAAGACAGAAAAGGGTGTGGTATAACAGAGGGACTGAAGTAAGCTCCATCACTGGAGTGACAGGGTCACAGTGACACACCTGAGAGCCAAGGCTGAGGATACAGCAGGCCTGATCACCAAGGATCTCACAACCATACAGCAGTGGTTAAACCCACAAACCACAGAGGCAGAAAGCCCCGAACGAATGCCCGGCTCTACCACGTACTGGCTGTGTGACCCTTGGCAAATTGCACAACTTCTCTTGGCAGTGCTGATGGGAAAAGAGAAGGGAATGGATGTGAGACCTTGAAATCTGCAAGACAGCTTCAGGGAACCACGTACACTAGTCCAAGACCCTGCGTGGAAAGCCCCAGTTTGCCCTCTGGTGAGTAGGCCTTCCCCCCTGATCACCACTTAGGGTCCACAGCCCAGGTTTCCAGTCCTCGCCCAGGGCAGATCACTGGCCAGCCTCTCTTCCTTTGGCTGGAAGAAGTCCGCAGTCAAAAGTGAAAAGAACCAGTTGCACGCAGGCACCCTGTCCCCAGCAACGGCTGAATGTTCAAGAGAGGAGAAAAAGACTTATCTCCGAGGCTGTCAACAGACAAACTCTGGTGCATGACGGAGACAGAAATATTTACTTTGCAGGAATAAATATTACAGAAACAGCCTTCCATCATCCAGTCTCCGGTCTGATGCTGATTTCTCTTACTGGGCAGGTGTCCTCACTGCCAGCAAAAGCCACAGCACTCTGCCAAGGGGCTTCCATGACCCGACTGGGTGGTGAAAATAAAATCAACAGCTAACGAGGTGCCTTGGGGTCTCAAGGGAGAGACCCAGCATCCAGTCAGCTCGGAGTCTCTAGAGGAAAAGCAGCATTCTGGCTTGTGCACATGCCCAGATCTTCCTGTTCACACTAGAAAGAAGATTCCAGAACCAATACTGATCCAGCCTCAACCTATTCATTTCCCCCCCGAGAGTCCCACCCTCAAGGATCACAGCAGGCGGTGCTCTGAAATGTGTGTTTATGCCTCCCCCTGCTGGTGGCCACTGTCACTGCACTTCTCAAGGCCCCACCGCAGAATGGGCCAGACGTCTCACACCCGCTCATCCTCCGTGGCAGGAGTAAGGGCTGGGGACTGAGGTGGGGGCTGGCTCCTGGGGCCCCCAGGGTTCCTGATTACAGCGGTCCCAGCTGAAGACAGGGAAGTCTCTAAAGATTATCACAGCGGCCCGTTGATATTTATTTGTCCAATATTTGCTTAATTTGTTGCATGTATTTGCTTTGCTTTAATTAACTGATTGGTTTAATATGTATTTGCGAGGTGCCAAGCCCCATGTCAAGCATTCTACCTCCCTTCACTCTCTCAATATCCCTGAGAGGTCGTTATTATTATTCTTTTCCCCATGTTCCAGACGAGGAACCGGATGCTCAGGCATGCTGAAATTCACACATGTGGTATGGACTGGGGTTCATATGTGTGGCAGAGCCCAGGCTTCGAACCCAAGTAAGCCTGACTCAAGGCACTCCATTCTAGTGATGGCTTTCCAACATTAGGGGCAGGTAAGTCACCCGGGACCCATGTTAAAATGCCCCCAGATTCTGGATTCTGAGTCCTGGGCAAAGCCAGCATTGGTGCATTCTGATGTCGCTCATTAGTGGATGCTGCTTCAAGGTAAACCGCAGGACCCCAGGCTGCATCCCTGTCCAAGGGTCCACATACCAGCCAAGGTGGTTGTTTGATTGGCAGTTTTGATTTGCAGTCCACTCAGAGCCAACCACGTGTGTTAGTGGTGTCATTGGTGGAATGTCGAGGAATCCCAAACATTTCGTTTTGCAGTTATAGGCAGGAAATCAACCCTGGTCTATAGAGGTCCCCCGTGTCAAATGGGGACCATGACTAAGTCTTACTTCCAGCCCCAAGTCTATCCATAAAATCTACCCATACTGTGAGGGAGCTCTGACCTTAGAGTCCAGGCACCCGGCTCAGCTCAGTGTTACCAGGAGAGCTTCATGCAAGGACAGAGACCAGGGCAGTGATGGGGAATTGGGCCCGGGGCTGCCCTGATTGTTGGGCCGGCTTGGGAAGTTCACGTCTTCTCTCTAGTCTTGGTATATCTATCTAAGCAGTGAGAAGATTTCGGGTCTTCTCTACATTCTGAAAACTCCACCTGCCCAGAATACAATACTCTATGGCGCCTTTGGTTTCCTGAGAGCTCTCACAGCACTCAGCCTTAGCTGGCCAGCGTCTCAGTTTCTGCTCTTGGGTGGGTTCGGATGTTGAATTAATTAGGACTTTGCTGGTAATGCACTGAACGCCTTCTCTAAGTGATGGGACATCTTAGCAGGGCCCATTCCAAGTGTTGAGTGTGACATTATTTCAGGACCCATTATTTCAGGATGGGCAGGGATCAGGTGGACAGCCATCGGGGATTCCTCGACATTCTACTAATGACATTATCAACACTTGTGGCTGACTCTGAAGGGACCCCTGTGAAGCAGGCCCATCTTGCTGGTGCTAGTGGCACGGATCAGCTGGGCTCTGACCCAAGAACAGTGTGTATCGTTAAAGTTCGTAACTTGAAGGTTCATATGTAGGGGACTTACTGTACATGGATGTTGAAAGGCTAAATGAGATAATATAGATAACACTCAGCACTGTCAGAGCTCTACCACTGTCAACTGTTGCGGTGGTTCTTGTTGTTTTTACCAGTTGACCTCTATAAGGAGATCAGCAAAATGGGCATAATACTACCACTGGCAGGAAGTGGTTGGAAGATTAAATAACTGGTTTCTTGCTGTCTCCTCTGGTGAGGAGCATGGAGGCATGAGGCTATCTCCCCTGGAGGTTTAATGCCTGCATCTCTGGATGGGGTGGCACCCAGGCTTATGGTGAGATCAGGAGGGAAGGAAAGTCGGGAGTGGAGACGTGTTGCAGACCTCAGCTCTGTCTCCAGGAGTCCCTTCAAACCTCCCCAAGATGGCAGCCTGGGGCGATAGGGAAGGGTCTCTCATTAGTCAAAGCCCAGAGCCAAACCAGACTCAGCCAGACCTACGGGCTACGGGGTCTTGGCCAAGCCACTTAAGCCCTCTGAGCCTCAAGAGGGTAAAAACTGAGTGCAGCACAGAGGTCCCATTCAAGGAGTTCAATGCCCCAAAGATGAGAAAAGCAAAACTCTGAGGAGAGGCTCCAGACAGCCACGGTCTATGGAATTTGGGACTCGTGGCAATTCAGCTTAAATCTCAGAGCTCCCCACAGACATTCAAGTTCAACAGGGTGATAAAGATGATTAAGTGGCTTACTGATGTCTGGTAGTAGGAGGTGCTCACAGTGTCCACGGACTCAGCAGGGAGACATTCACTCAGGGTGTTATGGCTGAGGAGAGTGGAGGTCAGCTCAAGTGGCCTCTGCTGTAGCCCTTGGGTGTCTGAACTTCCTATGTGTGATGCCAAGGTCAAGCCCAGCAAACACCAGGCCCAGACAACTTCCTGGTCTTCCCGAAATAATAGGCAGGACCACACAGTTGCCTTCCCTGGTTTCCCGTCTGCCTCTCTGTGATGGGTGAGACACGTCCCACACATCTGGTTTCACCCTCAGCTGACCACACTGAGCCGTCATCATTTTGGTGAAAGTAAACACAGGGAAAAAAAACCCGCACCCCCTTTCTGATCTCTTATCTTCTATGAGAAATGCCTCTCTTTCTGACCTTAGAGACCTGAGCTGAAATCCAGAAACAGGAGGGATGGGTGAGGCCACCCCAACCCAGAATCCGCCATATCTATTCAGCAGGACACTAGCCTTCAGGGACAAAAGGGCCTGAGGTCAGGGAAGTGTGGAAAACACTGTACCTATGTCCTTCATTGCCCTTTGAAATTCACTATGCAGTTGAGCATTTTAAAGGCTCTTAGAAGGCCTGCGTAGAGAAACCTGCTCAATTTTGTTTAATCCAGAGTCTCTCAAATGGATTTAACTTTGGAACCTTGCTGTCAAGGCACGTCCTCCCATAACATGCTTTCCCTCTGGTCCGCTGTATTCATGGCAGCATAGCCCTTGCTCCTGACATCCCCTGAATGTGCAGCCCAGACTCTCAGAAAGATGAAGTGGCTCACCCAAGGCCTACAGCTCTCATTATTCTTAATAGTAACAAAGCCAGTGTCTGTAGAGCAATAAAACCAAAGCCCTTTAGAGCAGGCATGTCCAACTCATGGCCTACGGGCCAAGTGCAGCCCAGGACAGCTAGCCATGTGGCCCCACAAAATCTTTTAGCATCCTGTGTTTTTTAGCACTTATTTTCTTCGTGACCCCACGTGTAGCTCTGATTTCGAAGTTCACAATCACGCCTTATTCATGGCATCACTTTCTGGCAGCACATACATCTGTGAGCAGCTATTTTCAGTTAGGAAACACACACACAGTAACATTCAAACAAACATTTCTGACGAGCACCTTGAGAACTCACTAAGAATTGTGGCCACTTCCATTGAACCGGACATCGAGAGATTCGTTTTACAAAAACAGGGTCAAATTTCTCACTAGTTTTATATTGTTCTCATTTTTCTAAACTTTATAACAAATAATACACAAAAGAAGTCTTACGCATATACACTAACTACATTATATAATTCATGTGTGGCCCAAGACAGTTCCTCTTTACTCATGTGTGGCCCAAGACAGTTTCTCTTTACTCTGTGTGGCCCAGGGAAGCCAAAAGGTTGGACAGTCCTGCTTTAAAGTTTTCTAGAAGCGTATACTCTTTCGCAGTGTGTCACCTTATCCAATGTGACAACTGTTGTTAGCTTGCCACAGTTCTACCCCATGTCAGAGCTTGTACAGGTTGGCCCCAGTGGAGTGTTGTGCTACGCACATACCTTGCTCATAAAAAGATGAGAACACTACGCCTCGGAGACATCTACTAAACTGTCCATGGTCACACAGCTGGCAAGCAGCATGGCCAAGACTCGAATCCAGAAAGAATGACTCCAAAGCCGCCCTCAGTCCCCCCCCACAACCCTCACCCCACGAGAACGTTTCTTCCGCAGGCAGGAAGCAGATGTCCACCCAGCTGATAACCTGGGAGTCCCAGGGTTTTTCTGAAGCTTGAGATTAGTTATCGGATTTCTCAGGAAGCAAATCCTCACTCTTATTTATTTATTTATTTATTGGTAAGTGGGGAAATCAGTAAAGGAGGCCAAAACATCGAGAAAATAGTGGCTCTTTGCCACCGATTCAGAGCAGAGCAATGAAAAACAGCTTCCGCAAAAAAAGCTAATTAGAAAGTCATAACTTGGAAAACCACCAAATGCAATTCTGATGAGGATCAAATTTAATAAAAGCGCAGCTTCTGGTTCCTGCAGCTAGAGCCCAGCCGCGCGTGAGGGGAATGGCAGAGGAAGGGCGGCTGCGGGGAGTCACACTCCAGAAAGAGTGGGTAGCGCTCAGGGCTGTCGTGACCGTCCCTCCTGGGAGCACAGTGGCAGTGTACTGAGAAGGGGGCTCGAAGACTCACCAGAGGAGACAGCACAAAAACAAGACTGGCCCCGGGAAAGGGAGAAGACTGGAAGATTCCAAAGACAGTCTTTCCCTGTCCCCAGACTCCTCTCCTGTAACAAGGTTCTTGGGAGTTTCCGTGCCGACCGACGAGAGTGGCTTGTAATTAACATTCGTGTCAATGGCGGCTTCTCCAAGACCTGGATAGGGCTCTTGCCTGTGGATTAGGCCCTGTGCCTCCTGTCATCCGCCCTCGGTCACCCGAGTTTCATTGCTGGGGCCAAGGAAGATAAAAGCACAAGCACAGATTCCACCCGCAGGAGACAAATTCTGAGAGAATGAAATTCAAAGGAGAACCTCAACATAATTCATGCTCCCGTATGCTTTAGAGGTTGTAAGATGCTTTCTCGGACAATCTCTTCTTTGGTCTGTACAATAAATTCTACGTGGTAAATGCCTTTATTCTATCCATCTGACATCACATGAGGAAAAAAAAGGCCCAGTTACATGACTTGGTCAAGTGCACACAACTTACAGTGATGACGCCTTAAGGGAGAGAACTTGGAATTCAGAAAGGCTTGGGCTTAAATCCCAGTTCTGTCCTTACCTGCTGGGTGATCTTGGGAAAATCTCTGAGCCTCAGTCTCCTCGGCAGTGAAAGTGGCTACTCTTTAGGAAGGACTTCCATGTGCCAGGCACTGCTGCAAATATCTGGGGTAGATGGTTTACAAGATGGCAGTAAAAATTCCTCCCATCCTTGCTGTTCAAGTCGTGACTCACATCAAGAGCGAAGCCTAGTTCTCTCTTCCTCAACTGTGGGCTGGCTTTGCCACTTATGTTGGCTTATCAAATGGGGTGGAGGCCGGTGCTGTGGCAGTTCCCAGTCCAGGTGGCAAGAGGGTGGTGATTTCTTATTTTGTTCGCTACCGTGTAAAAACGTTCTGACTGCCCTGCTGGGGAGAGAGGCCGGCTGGCCCCTCGCTGAGATGCCATGCGCTTGAGGAAGAGCTCTTGGACCATCGAACCCCAGTGGAACTGTCCCACGAGCATCACAGGAGAAAGAGAATTTTCGTGACACTGAGCCCCGCCCTGATCGCAGAATTGGGACCAAATGCGTAGCCGCTGTCTGGGGGTGAGCTTGCTTTGCAGCAATAGATAACTGGAAGAGCGCCTGCTTTGCGTGAATTCATTTAGTCCTCATATCAACCCCATGGAGGAACTGAGGCCCCCAAAAGTGACACACCCGATACATAGCAGAGCTGCATTTAAACACAAGTAGATGAACTCCCTGGAGTCCAGTTTATAAGCACCATGCCATACTGCCCCGTCGTAAAAGGAGCGAGGCCTCCCAGAGTTATTAGAGAGATTGTCCTTCCCGGTGTGGTTCCCAGGAGCGCCCCCTCTTCCAAAGAGGAGGCCCCAGGGCTGCTCACAGGAGAGTAACCGGACAAGAGCGCCGCTCCCTCCCCGCCCCCTGTAATTGTGGCTCGATGCTGCCCCCCCCAAGTGGCTAACAGCTGTCCAGCTATCCTGTTTTGGAACCTCCAGGCTGCAGGAATGCAGTTTGAGAATCGGTCATCCCTGACCCCACCACGTGCTTCCCAAACGGAGCTGCAGGCCCGGTTCTGTTCTGTTTGGGCCCCATTTCAGCCATGTTCAAAGCTCAGAGGGAAGCGTCCTCCTGAAGCTCAGCTGAGCGCCTGTAGATTAGCTCAGGGAACCAACAGAGCATTGGGGAAACAGGATGTTCCGTCTAAGCCTTCCACAGACTTGTAGCAAACGCAAGTCCCAGTGGTACTCAGAGCCCAGAGTACCATCAACTGCCCTGGAATTGCATAGACAACTCTGAAACAAAGGCAGCTGGACTCCAGCAAGAGAAACATTTGGGTTAATAGGGTACTTCACTGTATCTAAAATAAATCAAATACACAAAATATTCACCTTACTCGTCATAAACAGGTTGTGGGGCTCAGTGGTGTCTAACAAGTAAGAGTCTGGGCTTCTTGAAAGAAAGATCTCAGTTCAAATTCTACCTCTATCATTCACTGCCTGTGTGACTTTGGACAAATCTCTTAATCTCTCCTGGCATCAATGTCTTCATTTGCAAAATGGCTATGCTGACAGCATCTCTTGAACTGAGCCAACCTGAGGAGTGAATGATATGGCATCTCAGAGCACTTAGTGTCTTATCATCCCATGAGCAATTAAGTCTGAATCATATATTCTTTGTTCATTTGCTTTATTTAATTTTACTTTTTTTATTTTTGAGTCAGAGTCTCACTGTGTCACCCAGGCTGGAGTGCAGTGACACCCTCATGGCCACTGCAGCCCCGACCTGCTGGGCTCAGGCGATTCTTCTGCCTCAGCCTTCCAAGTAGCTGGAATTACAGGCATGCGCTGTCATGCCCGACTAATTTTTCTTAATTTATTGTAGAGATGAGGTCTCACCGAGCTGCCCAGACTGGTCTCGAACCTGTGCGCTCAGGCAATCCTCTCACCTCGGCCTCCCAAAGTGTTGGGATTGTAGGCATGAGTCACTGCTCCCAGCCACGCTTATTTAATTTTAAAGTCTCTTGATTATTCTACCGTATAAAAGCAATGCATGTCTATTACATAAAATTTGGAAATCGAGAGAGAAAAGAAAGAAAGAATCTCTGACATAGGGATTCTAAAATCAAAGACCATGAATCCCTGCCTCAAAGACCCATAAGAGGTTCAGAGGGTACATGAATTTAGATAGGAAAAATGATATTATATTTCAGTATTTTAACTAAAGCACAGCATTTCCATTCCTCATGAACACTGGCATCAAATCACAATAGTCTTAGCTATCAGGCAACTCTGTGAGAAATCGCAGACATTTTCCTATCACATTTTAGTTACTGCAAGTATTTTGAAATTCTACTCAAACTCACCACTACTTTATAGGTGATTATTTGATCTGCTAGGTCTTGTTATTTAAGGTGTTTAAAAAAGCACACATATTGCAAGATTGCTTTACTCTTTTGAATCTTATTGGCTTCAGTCTCTTGGCTTTCTTTGAAAGTCCATATTTCACATTTCAGGCAATTAACAACACGCTGAGAAGGAGCTTAGAGGCCCATCAAGAGGCCAAAGGCATTTGTGGCATGAGAAGGGTTGAGAGACGCCTGCTGTGGTGCCCTCAGTCAAGGCCATGAGCAGTTCAGATTTTCCTGCTGGTCTTTAACTGCTTACTTCTTTCGCACGGTTGCAATCAGGATTTATGATATAACTTTGTGGCCCGCATTGTTAACTAGCCATATGCATGTTTTCACAGAGTTTCTTACACACATCGTTTTTAGTGGTGGCATGATGGTCTTTTCGTGGATACCCCGTAATTCACCCTTCCCCTGTGGTTTGCCATTAGAATGACTTGACTCTGTCACTTGTATAAACGACATTGAGATGAGCATCTTCTCTCATGAAGGATCACCCGTATTTTAGATGATTTCTTAGGTGAGATTCCCAGCAAGGGCCGAGTGAATATTTTCGAGGCTCTGACACCTTCCCTGCTCTTGGGGAGCTGGATAACATGGAATCAGGAGGGCAGAAGAAGAGGGAAGACCTGGAATGGGAGAAGAAAGGGAGGCTGAGGAGGAGGAAGACAGATGGAAGGACAGGACTCCCTGGAAAGGTGTGTAGGCTGCGCCCGACCCAGATGCTAAGCATGGCTGAATTCTAGCCAGGCTCTGCCTCCAAGCCTTGCGCCTAGGCTGGGGCAGGCGCTGGGTGGCCCAAGGAAGGCACGGGACAGGCACCACGAGAACAGGAGCAGGCCCACTGGAGGAGTTCACTATTGTTCCCTGGTGGTGGCATCTCCAGGATATAAACACACCACACCCTCAGGGAATGCTGGGAAGGAGAAGTGATGTTTTCAGCCTCAAGCCCCTGGACCTTAGTATCCGGGAAGACAAGAATGTGAAAAGGCAAAACTGTGAGCAACTTATATTTCCAAAACATCTGACAAAACTTGAACACTGACCTTCGGTCATGCCTTCCATGCAAAACTTCTGCAAAGAGAAGGGCATTACGGTCTGAACACACAATCACTGGAGTGGGTGCTGTAGGGTGGGGCCCAGACCCCTCAGGACGGAGGCCCTTAGTCCTAAGCTCTGGGAGGGTAGGCTTATGGCTGATCCTTCCCCAGGGATTGCATTGGCTGCTTTGCCCAAGGTCCCAGCTCCCTCCCCCACCAGAGACAGCTCTGCAGCTCCTCCCAGGACCGCCCAGGGACCAGCTGAGGCCTTTGCTGCTCATGTGTCATGTCCAGCTTCTCCCTCCACCTCCCTCTCTGCTTCCCTCCCTCTCACCCTCTCTTCATCCCTCCCTCCTTCCTCTCCCTCTCCCTCTCTCACTTCCTGTCTCGCCCTCTCTTTCTCCCTCCCTCTGTCCTTCCCTCTCTCCTTGCCCCTCCTCCTCTCTCTCTCTCTCTCCCTCCCTCCTTCCCTCCCTTCTCTTCCCTCCCTCTCTCCTCTCTCTCCCTCCCTCTCCTCTTCTCTTCCCTCCCTCCCTCCATCCCTCCTTCCCTCATTGACAGTGTTGCCAGGACACACCCCAATTTCCCCGCACCTCTGATCTCCATCTCAGTTTCCTAGGCAAACTCAATCTAAGGCAGTTGCATAACTTTGTTTAATCAAAACATTGACAGGTAAGATTTTTTCCTTACTTGAATAGGTAAGGTTATTTTTTTCCCCCAAATCATGGTATTCATGCAACCATTTAGCAAAAGATCCTTGCTGGCTAAAACAACAATAGCATCACTCCCTCGCCCTAGTCCTGACTTGCTCCATATTACAGATGAGAAACAGAGTCCCGGAGGAAGTGAAAGTCACAAAGCAGAGCTAGAACTCAGCAGAACTAGAACTCAGAGCCAGGCCACGAGCCCATATCCCAGGTCCACGGGCCCTTGAGTCCACAGTCCACAGGCTGCCTCCACTAACTCTGGGTTATCCAGACAAAATCCTATCCCATTAGTGGGGAGAAGTCGGGCATGGAGCCTGATGCCTCCCCCAGAGGGTTAGGCATTCCCTGCCCTCACTCTCATATCCAGAGAGAAGACCTGAGCCATTCGGTTGGGCTCCTGTGGGCACTGGCATCGGACAGCCCAGATTCAGTCCTCTTCTGCTGCTGGCCAGCTGTGTGGCTCCAGGAAAAGAGTTTCACCTCTGTGCCACACTGTGCTCATCTGTCAAGTTACAATTCTGAAATCTGATTCTCAGATTGTCTTCTGAATAAACTAAAAACCCTGCAAACCTAGGGACAGATTTTGGGGCACTGTTTTGGCCTCTAGAGGGCTCTAACCCTCTGGCTACCCTTATTCCGCATAACCCCCGGGCTTTGAGCACAATATTTCAAAGAAGAAAAAGCAGGGAGCTCACATAGCTTTTCAGTGAGAAATGCTGGGTCCCCTTCTCTGTTGCCAGGGAAACAGGGACCAGCCCCCCTTCCTCCTGGGTGCAAGGCCCTTCCAGCCTGCTCGGGGCCTGTGAATCTGTACAGCCCACCCAGCGGCTCAGTCCAGACCCGCCAGCAGAGAGCAGCACTGCACTGCTCAAAGCATGGAGGGGTTTGCTGCCCACTCTGGGCCTCCGCCATCGGATTACTTCCCAGCTGGCACAGAGACTGGTGTTAGCTATGAACCCCTCCTCCACCTGGGCCCCTGGAGCCCTGGCAGCCGTGTCATGTCTCCCCAGAAAGGGAAAGACCAGACCTTCTGGCCAGGGTTGGACTTGATGTGCAACGCCAAAGCACATTTGAATGGGCTCTTCTGTTAAATACATCGTTTGTTACCAACAATATTGCCCAGAGGTGGAGATGCAAACCAGACTGGGGCCACCAGCAGCTCAAGCTCTCTGTTTCCGGGGCATTTGACAATCTGCTGGCCAACGCCTTCCCTCCCTCATCCTGGGGTGGGGTAGGATGGGGTGAGGGCAGGGAGAGAGAAACAGTGTGTGTTGGAGGGGGAGGGTCTGTATTTGGGGTATAGTTGCTGCTCAGGTGAAGGCCTGGAGCCCCGGGTGGGTGGCACAGAGGGGAGGATGGACTCAAGGAGGCGTTGCTCCCTATCTCTCTTCCTCCTTCCACAAGGCGCTGGGACACATCCAAGAAGCAGAATCCTCTCATTTCCCCACCCAATGGAGAGTCCTGCTCAAGACAGTGAAATTAACAAGGGAGGGGCCCCAAGTGGAAGGTAGAGGCTGTTGACCTCCTGTTATCTCAGACTCTGGGTTTAAGGAATTTCTGGACTTGCTTGAGAAAGACTGGCTTGACGGTCCATCTGGGCTGGAGATGGGGGCTGGCACTGAAATTGTGCTGCCCCTCTCAAGAGTCCAAGGGAGGGGACAGCTTCTCCCCACCAAGGGCCATTTTCCTGTACTGGTGTATTCATGGAGATCATAGCACAGAGCCGGGCCCAGGCCCCAGGGTTGCAAAATCTGCCTTCCCTTTCACCCCACGGATGCAGGGGGCAAGGAAGAGGATTTCTGCTTACATGTTCATTTCCTGTTCATTTCCCTGCCTTGAACAGGATGGCCTCAGCTTTCTCCCTCCCTCCCTCTCTCTCTCTCTCTCAATCCACGCACACTGACAAACTCACAATGCAACCTTAGTGCTAACGCAGTAAGCAAATTCCTCGGTGGGTAGCACGGCTGCCCAGGAAACAGCCCCTCAGAGAGAGCTGCTTTAAGGCAGAGAATCCTCACAGCATGCCGGCCAGCAAATGCTGTTCAGCTCTTTTACACCACGGTGCTGAAATAATCTCTTTCTCACTTTCTCTCCTAAACGCCTATAATGTCTGTGAGGCTGAATAATTTACGGTTCTGCTGTCCTTGTCCTTCGTGTCACAGAGTGGTTCCACTTAATGTTGTTCCACAGCCTTGTGACAAATGGAGTTTCTTCTTGTGTTCTTTGGCCCAAATGGAATTCAGGCCGGAGGGGATTCTGCGCAGGCTGGGTGGGATGGGAGGAAGCAGAGGGGGAGGGAAAACGTGGCCCCAAGTCCTGCAGCCCAGGGTCCCCCAGGCAGGCCCTGGCTCCACGACCCTCCCGCCATGAGGGAGCTGCCCCTGGGTTTCTGGGAATCGATTCCGAGACGCAGAGAGGGGCAGAGTGAGGCGGCTGAACACTCAATGACTGTAAACTGTGAATTCCCCGCGGACGCCTGCACACGCCTCCCCTCTGGTGGCTCCATCTGTCCCTGATTCCCAGTGACTCTCGCTCTTGGGCCTCCCAGATCCAGGCGCAGCAAAGAGGCAAACGCGAGGCCGCCTGCCTCTGTGGAGCTGGGCCCTTCTTCCCACCCCTCCCCTGCCACCTATACTCCGAGGGGCTCTGCCCAGTCTCCCAAACTGACCGGTCTTGCTGCCTTCTCCGGGGGTCCCAGGCCACCCCAGGCTCAGCCCTGGGCGTTCACGGAGCTCAGGCCTCATCCATAATTCACCAGCCTCTCCTTCCTCCTCAGACAAGGGAAGGGAGCGTCCAGGCCTCAGAAGCCCCCAGGAACCCAGGGCTGCAGGCAGGGAGCTCATGTCCTTGCCAAAGAAGAGGAGGGGAGCGGGGGAGGACGTGCGGGGATGGGGAAGAGCCATGAGGAAAGAAGGGTAAGAGGAAGGTCAGCACACCTGATCTAGGACGGCAATTCTAGAAGTCAGGTGTGCTTGGCGTGTGCAACGCGCCATCCTCAAAGAACTAAACCTTTTTTTCTCCCCACCTCTATTTTACCGCAGAAATGAGAGGAAGCAGGACGTGGCTGGGTTTCACAGACTATTTCTTCACAGTTTCTTACTCTGTTTTGACAAGACATCTGCTTAAGCTGCTATTCTGAACCGCGCGGTGTGTAACCTCCGTCAGCTTTGCCAATTCCAATGTTCTGCAACATGACACAGAGGAAGCTGACAGGGCGCACACCTGGCGGGCTGTGGGGCGGGGGAGGGGAGGGGAGGCAGGGGGGGCAGCCAGGCCTTCAGACTCCTTCCTCAAGGGGATGGACTTCAAGAGGGTCCCTGTGGAAGAGGCCACGTGCAGAGAACGCCTGGCCCTAACTGCCTTATACCTACAGTTGGGTTTGCACGTGTCTAGGACTTGCTCACAATGACAGACCAGCCTGCTCTCCCCGACACAGGACTTGTATACATTGTAGTGAAGGAGGTGATGGGGGTGGGTGATATCCTTCCGGAGAGACACGAGGGCCATGTGGGAAGCCGAACCTGCGGTCACTCGTCAGCAAATGTTCCCTGAGCGCCGGAAGAGGTGGCAGCGAGGCAAGGGCATAGTCTCTTCCCTGGTCCATCGAGCTTGAATCTCTGCTCCGCAATCCACAACATATCTATCTGCCCTCGGGCAGTCTTCAACCTCTGTGGGCCACAGTTTCCTCATCTATGAAATGAACATCGTTGATTCCACACTCATGGGATTATTGGGACGATGTCATGGAGTTTTAGGCTCATGAGCTCTGGCACAGTGCCTACACACAGCATGGGCTTAATAAATGTGCACCTTGCTCCCTTCTGGTTCCTTATAGAAGAGAGGGGCCTGTGGGCTTCTGGAAGAAAACAAGTTGCTCAGCCATTGATTTTCTTCATGTGACCATTTGACTAAATGGGTATCAGGAATAGCTCCGTTCTTTTCTTTTCGATATTGTTGCATCAGATGTCGCCTCCTTGCCCCTAGACAATGTCTCAGGCAGGTCCCGGAGTTTTTTCTGGTTGCCTTCAGGTATTAGAACAATCCCATTTTCAGATAATAAGCAGTCCAGTGCAATTTAAATAACGGAAATCTGTCATCCGACCCCATGTGTGTCCTGTCTCCCTGACTGAGGTATGAGTCCTGGGTACCAGACAGCAGAATTGGGGGTGGGGGCCCTGCTTTCTCGGACCCGTCTTCCCTCCTTCTACTCTCCTGGTAGTAACGACCCCTTGAGAGCTAAGGGCTGGACACAGGATGGGCTATTGGGAAAGGGCAGATTTTCACAGGACTAATGTCATTGTCACATGGTGGAGCAGATGGCATAATGCTCATGGCACAGTTTGGGTTCTTGGGCGGTGTCCACTGGGGGTCCACACTGTTCATTTGTGACTTGGGGAGGCCCTGGGTAGCCTCTCACACCTCCTCCTTTGAGCTGTCCTGCAGTGCCGTACTCACGTGTGATTCTGGTGCTGGAGTCCCCTTATCCTGGCAGGCAGCCCTCAGAGGCAGAATCCTGTTTGAGATGACTTCACCTGGTTTCCGTTCTTGCCACAGTATTGCAAGAAGTCAGGTCACAGTGGCAGGATATTGGTAAGGGGCACACTTTTGGGTTGTGAGCCCAGACCACGTGGTTCATAAGTCCCCCTCTTCCACTAAACTTCAGGGTGACCTTGAGCAAATGACCTCTCTGTCCTCAGTGACTGTATCTGTGAAATGGAGATATGCACAGGCCTCCCTCCTGGGGTACACAAGGCCACCACGGTTCTTAGAATAAAACCTGGCACACCACAGGGCTGCGAAAATATTTGCTATTCTGAAGTGAAGGATGATAACTGAATTCTCTCTTTGCCCGATTTTCCTCTGACTACACATCTTTGCTGTTTCGAGATTTTGCTTTCATTGCCATGCCCTCTCCTTAAGTTTCTTTCTTTTATCTTCTTCTGTGAACTGCGCTTTGGAGATACCCATTACTGACAGCCATGAAATTGTCATGCAACGAACACCATTGCTAAACCTAGCCCATGAACTAAGAGAAATTTAAGGAGAAAAAAATGGCAGCCACAGTGTCAGGCCCCTGTGAATCTGAACTTAACCCTGTTCCTCGCTAGCTAGGAGGTTTAACCCCTTGCAGGCTGGGCTTCCCATCAGCAAATCAGAGGCAAAGCTCCTATTTACATCACCTTTACCCATCCTGCAAGCATTTCTGTGCACCCACCAAGCTGCAGACATTGAAACTTTTATTATCTGGACCACAATGGTTTTGTTTTAATTAGCACGAAATCAGAACCCAGAATCATCTCAAAAAGCCAGCCCATTCCTTGTAGTAAAAGTGAGTTCTCAGGCCCTTTTGTTATTATTACTGCTATTGTTATCATTATTACAGCTACCCTGAAAGTACAGGTCCTGGCACTCTGGAGAATGGATGGGATGGGGCCCTACATTGCCCCAAGACTTTAGCTCCCCCACTCCTCCCTTAGTAAAGGACCCAAGGAAGGGCAAGACAAAAGCACAACTCGAGAGGTCAAAAGAGGCAGAAAAGATGGAGTCTGCAGTGGGAAGCCAGCAGCCCCTCTCCATGTCTGATAGCCCAAAATGCAGAGGAAGGACCCACAGCCAAGGAGGACTGGAAGGAGCAGTGGTGGGAGAAAAAAAGGAAGGAAGAAAACAGTTTCAGTGAAGTGATCCCAAGTTGGCACTAGAAAAGCCAGAAGGGGCCGGGCACAGTGGCTCAAGCCTGTCATCCCAGCACTTTGGGAGGATGAGGCGAGAGGATTTCCTGAGCTCAGGGGTTCGAGACCAGCCTGGGCAACTTGGTGAGACCTCGTCTCTACAATAAAAATAAAAAATAAAAAATAAGGCCGGTGTGGTAGCATGCACCTATGGTTCTAGCCATTGGGAGGCTGAGGAGGAAAGACTGCCTGAGTCCAGCAGGTTGAGGCTGCGGCTGTGAGCATGCCACTGCATTCCAGCCTGGGTGACAGAGTGAGACTCCAACTAAAAAAAAGAACAAAACCAAAAAGCCAAAAGGAAACTGTGTGAATGTCAGCAGTGCTGTGTTTCATGGTTGAGTCCCACTTCCATTTGGCATCACAGTCGGGGGTGGGCAAGAGGCACCCAAGTGTTTCCCTCATCGTGACATCTCCCTTACACCAGGCCTGAGCCTGGCCTGCCCCTGGGTTGTGCAGACAGCTTTGCAGCAACCCCAGCTGCCTCAGAACAAATGCTTTCCATCACCTGGAGAGCTGGGCTCAAGTTCCTGTTGGATCATTCATGCCTGGGCAGTAGTGGTACAGGGCCAGGATAGAGGCTGCGGGGAGTGGGTGCACAGAGACCGCCTCCATGCCAGTGTCCAAAGTCAGCAGGACATGGTCCCTGTGTACCCACCTCCGATTCTGTGCCTGCCATTAAGAAGAAAGGAGAAAAGGCGACATCTGAACTTTTAGAAACCAGGTGTCAGCAGGACCTCAACTCCAGCTGATCTCCCAAACTCCCCAAATCAGCCAGAAGTTGTCTTTCTGGAAGGATTCTAGAGCTCTCCCATCTTATATGTGGGGAAATGTTTGCCCCGAGGGTTAGAAAGTGATGTCTGTTGGGGAGGTAGCCTCCCATCTCAAAGAGAGAGAGGCAGAGGAAACAGAGGGCAGCGGGAAGTAATAACATGGAAATGGCTACACTTTTAGGGAAACTTGAGAGAAAGTTCATGAGAGCACTCAAAACCTGGGAAATAAGCTCTTTTCTACATCCTCCAAGGCAATTTGAATAATAGAAAATGCCCCTCAAAACCTAGGGTGTCTGATGCCAGAGTTCGGACAACAGAGGGTGGTTGCCATGGCAACCAGTCCCTCCTCCTATACACAGCCCCTCCGTTCCCCAGGAAGTCACCCCACCCTGCAGGTGGCTTTGGAGGGCTGAGGATTCTGCGGAGAGGCGGCCGCGCTGCCCGGCTGCCAGGCTTAGCTTTTGCTGTCTGGGCCCCACACCCAGGGCCCCCAGCAGAGCCTAGCACGAGGCCTCTGTGAGTCACAGCTGCCACTGGACTCCCACCCGTCACCCTGGCCCTCAGCAGGAACTCGGGGACAAAACCTCTAGATTTGAGAGAGGGAGTCTCCAGCCTGGGGTTTCAGCCTCCCTGTCATCTGCTCTTCAGAAATCTGTCAGGTCTTGCTAGAGACCCCAAATCAAGACCAAATGGGGATGAGATTTCTTTTCAAGCAAACTTCTGTGTATCTGTTTCCTATGCCTGCGTGCATGTAGTTGAGTGTGGTGTCCTGGATTTCCCTGGTTTCAGAACTGAGCTCCATGAATTTTAGGCTTCCCTGGAAGCATCTGATGGAAACTTCCGCAGAGAGGAGGGAGCCCCTTCTTCCCCAACCCGCTTGGAACAGCTCTGCTTACATTTATATTACAGATCATAGACTTAACTACTTAAAGAAGTGTTTTGAAGACAAACACCAAAAGAATTCTTCTGCTTTAAAATGTTTGATAATTAGGTGATTTTCCTAGTGTTTAGTTGCCACAATATTTATTTCCCCAAATGTTTAGCACCCTCTGGGGAACAAAAAGCCACTACTGCTTCCTTATTTGGCCTGTTCATTCTACGCTACATTGTCTGATGAGAAACCGACTCTCAGTGCCTCCGTGTCAGCTCCTTAAGTGAACGAGGCTTCCAGCAAAGTCTCTACCTTGCGGCAGACACCACCACCCATGTCTTCTTCTTCTCACCATCCACCTGACATTCTTGGAAGTCACATACAGGACAAATGTCAGTCTCTGAACCAAAGAGGCTTCATGGGAAAGAGATGGAGGCTGGACACATGGGTAGCAAGTGATTTGGCTGGCTGCCATGCCCATGTCAAGCTCCCTGGAGGCGGACCGGGGACACGCATCTGCCTGCCTTGTGAAAGTTTAGAGCAGGTGCCAATTAGGTCCCGGTAGCAGCTTGGTCCTCCTGTGAGTGCCCAATAATACATGCCTACCTTGGCGTGGAGGGTTGTGATGGGCAGCAGGTCCACACGACATGAATGAGCGGATGGACAAGCACACCAAGGCCCAGAACCGCTTCAGGGGAGGAAAAAGTCTTTAGTTACAGCAACTGCTCACTCCGGTGCTAAAAGCGAAGGTGGAGATCAGACACTTGCCGTGGCCTAACTGTGCTGGGCGCCCCACATGTGTGAACCCAAGCCGTCCTTGCAACATTTCAGTGAGGCAGGTATTGTGGGATCATCCCTTTGCTGTGAGTCACTCGCAGACATTTTAGGCCCAGAGAGAGTTTGAAAGATTTGCCCGTGGTCTTATAGCCGGTGAGTGGCAGGATCAGACTCACACCCAGATCTGCCTGGCTCCAAAGCCAGGGCTCCTTCTGGCTTCATTCCCCCCCACTCTAACTCCCCAGACTTTCTGCTCATGGTCTCCAGGAGGCTAAGGTGGCCAGGTGAGCAGCCAGGAGGTGAAGAGCTGGAAAGAGGCTGCATGGTAAACTCCGTTTCCTCCCAAGAGTGAATTCTCTCCCAAGCTGTCAACACAGACAAGTGGAACAGAGGGTGGAACACAGCCCGCCCAGTCCCTGCCTGACTTTAATTACCCATGTGTGGAATGTGGACTCCAGGGAGGCAGTTGAACATTTATTGAGCACTTATTATGTGCCAGGTGCAATATTAAGCACCATATACCTATAAATCCTCAGTAATATTATTGCAACAAATAAAACACAAATCATGTTGTTGTAAAAGTGTATATTCATAAACTTTGGTCTGGAAGGGCAAAATAAGTGGTTTACATTTATTTTTCTTGTTTTTTTTTTTTTTTTTTTTGAGTTGGAGTCTCACTCTGTCACCCAGGCTGGAGTACAGTGGCATGCTCACAGCCACCCCAGTGCCGACCCACTGGGCTCCGGCGACCCTTCTGCCTCAGTCTTCCAAGTAGCCAGAACTAGAGGCATGCTACCATGCCCGGCTAATTTTTGATTTATTGTAGAGAAAAGGTCTCTCCAAGTTGCGCAGGCTGGTCTCGAGTCTGCAGGCTCAGTCAATCCACTCGCCTCGGCCTCCCAAAGTGCTGGGATGACAGGCTGAGCCACCGAGCCCAGCAAGTGGTTTACTTTCCAATAAGGCTACAGAGTATACGCACATCCATTATATTTGATAGATTATTCTGAACTCAAACTGAGAGCATGACCATTCTAGAAATACTTGGGGCACTACAAGAGAATGATGAGGTGACAAGTAGCATTTGGTACAGTTGAGAGGTTAAAGTCAGAGTTAGTCAAGGTGAGACAGGAGAGGGCAAGGAAGAGAAAGAGAAGTAACATTTGAACACCTACTATGAGTATCTCGTTTAACACTAAACAACACTATGGGGGAAAGGCAGGTAATTTCGCTCCTTTTTGTAGGCAAAGGCAGCAAGCCTAAGGGAAGTTGTATAAACTTTGTATAAGGTTACACCACTGGCTGGGCTCGGTGGCTCAGCCTGTAATCCCAGCTCTTTGGGAGGCCGAGACGAGTGGATTGCCTGAGCCTGCAGGTTTGAGACCCACCCGGGCAACTTGGCGAGACCTTGTCTCTACAATAAATCAAAAATTAGCCAGGCATGGTAGCATGTGCCTGTAGTTCTGGCTACTTGGAAGGCTGAGGTGGAAGGATCTCCGGACCCCAGCAGGTCGAGGCTGCGGTGGACGGGAGCGTGCCACTGCACTCCAGTCTGGGCGACAGAGTGAGACTCCAACTCAAAAAAAAGGGTTACACCACTGAAAGTGGCAAGACATTGACTCCAAAGTCTATGGTTTGAAACTGCCATGTCAGGCCAAACCTTTCTCAAAAGATAAGGAAGATGAGGAGAGGCTGTGTCAGTGGGGTTAGGTGAGATTTGTTATAAAGGAAAAGGGACGAAAAAGTAATAGGCATGGGAACATGCAAATAAACATGGAAAACATTGATGAGTTTTCATCAATGATTGTGGTCGTGCTGGTTGGCAACACACGTCATCACAGCTCCAATCATAATTCCCAGAGCTTCACAGATACATTTTGAAAGGACTCCCAGGAGGAAACCCAAACTTCCAACAGAGGAAGACTGATGCCCATACTAGGCAGTCATGTCCATCTCTATTTTATAGACAAGGAAACTGAGCCTCTGGGTTGGGGGGTGACTCCATTAGCTTTAAGTCACACAGATAGGAAATGGCAGAGAAGGGATTTGAACCCAGGTCTTCCTGACTCTCAAATTTACAGTGCTTTTCATGACCCTATACTGAAGATGGCCAAGGATGGATGCAGGAGCTCTTTGAATCTCAGAATTTGGAAGTGACCATAAGCTTTCGCTAATTGGACAGTTCTCAAACATGAGTGATCAGGTCCATGCTTGCCTGGCTACATGAAGGTGGGCTTCTTCCCTAAACAGAGGGGGCTGCCTTGTCTCCTGTGGCCCAGGTGGCAGAAGAGTGAGGAGGTGCTAAGGATCAGAGTCAGGCAGACCTGGCTCTGTCACCTTCTAGTTCGAAACCTGGGACAACACCTGTTTTCTGAGTCTGTTTCTTCACCTGAGGGACGGCATAGGCAGCTCTAGAGCTTTTAATGGAGTATATGTGCTTAGGGTCAAAAAGACCTTGGTTGGAGCCACAGCTCTGCTGGTGACCTTGGTTGAATCACAACCTCGGGTGTTTGGGATCCTTATCTCTAAAATGGGCATAATAAGAACTCCATGGTTGTTAACAAAATGAGATTGTATAAATGAAATGCCCCTGCACAGAGCTTGTCCCCGAGTAAATACTACACCAGTGTCAGCTATTCTTTTTTTTTTTTTTGAGTTGGAGTCTAACTCGGTCGCCCAGACTCGAGTGCAGTGGCCGCTCCTGGCCACCGCAGCCTCGCCTGCTGGGCTCCGGCTATCCTTCCGCCTCGGTCTTCCAAGTAGCCGGAATTACAGGCATGCGCTACCACGCCTGGCTGATTTTTTGATTTATTGTAGAGATGAGGTCTGGCTGCCCAGGTGGGTCTCGAACCCACGGGCTCAGGCAATCCTCTCACCTCAGCCTCCCAAAAGCATGGGATTACAGGCTGAGCCACCAAGCCCGGCGTGTCAGCTATTCTTACCCGAGGCAACATAGCGAAGTACTTAAGAGTTTGGGCTATGAAGTGACCCTTCCTAAATTCACAGCTCCGTCACTGGAGTTCCTTAACCCTCTGTGACTTGTTTTACTCTTTCTGAAAAATGATAATAAGAAGAGACTCTATCTTAGAAGGTTGTTATGAAGATTAAATAAAATATACATGGAAAATGCCTGGCATCATGTCTGGCAGGTGGTGAGTGTCCCTTAAAGGGTGCCCGCGATTAGCTCCAAGTGGGGTCAGACTTGCCAAGAATTGGACGACAGCAGTTAGGTCTGCGCAGTGAGAGAGTGAGCTCCCCGTCTGTGGCTGTGCTCAGCTAGAGGCTCAAAGACCATCTGTCAAGTGTGTGTGAAAGGGATTCCCTTACGAGGTCAAGGCGGGCTTTGCTGACCTCTAAGACTCTGTGTGCCTTTCCCATGCTGTGACTCTCAGTTTGAATTAATAGAGAAGACACTGACCCATCAGTGCAACAAATCAAAAGTGGAGAAATTACTTCCTAGATAAGTTTCAAAAATCAAAGCCCCTTTCCAGCCAAAGGCAATTACAGACGGATCCACAGTCAGGCAGAAGCATATTTCAATTGAGAAATGGCATCTTCCTAGCCATTGCCATATGGAGCCAGGACACCAGGTGGCCCAGGGCTGAGACCAATCACAGGGTCCAATTGGAACTAAATAAAATGACCCCCTGGAGGAAATGGCTCCAGTGAGGCCCACAAATCCCCACGACATGTCATTTTGGCATGTCCCACATCAGCCTGGGCCTCACGCTCTGCCTGATGCCCGAGGCCCTGTCCCTTCTCTCAAGTGGGACAAAAAGATCAGGGGCCTCAGCTGTGAGTACAACCCCTGTATGGGGGCAGAAGCCCATGGGCACAGTGGAGGGGCCCCAGCCTCAGCCTGCTGCTACGAGAGCCTCGAGGACAGCCAGAGTCACATGGGGACTCTGCCATGGATGCTGGCCCCCACAGATGGGCCACATGATCCAGCGTCTTCATCTCTGTTAAAACTCTTGTCTCTGAATTTCAGCTCTATCACAGGGCAGTCATTTCAACACAGCCCTTTGATCTCTCCTTCCTTATCTTCCAGAACAAATTGTCTTTTCCCCTGCCATGGGAAAGCAGGTCACATTTTTGGTATAACAGATGCTGGAAGATGGAGTCTTGAGCTGTGATATGATTCTCCCACCAGCCACCCAAAGTCCAGAGCAGGGGTCAATGCATTTGCCTCTGCTGCTGGCTACCAGGGCCATGGACTCAAGAACCAACCCCATTTATAACTTTCTCTGGCTGGCTCCTCCCTCACCCCATTATAATATAGTTTAGCATTTAACAACGTATAATGTGTTTGGTGCAAAAACGAAAAAAGGTAAACACTTCGGAAATACTGAGTTAAACAAAATGAACAGTTTTGTTTTTCTGCAGGATCTTTAAAAAAATAAAAGAAAGTGCATTGGGAATCTTCAAGAAAGGAACTAGGGTGGGAGGAGAAGTTCCAGCATTTTCCACACTTTGTCTCACCGTGTCCTGAAGGAAGCGTGCTTTGGGAAACACTAGAGTAACTTGGAGCATGGGACTTTGGTGATGGATAGTCCCTGGGGGGTTAAACCTGGGTTCTGCAACTTACCAGGTGTGTGACTTGCTTTAGACTCCATTTTGCCATATTTAATGGGATATTTTGCCTTGCAGAGTCACCGAGAAAACGTGTAGTTAAATACACAAATGTGTATAAGATACTTAGTGCCTGGGAAATCAGAAGTGGGCAAGAAATGGCCTCAATTCTTCTTGCCAACATGGTTATGATTTCCTTGTGAAGGGTGAAAGAGAGAAGGATCCTTGGGCTGGTCTTTAGAAGGACAGGGGAGCAAGGAGAAGAGGTGCTGGAAGACCTTTGAGTGCAACCAGTCTTGGTGGGACAGTGGGAATGGCTCAGGGAGAGGTTGCCACCAAGGGTGGGTGGCGGCAGCCGCAGCAGGAGAGGAAGGCAGGCTGAGCCCCCCCGGCTCTGCAACCGAACAAAGAAAGGGCTTTGGGGCTCAGCTCCGTCCTTTGGGATGGTGGCTGGGAACAGCCAATCGTGTTTACCCCCTCAGTTGCTGGGAACAATTGTCCTTCTCAGTCGGACTATTGTCTCCAGTAAGGCAGGCACGTAACTCCCATTGGCACTGATGGGATTACGCGCTCCTATCGGGAGAGAAACAGAGCCCTGGCTTGAATAAGAGATGGGGAGCCGTGGGTCCCCCTCAGCGACCTATCTCGATGCAGTCATTCGTTTGATTATCAGCTGAACACAGTGAGGCCTCTTTCAAGAGAACTATTCAACCCTGAGCATTTGTAGCCTGGCTGCTTCTTGATAACTTTTCAGGGAGTAGACTGATTGCATCAAATTCGGGATGTAATGAAAAGGCTTCAGAATGCCCATGACATTCCATCTTGAATCAAAATGGCAGCTGATAATGGCTTTCCAAATGACTGTGTTGTCTCAGTGGCCTTCAGTCTTTTTGCTCCCATCCCCCCCAAAAAGAATGGTGAAAACATCTGGACGCCCTTGCACGCTGTTAAACTGACTCTCTAGGACTTTTCATCATGTGGGGACATAAGTTTACTTTGTGTTAATGGAAGTAGAAAATACTATCCATTTTTATAACGAAATAAGATTAAGATTAGCTAGAATTTAAATACATTTTTCATAATGTGATTTTTAAAAAAAGTCCAAACTACCCTAAATGAATAAAGCACCCAAATTGGAAAGTGGTCACATATAAATTTTATCTGAGGATTGAATTTTACCCAATATAGCTTGAAAAAATGGTAATCATGTAAAACAGCCCAAGCACCTTGAGAAGAAATGGCATCACCAACTTATACTGCTTCCTCTGTTCTGTTCTCAGAGCATCTTGACACAAGATTTACCTGTAACAGAACATGCATACTTCAGGTGAAGACTGGAAGCTCTGCATTGACGGTAGCTTAGCTAATCATTCAAGGTGGCATACTCTAAATCACTATTTCAATGTGTCCCTCTCTTGGACACCTCGGATGGTTTGAAATGCCAGGGCAAAACTTCTAGCAAGATCTGGAATGAGGGGGAGCCAATTTTCTGCCAAGTGGGGAAAAGGCCTCTGTGGAACTTTCTGGAGCAGACCCCTTTTTGGAAGGATGAAGTTTGGAAATAAATAGAAAAGCAGGCTGAGTATCTGGAAATGAATTCCCTTCTCACTGTTCATATGCACATACCCCTTGGAAAATCTCTGTGTCCCCCCAGTTTGATGACCATTGTTTTAGTGAATCTTAGTGAGACTTGGCACATAGTAATAGAGAAACCTGTGACTTTGCAGAGAGAGGCATCACAGAGCCTCTCTCAGATGGAGGAAGGGGGAAGGGATGAAAGATTATACAGTTCTCTTGCATTATATTTTTATTCACATATTAAGCAGACTTTTATTGAGCACCCACTATATGCCAGGTGCTGTTCTAAATATTGGGAATATTGGATTGAACAAGACAAAAATCCCAAATTTTGTAGCCCTTAAATTCTAATAGAAAGATACACACACACACACACACACACACACACACACACACACACACACACAGTCAAGACCGTGGTTGTAATAGTTCACTATTGTTTTGCAAGATGTTGCCATGAGAGAAAACTGAATACAGGGCACACAATATCTCTCTATATTCTTCTTAAAATAGTATATAGATCTACAATTAGTTTGAAATTTAAAAGTTCAATTAAAAAAGATATACAAATAAAACACAAACTTACATAGACTACGACATGATAACATGAAAAAATAAGAGTTATAATTAAAAACTAAAACAGAGACGTGCTAGAATAGGAGCAGTGAGCTTCCACAGGTTGACAGGTCAGGGAAGACCTCTCAGAAGAGGTCACAGTCAAGCTGACTGATGGACAACAGCCGCCTGGGTCAGGCCACTCTAGAGACGTATCACAGCTTGGCTAGGTTATTGAACCTCACCACGGCACTTCCAACATCAACGATGTCCAAAGATATAGGAACTAAAAACAAACTGGGAGAGCCTACTGGCCTGAGCTGCTTTCTGGGAGGCATTTTCTCATCAGATGTGTCAGGGCATAGATGATGCAGAAGGAGGGAGTTGTGAGCAAGGGACCCAGGCCTGGGTTCTGGACTCTTCTTCTTGTGGAAGGCTTGTAACCTTCTCAAGCTGCTCATCTCTCTACGACTCAGGAACTTCCCTTGCGAAATGTAATACCCAAGCCAGTTCCTTCACATACACTTTGCCTCGATCCTCACAACACCCTATGAGGTAGGTGCTATTTCCATTTTACTGACATAGAAGTTGAGGCTTAGGAACATTTAATGACTTTCCAAAGTCCCACAGAAAGTAGCAGAGCCAGGACTTGAATCCAGCTCCATTTGACTTACAAAGCCCTTAGACTAGATCAGATATAGCTGAGAACTGTGTCTAGAACTAAGGAAACCCAGTCTAGATAGGGTGACCCTATCTAGAAGGAAAAGACAAAACCCACTCGGTGGCTGCTGACAAATGCCCAGTGCTAAAGCCTGTCACTGAAATAGTAGCTGTCAGCTTTAACTGTCCAGCAAATAGAATCCAGGTTGCGTGTGGGGCATGGTGCTGTGAAAAGCAAGGGGTCTTGGGAGACTCAGGTTTGAATCCAGGCCCCATCACTGATTAGGCAGGATGCTTTGGACACGTCACTCAATCTCCCAGAGTCCAGCTTCCTCAGCTGCAGAGTGGGGATAACAACAGTACTTCTTCCTCATAAGTTGTTGTGAGGTTGGCTTAGAACACCACCTGGCACAGAGTGGTCAGTATGTTCATGTTGGACACTGGTATCATTATGATGATCAGTTGTTGTTATTGTTATTATTGTAGGTTTGCTGAGAATGAAATAAAACACTGCACTTGGCGGTGCCTAGGAGAGCCTTCTCTTGCCGTTCCACTGGCTTTCTTCTTCACTACAAATGAAAATTTGTTTCTCGCTTCTACACTGCTAGTGGGAATGCAAACTGGTACAACCTCTTTGGAAGACAGTGTGGCAATTTCTGAAAGAACTAGAAATTGACCTTCCATATGACCCAGCAGTTCTCCTATTGGGAATATACCTGGAGGAACTCAAATCATTCTACAAAAACGAACCTGCACACGTGTTTGTTGCAGCTCTATTCACAATAGCAAAAACATGGAACCAACCATGCTGCCCAATGAAGTTCTTCTGGATTTAAAAAATGTGGTACATATACATAATGGAATATTATGCAGCCATAAAGAAAGACAAACATATGGACTTTGCAGCAACTTGGATGGATTTAGAGTCGATCATACTTAGTGATCTATCACAGAAACAAAGAACAGAGTACCATATGTTCTCACTCAGAAGCGAACCTTGAATAATTACAATAATATAAGAAAGTGATTGGCAGTAGTGGGAAACTGTCAGGGGAGGGGGTGGGATTGGCAGTTGAGGGAAACTGCTAGGGGAGGGAGGGGCACATCTCATCAACAAGGGTACCTGCATAATCAACGTTTATATACCTAACCCTGAATTATACCCCATATCTTTATAATAAAAATAAAAAAATAAAACTACATTTAAAATAAATTGTTCCTGGGTCACCAGAGACCCTTTTTAGAATTGCTTTCCCACCATAGCCTTCAAAAGTTAAAGAATACTGCCTCCTAAACAAGCCAAATATTTGAAAGGAAATTTATTAATGTCTATTGATTTATTAATCAAACACATACTGATCTGAACACCTGCTCTCCGGTAAATAACCACAGCAACCAGTCTGGCTTATATGATTCTCGCCAAAGCCAAGAATGTCTGTGCCCAAGTTCATGTCTCTACAGTCTGACTGTGATGAAATAGAATGTACCAGTGGGATTTGGGAATGTTAGGAATGGCTCTCGGCCCCCATCCTCATCTTCCTGAAGCCCAAGGACACCAACCTGGGAATATGGGAAATCCTTAGACCTCAGCTGCTAGAACTCCAGGCCAGAGCCAAGAGAGGGACCACATCTGGATTCTGCCTACTAATTGGGCATATGTCCTGGGGCAAATCACTCAACTGCTCCTTCTCTGCTCAGTAAGAATAACATTGACCTTGGAAAGCTCATAAGCATTAGTAGTAGGTGCTGAAGAAATGTCAGCTCTCCAGTTTGCTTCCCAAACTGTAATGAATATTGGCACATGTCAGGGACCTTGTCAATGTGCAGATTCAGTTTCATATGTGTGAGGTGAGACTTGAGATTCTGCATGTCTAACATGCACCCAAATGTGCTGGTGCAGCTGGTCCCTGGGCCACACTCTGAATAGCAAAGATCTAATGCACCCTCCGTATGGGGCTTAGGAGAAAAGGGCAGTGGGGGTCAAGCCGGGGAGATCTCAGTTCTAATCCAGTCAGCGTGGTACAGTCAACAGAGAGAGGTCTTCAAAGTTGATAGAGGTAGGTCTGAAGGTCTACTGGGTCACTGGCTAGCTGAATAGCTATAGGAAAGCTGATTATTTTCATTAAGGCTTGGTTTTCTCTTCTGGAGACTAAAGACAAAAATGTCTACACCTCATTTGAAGGCTTGGAAGATAAACAGGAACCCTGTCCATAAAGCACTTAACATAGGGCTTGACACATAATAGTTGCCAAGTAAACTTTACTTCCTACTGCTTCCCTAATCTTCAACTGCCTCGCTTTGTGACTTTACTCAATTTACGTAACCACCTCTGATCTTGGGTTGAAGCCTATGGGCCGGCCCATCGCGCTTCTGCTGTTTTCCTAATTTTGATACTAAGTCCTAAAGTATCTGTGGCCACTACCCTGAACCTGTCTGCATACTTCTAGGGGCTCCTACAACATACATCACAGATGAACACGAATCACTGGGACACCCATTTTGGAGGAGGGTCAGTCACTGGGACAGCCATCACAGAGGTGGGCTGATCATGGGGACACCATTTTGGAGGGGGCCAAGTCACTGAGACTCTTATCGCAGAAGACGGCCAGACACTGAGGCATCCATTATGGAGGAGGGCCAGTTACTGGAGCACCTATCACAGAAGAAGACTAATCACAGGGGCACCCATCAAAGAAAAGAGCCCGTCACTGGGACAGCCATCACAGAGGAGGGCCAGTTAAGTGAGGCACAAATCACAAAGGAGGGACAGTCAATTAGGCAACAAGCACAGAGGTGGAACAGTCACCGAGGCATTCATTATGGAGGGAGGGTCTGTCACTGGGAAAACCATCACAGGGGAGGGCTAGTCACCAGGGTACCCATCACTGAGGAGAGTCAGTCACTCAACACTGAGGAGGATGGATGTAAAGGGAAAGCCACATCAAAAGGGCTGCACTCAGGGTCCTCTTACTCTTGACCTCAGGAGTTGTATGCTTGCCTAGGGCCCTGTTGGACAGCAAGAAGACGGGGCCCCATGTTGGTGGGAATTAATCGAGAACCCTAATTCTCAAACCCCTAAGTAGGGCCTGGTCAGGCCCATAGCACCCTAAATGTCAACAGGGAATGGAGTTCGGCTCAGGAATGCTGAGAACCTGTGATCAAAGGAGGTAGATGAAAACACTGAGATATAATTTATTAATAAGGGATAAACAGAATATTAATTAAGGCAGAACTCGGAAGAAGGCAAATTCCCAAAGTAAAACTTTAAGGAATGCTCAAATAATTACCATTTTAATTAAAAGTATATCACCCGATACAAATGGCAAGCCACCCCTTCTCACCGCAAGGGCTGTCTGAAACGCAGAGCCGGCTGCCTCCTCCGGGATGCAGGGCTCTAAGCTGGTAGGTGAACTCAGGTCAGGCCGAGCTGCAGTTCCACTCCTGGTTCTCTTCTACGTTGCTATCACCTGCCAGGCTTGGGGCTCCTTTCTCCCCCTGCACCCTTACTCTGAGGGCCAAGCATGGCACGTCTCCCGCTACTGAGGTTCCCACAGTAGCCACTCCAAGTCCTGGGATCAAGCCTCCCTTCTCTCCCTCCCTTTCTATTCCAGCAGCTTCCTGACTGTTCTCCCTGGTTCCTGTCTCACCTGTTATCCCAGGGCCACTGCCAAGTCACCCTCCACAGCACTGCCTGTGCGATCTTACAAAAATGTGAATCATAGCCCTCATTTGCTTGGAAAGTCTCCACCCGCTCCTCTTTGTCAACCCTATCAGCAGGAATAGCAATGATTTACTGAGACTTACTATGTTCCAGGCACTTACTATGTTCCAGGCACCATGCTAAGCACTTGTTTGACATTCACAGCAACCCTACGAGGGAAACGTTAATCCCATTTCCAAAACGAGAAAACTGTGGTTAAGGGACACAAAACTGTCAGGCCAGTCACACAGAGTAGAGGGGGCAGAGGGGGCATTTGAAACAAGGTCTAGAAAATGGCGTCAAAGCCTGTGTCTTAACCCTACTCTACACTGCCTCCCAACTCCCTTCTGCTATAAGCTGAGGTCTGCTTCCTGGAATGGGAGGTGAGGTCTGAGAGTTACCTCCTCCGCTCCATCTCCCTCATCTGCTGCTTCAGACATGGCACCGGTGCCCCTGCAGTCCCAAGCTCTGCGCCCATGCTCCTTCCCTGACCCTGGGGCCCAGTCATGACTCCTGCATGCTCTGAAGATGATGTGTGCTCCCCTTCCCTCGAACTGCCTCCCTGGAGATCTTCCCTCACCTTCCAGGCAGGGTCCCTGTGCCAGTCTCTGTGCTCTGTCACTTCTCTGCCCCTCCTTCTCCATTGCTATCCTTCCATGAGGCCCCAGGCTATTCACCTCGGCCCTTCACACAGGGCCTGGCACTATTAGGCCAGTGCTCGACATGTGTTCATCAAAGTCATGCGGCTAACAGTTAGCCCTGCACCGAAGTCTGCCCTGTGGCACTCTAGACCAGGGCCCTGCCCTCAGGAGCTCAATGTCTGATGGGGGAGACAAGAAACGAATAAGCACATAAATGACCAAGATGATACCAGCAGTTGGCCAATGCCCGAAAGGCACCCGGGCAGGGCTGCGATTCGGAGGAACCAGAATGATAAGCAAAGAGGGCCCAGGGAGGTGTCAAGTGAACAAAGGCTGGAAGGACAAGAAGGAGTCACATGTTAGAGAAGCAGCAGGTGCAAATGTCCTGAGGTAGGAACACATTTGGTGTGACTGGGGATAGAAAGAATGTCCCCAGAGCAGGTAGAGAGGATAGAACAGGATGTTTTGGAGGATTCAGTATGAGACAATTCCAAGAAGACCTTCAGTGAAAGGCAGAGAGGCTCCTGTTCCAGCGGGACCCAGCTTTCACCCGGCCCTGCAGCCAGAGCCAGAGGGAGAAGCATCCTCACGAACACCTAGCTGGTCATCGGAGTCAGCCTTTGCAGGAGGTTGAGGGAATTTTTGACACCCACAGTTGTCAACTCTGGGTAAGGGGGCAGCTATATTTTTGCACCTCAGGGCACATTTGGCAATAACTGGAGATATTTTTGGTTGTCTCAGCTCAGGGGAGGATTGCTACTGGCATCTGGTGTGTAGAGGCCAGGCATACTGTCGAACATCCTACGACATGCAGGACAGTCCTCCAGCGCAAAGATGTATCTGGTCCCAGATATCAGTAGTGCTGAGGCTAAGAAACCCTGGCCTATGCTATAATCCAGGTCAAAATGCTGATGGAAACTGACTCTGGTCAGCTCCTTGATTATGCCTAGGCTGACAGCCAGCTTTGACCCATCCTGGAAATGCGCTCAAATCTACTTCTCCACTTCCACCCCCTGCTCAGGAAACCTCACAGCAACAGAGAAGACCTGGCAGGCTTCACCAGCCCTCCCCTCCTTCTAAGGGAACCTCATTTTGCACCACTCTGTGTGGAACTGGCCCTTGACAGACACATAATTTGGTCAAAGAGAGTCCTGAACTCAGAGTCCATGTGATTGGGTATGAGTCACCTCTGTACCCCCACATCAGTTACCTTCCTTTCTGTTGACCTTTCTGTGGGGGGGCACTCCATTCCCATGAAAGTAGAAGAACCTTACTATGTTGCTCATTTATGTGGGATAACCCTTGAAGTTGCCTTGTATCATGAGAAGGGGTTTCCCCAGGCTCTGACCATGGTGCTACTAAATTTAGCTCAAGAACTATACATCAATTCGGCAGAAAGCGGGGCTTTAAGCCACTGGCCCGAGATACCCTAGGTTGCAGCCTGGCTCTGACCCTGTGAGTAGCCTGCTCCCTTCTTGGTCTCAGTGGTTTCATCTGTGAAGTGGGAATGCTAATATTTACCTTGCATGGTTATTTGTGATGAGTTACGATTCACAAAACCACCTAGTGGATACTCAAAGTACTGCAGCCAGTCTTAACTGTTACCACAGTGCCTTAGCAAGAAAGTTTAGAAATCCCCTATCCAATCCTTTCATTTTATGGATTCAGAAACTGAGGCATCATCCATGCAGAGAAAGGAAGAGATTGGCTCGTTTCCTGGGTTTTGAGGGGGGCAGAGCGGACATTATATTCACATATTACTGATGAGAAAACTGAGGTCAGGGGTGAACCAGGCAAGCCCCAAAGCTTGGCCTTTCTGGACAGTGCCATGCAGCCAGTGTGGGGGACATCCCATGTCATGATGCTGGCTGCCTGTGAGTCCTGCATCCCCAGACTGAAGGCCCACAGGAAGGCACCATATTGGTACCTGCCTCCAAAGGTGACCTTTAACTTCCCAACTTTGCATGTGGCTGGACTTAGGCCTTGAGTGTCCCTGCTTGAAAATGTGTAGTCCTCACACTTCTATTTTTCTCTCTTTATTCTCGATCACTCCTTTGGTGATTTCATCAATGCTTACAGCTTTTAATCCCATCCATAAATTAGAAACTCTCAAACTTACTAAATCCTATTGATTTGAAGATATACTTTTTAGCATTTGAATATATCTGAAGTTGAGATGTGTCCTAGTTTAATGGACAGTGTTTTCTTTTTTGTAGTAAATAAAATAATGGTGGTCTTACAGTCAGCAGCATCTAGATTTGATAAAATATTGACCATGTGTACCACTAGAACACACCCTTGAATTCCAGACTAATAAATCACAATGGCTTTTCAACACATCCCTGTGGATGGGTAGTAGACATCTCAAATGCAAATGAGTGAAATTGACTTCCAACCTTCCGGTCTTCCTCATCTTGGCAACTGGCAATCACATCCCTCTGGTTGTTCAGGCCAAAATGTTAGGGTTACCTTTCACTCTTTTCTCTCTCTCTAACAATCTATATCTAATCTGTCAGAAAATCTTGCTGGAGCTCAACTAATTCAGAAGTTAGAATACCTGTGCAGGGGAGGATGGCTTCTGGTCCTTTCACCTGTCACTGAAAGGACAGTGGGGTGCAATGTCCTACTCATGAAACGGTCTAAGCAACAATCAGCTATTTCTTGTGGCCTTAAAAAACAAGAGGAAGAGACTGGGAGAAAAGGGATTCTGTAATTTCTATAACCAGGTTATAGGGAGACAGGCTGGCATCACTGTTTAAAAAGAAAAAACTGCTTAAAGCAACACAAATTCATTCCAGTATTGATATCCAAAATTCATAGTTCTTTACCTACTCCGAGTTTGAAGTCTATGTGCAGTTTTCGCATGACTTAATATTTACATTAACAATTTTTTGATACGGGACCACTGATGTGATACAAAGTCCTCTGGTCATGCTGACACCTTAGATAACATTTTGGAGTTTATAATATGTTCTTATACTGTTTTTCAAAGGAAGGGGTAGACAACTGCAACATTTGGAAGGAAGGGAAAGTCACGACATTTTAAACGATAGCTTTAAATTGTTTTAAAACATAATCGTAACCATCTCCTATTCTCAGAACCCTGGCCTGTAACAGTCTGATGTCCCCGTATTCACAGATGAAAGGAGGTGGACAATGCCCATGCCAGGTTTTCAGACACATCCCTGCCAGCCTCGGACTGCTCTCCTAATTATCAGGTCTTCTGGGTAGGGGGAAGGGGTGTACACTTTAAATTCAAGTGGCTTTTACATTCAGCATGACTCAATTACAAAGAACACAAGTTTTTAAGTCTTTTCTAAATGACTGTTCTAATATAACCAAAATGGCCTCTTTTCGGCCTATAACACTCTGACAACTCCAGGACCCCAGCCCACATCAGCTGCCCTGGAGAACCCCTGTACCTCTGTGCTGGGGCTCCAGTGGTGACTAGGGCAGAAAAGGCACCCCTGGGGCTTATGTCCCAGTAAGGGGGAGACAAGCCCCAAAAGAGGACATAGAGACATAAATAAGGTGATTCCCATTAAGGTAAAGGTTCCAAAGAAAAGGAAAAAGGTGACATGTTAGAGAATTACTGGGGATTGGGAGAGGGGTCTCAGCTGCCTCCTTGGATAGGGTGGTCTTGGAGGATCTCCCTGAGGTGGTGACATTTCCACATCCCTTCATTCAAGCACACACTCTTGTGAGGTCAGGAAGCAGCTGTACTTTCGACGCTATAGCTAGGCCACCCCGCATGTGACTTAAATGTTGACATTAGTAAACACAGCAGGATGTGGCTGTCTGTCTATCTGATGCTTCTTAACCTTGTGACTAATTCCATAACTTCAGCTCCTGCTTTCCAAGCTCTAATCTGAAAACAGGCCACAGAGACGTTTTCATGGGTTGCCAACAACATGAGAAAAATAAGGACAATGCTGGGAGTTTTTACACAAAAATCTAAATGCATTGAGTTTACAGGGCCACTGTGTATTCTGAGATCAGGTTCCTTCTTACTTGGGGAGTGCATGTGTGCAGGTGTGCTGACATACTGTGCCAAAAATGTCCTTTCTTCTATGAAATGATGGTGCCAGATATTCATTTTGAAGGTTTCTTTTTCTTCAATGTCCTTCCTTGGTGAAATAAGTTCCCCCTCAATCTTAAAAAATGTTCTTGGTCTATGAAATCCAAAGATCTGGGAAGCACTGGTGTATAGACATTTGACTTGGCAGCCTGAAAATTATAAAGGAGATGGGCTTCATCCTGGAAGGGTGCTGGCAAACTCCTTCAGCAGCCTCTACACACCTGCCAGAGTCTACACTGGTGTGAGAGTGGGATGATGGGGCTCAGGTCTTTGGAAGTCAGACAGTACACATGAGAAATAGAGTCACCTGCAGTTTCAGAAAAGAATGGGGGAAAAAGGATATGGTCCCTCACGTCCTCACAGCAATGCCCCTAAACTGCCAAGTACTCCCACCATTACAAATTGCCGTAAAGGGGGACAGCCAAAGACCGGGAGGTCCTAAAAAGACAATAAACGGTACGCGCCCACCAGGGCTAATTTACAGTGGGTTTATGCCAAAGGTCTTCCTCAAGCCACCTCCTTTTGTGTGACCAAGTTTTCCTTCCCCTTGGTCCCTCCCTGGCATCCTCCCCAGCTAGAAGGTGCAACTGGGGTGGCAGGAGGGGCACTGAGCATGGGCAGTTAGGTTGGTGCAAAAGTAATTGCTATTTCGGACCATGAATTTTAAATCATTATAACTAGGCTCAAACACATTTTATTCATCAAAATAGGAACCATTACAATCAACACATTTGCCAGTGAGAAATAAGTTTGTTTATTCCCGTAGTGTAAAAATCTGTGTTTCGGGATTCGACCAACTCTAGGAAAGCATCCTGCTGGCTGTGGAAGCATTTTCCCTGCAAAAACATGGTTGAGATGCTTGAAGAAGTGGTCGTCTGTTGGCAAGAGGTTAGGTGGATGGGGCGGCTGAGGCTAAACTTTGTAGCCAAATTCGTTCGACTTTTAAAGCATTGGTTGTGCAATGTGTGGTCAGGTGTTGTTGTGGAGAAGAAATGGCACTTCTTGTTGACCAATGCCAGTTGCAAGTGTTATAATTTTCAGTGCATCTCATCGATTTGCTGAGTATATGTCTCAGGTATAATGGCTTCACCAGGATTCAGTGGATTAGACAGCATCAGACCACCAAACTGCCCATGACTTTTTTTTGTGCAAGTTTGGCTTTGGGAAGTGCTTTGGAGATTTTTCTTGGTCCAATCACTGAGCTGGTCATTGCTGGTTATCATATACAATCCATTTTTTGTCACACATCATAATCCAATTGAGAAATGATTCGCCGTTGTTGTGTAGAATAAGAGAAGACAACACTTCAAGATGACCATTTAAAAAATTTTCCATCAGTTCATGAGGCACCAGTATCGAGCTTTTTCATCTTTCCAATTTGCTTCAACTACTGAACTACCGTAGAAGGGTCGACGTTGAGTTCTTCAGCAACTTCGCATGTAGTCATAAGAGATCAGCTTCAATGACTGCTCTCAGTTGGTCCTTGTCAACTTCTGATGGTCGACCACTAGGGTCCTCATCCTCAAGGCTCTTGTCTCCTTTGCAAAACTACTTGAACCACCACTGCACTGTGCATTAGCAGTACCTGGACCAAATGCATTGTTAATGTTGTGAGTTGTCTCTGCTGCTTTATGACCCATTTTGAACTTGAATAAGAAATTTCTTTTTGCCTAACATCATTTTCCATAGTCTAAAATAAACAGCAAGTAATAAGTCATTAGCAAAAAAACATAAAGCATGAAATGTGCATTAAAATGATATATAACATGACCACGTTTATTTAAGAATGTATTCCAATGTCAAACGGCAATTATCAACAATGCAAAAACCACAATTACTTTTGTATGAACTTAATATGTTTCCTGGATGCAAAAATGATGATGCCTCCATGCCTGCTACCTACACAGAGCCGGGAACGTGGCGTGGTTTCACAAAGCTCCTGGAAGACTCCTGCATATCATGTCCTCACTGTTTGTTAAGGGAGGCAATTGCAGCCTGAATTCCAGGAAAGAGAGAGAGAGAGAGAGAGAGAGAGAGAGAGAGAGAGAGAGAGAGAGAGAGAGACAGAGACAGAGACAGAGTTGGAGATGAGGTATATCTCCTGTGACTTGGCTGCCCTCTTTTCCCTTCTCCATGCCCAGTCCTGGAGTGTGTGGTCAGGGATCAAGGGTGAAGGCAAACAGGGAGAGAGGAACCTTACCATCCCTCCCCATGGGCAAGGCTGCCTGAAATTGGCTGTGGAAGGAGAAGGGACATCAACCTCGGAATCCAAGGCAAGACTGGAATTAGCACGCAGAATGGGGTTTTCCGATTACAGAACTGAGACTGTGTTTTGTGACTTCAGGTGACCCATTACCTAACAGAGAGCAAAAATGTTGGGGGGCTTCTTTGAGTTTTCATTTGGGGGCAAGAGGAAAATGTCACTGAGAGACAAAAATGAAGCTGTTTCAGCTCATGCGAAGAGTTGTGCCTCTGTGCAGGAGGGCTTATCCTCACTTTTCATCAGAGAAATGCGGCCCAGAGACAGCAGATGACGGTCCAAGCCACAAAGCTAGCAGGCCACTGAGCTGGACCCACACCTGTCTGTCTGAACTCACCTCCCCAGGCTAAACCCCCTTGCCACATTCTGCCTCTCAGAGCAGAGGACGGGGGAGATCTTAGTTGGCTGGAGATCCTCACAGAAGTGACCAAACGATGGTAGCCAAGGAGAAATGAAGGGTCCAGCTGGCCCCTGGTCCAAAGCTACGCAGAGGGAGGGAACATTGTCAGGGGAGGTGGAACCCATCCATAGATCACCTGGACCTCAACTCCAAGACATTCGTCCCAGAATATCCCCCCATCCCTTCTGGTGTCCAACTCTCTATATACCAGAAGACTGGAATTCCTGGACCAAGGGTCCTCCCCCAACAGCAATCTCAGCAGGTCACCAGATAAGTCCCTGGAATTCTGCAACAGTGAGGGAGAAAGGTGAAGTCACCTAAAGGGAAGGGAGGGTGGGGAGGTGACTTCCAGGAGGCATCTGCTTTTCCCTGGATAAGAACAGGCAGGCAGGATGAGGTTGCCATCCCAGGGAACAAGACTGCCCCCCAGGGCTGCCTGCAGCTCCCAAGAGCAGTACCTACTGGCAAAGGCGGGTCCTTGTGGAAGCCTCTTCTCACTGCGGGGATTCTTCTCCAGCCTGGTGTCCTGTGCACGCAGACTTGTCAACACCTTTCTAAACAAGACATGTGGTTTCCGCATCACTAACAACAGACCACAGGCCCCGCTGCCACAGCCCGCTCCCGCCCTTCTGTTTCACTCGGACTGAGTTTGTTGACAGGCCGTGAGGCAAGCATCTCCAACTCCAACACCACTTAAGGGATTCATGCTGGAGTGGTTTGGGGTTGGCACACGGCAGGGCCTGAGCATCTCTGATGATCTGAGACATGGCGTAGGAAAGAGGCCACTGGAGACCCATGCATGGCTTCTGCTCCACCACCGGCTGGCTGTGTGTCCTTGGGCAAATCAGCACACCTCTCTGGGGCCCAGTTTTCCCATCCCCATCTGGCAATGGTGGGAGTTGGCCGGGAAGATCTTCCTAGTTGTGATGAACTCCGGTTCTGTGAAATTCACTCTGGCTTAGGATGCTGCACTTCGGTTTGGATTTATGACCCAGAAGGCAATTTGAATGCCAATTTGATATTTCTCTTATGGGGAAAAGAATGTCATTCACAGAGTAATAACCAGGGAGGCAATTCAAACCAGGGATTAACAGGAAGAAAAAAATAAACTTCTCTGAACTCACATATCATTGTGTTTATACAACATTGACCTTATACCACTCTAAACACTAAACTCTAAGTGTCTGTCAGCGAAGGCCAAACACCTGTACATCACAATTCTAAACAGTAACTGTAGAAAACCTAGAAGTTTCTAAGAAATTAACAGGAGAGAGACACCATTTCCTGGAGAAATTCCTAGAGCTTAAGGAAATTTGGGAGTGGGTGCCAGGGCTTCCCGATATGAAGTTCAGATCTAAAAGAAATAAGAATCAAAAAGTCCCTGGATTAGAATGAAGGAAGGACACCTTCCCTAGCCTTTCCAAGAGTCTGTTCCATGCCTGGCCCTTTTAGACCCAGCCCCCACCACCGCCAGCGCTGACGTCAGCTCAGTGCACTGTCTCATAACCGTCAGCCCTGGGAGCTGGACTCGCTAGATCAATGGAAACATCAGCCGCGCCAGACGTGCCTGCCCTGCTCCAAGCCTGCCATGAGCCAGGGGTTCAGGCATGGAGCTGGGCCATCTGTTATTAGGCTCTGCTGTTAATTGCTGTGCTAATGAACAAGGTTTGGATTGGAGGCACGAGATGCACACGCAGATTTAGATACAGCTGTGCAGTGCTGAGTCCTGTCCCCTGACAACCTGGCAGAGTCTCCAGGACACAAAAGTAAAGGTGGCCGGGGTCACATCATGTGTGCACACGGCACCGAACCCACTCGGCAGCAAATGCTGAACAATCTTCAGCCAGGTGCCCATTCTTCCGGTCATCCATCTATTCACCCAACAAATGCTAGCTTTGTGGTGGACGGTATGTCAAGTGCCAGGTCTCCAGAGGTGATAACACAGTCCCTAAACTCGGGGATTACCACCTAGCAGGGGTGATAGGCAAATGGACAAACAGAGCAAATTCAGTGTGACAAGTATTTGGGAATATAGAGCAGGGCTATCTAACCAGCCTGGAGTATCTGGAAGACTTCCTGGAGGAGGAGAAAATGCCTGAGCTAAATCTTAAAAGAAGAGTTACCCAGGGAAAGAAGTGAAGGAGGGCATTATAGACAGAGGGACTAGGGGCAAGAGAGAACATCAGTGACTGGGGAGACACAGGGAGCTGGGATGGTGGGTTCAGGGTGAACACACGGGCTATAGAGAGTGAGACGCTGAGAGGGAGGTGGGTGCAGATGGTGATGGACCCTGAAGGGCAGAGACTCCACAATCTTTGATCAAGTGCCAGCAATGGCATTAGGTCAATGTGGGGGGCAAGGGACACATGGTGGCACAGAGAGGTTCAGAAGAAGCAATGTCAACAGAGGGTTACTTAGGGAAAATCTCTCTCTAGAGGAAGCAGAGCTGGGCCAACTTCAGGAGAACTTGAACGGAGAGCCAGTGTCACCCGCCAGATGCTCTGCACAAGTTCATTCCTCAGATCAATGAGAACATGGCATCCTCCCACTTTCCAGGTAGGGAAACTGGGGCCCACAGAGCCTAAATAGTTTGGGAGCTGGGAAGTGGTGAGGCTGGGATGTAGATCCCCCGTGTGCCTGACTCTGGAGCCTGTGCCCTGTCCATTATGCCTTGCTGCTTCCCAGGGTCTTCCTGGGAGTGAGAATAGCCTACATGTGGGGAAACATTGGGCAAGACACACAGGGAGACCAGGCGGGAAGCAGTTTTCCCTGGAGAAGAGAGTCTGCATGGGGGACACTGAGACCCTGGATGTGGGGTGGTGGTGAGCAGAGCAGCACAAGTGCAAGCTTTGGAGTCCAGCGGCCCAGGGACAAGCGACTTACTCTCCCTACCCTTTGGGTTTCTCCCCGGAAATGGCACCTAACAGCCACTTCCCATGGCTGCATTCTCTACTGAAGATTCAGCAAGATAATACAACTAACCAAGTGCGGAGGAGATTGCCTCACACCTTTTGGGTCCTCAAAAGTGGATGAAATGATTGTTGTAATCAGTGGTCACTGTTTTTTCCAATGCTAATAACTACAAGGAAGACCGCAGAGGTGGGTTGGGGCAGGGTCTCAAAGCACATTGAGCGCCAGGCAGGCGCACCGTCTTGATTCTATTAATATCACGGGGAATGGCAATAACGGTTTTTAAGCACAGAAATGAAATCACAGCTTAGATGGAACAACATAGCAAACTCCCCCACTCAGAAGTTCTGGGATTTTCCTCCTACACAGGACAACAATGAAAAAAGTCAGTTCCAACGCTTGCAAATGCTGGTGACAGGGTACTAGTGGGGGTGGGCTGGGAACATACCACAAGGAGACTGAGAAGGGCCTTAGGGGCTCCTGTTGGGGCCAGGGGCGCTCCTGGTACCCCTGGCTGGTGAGGCGGGAAGACGATGGCGTCTCTGCCGCTGGTGCCTTCCTGCTGACACTGTGAGCCTCTTGAAGGTAGGAGGCAGCATCCTCTCAGCCATTTATCACCAAATCAGAAACCTCTGGAGGCCACACTCTAGTAACCATAGAAACAGATGCTCCCTGGACCACTCCTCTCTCATCAGGATGAGGCAGTGGAAAACCCCTTTTCTGGTGGTGAGTAAGGTGGTGGCTGCGGTGGGGGGAGGCCTTTTGAGGGTGTGGTGTGCCTTCTTTTCCAGCCTGGCCCGCGCCCCCTTGCTATTCTGTAGAAGGGGGCTGTGTGGGAGCTTCCAAGTCGCACAGCTGCTCTTGAGGAAGGGGGTGGGATCTGGCATAGGTCTGGTACCAGCACATCTCTGAGCTCATTTACTCTCGTGACCTCTCTGTGAAGTAGGGTTTATCCTCACTTTTCAACAAGAAATATGGCACAAAGACAGCAGATGACAGTCCAAGCTACAAAGCTAGCAGGCTACCAAGCTGGACCCACACCTGTCTGTCTGAACTCACCTCCCCAGGCTTAACCCCTTGCCACATTCTGCCTTTCAAGAGTAGGGGGAGGGGTCTTAGTTGACTTGAGTTCCTTGCAGAAGTGACCAAACAATGGTAGCCAAGGAGAAATGAAGGGTCCAGCTGTCCTCTGGTCCAAAGCTATGCAGAGCAAGAGTCCTGGGTTTGCATCTCTGCTGGAGTCATCTTGGGCAAGTTACTTTCCTTCCTGATATTCCTACTTCCTCACCTGGAAATTGGATCTCAGGGAGCCCCCTTGCAGGGTAGAGATCAGATCTAAAATATTTAAGTCCCAGCCTTCCATACGTGCTCACTGATGGCAACTGTGATTATTGGTTATTATTGCAGAGCTGCAGGTATGGTAAGGGCTCCTCAGATATCCCCACTAACATGTAAGATAAGCCAAGAGTGGGACTGTGGGCCATGCAGGATGGGAGAATTTCTTCTCCTTCCCTGGTAACTGAATCCTTTGCTGCAAAGCATTTACACCCTTTATCTAATTTCATCTTCCCCACAACACAGATAGGTGAATATTATTCTCACGTGTTCCAGGAAACAAGGCTGAGACTCAGAAGTTCAATGTCCCATCACTTAGTCACTTTGCCAGCTCCTATTAGTCAGTAGACTCCAGAGTCTGTGCTCCTCAGAGCTCAGCTCTCTGGGGTTATAAGTCATGGCCACACAGGACTAGGGGACTGACATATGGGTCCAAAGTTTCCAGAAGGAAGTATGGTTTCTACTCCCAGCCCTCACACTCTCCTCTCAGAGGGTCTGCCCAGTGGCTGCAAATGACTCAGTCACTCTGTAGAGTCCAGTGGTAACCACTGGCCACTCCATATGAATGACCCAAGCTGAGAACTTCTCTAAGCCATAAGGAGGGGCAGGGTTCAGCCTAGAGTCTGTGGGTCCCCCAGTCCACCTCCTCTCCAGGTCATCACCAAATGGCTGTAGGACCTAGCTTCAGGCTTGCAGGACCCAAATGCGCCAGCCAGGCTGGCACATGGGCCCCTTGAAGGGATTCCAGGGCTGGCCTCCCATTCCCCTCCATCAAAGTGCCGCCAAGGCGCTCAGGGAGGGCCGGGGAGCTATAAATCCCCATTTTCCACAATTAGCAGATGATTCATGAAATGGCAGTGGCAACTGGCAGTGGCCACTGCTCTCCCAGGTTCACACCCTTGCCCCCCGTGAGGGCCAGCTTGGACCTGAGACCTGCAGAACACCTGGGACTCAGAGGCACAAAGAGACGAACTTCCGGGCTCTCGCTGGGAAAAGCACACCTTCCTGCTCCTCCTTCCTGGAATCTGGCAGGCTTTGATGTTCCTGGAAAGCATGTGTTCTCTGCAAGAGGCTTTAGCCTAGAGTCTCCAAAGACAGGGATAGTAGGGGAGAGGGCCTGAGGATAAGGAAGGGGGAAGACGTTTGTACAGACCCTGGGGCAGGAAGGAGCTGTCACTGAAGAAAGTTGGCAGTGTGGCTGAAACCCAGGGGGAGGCGCAGGATGAAAGGTGGCTAGACATGGGGAGAGACAATCAGGTGGGCCCTGAAGACCTTGGGGGAGGCTTTTGCCACAGGGTCAGCGTGGCTTCTTCCCTTCTACCTGGCAAACCCTTTAACATGTTTCTCAATTCCAGCAGCATTTTACAACTCATCTGTGAGGGGCCATCCTTTTTGGAGGAGAGCTGGAGTCAGTACCTGGGCTGGAGTCTGGTAAGATGCCCATGCACCTTTGCTTATGAGTACATCTCACGGACTAGCGGTGTCTGTACCTTTGCAGTGGTCCCTGGGGCTAGGGACTGCCCAAGAGTGAGCGACAGCCAGGCTCTGGGTATCCTGCCTCATTGGGCCCAGCAAAGAAAGGACCTCAGAGCCCTCAGGCCCAAAGAGAAAAGTGAAGAAAAGTCTGGGCCAGAGAGAGAGAGAGCTATTCCCTCAAAACACTTCTGTCCTGCTCAGTTAATCAAATCTGCTTTATGTAGCACAAAATAAACACAACCCTAATTAGCAGGTTCAGGCTGCAGCTGAATTCTCAAAAGCGCTTCACAGATTCCAGCCTCAGCATCCCCAGAGACAGCACAGCACCTCCCTGAGAGGCCCAGTTGGCATCCGTAGACTCATTCTTCTGGTGAGCATGTCGTTTGCTTCATTTTCTCCATGGAGCTATTTGCTGAAGAATGTTCTCCTCCACATCTGAGCCTCAGCCGGCCAGTGAATGCTCACACCCGGTTGGGTCTGGTTTAAAGAGATGGGAAGGGTCACACGGTGCATTGATGTGCTGAGCAGGACTACTCAAAAAAGAAAAAAAGAGAAAGAGACAGGATGGTGCTTGGTACACAACAAGCATCTTTTTTTTTTTTTTTAGTTGGAGTCTCACTCTGTTGCCCAGGCCGGAGTGCAGTGGCACATGCATAGCCACCCCAGCGTTGACCAGATGGGCTCTGGTGATCCTTCCACCTCAGCCTTCCAAGTACCCAGAACTACAGGCATGCGCTACCATGCCTGGCTAATTTTTATTTATTTATTGTAGAGATATGGTCTCACCAAGTTGCCTGGGTTGGTCTTGAACCCGCAGGCTCAGTCAATCCACTAGCCTGGGCCTCCCAAAGTGCTGAAATTATAGGCTGAGCCACCAAGCCCAGCACAACAAGCATCTTATGAGAACCGAAGCATCATGAAGGCAGAGCCATGCTCTGTCTTTTTCACCATGTTATCTTAGCACCTAAATAGAAGGCAGGCGTACCAAAGAGATTTAGGAGACAAATCCGTAAAGTTGAGCTGTTGCTCTCATTGTTATTATTGTTGTTATTACTTGCTTCAGGCTGCTATAATAAAGTATCATAGATTGGGTGATTTATAAAAAATAGACATTGATTTCTCACAGTTCTGGAGACTGGAAGTCCCAGATTCCAGTGCCAGCATGGTCAGGTTCTGGTGAGGACTCTCCTCTGGGTTGCAGACTGCCACCTCCTTGCTGTTATCATCACATGGCGGAAACGGCAAGATACTGTCGTGACCGCATCACCTCCCAAAGGCCTCACCATACCATCCCACTAGGGGTTAAAATTTCAACATATGAATTTTGAGGGGGGCGGAGGACACAAACATCCTGTCCCTTGCAATGATTACTGTCAACTTATTTAAGTTCTTGTGTTTCCTGCTGGGAACATGGGGGTGAGTCAGTCAAAGGTGATTTCTACTTTCATCAGGTTTACCATTTATCGGAGGAGACGAATGTTGAACAACTAACAAAAGTTTGTTGAATGATCAAGTAGATGAACAAATTACACAGTGATTTAATTACAGCTGTGAAGGAAAAGCCCATCACAGGGCTGGTGGCTTTGTTCTAGCTGAAGACATCTATAGACATAGTCATGTTGTAAGGTAGACTGTGGTCTGAGGAACAGCGTGGGGACCATTCTGTGTCTGGCTGGAAGTGGAGTGCCCTGCAGCCTTTGCACAGAAAGACAGCTGGTATGCGGCACACTCAACATGGGGCAGAGGGACTGATTTAAGCAGGGAGGGGGTGGGTCAGGAAAGCTTCCTGGGCTGAGCATTAAATAACAGAGTCAAAGTCAACTGAGCTGAGGAGAGGGTGGGCTGGGAAGAGGCTCGGGATGTTGTGGCAGGAAGACACAGCTGACCACCTGGTGGAAGGGCGTGGCCAGTCAGAGGAGATAAAGGAAGACCACTGTGCTGCCCAGGCAGGTAAGGTAGGGGCTGATCCCTACAGGGACCGAAGAGCTGGGAGTGGGTTGACATCAGAGACCTCCCGCCAGGGCTCCAAGCAATGGCTGCACCCTTACTCTTGTGCTCAGCGCCTGCTAAGCACATGTCTATGGGCGGGACTGCATTCTTCCAGATTGCCCTTGTCCCCTAGCATAGCCCACCTGATCTCAGAGCACTTACCACCCTTTTTGTTACAGCTTGTCTGTTTCCCCTGCCCAACCCAGAGTTTCCTGAGTTTTGCTTCCCCTTCACTCCTTGTCAATTTCCACACTCAGCCTGGGTTTGGAACATCACAGATGCACAACAAAAGCTGTGCTGAGTCAATGGATGGTTGAATGACTGAATGAATGATGCTTTGAGGATGTTTCTCTAGGAGTCTGCTACCCAGGAAAGTTTAATATCCATTCATCTTTCCATGCCCAAGTGAAGGAATGAAAGCCCAGGGAAGGAAGTCACAAGCTCACCCCCTTCTACTCCCTGGACACTCTTCAGCTCTGTGCGGCCATTCACTTTCTGTATTCTCACAAAACATTGATTGATGGCTTCCAGAAAACATGCAATCTCACTATGGTATAGGCTGGGCACCTCTCGACACCTTTCATCCTAAAGCAAAGTTGTTCCTCATGCTGCACTTTGGCTCATGTTCTGTTTTGCAGCCATGGTTCATGGCTATGCGATATCCTCAGCTATAATCACATTATTTTATCCACTGATCCTATTTGGCTTTCTCACCGGGGAAGGGAGGGTACCAGGGCACACCAGAGCGGGGACCACAGAATCCCAATTGAGAACCATTCCTCTGGGTGCCTCCTCCAACTGTTGGGTGTGTCACTGGTTCCTGCAACACCCATAAGCCAGGCTGAGAGTCTTGTCTTGCTCTGGGGACTTATCCTGAAATTCTGAAAGACCCCCAGAGCCTTTGGGGCTCAACCACCTCCTCCCTGTGAGGCTAAAATAACTCAGCCACTTGCTGGCAGGCAAGGCCGGTGTCAGTGTGGGGTACATGACACTGTACTAAGCGTCAGGTACTGATGGGCCATTTATGGGCAGTTTTATTTAATCCTCTCAGCAATTCTGTAAGAAGGCGCCATTATCCCTGTTTAAAAGATGAAGAAATAATTGAAACTCAAGAGGTTTGGTGGTTTGCCCAAGGACATGTGAGTGCTCAGAATCGGAACTAGAAAGACTTGAATCAGGGGAGATGGATCCCCCAGAGGAGGCATGCTAAGCCCAGGCACGCTCACACGCAGAACCGCCAGGCTTTCGCCAGGGTGGCTGTGAGTTTTTGCAAGATGTGGCTCTAAAGTGATCATATAACAACCATGAAAAACCGGGAAAGTGAACTGTAGGGGCCAGAAAAAGGGATTTAGCAGCAATTTCTTCTGGCACTTTCTCACCAGTCCACATCCATTCTCTTCTGCAAAACCCACTTGAAATTTCATCTTTTTAACTCTGTTGATAACCCCACCTATCATCATAGCTTTCTTTGTTCACTGGAATTCCTAGCACTTATCTGTGATACCCTGGTGTAAACATGTATACTTGGGCATGTTGTCCATGGTGACCCTGGTCTGTTGCCCAGTCTCTTGGAACCTCAGGTCCTCCTGTGGGTGGAAACATCAGCCAGCAGGGAGCCCCTTGACTTTATTTTGGTCCCATGTCTATCATTCTCTCTTTCTCTCTCTGCAGAGATCATTGAACAAATGGTCAGAGAGACCAAAATGCAACCAGTCGAAACTGCAAGTAGATCCCACCATCTTCCCCATCTTCTCTAGCCCCTGCCCCATGACACCAACCAAAGGAAAACAAAACAGTGAAAGTAGACATGGCTGATTTTGCTTTTAACAAAGGGGTGAGGTGTGAATGATCAGCCAAAGTGCACAAATTAGCATAATTCTATAGACTGAAAAAAAAAATCAGCCTCAAAAGTGTTCAAAACTTAAGCCCAAGCCGGGCTCGGTGGCTCAGCCTGTAATCCCCTGCCTTTGGGAGGCTGAGGTGAGTGGATTGCCTGAGCGGGTTCGAGACCCGCCTGGGCAGCGAGACCTCATCTCTACAATAAATCAAAAAATCAGCCGGGCGTGGTAGTGCTTGCCTGTAATTCTGGCCACTTGGAAGGCTGAGGCGGAAGGATCGCTGGAACCCAGCAGGTTGAGGCTGCGGTGGCCGGGAGCGGCCACTGCACTCCAGTCTGGGTGACAGAGTGAGACTCCAACTCAAAAAAAAAACAAAACAAAACTTAAGCCTGTTTTATCCACCGCTGAGCGAGACATCTGTGATTTTCTTCCCAAGGGGTTGTCAGTAAAGGACTTTGGGGGGTTGTTGGGAAGGGTGACAGTTCATCTGGTACTGTGGGGTTCAAACTGCAGCACCACACCATTGGCTTAGGAGAAAGAGGGGCGAGTGTCACTTTTCCCTGCAGCAAAAAGGCAAAAGATGACAGCCGATGTAATAGAAACTGTTCTGAGCTCCGCAGCTCCTGGGGTCCCTGAGAGATGATGTATGATCTCAAGTCTTTCAGTTCGTCTCTACACGTAGATGACATCTTCATTCTATCTCCAGTCAGGACTTCTTCCTGAATCCCACACTCATATCTCCAGCTGCCTTTTCTTTCTTCCTTCCTTCCTTCTTTCCTTCCTTCCTTTTTTTTTTTTTTTTGAGTTGAGGTCTCACTCTGTTACCCATGATCACAGCTCACCACAGCCTCTACCTTCTAGGCTCAGGCAATCCTTCCACCTGCGGCTACAATGCATGCCACTAAACCTGGTTAATTTTTTAATTTTTTGTAGAGACGAGGTCTTGCTATGTTGCCCAGACTGGGCTTGAATTCCTGGGCTCAAGCAATCATTCTGCCTTGGCCTCCAAAAGTGCTGGGGTTACAGGCGTGAGCCACTGCCCCCAGCCTTAGCTGTCTGTTTGACATTTCCACTTGCATGTCTAAAAGCAACCCCAAGTGTAATATTTTAAAATCAAACTCTTGCTATTCTCCCCCAAACCTGCCCAAACCTTGCGATTTTCCTGGAGTCAACCTCCGTTCTCTCCTTTCTCTCAAATGCTTCATCCAACCCATCAGCCAATCCTACTGGCACTACCGTCAAAACAATCCCAGCCCCATCACTTCTCACCACCCCCTGCTCCACCTGGCCATGGCTTCCTGAGTCACAATAACCTCCAAGCACACAGTGTTACAAGTACCAACGAGAAAACGGGAGACTGCTTTTGTACCCAACAATATAAATCTTATAAAATAATTGTCAAAGCTTTCATACTCTGGGCTGTCAAGCAGCTATTTAAGATGATGCTTGAGAGCATTTAGCATCTGGGAAAACGTTCACAGGAAATTGTGAAGTGAAAAAAGGATGCATAGAAATGGGAAAGTTATGTGCTCTGGGTTCTGACATTGCAAGGATTTGAAATTTCTTTTTCTATGTTAGTATTTACTAAAATTTTCTAAATTAATTATGCTCATTATTAGGAAACAATGCTGTTAAAAAAATAAAATGATGGAAACACAAAAGCCAATCAAACCTCAATTCCTTCCTTTCTCTCAAGTGTTTCAGAGAGAAGGCATGCTTGATGAAGAGACAGGAGAGGGTGTAATTTCCTTCTCGGGCATAGATTGTATGAGGTCTAAGTCCCAGGAGCTCTCATTTTACAGATCAGAAAAGAGAGGTTCAGAGATGCATTTTAAAAAGAGAGGTTCAGAGATGGTAAGTTGCCCCAAATGATAATGCCTGCTTTCACTTGCTCCTGTGTATCAGGTACTATGTGCTGCGTGCTTTATAAATTTTAGGCCAGGCACAGTGGCTCACACCTATAATTCCAGCACTTTGGGAGGCCAAGGTGAGGGGATTTCCTGAGCCCACAAGTTCAAGACCAGCCTGGGCAAACTGATGAGACCTCATCTCTACAATAAATCAAGAAAAAAAATTAGCCAGACGTGATGGAGCATGCTTGTAGCTCCAGCTACTTGGAAGGCTGAGATGGAAGGATCACCTGAGCCCAGCAGGTCGAGGCTGCAGTGGCCATGAGCATGCTGCTGCACTCCAGCCTGGGCAACAGAGTAAGAGTCTGATTCAAAAAAAAAAAATCATCATCATCATCATTTTTATTCTCCACACCAGCTGTCTGAGGTTAGAAAAATCCCCTCCACCACCACACCCATTCTGCAGATGAGGAAAATAAAGCTTAGAGGACTTCTATAACTTGCCCAGAATTACATTGCTAATCATGTTCAGAGCTGGTACCCAAGACCCAAAGGCAAGGCTCTTAACTACTATTTTTTTTTATTTTACAAAGTTGTAAGTTTAGTTGGAAATCAATCACCTAGATTTTCAGCCTACACCATTTTGAAATGGGGGATGCACGAGCAGAATTAAACACCTCAGGGGCCCCCACAACTCCTCCTCTCAGTGCTCCCTCAGTCCAGCACACAGCCTGGGCCTGCCTGGGCCTGCCTGGGCATGGCCATCTTCTGTGGCCCAACTCCTCATGAATTCAAAGCGTGACCCTCATAGAATGAGCAGCTGCTGTGGGCAGGAGGTTTCCAGGGAAACTGGAGCAAGTCCGTGTGGGGGACCAATCTTAGAGGGGGGAGTTTGCCCCTGGAGCCTGGCCGGATACCCAGAATTCTCTTCCCTGTGGCTCCCTCAAAGGCGGTAAATGCATAACTGATTCAGTGAGCCTCTCCCAGGGCTAACTGCCAAACCCACCTTCAAATCAAGTACCAGTGACAAAAAGGCTAATGAGTTGGTCTCTTTGGGGTGCAAACTATGTGGACTCTGGTCACTTCAGCAGCTTCCAGGCCATGTGAGATGGAGCCAGATTTGAGGGTCTCCTGCAATCTGATGGGAGGAATGGGCTAGGGAGTTGGCAGATATTTTAACCTAAAATGTCTGCAAAAATAAGGTCAAAAGAATAGCAATGTTGAAGAGCTGTGGAAGTGTTGGGAGCTGGCCATGGAGGCCTGCCTGAGCGTTAGGGATCCAGGTGGGCTGCAGACCCTGAGACCACTAGGATGAGTTCAGGAGCTGATGACCCATTCCCTCTTCCCTTCTTTGCTGTTTGGCACGCTCCACTAGCAGGGACTTTAATGATCTAAGCATGAAGCTCTGAGAGTACGACAGACATGGCTTACTTTAGGAGTCCATTGTTCCTGTTTCTCACATACTGTGGTTTCAGCTTTAAACTTAACATAATTCAAACTCAGGTCACATTTGGGAGCCTTTAATACGGTACAAGTTTCTTTATAAGATTTAAAAGTATATTTGTAGAATTAGTATATATATAAAGTGCTGTTTCAACTTTAATAATATAGATAATTATCTAGAGTTACTAGAAACGGCCCAGCATGAACTTTGGGCTGGGCCACATTCCTAAGGGCCCAGCGTGATCTTTTGACTGGGCTACATTCTTTAGGAACTGGTTTGGGCTATGGTTGAGAGTTTCTATAGTATAGGTAAAATTAGTGTAAAATAGAGAGGAATTGGGATTTAGGTTGGTCATTAGGTGTTGTGTATGCATAAGTTTTAAAAGTTATTGATTATTAGAATATTATGACATTAGAATTATTGTATTGCTTTTAAGGAATATTAACCAAGCATGAGGAACAGTGAGATAGTTTGGGGATCCTCCTTCCTCATGCTTGGGGAAACACCTGGTGGGTGGGGGACGCCCCTCATCCACCTGGCTCTATGTTCATGTAAATATCTTGTGATTTAATTGGGATTGCCCTTCCTCATACTCGAGGAAACACCTGGTGGGTGAGGGATGCCCCTCATTCACCTGGCTTTGTGTTCATGTAAAAGTTTTGTGATTTAATTGAGATTGTTCTTCCGCATGCCTGAGGACGCCCCTCCCGCACCTGGCTTTGTGTTCACGTGAAAGACTTGTGAGACTGTCTGTGTAGAATTTGGGGATAAATACCCGCTGTAACTTCCAATAAATGGCTTCTGCTCAATCCATTGAACAGTTGTCCATTTTCTTTCTTTCTCTTTCTTTCTTTTAATAGCTATCCCTCCATCTTTCTTTCTTTTAATATCTGTCCATCCTACAGAATCCGCTTCTGCACCAGACAGAGTCCAGTCTCTTTCTTTCTCCCCCCATCTCTCTCTTTCTTTCTCTTTATTTCTCCAGAATAATCGCCGATGCCACCACACCTTCCAGGGACCCTCTAAGTCTCTCTGCAGGGGCTGGGCCCCCGCATGGAGGTCTCAGGATCTGATGGGAGAATGTCAGTGTGAGGTGGTATAGAGACCCAGACTGCTTCTCCATATACCTGGCTTCTTTCTGCCCACCCCCTCCCACCCAGGGAGCAGCCTCTGGTCAAGGATGGTCTCTGATGGATATGCATATTTCCAGTCATGAGTCATGGGATGCAGGTGACCAAGCAAACCTAAATATAATGCAGTTGTCACTCTTAATCAATGTACTTGTAAATACTGTATAGGAATTTGAATCATCAACTTGCTTGCTTTGATTATAAAACTGCTTGCTGTATTGTCCTGGGATGTGGATTCTTCACTGACCAGCCACTGTCAGCATCTCCTGTAAGTTTTAATAAACCAACATCTCTCCCTGTTGGACCTCTGGGTGACTTCTTTGGAATAGGTAAACAACACATGCAAGCCTTCTTAGGTTGGGGTTACTGCATTACACTCAGTTAGACCTGGATACACAGAATAATCGTCCTAGCACTTAGGACAACACTCCTACCCCAAGCTTGGAAATGGAGAAATTAATATTTTCCTGCTATAGGCACCCTCCAGGACTAACATAATACAGACTTGAGCAGAGCCAGGCAAAAGCATCTTGAGGAAGAAGAACAGCCCCTAGGCTTGCGGGCCTGGGTGCTAAGCTTGGTGCATATCCCAGCATTTTAAAAGAAAGAATATAGGTCAGGCTGAAGGGTGGGAAGAGTAGAGGCTGGGGTACTAGTTTCCCTGGGGGCTGCCATGAGCTGAATGGCTTAAAGGAACAGACATTTAGTGTTCCACAGTTCTGAAGGCTAGAAGTCAAAAATTAAAGTGTCAGCAGGGCCATGCTCCCTCTGAAACTCTAGGCAGAATCCTTGCTGGCCTCCTCCTAGCTTCTGGTTGTGGCTGTCAATCTTGGCATTCCTTAGCTCACAGCCACATTACTTCAGTCTCTGCATCCTTGTCACATGGCATCATCCTCCCTGTGTATGTTTCTCTCTTCTTATAAGGACACCAACCATATTGGAGTAGGGAGGGCCCTACTCCAATATGACCTCGCCTTAACAACACCTGCAATGATGCTGTTTCCAAGTAAGGTCACACTCTAAAGAAAAGGTGTTAGTATATCCATGTGTGCAATGCAACCCATAACCATTGGCCACCAAAAAAAGAAAAAGAAAAAAAAACTATAAGAGTGGGAGCATAAGAAGGGGGCAGACGTACACAATGTGCCAAGCATCCCTGTGGACAGACCTGTGACTACCATACACACAGGGCTCATGACTGTCTTTACCCCGGCTCAGGACACCGACCTGTCCCCTTCAGGAGTTGCCCTATTGCTGAGATGCAAGTGCAGGAGCCTGGAAGCCTCACCAAGGTGCCACCATGCTGGGCTCTGACTGGGAAGCCAGCAGAGCTTCCTGATGTGGCATCAGCCCTCACTCCAGAGTTTTCTATGCCGAGTTAGCCACCTCAAGGATTAAAGCCATCACACTTCCCACTTGCTCTTCAGCACCTGTGGGTCTCAACTCTTTCTGGTTGCAAATAACACCCCTTCACAAAAACTCTGGATGACACACTGGAACAGACAAGATGATGTGAAACACTCCCACACAAATTGGCAAGAATAACATCATCGTGGCTGCAGCACCACCAAGTCACACTCCTATAAAAGTGCTCGGTCATCACACTTGTCACGCACGGTCTATAAATGCATCCGAAGAAATCACACGGCTCTGTCGAGCCCCCAACCTATGGTCCCCACCCCAGCCTAGGGCTCTGTGTGAGCAGAATGATGTACTGCCCTTTCTGTGCTCCCCTGCATGTCTCCAAAGCATAGTTCTCACATACATCAAGTCAATCAAAGAGACTCCCTGATTTGTTTACTGCTTATGGACAGCAGGCCATAGCCTCGGCCTTCCAGCGTCCCCCAAACCAGTGTCAGAGCACGAGGACTCAGTTATTGCAAAAAGGAACGTCACATGCTAATCGGCTCAAAGTCTGGTGGCACGCCTGTGAAGGGCACGGCACGGCATGTCAATGTCAAGACACGCTGCTGGAAAACTCTCTCTAGCACTGACAAGAAAAAGGAGACCGAGGTATTTCCATTTTTCTGACAAAAAATTGAAACAGGAAAATGGTTTCCTTGTGACCATGAGTTGTGCAGCAATTCAAATGAGCCCTTTTGCCCCATTCTAGTTAAATGGGTTTTTGCTCTAGGATCAAAATAAAATGTGAGCGCAGAACAGTGATCTTGTGGCTTTAGCCTGTCCCCAGGGGATGGAGTCTTCCTTTTTCCTTTTTCCCCTGCTTCCCTCCATCCCTTCCCCCACAAAACCTCCCTCTCTGCTCTCCCCAGCATGTGGGCCACTTGGCAGTTGGCATCTCAGAAGCATTTCCCACTGCTTCCCACCCTGCTCAGTCTTCCTCTCCTAAGGCCAGTTCCAGCCTCCTCCATCTCGAAGTCTCTAATTAAGTCCCAGCCTCTGTCCTCACAGCTCCCCAAGAAAGCAAGCTGCCAGCTCTCGGTTTCACTGACAGCCAATGTACACAGAGGCTGTTTTCCCTGGAGACAGACAGTCACTCTCCCTGTGGCTCTGGCTCTCAGAGTTGATCAGATGCCCCTTCTTGCCCACCCCTTGGGAAGGGCACCTCAGGGTCCCAACAGAGCCTCCTGGGTAGCAATCTCTCCAGGGAACAGAGTGGTTTCCTGATGGGAGGGAAAAACAGAGAGTTTGTCTATTTCCTTTGGAACCTGTCCAGGCAAAGCAATGTCAAAGACTGGGCTAGGGTACAAAAGGCATTAGGCAGGGACCCCAGAGGACAGTGTGCAGACTTCTGGCCACAGACCCCAGAATGTGTTATTCCTGGCTACGTCCTTTCCTATTTGGCAAGCAGTCTTTGGACAGAACTTTGTTTTTCAGTCTGGGCTGGATGTGCCCTGGGTCGGAAGGGAGAGGCTGGTGGCCACACTGGATGGCAAGGCCTGAGATTGGGGAGCCCAGCAAGGTCTCAGCAGTGGCACAAGCCCCGATGGAGTCACCACTGGGGAACTCAGGCCTGGGTGCCGAGGATAGTGTTCCACTTGTTCTCGCTTGTTCCTCCAGTGCCACCTCTCAAATCTGAACAGAAAGAAGGTCGACAGAGACTGGCAGAGAAATGGCAATTACTGCTCAGTGAGAAGTAAACAGCGTCTGCTTCCAGGGTTCTACGGACCAGATAGCCTTCAAGAAACAACCCAGCATCCCAGTCTGGAATTCCTCCTGCACTGGCCCTCCCTGCTATAAGTCAGTGGTTTTTAGTGTATTTTCAGAAATGAACAACCATCACCACGATCAATTTTGGAACAGTTCGTCTCTCCCCCAAAAACGTGTACTCCTGAGAAGTCATTCTCCTCTCCCCTACCCATCTCCAACCTTAGGCAACCATTAATCTACTCTCTGTCTCCAAATGTCCATTCTAGACATTTCATAGAAGCCTCCTGGGGCCTGATCTGAGCATCCTGGGGTGTGTCTGCCTGCCGGGGTCCTGGTGCTGGCAGGGGTCCCTGTGCTGGCGGATGAGGAGATGGGTCCAAAGCCTTTGGCTGCTCCCCTATCCATGTCTTTTCTGTTAGTCCTTGGATCTTCTGGCTGCTCCCTCCAACAACAGTCTTTGGCTAACAGGAATCAGGGACAGGTTGTACCATTTCTGGTTGTGTGACCCTAATGAGTTGCCCGAACCTCCTGGTCCTGCTCCTTAGTCAAAGCCAAGGTTGGTAAGTCAAGTCTACTTTACAGTCTTGTGGGAGGGTCAAACAAGATGGGCGTGTGAGCATGCGCTGTTCATCACAAGGCCGTATGTGTGTAGAACAGCTTAATTCCAGTCCCTTTTGAGTTTAGACACAAAAGTGAAGAGCTCGTCTTCCTACGTTGATGACTCTAAGTCCTCCCCTCCTTACCTGGACTCCTCCGTGTTCTTTGGTCTCTGTGCCTATCACACAGCTGCCAAGGAGAACTCCAGAGACCCAGCAGTGAGTGGCAAGAACAGAATTGCTGACCGCTTCCCAGTGTCCCTCAGCAAAGAGACAAATGATCAACCCTGGGCTGGGTAAGCTGCCATCCAGAAGTGCTGGCCCTGCCACTACACTTGGGGTACCGTGCAATGACCAATGGCTTTTGGGCTGGGAGAGTCCTGGGTAAAAGGCGGCTTCTGTTGTGTCACCTCTGCCAGCCTAAACAACTTCCTCTCACCTGTCTCTTTATCTGCACAATTTGGAATAAAAATAACTACAACCTTGTGAGGCCTGTGCTGGGATTATCTGAGATGAGGGCTCAGCCCAGAGCCTGGCTAATGGTCAACAGCACATCGCCGCCACTACGATTAATATTGTCATGGTTGCAATGATTGTTGCTGTTATCAGAGAGGGTGTCAACATATCAGTGAAGAGCACTGGCTTCTGTCTGGGTTTCAGGCCAGGCTCCACAACCTCTCTGAGCCTTAGTTTCCTCATGTTTAAAGGAGACATAAACTAGTACCAAACTCATAGTGGCACTGTAAGGGTTAATGCGCCCACATACATAATGTGCTTAAAATAGTGTCTGGTGGCTCATGCCTGTAATCCCAGTACTTTGGGAGGCCAAGGTGGGAGGATCGCTTGACCCCAGAATTTCGAGACTAGCCCGGGCAACATAGCAAGACCTCATCCCTACAAATATCAAAAAATTTACTGGGTGAGGTGGTGCACCCTGTAGTTCCAGTTTCTTGGGAGGTTGAGGCCAAAGGATTCCCTGAACCCAGAAGTTCAGGTTGCGGTGAGCTGTGATGATGGCACTGCACTCCAGTCTGGGCATGAGATGGAGACCCTAACTTAAAAAAAAAAAAAAAGAACAGTTCCTGGAACAGAGAGCTGCAGGTGTGTTACTACAATCTCACCCCTCACAAATCAACATCCTCTCCTGTGTACCTTCTTCTCACTTTCTCCCCTGTGGTGTTCCCCCCCCCCTTTTTTTTGAGTGGGAGTCTCACTCTGTTGCCCGGGCTGGAATGCAGTGGCATGCTCCCAGCTACCAGCAGCCTCGACCTGCTGGACGCAGACAATCCTTCCACTTCAGCCTTCCAAGTAGCTGGAACTACAGGTGCTTGCCACCACGCCCAGCTAATTTTTTGATTTATTGTAGAGATGAGGTCTTGCCAAGTTGCCCAGGCTGGTCTTGAACCCCTGGACTCAGGCAATCCTCTCGTTTCCCCTCCAAAGTGCTGGAATTACAGGCTTGATCCACCATGCCTGGCCCTGTTTTGTTAGTCCCTGTTTTCCATTTAAAAGGTCCTTCTGGCATCTCTCCAACTTGCACAGTAGAGCCTCTGGTTTTCCAATCTTATCTCACAGTCTGCCTGCACCTGCAAAAGCCAAAGAACTGAATCCATTTCCTCCTGGAAATGCTAATGCCAGAGAAAGAACCACCCCATGAATGAGCAAAGACCCCATTCTCGGGGGGTGGGTCCCTGCCTGCTAAACCTAGCTCTGAACATTTCTTTCCAGCTGGATGTTCTGGGCAAGATTAAAGCAATTCCAGCAAATGTCAGGGGCTCAACTGCCCAGTGCATCAGAATATAATTTCATTCCCTCCTTCGAGTTTTGAGGGCAGTGACTCTAAGGCTTTGATGAAATCCAAAGAACCGGCAGGGAGGAGGTGGGAAGGCAAGAATCCTGTCTTCTCCCAGCTCACACTGATTGCATTATCATCTATCCCAAGCTGCTCTACCTGGGAAAAGCTTCTTGCGATATTATTGAATAAATATCCCAACTGTCAGTGCTGGGAGTACAAGCTCAATTCAGCCAAATCTTAAGTGCATTTGCATCTAATCTCTTTATAACCTTTCTATGGAATGGTGTAGAAGCTGAGCAAGACACTCCAGCCTTCCCAGGGTGCACAGAACACAGCACCCCTGCCCAAACTCTTTAATATAGTTATCCAAGGGCATGTGCCTCCCTGAGAGCCTGAAACCCAGCACTCACACCAAGGACATTGTTCTTGTCCATGGGCATGCACACACACACACACACACACACACACACACACACACACACACACCACAGGGGACAAAATCTCAGCAGGAGAATGACTGAATTGGAGAGACCTCAAGGGTGGTCTCATCTTCCCATCCCCACCCCCATTTTACAGAAGGAGACACACAGGTCCAGAGCAAGAAACTGACCTGTCCTAAAGCTCTGTCATTTCTCTTTTTTGTTTCCTCATTTGTCAAATGCTAAAATGTCTCCCACATTGCAGGGTTTGTGAGGGCTCAGTGAGAAAAACAGTGAGAAACTGAAATGCAGTCATTTTACTTTCTTCTCTTCCTTCCCACGCTACACTTCCATGTGATGATTCTGTTTTGTTTGTTCTCTCCTGAGCACTTAGCGGGACCACAGTCAACCCAGCGAATACTTAGGAAGCTGGGCAAGGCACAAGCTCCCCACCAGCGCAGATGGTGAGGCTTGGGAGGTTTTACTCACTTGTCCGTTTATCCAGCAAATCCAGAGTCGGCCACTGTCGGCCATTGTTATAGGCGTTTGGGGATTCAGTAGTGAATTAAACATTTATTGAGAGATGCAGATCTTAAACAAATCATTATACTCATAATCATTTAATTAAAATTCTGACAAGTGATACAAAAGGCAGACAGGCTAGCTGGAGAAGTGTATCACAGGGGGCCCTAGAGCCTGGAGTGAGAGAATCAGGGAAGGCTTCCCTGAGGAAGTCACTTTTATGCGCAGATATGAAGGACGATTAGAAACTTGTCTAGCAATGAATAGAGTTGGGTGTGGGACTGGGGAGAGCAGCCCAGGAAGAGGTAGCAACATGTGCAAAGGCCTTGGGGAGAGAGGGTAACTGTCACATTTGAAAAACCAAATAGGGCTAGTGAGAAGTCCAAGGGACGGGTTTTGTGCTTGTATGCGGATCTGTTTTTGCTTAGTTTGGAGGAAGACAAAGGTCAGCATATCCAGAGTCTTGGGGAGGAAGGGCGCTTGGAGTAGGGAGTCAATGAATCAGCCATGGATCCTAATCCCGACCTTTGGATCAGACCGGAGTAGGAGTTGCTGCAACTCCAGGGGAATCAGAGGGACGGCCTTAGGAAGATACCCTTGAACCTGAAACCAGCAACGCTGGTCTGCAGTGCGTCTCCCACTGGCACGTACTTATGAAAACATCCTCCCCCATCCCAACCCGCCACTGCCCTTGCTGTAAAGGAAATGCATTTCTTACTTCATCAAGGACCAGTCTTCCAGAGACAACTGAAATCTGAAGGACTGCACTTCTCTGAGTCAGGCTGCCTGTCCTTGTTAATCGTCATCCCAGGAGATTGTGAATTATGGTTAAGAGCCTGGGTTCCAGAGTTTGCTTGGGTTTGAATCCTGATATCATCATTGACTAGCTGTGTGGGCTCAGGCAAGTCTCATAACCTCTCTGTCCTGATCTATAAGACGAGGATAACAATTTTACTCATAGGAAGATAAAATGAGAGGATACTCACAAACATGGGGTCACATAGGTGGAAGCCCTCAACAAATGGAAGCTTGATCATCATGATAATGTCATTAATACCATCATCATAGCAACCATGCAATACCCATCTACAATGCTCCAGAAAATGAACTATTTTTCATCCTGAATATTTTATCTTGAACATTTCTGCAAGTTTGGTAGAATGATCCCCATTTTCTAAATGAGGAGCTAGGCTCAGAGGGTTAAGTGACACAGCTATTTAGGGACAGAGTGAAGATCAAACCCGGGCTCCAAAAGCTGCCCACCCTCCACACTTCTATACCAAATTAGCCACTTCTCTTCAAAATCCTGTTAATTACAACAAATGAGGCTGAGGTCGGTACACACTACCTGTTCATTAATTTGCAGGTTTTTAAACACCATTCCTGGTCCCAGGAGAACGCTCCAGAGGACTGTTATTAACACACAATTCTCTTGGGGAAATGATACAACAGCTGGCCCTGCCAATCACCATGGCAACACTCCTGGAGCTACTAGAATTGTGTCAACAAAAAACTTTAGACATACGTGTACATTCTAAATTTGCGCTTAACCGCTGTGTCATACCTTGGCTTGTTGATGACACTGCCCAGGGCTCAGGTAAAAGGATCCAGCATCCTTGGATGTTCCCAAGACCCCATCAAGTCGGGCACAGTAGGAAGAGAGGTTGCCAGGGAGAAAAGCACATCGCCAAGCTCTGACCCCACATGCTGTACTCTGGCTGCATGTAAGTGTGGGGACAGGGCAGCCATCGTGGGTGTGTGACCTGTGAGCTCCCACAGAGCCTCATGTTTGGTTCAATACTCAGCCAACGCCATCTTGAAGTTCTTCATGACTTCTGAACGGGGGCTCACATGTCCATTTTGCAGTGAGCCCCGCAAATTACGCAGCTAGTTCTGTGTGAGGAGAAAGCAACAGACAGATACTGTGCATTGCCTTCTTGGGTGACATTTTCTTTTCCCCTCCATTTCAGATCTGCCAAGGCATCCAACAGTCTAGCTCAAGAGGTCCACTTTACCAAAACTCAGTGTCTTCCCCCAGAGAATGCAGTTATGCTGATGTCGCCAGAGTTGAGTCACTTCTAATCCTGCAAATAACGGCTGCTAGATACTGAGTGCCTGCTGGGTGCCAGGCACCACACTCAACTGGGATGGATATTATTTTTGATCTGGGAGGTGGGAAGATACAATCAGCCTCATTTCAAAGTTGAAGACATTGAGCCAAGGGAGCTTCAGCGACTTGCCCAAGGTCACACAGGGCATCAGACACAAATCTGGTGAAACTTCTCAAGGGCTCTTGATGCCACCTGCTTCCAGAACATTCTGCCACTCATTCTGCCTAGACTACTGCCATGCCTAACTTGGGTCCAGGCAGTTTTTTCTTGGGACCGACCCGCTTACAGGTCCTGAAGGATGGGACCGTCCTCGCCACATGCTCAGAGTTTCTGGCTCCTCTTACCCCTTTTAGACTAGGATGAGACACTCTCCAACATGATGTGGAAACTGGCCTCCCGGGAGGCTGACCACAGGATTGGGTGAGCCCAACCTGACGTGCAGATCAGCTAACTCCCATAGGAAAGCTTGGAGCTGTGGAAAGCAGGAATTGCGAGGAGGCAGGGCACACATATCCCCTCTTTTCCCTCTCCCCACAGATTTCTTCACGACTGCCTGTCCTTGCAGCTACTCCAGCCAAGTCCCATATGCCATGCCATGAGACCCTTGCAGTGACATTCTGGGTATCCCTATGGATCTTTGTGAAATAATAGCCATCAAGAGAACACAGCATGTAGCATGGCTCCGTATCCTTCTCTGCCTTATCTTACTTTCCTTGTAGCTCATCTTCACTGTTGTGGGTTCACATCTTCCAAGTTCAACATCCATTTTCATTTCACCCTAGGCTTTGCCCACATTTAGGGTGGTGCCTTCCTACTCAGCGGGGGTGGGGGTGGGGGTTGGCTGAGTTCACTGAGGCTGGACAAGGAAAGCAACCATGTTTTTTGCAGATAGATGTGATCTGTGGTTCTCTGCTTGCCCATAGCTGTAGAAAAGGCCCCCACCTGAGAGACGCAGTGGCCATGACAGCTCACCGACCAGCATCAGTCTCCTTCTTCCCCTTCCTACCTTCCATAGTCTACCCCACCCCAGCTAAGATGTGGTTCATTGATTCACTGGGGATGTCTGACCCAAGCTGAACCAATGAATTTCTCCCTTCCTTGGGATGTTTGAACTTGGGACTAAGTGATTCAGTCTCTGCTTCTCTTTACGCATTCTCTCTCTCCAAAAGCCACACCCCCAGTGTCTACAGCTCTAAGTATGAAATCTTGGGAGTGAGCAGAGACCATGCTCTCTGCTGTGTGGATGAGGTCAATCTTCAACACGAGAGAAGAATCCCACCCACATGTAGAGAGGAACAGAGGCAGGAGCTCCAGAGAGAGCCTTGTGGCAGCTCCTAGTGTGGTTTTCTGGTTCCAAAGCTCAATTGCTCTCCTGTCCTCTCCAAGGTTCAGTTGCTCTCCCAGAATCCTCCATAAAATGTCTCATTGCCTCATCCTGTTCTGTGTTTCTGACATTTGCAAACAAAGAAATTTTAACTAGTACAGTGTATTCCACCAAAGGGAGCTGGACTGGGGAAGTGGCAAGAGGCTGAGTTTGGGAGTCCAACAGGCCTGGGTGTGAACCCCAAACTCCATCACTTTCTACCTATGGACCACAGACAGGGTCCATAGGTAGAAAGGTGATTTAACTTACCTGTGCCTCAGTTTCTTCACCTGAGAAACCAGAGAAGTAACACCATGTCTCAAAGCTGGTGTGAGGATCTAGTGAAGTCATGTGTACAAATAATATGCTTACAAGGGCCTGCACATAGTAGCTGCTCAAAAATGTGACTGATTCTCTTTCCCTGTCTTCTATGTTAGTGGGAGGGGTTATCTCTAAAGGTAGGTTTTGCTTCAGCCTCAGAGCCCCTTTGATTGAGTCAGCAAGCACTGTTGGTCACTCTGAACTGTCCTCATTCCCAGCACTGTGGATGGAGAAAACAAGACCTAGAGTCTTCCCCAGAAACCAAAGATTTACACACTTTTACCCCTGAAGCACACCTACAGCTACACCTTTCACTCTGGATCGCTCTGAAAATTTTAAGAGGGTGGTTGTTCTGCTTGGACTTGAATATGTCTACCAAGTCCAAGCGGAACAACCTCCCTCCCTCACAAAAGCAACACATTCCCTTTTTATATAACTGTCAGGAATAAAGGATTTAGTTTGCCTCCTCCATCAGGTTTGAGATCTTTGACAGATTGGGAGCTCCAGACTTCTGCGACAGTAGAGTTGAATCCTTGAAGGCTCTTCTGTGTCACCATCATAAGCCTAAAAGAGATCTTTGAAAAATACATTGCACAGAGTGTATGGCAAAAGTATATTTAGTTTTGTAAAAAATGCAACACTATCTTCCAAAACATCCATCTCATTTTGCATTTCCACCAACAATGAATGAGCATTCCTGTTGCTCTGCATCCTCACCAGCATTTGATGTTGTCAGTGCTCTGAATTTCGGCTACTGTCATAGATACATAGTGGAATCTTGTCATTTTAACTTGCATTTTCCTGATGATATATAATGTAGAGAATATTTGCATATGCTTATTTTCCATCCATATATCTTCTTTGGTGAGGTGTCTGTTAAGGTCTTTGGTCCATTTTTTAAATCAGGCTGTTTGCTTTCTTGTTGCTGAGCTTTAAGAGCTTTTCTTTGGATAACAGTCTTCATCAGGTTGTTTTTTTGCAAATATTTTCTCCCCATCTGTGGCTTGTCTTTTCATTCTCTAGGCACTGTCTGCCACAGGGCAAACATTTTTAGTTTCTATCAATCACAGTCCTTGGCATTCATTCAAAGGAGTTGAAAACTTATACCCACACAAAAACCTACACATGGATGTTTGTTTATTGTAGCTTTATTCATAATTGCTGAAACTTGTAAGTAACTAAGATGTCCCTCAGTGGTGAGTGTATCCACTGTGGTACATTCAGATAATGGAATATTAATTAGCACTAAAGGGAAAGGAGCTATCAAACCACAAAAAACACAGAGGAAACCCAAATGCACATTACTAAGTGAAAGAAGCCGATCTGGAAAGGTTGAGCTCACAACTACGTGGCATTCTGGAAAAGGTCAAACTATGGAGACAGTAAAAAGATCAGTGTTGCCTGTGGTTAGGGAAAGGGAGAGAAGAATAGGCAGACCTCAGAGAATTTTTAGTGCAGTGACAATATTCCATGAGGGCAACCCCCTCCGGTTCTCTCCCACTCTGGGAGCTTTTCCATCTTCTCAATAAATACTGTTTTCTTACAAAAAAGAAAGAAAGAAAAGAAAATACTCCACACGATACCATAACAGTGGATACATGTCATTCTATATTTGCCCAAACCCACAGAATAAATATTATGAGTGAACCCTAATGTAAGCCATAGACTTGGGTGATTATGATGTGTCAATGTAGGTTAATTGATTATAGTGAGTGATTGTACCACTTTGGAGGTGGTTATTGATAATGGGGAGGCTATGTATGTGTGGAGGAAGGGGGCATGTAGGAAATATGTTGATTTCCATGCAATTTTACTGTAAACCTAAAATTGCTCTCAAAGTCTTCTTTTTTCTTTCTGAGTTGGAGTCTCATTCCATCGTCCAGGCTGCAGTACAATGCCACACTCACGACCACTCCAGTGTCGACCTACTGGGCTCCAGCAATCCTTCCGCCTCAGCCTTCCAAGTTGCCAGAACTACAGGCGTGTGCTCCTGCACCCAGATAATTTTTTGATTTATTGTAGAGATGAGCTCTTGCCAAGTTTCCTAGGCTTGTCTCGAACCAGCAGGCTCAGGCAATCCACTTGCCTCGGGCTCCCAAAGTTCTGGAATTACAGGATGAGCCACCGAACCCAGCCTTAAAATCTTTTTAAAAAGCATTATATAACTCACTTTAACAAGCATCGTGTGTGCATCATGGTCATACGATCAGGATCTTTTTGGAGGTTAAAGATAGAAAATTCTTTGGCTCTCCTCCAATCCAGAAGTGAAGTCCATGTCCCATCTCCTTGTGTTTGGGTCACTCCATGTCTACCTTGACCAGTAGAATATGGCAGAAGTGACTCTGCCAATTTCCAGAGCGAGGTTTTGTGAAGCTGGCAGTTTCTGGTCTCTGTTGTTTGGGACACTGTGTCTGGAAACAATGTAACCCTAACTTAGACTGGCTTTTAAGCTGTCCCTACAACCAAAGCAACTTATATGACCCACAAAGTTATAAGTTAAAATGTTTTTTTTTAAGATAGCATTTTGGAGTGATTTGTTATGCAGTATGAGATAACTGAAGCAATCACCACCCCATCCAACAGATGAGGAAATAGAGGTTAAGTGAGGTAAATGACTTGCCTAGGTAGCTGGGCAATGAGGAAGCTGGAATTCAAGATTTCTCCTGCTTAGTCTCATTTTTCTACTTCTATGAAATCCTATAACCATCAGTAGCAAAGAGCACGCACCATTAACTTTTATTTTAACTAAATTATCTGGCACTTCCATAGCCTGGTGTCAGTCAAGTTCTCTGGCTCCATTCTAAGTGCCTTATGTCCGTTTACCTATTTCATCCTCACAACAACCCGATAAGGTAAGTGGTATTATAATCTCTGAAATATAAACAGGAAAACTGAGGCACAGAATGACGAAGTATTTTGCCAAAGATCATGTGGCTAGAAAGAAGAAGAGTAGGGTTGTGAACCCAAATATTTTGGCTCCTGAGACATGCATTTAACTACCAAGGCATACTGTCACTCAAAAAAGCCAGGGCACCTTAGGTCTCTTCTATTCAGAGATGATTTAACTCACAGCCACTGTGTGTGGCTCAGTGCCATGTAAAGCTTCTGCCATGAGTTTTTAAACTCCTGAAAGGTCTCTCGAAGCTTCCAGGAGACTTATGACCCATCAAATGTTCACTTACGCTATGGAGCAAAGCTAAAAAGGACATAAGTGCTTGATATCCAATTGGGTGTAGGGAAGCATCTTTTTGTCTGCCTGAAAGCCCAACAGAGATGCCGAGGCACACCCAACAAATGCTATAATTAATTTCCCAGAGAGCAATATTGCCTGTGGGGAGAGGAGGCACCGGCTCATTTCTTATTCATGAAGCCACACTGCCAAGCTTCATTTGCATGAAGTAATTTCTGCTACTGTTACCCCACCATAAAATAAATCCATTTCTCCTCCAGGATCTGGTCTCTTTACACTAAGAGAGATGAGTAAGCAATATATGCTGTAGGAACACACCCTTTGGACCATTTTAATCGGAAACGTGTCGTCGCTAACAATAAGTGATTTTATAGGGATATTAAATGTCTCGGGCTCCAAGTACTCAAATGCAACTCTACCTCGAGATCTGTTTTTGGGAGTGGGTTTAGCATTTTTTCCTGTTTCCCCAAACACTGAGATTTTACAACCAGTTGTGCTGCGGAGCCCCAGCTGCTGCACCCACGTCCAGAAAATAAAAGAAGAAAGGAAAGCGGGTCAGTAGTCCACCAAATCCTAAGTAGATGAGCTCCTGGAAACGCAGCTGGCCCTTTCTACGTAGACAGAATAGTGGTCCTGCAAAGATGTCCTCATCCTAGTCTCCAGAATCTGTGAATATATGACAAGTCAAAGGGGCTTTGTGATTGTAATGAAGGTTATGGACCTTAAGATGGGGAGAACAGGCTGGGTTAACCAGGTGAGCCAATCTCATCAGGTGAATCCGTAAAACTGGAGAAACTTTCCCAACCCCAGGCAGGCAGCGAGAGATGTGACTGCAGATGAGTGTGTGGAGAGATACAACGTTGCTGATGTTAGAGATGGAGGAAGGGGCTGCGAGGCAAGGCATGGGAGTAGCCCCTAGAAGCCGGAAAAATCGAGGAAACAGATTTGTCCCTAGAGCACCCACAGAGAAATACCACCCTCCTAGCACCTTGGTTTTAGCCCAGCGAGACCCGGTCAGACTTCTAATCTACCGAACTGCAAAATAAGTTAGTGTTGTTTTAAGCCATTAAGTTTGTGGGGGTTTGTAACAGCAGCCGTAGAAAACGAGTGCACCTGTATTACGAGGCCTTTGCCATCACCTTGCTGTGTGACCTGACCGGAGCACCTCACCCATTAGGACTCTTGTTCCTGAGGGAGTCAGAATAAATTAGATAAAGTTGTGTAAGTCTTAAAGTGCATTGCAGAGGTAAGATTTTAATATCATTATCCCAGCCAACTATCTTCTGTGCAACAGAGACAGCCCAGGAGGGATGGCTGGAACTTTCCAGTTCATAATTTAAAAATCATGTAATGCTTTGGGAGGCTGAGGTGAGTGAATTGCCTGAGCCTGCGGGTTCGAGACCCGCCTAGGCAACTTGGCGAGCCCTCATCTCTACAATAAATAAAAAAATCAGCCGGGCGTGGTAGTGTATGCCTATAATTCCGGTTACTCGGAAGGTTGAGGCGGAAGTATCGCCTGAGCCCAGCAGGTCGAGGCTGCAGTGACTGGGAGTGGCCACTGCACTCCAGTCTGGGCGACAGAGTGAGACTCCAACTCAAAAAAAAAAATCATTTATGCAATTAATACCAGCTCCTCCTGACAAAATATTTATTAATGATAGGAGTCATAGAACAAAAAAGAAGTGCTCCATGTCTTCCTCAGGCCATCTTTCAAGCTTCCTGCCAGATAGTATCATGGATAGGTGTATCAGCTTCTCATTGCTACACTAATGGTGTGTAACAAACTCCCCTAAAAGTCTGTGGCTGAAACCAAGAAGCACTCATCCCTCGTGAGTCTGTGGGCTGGTGATTTAGGCCAGGCTTGGCTGGGGATCAGCTCACTCTCACCATGTGGCCAAATGACTCTTGGGTGACGGGGCCCTTCTCTGCCTGTCTCTCACCATCCACCAGACCAGACTGGGCACCTTCTCATGGCCATGGAACAGGAACAAGAGTGGAAATGCATCTCCAAAAATGCCACTGGCCAAGACATGTCACTTGGTCAGACTTAGAACACAGGGACTTTTTACCGAAAGAAACACAAAGTGATGTGACAAAAGGGCCTGGATAGTGTGCGTGTGTGTGCGTGTGTGTGTGTGTGTGTGTGTGTGTGTGTGTGTGTGTGTGTAGAACTGAGGCCATTGATATAGTTGGTCTACTACAAAGAAGAAGAGCAAAAGAAACTGAGTCATCTCTATGTGATATTTATTAAGCATCTACTGCATGCCAGGAACTCATCTAGGGCAATGGCCCCCAACTTTTTTGGCATCAAGGACTGGGTTTCATGGAAGACAATTTTTTCCATGGACTGGGGGGCAAGAGGATGGTTTCGGGATTATTCAAGTGTATAACACTTCTTGTGCACTTTATTTCCATTATTATTACATTATAATATATCATGAAATAATTATACAACTCACGTTAAAAAAAGAGGTGCAGAGGAAAGTGGGAAATAAAATAATGGGCAAGCGATGTGTGAACTAAAATAAGTCTCAGATTCTGACTTAAAGGTTGCCACCAGATGCAGCTGTACAATTGAAGTACATCAACTCACTTGTCACTCACTGATAGGGTTTTGATATGAGTCTGAAAGCAATTGATTTATTATGGTCTCTGTGTAGTCAAACCACACTGCTAGTATTCATCAGTATTTGCAGCCAACACCCCAGTGTTGGCTCAGCTCCACCTCAGATCATCAAGCATTAGATTCGCTTGAGAAGCATCCAACCTAGGTGGCTCTCATGTGCAGTTCACAAGAGGGTTCATGCTCCTGTGAGACTCTAATGCCACTGCTGATCTGGCAGGAGGCAGAGCTCAGGCAGTAATGCAAGTGATGGGGAGTGGCTGTAAATACAGATGACGCTTCATTCAGTTGCCCACAGCTCACCTTCTGCTGTGTGGCCCACTTCCTAACAGGCCACAGATCAGTACCAGTCTGTGGCCCTAGGGTTGGGGGACCCCTGATCTAAGGCACAGGAGATACGCACAACCTGCCTTATGCAGGGAATTTGCATTCTAATAGAATGTGTGAGGTGAGTGCTTAAGGGACAAAGAAACAACATTCCATGTGCCCCTGCAACCTTTACAGCCATGAATGTTATATTCTCTCATTTACACCACACAATATCCCTGAAAGGGGGGCATTATGTACACCTCTATGTAATAGACAGGGCATCAAAGCTCAGCGAGGTTAAGCTGTCTATATGTCCAAGTTTAGGACACAGAGAGACATCTATCTCATTCCCAAACCCAGATTTGTTCTGCTACACCTTGGAAAGCATCATTACTGAATCAACAGATACTTAAGTGCCTGTGTGCCAGACACTGCTCCCCCTTCCTTAGAAATGACTCAAACACTCCTCCCTCCCAACATCTATCAGACTTTACTAACTGCAAACAGAATCACTACCCCCTCCCACCCTGACCCCTATGTGGGGTCATCGTGGTTGAGAGATGCTAAGTAGCTCCTTTAAACAACAACAAAAACCCTCTAGGAGAAACCATTTGTCATCATTACTGTAACCTCTGGTTTACTTCAATCTTAGGTTCCTGGCCTTTTATTTATAGTGCCTTCAAAGGGGTTCCACGTCATTAATTGCTCACCATTTAGGCCAATTAGATGAGGTTAGCGCTCCTGGATAAATCACCCCATACAGGTGGCAAAGGCAGCAGTGCCCATCTAGGGTTCTGGCTCTGCCCTTTAAGAAATATAACAACCCAGAGGTGGTGTGGACAGGTTGGTTGGGCTGTGTAGCTCACATAAAATGAATGGGCCACAGACAGATGTGTCCTGTGGACTCATTTCAACAAAACAGATCTGAAAATGATGAGAAGTTGAACTAATGGCTCAACTGTAGCACTTGGCTACTAAGTGAGGGAAAACCTTGGGGAGAAGCTATTTTAATAACAGAGCTGTCAACCTAGTGAATTAAACCTGGCTGAGTAAAGGCTTTGCACATCTGATTGTGATATGACACCCAACAGCATATGCTGAACCCAGATTCTCGAGAGCAACTTCAGAGCAGGGATCTCACCTATTTGTTTCTAGAACACAGCAGACAGTGGTAGCTGAATACATATTTGAGTGAATGAATGTGTAGTTGGGCAAAGGAATGGATAGAAGAATAGATGGACAGGTAGATGGATGGAAGGAAGGCTGTAACAGAGAAACGTGGGAATGAACCCGAAGAATAAATGTTGAATAAATGAATGGATCTATGATTTTTTTAAAACCCAAGTAAAGTTCCAGAATGTTTATGGCTGTTGGTGGGAACAGGAGGAACATTTATTGAGCACCTTCTGTATGTCAACACTTGATGTACACCTTTGCTCGCTTCATTCTAACAGCGCTTCTCTGGAGTTAGCTTAATCATCTTCTGTTTCTAGAAAGGGATACTGAAGCACAGAGAGGTTCCTTGGGGGACCAGGCCAAAAAACTAGGGTTCAAACTTAAGTCTGCCAGTTTCCTAAAGACTGTGCCTTCCCACGTATGGGGATCAGCCTCCTGGTTTTGTAGATGAGGAACCTGAGGCAAGGAGAAATGCACTATCTCACTATATCACCGGGCCTGCGTGTAATAAAGGAGAAGCCACACGGTGGATGGTTTGACCCAGAGAGACGGCAGCCAACAGGACAGTGTGTAGAGGGCTTGGAGCCAAGCTGCCTGAATTCGAATCCTGGCCCTATCACTTTTGAAGTGCACGTCCTCCTACACATCACTTAACTTTTCAGTGCCTCAGTTTTCTTATCTGTAAGATAGGGATGATGACAAAATGACCTCCTGATTACCGTGAGCACTAAATGAGTTCTGCTGTTCTCTGGTTCAGAATCTATAAGCAGTGAGCATTGCCCAGCTTCCTTCTTCGAGTCTGCTACTCCAAGTCCCTCCGAGTTGCTCGCTGCCCCAAAGTTGGCAAGCCCTGGTCAACACTGCTCGCACAGGGGCCTCTGCCAGATCATGTCTGGTGTGTCTGGGAGCACAGAGCTGGGCCATCCGAGACATTCTGAAAGGGAATTGCATTTTCTTTCTGTGGCTTTCGGGTCACAAGTTCAGGTGGCGGGCTCACCTCTAGGTTAGCAAAATTCATTCACTCACACCCTGTGATTAATGACTCCTGAAAGCTTGGAGCCATGCAGACCCTGGGGCCAAGGCCTGCAGCTGTTCATCTAACCATGGAAAAGTGAGGGTAAAATATAAAAAGAAGAGAGCCCGGGACATCTGCAGCTGTGAAAAACAAGGAACAGCAAACACATTAGACCACTCTAGGGTGGCCCCCACACCCACACACTAAAGGCTCCTGCTTATCAAGGAAATTAACTGTTTTTCCGGCATATTCTGGTACCTTCCATCTCTGTCAAGGGGGCAAATTCTGCATGGAGGGGAGAGAGAGCTACTCATCCTTGAACACCTACTGTATCTCAAGACTGTGTTTTATTTCACAAATGCTTATCCAGCATTTATAGCGTGTCGCACACAGTGCTACACACTCTACAAAAAAATAACTCATTCAGTCCTCATAATGACTCTGGGAGGCTGAGACTGTTATTATTGCCATTTTACAGAAGGAGAAAGAGAGGCACAGACAGGTGAAGACATTTGCTTAAAGTCAAACAGCCCGTATGTAGTAACACCAGGATCCAAGCCCTTAAGTTCTGTGCTTTGGAGTGAGTACCCACCGGCATGCGTACTACCCACCTTCAACCTCAAGAGCAAACACAGAGGTGGCTCTCAGCACTCTCCACTTTACAGGTGAGAGATCAGAGGCACATCGATGCATTTTAGGCTTTATGAGGGCAGAGATATAGCCGTGCATAGAATAAGTCCTGGAACACAGCAGGAGCTCAGTAAATCCTTGCTGAATGAATGAATATATGCCAGCTTGTTCCTGAGTACTTTCTCTATGTTCTGCAACATAGAGGCATTATGCAATATATTTGACAAGCTGTATGTCACCAGCCAGTGTCACCACCTCCAGGCAGCTCTCGCTTTGCCAGGCTTAATTGAGGGCCCCCTGTGTGCTCATAGCCAGGATTACTTCCATCTCTCACACAGCAGGAAACAGGCCTCACCAGAGTGGTCTGTTTCTAGCCTGCTACTCCTGATAGCATCTGTGCATCTGGATGGCAGGGGCTGGGCCTGCCTCACTGCTGGCTGCCCAGTCCCTGACGGAGAGCCTAGTGCCCACTTGCTAAACTGAATGAAGGACACAGCCCACGTGAGATAAGGAAAGAAAAAACACATAAGTGAAAAGCGCTCTCCCTAGGGAGTCCTGCTGTCACAGGCTGAGCTGACAGCTGAGTTCATGCCGTGACCTAAGGGGCTGACAAGTGTCCCCTCGCAACTGCCCAGCACACAGAGTTACCCACAAGTCCTCCAGAGAACCGGGCCCTAAGGCCTGCCTGCTCCGAGATGCTCCAAGATGACAGGAATTTCCTTGTCAGGGGTCCCTGACCTGTTCCCATGATTCTCCTCTGAGGACAGAGACCAGGCCCAGCAGGGGCAGAGGGAAGAAAGGGGCACCACAGTCCCAGTCAGGAGCCCCCAGCACTGTAACAACCCAGGGCGTCAGTTGGAGGGTAGCCTGGAGTGGGTAGAGGAGGGTGAAAAGAAGGGAGCAGAGCCCCAAAGATCAACTGGTGGACTCTCATTCCCCACCCAGGAACCTTTACCCCACAGGTCCGGCCATGGAGCACAAGAACTCGGATTCCAGGTCATCAGGTGGTTTTCAACCAGGCTGAACATCAGAATCACCTGCAAAACATCTTCCAGGGGTTCAGAAGCCTAGGATGTGGTCCTCATGTCCTTAAAATTAGCAAGTTCTGTGGGTGACTCCTATGCATGGCCTGAGCTGAGAAATTCTGCATTCAGAGCACAAATTTGGGACCAGCTGTGGTGGCTCATGTCTGTATTCCCAGCACCTTGGGAGGTTGAGGCCGGAGGACTGCTTTAGTCCAGGAGTTTGAAAACAGCCTGAACAACATAGCAGGATCTCAACTCTACTAAAAAAAAAAAATTAGCCAGGCATGGTGGCACACCTATAGTCCCAGCTACTCAAGAGGCTGAGGTAAAAGAATTGCCTGAGCCCAAGAGTTCAAGGCAGCAGTTGCAGTGAGCCGTGGTCATGCCACTGCACTCCAGCCTGAATGACAAAGTGAGACCTCCCACGAAAAAGAAAAAAAAAAGAACATAAGTTTTGTACCAGACACATCTACACTCAAACCCTGGTTCAACTACTAATGATTTGTGTGGCATTAATTCTTGAGCCTTAGTTTCCTCATTTGTAAAATGGGGACAATTCTATCAGGAAGTGTAGGGATTAAAGGACATGACAACATTGCTTAGCAAAGAGCACACATTTATTAAGTGCATAGTAAGTACAAGTGAATGGTAGCTCAGAGAAAAAAGATTTGGGACTTAGGAAGAGTAAAAATCGATGGGCCAAAAAGCTGTCACCGTGAGCCAAGAATTCAAAGAACCCAAGAGATTGCGAGCCCTTGGACAATTAGATGCAGAACTATTTGTAACAGAAAGCCCCCAGCCCGTGGGTGCTCCTGCCCACAGTGACCTCTTGCCACCTCTTTCAACTACTTTGTCTTCTGTTCCAAGGAGGATCATCCCGTCTCCAGGAGAGTCACACACCAGAGACCCGTGTCAGCCGCTCACTTATCTGCTGGGGCCTGCATCCCAGAGGCCACTGCTCTGTGGAGCTCAGTCTGGTCTGCAGGGACCTGGCCATTGTCAGTCAACTCCACAGCTGCAGACCCAACCAGACAAGAGATCAAACGATACCCCCACTAAGAGGATTTGCAAAATACACAGTGCTTTAAGCATAGTGCAGTTATTGGTCTGATATCTTGCTTTCCTTCCTGCCTTGTTTTCTTTACATTATTTCAGTAGCTTTAGAGGGTATAAAGAGTTTTTGGTTACACAAGTATATTGTATAGCAGTGAAGAATTCTGTGCTTTAAGTGTACCCTCTGCCCCACCTGTACACAATGTACCTGATAGGTGATATTTCATCTCTCCACCCCTTCCTACCCTCCCCCTCTGTGTCTCCAGTGTCCATTATACCATTCTCTATGACTTTGCAGATCCCTAGTTTGGCTCCCAATTATAGGAGAGAACACACAATGTTTGGTTTTCTATTCCTGCGTTAGTTCACTTAGGATGATGTTCTCCAACTCCATCCAGGATGCTGCAAACGGCATTACTTCATTCCTTTTTATGGTTGAATAGTATTCCATGGTGTGTGTGCACCTATATATGTACATATCTGTCTGCTTGTCTATATTCCACATTTTCATGATCCACTGATCCATTGATAGACATTTAGATTGATTTCACCTTTTTGCAATTGTGCCCTGCCTTTATGAGTCAAAATAACTTTTCTTACAGAAAATAGAGACTTGAACTTCACTCTCTGGCTGGCATTCGTTAGGTCCAGGGGCTCTTTCTCCAGGTCAGAGAAGGTGCTGGAAGGGAATGCTCAGGAGAGATGACAGCAGTTGTCCTCTAAAGGGAGACCTATCTCTCCAACTCCTCCCCCTGTCACCGGCCCCACCCTGAAGGCTCCCTCTGGCCACGAGAGGTTGTAACAGCCAGCTAGTGGGGACTTTCTGCTCACAAACTCCCTGTGGAACCTGCTTCAAGGATTGGTATAGCTGAGGGAAGCTGAGATCTTTTATAATAGGGAAACAACAAATCTTATTTAATTATAAATTATAGCAATATTTCATGTTCATGGACATACGGTAGGCATTACAGAGAGACTTAAGGAAGAAAAGAAAATCACTAAAATCCATCTCTTAGAGATAAATGTTGCTGGTATGTTTCCCTCCTAGCATTTCTGGTAGACACACACACACACTGATAGAATCATGCTGAACAAATATGTGTACACTAGCCGGGCTTGGTGGCTCATGCCTGTAATCTCAGCACTGTGAGAAGCAGAGGCGAAAGGACTGCTTGAGCCTGGGAGTTCAAGACCAGACTGGGAAACATAGTGAGTCCTTGTCTCTACAAAAAAAAATCACAAAAGTTTGCCAGGTGTGGTGGCGTGCACCTATAGACCCAGCTACTCAGAAGGCTGAAGTGGGAAGATTGCCTGAGCCAAGGATTTATAGGCTGCGGTAAGCTGTGATCATGCCACTGCACTCCTACCTGGGTGATAGAGTGGGACCCCGACTCAGAAAATAAAACGTGTGCATGATGGCTTTTCACTTCCACTAAAATATCTTTGATCACCTTCACTGTGTTGTGATGGTACGGCAGACACCTTTAATTCCAGGACAGTGTTCCACTGGAGGAGAAGGAGAACGGGGGGAGGGGAAGAGCCAGAGAAGGAGGAGGAGAGAGGGGAGGGGAGAAGGAGAGAAGGGTTGCTGGCTCCCCCCACCGACTATACAGGGCCAGGCACTGTGCTAAGTGCCTTACAGACCTTCTTTTATTTTATCCTATGACATCATTATCCACCTGGACTATCATATCAGCCTAGGTTGTATCAGTCAAAGGAAACTATGGCCCCAAAAGGTGAAGTACAAGTGGCCCCAGTGACACAGCAGTTGAGGGGCCAGGGTGAGACTCAGACCCTGGCCAAGCTCCAGAGTCCACATCCTGTACTCTCAGTCACTGATCGAGCATGTACCATGGCAAGTCTAGCTCCTCCCCAGTGGGAGGATATATGTGTCCATTTTTTTCTTACAATAGAAAAAAATATTGGATAGCTTTGTCCATATGACTTTAAGCATTTTATACCCTTTGGATAAATTCCTGGAAGACAGTTTTTAACTTTTTGGAAAGGAGAGTCTTTCTGTCTACTTGAATTCGCTTTCACCAAATATAATAGAGAAAGTCAAAAGAACTGGTTTAAATGAGACTGAGGCTGATTTTTCTATAAAGAAGTTGGGAGGGAGGCAAAGCTTAGGCGGCACCACATGAAGTGGCCCCTTCCAGCTTCCTCACTGAATGCCCGAGAGTGTAGTTTTTTTTTTTTTTTTTTGAGTTGGAGTCTCACTCTGTCACCCAGACTGGAGTGCAGTGGCTGCTCCCAGCCACCGCAGCCTCGACCTGCTGGGCTCTGGCGATCCTTCTGCCTCAGCCTTCCAAGTAGCTGGAATTACAGGCACACGCTACCACACCTGGCTGATTTTTTGATTTATTGTAGAGATGAGGTCTCGCTGCCCAGGCGGGTCTCGAACCCGCGGGCTCAGGCAATCCACTCACCTCAGCCTCCCAAAGGAGTGTGGTTTTTACCCTCGTAGTCCAAGGTGGCCACTGGAACTACAGTCATCACATCCAAATTCCAGGCAGCCAGATGGAGGAGGTAACAAAGATATATGCTGATATATAACTTAATCAACTTAGGGAGATGTCCACACTTAGCTACATGGGATGCTGAGAAGTACAGGCGTACCTTGTTCTATGGTGCTTTGTTTTGTTGTGCTTCACAGATACTGAGTTTTTTAATAAATTGAAGGGTTATAGCAACAGTCACCTCATATCTGTGTCATGCTTTTTCATTATTTTCACATCTGTTATGGTGCCCTGTGATCAGAGAGATCTTTGATGTTACTATTGTAATTGTTTCGGGGTTCCATGGACTGCACCCGTATCAGCTGGTGAACTTCACCAATGAATGTCACATGTGTTCTGACTGTTCCCCTGACCAGCTATTGCCCCATCTCTCTCCCTTTCCTTGGGCTTCCTGATTACCTGAGATACAAAAATATTAACATGAGGCCGATGAATAACCCTACAATGGCCTCTAAGTGTTTAAGTGAAAGGAAGAGTTGCACATCTCTCGCTTTATATCAAAAGCTAGAAAGGATTAAGCCTAGTGAGAGAGGTATGTCATAGGCCAAGCTAGACTAAAGACTAGGCCTCTTACATCAGTTCGCCAAGTTGTGAATACAAAGGAAAAATCTTTGAAGGAAATTAAAAGTGCTACTCTACTGGACACACAAAAGATAAGAAAGCAAAACTGCCTTATTGCTGATAAGGAGAAAGTTCTAGTAGCCTGGGTAGAAGATAAAACTAGCCACAACTCAAACCAGGCAAAGTGGGGACCAAAGGTAGGCCCAAACTTTACCTGGACAATGATCACATTTATGACTAATCTTAAATTGTACCCCACATCTTTAAAATAAAATACATTTTTTAAAAAGTAGATTATCAGTGTCAATAATCTAACACTCCACAAAACAAAAACCCAAAAAACTAGACACAACATTCCTTTAAGCCAAAGCCTAATCCAGAGCAAGGTCCTAGCTCTCTTTAGTTCTAAGATAAGAAAGCCGAGATATGGGACGGGGCAAGATGGCGACGGCATAGGTGAACTGGTGAGATTCTCTGAACGGACCAAGGCTGCATACTGCTGAATAGACAAACTGTAAAGCAGAGGGAAAAGTGAACAAAGCCAGAAGACCCTCATAAGGAAGAACAGGTCATTGCAGAAGAGAAATAAAAGCAACCCCACCTTCCCTCAAAAACAGAATTGAAGAGGGGGAGGGAAAGGGGGAGAGGGAGAAAAATCTACAGAAATGAAGAAAAACCAAAAGAAGAGTATGGGTCTCTCCCAGACGCCTGGGAGAGCAGACATTGAGAAAACTGACTTTGGAATGCAAACAATGAAAAGACCCCAGAATGAAGGGTCTCAAAATGCAAATGTAGATATCAAAACAATAATGGAGAGATTAAAAAGAATTGAGGAGACACAAGAAGAAACTAGGAAGGAGCTGATATCTGAGATAACAGTAATAAAGAATACTGTGAATGAAATAAATAACAAATTGATAAGCATGGAAAGCAGAATTACCCAAGCAGAAGAAAGAATCTCAGAGCTTGAGGACCAAAATATAGAAATAATCCAAACTCTTAAAATCACAGAAAATAAGCTCAAAAAGACAGAACAAAACCTTCAAGAGATGAGTGACTACCTCAAGAGGTCTAACCTAAGAATAATCGGACTCCCTGAGGCAGAAAGAGAAACAGAGACCACATTGGAACAAACTTTCCATGAGATCATTCAAGAAAACTTCCCTTATCTAATCAGTGATGCAAAAATTCAAACACAAGAGATTCAGAGAACCCCACAAGACAACAAATGAGAAGACCAACTCCTAGACACATAATAATTCGCCTAAATAAAGTAGGCACAAAAGAAAAAGTCCTAAAGGCAGCAAGAGAAAAAGGCCAGATCACCTACCATGGAAGACCAATCAGAATAGCAGCAGATTTATCTGCAGAAACCCTGCAGGCTAGGAGAGCTTGGAGTCCTATCTTCAAAGTCCTAAAAGATAAACAATTTCAAACAAGAATAACCTACCCGGCCAAGCTAAGCTTCATCAGTGAGGGAGAATTAAAATCTTTCCCAGATATCCAATCCCTAAGAACTTATGCTGCCACCAAACCATCTCTACATGAAACACTTAAGAAAGTACTAAACACAGAAGAAAAGGAAAAAAGAACAACATTCTTCACAAGAGTACAGGGAAAAGAATAAAATATACACTAACCAACCCCCAAACCAAAAGAAAGACAAAAAAAAAAAAAAAGAAAAGAAAAAAGAAAAAACCAAGTGGAAGAACAACAACTCAATAAGAACTCCATGATAAGGATGAACTCTCACATTTCAATAATTAGTCTGAATGTGAATGGACTAAATGCACCACTGAAAAGACATAGAATGAAAAAATGGATAAAATATCACCAGGCAACAATATACTGCCTTCAAGAGACCCATCTCACTAGAAAGGACATACACAGACTCAAAGTAAGAGGATGGGAAACAAATTTTCAAGCGAATGGAACACAAAAGAAAGGAGGAGTCGCGATCCTAATTTCAGACAAAATACCATTTAAGCTATCAAAAATTTAAAAAGATACAGAGGGCCTCTACATAATGATAAAAGGTTCACTCCATCAACAAGAAATATCTATCCTAAACATATATGTACCCAACATAGGTGCGCCAACATTCATAAAGCAACTTCTAGGAAAACTAAAGAAAGACATTGATTCTAACACCACAATAACTGGGGACTTTAATACACCACTCACAACCTTAGACAGATCATCAGGACAAAAAATCAGCAAGGAGATCCGGAACCTCAATGAGACTCTGGACCAAATGGACTTAATTGATACCTATAGAACACTCCATCCAAAGACCATAGAATACACATTCTACTCATCACCACATGGAACATATTCTAAGATTGACCACATAATTGGACACAAATCAAGTATAAGCAAATTTAAAAGGACTGAAATTGTACCATGCACCTTCTCGGACCACAGTGGAATAAAAATAAACATTGACACCAACAAAGTCCCTCCAAAACCCACAAAGACATGGACACTAAACAGCATGATGCTAAATAACTCCTGGGTCAATGATGACATCAAAACAGAGATCAAAAGATACCTGGAAACAAATGAAAATGAAGAAACATCTTACCAAAATCTCTGGGATGCCTTAAAAGCTGTAATAAGAGGGGAATTTATATCCCTACAAACACACATGAGGAAAATGGAAGGAACAGAAATTAACAACCTAACAAGCCACCTAAAGAAGCTGGAAAAGCAAGACCACAAAAACCCTAATTTCAGCAGAAGAATACAGATCACCAAAATAAAAGCCCAAATCCAGGACATAGAAGACAAAAAGATAATAGAAAAAATCAATGAAACAAAAAGCTGGTTCTTCGAAAGAATAAACAAGATCGATGGTCCCCTAGCTAGACTGACCAAGAAAAAACGAGAAAAAAACCAAATAAGCACAATCAGAAACACAAAAGATGAAGTCACATCTGACCCTGAAGAAATACAAAAGATCATTAGAGACTACTACGTACACTTGTATGGAAACAAACTTGAAAACCTTAAGGAAATGGAGGACTTTCTGACATCACACAACCTACCTAAGTTGGAACAAGAAGAGATTGAGACCCTAAATAAACCAATAAGAATCAAGGAAATCGACTATGTAATAAGAAAACTTCCTACAAAAAAAAGCCCTGGACCAGATGGCTTTCCAGCAGAATTCTACAAGACATTTAAGGAGGAGCTGATACCAATCCTACTGAAGGTATTCCAGGCAATTGAAAAAGATGGAACGCTCCCCAAATCATTTTACGAAGCCAACATCACATTGATACCCAAGCCAGGTAAAGATCCAGCAAAGAAAGAGAACTACAGGCCAATATCTTTGATGAACACAGATGCTAAAATTCTCAACAAGATCCTAGCAAACCGGATTCAGCAATACATCTCAAAAATCATCCATCATGACCAAGTAGGCTTCATTCCTGGCATGCAAGGCTGGTTCAACTTTCGTAAAACCATAAATGTTATTAAATACATTAACAGATGTCAAAACAAAAACACATGATTATATCATTAGATGCAGAAAAAGCTTTTGATAAAATCCAGCACCCATTCTTGATAAAAACCCTTGAACATCTAGGCATACGGGGAACATACCTCAAAATAGTAAAAGCCATCTACGAGAAACCCACAGCAAGCATACTCCTAAATGGACAAAAATTAGAACCATTTCCCCTGAAAACTGGAACAAGACAAGGATGCCCACTCTCACCCCTCCTGTTCAACATAGTATTGGAAGTCCTGGCTCGAGCAATCAGAGAAGAGAAGGCAATCAGGGGTATCCAAATAGGAAAAGAGGAAGTCAAGTTATCTCTCTTTGCAGACGACATGATTGTATACCTTGAAAACCCAAGAGAATCTGTCAAAAACCTCCTTACACTGATAAAGACCTTTGGCAAAGTCTCAGGATACAAAATAAATGTACAAAAGACAATCGCATTTCTCTACACCAATAATAAACAAACAGAAACCCAAATAAAAAACACAATTCCATTCACAATAGCCGCAAAAAAAATGAAATACCTCGGCATCTTCCTAACCAGAGACGTGAAAGACCTTTACAAGGAAAACTACAAAACACTGCTCAAAGAAATCAAAGTTGACACAAACAAGTGGAAAAATATCCCATGCTCATGGATCGGAAGAATCAACATTGTGAAGATGTCCATCTTACCTAAGGCAATCTACAAATTCAATGCAATACCCATCAAATTACCAGTAACATTCTTCTCAGACCTAGAAAAAACAATGCAGGAATTCATATGGAAACACAAACGTCCAAGAATAGCCAGAACAATCCTCAGCAAAAAAAAACAAAGCAGGTGGTATCACACTATCAGACTTCAAACTTTACTATAAAGCTACAATCATCAAAACAGCTTGGTATTGGTATAGGAACAGGCATATAAATCAATGGAATAGAATTGAGATTCCAGAAGCAAAACCTCAATTTCTCAACCAACTCATCTTTGACAAAGCCTCCATCACCTACCACTGGGGAGAGGAGAACCTATTCAGTAAATGGTGCTGGGAAAACTGGTTGACCACATGCAGAAGATTGAAACAGGACCCCTATCTATCCCCATGCACAAAGGTTAATTCCAAATGGATCAGAGACCTAAATGTAAAACCTCAAACCATAAGAACCTTAGAAAATGAAGGAAAAACCCTCATGGAAATCGGAACTGGCATCCAATTCCTGAACAAAACCAACCCACAGCTCATAAGAAAGAAAATAGACAAGTGGGACCTTATTAAACTGACAAGCTTCTGCAAAGCCAAAGAAGCCATCAAGAGAGCAGGGACACAGCCTACAGACTTAGAAAAAGTATTTGCCAACTCCAGGTCTGACAAAGGCTTAATATCCTGGATCTACAAGGAACTCAAGCGTGCTGAAAAGAAAAAAACAAACAACCCCATTATAAAATGGGCAAAAGATATGAACAGACACTTCACAAAGGAAAACATCTGAGCAGCCAACAAACACATGAAGAAATGTTCAACCTCACTAATCATCAGGGAGATGCAAATCAAAACCACACTGAGATACCACCTAACCCCAGTCAGAATGGCAATTATCAACAATTCAAAAAATAACAGCTGCTGGAGAGGGTGTGGTGAAAAGGGAACACTTCTACACTGTTGGTGGGAGTGTAAACTAGTGCAACCTCTGTGGAAAGCAGTGTGGCGATTCTTAAAAGCTCTAAATACCAACCTCCCATATGACCCCGCAATCCCCCTACTGGGAATATATCCTGAAGAACACAAATCACTCTATAAAAAAGATACCTGCACACGCATGTTTATCGCAGCATTGTTCACAATAGCAAGAACCTGGAAACAGCCATGCTGCCCGTCAAAAGAGGACTGGATTAAAAAAATGTGGTACATATACACGATGGAATACTACACAGCCATAAAAAAGAACAAAATCATGAATTTAGCAGCAACCTGGATGGAACTAGAGTCTATACTACTGAGTGACCTCTCACAGAAACAAAGATCCGAGTATCACATGTTCTCACTCATATAATGGACCTTAAACATCCAATGCAATACTATACGAAAATGACTGACCGTACTGGGAAACTATGGTGGGGGGAGGGAGATGGGATTAACAGTAGCAAATATCTGTCTGGGTACGGGGAAACATCCCATATCAACAGGGTGCCTGAATGAAACGCAATTGTATACCTAACCCTTAACTGTACCCCACAACTTCACAATAAAAAAAAAGAAGAAAAAAAAAAAGAAAGCTGAGAGAGGTGAGGAATCTGCAGAAGAAAAAGTCTGAAGCTGGCAGAGGTTGGTTCATGAGGTTTAAGGAAAGCAGCCATCTCCATAACATACAAGTGCAAGGTGAAGCAGCCTGTGCTGATGGAGAAGCTGCAGCAAGTTATCCAGAAGATCTAGCTAGAATCACTAAACCACAGATTTTCGATGTAGATGAAACAAGTCTTTCATTGGAAGAATGTGCCATCTAGGACTTGCATAGCTAGAGAGGAGAAGTCAATGCCTGACTTCAAGGCTTCAAAATGCAGGCTGACTCTCTTGCTAGGGGCTAAGGCAGCTGGTGATTCTAAGTTGAAGCCAATGCTCATTTACCATTCCAAAAATCCTAGAGCCCTTAAGAATTATGCTAAATCTCCTCTGCCAGTGCTCTGGAAATGGAATAACAAAGCCTGCATGAAAACGCCTCTGTTTATGGCATGTTTTACTGAATATTTTAAGCCTACTGTCAACACCTACTGCTCAGAAGAGAAAAAAAAAAAGATTCTTTTCAAAATATGACTGCTCACCGACAATGTACTTGGCTACCGATAAGCTCTGATGCAGCCATACAAGGAGATAAATGCTGTTTTCATGCCAACTAGCACAACATCCATTCTGCAGGCCACAGATCAAGAAGTCATTTCGACTCAGGTCTTTTTTATTTCAGAAATATATTTTAGAAGACTACAGCTGCCACTGACAGTGATTGCTCTGATAGATCTGGGCAAGGTAAATGGAAAACCTTCTGGAAAGGATTCTTATTCTCGACTTAATTAAGAACATTCATGAGGCATAGAAGGGGGTCAAAATGTCAGCAGTAACAAGAATTTGGAAGGAAGAAGTTGATTTCAACATTCATGGGTGTCATGGATGACTTTGAGGTTATTAACTTTATGGGATTCAATATTTCACTGCAGGAAGTAACCACAGATGTGGTGGACACAGGAGGAGAGCTAGAATGACAAGGGGACCCTGAGATGTGACTGAACTGCTGCAATCTCATGATCAAACTCAAGGAGATGAGAAGTTGCTTCTTAAGGATGAGCTCAGGAAGCGCTTTCTTGAGATGGAAAATTCTCCTGGTGAAGACGCTGTGAACATTGTTGAAATGACCATCAAGAATTTAGAATATGAAATAAACTTGGTTGATAAAGCAGCGTCAGGGTTTAAGAGATTGACTTCTATTTTGAAAGAAGTTCTACTGTGGGCAAAATGCTTTTAGCAGCATCACACACTCGGGAGAAATCTTTCATGAAAGGAAAATTCAACCAATGCAGCAGATTTTACCATCTTCTTTTCAGAAGTTGCCATAGCCGCCCAGCCTTCAGCGGCTGCCACCCTGACCAGTTAGCAACCACCAACGCTGAGGCGAGACTTTCCACCAGCAAAAAGATGGTGACCTGCTGAAGACTCAGGTTATCATTAGCATTTGTTAGCAATAAAGTATCTTAAATTATGGTATGTGTATTTCTTTAGACACAATGCTATTGCACACTTAATAGACAACAGTATAGTTTAAACATAACTATTATATGTATTGGGAAACCAAAAAAAAAGAGTATGACTCACTTTATTGTGTTGGTCTGGAACCCACACTCTTTCCAAGGCATATGTTCATCCAGATTGAAATGCGTGCCCAACTAACACTGGTGTTCAGGGACTGCGGGAGAAAGAGGCAGCCTCCCTGTGTTGCTTGAGGCAGTGTCCCTCTCCTGGGTAGTGGGAGTCAGGACCGGTTTGGGGAAGGAGAAGCTGTCCTCATTAGAAACATTAGAATAAGGAGTTTACAGTGACTCAGAACCTGGCACATTCCAACACCTCACAAGACAGTTCTCATATGCCATCTCTGATCTCTCAGAAAGACAGCTCAGAACCCAGTCCAGAGAGATGACTGTCTATCGCGTCCTGAGCACCAACTCTGTGTGTCTCATGTTAACTTCTGACACCTAGGCTGCTGCTTTGCCTCACAAGATGTGCTCCTGTGAGTCAGAGACTGTGACCCCCATTCCATGAGTGAAGCTCAAATCTGTCTGCAGATGATGAATCGGCTCAAATTAAGCCTACTAATCTGAAACTAGAATCTCCACCCTTTGCATGTCATACGATGCAGCACTGCTTTATTTTCTGAGAAACATGTTATTAGAAATGGCAGCAGAGGTAGAAAGGCACCACAGTCTTCAGAAGGCCCTGCTTTCCTGCTCACTCCTGCAGAGTTCAAGACACCAACATGGAGGCCCAGGGTTTGAATGATTTGCAGGTAGGGCTTCAACGAAGGTGTGGATTTCTGGGATAGGGAATCAGGGACCTTGGATCTTCCTACTTCTGGGACTATCTCCCTCGGCTGATATAGTCTCATCACCTCTCCTGTCAGGGGAAGGGACTCTTGTGGATGGTACCTGCTCTGTCCAGAGAGAACCAGATCCTTGAAGAGCAGGAAAACCCTGGGCTCTGGGCCCAGGACAGCATCAACTGCATGGCAGACATCCAAGAGTGGACATCTGCCATGTCCTCTGAAAGGGGGGCCTAACCAAGTGACCCAAAACATCCTGGGGGAGAAAACTGCCTGCCTTATCCCAAAGAGATGAGGATGGGCAGTGCCCCCCTCTGGACAGGAAGTCCTACTGGTTGACATCCAAAGTTGAATTGGTCCCAGACCTTGCCCATGGTAAACACTCAAAAAATGGCCACACATGGCTATTTATTTGCACATTATCATGTACATTATTATTTGTATTTATAAATAATTATGTCAATGATGATGCAAGGATGGAATTTTTGAAATAATAATTAGGCTCCACTATTGAGCACTACTAGCTGCTAAGTGCTTTCTGTGCATCATCAAATTTAATTCTTTTTTTTTTTTGAGTCAGAGTGTCACTCTGTTGCCCAGGCTGGAGGGCAGTGGCATGCTCACGGCCACCCAGCATTGGCCTGCTGGGCTTTGGTGATCCTTCCACCTCAGCCTTCCAAGTAGCTGGAACTACAGGCATACGCAATACCATGCCTGGCTATTTTTTTTTTAATTGTAGAGAAAAGGTCTCACCAAGCTGCCCGGGCTTGTCTCAAGTTCGCAGGCTCAGGCAATCCACTTGCCTCGGCCTCCCAAAGTGCTGGGATTACAGGCTGAGCCACTGAGCCTGGCCAAATTTAATTCTTATAACAATGGTATAGAGTAAGTGTTACAAATGCATTTCAGAAGTAAAGCAAGTGTACACAGCTGGGAAGGCTAGAACTGGGATTCAAACCCAAGGCCATCTGACTCCAGAGTCCCTGCTCTCTCCTATACCTTGTATATTAGTGCCACATGAGCCTGAAGAAGGATCTGGAAGGGTCTGCCTTAGTTCTCAACGAGAACACTGTCCACCCACAGGCATCTCGGCTTAGCAGTGCCTGCACATCAAATCAGTACAGGCATGACAACATCTCAAATGCACAGAGACGCAATTGTGACCAGTGAAGTTGGTTATCACACACTTTTTTCAGAGTAGCTTCTTGTCATTGCGTATCTTTTCAATCAATGGATACAAAAATAAAAATTACTAAGGTAGAGAACAGCAGTGGTCTAGAACCTTACAGATAGGGTTTGTCAAAATCATTGTACTAACCCAATATGGAGAAACTGAGGCAGGGAGTGGGCCAGTGCCATGTCTGAGATCACTTAGCGACACTATACACCCCTTGCTTCCTAATTTTTAGGACCTCTTTGGTTTTTCCATCCATGACTCCTCCAAACTCTAGAAGCATGTGTTAGCTGTCCATTGTTGTGTAACAAATTATCCCAACATTCAGTGGCTTGAAACAGCAACAATGTCTGCAGGTCAGTAACCAAAACACAGTTTCACTGAGTCCTCTACTTTGGGTCTCTTACAGGCTGCAATCGAGGTCCTGGCTAGGGCTGGGGTCATGTCAAGGTTCAACAGGGGGAAGATTCTACTTGTCCACTTCCAAGCTTGCTCACGTAGTTGCTGGCATGATTTGGTTCCTGTAGGCTGTTGGATAGAGGGCCTTATCTTCTCACTGGCTGTGGGCTGGTTCTTGCCTCAGGGACCTGTGTAACACAGCAGCTTGCTTCACCAAACCAAGGAAGCCACGAAGGCCATGGAAAGAGAGTCCAGTAGGGTAGAAGTCAGTCTTCTGCAACCTAATATGGAAGTGACATCCCATCAACTCAGTTAGCATTAGAAGCAAGTCACTGGGGGAGGAGATTGCCCAACGGGCGAATACCAGGAGTCAGGGATCACTGCGAGCATGTCAGAAGCTGTCCACTGCAGAGCACCAACTCCTTCTCCCATTCTGTGAAGCAGTTTCTTCTCCTTGAAAGGAAGATCTTTAAAGCAGGAATGCCTTTCAGCACTGAAGCAACAGACTCGCTTCCAGGTGACCTTGCAAGTGACGAGTCTTTGGATTCTAAAATTATTGAGTCACCATCCTCTGTGCTTCAGATCCAGACTCAGGGATCAATAGAGCTGGAAGGGACCTTGATGTCCTCTAGGCATTTTCCAGATAAAGAGGCCTGGAGAGGAAAAGCCACTTGTCGGAGCAATGTTCCTGAGCCTTATTATTCGGTCTAAAGCTCATAGCCCCTCTGGGTGGGGTGGGTCCACCCCCGGTCTGATCATCTCTCAAGCCCAGAAGAGAAACCTGATTGGGTTATAACTTCTCCTGGGCATTCTGTGGGGCCTCCCAGAACTCTCCTGAGCTAACTCAAGGATCCTGGAAAGCACTCCGATGGATTGAGGATTGTTCAAGGTCTGAGGGACCACGCACATTCATCTCTTCGCTCACTCACTCATGGGAGACTTCAGAGAGAAGACGATGCCTGATTGAGCCTTGCAGGATGAGAAGTGGGGGTGTCTGAGGCACAGGGATCAGAAAGGCCAAGAGCTAGAAGAACTGAAGGATGGATGAGGAAGGTCACTACCTGGTGGCTTCGGAGGCACAGGTCCCGAGGGAAGACTAGAAGTGGGCACATCTAAACCCTCCCTGCTCCTTGGTGCCCAGCCTCAACTCCACCCATGGCTGTTCTGCTGCTACCCACTTGTGCTTGCTTGGTCTCTCACCTCAGAAGCTACTGGAAAACATCAGAGGAAGGGTGCTTGTACCTGTTGGGTAGACCTACTGTGGGGACCTGCTTTTTTAGTATCCCTGTTCGGAAGGGCTGCCAAGCTCACTCCATTCAGAGGGGAGGGCCTCAAAGGCAGTGCCAAGCTTCCCGGCTGGTAGCCGGCAGAGGTGGGCGCGTGGCGGAAGTTCTTGTGTTCACATCTGCTCAGCCTCCTTTCTCCAGGCCTGTTGCCAGGCTCAAGCCTGCTCTGCACACAGCAGTGGCACAGGCTTGACCTTGGCACAGTTGGGAAACAGGCCATGATAGTGCCATAGCATCTCCATGCCATGGCATTCCTCCCTGGACACTCCACCTTGCAACTTGGATCCTTCCCTGACCTCTCCACACTATTTCTTGGTTTCTTTATTTTCTCTTGAAAAAAGCCTCAATAGATTCTCCCATATCAAAGCTCATCCTGCCTGTGGACCTGTCTTTCCATTTGCTCCATGGGAAGCAATTTCAATTTCATGAGCACTAATGGGTGGGATTTTGTTGAATTCACTTCCCAGGTACCATATTTAAATGTTTGCAGGTGATTTCTAGGGACCACATGGCTGTAATTTGAATGAACAGGAATAGAGAAAATATTTGGGGATGGGCAATGTCCATCCATTTGGGGATTCCGCAATGTCTCTCAGCCAAGCTCTGTATGTTGGTAACGTCCTGCTAGTCTGGTCCCAGTCTAGAAGAGATGAAGAAAGCCTTCCATCCCTCCTCTCTACTCTCTGCCCTCCCACTTGGGCTTGAAACCCAGATGGATACCTCAAGTTAGAGGCATCTGTGGATGAAAGATCTGGGCTGGAAAGAGCCCTAGATAACACCTGGCCTCAAGACCCCTCCACATACTCACACTTACACTTTGAGAAGGGGGAGACATCATCCAAGTAGGGGAAGCGTCTTGCTTAAGGCCATACAGCAAGTTTATAGCAAAGAGGAGGTCCTGCGCCTCTAGACCAGGACCCTTGCACCACGCTGACTCCAGGGGGTCGTGGGAGTTGCTTGCAATAAGTTCTAGGGCAAGGCCAAGGTGGGGAACGGAGTAACCAAATCTCAGTCCAAGCCTCTAGTGTACAGGAAGGACTGAAGGCATCCCAAGAAATGGGAATTTCTCCCAGTCTTGGGGCCACAGCTGTACCATAATGCCACATGGAAGTCCTCCCCTGGCTCTGTCTGGATGGGTACTAGCCAGGGCAGGAGAGCAGGTGGGTGCAAGCTGAGCCCTGTGACAGCAACTGGAGACTCGGCATGAGGAGGTTTTTCTTGCCCCTGTGGGCCTGTTCATCAGTAATTTCTCACCTGGCCCAGCAGCCAGAGGCTGTGGGACTGAAAAAGGTGAGGCGTGGGGAGCTGGCAATTTGGGGGCTGCCCAGGCTGATGGGGGAGGGATGGGATCAAGGTGGACAAAGCCTATTGTGGCCTCCTTTTGGAACCAGAAGCTGGAGCCTACCCCAAGAGGGGTCTGGCCTTGGGAGTAGAAAGCTGTCAGCCCAAGGTCTAAGGGAACAGACCCCAAGGACTAGGCAAAGTCTCGTAGGGTCAAGGGCTTAAGTGTCCCTCCTTTGAGGCACAGAAGCATCACTTGGCAGAGTTGCTCATCTGGGGACTGTTTTCCAGGGGACTCTAAGGAGAGATTTCCAAAAAGAGATGTTTTCTCAGAGACAGAGTTTTGAAACTGTGGAACCAGCTCCCTTGGAGGGAGTGACCTTTCTGTCATCAAGGGGTATAAGAAATGGTTGAACCAGTATCTGAGGATGCTGCAGAGGTAACTGACCCAAAGGACCTTCCAACCTCTTGAGCAGCAAGCAGCAAAGTGTAAAAGAAAGAACCAGGCTTTAATTAATATACATATTCTCTGGGGATCTGGGGAGGCACAGAGACTGTGTGTGTGTGTGTGTGTGTGTGTGTGTGTGTGTGTGTGTGTGTGTGTGTGTATAAGATCAGTCACAAATCCAAGGTCATGCAGAGCGTGAAAGAGTTACTGACCAGCATAGAAAGACTCAAGAGGCTGAAGAGGAAGTACTTTAGTTAACAAGAAGGTGCTCAGAGTGAACCTCTCAATGGTTTGTGGCACACTTGGGGCGACCCTGTGGATAAGACCTGTTGAGTTAAAATTAGGGTTTTAGAACCAAGAGACTTTGGTGTGCATTCTGGTTCTGCTGCTTCCTGGGTCAAGTCAGTTTACCTTAGCCTTTTCTTCTGAAAGACAAGTGTAGTGGTCCCCCTCTTATCTGTGGGAGATAATGTCCCAAGACCCCCAGTAGATGCCTGAAACCGTGGATAATACTGAACCCAGTTGCCCCCAACCAGAACGCATTTCTGTTCGTGCCTTCCATCCACACAATTAATACCTTTTCCATCTTAACTATACCCTTCTCACACACTGTGGGCATGACTTTTGCAGTTTGAGGTGTGACAGCAAAACTGGCATGAATTTCTTTTTCCATCTTCACAATTTCACAGATAGAAGACTCATTCTTAAAGTAGGTCTTAGCAACCTCAGCCTGGGATTTTTTTTTTCCTTATTAAGTTGAGAAGTTTCACCTTTTCGCTTATGGCTTCTCTTTGACATAGTTGAATTGCTGACTCAGTCCTCTTGTGCTTTGGGGTCGTTATTCAGCACAATAAGGAGCACTTGAACACAAGCACTGTGATACCACGATAGTTGATCTGATAACTAAGATGGTCAGTAAGTGACCAACAGGTTGGTAGTGCACTTGTACAGCAAAAGTACACTGAACAAACAGAACATTGAAGTCCTGGGCAGGAAGGCATGAGATTTCAACAAGTTATGAATTGGTTATTTATGAAATTTTTCATTTAGTATTTTTAGACTGTGCTTGATCATGGGTAACTGAAACCATGGGTAGGGAGTGACTACTGGATACTTACAGAACTTACCTACAACAGGTTGTTCTGAGGGTCTTAGACTGCCTTAGAAAGCAGGCTAATGGACTTAGCACCATGTCTGGCAAATGGTACACTTGGCTATAAATGGAAGCTGGTGTTGTCTGAGGACAGAGCTGTGGGGCAGAGAATGGAGCACAAAGGCAGAGAGAGGCATGGTGGGATGTCAGCAATGTCCCTGTCTTGGCCTCCCTGCAAACACCCACCCACACGCACACACATGCACGCACATTCACACACATGCACATGTGTGTCTGGCATCTCTATACTTCTCTAGCACACCGGTGCTTAGGGAAAGGCTGAAGTTGATCTTACTCAAGAGAAGGCCCGTTTACCTCTAAACCAGCTCTAAAGCATGCCAGGCACCGCTCAGTGGTCCTGACATGAATTTCCCGCTTGTCTCTACCCATCTGGTCAGCTCAGAATGGCAACATAGCCCCTCTGGACTGTGTTCATTCCAAGCCAGCAGCCCTGACTTGCAAAGGTGGCTGGGGAGAGCAGTGCCGTGTGATCTGAGTGGCTCACACAAACCCCTCTAAGACCTAGACTTTGCCAGCCATCAACAGCAATGCACCCTCCACCTACAAGGTATTTACATGTGTTCTCAAGCGTTGCTTTGGCCCTGGCTTGACTCACGGAAAATTGCCTTCTTCTAATTCCACAGGCAATAGTAACCCCGGGGGACGTATGGAACTTTCATTATGGTCCAGGACAGTCAAGTTTAGTCGTGGAGAGCTCAGGTCATGGGAGACAAACTCAGTGGCACATTCCCATTCCTGGAGGCCCAACACAGGATCAGCAATGTGAGGAAACTCACTTTGGACTTGATGTTGAGCTGATGTCTTCCTCCTCCCAGGGTCTGTATGAACGGGCTTCGGTTTCACTGTCTATAAAATGGGAATGATGATGGTACATGCCTTCTTGGGTTGTGGTGAGAATGTAATTGAGTTAGGTGGTAATAAATGTAAAATCCTGGGCATGGTGTTTACACATAGCAGACATGCCAGGGACAGCTTTCCCAAGAGCTCGCTCCTTCCTGCAGAGCCCCTGGCTGGTCTTCAGACCACAGTCCATAGGATCAGTCCTGGGTCCAGGTGCCTTGCTGGTCCTTGGCACTTCTACCAGCTGGAAGCCACCACCGTCCCTATCCATGCAGTACAGTCATACATAATATATTTAAAATCACCAACATGTAACGTTACTATCCTTCTCTATGGAAGGCACTGAGAATTTTCCAGCTGAGTCAGACCTCCTATTTACTTGCTTGGACTCTGTCTTTGGCAGGAAGACTGAGGGGCATGATATGGATGACAGTGTGAAAGTTGCCTGCAACTGACCCTTTATTATTAAACTTCCCATGTTCTGTACGTGTTTGGGGTGGGATAGCTTCTTTCTTGCCCCCCCCCGACTTTGTGGACCAACCTTGAGGCACACGGTAGGTATTTAACAACCTTGAAGTACCTTGGTAGACACGACACGTCAATATGCTCAAGCACAAAGTCTGTCTTCTGTGTGTCTCAAGTCACGACCACATGGAATGAGGGTTTAACAGCAAGAGCAACCTCTGTGTACTGACTGTTCACTTCATGCCAGGCACTGCCCCAGATGCATGGCACGGATTACTTCATTCAACTTTCCACACACCCTTGTGGATGTATCTATTAGTTTATCCCCATTGCACAGGTGGAAAAGCAGAGGTTTAGAGGGGTTAAGTCACTTGTGCCAGATCACCCAATGAGTAAGTGGAAGAGCCAGAACTTGAACCTAAATCCTTCTGCTTCCAGAGTCTCATCTCTTAATCATTGCTCAGGTATTTAGCAGGAAATAGTCACAAGACAAAAGTGAGGTGTAAAGGCATTGACTGAGCAGCGGCATTGATGTCTTTACTTGAGCAACACAGAGTGACACAGCCTACATGCCAGGGAAATTTCTCCCAAGAACTCGGTCCTTCCTGCAGAGCCCCTGGCTGGTTTTCAGACTACAGTCCACGGGATCAGCTCTGGGGCCAGGTGCCCAGCTGGTCCTTGGCCCTTCTACCAGCTGGAAGCCACCACTGTCCCTATCCATGCAATACAGGCGCCAGGAACAAGAGATTCTCCAGGGTCCCTTGGAGACCATTTGAGGGTATGGCACTCTTGGACACTGGTGATTTGATTCAGGAGTAGACACGAATTGCAAATGGCCCTGAGGTCTGTACCCTACGGATGACCCAGCAGTCACCCATCTGGGCTGCAGGTACTACAAAGGCCATCCACTCGGTCCCATGCCATCATTCCTTCTTTCCTGACCCTGTCTGCAGAAGGCACAGTCCACCAGTGAGGAGCCCCGAAAGAGGGACTCCGGTAAGGGAACATGAGTGGGAAAAGAGAGACAGACAAAGCACAGCAGCAGCTGGTCCAGGAGGTTGGATTCTCACCTCTAATCTTGGCTTCTGCAGTCAGTGGGGGGAGAGATGCCACAATTTACATGACAAGGGCCAAAGGGGAGAATTACGGGCTAATCAATTCTGCATGAGGAGATAAAGTCCCATGTTTAATATATGCGGTGAAAGGTAGAAATTCAATTCTCATAATGTCAGATGATGCTGATTAAAACTGACATTCGTTATTAGTATGATGATTCTTTTCCTTCTCTTCCTGAACTTGAAGAACAAACAGGCCCCACAAAGACAGGATTGCTGGGAGTCGTGTAAACAGACACTTAAATAAAGAGGTGGCTCTGGCCACCGTCAGTGAACACGTTTGGGTTGCCTTGGGTTGGCAAATGGCAAACGGGGATGACAAATGGCAAACTGATCAGCAGTACGTTGGGAAGCTTCTGGAATGCAAAGTTCTGAAGTTGCAGTCCCATGGGCCACTTTTCCTCTCTAAGCCCGTCTCCTCTTGAGCAAATGAGTAGGGTTAGACTCCTGGCAGTGTCCCCCAAGGCTTGTCTCCAAGATGACTCCAGAAAAAAGAGTCCCTATTCAAACACGCCAGAATATCCTACACACTACATCTCTCTCTTGGCCCTTCACAATGCACCCTGGCAGGTTAAAGGCTCGGAGAAATCATGCAGCAAAGAAACGTGCTTAATTTTGTTTTGCCCTGGGCTTCCTTAGACCAGGATGGGCATTTTTTTTTTCTGCCCAGGACCAGATCATCAATATCTTAGGTTTGGTGGGCCACATATCTGCTGCAAGTACTCAGCCTTACTAGAACGTGCCAATGCAGCCACAGAAAGTCTGTAAATGAAAGGCTGTGACTGTGGGTTCAAAAAAACTTTTGAAAAACAGTTGGTGAACCACAGTTTGCTGAGCTTTGCCTGAGACCACGAGCTGCCCCAGCCCTAGTCTTGTTTTCTGTGTAAGATCCACAAACAGGCCAATCACACAGCAGGCAGGAGCCGTGGTTCAAACCCCACTTCTGCCATTTCATGATTCTGAATCTTTGGGGAAGTGACTTATGGTCTGTTCCAGCTCCTGGCACATGAGATGCACTTTCCTGAATGGTAGGGGTTAACAGGATATGGAAAGATTATACACAGCACTGGGCATGGCAACTGACACATGGCACCCAACAACTGCTCAAAGCTGCTGATGACGGCTTAGGTATTGGTAATGTTATTATCCAGCAGTGGAGCATTCTTTAAGCACCTGGAAGGGCAATCTCGAGAAAAGTCCCATTTGGTGCTTGGATTCTTTAGGAGGGAAGGAGGGGGACATGTCACCAGAGAGCCATGGTGGCAAGGCTCCTTGGGAACTTCCAGTGGCTCATCATTAATTTCCCATCAGAGTTCACCCTCCCTGACCTCCCTGTCACAGAAGTTTCTTTAGCCTCCTTTCAGATCAGTTAATTACACCCGACACAGTGACCGGGCCACCAAATGAACTGCGACTCAACTCACAGCCACCCCTCAGACTCAGCCCCACCCAGCTGGCCAGGGCAGCCCCGTGGAACGACCACTCCACCTCTGCAGGCTCGGCCCAGACCGCCAACATCAGGGGAGACCTCCGGACGCTGGGAACTATGCTGAAAATGTGCACCTGTCTCGAGTAATGAGAAGTCATTCCTCAGATGCCTGGCAAGGCCTCCGCTTTAATTATCTCATTATGAGGCAAGTCTCATTTGTGGAGTAGACATTGTATTTGCATCAGAATTTCTGACCTGACCAGTAAAGGGGACTTGCCTTGGGATGGGGAGAAACGCCTGGTAATGTTTGTGGAAGCAAGCGGAAATCGGGGAGTGGGCGAGGAGGGTGTGTGTACACATGTGTATGCAGACGTGTGTGTGCGTGCCAATGTGTGTGCATGCAGACGTGTGTGCATGTGGATGTGTGTGTGTGCACAGCGTAGGGGTTAAGTTGGTAGGCAAAGTCAAGGCTTTTGTCTTGGTTGCTCAAGGCTTAGACTGGGGACTATTGCCTTGTACTTCTCTTTGTACTTGCAGAAGCAAGTACTTGCAGACACTTAGTAGATGCTCAACAAACTCTAACAGGCTGATGAAAATATTTGATGAATGAATAAATTCATTAACATCCCCCCTTCCTGTTCTTCTGCTTTACTCTGCTAGGTCCTTGCTGTTTTCCTTTCCAGTGAACCCCAGACAGGTCTGCTCTGCCCAACGCTTTGACCTTGTCTCCTGCCAACTCCCCCTACCTCACCCCTCACATGCAAAACCCTCCATCAGCAAGTTTTCCAGGCACTTGGCTCTGGGTCCTCCTGTCCGGTCATTCGAGATGACCGGGAATCCCCTCTGTGTTGCTGATGCAGGCCTTCACTTGTGCAGGTTTCTCTACCCTTCCCTTCTACTAGCCAACTTGAACCTCACCTCCATCACACTTTCCAGAAGGAGGTCTTGCTCTCACGCCCACCCTCTCTCCCCCGGCACCTGCCCACTTTCTCTAATTGACCCTGACCATTTTCTGCCTGTCAGACCTTTTAAAAATGTATATAGCTTATTCGCCTTCTGAGGGCTCTTTGAGCATTTTGAGGGCTCTAGGTCATCTTCCCAGGAAAGACTCTTGCTTACAGCAATAGTGCTGAGTTAGTCATGATGGCTGCAAGTTTGCCTCTCTATAGAATGTTGTTTGGTTTGGCAAAGCTTTGCCACATGGGATCCAGTGCTCTCCTGAAGCCACTCAGGATGTAGAATCCAAGGCCCCAAATTTAAATCTTGGCTGCTTTCTTGGCTGAGAAACCGTGGGCAAGGCCCTCAACCTTCCTGAGCTTCTGTTTCCTCATTTGTAAAACACAGATGCTCAGAGTCCTAAAGAGAAGACATACATGAAGGAAAGTTCCAGGTAAGCCTGCAGCCACCACTGTGACAGTGACTCCCTGTAGCCAGCTAAGTGCCAGGCTTTAAGATGGGGACCCTATGGAGGTTGTATGTTTGCCAGTAAGGTCTCCATTTTACAGATGAGAAAACTGAGACCCAGAAAGAAGTGATGTGACCAAGGCCATTAGACCACACAGACCCCATTCGGTCTGACTGCAAATTTCACAACTTTTCACTCTGCCACGCTGTGGGCATCTTGATATTTATATGACTCCATGGCGGGAACCTTTACCTCGGGGGCAGCAACCCGCCCAATAAATCCTCCTTGATGAACTATTTGAATGTATGAGACATAATAAGTAATGCAAATAAAATTGATGCAGCTTCCTGCCCTCTAGGAGTTTTTGGTGTAATGTAAGTGGCAAACAGCGTGGAAGACAGGGAACTGCAGGGTTGGACATAAAAGGGCCATTAACATGACAGGTTTTACAGGCCTGCCGTTTCTTCTCAGCAATCCCCTCCCCGGTGCTCATCCTTATCCAGGAAGTAGAGAGGGTGTTCCAATACACTTGCTTGACCCAAGACTGGCCAGACTTATCGCTTTGTGACCTGTTTTGGGGACAAAGAACCCCCTGGGAATGCAATAGGACAGGGGAGGGAGTTGGGGGGTGGTGACGATTCCTCCCCTCAAGCATCCCATGACCCCAGGGTACCTGAAGAGGAGCAGGGGAGAGGATACCAGGGGGATGAGAGAAGGAGACTACCCAGGAGGTGGCAGCAATTGGGGCAGCTGGTCCAGAGCACGATGCTTGGAGCCGGGGCTGAGGACTGCGCAGGCACTGTGTCTTTGTGCTAGACAGAAACTTGGGCATGTCCCCTGCTTCCCCACATCGAAGCCAGAGAACACTCGTGCCCCAAGATGCTCCATGACAGTGGGCTTACCTAGCACACTCATGTGGCAAACTGAGGCACATCGGTTTGGAGAGTCCTGCATAGAGGGACTGATGTGGTTTTGTCTCACAAAGCACTGCACAGCATACTGGATCATGGGGCGCTATTCATGTTCCCCTAGTACTAATGTTACTTGGAACACAACTCAGGAAAAAAAATGCTCCTTCTTTTTATATATGAAGTCTGATAATTATGTTCGCAAACTCATCCTAGAAAGAGTGCCACATGCCTCATTGCTGAATACCACTATGATCACCTCTGAAGTACTCCTCTGGGGAAGCTATGCCCTGATGTCAGTGCCTAGTCCAGCCGTCAAAGCAATTTGGGAACTCTTTTTCTGGAATGGCCATCCGAGCCGTTGTTGTGTTACCCTTGATGTCCTGAATGTCATCAAATATCTTCCTTTCAATACTTCATTTGTCTTTGAGTGAGGAAAAAACTCACTGGGGCAAAACCAGGTGAGTAGAGAGGGTGTTCCAATACACTTTATTTGTACAGTACTGCCAACATAAGTGCACAGGAGCAAGTTCACAAGCTTAATTGTTAGAACTCAACAAATAACAACAGGCAGCTCTGATGGCCATTCCAGAAAAAGAGTTCCCAAATTGCTTTGACGAGAGGACTAGGTGCTGGCATCAGGGCATAGCTTCCCAAGAGGAGTACTTCGAAGGTGACCACAGTGATATTCAGCAATGAGGTAGGTAGTACTTTTTCTAGGATGGTTCACAAACCTAAGTGTCAGAATTTGTATGAGGATACTGGGACCCAAAAGGGGGAATATAGGGGAAATGGTTGCTTTAGATGAGTTGGTGAAAAACAAAAACCATTATACAGGCCTAGAGGTGTCAGCAGTAGACCAGGGGTTGGCAACACAAATACCCACAGAAGTAAGGCAAGTTGGCTGTAAGAAGAAAAAAAAAGCCTCTGTATTGTCTAGCTTGCATTTGCTTACATTTTAATATATTGTGGGCTTGGAGAACTATTTTTTGACAATAAGATAAACAACAGTGTAAGAATGACATGCTCTTAATGGCAGCTGACACTCAACCTCAGGGAGCAAAAGGGAGTGGTGGAGACTGGAGCTAACAGGATAGTCCTCCTGGCTCTCGCCATGTGCAGGTCAAATATTGTTGGTTCCTTTGATTTCTCAGGAAAGGCAGGACAGACTGATTTTAAAGGCATAGCTCTTGAAAAACAATTTTTTTTCAGGCTGAATTTTGTCAATGTGTCCCCGTTTTCTCTGTGCTACGTTCTTCTCCCTCCATCCCTGTCCACTCCTCTCCCGGGATGGCCAAGCCCTAGCACTCTCTGGCAGTGGTGGGCAGAACCAGGCGGGCCAGCAGGAGGCGAAGGCGCCCTGGCCTGGCTTGCTTTGCCTCCAGGGAATCCCCACAGAGATAAATTGGGACGACAGAGCTTTGCAAACAGCCGTTTTCAACATAAATATTGCCAGAGTTGAGCTAATGTGATACCAGCCTGTAATCCAGACTAAACAGACCATTGTCCTGTGATTATTTCTCCTCTGGACAAAAGCCCCTGAACACTTGGTCTCCATTTTTTTAACCTCTCTATTTATGGGCCATGTTAATTTAATTCAGCAGCTCCGCCTACACTGTGGTTCAAAAGCAGCGATATTTGCATTTCATGATTTCAAAGCCTTTCTGGTCTGCTGGGCTTCACTGAATAAGGAGTCTTTGTCCTCTTCGTTCTGAGAAAGAAGAGGACAGAAATACCACCCAAGCCCTTTGACATAATACAAAACATCCCAGCAGCTACAAACGCAGCCGCTTATAGCCCGAAACAGAGACTCTATCCCAGAACACCTGGAATGGTCCAGAAGCATCTGTCTCACTCCCCCCTCCACCACCACTACCAACTCTCTCAGATGCAGCCTGTGCCAGGGAGTAGAGACCTCTCCTCTGGGGTGGCTGACCCAGGGCCAAGAGGAAGATTGAGCCTCTGGCTGGATAGGCTAAGGGAGACAGTGCTCATTTGACTGACTCCATCCCCACCAGCAACCACCAGGCTGTCCACTCTGGAGGCAGAGGAGACTTTACTGATGCCTACCCACCACTTATGGCAAGCCAGGCACTGGGCTGGCAGCTTTGTAAGGTTTACCTCATGCCAACCTCGTAACAGGGGAGATGGGGCTTGGGACTGTCATTTCACAGATGGGGAAACTGAGACTTAGAGAGGAAGAGTGACTTGCCTGAGGTCTCAAGACCTCCTGGAAATGAAAATAAAGGACTCTCTTTGGAAAGCAAAGTGGTTTTTTTTCATCTATCCTCAGAAGATGACTTTGATTTTTAGTCTTATGAGTGAGAATGGATTTCTACTTTTTTTTTTTGAGTTGGAGTCTCACTCCGTCATCCAGACTGGAGTGCAGTGGCATGCTCCCAGCCACCGCATCCTCGACCTGCTGGGCTCTGGTGATCCTTCCACCTCAGCCTTCCAAGTAGCTGAAATTACAGGTGCACGCTACCATGCCTGGCTAATTTTTGATTTATTGTACAGATGAGGTCTCGCCAAGTTGCGCAGGCAGGTCTTGAAACCGCGGGCTCAGGCAATTGATTCGCCTCGGCCTCCCAAAGTGCTGGGATTACAGGCTGAGCCACCGAGCCTGACCGATTTCTACTTTTTTTTTTTTTTTTTGAGTTGGAGTCTCACTCTGTCACCCAGACTGGAGTGCAGTGGCCGCTCCCAGCCACCACAGCCTCGACCTGCTGGTCTCCCGCGATTCTCCTGCCTCAGCCTTCCGAGTAGCCGGAATTACAGGTGCGCGCTACCACGCCCGCCTAATTTTTTTGATTTATTGTAGAGATGAGGTCTCGCCTGCCTGGGCGGGTCTCGAACCCGCGGGCTCAGGCAATCTACTCTCCTCAGCCTCCCAAAGGCACGGGATTACAGGCTGAGCCACCGAGCCCGGCTCTACTTTTTTAATATAATTTATTTTTTTGAGTCAGAGTCTGACTCTGTTGCCCAAACTGGAGTACAATGGCACAATTGCGGCTCACTGTCACATCAGTCTCCTGGGCTCAGCTAGCCCTCCACCTCAACCTCCCGAGTTGCTAGGACTACAGGCATGTGCTACCATGCCTGCCTAATTTATTTTTTATTTCTTTTGTAGAGACAAGGTCTCAGTATGTTGCCCAGGCTATGTTGTCCAGGCTGGTCTCGAACTCCTGGACTCAAGCAATCCTCCCACCTCAGCCTCCCAAAGTACTGGGATTACAGGCATGAATCACCACATCCAGCCTAAGTTTTTAACTGTACAAACAATCCATAAGCACACTCTTTTTATAAAACATTACAGTTGAGGCTTAAAGCTTCTTAGACCACCTTACTTCGCTCTCTCACTTCATTACTAGAATCACAAACCTCATGTGCTCTCTAGCCCTCTCCAAGGGCAAAGCCCTCTGGTCAGCTTCCACAGGGATCATTCATTGTCTTCCTAAAAATGTATACACCACGTATTTTCTTTGTCAACACACACATATTGCTTGGCACTTTTAGATAAAATGGTAATCATAGTGTACACATCTTCCACAATTTACTTATCACACTCAACAAATTCTTGGAGAATACAGAATGCAGCATATTTAGAACTTTCTCAATCTTCCAACATGCTTCATAGTATGGCCACACCATGGTCCATTGAGCAGGTCCTTGTTTTCCCTCTCACAAACCATGCTGCTGGGCTAGCCTTGGCTGCTTCCTGGGGCACATTTGTAAGTATTTCTTCATAACTAACCTGAGAAGTGGGACAACTGCAGGTGACAAGAGCTGTGTGTTCTCATACACTTCCTCCTCTTCTATGGGATAGAACCCAGATTCTTAGTTTGGGTTTCTTGAAACTATCTCTGGCCCAGAGCGATGTGGGCAGAATGTGTACTGGGGAGTGCTCTAGAGTGGACCATGAGTAAGGAAGTGTCCAGGACTGAGTAGCAGACCTGCAGGTGCCAGCAGACTCTACAGGGACCTCTGAAGCTGGAATGACCCTTCAACAGTGCCTCAGATTGAGCCGGGGGGGCCATGACTTTCTATACTGGCACAAGACAATTAGTGGCAAAAATGGCCGCCTCCTGAAAGGAGGTGTAACCTTGGGTGAGACAACTCCCTGTGGCTCTGGGTGATGATCAGAGAGACACATAGCTGTGCACTCTCGGCCATGGATCTCCCCAGCAGCTGGGCGATGGGTCCATCAGTCATGAAGAGGGGACCTGGGTGTGCCACGGCATCCCCTGCACCTGCTTCTGGTGTGGCAGCTAGAAGAGCAACCCCATTTCCCGGCCTCCCTCACAGCTACATGCTCATTACTAGGTTCTGACTGACAGAACATGAGCAGAAATGTGTGAACTTTCCAGGCTGTGCCTTAAAGGGAGGGATGTATCACCAAATCATTTCAGAACTTCAGTACTATTTAAAGCAATTTTGTTTGGGGGTTTCTCTGAAAAAGGCCGAAAGTATTTCAACTAATACATGAGGGCATTGGATATGCACTTGCAAGTAAATTTAATAGATACAATACTACTAAGCCTCCTCCTCAACCCACACCTAGTCCCACACACTTCATACCACTGCAGAGTATAAGCACGTCCATTTCATGGAAATGACCTTGTACTGAGCCACCTGTATCCTCTAAAACCCAGGTTTATTTCTGATCATTCACAAGAGTTCTAGTGGCAGTTACAGGTTCTGTCACACGCATAGAACAAAGCAAGCCTAAATTGGCAGGAAATTGACCCAACTAAGCCACAGTTGGGTGGCTTAGTTGGCTCTGACCTGCTTCAGTTGGCTCTGACCTCAGAAAATGTGCTGGGTGAATCAGGAAGGACTAAGGAAGCTGTACAGGTCTGAGGCAGAGCTGTGAACTCTGAAACCGGGGCTCTGTTTCCAGCAGGGCTGCTCTCTTGGGATGTTCCCATGGGATGGTCCTCTGCTTTGTCTTCTGGAAAATGGGGATGCTGGCCCGCAGCACGAAGGGTGGGCTCTTTATCCAGACCCAGCAGGCCTCCAGTTAATCCTGGGTCTTTCCTGCGCTGCACAGCACAGCACAGCTGCCGGGGAAGCGCACTGGTGGGCAAGCAGCACCAGGCTTGGCTGTCTCTGCCAAGTAAATGTCAGTTTTACCATAGAGCATCCGGGCAGTGCTCCATCTTCCCGGCAGGCACCAATGGGTTTATTAACAGTGCAGCCTCAGTCAACCAGGAAACAAACCTTGGGGAGCCTTGGGGAAGGAAGAAGGCAGCAACACTTCCTGAAGGTGTGTTGTGGACCAGCAGTTTACAAATATCATCCCATTTAATCCTCCTGACAACCCGTGAGACCTGAGCATGACTGCAGAAGGGGAAATCAGGACCCAAAGCGATGATGGAATTTGCTCAAGCTGACAGAGTGAGGCTGCAAGCCCGCCCTATGCCACTCTAGGCTCAGTAATGACAGCATTATTACTCATAGTAATATGAATGACTTTAATTTACATGTCGCTTCTATTGCAGGTACTGTTTTATGCACTTTACAAGTATAAACTAGTGAATCATCAGGACAAATCTAGAAGGTGAATACCCTACTATCTCCACTTTACAGATGAGGAAACTGAGCACAGAGTAGTTCAATAATTGCTCAAGCACATAGAAGCTGGAACTAAACCAACAGCCTGACTTGCGGATTCACATGCTTGGCCACTACACCACAGGGACTCTTTCTCCCAGGTTTCTTTATACCCTCAGCTTGCCACAAGAATATTGGAGCCGAGAGGGGTTGCGGCAAACACAGTCTAATCTCCCCATTCTACAGATGGACAGACTGAGATCTGGAGATGACAAGAGACTGGAGACTGGCCCAGTAACACACAGATTGAAGTCACAAAGCCGAGAGCAGAACTAAAACCTAGGAAGTAAAAAGAAATACACAGATTTAATAGCAAAGCACTCATCACCCCTTGCTTTCAGCTTCTTATTTCAACGGCTCTGAAGTTCTAGGGAATCGGCAGGTCTAACTGTGGTGTCCAGTGAAGGCCCAGGCAGGAGGGAGGATCTGAGAGAAGCATCTGAGGGAAGAGGAATGGAGTGAAGCTGGCAGGGGCAGCGAAAGCTCTAGGGGGTCTGGCAGCCCTGGGAGTGCCAGATAGGCCGGGCCAGGCATGGCAGGGCCAGCAGCTTGGCCAGATTCACTCAATGGGTTAAGCGGTGCCCTCTCCCTACTGACTATTTGCTGGCTGAAAATCAAATGTGAGCACCTAGTGAGGACGAGACAGAGTGTAACCAGTGTTGAGAGGCAGTGGGAGTAATGGTTACAAGCGTGGAGCTCGGCCAGCCCTGTCATTAGCTCTGTTTGACACTGAAGAGTTGCTTCACCTTGCAAACCCACAGGTCCTGCCTGGGGATGAGTGAGAACTCCATCTGCAGGCAGTCCTAAAGGAAATAACACGTGCCAGGCACAGACCGGGTCCTCAAGAGATGGTGCTTATTATTCATATGGCTGCGTGTTGGGTGTTGACTATGCGTCAGAGACTGGCTAAGGCCTTACAGACATTTTCTCATCACAACCACCTGCCGCAGTGGGTATTAACATCTCCAGTTCACAGATGGTTAAATGGAGGCTGGGGAAGGTTGAGTAACCTGCCCAAGGGAACCAACCGCCTCCTTGGCTGTGTGGTTGATGTTGAGTCCCATCTCTCTCTTAGGACTGTATTAAAAGGGCAGAGTGGTAACACAAGGAGGTGGCCAAGGGTGCCAGGAGCCATTTGCTGAAAGGCACAGAAGGCAGACTTCATGGAAAGTGCTAGATCACTGCTGTAAGTCTGGGGACACCAAATGACCCTCCTTTCAAACGAGAGAATTCAGGGGTGGCTGACATCCCCCCTCTGCCCCACCAGATCCATTCCACACACTTTGCCCTGCTCTACGGCTTGGGAGGCTGACTCGATAGCCCACTTTACCCAGGGACCCTTGCTTTCTTGGTCAACGGGAGGCACCGACAAGAGAAGGGGAGAGAGGAGAGCTTGAGCGGCTGTCCCTCAGCTCCCTCCCTGCCAGGCTGGTCCCATTCCTCTCCCCGCAGCCAAGGCAGCCCCTCAGCCAAGGTTCTTTCCTTGCTCCTCAGGTCTAGGAGTTGGAACTGCTCTTGCTTTGTGCTAATTCCTGCTGGTTCCCGACACCTGCCGCTATGGCTTGACTATGTCCCCCAAAGTTCATGTGCTGGAAACTTACTCCCCAATGAAAGAGGTGTTGAGAGATGAGACCTTCAAGAGGGGGTTAGATCATGAGGGCTCTGGGCTCATGAATGGATTCATGCCATCAGCACGGGAGTAGGTTCATTACTGCAAGAGTTGAGTTTGTTATAAAAGTGAGTTTGCCCCCCTTCTCTCTCTCACCCTCCCCACTTCTATCTATCTCCCCTCCCTCCCTCCTTCCTTCCCTCTCTTCTTCCCTCCTCCTTCTCTCTCCCTCTTTCTCCTCCTCTCAACCTTTTGCATTCACCATAAGATGACACAGTATTGAATCCAGAGGAATGACTGCCAATCTTTAACAGGCTGTAGGTTCCCTGGGAAGGGACATGGATGTCACTCTTGTCTGGGGATTGTTCCTAGCTCTGCCACTTGTGCAAAATAACTAGTTTTTAAGTACTTTCCACATGCTAGGGACTATGCTAGAAGCATGACATGAATTATTTCATTTAATTATGAGATTATTCATGAGCACCTCATGAGAACTTCTGACAATCCCAGTTAAATTTGGTTATTTCCATTTTACAGCCCCAAGGGGACTCAAATCTCAGTTCTTTGTCTCCAAAAATCTCTACACTTTAACCATTATGTGTTCTGTCCATTATAGCCTCTTTGTACCTCAATTTTCTCTTCTAAAAATGGGGGACAATTAGCTACCTTAAAATACAATAACGTCTGAGAAGGACTTAACCACATAGTAATAATAATAGCTTCCAAATTTTGAGATTTATTACACTCTGGTACTGCACTATGAGTGTTATTTCTATTTAATCCTCCTAATTAACCTATTATGGATTGAATTGTATCCCCCAAAAGATATATTGAAGCCCTAATCCCCTATATCTCAGAAGTGACCTTATTTGGAAATAGCATCATTGCAGATGTAAGTAGTTAAGATGAGGTCATATTAGAGTAGGGTGGGCCCTTAACAAATGATGTCCTTATAAGAAGAAGAAAGAGACATAGAGAGGCAAATGCCCCATGAAGACACAGAGACACCCAGGGAAAAGACGGAGACAGAGAGGGAGTAATATTGTCACAAGCCAAGGAATGCCTGGGGGGCTTCCAGAACTCGAAGAGGAAGGAAGGATCCTCCCCTAGAGTCTTCGGAGGTAGGAAGAAGTCTACAAGTAGTTAGAAGTCGCACACCTTGATTTTGAACGTCTAGTCCCAGAACGGTGAGACAATAAATTCCTGTGTTTTAAGGCACCCACTTTGTAGCGCTTTGCCACAGCAGCCCTAGAAAACTGATGTACAAACTCTAGGCATTGTTTTTTCTATTCTTATTTCATTTCTATTTTCTTTTTTTTAAAAAAAAAGGCTTACAGAAGAGGAAACTGAGGATCAGAGGCGTTGACTAACTTGCCCCTGATCACACAGCAAGTGAGTGATGGAGCTGGGAATGGAAGGCAAGTCTGTCTGACTCCAGAGCCTCACACCCTCCCACCGAGCCACAGCTTCTCCCTGGGAGAGGGTTGCATGTGCGAGTCACCTCCCATGTTTCACTCCCCTCATTGGCTCTTTTTGCCCATCCCAGCTTCCCTTGCTTCAAGACCCACCTTTCCCAGGAAGACTTCCCTGTTGCCTCCCGCCTTCTCAGGCTTCCCAGACACACCTTTCTTCATGCCTTCCTCTGCAGGCCCCTCTTCAGTTCCACTGGTCTCATCATTAGAAGGAAAGCTCTTTCTGGCCAGGACCAGATCAGATCTGCTGCCCTTCCCTGAGCTGAGGACAGGGAACTTGGGGCTCACCTGGTACTTGCCCACCTGCTGCCCCCTCCAGAGACAGAATGTTGACCCTGGCAGCAATAGGCCCACATTAATTCATCCCAGATATGAGAGCTCCGCAGATGCTTTTGGCAATATTGGGCATCAGTTACCTTTAACTTGCTCTAAGTACCACCCCCCAATTTCTCTTGAAATAATCTGGGTCCATCCATGGTGTGATAAAATGAGCTCTTTCACCACCAATGGAAGGATATCTTGGTATAAACTTCCTGGGAAGCAAGTCGACCACAATCATCTTGAGTGGTTTTTTAATTTGTTTAATTTTGTGGTTTTTAACCCACTTTTAGAAATCTTTCCTAAGGAAATGATCAGAAATTCCATCCAAGATTTATATGTTCAAAGATGCTCATTAAAATACTATTATTTTGGAAAAACTAAAAACAGCCTAAATGTCTAGCATAGGTGGTGGATTAAATTATGGTATACTCATAGAAGAAATATGCCTCATTGACTAGATAAATTATGACTTCTAAGAAGTTAAATAGCAGGCTTGTTAAATATGCTAATTCTGAAGAAAATGTGTATCTTGGGAGAATGTGTATACTATGATATGAAGAGGGAAAAAATCAAGCTACAAAATTGTACATGTACATGAAATATAATCCCATTTTGGATTATAGATATCTGTCTGTCTATACACACACACACACACACACACACACACACACATTCACACAGAGAGAATGAATCATGGCAGATAGGAAGGGTGACAGGGAGAGAGATTCTCAGATTTATAGAAGGAGAAACACTTTAAAATCCTGGGGTTTTTTTTCTGTTCTTTTTTTCTTTTTGAGTTGAAGTCTTACTCTGTTGTCCAGGCTGGAGTGCAATGGCTGGAATGCAACAGCCATCGCAGCCTCAACCTGCTGGGCTCAGGTGATCCTTTTGCCTCAGTCTTCCAAGTAGCTGGAACTATAGGCATGCGCCACCACGCCTGGTTAATTAATTAATTAATTTATTTATTTATTTATTTATTTATTGTAGAGATGAGGTCTCGCCAGGTTGCCCAGACTGGTCTTGAACCTGTGAGCTCAGATTATCCTCTCACCTTGGCCGCCCAAAGTGCTGAGATTATAGGCGTGAGCCACCGTGTCCGGCCAAATCCTGTTCTTTTTGGTAGCAAGACCAGTAGTGGATGTCTTTTCTTCTGTGTAAGTTTCTGTATTTTCTAAGTTCTCTACAGCAGATAGCGGCCACGCTTTTATAACTGAAGTAAAGCAGGGGACAAGGGGCATCTCTGCCCAGTGCCATGTCCCCAGACACCTCCTTTGCTCCTTCCTGCCCCAACTGACAGGCTCCTCTGGGCTGTCCGTGGCTCCTTCGGAGCCCTCACATGTGGCTCCTTCCCTAGCTATGTGAAGCTGTAAAATAAGCAAGTGTCGGTGCCTTCTAGACAACTTGCTTCTAGACAACAAATGGTCACAGTGAATGGACAATTTTCCAGTGTGTCTCTCCGCACCACAGGAGCAATTCATCGTCTGGGACTATTTCCAAAAACAGCTCATGTGCTCTGAGCAGCAGCTGGCTCGGCACCTGCACACCTCTTACCTTGTTCCCAGACTTCCAGAAACAAAAGCAAAGAGAAACTGAGGGCAAGCTCATTCACTCCCAGATGAGCAATGATCCCTCCTAAGGGTATAGCTGCCAGCCACATCTCAGGGACAGGCACAACTGGGGCATCTGGTGAAAAAAATAAGGGATTGTGGATAGGTGCAAATGGATTTTTCACAGTGAGGTCACAGGAAGGAAAATCCCACCAATACAGGCAGATGAGATATCCAACCCATTCCTGGGCCCGTCACCCAATGCAGAGACAAGGCTTATATAAATGCTGCCTGTCTTTCCATCTGGCGTGTTGCTATAAAATTTAAATAAAATACCAAGCACGCACAGCACCAGCATCGTCATCAACATCATTCTCTCATGGAAACGAGAAATTCAACTAAATGAACTCTCTGCTGTGAACTGCATGTTAATGAAACTCACATTCACATGTATTTCTAGACCCCTACATGTCTCCAGAAAGGGTCGCACTTTATAGGGAACAGTCGGTGCTTTCTCATTCGGAGCTTTAACTGGTTAACTCCACTCCACCGGTTCCCTACTGGGTTCATGCTTAGGACAAAGACCATTTCTGATCCTAGAATATTAGGAAGAATAAAATAATCAGTCATCTGGGTTTGAATTGTGACTCTGCCACTAGTTAGCTAAACCTCAGTTTCCCTAACTGTAAAGCAGAGATTTAAAATAGCTACATTATGGGATGGTTTTGAGGATCAAGTAGTATGACAAGTATAAATTCTGCTGGCCCATATTAGATCCTCAAGTACATATGAGCTCTGGCAATTAAGTTCACAAACTCATCCTAGAAAAAGTGCTACATACCTCATTGCTAATATCATTACATTCACCCTCAAAGTGTTCCCCTCGGGAGGCTCTGCACAGATACCAGGGCCTAGTCCACCCGTCAAAACAATTTTGGAATAGCCCTCAGGGCCATCATCATATTACTACCCTTGAGGTCCTGAATGTCATTAAAATGTCTTTCTTTCAGTATTAACTTTATCTTTGGGTAAAGAAAAAAGTCATTGGGGGCCTGATCAGGTGAGTAGGGAGGATGTTTATAGTTATTTGTACAGTGTTGCCAACGTAAGCACATAGTGGCAGGTTCGTGAACTTGTCAGACTTCAACAAATTACAACAGGCAGTTCTGATGGCCATTCCAGAAAAAGAGCTCCAAAATTGCTTTGACAGGTATAGGTGACTAGGTGCTGGCATCAGGTATAGCTTCCCAAGGGGAGTATTTTGAAGAGACCATAATGATATTCAGCAATGAGGTATGTAGCACTTTTTCTAGGATGGTTCACAAACCTAATTGTCAGGCCTCATATGTCTTAGCAGTCAGCTATACATTTGGTTTGGTCACTTTCTCAAAAGCCCTAATCAGGGGACTTTCTCTAGAGTTCCCCCTTTCTACAACTTTCTCCAATACACAAAAAGCCCTGATTTTCTTTCTTAGTCTTTCATAATGAATCTGAAATTATAGAGGTTTTGGGGAAGACGGACTGATTAATTAAATTTGACTTACTTAATAACAATTAAAATAATTAAAATCTGTTGGAGAGTCAATAATTATTTAATACAAAGAAGCTCTTTTATAAAGGAAAAAAATTGAGATCTTTGATCCTACTTTCCCTGTAGGCAGAGACAAATCTTGAAACAGAAATGTAGATCTTCCCCTGGTTGTCATGCAATGCAGTCCTCCCATCCAGCAGGGGGCTCCCTTTTCTTTGGGCGATAGGCACACGCTAGCCATCCTACCCACGTGGACTCGTACAGGAGACTTTATACTTCTTTGTATTAAACAACCATTATCTCTCCAACAGATTTTTAATTTAATTAGCCAGTTTTTAAAAAATCCTCTACAATTCCAGATTCATTACAAAAGAATAGGAAAGAAAATCTGGGTTTTTTGTGTGCTGGAATATTGTAGAAAGGGAAACTCAAGAGAAAGTTCCCTGATTAGGGCTTTTGAGAAGGTTACCAAATGAGCTATAACTAAACTCTTACCCTAAGGAGAGTGGAAAATGTCCCTCCATGGTTGGGGGGACATTGATGGGCTTGCCTGGAAGAGAATTTCATTTTAAGTTAGCCTGTCAAAAATCAACACTAATCTAGACCAATCCAAAGAAACAGGTCTAGGATTAGTCCATTGGAGCCCGTCAAGACAGTGACATTCCAGGCTAGCTTGCAAAAGAGCCTAACTTTGGGCTATCCCATCAAAACAGTACTATTGTAAGCTTAGTCCTATAAAACTAATAATATCTTAACTCCATTAAGGACTAAACAGGGATTTTTGTGGTTTGGCTGAGAAAGTTATCTTCCAATCCAACATTCCCCGGAAAGTTAACACAAAAGACCTAAATGCAAACTGTAGGAACGTGGCCCATTTCTAAGCGTGGGCCTGCCAGTCATGCCTAACTTTTTTGCACCGAACAGTTTCTGATCACAGCAGCAAATTTGGATGAGGCGTGTTAGCAATGCACATCTCCCTGACAGATGAGAACAGACAGTGTCTGGTGACTTTGCTGATCAAACTCCCTATGAACCAAATCTCCCAGTGACTGCTGTCTAAACAAGGAATATTATGGATGGAAAGAAAGTGAGAGAGTGTGATTACCACTGCTCCATTTTGCAGATCAGAAAACTGAGGCCCAAAGAGGGAAAGTTACTTGCCGGGGGTTATGGGTCGAGTTTGAATGCCGGGCCCTCTCAGAGGGATGCTCTAATCAGCTAGTATGTCCCTATATCCCCCTTTCACTTCTTTCATTCCCCTCACCTCTAAAGTTTATGAACAAGGAAGTTTTGCAGCCAAATTCAAAGCGTCATCCCCAAGAGTGTGGCCTTAAATATGTTTCTGGGCCCCCAATTCCTCACAATAGCAACAGAGCCTGGGTTCAGGGAGAAGGACATTCTTTTAAAACAGGGACGGCATTTTTTAAAACAAACAATCCCATTACCGTGTAGCCTGCAGTCAGCTCGTGATGGAAACGGGTGCTCTGGGCGGCTGTGGCCCAGCACTAATCAGGTTCTGTGCTTGATCCTGAGGGACCCAGATTACTACTGTATGAAATAGAGGAATGCCTCCATTATCCCTTAAATCTTGTCGCTGGATGCCGGGGTTTTCACACTGAGGAGAAACATTTCTTGCCTGTTGGCTTCTTTTCTCCAGATTAATCCACATCAGTTCAGCTTTCTCTCTGGATGCAGCACAGCAAAGACACACACCTGCCTGCTCCCAGGGGCACACGGATGGTCCCCTGACTTTGAAAGGTCCCCCAGCCTGCCCTTCCCTTACGGCTTCCCCGCTACCCACACATTCTGTCCTCCTTACAGTTCCCCAAATGCTCCCTCCTCCCTCTTGCTTGCTTCTGTATACGGGCTGTTTCCCTGACTGGACTACCTTCTCTCCGATTGCCAGCTCTTCTTTAAGCCTAATTAACTCTGATTTGTCTTTCCCAGTTTTTTCTGGAAGTTTTAGACATCGGGCCCTCTCCAGGGAATTAAGCAGCCCTCACACAGCTCCTGAGGATCTCTGTTTTGACTACACACCAAAGTAATCATCCATTTCTGGGTCTCACTCACTAAACCAGGGACAGCAAAGAAGTTAAGGGTTTGTGCTCACTCCTTCTGCTAGGTAGTGTTTCCTGAACTGCTTGCTGTGCAGAGATGGATACTAAAGTTGAATATCATGCTCAGTGTGAAATGTTACAATTGATTAACCATGTCTGCCATGGGCATAGATTAGTGTGGAGACAGGTGTGCCTTTTTAACAATAGATTGTGAACTGTTCGAAGGCATTTTTGTAGCTTTGGTATACATAGCACAACGCCTTAAAAAGAGTAGGTGCTCAATAAATATTTATGAGTGGATGCATGAATACCGTAATATCTATTACTTACTGAGGGCCCATTAAGTACAAAGCATCATGCTAGATATCTTATTTATGTTATTGATCCTCAAAAAATGACTATGAAGTGATAGGTACTTTGAGTCCTACATAAAAGATGACAAATCAAGATCTGGAAAACAATTAGATGAATGGCTCACATCGTAACAGACCCAGGATTTGACACAGCTTTGTCTAATCCCATAGGTACCAGTCTTTCAATCAGTTACACTAGAAGAAAAAAAATATCCTCTGAATAGTATATTCAATGCCCCAGCCTAGGAAGTACCAAGTTTTGGGCTCCACTGAGGTCCATTTGGAAACAGAGCTGATACAGGGAAACTTTCTGGACAGTGGGGCTTTCTCCTGGCCTCAGGATCTTCCTGAATCCAAGAATGCACATGTCAAGACTCCAGCTAAGACCCAGGCATCTACAGAGAGAGCAGAACAAAGAGGAAGTAGATAAAGGGGGGTTGACGGGATGGTGCTCTCAAAGACTGATGGAGGCCAAGGATGCTGCCTAGCTTTTCTTCCAGCCTGTGCTACTTAAATGTGGTCATCACTCCCCCATTATGGGGTGTCAGGTCCTTGACCAAATAATAAGGGGTTGGACTTGTGAGCTCCAGTGCTCTTCTGTCTCAGGCAGTCTATATTCAAATTGGAGAGAAAACACAAAAACATACACAAAACATTCAGAAAGGAATTATTGCCAGATGCAGTCATTGAAGACAGATTATTTCCAAAACCAAAGTGAGCATAGCATGGTTTATGGGTTTGGGGTAAGACAGATTGCATGTGAATTCTGGCTCTTAATCGTACCAGCTGTTGACCTTAAGTAAGTTATTTATCTCTCTGAATCTCAGCTTCTTCGCATAAGAGATGGGAATAATGAGGCCAGTGGTTTTCCAATGTCATCTGAAACTAGAAGTATTTGCATCACCTGGAAGCTTGTTAGACATGCACATTTTTAGGCCCCACCCAGACCTACTGAATCAGATACTCTGGGGCAGCGCCTAGCAGTCTGTGTCCTAACAGGCCCCTCAGCTAATTCTGATGCCTGCTCAAGTTTGAGAGCCACTGAATTAGGCTAGTAGAGCTCATACTTCTCCACCACAACCCACACTAAGAAATTTTTTTTCATCATAACCTGGTACTCAAACACACAGTCGTGGCTATAACTGAGACACAAGTTTCATGAAACATGCTGCTTCTTGCTTCTTGAAATGCTCTCCACTATCTGCTACTCTATTCCATTCCATATGACTTTGTCCTGTTCCATTTTTTAAGTGCCAGTTTCAACCCATTAAATTGATGTTATGTGACCAGCCCGGGCAACTTGGCGAGACCTCGTCTCTGCAATAAATCAAAAATTAGCTGGGCGTGGTTGCACGCGCCTGTAGTTCCAGCTACTTGGAAGGCTGAGATGGGAGGATCGCCAGAGTCCAGCAGGTCAATGCTAGGGTGGCTGTGAGTGTGCCACTGCACTCCAGCCTGGGCGACGGAGTAAGACTCCAATTTTAAAAGAAATTGATGTCATGACCCACTAGTGGATTGCAAGCTGTGCTTTGGAAAGAAACACGATCCAAGCAGTCTCTTCCAAGTTGGGCTGATCAGAAGAGATGTTACCTGGTGCCCTGGCTGTTGTATCGCAGATCCTCAATGGTTGCTATCATCGTTGTCATTGTCATCATCCTTATTAACAAATCACACAGCAGGTGGAAACATATGAGGTTTATTAAGTGAGATGAAACTCATGTTCATACCTGAAACCACGTAAAATGCACAAGTCCCAAGCCTCTTCTTCCATACGTGCTTATAGATAAACCCAAGTTCATTTGTTTCAAGGAAATCCCTCTGAAAGTTATAATTACTCCAATTCTTGGCAAAAAAAAATAATAATAATCACAGAAACTCCCTCCCCCCAGAGGAGTGCTAGCCACGGAGTAGCGAGGGGGTGGTGGGCCTGAGACAATCCACCTGTGGGGACTAAGCAGGGAACCTCCACAGTGAGCTGAGCTCTGATGGGTAAATTTCAACTTTCCCGTGGCATTTACTCAGCGCCGTCATTGCCAACAAAACAGATCTCCGCTAAGGGGGCCAGATGGCCGCAAAGGAGCCAAATGGGGAGGTGCTGGTTATAAATCACAAACGTGACACCTGGACCCTGCAGACAGAAGCTGCCACAGGGCTAATCGTCCCCTCCTGGAAAATCAGACCCGAGTTTAATTCTATGGACTTGGAATTATGAATCCCACCAGAGGCATGTTCTATGTCCCAATTTGCTTTATTGCGTGTAAAAGATGAGTAGAAAGGACCTGGCCCGTCAAGCAAGAGAAACCTCTCCTCCAGGGCTCCCAGATATTCACTTATCTAGGAAGTTCACCTTGGAGTCCCTCCACCTCCAAGGAATTCTGCAAATGATGATTCCTAATAACTACTGCTTATGGGGGTGGGGAGGTCACCCAGTGTATGCCAGGCAGGCAACATGCTGAGTGCTTTACTTGTAGGTAAAGTAGGGTTGTAAATGAAATTTTTCAAATCTGAAAAGAGGCTCAGAGAGGTTAACTAAGTTGTCCAAAGTTACAGAGCTGGTGAATAAGGAAGTTGGGTTTGATCCAGATCTCTGACTTCAAAGCTCAAACGTACATTATTTCTAAGTCAGTACCTACTTCCTCAAACACTTCAGCCAACTGAAGCAGGCCCCTGGATCACAGGAAGAGAAAGAAAAAAGCTAAGAAACTAATATCTGTTGAATATTGACTATACAAAACATCATGCTAGGTGCATTGTAGAAACTCCCTAAATGACACCATTCCTTTCAGATTATTATCTCATTTTCCAGGTGAGAAAATTGAGGTAAAGAAAGGTTAAGTATCTTGCCCAGATTTATACAATTTAAAAGTGGTAGAGTCAGAATTTTTAACCCTGATCTCTCTGAGTCTAAATTTCTGGCCTTCCCCACTATACCAAGCTGATGTGAATCCTGGAAGAGCGGCTTCTCCCCACTTCCTATCTGCCCTATCTGTTCCTGTGGTATGGCTCTTCCTAAAACACAGCTTAGCACTATCTTGCTCAAATAACACTCTATGGCTCCCATGTGCCCCAAAAAGAAAGACTAAATCCTTTAGCCTGGCTCCTCACTCTGGTTCCAGAAGCTTTTTGCGGTGTTTATACCCAAGACTGCTTTGCCAATACAAGTAGACACCACTGGCCCAAGCCAGCCTCCACACCACTACCAAAGCATTCTTTCTAAAATGTCGGTCGATCATTCCACTTCTTTGTTTGAACATCTTGGACGGCTCCATGGAGACATCTGTCCTGTTTGCTGCCACCATTTAGCCCTTCTGGCAAAGAGAGGTGACCATCCTCTGCTCAGTCTACCTTGGGGTGAGCCCCTGACCGGGCCTGGTCAATCAGACCACCACAACTCCCGGCCACAGTGACTGGGTCGGATATGGGCAAGTGATCTACATCAAGCCTATGAGATCCACTCACAGCCAGGACTCTGGCTCTGGCAGAAGCTTTCTCTGTTCTATGGGACTGAGGATTTTGAGCATGGGGCTGTTGACAGCCGCTTGGTCACTGCAGGGGACTGTATCTGAGAATGCAGTTCTTAATGAGATGGTGTCACCTTGAGCCTAGCCTGGCCTGAAAAGAGTTGTATCCCTGGCCACTCAATGACACAAGCCCAGGCGTTTCTTCATGCTTGAGTCAGCATGGGTTGGGCTTTCTCTGGCTTACAACTGGAAACCCCCTTAAAACCAGAAGCCATTGCTGATGCGGCTCCTCCCTGGTGTGACCATGACATTCAGTCTCCAGAGGGACCCTCCTACCTTTCCTCCCATCACTCCCCACATGCCACTGCCTATGTGTGCACACTCTCAAGACTCCTGCCACGGCTTCTGCTGCGTCTCCTGCAGCAATCCACGCAACCGCACAGCTCGTCGACGGCAGATCAGGACTTGAATCCACACTCACCCAGCTTGGTATTTGAACTTGTAACCTCCATGGAGGGCAGCCTCCCAGAGGTAGAAAGTATGGCTGGAAAGCTGGAATGAGGAACCATAGAGCACTGCACGCTAAGAAGGGAGCCTGGAATTTATTCTCTGTTGACTGTATGTAGAGAACTGGTTAAAAGCATGAGCTCGAGAGCCAGACTTCATGGGTTCAAATCCTGGCTTCACCTCTGATGAACTGCACGACTTGGACATGATCATCTCTCTGTGCCTCAGTTTCCTGATCTATGAAATGGTTGTTGTTGTAAAGATTAAATAAGTTAACAAAAATAACACACTGAGACTGGTGCCTGGTCCCTAGCAGGTGCAGTCTAAACCTTAGCTATTATCACCGTTCATCTTCAGGGAGCCGTGGAATGTTCCCGGGCAAGTTCTCAGGGCACGTGCAGGGCTAGGCTTGATGGTATTTCCCACGAATGTGGGGCTTGGATACACGAAGGCTTTGGTGACTCCTTCCGTAAGTGGAGGGTCCTCTGCCTAATGTTTCCTCTCCGTTGGGCTAGACATCTGTGGTAAAGGATTCTGGGAGCAGCCACAGCAGGCGGATGGAACAGCATAAGTGCTGCCTGCTGCCAGCTGCTGTGTGGCTGCCATGGGCCTGACCTCTCATCCACATGAGCCACTCTTCAGATGGCAGCCATGGGCACCATGTCAAAGGCCGCATCACGGCCCCCTCCACTGGCAAGGCTGCCACCTCCCAGATGCTCTGGTCTGGCTAGCCTTGCAGACTGGCAAGAGCAGGGCGCCTGGCACGTGGGGGCCATGCCTTCCACCAAACCTTCAGTGGGAGGAGGGACCAGTGGGGATTGTAGGTCCATAAAAGAGGCAGGGAGTGGCAAGAGGGCTGGAAGGGGGACCTCTGCCACCTTGCCCTCTCTAATTCCTTGATATAGTGTGGATGTTGTTCCCTCTAAATCTCATGTTGAAATGTGGTTCCCCGTGTTGGAGGTGGGGCCCAGTGGGAGGTGCCTGGGTCATGAGAGCGGATCCCCCATGAAGGGCTTGGTACCTCTGGCGGTAGTGAGTGAGTTCTCGCTCTGTTGCAAATATTGGCTGTTTAAAAGAGTCTGGCACCTCCTTCTCACTCTCTTACTTCCATCCTCGCCACGTGACACATTTGCCCCCTTCGCTTCCACCATGATGTAAGCTTCCAGAAGCCCCATCAGAAGCAGATGCCAGCACCACACAGAACTGTGGGCTAAATAAACCTCTTTTCTTTGTAAAGTGCCCAGACTCAGGTATTCCTTTATAGCAAAACAGACTAAGACACTCGTTGTGCACCTGCTAACCGTCCCATGCCCTGGCCAAACACTCCTCCTTATTCTCTTCAAGTCTCCACCATTATTTCTTGGGGGGTCAAACATGTGTCTGCCCCTGGGCTACAAACCCTTTGGGGCAGGAATGTCCTCACATTCATCTCTGTGCTCTGTGCTCCCTCTGTCCAGCGCGGACCAGCCCTACAACTTGCTATCACATCAGTTGACTTCACTCCACTGTCCTGGTGATGCCCCAGGCCAGCACGTCCTGTGGGATGACTGGCCTTCCTGCTGCTCCTCTCTGCCACTCTGCAATTCACCGCTCACTTCACGTGGCAGCCCAAGTGACCTTTTAAAAAAGCAAATCAGCGGGTGCCATTCCCGGCTTAAATCTCTCAACTGGCTTCTCACTTCAACTAAAATTAAGTCTAACCCCCTTACGATAACCAGCGAGCCTCCACCCCCTTCCCCTGTGATCTGGCTCTGTCCCTGTCTCCGTCGCTCTTCCCAATACTAACCGTTGCTCTCTTTCTCATCCTCACCAGGCTGTTGCCTGCCTCAGAGCATCTGCATTTGCTGTTCCCTTTGCCCGACATGCAGCTCCCTCCATCTTCACATGACTAGCTCCTTCTTGCCTCAGAGTCACTTCCTAGAGATGAGCTTCTGACCACGCAATCTGACTCAGCCTCGCCACTCCACCTGTGTTTTCTGTCACGTCATTCTGTTTGGTTTTTCACAGCATTTATCATTACTTCCTAAAATGACATCGCTATTGTTTTCCTCCTTTTTATCTTACTTTTGCATATAGTATTTCTTCCCCATTTGAATATCAACTCTGGAATGGAGATGTTGTCTGTCTCATCCCCAGAGCCTTGAGCAGGGTCTAGACACAGGACTTCTAGTCTGAAGGGCTTTGGGTTTGTCACCTTGTTTGCCTCTATGGCATCGCCCCGTTTAACATCACCTGTACAGCTCAGTCTAGTCCTGGGAAGAGGCAATCCAGTCATCTCAGGAGACTAGAGAGCACGAGCTGGGACAGAGAGTGTGAGCTCTGGGGTCAGACAGACCTGGGTTCAAATCCCTTCTCTGACTCTTCCATCTGGAAGGCCAGGCAAGTTATTTATTTGCTCCCCAAGTCTCTGAAAGGTTAAGCTTCAGCGACTTGGGGTTGACTTGATGATCCTGGGGCCAGTGGCATCTGCAGAGGGACAACAATTCACCTGGCCTCAGAGGGCTGGGGGTCAAAGTCAGCTGCAAACAGCTGCCTCAATGCTGGGGTAGGGGAGGCTTGGAGGACACAGCCTCTCAGTGGTTTCTATTTAAAGAGGATGAACATTTTCTTCAGGCCGATCACCCTTCATCTGTGCAGTGGGCATCATAATAGCTCCCTTCCAAGGTCATTGTGCACAATAGATGTCACTAATAGTCATTATTATCTTACAAAGGAGTAAATGTAATAGTGCCTGTGGATCTGTGATGGCACCTGGGCCACAGTAGATGCCTTTGAGATGGCTGTTGTGACATGGGATCACGGGAGGAACGTCTGGTACACCACAGATCTCTTTTAAATGCTCGTTCTTTAACTCTTCTCTTTCTATGAGCAGAAGCAGAGCCTTCTGATGACGTCTTTCAGAGCTGGGTTCTCATGTGTGGAGAGGAGCTGGTGGGAGCACTACAAGTTGCTTGGATGACACCACTACGCCTCCAAGGTGCTCAAACTGAACAGCAGGAGCAGCTGGTGTGGGGCCTGGCCTCCCTCCCTCCCCCTCTGCAGGGCTGGCCCTGCCATGAATATGCACACAACCCTTGGCCACAGCCAGCAGGGAGAAAGCCTCTGCCTTCTATAGGTCAAGCACCATGGCAACCAACAGCCCCCAAAATATCCACGGCCTTTTACTGCAGTAGGTTGTGGATGTTCAAGGCTGCAGAGCCATTTACGTGGGGCTGTGTGGCCAGTGCAGATACCACCCTGGAATTCTACCGACGGGCTTTCTTACACAGTACTCAGGTAGATGCACAAAGGAAGGTGGGATTGTGGCTGCCCTGAAGAGCGTGGCTTCTGATACTGGCTCCTATGCTTCCTAGCTCTGGGGTCCTAAGACAACTTGCTTCTTGCCATGGCTCATCTTCTGAAAAATGGGATAATAACAGTGTCCATTCACAGAAGCACTCTGGTGATATTGAACCAAGAATATTCACAGAGGCTCTGAGTGTCAGGCATTATGCCTGTGCCTGTCTTGCCTTGAGAAAATCACAGCAGAGTAGGAGAGACATACAGACAATTATACACAATTCAGTTTATTTCACATGGGCAAATGCTGTGGATGGAATTTACAGGGTGCTATGAGAGCATGTAACGGTCTAAAATGTGATCATTCTGTCAGTAAAGATTTGCTGAGCACCTGTCATGCACCACGCATGGTTCTAGGCGCTAGGGGTGTGGTCAACAGCCTCTTGATGGGGTTCCTACCTTCTGCTGTGCACTCCCCCATCACATCTCCACAGAGCAGCCAGAAGTATCTTTAAGTAAAAATTAGATTATATCACTCAAGTGCTGAAACTCCTTCAGAGTCTTTCCGCTCTACTTAAAAGTCCAAACTCACTACTGGTCCTATCTGGCAATTGCCTGGCCCTGCCTGGCCCTGCCTAACCCAAGCTGGCACTTCCTGGCCCTACCTGGCACTTACCTAGCCCTGCTTGGCCTTGCCTGGGCCTGCCTGGCCCTGCCTAGTGTGGCCTGGCTCTCTGGCTCTCCTCAGGCCCCTGGCTCCTTCTGCTCAAGGCCAACAGTTCCCAGGCTCTTGTGTGCATCAGAGTCACCTAGAGCGTTTGCTGGGCCCCACCCCCAGTGCCTGTGATTCAGTAAATCTGGGGCAGGGCCTGAGGACTTGCACTTCTAGCCTGTTCTCAAGTGATAAGGATGCAGCTGGCCTAGAGACCCACTTTGAGGACCCTCTTTTTGCTCCCTGAAGACACTAAGGTTTGTCCCATCTCAGGACGTTTGCACACGCTGTTCTCTCTGTCTGGAATGTTCCCTCAGCTCCCAACTCTCCCCTGGCTGACTCCTTCTCAAATGAATTACCCTTTCCTCAGAAACATTACCCGTTATCCATTACCCATAGCCATCGGCCTCTTCTACTGTTTTCAGTCATCCATCCTGCAAACTCTTGACCCCAGCCCCTGCCCTGCTCCCATCACTAGCCCATCCCACTCTCCCAGGGGCTCATGGATGGAGGGGTTGGGTCTCTGGCTGGCTGAAGGTGAGCTGCCCACTAGCATATTCAAAACAACCAAACCTGCCAGCGAACAGGATCCCTGCCCTCTGGTTCTTCCAGTCTGGGACACCCCATCTGGACACTGGTCCAGCACACAGTCAATGACAATGATCTTGAACCTCAGGTGATGGCCAGAAGACAATGTCCACCCTTCTTAAACGGGAGCCACAGAGAGGACACGTCCTTAATGCTCCTCTGAGTCCTCCTTTCTTGGCCAGCACTGAAGCAGCTGTTTGCACCTGGCTTTGCCCCCCGCCCATGAGGTCAGGTGGGCTGCTTTACCTCTGTAGATGCCACAGACCCTAGGATCATCATGTCAACCCCAGGCTGCAGGAGCCTAACCTTTCAGAAACACAACCCTTCATCCAGTCCTCCAGCTGCGCTCCCTCTTGGGGCCTGCAGCCTGACCCAGCCTTTCAGTTCTTGGTGCCCTGAATCACAATGCCTCGGGGGCTAGGGTGTTCCCTGTGGAGCCACGTCCAGTGTCCTTGCTTCTCTGAAGCCAGTATACTCCGTGAGCAGAATCTGTGTCTAAGGCACTGGCAGAGAATGGTGTCCAAAACTGCCCAAGGAGGCCATTCAGAGGCCTGAACGGATGGACAATTAATAGCAAAAAATGATGATAATAGCCTTCCCCACACAAAGGGGTTCAATTAAGGCACAATAGTGACAGGAAGGCCGACGGATGGCTCCGGATGGGCTCTCTTCTCTCTTTTCTAAAGGGCTGACTCTGGCCTTGAGCAGGAGACAAAACCTGAAGGAGTCATTTAAAAGGATAAAAGGTTTATCAGTGAAGGGTTTAGATTCATGGCTGGAAGGGTTTCAGGGTGGGTGGTGGGTGGAGGAGGGGGGAGCACTAAGAATTGTGCAAAGTGCCTTGGCCTCTGTCTGCAGGCCAGTCAGACTCTTTTCAAACTCCTGTGGGTTCAGGAGCAGAGGGACTGGCAGCCCAGTGGGGTCTTGGCCCAAGATACGACAGTCACTCTGGGTGTTCCTCAAGTCCATCTGAGAAGTGACTTTTGCAGACATAGGGGCGGGGTGTTTTCAGAGCAAACCAGCCTGGCAGGAGGGGGAAGACCCACCTGAGTGTCTTCTAGTAGACAGGGTGGTGACAGGAAGCTAGAGCTCTGTGCTCTGGGGGAGGTGGGTCACATGAAAGAGAGAGGTGCCCTCTGGACTGAGCCTCAGTGGTCAGCATGGTGGGCGGGAACAGCAGGGCTGAGTTCCCAGTTTGGACAATGCCATGTAGATGACACATATTTCAGGGGGCAGGCAGCCCAGAGGATTCCAGAGAGTGTCTGAGGAAGATACCCACATCCCAAAAGATGTTAGCATACAAGGAGGCCTCCAAATGTGTTTCTAACATCTAACTTAGCCGGGCTTGGTGGCTCAGCCTGTAATTCCGCGCCTTTGGGAGGCTGAGCTGAGTGGATTGCCTGAGCCCGCGGGTTCGAGACCCGCCTGGGCAGCGAGACTTCATCTCCACAATAAATCAAAAAATCAACTGGGCGTGGTAGCGCGCGCCTGTAGTTCCAGCTACTCGGAAGGCTGAGGCGGAAGGATCGCCGGAGCCCAGCAGGTCGAGGCTGCAGTGGCCGGGAGTGGCCACTGTACTCCAGTCTGGGCGACAGAGTGAGAAAGTGTACACACTAACATCTAACTTAAGATGAAAGATCAATTTTCCTGAATTGGTCTAAATCTCATCCCTCGGAACTGTCAGGATCCCATGCCATAGCCCTCCTCGAGGAGTCATCCTTTCTTGGTGCCTCCAGTGCTGAAATTCATGCTTGTTCCTCAAGCCCTGTTTGTTGCTCAGTATTTGACTTTGCCTTTGTTTGCAATCAGTCAGTTTCCACGTGTTTATTTTGATTGATTGATTAGGTGAGTGATATTTTGAGTTGGGGTCTCACTTTATTGCTCAGACTGGAGTGCAGTGGCATGATCACAACTCACCACACCTCAGGTGTTCCTTCTGCCTCAGCCTCCCGAGTAGCTGGGACTATAGGCGGGTACCACCACACCTGGCTAATTTTATTTTTTGTAGAGATGAGGTCTTGCTGTGTTGCCCAGGCTGGACTTGAACTCCTAGGCTCAAGCAGTCCTCCCACCTTGGCCTCCTGAAGTGCTAGGATTACAGACATAAGCCACCGCATCCAACCCACAAGTGTATTTTGAACACCTGGGATGTACCAGGCACGGTGCTAAGCACTAGGGTCCTAGTTCTAGTCCTGCTGTAATTCAGACACCATGTCTATTTTGTTCCCTCTAGAACACTTATGTTAGACTACTCAGAAGCTGCATTTCAGTCCACTCCTTATATGCAGATGGTGGGGTTCAGTGGGTGTAAAATCACATCAACTTGCTTAGAAGTTGCATAGAAGCAAAGTCACAGCAAGGTTCATGGCTACAGATGACAGAAGCACAATCACTAACCCTGTCAGATGTCATCTCACCTGTAGGAAAAGACAAGGACGAGGGTGGTTTATCTTTAAGGGAATATGGTGACTCAGGCAAGAGACACAGGGGGCCGGACACTCTATTCTGTTTTCTCTTCAAAGGATCTTTTCAGAGAGCTGCACATTGTCATGGGTGGGGGGGCACTTTGTGACATTCTGCTGACACACAGAAATGAGCAGACATGGCTTCTTATGTTTGCTTTGTCTCACAAACTGCCAGGGGTTCAAACCCCAACTCTGGCACTTACCAGCTTACTGGCCATGTGACTTTGGATTCATGTGATATTAATCAAATTGCTTTTCTTTTTTTTTTTTTTTTGAGTTGGAATCTCACTCTGTCACCCAGACTGGAGTGCAGTGGCCGCTCCCGGCCACCACAGCCTCGACCTGCTGGGCTCCGGTGATCCTTCCGCCTCAGCCTTCCGAGTAGCCGGAATTATGGGCACGTGCTACCACACCCGGCTAATTTTTTTATTTTATTGTAGAAATGAGGTCTCGCCTGCCCAGGTGGGTCTCAAACCCGCGGGCTCAGGCAATCCACTCACCTCAGCCTCCCAAAGGCGCGGGATTATAATTACTTATCTTCTCTGTAGCTCAGTTTTAATGTCTGTAAAAATGGGGCTATATCAAAGGGTTGTTCTGGATTGTCTTAATACATGTAGACGTTTTTGCATATAGTAAGCTCTATTTAAGTGTTTGCTATCTTATTGTTATTTTGAAAGTAGAAATACAGATGGCTTGACTTACCATTTTTTTACTTTATGATGGTACAAAAGAGATACACTCAGTAGAAATTATACTTCAAGTACCCATAAAACCATTCCATTTTTCACTTTCAGTACAGTATTCAGTAAGTTACATGAGATATTCAACATTTTATTATAAGACTGGCTTTGTAGTAGATGATTTTGCCTAGCTATAGGCTAATGTAAGTGTTTTAAGCACGTTCAAGGCAGGCGAGGCTAAGCTATGATGTTTGGTGCCACACATATATTAAATACATTTTCAACTTAAGATATTTTCAACTTACAACAGTCTTGCTAGGACATAACCCCATTGTAAGTCTAGGGACATCGGTATAGAACTATGGAAGAGAGAGGAACATTTCTCACCCAGAGAGTGAATTGCGGGGCTGGGAAGAGGTTTAAGAAGGAGACTGTCCAAGAGGGAGGGGAGGCCATTTTGGGGAGACAGAGAGGGCATGGGGCCTTTCATCATGGTCATGGGTTTGTGGTCATCTTCCCAGGCCATGAGCTGTGTCTTCATCTTCCTTATTCGTCTCCATATCTCAGAGCCCAGCACGGTGCCTGGCACATGGCGGGTGCTCTGTAACAATTAGTCTTAAATTCATTTTTAAAAATTTTCCAGGCCGGGCTCGGTGGCCCAGCCTGTAATCCCAGCACTTTGGGAGACCGAGGTGAGTGGATTGCCTGAGGTTGCAGTTTTGAGACCAGCCCAGGCAACTTGGCAATACCTCATCTCTACAATAGATTTAAAAAATTAGCCAGGTTTGGCAGCACATGCATGTAGTTCCAGTTACTTGGAAGGTTGAGACAGAAGGATCTCCGGAGCCCAGCAGGTCAATGCTGGGGTAGCCATGAGCGTGCCACTTCAGCCTGGGTGACGGAGTGAGACTCTGACTCAGAAAAAAAAAATGTCCCTATATTTGCTTTAGTCAGACTGATTTTTGAAGGGTTATCCACTCAGTGAAAAGGATAAAAAAGAAATGAAGAGGAGGCACTCTTGACCTTGATACCACACATACATGCGCGCGCGCACACACACACACACACACACACACACACACCTGACCAAATTGGTGTTGCATAGTCACAGGATGATGTGAACCATGAGTTGAGGATGAAACAACTGATAGTTACGAGGACACTTTATGGTAAAGATGCCTCCCTGCCCATCCTCTTCAATGATCACGCCCCGCCACCTCTCATTTAGGATCAAGATTCTGCCTTTGGTCCGACCTACAAGACCCTGCTGATCTGTCCTTGCCCATTCCATCATCTGCTGCTGCTCTCTGGCTCTCTGGACTCCAACCATGTCCTTCCACATCCTCAAACTTGCTTAACTCCTTCCTGCCCCAGGGCTTTTGCACAAGCTGTGAAGCTGTTCTCTCCTATCAAACCCTCTCCCTCTTCTCTTCCTTCCTGTTAGGACACTCCAGCCTATCTTCAGTCCCAGCTGAAACCTGCAGTGGGGACATGCCTCTCATATCTCCAGACCACGGCTCACTGGGACTCGCCCTCATAGCATGCTACACTCATCTTCGCAATACCTACGTCACCTGTAACTAGTTTAGCATTTGCTAAGTTGGTTTTTAAAATCTCTCTCTCCTGCTCTTGACCGTGAGCTCCACTGAAATATGCTTAGAGCCCAGCACATAGAGGATTAATAGATGATGTTCAATAAATCTCTGTTGGAGGAAAGGACGGAGAGAGAAAGTGCAGCATTTGGGGAGAGGCGTAGGTGGGTGATGAGTCCATTGGGGGGTGATATGCTTCCCTTTCTGTGGTGTCCCGGGTTCTGTGTTGCTTGGAGGATAAAAGTAAATCTTGAGGAAGGCCTGTGAGTCATAAAAAAGAGAATGGAGAAGGGACAGAGAAATGAGAGGAGGAAGAGACACTATAAGCAGCCTTGGGGCTCAGGCCCAGAACAAGAGGGGGTAGGAAGGGTGCAGGTATGAATAAGGGACAGACAGGGTTGGGTACCTCTGTCCTGTCAACTTTGTCCATGCTCTGTGCTCCAGTGTGGCATTAACCCAGGGCAGAGCTTAAGCTCTCTATCCCAGCATCATGGGAGGATCACTGGAGAAGTCCCTACCAAGTAGCCACGCCAAGAAGCCTTCAAGTTGTCTGTTCTCTCTGACCCTAATTCCATACCTCACTTGGAAGGTGATAAAGGTCTCCACATTACCCTGCAGGCCAAGCACCCACCATTTGGCACCCTAATGCCCAGGCTGCCTAGATGGGGAGAATTCAGAAACACCAAGCACAGGCCCATCACACACATGACCCCTGTTCTTTTTTTTTTTTTTGAGTTGAAGTCTCACTCTGTCACCCAGACTGGAGTGCAGTGGCCACTCCTGGCCACCGCAGCCTCGACCTGCTGGGCTCTGATCCTTCCACCTCAGTCTTCCAAGTAGCTGGAATTACAGGCATGCGCTACCACATCCGGCTGATTTTTTTGATTTATTGTAGAGATGAGGTCTCGCTGCCCAGGCGGGTCTCGAACCCGCGGGCTCAGGCAATCCACTCACCTCAGCCTCGCAAAGGCGCGGGATTACAGGCTGAGCCACCGAGCCCGGCTGACCCCTGTTCTTAAGAAAAAAAATGCTGCATGGTGAACACCATACACAACCACGTCCCTGCCGGGCCAAACAGATTAAGCCAACCCTGCTGCTTGATTTAGTTGTGAGTGACAAAGTTGCACAGGCCATGCAGAAAATCTTGTTAATTCAAAACTCGTGAGACCAGACATTAATTCCAAAGTCAAAACGAAACTACAAATGTGCGGTTTCTGATATTTTTATTAATAGCGCATTTTTGTCAGTTGGGAAATAGCAATGGTTCTGAATTATGTGCTGCTTTGAATAAGCCATTAGCGGATTAGGAAAGTTCTTTGTTGTTTATGCTACAGATTGTAACAAATGATTCCGGGGCTTAGCACCAGTGATTAGCCTGGGCTGGGCCAACTCTGTCCAGAAAGGGATAGACTGGGCCATTTTCCTGCTACCAAATGGTTTTCCTCCGGCACTCCAGGACCCAAGGAGCTGGTCTGTAGATGCTGACAAAGAGGGAAACGAGAGGGGAAGGGACTAGGTGGCCCCGCAGTTCTGAATGCCGTTGATTACAGGTGACCCATCACCACTGAGGTGCCAAGTCATCATATGCTGAGTGGGGAAATTAGGTGCTGGGTGATCCCTGCCTGCTCAGAGTGGGGTTTTTAAAAATCCATATACACCAGGCTACTGCTCACCCCTGCAGCTCCATCACAAGGCAGCACATGGACTTTCAAATTCCACATTTGGGCTGTCACTGTCGTCCCAGGCCTTCTCCCCCACCCCAAGCACTTAGGCAGCTCATTTTAAAAATTATGTCCCAGCAATGAATTGAAAATGACACCATTTTCAGATCAGCATCCCTTCCTGCAGCACCTGTCCCTAGGAAGGCAAGCAGAGGCTCCTGTGGCCCTTTGCTAGGATGTCTGCTTGGTTCTCACCCTAACAGAACAAAGCCACTATCTTCAGGGTGAAGGGCAGAGCAGTTTGCAGTAGGAAAGGGAGCCCACAATTGTTTGTGCAGCACAATCTTTGACTTGCTCTGGGTCAGGCACTGGGGATACCAGAGGTGCTGTCATAGCTCAACCCTGCCCTCAAGGGACGCATGACCTGGTAGGGGAGACAGGTGTGAAAACAGACCGTGATAATAAGGGAGCCACAAAGGCACCCCATCCGTGTCCCTATCCCCCTGCCCGCCCACACCCATTGATACACACTCCACCTCACTTCTTCCATTGTCTTCAGTCAGATGCCAGGGTGGTCAGCCATGGACAGCGGCAGTCCCCGCTGGGGGAGGTAGAGGCAGTTTCACAAAGCAACACCTTCCCTGAACACAGCAGCTCTCCCTGTGGGGTTGACCTGATGCGTTCTGCCTATGGCTGTTACTTCTCATCCCCCGTGTTTCCAACCAGGCCTCTGCATTCCTTGAAATCCTATCTCAGGGAGTGTTTCCGGAGCCCTCTACTCTGCTGACATCACCCAGGACAAGGCCACGCTTGTCTGTCCTCAGCACAGAGCCCAGAGGGGTCCGACTCTCCACACTGGAGGCCAAGTTCACGATGGTTTATGAAACTCCAGAGCTGGGGCCAGAAGAGAGAGGGTAGTGAGAACCAAAAATAATCGCTCAATTTCAGGCTTGCTCAAGGCTAAGTGAATTTAATAATCCATAGATCATGTTATACAAATTGCATTTCACAGTTTGAAAAAAATAATCTCACACTGTGTACAATCTTGGGTGGTTTATTTTACAAATAAATAATCACACTCTAAACAGCTCTATTTCCTTAGCAATCGCTCTGAGAGAGCAGATTGACTCTCTGGCCCCCCTCTCTCCCTGGTTCACAGACCATAATTCCATTGCCAAAGAGGCTTTATTTATAAAACTAATCGCTACGTGAGCAAAAGAGAACAGGATGGCATGTATTGGGTGCTAACTATCTGTCAGGCAATATGCAGCATGCTCTCCATACATACTGCATCCAACACTCATAATATGAAGTAAGGAGTGTAATTCTCTTTTTTTTTTTTTTTGAGTTGGAGTCTCACTCTGCCGCCAGACTGGAGTGCAGTGGCCGCTCCCGGCCACCGCAGCCTCGACCTGCTGGGCTCCAGTGATCCTTCCGCCTCAGCCTTCCGAGTAGCCGGAACTACAGGCGTGCACTACCACACCTGGCTGATTTTATGAAAAAACTGAGAGGTTAGATAGCTTACTCAAGTTCACTTAACTAATGTTCCTAGCCCAGGCTGTATAAAACAAAATGTCCAGCTAAATAGCAAATGGCCTCCCCATACAAAACCACGTACCAGGATCCCAGAATAAAATGGGCTTGGGATGGAGGAGGGAGTCAGTCTTACCGGGGTGTCCTGGTCCCAGGGGCCCTTGCCAGCTCCATCCCTGGACGTCACCTCTGAGGATACTGCTTATATTTCAATCCCTACAGTAAGACAGCCAGGCCTGCTGGGGGCGCTGAAGTAACACCCAGGGCTGTCCCTGACCATTTTTACCACTTGTAGTGGGCAACAGCTCAAACTCAGCCAGGGTGCTGGGGTTGACACTCAGAGTAGACAGATGAAGGCGGGATGGTCTGGATTTGTGTTCTGACCAGCTCATGAGGCGATTGGGTGGGGGTCCCTGTGCCTCTCTGTCACACCTCACTTCAAGAATCCCGCAGAAGGACCTGTTCGTGGAACATCAAGAAGGAAGACAGGAGAAGCACTCTCTTCCTGGGACATTTGCCAAGCTAACCCAATTCCTACTTGGTCCAGAAAGGGACCTTCCATGACTTACTCTGCTAGTAAGAAAAAGAGATATGGTCTCTGCCTGAGAGAAAAGCTTACATCCCAAGGCAAGGGTGCTGACTATGTACCCTGCCTGCTTCTTGGTGTTGTGGAGATGATAATAGCAGCTGCCTAAGTACCAGACCCCGAGCTAAGGGCTCTCAGTGCATCATTTCACTGTCTCCCAAACTGATGTCAGGTGGGATCACTGCCCCCACTTTGCATGTCAGAAAGCTGTCAGAAAGCAAAGCATGTCGAGCACGTTTGTCCTGGTGTCTCGGTCGGGAAGCGGTGCAGCTGCGAGTCGAACCTACTCCCCCAGACTCCAGAACCCAGGCTCCGCATCCTACCCACACAACCCATTCAGATGAGGGTGGGTTGGAAGTGCCTTGGCATCCAAGAAGCAAGGTGCAAGTGACAGTGGTTATTCGGGTCCACGGGACAGTCAAATGAAGCCTTGAAAACAGCCAGTCCACTCCATTTCAGAGGCGCCTCCAGGAAGCTGGAAGAGACTGGCACAGTCTTGTTTCCAGCTTGTTTTGACTGTTTGGGAGAGACCTCAGGTTAGGACTGGAAGGTGGATGACCCTCAGGCCCTCTAGGCAGCAGGGGCTCTCAGTATCCTAAACCATCCAGGGATGGGGCAAAGCCTTCTGGATTCTGGGAAGAGGAGACACAGGACTCCCTTGTGGCCCAGTGGCAGCGCAGTCATCTCACTTACTCTTGCAGTGTTCTTTTTGTCACTATTGATTCCCTTTCCTCAAGAGAAATTGAATCATAGGAGCCTGGAAGATTTTAGAGGCCGGGTGACACCGACCAGCTCTGGGGGCCAGCCTGCATCAACGCCACTTCCGCACAGTTGTCCACACAGACCCCGGTCTGGGAGTCGTGGAACCGCCAGTCTGTAATGGGATGGCCACATTCAAAGGGACACTGGCCCTCGCCATGACCCAGATCTCCCTCCCCCACCAGATTCCGGCTCCCACGTGTGAGGCGCCTTGAGCAGCTCAGCAGTTCGGCTGCTTGCATTAATGATGACTCGGGCGGGCGGGCACACTGTCTGAGAAGCAGTCCTCACTCTTGTTATCGAATCCCCTACAGCAATTGCTAACCCCCTGCTATCACCTGGCAGGCTGGAAGCAGCTCATTAAGAAGCAGAAAACTCCCCCAACATGTCCAAAAACTCTGTTCCCTGGAGAGCTGCCCGTTGAAGCAGATAAAGCCCGAGTTGTGTCAACTTTCATTTAAACCCAAACAACCCCTGGCCCTGCTCTCTGTGCTGGCTGGGCCTTGGCTAATGACATAGAACACACACTCGAAGAACTGAGAGAGAAGAAAGGATGCGAAATCAGCATTGAAATTGCTCCTCTTCCATCCTTAGAAACATGGAGGCAGCTAGGAGCCCACCGCCGTGATTCTCTGGTAGTGTTGGCGGTGGGTTCTTCACCAAGAGAATTGAGATCCCTGATCCTGTAACTCAGGAGAGGCTACGTGGTCCAATTTTCGTGATCTTGAGCTGGGAAAGGGAGGGTAGGTGGCCACAGAGCTAGCTAATTAAGCTGTCATTTTCCCTATGGTGCTCCCTGAAGAAATTCTACAGATGAGAGACTGACTACACTAAGACCTGGAAGAAGTCTTGAAGCTACATTATGTGATGAGGCAGAATGACTTGGACTTTACACCACAAAGACACTGTTGACACACATATCCAAGAGGTTGGGTATGGCACACAGATTTGGAACATGTGACTTAATCTCTCTTTGTGCCTCAGTATCCCTCATCTGAAAATGGGTATCACCTACCCTGTAAATTATTGAAAAGATTATACAATGTAATTGCTCTATTTAAAGAATCTAGTATGGTACCTGGCAGGCATGGCTTCCCTTCATCTCCCTTTCTCTCTTGTTAAAAAAAAAGTTCCAGAGGCCCCGAGACAATAAAGAGAATTGCTGAAAGCCACAGAGTTAGAGCTAGTCCGTAGTAAAGGACAAGTGTCTGTCTCCTGACACTTTCTCTCCTGCCCGGATACATCTTAAAATTCTGCCAAATTAGAGAATGGATGTGGCACAGGAGACAGTAAAGCTCCCCCCTCAGTTAAGATTCAAATTCAGCTGGGCTGGGTGGCTCAGCCTGTAATCCCAGCCCTTTGGGAGGCCGAGGTGAGAGGATTGCCTGAGCCCGTGGGTTCGAGAACAGCCTGGGCAACTTGGTGAGACCTCATCTCTACAATAGCTGGGCGTGGTAGTGCGCACCTGTAGTTCCGGCTACTTGGAGAGTTGAGGCAGAAGGATCGCATGAGTCCAGCAGGTTGATGCTGGAGTAGCCGTGAGCATGCCACTGCACTCTAGCCTAGGCGACGGAGTGAGACTCCAGCTCAAAAAAAAAAGTAATAATAATTTTTAAAATAAATAAAAAGATCCAAATCTCAGTGTCGCTCTGGGAAAGTCCCATTAGGTTCCTCATATCTGCTTCCTTATCTACGAAATGGGGGTCGTAGCAACTTCATGATGGGTGCGATGAGGGTTAAACGAGTTAACATGTGAGAAGTGCCTGGTCCCAAACCTGGTGCATCCGGGGCAAGAAGTGTCCTCTCCTACCCCCTGCCCCTTCTTCACTGCATCTCCCGCAGTGTCCAGCACAGCATTCGGTCTGCAGGAGGTACTTGGAAGATGCTTGTTGACCAGCAGGACTAAAACCATCTTCCAGAAGAATGCCATCACCAAAGCAACCAGAAGGTGAGCCACGCCTGTTGTCAGGATCACATTCCTGGTTTCCTCTTCCTGCTGTTTGACTGCCTGTTTCAAACCTGCACACCGTGTTCCGAATCCTTTGCATACCTCTCTTCAACCCAGACCCCAGCCCTCTTCCCATTCACTCAGTGTTTGATGCTCCACTGACAAATCACGATGATGGTGACGATGACCACTAGGCAGTGGTGGTGGTCATGGGAACTAACTTTTATTGAACTCTTACTTTGTGCCAGACACTGTCCTGCTCTTTATATAGATTTCCTTATCCAAGTCTAATACCCACACCGCCCATTCTATAGTTAAAGTAATTCAGCACGGAGGCCACGAAGCTAATAAAGTGGTGGAGTTGGAATTCACATTGCAGGCGTCCTAATCCAGAGACCACATGCTTACCCACTAGCAAAGCCTCCAAAGGACCTCCCAGAAAAGTTCTTTCTCTGAATAATTAATAATAATAAAGTGAAGCAACAATCACAATAGCAATGTGATTATTAAGGCAATTTTAGCTGCTGTAACAGATAAAACCCAAACTCTCAGTGGCTCAACACAAAAGGAATTTGTTCCTTGTTCATACAGAGTTCAGTAAGAGAGTGAGGGGAGGGGAAGGCGTGCAGGGACCCTCTGCTCCACAGCCACGCAGGGATCCAGGCTGCTGGGCATGCCGCCATCTTGAGCGTGTGGTTAAACTGCTGCAAGAACACTGCATGATCCAGCCTGGAAGAGGTGTGACGTCATTTCTGCCCACATTCCATTGGCCAGGATGGAGTCACATGGCTTTCTCTAGGTGCAAGGAAGGTTGAAGAAGGCAGTCCCTGCCTGGGCAGGGCTTCTGAACAATAACCTTTCATTATGGAAGGGATCCCAGATCTTTGGTAGATACCTAGATGTTCCTTCCATAAACAACAGTAGCAACAGCAGTAAAGATAATAATAAAAAGAATCTCTCCTTCATTGAGCACTCACTATGCATATACATGGGACTTTGTGGTAAGTACTTTATATACATTATATCTACTTTTCTCAACTCAAAATGGTAGGTATTAATATGTCTATTTTGCAGAGAAGAAAATGGGTATTTCAGAAGTTGTGACAAATGTGCCCAGTCTCACATACCTAGTGGGTGGCAGATCCAAATCTCAAGCCAGGCATCTCAATCAGGGTCCTCTAGAAAGCAGAGCTGGAGCAGGAACCAGCAAAGACACTCTTGGAAATGCAAGACCAAGGTGGCAAGAGTGAGGGGTGAGGAGCCAAGGAAGCTGAACTGAAAATGGGGCAGAGGGACACAGTGAGATCCTTTGGCATGCTGGCCCCTGACTTGCCACATGTGGCTAGGAGATGTAGCAGGTCACCCAACAGGTGTGTGTGCTCTGCAGGTGAGACTCCCTGAGAACGATATGCAAGGACAAACTATCTCAGAGTGACCCATAGCAGGGAGAGAGGGGGATACTCTTGTCCATCTCCTCCAAGGTCTTCCTTCCCATGGGTCCAGCTTGTGGAGAGTTGCCTCTCCATGTTTCTATGTTATGTCATATAGCCACTTGGTGGCTACTGAGGTAGTCAGAAACTGTATCTTGCAGTATGGCATCTCATCCAGTGTCACAGTGGAGGAGCAACAGGAATAAGGCCAGGCACAGAGGGCATGGACGCCATGCTGGGCCAGGGCTTTGGTCCAGAGCCCAGCAAGGATGCTGCTGTAGGTGGCGGCAGGATGAGGAGGTGGACATGCCTTCAGGAAGCAAGAGGTGCTGTAAGCACTGTGATGACCAAGGCTCGCGTCTCATTGCCAACACGCATGCTCTTTTCACCATGCCTTCCAGTTTCTCTCTCATATTAGATCCAAACGTAGACATTTCAGACACTTTGATGGAGAGACAGGGGGATCTCCTTGGATGGGAGTGCTTTTCCGATCTCACCCCAATAAGGACGACTTTTCTCCCACAGTGGAAGGGGCAGCTGAAATTGAAACCCCAGAAACACAGGACAGTCCACTTCCACAGTGTCTTTGGTGCAGGGAAACACCTGAGGCTGGTGGCTGACAGGCAAAGAACAATACGTTTTTATAGAGTCCATTGTCATGCCCGTTATAAAGATTGGGACCCCAGGGCCAAGACAGCAAAAGGGAGACTTGTCTAAGTTTACACAGCCACCCGGTAGGGCCAGGGCTTTGGTCCCTTCCTATGATGTCACCATCTTCCAACATCTCTGCAGACTTCTGCAGACCACTCCAGCCCTGACCCCTCATACTGGTCAGCCTTTCAATGCCTGGGCTCTCCCAGCGACAACAGAGAAAGGTCACCTCCACACGGCTGAGAAATGACCTCCTTTCTAGCCATACCCCGCCCAGTACAGGACTCCCTTCTTTGGAGAAAGACCTCCGTGGTGAGTCATTTCACCTTTGGTTTTGAGTGATTCCAAACCCACAGACATAATTATCCTTATTTATCAGCTGGTCTTATCCCAGGAAGTCAGCAGCTCACCCACACAGCCCGCAAAAACCAGACCAGAGCGGGGGTCTGCTGGCAAGGCTCAGGCAGTGAGCAGGAGAGACAGCAGTGGAGACCCAGCCTCCCACCAGCCCCCTTTCCTCAAACACTAGCATTCCTGTCAGGGCCTCTGGGAAGACAGAGGAGGGAGAGTGCAGGGGTGAGTGGGTCCTCACTCTTGGAGCTCCACTCTGTCCCTATTCCTGAAACTGGAGGTTGCTTGAGAGGAGGAGGGGACAGGCCCAAGCCGCGGTTCCCGAGTCCCCTGCCTCCGCCCTCTCGTCAAGCCATGAGGAGGTGGATTCAGATGATGAAGCCTCAGGACAGCCACAATTAAACCAGCACATCGCTATCTCTGCAAATAGCATGAGCAATGTGATTCAACAGCTCATTATTAATGGGAAAATGAGATAAGGATGGTGTCCAAGGGGAGCTCCCAGACCAAATTGAATACGTGCTAATGCCGGCTTTCAGCTGACAGAGGGTGGGTTCCACTCCTGCTCAAATCAGCACCCCCGGCCCCCAGATCCCCCTGAAACCAAAGGAGAAAATAGACTGTGATAAATTATCTGCTGTGGCCCACACCCTCTCCTTGAGAATAACAGCCGTGAGAGAAGTGCCATGTCCGTCGTTTCACAAAATTGGTTAAAACATAAATCACAGGTAACAGTCCTCTTACTGATGCCCATCATCATGCTGGATAGAGGAAGGGGTCATTTCAGAAAGACTGGGAAGAAATCACGTGGAATGACTTCGGTCCTCTCTTCACTGGGTCTCAGATTCAGGCTCCTACTGCTGTGGGTGTGTCAGCCTATGTAAGGCCGTGTGTGTGTGTGTGTGTGTGTGTGTGTGTGTGTCCCAGTGTCCTTTCTCACACCTCTTCAATCCATTCTTCCCACAGCAGCCCATGTGATTTGACCACATCTCTCCCCTGTTGAAGACCTTTCAGTGTCTCCCAAGTACTCTTAGGGCAAAGATCAAAATCTCCAACCTGGATAAGAGATCTTGCAGGGAAGCCCCTGCCAAGCTGCACTCCCGTCTCCAGGCACTCTCCCAGCTGATCCACATGGTCCAGCTACACCAGCCTTCTGTTTTGCTGGGGTCTCTGCTTCTACCCTTCTTCCTGCCTGAGACATTCTTCTTACCTCCATTGGCCCCTTTAGAATCTAATTCAACATCAATATTCCAATAACGCCTTTCTGGGCTTTTCCCTTTAAGTGCCTGTCCATCCCCTGGACATCTTCTTTATATCACGTGACACAGTGTTAATGACATAATTATTTGTGTGCTTAGATGTTTAATGCCCCTCTTTTCATTACACTGCAAAAATTCATGACAGCAAGGTCAAACTGTATTTTTTCTGTACTGGTTTCCAGAACGTTATGTAGGAGGCCTGGTCTGCTTTGCAATGGGGCAGAGGTGCTTCAAGATGTGCATGTGGTACAGAGAAAACAGCTTGAATAGCTGCTGAGTGTGGTAGGTGGAACCAATTCTCCATTCATTCATTCATGTATTCAGTTAGTCAATCACCAAGCATTCATTGAATGCCTACTTGATGCCAAGAGGCATCTTGTTAACAAGTTAACAAGACAAACAGGGCTCCCTCCCTCCTGTTCTGAATCTGTCTCTTATCTACCCTACTGTGCTTGACTGCACTAACACAACTGTCTTCCCCATCTGACCACGTAAACCCTGAGGCTGGGGCAATTAATTGCTCGCTCAGTGCCTAACACAGTCAGCACCCCCAGCACTCCTGGTGCCACATAAATGCCCAATGCAAGAATGAATGACTGGAGTTATACAAGCCCCCCACTAAACAATCAGTCAAGAGCATGGCCTGGCCTCTCCCCCACCACTTCCCCCAACTCCCCAGGCCCCCATTGCACGACCTCAGGACCTTGGACAATACTAGGTGCACTCTTGTACAGGGTGTACCTCCTGTGAGAAAACTTTTCCCTTTGCCTAACTCATCCTGAAGCACTTGGCTTAAGCATCACCTCCCCCAGAATGCCTTCCTTGCCTTGACCATCACCACCATCACCCTCATCAGTCCCAAACCCAGAAGAGGCTGGGATTCCTGCCATGGCTTCCCATAGGCCCTGGTATCTCCCCTACTAATTGTCTTCCCCACTAGACAGTAGCTTCACACAGACAGCAACCGTTTCTGTCCTGCACACCCGTCCTTTGCCTGGCACATAGTAGGCTGCAAATGATTATTTTTTACAGGAATGATTGAACACATACTTGAGTGGCAATTGCACATAAAGAAAGAAAACTTCTACTGTCTAGCTTTCAATTATATAACTTCAAATGTACGGGCATTTTGCTGAAGGTCTGAGCAAAAGGGTAAATTACTTTTTTTATTAAAAAGTTTGCATTTGTAATTAATTTTTTAAACCAATTTTCATGTTATTCTCAAAATCCTACATCATCCTTGGCTCTACCTACAGCCCTGGGTAATGAGGTCTGATGTTCAGAATGAATGGACGAGTAAATCATGTTCACCGCATGTAAGAAAAATGAAGTCTGACATTTTCTAAGGATATTTTAACAAGGGTTGGAACAAAAGAGGATTTCTAATTAACCCTCAGCTACCTGGGCAATTACATCCGCCACAGTATTCATTCACAAAAATACTTTTCTTGGGTCATATAGTGTGTGAATGATGAAGACCCAAATGTGTGAATGGCCACATGGGCGGGGGGATAGGAAATAAACATGAGCATCATGTTGGGAATAATACATAGGTGAGCCCACCCAAACCTCACAACCTCTCTGTGAGGTCAATATCATCACCGCCACTGTAATCGCTAGCTTGATATTGTGATATAACAAGAAATATATGTTGGGTCTCTGTCCTGGGTTCCTGGTGCAGAGTTTCTGAAATGCCTGGAATTTCCTGAGTGCCAGGAATGAGAGGGTCATCTTTTGATGTTTACACCAAGCCCCTTCCAAACATACCTGAGTTTATGCCAATGCGGCGAATCTTTGTGGGCCCCTAGGTAGCTTCAGAATGGAGACTGTTTGCCAGAGGAGCCAACCATGGGATTAGAGGACTAGAACTTTCAGCCCCACCCCTGACCTCTGGAAAGGAAGGGAGAGGGGCTGGAGGTTGAGCTGATTGCCAGTGACCAATGATTTAATCAATCATGCCTACTTAATGAAACGTCCATAAAAACCCCTAAACTATAGGGTTTAGAAATCCTCTGCATTTGGAGAATCCCTGGGTTTGTGAACACATCCACATACTGGGCGGGTGGCACACTCTAATTCTGTGGGATAGAAACTCCCACAATTGAATCTTTCTAGACCTTGGCCTATACACCCCTTCTTCTGACTGTTCATCTGTATCCTTTACAGTAAATCAGCAGATGCAAGTAAAATGCTTTCCTGAGTTCTGTGAGTCATTCTAGGAAGTTATTGAACCCAAGGAGGGGGTCATGGGAATCCCTCGTCTACAGCTGGTTAGTCAATGTCACTAACCCCAAGTAGTTAGTGTCAGAATTGAATTGAGCTGTTGGACACTGGTTGTGTCTGGAGAGCTGGAGAATTGAGTGTGTGTGAATAAACCCACACATTTGGTGTCAGACGTATTGTGAGTAAAAACAGATCATAGTAGCTGGAAAAACAGACTCGGAGAAACAGTATAATTTTCCCAGGATTATATAGTTGATAGGGTGGAGACAGGATATGAGAATAGGGCTGCTTGAATCCAAACCTGTGCTTTCCCTGCCCCCTGTCTTCCTACACGTGATGGTTGAAGACTGTGAGGAGAGCAGTCAATGTCAACAATGATAATACAACATCGAGGTAGGCTCAGCAGGAAAGTGAAGGTCAGACCCTGACCCTACCACTTATTGTATCTCAGACACATAACTTAGTCTTCAGAAGCCTCAGTTTCCTCATCGGTAAACAGGGATAACAATAGTATCTACCTCATAGGGTTGTTGCAAGGATTGAGGAGATAATCCACGGAGAGCGTAGAGTGTCTGGCACACATTAAAGCACAACAATGAGGTCACAATGAAATACTCTTTTAACCCTGAGAATCAAATGATTGCAGGACAAGGGATGGGTGGTGGTGACTCAAGAGTCAGGTGAGGTAGGAGTCAAAAGGAGGGCTCACTTGATTCCAAGGAGGTGGATTGGAATCTAGCACCAGGAAAAGCTTTTCACTCTGTTATGAACTCATCTCAGAAACGCTAAATTATCAACATGTGTTGGCACAGAGAATGACATTGTGTGGGAAAACACACATATTAATGACTCAGAAAGTGATTCTGAAAACTCAGCCTCTAATTGGAGACATTTGTGGAATACTTATTCAATTTATTTTGCCTATGTCTTTTTAAAGCATGCACAAGAATGACATAATAGAAAACTATATCTAATTAAGAATAAGAAAATTCTTCTAATAGGTAGAAAAATTCAAAGTGATGAGAATGCATTGTGTCATAGTTTAATTGACAGTGCTTTTTTAAAAAAAAAGTGGTACATAAAATCACAGTGAATTTTACAACCAATGACACTTGAGATTTGATGAAATGTACTAGCTCACAAACAGACATTTGGTATATGACCCATTTGTGAGCCTTAACTGCCTAAAGAGGGAATTCAGTCTATGGTATAAAGGACTGTTGTCCCCAATATTTCCCAGAGTTAATTTTGCTGAAAATGAGGCTGCAAAGAAAGATGAGAGGGAAGAGGGATGGGAACAAGAAAAATAAAAGAAGCAGAGTGTGGGGTGGTGCTAATTTTCTGTAATTAACACGTATACAGGGCCAATCTGGTAGGAATAAATATTTAAAAGATGACCCCCAAGACACTGTTAAATTGTCAGTTATCAAGCAAAGATTCTATTGTATTTATCATGCATGTATAGGGAAGAAAGTGGATTTAAGCTGACAATTTCCCATTGGAAAGAAATTTTTTTTCTGGTTAGCCTCAGTTAACCAGAAAACTTGGACTTTCCTGCTACATGAATTGATGATCTTTATCTTCATCATGAGATGAACTTTATCTCATGAGTGGCCGCCATTGCCTCTGTGACAGATCACATTGCCTAGAATGCATTGGCTGCCCCTTTCATATTCTCACCTCTTTCTGGTAATTAGACAAGAAAATGAAATAAAAGGTATCCAAAGAGGAAAGGGAGAAGTGAAATTGTCTCTGTTTGCTGACAACATAGTCTTATATGAGGGGGAATCCCAAAAAACCCATAATTATTTTCTGGAGGGTGGGCCCCTTGTAGTAAATGCTTCCCCTGCTAGGTGAGTGTTCTAGAAACTTATCAGCCTCCATGAACTGGCTAACACTGTGAGGGGCTGATGTGGTTTCAGTGAGTTTTTTTTTTTTTGGAGGTTCTTTCAACATGTTTGTCCATTTCATGATGGGTGATTTATGAGTGCACCTGTCCACAACACACTGAGTGTTCAGCAGTTTTTGACCTAAAGCAGCTTCTGTGCCCCACCCTCCCTATTCACCCAATCTTGCCCTGAGCAACTTTTTTTGTTTTCCCTGATGAAAAAAGTCCTCAAAGGGAAACGTTTTGCCAGTGTGGAAGAGGTGAAACAAAAAACAGCAGAAGCACCAAAAGGCATCAACACTGATGAATTCAAAAACTGTTTTGAGCAGTGGAATAAGTGTCTCGATAGATGTGTTACATCAAATGAAGAGTACTTTAGAGGTGACTGAAATTTGAACATATAAGAATAAATACACAATTTTTCAAATAAATAAATGCCATGTTTTTCTGGGTCCTCCTCAAGGACCCAGAAGACTCCACTAAAACTCTGTTACAACTTACAAAGGAATTCAGTAAAGTTGCAGGATAAAAAAATCAACATACAAAAATCACTAATGTTTCTATACACTGACAGCAAATTGTCTGAAAAAAAAAAAAGCACCAAAAAATACTTAGGAGTACCTTTAACAAAGCAAAATACCCATATACTGAAAATTATAAAACGTTAATGAAAGAAATTGAAGACAATATAAATACATGGAAGGATATCCCATGTTCATGGACTGGAAGAATTAATATTGTTAAAATGTCCATACTATATAAAGCAATATATAGATTCAATGCAATTTCTATCAAAACTTTAATGTGATTCTTCACAGAAATAGAAAAATAATCCTAAAATTTGCATGAAACCACAAATGGCCCCAAATAATCATACAATCTTGACCAAAAACAACAAAGTTGAAGGCACGCTATAGTATTTTAAAGTATATTACAAAGTCATAGTAATTAAAACAGCATGGTACTGGCTTAACAGACATGTGGAACAATGGAATAGGATAGAGAGCCCAGAAATGAAACCACTCATCTATAGTCAATTGACTCTCAACAAAGGTGCCAAGAACACACAATGAGGAAAGAATAGTTTCTTCAGTAAATGATGCTGGGAAAATTGGATATCCACATACAGAGGAATGAAATTGGACCCTTGTCTCACAACATATACAAGAATCAACTCAAGCTGAATTAAAGACTTAAACATAAGACCTATAGCTGTAAAACTACTAGAAAACATGGGCAGAAAGCTTTATGTCCTCTGTCTGAATATGATCCCCAAAGCACAAACAACGAAAGCAAACATACACAACTGGGATTGCATCAAACTAAAAAGTTTCTCCACAGCACAGGAGATCATGAATAGAGTGAAGAGACAATCCACAGACTAGGAGAAAACATTTGTAAATCATACATTGAATAAGAGGCTAATATCCAAAATATGCAAAGAACTCCAACTACTCAATAACAAGAAAATGAATAACCCTATTTAAAAAATAGGCAAAGGACCCGAACAGACATTACTCAAATGAAGTCATACCAATGGTTAACAGATATGTGAAAAAATATCCAACAACTCTAGTCATTAGCAAGATGCAAATTAAAGCCACGATAAGATATTACCTTGCACCTGTTAGGTAGTCTGTTATCAAAAAGACAAATGATAGTGGGTGGTATTGAGGAGACAGAGAGAAGGGAACTCTCATATACTGGTGGTGGCATTGGAAATCAGCTCAACCATTTTGGAAAACAGCATGGAGGTTCCTCAAAAAACTAAAAGTGGAATTACCATATGATCCAGCACTCCTCCTTCTGGGTATATACCCAAAGGAACCGAGATCAGTATGCTGAAGGGATGTTTGCACTCTTCATGTTTATTGCAGTACTAGTCACAGTAGCCACGATAGGGAAACCACTGAAGTGCCCATCAATGAATGAATGGATTTTTTTAATGTGGTATATATACACAATGGAATACCATTCAGTCACTTTATTTTATTTTATTTTATTATTTTTTTGAGTTGGAGTCTCACTCTGTCGCCCAGACTGGAGTGCAGTGGCCGCTCCCGGCCACCGCAGCCTCGACCTGCTGGGCTCCGGCGATCCTTCCACTTCAGCCTTCCGCTTCAGCCTTCCAAGTAGCCGGAATTACAGGCACGCTACCACGCCTGGCTGATTTTTTGATTTATTGTAGAGATGAGGTCTTGCTGCCCAGGCGGGTCTTGAACCCGTGGGCTCAGGCAATCCACTCACCTCAGCCTCCCAAAGGCGGGGGATTACAGGCTGAGCCACCGAGCCCGGCTAATATTCAGTCATTTTTAAAAAGGGCAGGGGGGAGGATTCTGTCATCTACAACAACATGGATGAACTTAGAGGACATTATGTTAAGTGAAATGAGACAGGCACCGGCAGTCTAATATCACGTGATCTCACACATAAGGAATTGTAAAACGTCAAACTCAGAAATAAAGAGTAAAATGATGGTTGCCAGAAGCTGGGGGTAGGGCGAATGGATGGGGAAAGGGGAGACATTGGTCAGAGGAAATAAAGCTTCAGTCAGATAGGAGGAATGAGTTCTGTTGATCTGCTGCACAGGATGGTGACTATAATTAATTAGAATGGAATGAAATAGAGTTGATGTACTGTACATTTATTTCAAAATAGTTAAAAGAGAAAATTTTAAATGTTCTCACCACGAAGAAATGATAAATGTTGGAGGTGACGGATTTGTTAATTAGCCTAACTTGGTCATTCCACAACATACACATACATTGAAATACCACATCACACCCATAAATATATGTAATTACTATTTGTCAATTAAAGATTAAGTAAAAAGTATTTAGAAGAACTGGATATCAATGTGAGAAGTCAAGACAGATTTTGAGAAAATAAAGCACCTGTTTATCTTTGCTGAAAAGAACTTTCACACACACACACACACACACACACACACACACACACACACACACACCAGACCCACAACCCTTTGCTTCTTTCCTGTGCTTCTTTCGATCATAAAAGTATGAGAGATTCAAATGACGACTGACACATCCATGTATAAGGCTAATGAACATCTTTTTGATATTTGAAGACTCATTTATCACAAAGCCAAGGTGCTGACTCCCACCTCCAAGTTCAGAGTAATTTGGTTTTGCAAAAGAAAAAATGCCTTGGGAGCTGTTCAAACAATACTTACCCTTCTAAAGGGGCTCAAGAAGAAACGTGCCCTAAGCCCAGGGATAAACGACTGTGTGTCTGTTCTTGGTAGCATCTTGCAGAATCCAGTTCTGGATTCCAAACTTTTAAGGAGAACTCAGCTCCCATCTTCCTCCCAAGGCCGCTCTAGAAACTTCTTCACTTCCTTTCTTTCTCTCCAAGTTCTTAATTCTTATTTTTCTAATTGCCAATAATAAAAGCATTGACCATTCTGACATATTCATTCTGCTCTAAAAAAATTGCTTCATTCTCCATCACTAAATTGCGCAGAAATGACCCCCAGATGCCTTAATATCTTTAATGTCCACATCATCAAGAGCCACTGAGCATCTGCTCTGTGTAAAATCTGATGCGTGGCTTCAATTTCAGGGATTCATTTGTAAGATCCATCTCTTGAGACACATGGAAAATTGTATCTTCTGTTTCTTATAACAGACTGCTGGTGTTCACCAATCTCCATGCTCTCCTCTCATCTTTGGCTTATTTCCCAGAGTCCTCTTTCCTCCAGCAGAGGCCATGTGACTAGTTTGCGCCAATGGTGTATGTGCAAAATAATCAACATTATCCCAAGCCTGGCACTTGACCCTCCTTCGCGATATTTCAAGTGCTCCCTCCCTTTGCCTGTTGGCCAGGTGCTGAAGTGTGAAGCCACGGAGAGTTTAAGGTTCTTCTGTTATGGCAGCCAGCATTACTTACTGTAATACATTTCTATTTTTTGAGACTTTTTGTCTAATGTAGATTTTTTTTGTGCATAGTACTTTAAACACTTCCAATGGGATGCAATACCTTTTGAAAAGCAGTAAGCTGCCTTTGAGTTGGGGGAAATGCAATTTGCTAACAGGGGTCACAACTGCAAGGAGTTCATATAAAGACCCAAGTTAGATTTGGGGATCTGATCGGAGAGTCCCTGTGGAGCCAATGTCCTTTGACAAGCAGGCCTGCTGCTGGCTCACAAAATGCTTGGTCCATACGAGTGCCTTTCAGTTGAGCAGATGGGGGTTTTGATATAAATTGTGCTGGCATTTGCTGCTCTGAAAATAGATTTGTTTTTGCCTGCTTCCAAATTCAGTCTTAAAAAGCAACAGTCAACAAGTTCCATTTCCTCCCTCTAGGCAGGTCAGCAGGACCAGACCTCTGTGTCCTATTTAAAAGCACAGGAACAGAGCTGAGGCTCTCAGCCTTGTGGGGGCCCTTGAACTCTGCCTTGTTGGTACCCCATCAAAAGCAGAAATCTTCTCTAGAGCATTCTAGGTGGACCATCCAACCTGTTTTTGTTTGCCCCCTTTGATGGGGCACTTACCACCTGCCAAAGTAACACATTCTAGTGTTACTAGATTACTGCCCATTAGGAAGCTGAAACTGACCTCCATGAAAATTCCATTTTTCCGTCCCATATCTATCCTTTAGAGACACTGTCCCAAAATATAGTCCCATCTCTACATACTGACCCTTCAAGCATTTGAAGGCAGAATTGAAGGCTAAACTCTCATCTTTTCTTTCTCTCTGCCCCGAAGTCCTCTCTTTTCCATAGGGCATAATTCCCAGGACCCTTTGTCAGAACATACTGCAGCTTGTCAACGTCCTATAAAAACTGAAGTGACAGGAGCCAGTCACAAGTCTGAGCCAAATGGAGAGGAGTAGGGCTAACACCCAGTGCCTTCAGGACACTGTGGTTCTGGCTGAGTTGAGCTCTTGCAATTGGGTTTGAGGCACTTTGAAAAGTCAGTATTGCCTCAGAGAACAGCAGCTCTCCCCAGCTCCAGAAAGGTTTACTGGGGATAGTCAAATGACAGTATTCTTACACAAGAACATGGGCCTCACACAAACCCTGGAATGGACTGGTACTGGGAAATACTTTGAATACTGCAGGGTAATTCGGGGTCTGATGAGTCCTCACTACAGGGACACCTGCTGGACACCACACACCTGCCTGTGCCTTGCTCTCCATCCCTCCTGCCTTCTTAGAGATACTTATTCCTAGGGCCTTTATAGGAACTCCTTGCAGTTATGACCTCCTCACTACCCATAATGCCTCTTGGCATCTGCCTGCCTCTTTGTGAGTGTGTCATTTGTGGTCCTTTCCTGAAATATTCTCTATGACTTAAATTCAAAACATCCACAGGGAGAGAACATGATGTTTTCACTTAATCACCATCAAACCAGTCACGCAAAGTTTTAGCATCAGTTAGTCCTGGCACCTACCGGCTACCCCCAGGGTGGTTCAAATGTCCTTCCCTGACCAACCGACATTGATGAAGAAGGAGGACCACAGGAGAGGGGAGTGGTCATTTCTACAGAAGGAATCCCGTAGAAGTCCAGCAAGATGAGCCTGTCTGGGCTCAACCTGTCTTATGAGTAGACACTCATGTCCTTGAATTTATTCACTGGGCAGCTCTTGGCACTGCCAAGGGGGCAGGTCCAAGTTTAAAGGCCTCTGGTCACTTTTCAGTTAACTGATTAATCACTGAGCAATTAAGGGAGCACCCCTTGGGCATGGTAGGCAGAAGGCTTAAACAAATCAGGACTAGGAAGTATGTACGTGTTTTGAATTCATGGCTAATATTAAAAATTGGCATATTTAACAACAACAAAAAAGGCTTCTGACTTTTCTTTAAAACTTAAAAGATCTAAATGATTTAAATATTAAAAAGTTTTATAATATTGGGCTTTAACTGCCTCAAAAGGACCAAGGCTTATCGATGCTTTTGGCAGCAGTGTCACACTGTAAGCCTCCCAATTATGAAAAAATCCCCAAGCTGTGTTTTCACTGGCTGCTGCTAAGCTAACACTTTCTACCCTGCATCTATATGTGCAAATTTTTGCCTAAAATTCATCCTAGGAGACTCTGCTGAAGGACCCAGTTCTGCAAGTTTGCTCTTAATTCAAATTCTGTCTTCCAACATCAGGCTGAAAACAACCACCACTACCAAAAAAAAAAACCAAAACAAAAAACCCAACAACAAAAACACCCTTACCCTGCAAATCCCTCATAGCCCTGTCAAAATCAGAGGAAGCAGACCAAGAAGGTTGGAGTCAAGAACCAGCCCCAGCCCCACTTTGACTAGAATAACTGTCTTAGTACAATGGATATCCAGGTAAGAGTTCCTCGGAACAATATTTTCTGAAGCAAAAATAAAATTTGAAAAACGCGGCGACCAGGCATTTCTGTGGCTTCTGTGCTCAGTAGTTGGTCTCTTTTCTTGGTGCATCAAGACACTTCCGGAACGTGGCCTCCTTCTGGGGAACGTTGGGCTGGGGACGCTGCAGTGCCCTGCCGCTGCTCCAGCAGTCATTAAACGTGGCAAAGAGCTGGAAAAATGACTGCTGACCTCTCAGCTCCAGGAAGTCACAGCCTGCTGTGCTGTTCCCCACTTCGGGTTTTAACGAGCACCAGTTCGGCATAGCTTGAAGGGATGCCCTGTTGATCCCTAGCACCATCAGACCAGAGCTAAGGGGCAGCGGTAGGAACTGGCTATGGGCAGCTTCCAGGCAGGGGGAGAGACTTCCCTCCACCTGCGTGTCTTCTGTGCTGCATTTAAAACAGCCAAAATAAGGCAGCTGTACATTGTAAGGGTTTAACAGGCCATGAAGGGGTTTCTTTCTGTTGTGTCTGAATCTTGGCTAAAGCCTCGGGCTAAAGATAATCGGTGGCAAATAGCATGTGTTCTAGAAGGCCACTTGACACACACAGCAGCACTCACTGGAAGATGGCAAAACTAGTTTTGAGACACCCACCTTGGGTAAGAGGCTGCGGTAAGGGAGGCTAAAGCTTCTGGGAGAAGCAGCCCTTCTCAAGGACATCTGTAGAGGAATGGGAGGGAGGGAGAAAGGCGATGCTCTCCACCCTCATTGGCCAACTGAGGGCCACTGGAGAACCACGCAGGAGGGGAGCCTGGCTTCTCACCTCCTTAACTGGATGTATGCTGAGCTCCAGAAACTTGCAAAAACAACCCCCTGGTGTTAATGGGACAGACCAAAGTGAGAAAGTTCTTGGGAACTTGACATGTCTCCAGAAGTTTGGAAGCCTCTGTAAAATAAACACTGCTGCCTCAGGGCTGCAGCTGCCAAGATGGCCACCGGTGGCTGAGTGAGGGGATGGGGTGAACAGCTGGGCTAGCTGCTCCCTCCCCTCTGGGCAGAGCAAGGGTGCACTGTACCCGTGGGACAGGAAATGCTGGTGAAGGTCACTGGGCTTGAACTGTCTCAAAAGAACCCAGCCTAAGAAAGCCATGGGAGAGGGGACCGGAGGAGGGTAGCCGGCACCACAGACGTCAGTGGGTGGGGTGGGGAGCACAGACCATGTGCAGAGGCTCTCAGAGAGCCCCCCAGACACTCCATGGAAGAGCTGACTCTGGAAAACTGCCCCAACAAAGGTAATGGGATAGCCAAGCAAGATGCCAAGCATCAGCTGTGTGAAGAGGCCTCTGACCCCTCCCCTTGTTCAGCCCTGGGGCAGGTAGGGGGTAAGTGTATAAAAAGTAAAATAGTAGAGCAAAAGGACAGCTGGGGGGGTGTCCTTCCCTCCCCACTGTTGACCCCTCAGCTCCAGACCAGGTCTGAGCTGATGAGAGGGATACAGTTTTAAGCTGAATATGAAATTAAAGTTTCAGTTTCTGCTGGACTAGACTTCCTAATTACTGCTTCTCTTTTAATAGCTGAAAGGGACAGGAAACAATGCATGTCACCAAGTGACAGGGAAGCGAGCTGGAGGGCCCTGGCAGGAAAGTGACTGCTTTCCTGATGGGACCCTGCTGACTTCAGGCCACTTAAGAAGCTGGTCACCCTGTCTCAGAACTGTCTTTCCAAGCCTTAGATCGCTCATCTGTCAAATGGAGAGTACAATAGCCACCTCCTAGAGGTGTTTTGAGAATTAAAATGAAAAAGTTATATTCATGTATAGTGTCGGCACTTGGGAGTGCATCTTCTGCCTCTGTTTGCCATGTCTGAGCTGGGTTCCCCCGCTGTGGCCTCAGAACCAACAGACTTGTAGAATGGCAGAGCTGAAGAGACAGTGGAGAACTGGTCCAACCTCCTCACACTACACAAGATGAAACTGAAATTCAGAAAGGCTAGAGTTCCACTGCCTGAGGTAAACGGCAGAATCAACATCAGGACCAAAACCTCCTGACCCACAGGCCAGCCTTCTATCTACCATGCTCAAGAGGTGCTCCCTTAATAGTCCAGTGAGGGTTTCTTGATTGGTTAACTGAAAAGTGACCAGAGGTCTTTAAACTTGGACCTGCCCCCTTGGCAGTGCCAAGAGCTGCTCAGTGAATAAATGCAAGGACATGAGTGCCCACTCACAGAGCACCAGCCCTGCGCCAGGAACTGAGTCGAGTTGGGTATAGATCTGGAAACCACCAACTCTGCCTTATCAAGGTCCCAACGCAGCAAGAGAGGCAGAAGACACTGAGTGCCCCAGAGGGATTCTAGAAAGGCCTCACAAAGCCTTCACAAGCTTAGTGAGCTTGTGCCATGGGTGGAACAGGATGGAGGTTCATTCAGGATCTTCCCCTACCCCCTTCTCCCCAGGCCACCCCTCCCTTTTAGGGATGTCCAGATTTGAGTCCCCTGCCTTATAGTCAAGCTAGCAGGAAGTCCTCTCTAACCTTCCCTTTGCCTCCAAGGACAGTACCATTATGCACACAAGTCAAGGCTCTTAGGCAACGGCTTTCCTTGGTACAAATAAAGGATCACATGGGAATGAAGTTTCCCACAATGCACTTGCCCATTTCTGCTCATTTCACAAGTTAACAATCCTGATGATCAGCCTTCTCTTCCCACCCTGATTCTTGCTTATAAACTTTACAGCAGGAAGAGGACTGGCTGACAGAGAGGAAAGATGACTGCTAAGACACAGGACTTCTCTGAAGAGTGCAAAACTAATAGAGCTCAAGGATCAGTTCCTGCTCAAACCATAAACTTTACATTGACCCAGAGATCTCAAAGCACTTAAAAGGAAGCACACAAGCTCCCATCCCGCTTTTTTTTTTTTTTTTTTTTTAAACCCGGGTAATCTAAATCTGCATTCAGTGTAAATCATAGCAGGGATAAGCCCTTACACATCTTTGGATGCAAAACCAATTAAACACAGCCAGTGTAGTAAGATGGCTTGAATGAGTCAAGGAGATAATTCTCAGTGAGGGCCCACAATAATCGGATCAGCCCTCACTTGCAGCTGGCAAAATTTCCAATGTCTCTCAGAGCTCAGCACTGAGATTGGCCATCAGACTATCCCTTCCAAGCCACAGGCACTAAGGACAGAGGGCAAAGGCTTTTAAACAAATCAGGAAGAGGTAGTGTGTACATGTGTTTTAAATTCATGGCCAATATTAAAAATTGGCATGTTTAGAAAAAAAAGACTTATGGGTTTTCTTTAAAACTTAAATGATCTCAAAGATTTAAATATAAAAAAGTTTTATAATAGAAGAATAAATTATTGGAGAATTCTTTTAAGACCTCAGAGTAAAGAAAGTCTTTCTAATTTGGACCCAGGATCCAGAAGTTATAAAGTAAATAATTGACCATTTTGACTATGTAAAAATACCAAAAAAAAAAAAATCATAAAGTCAAAAACAAAAAACAAACTGGGCTTTGGGGGAATTGTAACTCATCTTAGAAAGGAATAAGAACTCTAATATATAAAGAGTTCAAGTAATCAATAAGTAAATGATCAACAACCCAAAAAGAAGTACCCAAATGATATGAACAACAGATCACAGATAATAAACACAAGTGGCTTTTAAGCACAGAAAAGATGCTCAATTTCACTCATAATTTTAAACATAAAAAGTTAAATTACATTAAAATGCCATTTTACACATGTTGGAATGGCAAATATCCAAAACCTTGATCATTTACTGTTGGCATGGCTGGGGGAGATTGCAACTCCTCTCCCAAGAAATTAAAATCAGAAACAACTATTTGTGCCACAGACCAGAAGCTGTCTCACTTTCAATCATGTGTCTCAAAAACTGGATTTCCTTGGGAGTTTCCTACTAGATTCTGAAGGTGGAAACAAGAACTTTGTCCGGTTTGACATTTCACTTGAACATGCAGCTCTCCTATAACTAGGCAAAGGGTCAGGTTAAAAATAAAAGGTGTATCCTCAGTAACCCTAGCTGTGTGTATTAGAAAGAGAGAAAGAAAGGGAGAAACAGCAGGAAGAGGGAGAAAGGCACCAACCGTTGCAAGCTCGCTGTGCACCAGGAGTTACGTAGAACTCTACACGCATTGTTTCATTTACAGCCCATGACAAGCCCGCGCGCTGCCATCCGCCTTTTGTAGGGGAGGAAACAGACGTGGAGCAGCCACGTGACTTGACTTCTTTGACAGATGTGTGCAGGGAGGAACTGAACAAAGGAGCCCCAGCTTGGGTCCCCTTGGAGGAGAAGCTGATTTTGATATGGGTCGTTTTTGTTGAATAAGTCAAAGACAATCTGGGAGCTAATGGTGTCCTCATCGGCTGCTGAAATGTCTCAGTCACACTGGAGCAGGGTGCCATGCCAGGGATTTAATTTGTGTTTTTATTTAATCCTCTTCTCCAGTGAGAGAGGTGCCAAGATCAGTCTTAAATGGCTGCTCTGTGTGAAGCAAATAGCAGCAGTGAACTCATCAAATGCCATCACCCCTCTGACGAGGAGGAAGTATGATGACTCTTCTCACTGCATAAATCAGCGGGTTTCTGGACAGGGTGGTGGGGGAGAGTCAGACAGGACCTCAAGGGGGACATGAATTTCTTGCCAATAGAGCAGCTGGAAGAGGAGTCAGTAAGTCAATTGTAAAAAAAAAAGAAAAGAAAAAAAAGATAAGACTGCTTACTCTGAGCCTGCAAAGAAGCACTTACTAGTTCGGACCTATTTGGTTTCCCCCTCCCCACGTTCCAAATCATGTCCCCTCTTTGCAAGTTTCCCATGTGAGACGCTAGGATCCCTGCTTACTGGTCCCTACTTGTTAGTAGAACTGCTTGTGAGTGGATGTTGGGAATATCTTTGTAAATCAGGGACTCAAGTGAAAAGGCCAATATATATATTTTTTCTGTAACCATGGAGCATCCCTGGTTTATTTCTTCTTGGAGCCCTTCATGGAGTATCAAGTTGTGATGGCAGAGATTTCCAGAGAAGAGGGGTGAAGAAGAAAGCCATTAAATGGCCCGGTGAGGCTGAGTTCCTTTGGAGACTGCCAGCAGCAGTTCCCCACCCCCAGGAAACCTCCCTTGGGACCCATCTGAGTCCTTCTTGGGAGAAGAAACAACTCTTTAAGTCTAAAGCCTGATGCGACTGGTTTCCTGAGATGCTATGAAGACCGGAGAGGCCAGGCAGGAAGCTGTCCAATTTTGCTGAAAACCACATTCCAGAGTCTCTTCAATCCCAAACTGGTGTTTCCTTTCACTATCACTCAGAATCACTGAGCTAGAGTGGCCAAAATAGTGCATTTTTCTGAAATAATGCAACTTCAGTTTATCAAACCTTGCTGAATCAGAACTCTCAGTAACACAAATGAAATCTAGTTCCCTCTTTCTCTCCGTCACTGAAACAAAAAGGCAAAGGGTAGGAAAACAATCTCACCTCAGACTTTTAGCAGATACACTGGGCATGACATCCACAAGATAGAACCATGGGACCTGATGTTCAGAACTACAGGCCCGGGTCCCTCAATACCCTTAGTCATCAGAAAAGTAAAGCACATGTATCATTGTCCTTGGATTTGTGACCTTATCTTTACTCTTCTTGGGCGTGGATTAGATGTTCTCTTCTCCAAGAATATCATTTCCTTTCTTCTGCATGTGTCTAAATTATATTCATCCTTAAAGGTCCAGTTCAAAAGTCATCTCTTTCATCTCTCTTCTATGAATAATCTCCTCGCGGAACTAAACAGCATTAATTTGCACCTCTATCATGAGACTTGGTACTTTGTCTCATATTCAAATCTTCCTTCCCAGCCTGTAATCTCCTAGATCCAAGGTTGTCTCCCACGTTTGTATACCTGATACTGCCTGGCAGAATGCCTTGGGCATAGCATGTGCTTAAATTACTATAGAATGAATGACAGAATGAATGAATGAACAGACTCTCATCATATCTGGACATAGCAAAATTATTCCAGTCTAACCTAAATACAATATATATGTGTGTATATATATATATATTTATCTTGAAATACATAGATCTTCTTACAAAAACACTGACTAATCCCATTCCAAATTCTATGGCTTATTGGGATATGGATCCCATGATTGATCACTCCTTAGAATATAAAGGAACCTTTAATTTCTGACAGTCAAATCCTTATGAATGCCACACATAGTGTTCTTCTCATGGCCCTCAAAGAGACGACTGTGACAACATTTCAGCTCAACTGCTGGGAAAATTTAATTCCTCTTATGGCCCTACCTCCCAGGAACCAGGAAAAAAAAAAAAACTTAGAGAAGCAGTAATCTTTATTCAACACAAATAAAGAGGAAAACAATACCCATGGCTCCCTAAAGCCATATATTAGCCATTCTGCTGAAAGTGCCACATTGGTATTAATGTACTTACAGCTTATTACACAACATTAATTAAAAATTGAATAAGGCCAGAGCTCAAAATTCCATGTGTCTAATTCCCCCATCAGAGCAGCTCATGCAGTGAGTAGCTAAAATTCTGAGAGCATTCGTTTATCACAGTGCAGCATACAAGTCCATTTCGGGTCACTCCCTCTCAGAGGAAAGGGGGACCCTGTGGCTTTGTGGCACCTCTGTTTACATGTCATCTTTGCGGAGTGGACTTAGATCTGAACGGACTTGCTGCTGTCCCTCTATGATTCTCAGCTCACGTCCCAGCTCCTAGACAGTGCATAGTTCTCTGAACCACAAATAGCTCATCCCTGGCAAGAAGACTAAACCTGTCAGAAGTCTCCCCTGGCCCCAGATGTCTCTGCAGACTCGTTGGTGATGCAGGGGGAGGAACCTCTGCCATTCAGGCCATGCTATCTCCCTCCTTTCTGCTCCCTGAGAAGGCCAGGTAGAATAGAAAGATAATGAACTCTGGAGTGCGACAGACAGGGGAAAGCCACTTTCCATCTCTCAGCTACTGTTTCCTCACATCGTACCTGACGATATGTCAAGAGCTCAACAAAATAATGCATATATTACACCTGGTACAGAGTAGGTGCTCAATAAATGCTCTCCTCACTTAAGACAAGACCAAAAGTTGCAGCCCAGCAATTTGGAAGTGTCATTCATCGCCTCACTGCATAAGATACCTGCAAGCCTCTTGCCTGTCAAGTCTACAGAACAGCAAATTCTTGGAGGTAAGAGCCATTCCATATCGCTGTATTCCCAGCACCTCATACAGAGCCTGGCACGAAGTTACTAGTTCATAAATATCTGTTGAATGAATGAATGGACAAGAATAGCCACCAGTTGTTGGGTGCTTACCACTAGCACTTTACACATTGAATCTATACAACATTTAATCTATACAACAGCCCTACGAGGTGGACACTGTCGCTGTTTTATGGTTAGGGATACAAATGCTCAAAGAGTTTTAATATGACAGCTTTGCTGAGGCTATACAAATAAAGAAAACCATATGAAATTGCTTGTATTTCATCTTTTAAAAATTACAGGGGAGGGGGAGAAAAAATACAAATTAGTATTTACTATGTGCCAGACATCGAGGTATATATCCCACAGACATTAACATTTAAATACTATAACTTCAGTAAACAGAAAAATTACAGATGGGGAAACTGAAGCTCAGAAGGGCTAGGTAACTTGTCCACAGTTTTTCACCCTTTTAGACTGACAAGGGCCATTTCAAGTCTCATCAAGCTGATACTAAAAGAAGAAGGCAGGTCTGTCTGCTTCAAGCCTCTGATGTGCTATCTGCCTCTTGAACGTGGATCAATGAATGTCAGGAGGGGAGAGGGGCGGTGAGAAAGAGTGGGCAGAGGAGGAGAGACAGATGGAGAGAACAGGAATGAGAAGGGAAGATGTCCACAGGCACTGGAACTATCTGGATAATTCCTGCAAGGCCAAATCTTTCTGATTTAATCTTCTGCATAATTGCTGTCATGTGGACTCGGCTGATCCCCAAACCTGGCCATTCCTGGTCAGTGCGTAAAACACCAGAGAGGAAGGCCTCTCCTGGACACTTGGCCCCAGAAGGGCCATATGGGCATTTCCTGTTGGGATGGACTGGGGCTGTCCCGTTCCCAGTCAAGCCACAACCTATGCATGGGCCGGCCATGCTCTGCTGGGACTGGCATCACGGGAGTATCCCTTCCCATTCCATCAGCCCCTATTTGCTTTTTTAGGGCAGTGAGGATGACAGCTCACAAGCTCTCTGTTCGAGTGTCACTCATGAAGGCCTTTAAAGGCATTGGTTCTCTCATCCTGGGAAGCTGGACCAACCCAACAGAGATCAGGTAAGCGACCTGCTAAGGAGTGCTCTTGCCCTGGCCAGCACTGTGTCACTGGGACAAGGACCACAGAGCCAGCATGAGGAATAACTTCTCAGAGGAAAGGACATGGACTGGGGAGCAATGAGCCCCAGGCTCCAGGCCTGGCTCTGCCTCTATGTGTGACCTTAGGCAAGTCCCCTCCTCTCTCAGGGCAGAAGACAGACTCTGGTGCTTGAGCAGCTTTTTTAAGCTTTTTAACAGTCCTGTGATGCAGGGACAAGGCTCTCATGACAGATAACAATGATATGACTCATACAGGGTCACACAGCAAGAAAATGGGAGTCGGGATACGGCCCAGGTTGGTCTGGCTTTGAAGCCCGTGTTCTCACCCTGGCCCTATCAGGGCCTCTGCTCCTTCATCTGTAATAAGGGATGATGGTCCCTACCTTAGCCTCTCATGCCGGGGCAAATCTGTCTCTTCAGAAAGCCTCTCTCTCAAGGCACTCAACAGACTCTCAATTAATCAGTGCTAGAGATCAGGATCCTATGTGGTCCCTCCCCATATTTCCAGCCCCAGTTTTCCAGGTTTTCATCACCAGGATTTTGCCAACATTCTCATATCAAATATACTCATACTTAAAGTTTGTCTTGAAGTCAAATTTTAATCAACTTATCTTGTTAAATTTAACATCATTCTAAGCAGTAATATACATGAAATCAAGGGTTTGATGCACTGATTATATTCTGTCCTAATATACAAGAAAATGAATTGATTACAAGTGAATTACAAGCTGTGCATCTAAGTGACGCATAGGAGCCTCATGTGGGGAAAAGACTGTGACTCTGGGCCCCTCCTCCTGCATGGATTCACGTGTACAACTTGGACCCATGTCATCTCCCAGCTATGTGCTCTGGTCCTCCATGATGGGCCCTGGGCTGGTATGGAGGCAGTCATGTGATGAGAACCTGTCATCAGGTGGCAGCAGCTGAGCTCTGGGGCCCAGGGAAGCATGGCTTCAGGCTGGGATGCAGCAAGAGAGGGCTGGGGGCCCGGGGCAGGAGCGCATGAAGAGGCTGAGAGCAAGGCAGAGAGACAGGGTCCACTGGGCAATGGCATGACATCAAACCCAAGGCCTTGCCTTCCACAGTGTGTGGCTGGAGAGAGCAGCTGGCCAGTACCTTCAGGGGCAGCAGCACTCTCAGGGGTCTCATCACGGTGGGCTTCAGGGAGGTGGGCTGGGAAGGACAGGTTCCATCAAGCACCTGCCGCTCACCGTGGAGGTCACCCTTGGGTTTGGTTTTGTTTTCCTTGTTAGCTTTGGTTGTAATTGAAGCATAACTGACTATAGGAAAATGTACAAATCACGGTGTACAGTTCAATGAATTTTCCAATACTGAACACACCTATGTAACCAGCACCAGGAAAAGAAACACAACATCAACTTCATCCTAGAAACTGTCTCCTGCTCCCTTCTGGTCACTCTCTCTCCCCAAGGGCAAACATTTTCCTAATTCCTAATACCAGAGACTGATTTCAAATTTATAGAAATGGAATCATATATGTGTGGTCTTGTGCAATATTATGTCTGCAGGAGTCACCCACCCGGTTGCATGTAGCTTAGTTCATTCGTTCTCACTGATGTGTAATAATCCACTCTAGAAATAGACAGGCCGGGCATGGTGGTTCAAGCCTGTAATCCCAGTACTTTGAGAGTTCGAGGCGAAATGATTGCCTGAGCTCAGAGGTTTGAGACCAGCCTGGGCAACTTGGTGAGACCTCGTCTCTACGATAAATCAAAAAATAAGCTGGGCGTGGTAGCACACGTCTGTAGTTCCAGCTACTTGGAAGGCTGAGGCAGAAGGATCACCAGAGCCCAGTAGGTCGAGGCTGCAGGGGCCATGAGCATGCCACTGCACTCTAACCTGAGTAACAGAGTGAGATTCCAACTCAAAAAGAAAAAAAAAAAAAGAAATAGACTGTAGGCTACTTATTCTACCCTTAGTAGTACCTACATCATCCTCAGTTTGGGGTTGCTATAAATAATGTTGTTATAAACACTCTAGCACATGAATTTTGCCTTAATTTCTCTTGGGCATATGCCTAGGAATAGAACAGCTCAGTCATAGCATTTGTATATATTCAGGTTTAGTGGATACTTTTTTCAAAATGATTGCAGAAAAGAAATATCTCCTCCTACCTGTGGTATGTATATGTTTTAGCTGCTCTGTGTCCTTACCAATACATGCTATTGGTTACCTTTTTAATTTCAGCCATGTTGGTGTGTGTATAAGTCATCCATATTTCAGTTTTGTCCAAACTGCCCAACAGCCCATGGGGTAGCGTCCATTTCTAGGGCCAGCAACATGGGAGAAGCCTTGTAGTGTCGCAGACTGACTCAGAAGACCTAGCCCTAATGCAATCAGGAAAGAATTGCCACTGTTTTTTAAAAGTCCTTATCTAGGGCCTCACCCATTCATCTGCCCCTCACAACAAACTGATGAAGGCAACAAGGAAGGAGTTATCCTCTAGAGCTTACGTTACTCTCCTAGTAAACAGCGAAAACAAAATTCAGGCCTACCTTCTGATTCCAGTCCAGCGTCCTCTCGCTGAGATTACACTGACTCTTAATTCACTTATTTTCCATTTCTAAGAAGCTCTCATACTCCATGACCTCTGATGTTCTCTCCAGTTTAAATATGGTGGACCGATTTGTTTCTAAATGTAAGGGTGGTTTACTCACTAAGTGTATAAACAAATGGAAGATCTTTGCTCAATCCTAAGAGGAAATTAAAAGAATTTGGAATGTGCATTCCTATCATTCCCCATTTCTTCTCTTTAGACTGAGAAACAAGTTGTGCGAGGGTCCTTCCTGGTGCCAACCAGAATGCAGAAAGGAAAGAGCAGTCGAATGCTGCGGCAACCTCCTTCCTCGGCGGTCCCAAGGAACACAGGCTGCTGGGAAGCGAGGTTGCCACAGCCCCCACCCACGTTCCCAGGAGGATTTTATTCACAAGCTTCCTCTGTGTCAGACGTGTCTCCCGAGTTTTCTAATTGGCTCATGATGGATTTCTACAGAGGGCTGTGATTAGTCTCACCTGCAGCGCCTTTCCTCCAAAGACAGAAAGTTACATGTTTTCCAAAAAGCAAATCATTGTCAAACAGCATTTCAACAACAAAGACGAGCAGAACACTGTTCAGAGAAGGTGAGCAGCTTGCAGGCAGGGATCCTGAAGGAAGGAGGAGGCACCCCCAACTCCACCACAGTGCCAGCCTCCCAGTGGCACTGACCCTCAGACCTCCAGGACTCAGCCCCCAGACTCAAGGCATGTGTCCGTTGTCACATGCATTCAGGTCCATAAATCCTCCCTGAGCCCGGATGACTGCACCCAGGGGCTGGGTGCCGCTCTTTCTTCCTCCATCTCCCTTACCTCCCAAATACCATCAACCAAGTCCTACAAATCATCTCTCTCTGGAATCCATGTCCTGCTACCACTCCCTACTGCCAAGAGCTGAGCCCACTCCCATCCTTCTCCCTGCACTCCCGCAATAACTTCCTAATCGGCCTCCCTGACTCCACTCTGGACACCCAGCTACAAAGCAGATGCAAATCTGATCACAACAACCCATCAGCGCCACAAACCCTCCAAAAGCTTTGAATGACCCTTATAAAAATGCCCCAAGCCCTTTATATCATCTGCAAGGTCTTCCATGATCAGGCTGCAACATCCTTTTCCAGCCTCATCTCAATCCATTTGCCCCTTGGCTTCTTTTGCTTCAGACTCACAGGTCTTTTGGCTCCCTAAATATGCCCCTACTCCCTCCTACTATTAGAACTTTCCCCATGCTGGTCCCTCTATCAGGAATGCCTTTTCCCTGTCCTTCATCGCTTGAATGACTGCTGTTCCTCCTTGAATAAGAACTTCAGCTTGAACAACACTTTCATCTGGGCCCAAAATGAGGGTGACCCCTGTGCTGTCAGCCTTGCAGCACTGGCCTGTTCCTCTCTGGAATGTTCACCCCATTGATGAGGCTTCCCTCCATGTCCAGCTTCCTTCCTGGACCAGAGGCTCCCTCAAAGCAGGTGCCATCTACATCCTGTTCACTGCTCATCCTCACCCCCTGACATGAGCTGGCTAGATAGGAGGCTCTTAACAAACATGGATGGAGGGAGAGGTCGGCTGAGCAATAGACTATTTGCTTGATTGGAGAGGTCAGCTGAGCGGTAGGCTATTTGCTTGATTGAAGGCACTGAACTCAATGCCAGAAAGTCAGAAGGTTTTAGAGCAGACACCAAAGTTTCTTTTCAAACTCCCTGTATAAACACAAATTGTGTGACCTTGGGCAGATGACTTCACCCCTTTGACCTTCCATTTCTTCATCTTTACCATCATGATGGCAATATCTGCCCTCGTGGATGCTGAACTAAGAAATGAGATGCCAGTCACCATCAAGATGCTTCACGACATGAAAATGAGCCAAGCAGGGCAGTCCCCACAGCTCGGCTGTGCTCTCCAATAAGCCCTGGCTCTGGCAGATGGAAGGCAAAGTCTCCATGTACAGAGCCTCTCCGAGTTCCCATCCCTTAGTGCATTCTCAGGGCACCTTGAGATTGAGCTAAGAGCTTCTTGATAAATAATAAATGGGACACAATAAGACAGAGGAAAGCTAGAAGAGATTTACAGGAGGAGGAAGAACCATACCCCAGCCATGATAAATAAATAACGCCTGGTTCTCTCTGTCTCTGGGGTCCGGTCATGAGGGAGAAAGACCCTACATGCATGGGAGGAGGTGAAGGAAATGCTGTTGATGGTTTGTGTAGGCTGGGTGCTTAGAAGGTCCTGCAGCCTCCCCACAACCCAGTGGTCTTCAATGGCTTCAAATTAGCTAACAAAGTGGTCCGGAACTGAAGTGTCCCTCACTGTTAATGCAGTGGTTTGCAAAGAGTAGCCCTCAGAGCTGCAGTGTCACGGGGAATTTGTTAAAATGCAAATTCTCAGGACTCACTCAGCCTTCAGGAGTCAGAAACTCTGAGGGTGGGGGTGGGGCTGATCAACCTGGGTTTGAACAAGCTTCCGGTGACTGCACATGCTCATGGGTGACAACTGCTATGCCAGAGGCCAGGGGAAAGTACAAGACAAGGGAGCCAACTGGGAGAGCCTTTTCCATGTGACAGAGACATGCCGGTGTCCCAACAGGGGTTCCCCGTATTCAGGCTGGCAGAGGGGGGATTTGATGTCAGGCTGCTCTGCACATGTCCATGTTTCCTCTCACTGGCAAAAAAGATCGATCCTAGAACCCAAGCAGGTCTGCCTGCCCTTCTTCCTCCCCACTCACTCCAGAAACATCAGCTCCTGAGATGAATCTCTCAGTTCCTGCTCAGTCTAGAGCAGAGGTCCCCAACCCCCCCCCGGGGGGGGTGAGCAAGTAAAGCTTCATCTGTATTTATAGCCACTCCCCACCGCTCACATTACTGCCTGAGCTCCGCCTCTTGTTAGATAAATTGGCGGCATTAGATTCTCCTAGATTACCATGTAATAATAATAGAAATCAAGTGCACAATAAATGCAATGCACTTGAATCATCCGGAAACCACTCCGCCACCCCATGGTCCGTGGAAAAATTGTCTTTCACAAAACCAGTTCCTGATGCCAAAAAGGTTGGGAACCCCTGGTCTAGAGGGTCTCACAATCACAGGGAGGATGAATAGGAGGATGAGACAAACATTTGTTGACTTTTAAGGGTTTCAGTGTTTACATTCACACCCTCCCACTAAGGAAAATCCTGCATTTGCCCTCTTGGTTCTACCTTCTCTGTCTCTCAAAAAGAAAAGATTCTCGCTCACTGGCAGAAAGACTAAGTTCAGACACACATTAAGGGATAGAGAAAACAGGGAGGGAAAGAAACAGAAATTCCTTACTGTGTGTAGTGAGATCTAGGCAGTTGGGGAGGTGGGGAGAGAAGCTGTGGGCAGTAAAATAGGAAGGAGAGAAAAGAAACCTTCACCAAGGATGGTGGTGGACGGTGATGAGCATCTTCGGTGTCTACAGGAAGTGTGAGTCATGGGTTGTAGTTACTTTTTAATTGGAACATGATTACTTTTAAAGTTTAGTTTTAACTGTTAATCCTTGGATCAGCAATGCTCTGAAACCAGACCAGGGTCACAGGCATGATCTGACGATCACAGTGCCACGACAGAGCCATAGGGATGAGGGCTGGGTACACTGCATTCCGCTCAAGCCAGGCAGGGAAGGCACCCTCTGGAGAAGACAGTTACACAGGGTCTATCCATAGAGGTCAGTCAGGTAACAAGGGGACATGGACCAATGACAATGGACTTGTATTTCTAAACTGCAATTTGGTGCAAAAACCCAACAACCTCCAAGAAAAGAGTGAGCTATCTTTCTGAGTCTTGTGGGTACAAGTACAGCCAGGGCCTTTTTAGACAGGTGGCATTTGCCTCCATGACATGAGAGTTTGCAGCCAGCACAGTGGGCACTTCCAGCTGTCTGAGATGAACCATCAGATAGAGCTCGCCATCGAGGCCCCTCCCCTTCCCCTTTGCCAGGCCACTTATAAAGCGTACTAACTATTGTCTACAATTCTGGCCCTCCGCCTCCTCCGTCAGGGTCCTTGAAAAATCTGAATGCTCCATCAGCATCATTTCAATTCTCATTTACTTAAAGTTGGATCGGGTTTAAAAGAGTACTAAAAACTAAATAATAATATACTATTATCCTCACTTTACAGATGAGGAAACTGAGTTCAGACAGACTGAACCCAGATAGACATGGGGCCAAAGCCTCTTCTTTTATTAGTGAAACTCTACTCACCTTCCCCCAACTCTCTTCACACACTGTCCCTTTCACTGTCCCCTACACTCTATTATGACGTTACTAAGAGTTTTCTCAGCAATGCTAGGTGCTCAGGAAACATCTATTAAGTGACTCTGAAGGCAAGAGCTCTCCTGGTATCAAGGAGTCTGTGAGGTCTGGTCTCATCACGAAATCTTGAGGTTTGAGGTGAAGAATGACACACAGAGTCCTTGCCTCCAAACGTTGGCCCTACTGTATCCCGTTAGACCTTCATTATTTATGCCTTAACGTGTTTTTCTTTTTAAACAAAAAGAAAAAATGAAATTATCCCATGTGGGAGCCATCACAAGCATCATCAGCACTATGTAGTGGCCAGCATCACAGTCACTACAGCCAAATCCCCTGGGTTCAAATCCCAGTTTACCTAGGTAATAACTGTGTGACCTTGGATTGGGTAGTTAGCCTCTCCATGCCTCGGTTTCCTTGTTTGTAAAACAGGGATAATAGCATCTGCTTAGTAGAGTTGGGATGGAGATTAAATGAATTAGTATTTGTAAAGTGCTTAGAATAGTGCCTGGCACACTTAGCATGATTTAAGTGTGCGCTGAATATTTAATCAGGCAGGGCTCAGGCAACCGGCAACCGGCAGAGAGGCAGAATGGAATTCCTTATGAAAGGGGAAAAGAGAGGGAGGAGAGCGCACAGAAGAAAGAGGGCAGGATTTGCCTGAAACGGAAAGTTTGCCACCTTTCAAGGCTGCCCATGTGCGTTCTGTAGCTCTCAGGGAGCACCCTCTTCTATCTGCATCCCCTGACACAGGACGGAAAGCAGGATGGAAAAGCAGCCCCATGAGAGATGTTGGGCCTGGAGCGGCTGCGGACATCCTGGGGTGTCTCCCTGTGGGGTTCCGTCACCCATGCCTAGCACACCAGGAAGGCTTCCCAGAAACGCCCTCAGCCCCTAATCTGGCTCTAGGGCGCCCTCTGCCCCCGAATCCTGAGTCTCTGGCAGCCATTTCTTGCCAATGCTGGGTCGAGTAAAAATCCCAAACTTTGGAGCTAGCTAGACTTGGGTTCAGATCCCAACTCTGCCACAGACGATTTGTGTGAACATAACTAAGTGGCCACCCTACGTCTCAGTTTTCTCATCTTAAGAATGGAGGCGGGGTAATAAGTCTACTTCCAAGAGTTTTGGAGAAAACTAATTTAACTGTGAAGGTGAATCCTGGGGTTGGGAGCCTGGAGCATCAAAGGCGCTCCATGAATACTTGCTGAAGGACTGAACACCCGAAAGCCCACTCAGTCTGGAGAGTCTTGGAGGCCTGCTGCTAACAGCCTCCACCGTTCCGTTTAGAGGACAGGACCCCAGCACCACACCCATTTTTCTTCTCTCCACCTCACCGAGGCCCTCCAGTCAGCCAAGGACTATCTAAATCCGAGTGATGACAGCGGCGAGGAAAGCTTCAAGACCCCACCCGCCGCCCAGGAGCAGGGCTGAGAGCTTAGAGTGTCTTCCATGATGAGAAGGTTCCAGAAGAAATCAACTTCTGTGAAGGAAAGATCAGGGAGGCAATGCCTAATCCTGTCTCCATGCTTTGTGAAATCTGGGAGTCAAATAAAACACCCATAACTTGGGGGGGGGTCTTTCTTTCTTACTTTCTCTTTTTTAAACTCTCAAGCATCAGCACTCAAGCTTTTCACGTTCGCGAAATACACCCACCAACTTTCTAGTTTCCTGAAGGCCCGGCTGACATGGGGTGGGCCAAGGATTTGCTCACCAAGGGAAGCCGAAGTTCCCAAAGGAGGAAAATAAAAGGCCTGTGATTTACATGGCTTAATATACTCATTAAGGGTTTAATTGGAGTCACTTTGCCACTGATCCTCCAACAGTCCCCTTCTCTCCCCATTTAATTAACAGAGTAACCTTTAGCGTCACGATTCATAAAGAAAAGCCACGTATGGAAGAGAGAGCTCTATCCATTTTCCCATTCTGATCCTACCAGGCAGCTTAAAACCCATGGGACTCCCGAGCTCCGGGGGTGCCTGTCTTTAGTTTGGACAAAAGAGGCTGTGTAGGGTCTGAGTCAGCCAGGCCTGTGTTCAAATCCTGTCTCTGCCATTCACCAACTGGTGACCTTGGGGGACATACTTAGTCTCTGTGAGCCCCCATTTCCTCATCTATAAAACAGATAATTCGCAAGGTTGTTGTGAAGTTCAGAATGAGCGTAAGACGTGTTGTCAGCTTAGCACAGTGCTTACCAAAGGTTTGAAGTTTACTCTTATCACTAAAGTCACGAAGATAGGGGGTAACGAGTTTGGGGGTCGCAAGGGAACTGCCAAGGGGTTTCCCAAACAATGATAAATTGTCATTTTGCCTCGGCAGAGACATAAAACAGTTTATGGGAAACCACGTAAAATATTTCTAGCAAAGATAACTTGGAGTGACGGCACACAATTACCCGGATGTAATCAAGGCTCAGAATATTTTAGCTGCTTGCCATGGTCTCACCGGGTCAGCTGTTCCCCTCCCAGCCTCCCTCCTTCCTGCCCTTTCCCTGCCGGCGTGCAACATGGAATATAAATAATTAATGCCATCCAATTACCTAAGCCCAAAATAAATAAAGCTTCAAGGGTGTACTGGATTTCCGCGCAAATCTACCCTTAGAAAGGGGAGGCATCCCCCGTGCAGGTGTCTGCGTCTCGAAAGCCATTTGTGACGGGGCCGCCCAGTGGGTACCAGGGTTAGTTAAAGCTCGCTTCATTACAGTGGCGTCGGGGCAGATGGGAACTGACGGGCGCCAGGCTGTTTTCACAGGGAAATGCGCTTGGAGTCCCGGGTCAGCGCCATGATAAATGGGCTTGCCGGCAATTTGCTGGGAGCGCGCATCTTGGGGAGCTCCTGAGGTCACGAAATGTCTGCTGCGAAGCTACACAATTTTCTTTACTTATCAGTCCCAACCACATCGCAGACACCTATTTGAACAATGAAACAAAGGACAACACGCATTATCACGCCCCAGCCGGAGCAGCGCTAAGCCAGACAGTGCTGATTGGACCAAGCCCGGGGCACACACAGCGCCCGCCCGAGGGGGAGGGCAGAGGAGGCTGGCGGCTGCTGTTTTAAGAAGCCAGGTGGAAGCGGGAGGGAGGGTGCATGGGGACTGTGGGGGTGGCAGTCTAAGGAGCATAAGTTCTGAGAGTGGAGGTCATCTGTGCTCACAAGGGCCTCTGCCGCCGGCTCCATCCTCCACACAGCAGCCACAGAGATCTCCGCAGAACGCAAATGCCATTTTCCACAAGAGACAGCTGGAGCCCTCTGCGTGCTCACAGACCTTCCAAGTTCTGGAACCTGCTCACACCACTTAACTTCTCTCCCCCGATGTCTCCATCCTGTTCCACATTTCGGACATATCTGCAGGCCTTTGCACATGCTGTCTTTCCCCCCTGCAACACTCTCTGTGCCATCATCTGGCTAACTTCCAGTCATTCTTTACATCCCAGCTGAGATTGGCTTCCTCCAGGAAGTCTTCCTTGACCACCAAGCTGGCACTTGCTGCTCCTCTTTGGCCTCTCGCAGCACCACCCTGTTGAGCAGTATTGCCGAGGCTTCTTCCCCTGCCTCCAGACTCTAACTCGCTGGGGCTGGGTCTGCCTTGTTTGTGGTGCTTCCAGGACTCTTAACAATGACCAAAACAGAGGAGATGCCTGAAACTATTTATGAAACAAGTGAGCAAATATGCAGAGAAAGAACCTTCCCACTGGCAGGAGGCAGCAGTCCTGAGTGGGTCACACACATCCTGCCAAGTAGGGTCAGGAACCCTATCTCCTCTCTGCCTCCACCCAAATGAGCCTCCATCTGGCAATGGGAGACAGAGATTAAATGAGTTAACAAAGTTTAAAAAACAACAAACACAGAGGTCACCAGAAACAAAATCCTCAGAAGGGAGTTTGAAGTTTACCTCCAAATCGGGGAGTTGGGGTGGGTATGGAATTTGGTGTGTGGACAAGAAGTCTGGGGTCAGAGGTTTGAGAGAGGATGCCAGAGAGAAAACAGCTATAAGAAGAGGTGATTCCACAGAATTTTCTCGCACAACTATGAATACATGCTGCTGCTTTCAAGGGTAAGTTTAAGGGCCAGAAGCCAAGGAGGCTCTATTGGCTCCAAAAAGATGGGGCAGGGAGGCCCAGAGCCTCTACAAGGCAGTGGTGATGATGGAGATTCCAGGAGAGCAGCCGGCCTGCTTAACTGGAAAATTAGAAGGTTGGGGAAGGGGAAGGAGGAAGTGACCCCAGTTACATGAATCTGTCCCAAGGGAATGAGTCATTCCAAGGAGACATCCAGAGAAGTATCAGAAAGCCAGACTGGAGAAGAGAGAGCCTTGGCCTTGGCTCTGTGACCCTAGGACTTCAGGCAAGTCATCCACTGCCTCTGTCTTCCCTTTTCCTCTTCTGGAAAACACTCTCCTCACGGTTTGCTTAGCATCTTGCCATTCTCCGTGGTGCTTCCCCATTGATGTCACTGAATCTTCCCACCGCCTATTAATAGGACCCTCATTTAACAGATGGAAATTGAGGGCAGAAAAACAGAGCCACCGTGCAAGCCCACCTAGCTAGTGGGTGGCCATGCTCAGGCTCAAACCAGGGCGAGTCCAGAGTGTGTGCTCCCTCAAACCCAGCAGGCTGCCAGGTGGCCCACACTTCCCCCAGCTGTGACCTGAGGTGGAGGATACAAAAGGCAAGACAGCATGGGCCAATCACAAAAGTAGACAAAATGTGTCCCCTTCTCTCTACCACACCAGGCACCTGGTATTGATTCCTTTGTGCTCAGCCTCAAGTTGCATATCCCTCCCCCAGCCACCCACCAATGCCACGCATCTCTGTCCTGGTGACTTGTTTATCCACTAAGCAACCAATACCAGGGGAATTATGGGTAATGACAATGTCATATGGCATCCTTCTGGGATAACACTTCCGCATTTGTAAATAATAAGGTTCTTTCTGGAGACCCAGTGCCTTCACCCAAAGGCCTAACTAATGGAATTAGAGAAGACAGGAATGTTTCCCAATCTGCCTACTCTGTGCTAGGTACATGCAAAGATATTACATAGCAAGTGCTGCCAATCCCATTTCACAGATGAGGGAACTGAGACCCGGAAAGATTTAATAGCTCATTCTAATGCCACAGGAAGTGACAGAGTAAAGCTTCCAGCCTAGGCCTATCTGAGCCTCAAAACTGGTTATTGCCCTGAATCAAGCAGCCTTTCAACAGAGTGGTGTTTTCAAGCTCCTGTGGGTGTGCAGGGGAGGCAGGGGTGGTGGTACACGGGAGGAGGAATTCTCAGGACAAACAAACCTTTGACAGTCTTCACATTACTCCTTCGTGTTCAGATGAACACAGCCCTGACTGCAAAAAGGACTCAAGAGGAGAACAGAAGCAATCCCTACAGAGAGAAGGAGATCATTCATCATGGGGGGAGGCAGGAGACCCAGGTGGGAGAGGAGAAGGGAAGGGAGCAAGACCGATGTCAGAATTTGGGTGGAAAACAATCAATATTCTGGCAGGCACCTCCCAAACATCTGCTTCCCTATTTGTTTGAAGGACCTAATGGCCTCAGACCAGCAGCCTTCAGTATACTTGCCAATGAGTATTCCTTTTCTTATTCATGAATGTTCAGAGGAATCAGGAGTCTGGGCTTTCCTAGGACAGTTCATACTAACTTCCATCTCCCAGGGACAAAATATTTTTAATGGACAAGTTGGCCGCCTTTTGTCTCCTTTGGCCCACGCTCCTTGCCCACTGCCTTGTGAAGCTGAAACTCCAGGAGGAGGGGACAGAGGGAGGAAAGAAGGCAGCCCAGCCACTCAGCCATGAGGCCTTGGAGACTAGACAGACATCACGTTCAGATTAAAACTTCAAAAAAAAGTCATTTTATCTTCCATTCTGCGATGCCCTACTGAATAGGAGTGTGGGTTTAAAATGTAATCATGAATTCATTGGAAGGAAATAAATCACAGAGTAAATGTTTAAAGTGCAAAATTGCTGAGCTCTTGGGTTGTGATCACTCGATTTAACATTAAAATAAAGAGTTACTGTTTTTTCAACAGCAAAGACAGGCGCATTTCAAATTTTCATAAATGACAGATGCCATTAATTTTTTAAAAAATAAACTGATTTGCAATGCAGTATACAACACAAAAAATAACTCACTATTCTGAACCTGGGGTTAGAGCAACAGAAATTATATCTGTAAAAGCGTCCACAGAAAGCTGGAGTTTGATGTCTCACTGTTGGCCTCATGGGTCAATGAATTCTGAGCTTTTCCTCCCACAATTCAATCCGGGAGGAGCTGCTGATTCCCAGGGAGACACTGGGGAGGTCTCAGAGGGAGAAAGACTCGCCCGTCGCAACAGAGACAGATGCGTGTGCATCAGCTCTGCTCCTTGCCAAGTTCAGGCCTCCTCCTCCTCTCTCTCCTAGAGGGTCTGGGGGCTCCTCACTTGACTCCTGTCTCCTCCAATAAACACTTGACCTAGTACTGTCATTGTCAAACACAATGGGATCACATCACTCATGCTTAAAATCCTTTCATGATCCCCTTCCCCATGAAGAAAGCAGGTCACCCAGCAGAGCTTATTCTAGGGTCCCAGCAATTGGGCCCCCGACCTTTCTGTCTCCCTGTCCTGTGCTCAAGGTCCCCACCCAGCCTTCATAAGGCCAACAGAATCCGTCCTCCCCTTTGCCTCACTGTCTCCCACTGTCCCCACACACTCACTCCTCAAACTCGTTTCTTTTTTTTTCTAAAGCAGGATTTATTGAGAGGACAGAAAGGCTCCCACAGTGGGAGGGGACCCGAAGGGGTTGCTGCAAACTCATTTCTTGACCATTTCTCACACAGACCCAGCCGGCTCCTACCTGATGGCCTTTGCACAGTACTGTTTCCGTATGTGGATCGGTGTCCCCTTAGATAACCACATCTGCGAGGGAGTCCTCACTTCTCTCAGGCTCTGCACAAATGTCACTTATCAAAGAGGCCCTCCCTGACCACCTCATCTAAAATAACACCCCTTTCCTAACCACACACTCAATAGCCTTACTTTAGTTTGCTTTTGCCACAATACAGACGTATGGCCACCTGGCATGTGATACCCACGCCTGTGTATTGGTCTTCTTCCCGCACTTGAAATTTCATGGCACCGGGAGCTTCGTGTTGTTCCCTGTACCATCCTCGGTGCACAGAACACCACCTACCACACACATTGCTGGTTCTCAGTGAGTACTGACAGAATGAACTCAATAAGCAAATGGCATCCCATTCTGGGTGCTGTTTCCCATATCCAGAATGCTGCGACCTACCTCCCGATCTCAGCATGGTCTACCTTTGCGTACATTCTTCTTGCTAAGCTCTTCTTTAATGCTCTGCCTCTGGGAAACTCTACGTGTCTACCCACCATGGATCCAGGCCTTGTGAGGGGCCAGTTCTCTGCCCCTTGTCAGCTCCCTTTATCCCACCAGAGTGTCACCGTTGATGTGCTTCTCCACCTCCCTGGGAGGTCCTGACTTCCACTTGAGATGTATCATTTTTCTCATATATCTGAAGTACCCAGTAAGGGCCTGGAACACAGTAGATGCTTCATAAATGTTTGCTGTTTTAGCAAATAAATGATCACTATAGCTGAGAGCCACTGTGCACTTAATATTTGCCTGTTACTGTTCTAAGCACTTTGCAGAGATTATCATCCTTTTAACAACTCTGTAAGGTAGGTGTTGATATAGTCCCATATTTCAGATGGAAACAGAAGCCAAGACAGGTGAAATAAGTTGCCCCAAATTCACATAACATAAGGGGCTGATCAAGAGTTTGCCCCCAGAGGAGTGCTAGATACTAAGGCACTCTCTGTTCCATACTTACACATTCAATTAACAGTGTTTATCAAGAACCCACAATGCACCAGGCACTGTGCTGGGAGACAGAGATGACAACAGTGAGAGATGCTCGTGTGGAGATAGATTCTACTTAATCCGATGAGTCTACTCGGATACATTATAATCAGGGGTCATTCATTGATGCATTCACTCAGTTATCCAATAAATGTCTAGTGGTGGCCTACTATGTGCCAGGAACCCTTATAGATACTGGGGACAAAGCAACATCTATACACACTCAAATAGACTAAAAATAAATAAGCAAATAGCCAAAATAATTCTGAAGTTATATGAATTACATTACAAATGTAGTGACAAAGAAAAAAGCCAGACTTAAAGGAAATATGCAAAAAGCTATGAAAGCATATGGCTGTGAACCTTGATCTAGACACACAATGGTGGAAACTAATACTTATAAAGCATTTACTATGTCTCAAAGCACTGAACTCTGCACGTATTGGCCCGTGTATAATTCATAGCAACCCCATGTAGTGGATGCTACTGTTATGCTCATTTTACACTTGGGGAAATGTAGGCAGAGAAAGACAAGTAACTTGCTCAAGACCAAACTACTAGTGAGTAGCAAACCCAGGTCTGAACCAAGGCAGTCTTGCTCCAGAGTTCACACCCCTCAGCACACTGCTATGTGAACACTTTCTTCTCCCATCTCTAGAGGTGGTATTAGATTGAAGGATCAGGAGCTGTGTGACCCTGACCATCCCTTTGGACTTCAGCATTCCTGAGTGAAAAACCAACCAGCCTACTGGATGAGATCAGAGTCCATCCTCTTATGTAGCGTGAAGGACCCTTAAATCACACAAGGAATTCTGTGTTCATACAAATGTGACATGATTCTTAAGTGTGGCACCACCACGTAAATTACATTTTTAGAGCAATCTGTGACCCCCAAAGAGTGCAGTAAATCCTTCCTTCTAGAACTTAGTGGTCCATGAAATATACCAAGAAACACACTTCTGTGCTTTTGTATGGAGTATACCATGCTCATACATGGAGGAATACAATGTGGACACAGTGCTTCCTGTAGAGAAGGTGAATCTGGAGTCCATCCTGAAGGGTTTTCCCTGCATCTTCTGAATTACCCTTGCTTCCCTTGGTTTGTGATCAGTTCTCTCTCAACAGCATCTCTCTGTACGTTGATGATCCAGACAGCCCTCCCTGGCTCTAATGCCATTAAGGCCAAATAAAACTGAGCCGCACAGTTGTGATTTCATAAATGTGCCCAGTAAATCCAACAGTGAAACATTTTATTAGGTGAGAAATGCCATACATAAGTTATTTATTTGCCCATCAAAACACGAATCAAACAACTTCGTTTTACAAGGGTACAGCTGGATTCCATGGCTGCCAGCATGGTCAGTGGGTTCTGGTTTTATCTTTATATTTTACACCGATATTCCAAAGGAAAATAAATTTGGTTGTTCAATGTTTGGGTCTTAAGTCACTTAACATTATAAGCATCTTTTAATAATGCATTAACATAGAAAATATATTCTTAAAGACAAACAGAAAGAATTAATATTTTATGGGCTACAACCCACAAATGTCTTTAGAAGCAGTGATAGCATTGATTGTTTCCTAAACCCATTAGGCTCTATTTTGGTCTCCAGTGGCTGGAGACAGTCTGCCCTGGGGTAGCAGTTATCTTGGCAGCACAATAATTTAGAGATGGCCAACGTTTTTGATGACCTTCAGCTTTTGACACTGAATGCTGAAGAAGCTCTAAAAAGAAGACATGACTCCTGGCTTACCCCAGCCAGTTACCACAATTACATACTTGCCGGTCAGATTAGAACTCCTCTTCTGTGATGAAATCTGAGTTAATCAGGAAACAGGTTGGTCCAGCAAATACACCAAAAGGTCAGGTTGGAGCTGTTTTCCATCAAGGTGATGATAATGATGATAACAGCAGCAGCTAGCCTTTATGCACGGGTTAATGTGCATCCAACATGACCCTAGGGGGCACTGTTCACGTCATAGGCTGGACAACAGCAGTAGTGTCTTGAAGGAAGGTGCTTGTCTAGTTTCTAACTCTTACAAGGACACTATGTAGGCCAGTGACAGCCTTATCTTCTAATGACCTGCGAGTTAGGAGGCGCGATCCCCATTCTACATTTGACGAAAGAGACTTAGGCAGGTAAGCGACTTACCTACAGCTGCACAGTTAGCCAGGGTTGATGCTGAGAGTCAAAGGCAGTCCACCTGGCTTCAAGCCCTGTGCTGTCCTCTTGGAGGCATACAAGCTGGCTGATAAGAGGGACCAACGAGACTCCAGTAGATGGAAGAAAGACACTAACTGGAGCAGAGGGGAGGCCGGAACAGAGCCACCTTGTCACCTTCGGACCTGGCAAAGCCCATCACCAGAGGTTCCATCTGAAGTGTACAGGGAGACAGAGCCCCACTCTTTTGATAGAGATACTTGTCTCCCTCTTGCTTTGACACCTTCTGTCTCATGGTCTATCAGATTCCCCAAAGCTCTGACTGAATTGAACCCCGGCTTATAAGATTTGTCTCTACTGCAGGAAGGGGTTTGGACTTTTCCCTGCCTGCCTCTTCAGACACACTGTCTTTCATGTCCCCAGTCCCCACAACACCCTGAAAGAACTGCAGTTTCCCCAACGCACCGTGCCTTCACAGTGCCTGCGTTACCTCACATCCCTTCCCATACTCTCATCACCTTCTCCGGCCTCTCCTTAACTGTGACGATGTGGCTAACTCCTGCTCAGTCTTAGGACCCAGCTAAAGTGTCACCTCCTCCAGCAATCCTTTTTGGAAGCCCATTTGCCCCTCAGGCTGGGTAAGGAGCCTCTCTTCAGTACTTCCACAGCCTCTCTGTCCATCCCATCATAGAATCCACCAACCGCACCGTAGCATGAATGTCGGTACCTCTCCAGCACCCCTTAGGAACTGGGAGTTCTTTTTTTCTTTATTTTCTTTATTGTGGTAAGGATACTTAACATGAGATCTACCATCTTAATAAATATTTACATGTACATATGGTACCATTAACCATAGGCATCATATTGCACAGTAGATTTCTAAAAAAAAAAAAAAGAAAGAAGAAGAAATTCTGCAATGTTGGACAAGATAGATGAAGCTTAAGGACTTCATGCTAAGGGAAATAAGCCAGTCACAGAAGGGCAATTACCATGTGATTCTACTTATATGAGATGTCTAAAATAGGCAAATTCATAGGATCAAAGGGCTAAATGATGAAGGGAGTTCTTGGAGGCAAGAACATCTTCTGTTACCTTCTTTAGCATAGTTGCTGATAGGTTTCTGTTGAATGAATGAATGAGTTTTAGTTAACTGGATGTTCATTCAGTTCCCTCACACCTGGACAAATCAGAGCTCAACATAGAGAGACCACCCACTAAGTCACTCTTCACACTCTGTCCATCCTTCTAGACACAGCCCAGATCACAAATCATCTTCTAAACTCTCCCTCTTCCCTCAGACTATCTCACAACGCGGGGTTCTTAAATGAGTGTCTCCAAATGGATTCAGCAGCTCTTTGTGGAAGAGGACTATTCTCAAAGAGTCAGAGGCGCATACTCATGCCCACAATAGACACAATGTCTTTCATGTCCCCAGCCTATCTAACCTTCCCAAGAAATCTCATTCCTTCCTTGTGAGAGGAAAACAAACAAATCAGTCAATGTTAACTAAATCCTACAATGAAAAAGGTACTGTGTGCACATTAAATCCTTAAAATGTTTCTGCAAGTAGAGACAAATTATGTCCATTTTATAGATGAAAAAAACTGAGGCCCAGAGTTCTTAAGCAATTGGCCTACAATTGGACAATCAACCAGGGGTGGATCTGGAATTTGAACCGAGACCAGGTCTCTTGTTCTTTCCGAGTCACCAGGCTACATCTTGAGTTAAAGCAAAATAATGATCTCTTCCTTCTGATATTTTCTGTTGAAGCCCCAGAAGTTTGGTTTCTATTTAGGAGTCAGCAGCCATGGAAGAAGTGATTCCATAACTACTCCCCAGAAACACTACCAGGGTACATTAAGTCTCTTTATGCCAAGATCTGACCTTCAGCTCAGATTCAAAACCAAAAGATGTCCATGCATTCTTGCTTTGTAATTGCTCAGCCTTTCTCCAATCCATGAGTAAACACTATCCATGTGAACTCCTGGACCTGCCACCCTGATGCCTCCTTAGCCAAAATGTTGCCATGTTTCTACATTTGCAACTAACTTTATTTTTATTCCCGGCACCTACAACCATCTGACATGTTATGTGTTTTACTCATCTTATTTTTCTCATCCCCTCCCCTTACTAGAATGTACACACTCCATCAGGACAATATTTGATTTCTGTTTTGTTCATCAGTGCATCCCTAGTGCCCAGAACAGTGCCTGGTATACAATGGACATCCAATAAGCTGTCTTCTAATGAATGCATGAACAAATGAATGAATGGTAGAAGGAAAATGCTCAGAGGGCCAGGAAACTAACTAAGGATATCTCCCACCCCTAAGTGGCTCTTAGAGCTGTAGAAATGTCCATTGGGCCACACTCACGGCTAGCCCATCCTATGCCTTCCACCAGTGATGAGTTGGAGGATCTGGCCCCTTCCAAGGAAGCTGTCCTTAAACAGTTGTGCCTTTGCCCTAAGGAATCTCCAGTGTTGCTACACAATGTTCTTCTACGGACCTATGCTTACATACAGAAAAATGCTATAATGCGGATCTTTGGGGCACTCCTGCATCACAAGAGACAGCGCTAGAGACCTGGAGATCTTGTTAGTGGTAAATGGGGGAACAAATAACATCTCCCCACTCCTAGACCATTTGCAGGAAAGCTGAACCAGGCCGATGGAGAACAAGTCAGTTTGTGGGCGCCCACCTCCATGTGGGCATGGCCTCTGAACCTGGTGGAGGGCTGAGTGGGAAGAGCAATGGAGAAAGGCCCAAGAGGCCCAGCAGAGGCGCACAGAGGCTGTGCTGTGGGAGGCCCCGTTCTCCTGCACTCTGACTACCTGAACTCACAGCTGCCAAGGGATTCACCTGAACACACTCTCCGACTTTTTCTAAACCCCCTCTGTGGATCGCAGCCCTGGCCCCTTCTCACCCCGGCCTCAGAACCTGCCCTCAGTGTGGGCTGATCTCCCATGTCTCAGTGCAAGAATCTGTCATTTGAGGGCACGAGCTGTTCTATTAAAACAGAAGTGGCAAAGATGGAAATAATAGACACTGGGGACCAATAAGGGGGGAAGTGGGGAGGGAGGCTAGGCACAATGTTCACTATCTGGGGAATGGACCACCTGGGACCCAATCCCCACCACTTCGCAGGATGTCCATGCAGCAAACATGCACTTGTACCCTCTGAATCTAAAATTAAAATGGAGGGAAATGGCAATGGCAGCTTCTCCATCTCCTGACTACCAGGCCTGGGGCTGCTCTGGGTGCCGGGAGAGGCAGCACCCTGCACATGGCGAAGGGCTGGCCGGCTTGTGAGTCAGACATACCTGGTTCTAGTCTCAGCTCCCCACGGGCCCTGGGTCTGTTAGCCTCTCTTAGCTTCAGTTTGCCCCCATAAATGAAGCAGATCCTAGTGCCTGCCGTGGAAGGTTCGTGAGCGTGCACAGGGCCTTATCTCTGGAGCACCGAGGGCATGACGGGGCTCTGAACCCATCTGTTTGTCTCCCGGAAACTGAAGGCTGTGGGTTCTGAGGACAGGAGTCTTGTCACATTGCTTCGTGTCCCCTGTCCACCTGCACAGACAAGCCCATCAGTAAGGACTTGCGGAGCTGCAGAAAACTGCAAAATGCGAGGAATAAGGGGTAAATCCAATCTCAGGCTTGCAGGAGAGAGGGAGGCCCCTGCATGACTGCCCGGGGAGATTAGCATACAGGTGACGTCAGAACTGAAAGAAAGGCCTGCCTACCCCTCTCCAGGCTGGAATCTGACTTCTGAAGGTGGCAGGGAGTGCTGTGTGGGGAGAGGGAATTCTGATTTTTTTTTTTGTCTTGCAAAATTCATCACAGACACTCAGTCTAAGACACACGGGAAAACAGAACTGTGTTTTGACTTCTAATTTATCTTCTTAATATCCACTTTCTCATGCCCTGGAACAGGGCCAACGAGTCTCAAAGATCACATTTCACCAGCGACCTTGAAAGTGTGATTCAACATCTCTTTTTGCAATAATAAGATCTTTTAACCGAAAGTGACCATTTTATGAGGCTGATACATTACAAAAAAGCCAATAGGCAAACTGAAGCTCAGGATTATTAAAGCCCTGGGAAAAATCAATGTGCTCTGAAGCCAGCATCCAGCTGCGGCTTAAGCAACAGTGACCCTGGGTTCAGGAGAGGTGTTTGCCAGGGGCTGAGGCTGCGTCCAAAAGCGCTGTGCCCCCACCAACTGAGAGCATGTCTGTGTGGGAGGGAGGAGCCGGATCCTGGTGGGGGGGGATTCTGGGGGTAAGTTGCTGCTTGGGAGGGGGAGTTTCACTCAGCTAAGACTATCAGGGTGCTTCCTAATCCCAGCAGTGTGTCAAGCCAGCTGAGCAGGAACTGACAGTCAGAAGGGAAACTGAGTTTCTGAAAACTAGAGAGGGACACCCAGAAGGCAGAAGGGAGGCAGGGATCAGAGAGGGTGAGTGGAGTGCAGTGGGGGACCAACAGGGGTAAGCAGATATCACAAGTCCTTTGTGTTGGCAGAAGCATGGTACACCGGGAAAGCCAGCTGTGCTAAAAGGGACAGAGTCTGGCTGACAGAGGGGACATCAGCAGTGCTACCTCCCAGGTCTGTTTCTCTTGGCATCATGGCTTCTGGCGTACCAGAGATGCCAACACTTCTTCCACATCTCCAGACAGAGAGTACCAAGTCAAGGGACAGCCAGTGTATACAGCAGTATTCACAAGTGGATGCAGCCCAAGGACACACATCCCGTCCCCCTCACATAGAGGCACCGAATTGCCCCTTCTCCTGGTCTTCCCTCCCACCTTCCACTACAGCCCAGTTGGAGTCTCAGAGCTGCATGGACCCTATGCTTAGCATAATACACTCCAGCACTCCAACTTCACAGATAGAAAAACGGAAGCCCAGAGTAAAGATGTTCCTCGCCCAGGCATATGGCAAGACAGCAGCTAGGCTGAAGCTCAACTCCAGGTCTCTGACCACTGATCTTTCCTCTAGGACGGAAAATGCAGAGGCCATTTTGATTCAAGATGCAATGTTATTCTGTTGTTTATCAGAAAAGCGATATTTTCTTGTGACAAATAATTAAATATGCAAGTAAGAATAGTAAAAAAAAAATGTGGAGATGATCTACTCCCCACCCCCCAGCTCACACACAGACACACACACCAGTGGTAACCACTGAAACAGTTTGGTATGGGAAGGGACAGGGGTTTACAGCCCCTTCTCAGGAGGCTGGTATGAGGGCAGTATTCCCAACACACACACACACACACACACACACACACACACACACACACACACACCAAAGAACCCAACCTACTGCAGGCAAGTGGTCACCCAGTCTTGCTCACGCACCTCCAGGACTAGAGCTCATCACTTTCAGCAGCATCTTGTCCACCTTTAGATAGCTGTGGGGATCAAAGGGGTCCTCCTTTCATTGAAAGGAGATGTGTCCACTCACAGCCCTAGTTTAACCCTTGTGACAACCCCAATCACGTAGGCTCCCTCTTCTCATGGGGACTTCGACCATCTAAGAATAGTGCCTGAAGCCTTCGGGGTCTTCTTGCTGTGCCAACCCTTCCTGGTTTTATCAGCAGCATCTGAAGAACAAGGGCAGGGTCACTTGTTCCTCACAAGTTTCATCAGGAGCCCGAGTCCCTTCATCAGGGAATTGCAGGAGAAAAACACATTCATGGCACCCTCCCCAGTGTTCCCCACAAAAAGAAGAAGCAGCTTCCAGAAGATACATGTGAGCCCCACGTGAGGAGAGAATCCAACAAATTTAATTCCAAATGTAACAGCGCAACCATTCATGAAGGACGACAACTTGCCAGATGGCATGTGTTTTTGAATTCTTGTGGAACATGAAGATTCTGCATTATCAGAGAGCTCTGCTGGAGCCTAAATGAGCGCTGAGCCCCACAATGGCCACTGCCACACCAACACTGGTTCCCACTCCAAACGTGGCGGGCTGGAGGCCCCACCAGCCACCCCTCAAATGTGAGACAAGTTCTCTTCAATGGTGAATACCCCAAGGGATACGCTGGCAAAGATGGAGCCCGGAAACAGGCATACAGTAGAGACCCCCACCCACTGACATGCCAGAAGACTTTGTGGGTCTACAGTGTGGCCGTGGCTAAGCCGTGGACAAGAGCAAGACAGAACGCTCTGAATAATGTGGTACCTCTTCTCAGAAAATGCACACGGTGTAGATACCTTCATAGGCGGTATGTTAGTAATACACTACACACCAGCCTAAGACAGATGCCACTGGGACTGAGTCCTGGTCTCCCACATCCTATGTGACCCCGCCACTGCATCCCACATCCTACATGACCCCACCATTGGCCACTGCATGAGTTTGAATCCTGCCTCCATGCTTCCTTGCCATCCAAATTTGGATGGCATTGTAGACGGCTGTTTTGTCCAATTCCCAGCACATATAACATGCTCAAGTACTAGCCAGTAGGAGCGGTGGATGCTTAGTAAACACCAGTTGTTCTACGATTTGAAGATACTCTCTCCTCTGTACCCCCTAAGCTGCTGAGATTGGTTCATCACAATAACCACTATTATTTATCAGGAATTTACTAGGGACACACCCAGCAGGGCTCTGGGCACTGGACACACATTCCCCCAAGGAGTCCTCACAAATCCCAGGCAGTAGATGTTACCACCCACTGTACAGATGAGGAAGTCCTGCCTGAAGTCAACTCAAAACTCGCCCAGATTGTACTTCATGGGAAACTGAGGGGCTGGGACAGAGACTCAGTTCTGCTAGAGGAGTGCTTGGGGGATGAAGGAGCAGAGAAGGGGCAGAAAGAGAAACAGGGGCCATAAGGGAGGGAGGCAGGAAGAGGCCCAACAGCAAGGACAGAGGCTGAAACGATCAGTGTGCTGTACTTGCTCCAAATGACATCCAAAAACCTGTGATGAGCTCAGCAACTCAGTCCCTCTCCTCTCTAAGGGCTCCCTCTGCCTTGAGCACTGGGGCAGGGACATCTGTCAGCCTCTTGTGTGGGGAGTCATGGGCTCCCTTTCACACTCCTGCAGAGACTGTGCCTCCTTGGTCAGTGCCCTGCAGGCAGTGGCCGCAACCTGTGTGGGTATTCTCCACAGGCCAGACCCTGCCGGGACAGCTTTGTCAGAAGCAGGAGTCCCCTCTATACCCCAGGCGCCTGCACAGAGGGAGTCCTCAAAATTGCACTGAGTGCATGGCAGGGGACAGAGGAAGTGCTGTCCAAGGTAGCAGATGCGCGGGCCCTTCTGGGGCCTCCTTCCCCCACACAGATGTCTACGTGCCCATGAACAGGAAAGCACCAGCGTGCGTGTACCCACCCAGGTGCCGACCTGGGCTCATGTGTACACAGACACCCACTTGGGTACAGGTCACAGGCACGTCCACAGGAACACAGCCAAACTCTTCCTCGCTGATCCCAGCACGCAGCTCCAGAAGATTTCAAGATACCCGAAGCTGTCCATACCTGGAAGGTCACTGGAACCGGCTAATTCTCCCATGTCACAGATTGATAAAAGCCTCTCTCGAGTGAGCAGGGCTTAGCAGCCCAGTGGCTTCCTGCGATTTGGCCTTGATGGGGTTGCAAACTGCTCAATCCCCACACACCGTGGGTTGCATCCAGCCCTTCCTTGGTTCATTCTCAGGTAAAAATGACCTTTCTGAGCGTGGTCTATGGTCCTGGGGGATGCAGTGAGGGCTCAACCCCAGTCACATCGAGCCCCTCTAGCGCCCCTCTGCCACCACTCCTACCCATGCTGGGCTTTTGCCCACGCGGCTCCCCCTGCCTGGGATGCTCTCCTCCTCTGCTATCATCACTTCCCACTCTTCCTGCAAGTTTCAGCTCGGCAAAGCCTTATCTCACCTTGCCTGAGTCGAATCTCTCCTTCCCACTCCGCAATGTCGCCATGTCCCTGTTTTGATGTTCCATGTCATTGAAGCCCTATCACCACTATTGACACTCCCACAAGGCTCTGAGAGGACAGGGGCCATGGCTACTCATGTTTACCTCTGTGTGCCCAGAGTCTATCTAGCATAGTGCCTGGAACACAGTAGGTGCCCGGAAAATACTGACGGAAGAAATGAATGAACGAAAAAATGCCCAACAACCCCAACACAGCCTCTCCAAACAGTAATTCTTTGGGGGTTGTGGCTTTCTTTTTAAATCAAAGAGTTTCTTTCTCATTATAAAAGTACCCTCTCTACCTTAAAGAGAAATAGTAAGTAGAAAATAGCTTCTTTCCTGGGACCCAAAGTTATCCTCAAACTGTGAAATCATGAGGTGTCATTGACAAAGCGCCCAGAACGCTAGGAGACCCATTGACTTTCCTGGCTTAGAATTTACCTTCCAAAAGAGACCTAGGGTGTGTCCTTTAACCTTCTGCCTCAATCCTGTACCCCAGTAAAGCAGGCTTTCAGCAAGGCTGCCCCTGAAAACACTTGGGTTCCATTTCCAAATGGGAAGAGAAGTTTCTGATATAAAAGTCTATCAGCTTCACACTTTCAGAAGTGACGTTTGACCTTAAAAAACAAACAAACAAACAAAACCAAAACAAAAGTTGCCACGCTCAGTGGCTCACGCCTATAATTCCAACACTCTGGAAGGCGGAGACCAGAGGATTGCCTAAGCCCAGGGGGTCAAGACCAGCCTGGGCAACTTGGTGAGACTCCATCTCTACAATAAAATTAGCCAGGCATGGTGGCACACACTTGTAGTTGCAGCCACTTGAAAGACTGAGGTGGAAGGACAGCCTGAGCCCGGCAGGTCGAGGTTGCAGTGGCTGTGAGCGTGCCACTGCATTCCAGCCTGGGTAACAGAGTGAGACTCCAACTCAAAAAAAAGCCTAAGTTATGAATCCCCTTTTTAAAGAAGTAATCATAGGGAGCAAAAGACTCTGAAGTTGACACATTTCAAATTTAAAGCAAGCAAATTGCTACTGGGGGAGAAAAAGAGGCAGGCACAGAGGAAAGAGAAAAAGGAAGAAGATTCAGATTAAAAAGCCCAGAGGTATGGTTCAATTACATTGTCTTCTTCCTCAGTTTTTTGTCTACAAAAGGTACTTTTCATTTCAAGAAGAAAGAATAAATTCTAATTTGACAGCTGATATGATTCCCATGCCAAATTAAAATACATTTTGTCGGGGTTTGTTTGTTTGCTTGCTTCTTAAAAAAATTAAATTTTATCGACACACATATAATTTTATGGTACAGATACAGCTCATATTTTATAGGCCTGTAAACAGACAAAAGGATCCACACCTTCCCCTTTAAATCAATGGACCGCAGTGAGTAAAATGGGAGGCTTTAAAGCTACGGGTCAGCCCAGTTTTAGTTAATAGCTGAAGTCGAGGGCGCATGCTTCCAGAGCAAGCCAGCAGATTTTAGAAGCCTCCCAAGGTGCAGGGGGAACTGGGTACAGGGGGAGGATGGCATATAGGCCGGTCTGGCACCTTTATCAGAGGCCTTCTGGACAACGACCTGAGAAGACTGAAACTGTGTCATTCCCCACAGGAAGGTGCCCAGGGCAAGGCAAAATATTACAGTCTCCACGTCGTCAGCCCACAAGGTGCATATCAAAGGGAAAAGGGGAATGGGCATTCTGGGAAAGGGGGAAGGATGCCTTAGGCTGCAGAGGTTAGGTCACCTAATTTGCAGATCCCGCCTGCGACCAGCGGCACTGCTTACCTCACCACGGAGCAACGTGCCAACGTGGAGTGATGTCAGGGCCATTTGCTAGCCTCTGGAGGAGCCATGGGGAGGCCTGTATGCAAGTTAAAATGCCTGCTGTGGTACTCCCCGGGCATCCGAGCAAGTCGCATAACCTCTCTTCAGTTGCAAACCTGAAAGATCAACTATTCCCAAGGATGTTCTTGTAACATGTGTGTGCTTGGATTTGTAGCCCTGGCCAGGTAGGGACTATGTGGTGGTTTTAAGCATAGCTGAAAATTACTTATCACTCTTCTCATCAAAAGGTGAATCTTTTTCTACACTTACTTCTGAATAGAATGTAGCAGGCATGATACTGAGTGACTTCCAGGGCTAGGTCACAAAAGATAATACATTTTCTGCCTGGTGCTCACTCATGAATGCTCTCTGTCTCTGTCTCTCTCTCTCTCTCTCTCTCTCTCTCTCTCTCTCTCTCTCTCTTTTCACTCTTGGAGTCTTGGATCCAGCCACCACATTGTGAAGAAACCCAGGCCACATGCAGCCCAGCTAGACACCTAGCTGACTGCCAGCAGGTAGCTGGCTACTTGCATCAACTTCCAGATATGTGAATGAATTAACACAAAACAAAACAAAACAAAACACTCCTGCTGATCCCCACTCAAATGATAGATCTGTAAGCAAAGTATATGTCATTGCTTTAAGTCACTGTGTTGGAAAATGTGTTATATAGCAATACTTAGTAATAAATACAGCAATAAATGCCTGGAACAAACTAATATCATATCCATTTTACAGAGGAGAAAATTGAGGCTTGGAGAGGTGAAGTCATTTGCCTCAAACAGCTTGCAACTGACACAGTCAGGACTTGAACCCAGCTGCAAAACATATGCCCACAAGCACCATTTCACACCGCTTTCCCAGCCGGACTCTCCATCATCAAAGTAAAGACTTACACAGGGGAGATCAATGAATCTCAGTGCCTGGGAGGCACTAATCCAGATGCTCCGTTCTCTGGGCCTTCCGGTCAGAAGTTTAACATATCCCCCTCCTTTACTATGATTTGTCATCATTATTTATTTTTAAGCTTCACTTAAGTATCATTTTCTCAAGGATTGCAACATTAAAATAAACGCAGATCAAGAGGTGCTGGTTAATCTGCTGTGGTTTGAGCTGCTGGAGGTGGGAACACAGGGAGGGAACAAACATTAGCATCTTCTATGTGCACAGCACTGTCCTACGGATTTTGCCTTCACTATTCTAGATCCAGGAGAAGAATAAACGAAAAAAGAAAGGCCACAGTTAGTTGAGATTTGACTCCACGTTTGTTACAAGACACAGTATAATATCCTCCTCCTAACTGTGCCACACCCCACTGATAAGCACTAAAATGCCCATTACTTTCTCACTGAGATGCCGTTAGCAACACCCCAATTCAAAATCGTGCCCCACTGTTCCTGCTACTTGCAGGTACATGTTTACAGTGAATATCTTGCTCACTCCAGTATCTGCCACAAATGTAAAGAGACATTATTCTTAGTGTCATTAATAAAGCTTGAAACACCTAATTTCCTTTGAAACTTGGAGTATTAAAACTCACTCAAGGGCTTAACTGATAAAATCATACATGAAAACAATTCTTCTGGCAAAGGTGTGCAGAGTGGTGGAAACTAGGCTGAGGGTTTGGAGTAGGTAAAATGGCAGGGACAGAGGTAACAAACTGAGAAAGAGTTGACTAGGAGCTGAAAGTAAATCAGGAGGACATGTCAGAGTCAGTTGGAAGGAGACTCTGCTGGGTAAGGCACAGAGGGATGCTTCCTTCTTGGAGGTGAGCTATAGTGAGGCATCATGGTGAATGAGCCCTGGAGAACAAAAATCTTAGGGCTAGATGAATCCTATGGCATGCTGGGCCCCTCACTCACTTGGCCAGGGATGCACACGGGCAAATTATTCAGTCTATGAATTGTTTAGTCTATGAATTTGGGTGAGAACTCTTCCCTCTAAAGATGCGAGTGAACTAGAATGTGGTTTCCACTTCTTGGATCAGTGGAAGGAATGCTTCATGCTGTCACTTACCTTGTGGGATCAGTTAAGACATTGTCTTTAAGAATTACACACAAGGCCTAACATGTAGCTACTGTTTAATAAACAATACCATTCCTAACACTCACCAAGGCCACTCCCACTTCAAGGATCTTGTGCATGTAGCTCCCTCTTTCCCAGATCTTCCAGATCCTTCTCAGCATGCAGGGTCTGTTCAGAGATCAGGCCCCTAGAGAAGCCTTCCCTTACCATTTCCCTCCCCTCTTCTCTTATCCTATTTGACTTTCCTTATAGCAGGCAAACCAGAGGAACTGCTCATTAGTCCTCAGTTATGAGACAATTCATCAACCCAATCTCCCTATTCCCTGGTTATTTGGTTGGATGTTTAATTTCCCTCCTAACTGAAGCTTTATGATTTATCTGTTTACGTTACTTGTTTATTGCTTCTGTCCAGGCGCGTTGTCTGTCTTGCTCGCCCTGAATCACCCTGAATTCCCTGGGAGAGCACATAGCAGAAGTTCAATGAATGTTTGCAGAAGGACCAAGTTCATACAGATTATTATTTTGCAGCCAGGGAAACAGGATTAGGCTTTCCAGGCAGATCTGAGAGCTATCGACTGAGATGCCAAAGCTGAGGCAGGGGTATGAAGAGCTCTTGCTTGAGGAGACTCGAGAAACTGAAAACTGTGGGCCCAGGATTGTCAACCATAAAAGGCCAGAGAGAGGGCTGGAAAAATCAGTCAAGGAGACCAGAGCAGAATCATCACAGCATCCACCCCACTGGTACCTGCACAGCTGGACCCAGAATGGGGTGATGACCATGGTGAGGACCCTGGAATGGATCCTGAGCCCCAGTAGGTTATCATTTAATCAGGCTCTATGTGTAAACCATCCCAAAGATTTATGAGCCTGTACAAACAATTGCTTCCTGGAATGTTTGCACAAATGGTGCAGATTACAAAACTCTGGCCAAAGGACAAAAATATCCCATGGCTAGGGTCACAGAGCATCCTGGGCCATTGAATAGAGAATCCTTCTGACCCTTGGTCACAGTTTTCCTGGTCTGACAAGCTCACAGCTCAGAGGTGATGTAGGAACTTGGTCAGTCCCCCTCTGGGCAGAACTTCGCCCTGTGGGCTGCCCAGGAACATTTCAGAGATATTGAAGAGGACTGGGCCAGCCTGCCTGTACCACAGGAGCTCAGATGAGATGTCTAGGAATAGCAGGTTTTAAGATAATAAAGCACCAAAGACTCACAGTTCCACACACATTTTTAAAATGCCTTCTGTGTGCCACACATTGCATTGGGTATTCACACACATGATGGCATTTAACCCTTGCAACAGCTTTGTGGGGTGGCTGTCCTTGGTCTTCACAGTCTAGTGAAGGATTCTGAGATCCAGAGAGGCAGATGGATCTGCTCAGCATCACAGATCTAGTGGGTGGGAGAACAAGATTCAAAGCCAGGCATTTTGAGTCTAAGTTCTGTGCCTTTTCTGATATGTTGCAACAGCCTCTCAACGCAACAGCCAATGCATTGCAAGACGCATTGAGAAAGCACACTGTGCTGCCAACATGCAACTTAGTATGTGAAAGTGGGTGGTAGATATCTTTATTTACCCAACTCCATAAGACAAAAGTCCCTGCCTGAGTGACTTCTCCCTCCCTGGGCCTAGAGCCCTGCCTTGTGCATAGTAGCTATTTATCAAATGTTGGTGAATTGACAAACTGGTGGATTGTCCAGTCAGGCAGGATGGACAGCAGGCCAGCCACTGCTCATCCTCGACTGCTTCATAGATGGACACAATTATGAGTTTTGCTTCCATCCATTGAGGCATCAGGGAAATGAGTGTTGACATGGGGACAGCCATGAGCTGAATCACAAAGCACAACCTGAGAAAGGTTTTGTAGGTGGCTTTCGTGGCCGTGATCCAGAATGACATGCCAAAAATTAGCCTGGCTCGTAGTGGACCACTGAGAACAGAGCAGAGACAAGACAGCCCAAGCCCTGGCATTAAACGGGCCTAGGTTCCAGTTCTAACTTCATGGTTAGCACTGGGCCTTGGATAGGTACTCAGGTACTTAATCTGAACCTCAGTATCTTCACCTGTAAGTGGGGGAAAAACCACCTGCCTGAAGCGGTTGCTGTAGGGATTGTAGATAATGTAAAGTCCCTGGTGTCCAGTAGGGACAATGGTGTCCATTGTGACTTTTGAAATAAAACCTGTGACAGAGTGATAAGATTTTACAGATATTTTTTTGCCTGCCACACCCAACCTACTAACGGTTATTCCGTAAGTCACTAGGAAAGCAGCATTCAGAGGTCGAACCTGTTCTCCAAATCCACCACTGCACCCACTCCTTCTCACCACAAAACCCCCCTTCATCTTACAGTTCCAACTTCCTGTGAAGGTTACAAAACAGGAAGTTTAGAAAAACAGACTCTCAGATGGAATGTGTATTACGTGGATGTTTTTAGTGTCTAGCAATTAAAATCTGCAGAATAAGAAAATCAGCAAATTATGTAAAATAACGCTACACTCTCATTCATTTTTAAAAAGAAAATGGCAACTTGGCATAAGAATTTATTATATATATTATCATCTAATGGGTTACTATTATAATTTTTAAATAAATAATAATAAATATCTTTTTTAAAAACCAGCAAATTTTCAACGTCTCCAACGAGGCTCCACTGTGAAGAAGCCAGACTCAAGATAACTGAGGTAGAGCTTGGTTTCTTGGGACTGGGAACAGCTGGGACAGTCGCCTCTTGCAAGGTTTCTCAGAGATGAGATGGGCTCACGAGGGGAGTCACAAACGTCTGTAACCCTGAGAAACTCCAGCAATGCAGTGTGTGACCTGCTGTTTATAAAATATTCCAACACATACAAGGATTTGCACACTGTTTCTAAAACCCCTTACCCCCCCCATCCCAAAGTCTGACGTCTCCTGCTTGGTGTTTTCAAGGTTTTACTTTTAGAAAGTTGGTTATACTTTCCATGATGGTCATAGTCAAGTACATTCAAATGACCTGAGGATCTTGCTAACACGCCCATTCAGGAAGTCTCGAGAGGGACCTGGGACTTTGCATTTCTAACAAGCTCCCAGGCGATGCCATTGCTGGAGGTCTGCACACTTGGGGTGGAGAAGCACAGGGGAGCAAGGAGTTCCTATGGAAGGTTTGCAGGTTTTTCCTCTCCACTGAGCTTTATTTTTTTTCTATAAATGGAACTCTTGAATTCGACTTGAAGATTAAAGAACTCTATTTAAATCAAATTACAGCAAACAGGAAGGTTTAAAGAAAATAAGTAACTGCAGAGTTGCTCCTTTGATGCAGTTTTAGCAACCTTCACTGACGTTAGAAAAGCCCCATCCTGTGCTGTCCCTGGGTTGCTCTGGGTCCAGTTCCCAATGCCGCCTGCGACCTGGCCAACTGCGCAATTCCCCCGTCTCTTTGCTCAAGGAAAAAAATACTTTCCTGTTCCACTTGGATGACAAAACTTGGAAGGGAAAGAAAATGTCCCCTTGGGGAAAAGACTGACAAGGCTCACAGCTTCTCCGCTGCACCACCACCTCCCAGTCCACACTGCAGAGCCTGAGCCACTGGTTCTGAAATGTCCACACTTCTGGCCCCCTCTGGGACCCATTCTCCTTGAAATGCCTTTGTACCCTGGCCACCCCCCTTTCTTTATGCAGTGTGGTGCTCTGACTTATCCTTAAGTCTCAGCTCTTGGATGCCTTTCCCACTGCTGCACCTCCTCCCGCCACCATGTTCCCTGAGCACCTGCCTGATGGGGATCACAGAAGCTTAAAACCCATCCAACAGAATCAGGAAGATTTTAAGTGAGAAATGTGAACTGATGAACCATTTTCCCCCACCCAGAAAGGGTTTTTCTTGTGCATGTGAATATAGAGTGTGTGCGTGTGTGTGTGTGTGTGTGTGTGTGTGTGTGTGTGTGTGTGTAGTAAATGAGAGGCCAAGAAAGTGATATCATTGAAGAAATTTTTGAGATGGGAAAAAAAGAATACTTGCAGGATGAGATGTGAGTTCTCATCCTGGATCAGACAGTAACCACCCGCACAGTCTTGGGAACCAACTCCAGCCTCGCCTCCCACATCTTTGCCGACACATCACCTGAAAGGCCCCACTGCCCTTCCACTGGGTGGTGGTCTCCTCTCACCATCCCTTCCCCCTGCTTTCACCCTGTGTCCCTCTCATGCCTGATTCTTTTCCAGGAAATTATTCCTGAACATCATGTCTCTGCAGTTACTGTTTTTACCTATCACTGCTGCCTTTTCAAATCATGAAGATAATAGTTGGAGGCTTGTTTCAAAAACATTTTAGTTTTGCCAAGTCACATTACTGTCCACCAAACCAAGGTCAAAGTTATTGACATATTTCCTCAAGTTATACCATGGCTCAGTGAAAACTGCTGAAAAATTCTTGGATGAAAGTTATACTAAAAGCTATGCCATTCCAAATTTGAACTTAACAAGTTCCCCACTGTCTCTAGAATCTGTTTGAACACACCTTGTGCCTCCACTAAGATTCAGATTCAGCAGGTATTGACTGAGCACCTATTGCACGTAAGGATTTTTTTACATGAGCCATTAAATCAGTCATTCCACCCAGGAGAAAACAAAGGCTCAGAAAATTAAAGGGACTCACCCAAGATCGCATAAGACATTACAGGGCCATAGTCCAACCCAGTTCTCTGATTGCAAACCCAGAGCTCTTCTCATTATAAAATAATACCAGTTTCTTCTGTATCACTCCACAGTGCCTGATTCAATAATGGGTTCAAAGGATATTTGTTAAATGTATTTAAGTTTGCCTTGTATTTATGCTTTGGGTCAAGTTAACAAAACCACATCCACTTAAAACTTAAGACTGCATTAATTTAAGATATTTTACTATACTGGGGGGTCAAAAATGCAGATATATTTAACAAGAGATTGAGGAAAAATGTCCACAGCATGAGATAATTGTTGATATCACATGCATTCTCTTGTATTTCTTTTCAAAGAATTCATGTGCAGAGGCAAAAGCAAGAAGTTAAAAATGACCTCTTTCCTGATGAAGCCAGGTCTAAGTATGAAAAACGTGACAAGCAACATGGGTGCCTCAAGACTCCTATTTTGAGTGCAAATATTTTGTTTGCAGATGTCAGATTTATTTTGAAACTGGCTGTAAGATAATATATGCACCTGAGAATCAGGAAAATATGATAAATCACACTAGCTATATGGTTAACAAGGCTTCATTTTGCAAACTGTCTCTGTGGTTCTTGAAGGTATTAACTTTGTTTTACTCATCATAAACTCTAAATATGTAACTATTGGATGAGTGCATAAATGAAGAAATGCATTTATCCAGAAACTATTTTATTACATAAATCAGAACATTTTGAGCAGAATGTAACATAAACAGAAATGTAGACCGATTTTATATAGCACCAAACTGGGATGACAGTTGCTCTCTCTCTCTCTTTACCAACTATGGGAAAAGTATCTCATTGTGGTTTTAAATAGCATTGTCCTGATTACTAATAATGTAGAATTTCTTTTTTGGTAGTTATTGGTCATTCTTATTTTTTCTTTTGTGAGGTGCTTGTTCAAGTCTTTTGCCCATTTTGTATTGAGTTGTCATTTTATTGTGTTTGTAGGAAACCCGTATAGTCTGAATGTGAATCCTTTGTCAGAGTTATGCATTGTGAATGTTTTATTTCAGTCTGTGGTTCACTTATTCTTGCAAAAGCACCTTTTTGAAAAGTTTGGAGACAACGTCACATGCATCCAGTCATGCACATGCATTAGGGTCCCAGTTCCAGATAAAAAAGCCCCAAGAAGACGGTTTCACCAAACCCTTCCACAACCAATGCCTGGCTATATGAAGGCTGAGAATTTCCAGTTTTCCTCTTGTGGTCCTCAGTCTGTCCAGACAAGTTCATATTCACTAGATATCTGGAGAGTGTCACGGGACATGTGTGCCCTGGACAGAATTCACGCTAGAAGCAGCACCTTCGTGGGGGAGGAGAAGAGTGGAGAGGTCCATGTACACGAGTTCATGTAAATAACACCCATCACACTACACATCCCACAACCAGCTCTGGCGAAACCACAAATGACAGCAACCCAGCCCTCTCCTAGATAGTTTCACAGATACCCTGTGTTGGTTCACATTTGTCTTTGCTCATATATCCAAGTCAATAGTCACAGAATGATAAAGGTGATAAAGGATGTTCAAGGTCACAACTAATGCAGGCAAGGCCAAAACACAAGTGTTTATAACTTAGTGTATTCTCTACCAAAGTAATGTCTGTTTACTATAGAAAATGCAGGAAATACACGTAAGCAAAGAAGGGGGGGGGCTCACATACTCAACTCCCCAGAGATAAACACCTTATATCCTAGGGTGTATCCTTTTAGTCTTCTATTTCTGTGTATATATGTTTTTGTTTCTTTTTTTAATGAGTACATGGAATACACACTGTTATGTAGTCTGCTTCTACTTTGCACTGTGAATACTTTCAGAGCATTGCACAGTCTTCTATTATACAATGTTTAATGGCTGGATGGCTCTCAATTGAATAGATGCACCACACAGCTTATTTAACCAATTTCCTATTGCCGAAAATTCTGCTTGTTTCCAATTTTTCACTTAAATGGAACACAAGGATAAACATTTTAATAGCTAAATCTGTGAGCATCCAAGATGATTTTCTTAGAATAAATTCCTGGAAGTGGAATTGCTAGGTTAACAGGAATGCAAACATTTTAGGTTCTGACACATATTACACAACTGTTCTCTCATTACAAGGAAAAACCTTTAACATTTATTGCGCAAGTATGTAGTGGGGCTGTGCTAGGAATTTTAGTTGCATTTCCTCTAACGCCTCGCGGTAACCCAGCAACAGTGATGTTGCCTTGATTTCACCGAGGAGGTCTCTGGAATTCAGAGAGGTAGAGGCACACAGCTAGGTGGTAATCTGGGACTAGAACTCAGTTGTGTCTGACACCAAAGTCTGTGCTGTTTTCAAAACATTGCCTCTTGGCATCTGTTTAGATGTAGAAATCTGTAGAGATACAGATTAAGGTATTTCTCAAAGGCTTTTTGAAAGGGTCTATGTTATTGGGAGCAGGGGTTGGGGGCTGACTGTTATAGCAATATCAATAACTCAATGACTTAACACCATAAGAGATGACCTCTTGCTTGCATCATAGTGCAGTGCTGGGGCGGGTGGAAGCTTTGCTGCAAAGTCATTCAGGTGCCCAGGTTCCCTCCTTCATATGCTTGACTTTTAAGTCCTCTAGGATCATGGATGGGGAGGATTTTTTTTTTTTTTGGTGGGGAGCAAGTCTGGAATTGGTGCACATCCTTTCTGCTCATATTTTGTCAGCTAGGAGTCATTAACATGACCACACTTAACTGCAAAGGAAGCCGAAACGTGCAGTGGGGCTGTAAGCCCAGATGAACTGAGCGCAGGCACTGGTGTGCTGTAGCAGCGTCTGTCACAGAGTTGAAGGCAAATGGGATTTCTTCCTAAGCTTCAGTTAACAAGTAAATCCACAAATCCCTCATTCAGCCTAATATAGAATCCAGCGTAGATGCCTTGGAGTCAGGCATCCTGTATTCAACCCCAGCTCTGCCCTCACAAAGTCATATGCCTCTGGGGGTAACAAAACCAGTAGTAGCTAACAGTTCCTAAGTGCTCTCTGTATACAAGATGCGAGATGCGTAGCAAATGGATAAGCACTCAAACTTGGAATCAGAATACCTAAGTTCGAATTCTGGCTATGCCACGTAGGTACTGGCTGTTGTGACCTCAGGCAAGTTACTTAACCTGTCTGAACCTCAGCATCCTCATCTGTAAAATGGAGCTAATAACAGAACCTATGTAGTAGGTGGTTGTACAGATTAAATGGTTTGTGCCTGCAAAAGCGCTCAGAACAAAGCCTGGCACAGAGCAAACCTTTTCTAAGTTTTAGCTACTATTGTTGGCATTGCACTAAGTGCTTTGAAGTTATCGGGTTTCTTTGGGCCATAGTTTCCTCCATTGCAAAGTGAGGGAGATAATTACATCCCACAGGGCTGTTGTTGCAATGAAGCCAAGTCACTTATGGCCAGCACAGCCCCTACGTGGGCTGCCGGAGCATCTGGCCCAAGCAAGTTGCTCCGTGACCGGCAGACGCTGCCCAGCTCCCCCACGAGCTCCAATTCATCAGGGTTTGCCACTCGGCACAATTGCCTCACCCTGTGCGGCTGTCGAAGGTCACTGGCGACAATTCTGGCTCTCATTCATTATGGGCTGAGAGAAAGAGAATTCTATCCGCCCAGCCGTCTCCCACGCTCACCTCCTGTCCCATTGTACGCAGAACACGGTGGCAGCACATTATTCCACTCCTGAGGGCCTGCGCCCTTCCCCCTCAGGCTCCATTCAGCTTAGATTAAAAAGGCACTGCCTTTCCCAGCTGCCTTTCTGAAATATTCATCCCGCAGACAGACATTCCAGTGCATAGGCAGTCCCTTGGAAGCACAGGGGACTTCTTCCAGCAGCATGCCCACCTGGGGCCAGGCGGCGACGGCCCAGTGAACAGTCTGCAGACCAGCCCTGGCCACCACCCGGTAGGTTGGCATAGGACACACCACCCAAGCTGCCTCAATTCTCCCAGGTCCTGCCTGGTTCCTTCACAACCCACCCTCCCTTGGAAGCCCAGGAAGGGCCTATCCAAAAAGAATATCATAAGCCTAGGTCCTGTTTGCCTTCTCCTCTCTCCCACCTCTCTTTCCCTGGTCCCAGCGCCCATTTGGGTGGGCATCTTAGTTACGAATATCTCTTTGGCACCAAAAAGTCAAATGATTGCATTTGCCCTGTTCCTCTCCCCATCCCAGCTTCCAGGACACCAGCTTGCTTCAGAGTCCCAGCCTGTCATCACCTGCCATCCATATGCCCTCCTCACTGACCACCCCCTTTTCCTGGGCAGCAAGCTTGCCCAACCCTGGATAGATTCAAGGTCTCCCCCTGTCTTGTGAGCTGCTCTCCTGTCACCAGTAGGTCACAGGCATGCAGGTTTTGAAAGTTCACCCACATCTGGACTATACTTGATCATCTATACTTTCATTTATTCATTCATTTAAGAATTCATGTAGTTAAATATATCTTTAAGTTAAATAGTTAATGAACGCCTAGGTTCACTAGGTGCTGGGCATACCAAGTCTAATGAATCACAGTCTTACCTTCACAAAGCTCCCAGTCCAGTGGGGGCAGAGACAAGAAAATTGACAGTGGAAGGATGGAGCGATGACTGCAGCAAGGTACAGAGAGAAATTCCCCCAACTTGGGGACCAGTGAAGACTTCTCACATGAGGTGATGCCTCAGATGGGTGAGCCTCGAAGGATGAAAAGAATCAGTTTGGCAAAGATGGGGGAGCTCAAGTGGGCTTGTAGGCCACAGAGAGAGAGAGCACAAATACAGGAACAAAGGCAAGAAACAGCACGGAACCATGGCAATCCATTCAGAACCACTAGAACTTGGTGTTCAAGACTGGGGGAGGAGCTGCAGTGGGGTGGGCGGCCCCCCGGGGGCATGGTTACAGGGTGGATAACTCAGTTCTGTCCAGACTTGCCTGATTTCAGCACCAAGAGACCCAAATCCCAGGAACCCCCTCAGTCCCGGGGTCACCCTGCTCAAGTCACTCTTTATTATACTAAAGAGCTTAGACATTTTGCAAAGGTGACAAGGAGACAGTGGGAGCCCATAGTAGGCAAGCAGCCTGACTGAATCTGTATTCATAATTTATGCAGAAGATTTCTCCACCACTTCCACCATCCAGACAGTGGGTACACCTTCCTCCATGGGACACACACTGTGAGGTTCATAATGCGTCAGAAAGCACTGACTACCAATGCTTTGCCTTAAAATGAAAGGTTCTACCACTTCTTGCTGGCCTGGCCTTTGGTCACAGAAGATGTCATAGAGGCCCCCCCTAGATGGGGGCTCTTCCCTCCTGCACACCCACACACCTCATGGTAACCTACTCAGGAGAGCTTCACTTCCTGAGCAGCCCGTGAGATCACAGAACATGGAGATTCCAGAGATAGCTCAAGCATACCATGATGCTCCCAGACCAGCTCAATTTCTAGTCTGTGGCTTCCAGACCTTCAGAGCCACGGGGATGAGATATCTAAAGCAGTTGTCTAAGGAAATCCAATATAGAGAGACTCCCACCATAACAAGCTTGACGGGTACCAGCATCACTGTGTTGTGTTCAAACCTCATTAAGGCTAGTCAGACTGCTGCCAGAGAGGAGAGAAGATGGATGCTGTTATTTATTAGTTTTATTTGTTTGCATAAAAAGATTCCACTTACATGGTTAATTGCAAGTAACATGGAAACAACCAGGGGGTGAAGGGGATTAGACAAAAGGGATGTTTTGTGCAGGAGTCTGGAAGGAAAAAACCATCAGGGCAGCATTTATCCCTTTTTGCAACTGTAATGCATGATATTAATTACATAACTGTATTATACATGCCTGTAATTAGAGACACTGGAGCTACCCAAGATATTAGTTAAATCTGCTTTCGGAGTGGTTTACTGGTGATTTGGAAGAGCTTGTTAAATTCTTGAGGTGGGTAGGACTAGAACTGCTTCCTGGGAAGGACTGTTGGCAGGTGAGCAGACGGCTGCATGGTCGGACTCTGCGCAAGGAGGGAGGAGGGGGATGAGAGGGAGTCTCAGAGGAGTGGCAGGCAGAGTAGGCATCTGACCTGAGACAGAGAAAAAACCTGGAAGAAGCTCTCATGGGACTCTGGTCAGCTCCCCAGAGGCATGGTGGGATCAGAGAGATGCTGGGACAAGGAAGAGTCAGGGCAGTAGATGTGGACAGGCCCAGTCAGTGTCAGGGATCTAAGGGGGTCATCAACTCCCTCATCCTCCCATCTCTGCCCTTTCTTCCAGAGCAGCCACACAGGAGTCTGCCTCAGAACGTAGCTAGGAAATGAAGACAAGATGGACGTCTTCCAGGGAACTAAGTGTGACGTGTGTGCAAGAATTTCTTCCAGATTTCACTTGGAACCTTCCTTGTCACTGTCACTGCTTCATAGCATTTCTTCTTTGTACCACCCCTCTATCCCCAGGCACTAGGCCTTGCTCTTACTCTCTAAATGGTTCTCTCCCTGACCCCTTGGCTTTCCCCCTTACTAATTTCCTCTGAGGCCCCACATCCAGTCACCAGGGTCTCCATGTCCTTGCTCCCTGTTCTGCCCCATGCAGCAAGTTCCCCAGTGGCTCCGTGGGGCAACAGAGCAGTCTTCACTTGCCCACTGGCGATCCTACAGACAGTCCTCCCCCTCCTGCTCCAAGACTAAGCTTTGGCAGTGGCATCTCCAGGACACTTCCCTGCTCCCCCACCCCTACACATGCTGGGGAAGGGATTCAACAGACATTGAATCACATAGGGAATGAGGGCTGAAGCCAGACCTCAAACTCAGGCCACAGGCCTCCAGACACACTCACTTCCTCCAGACACACTCACTTTCTCCATGCCCTGGCTCCGAGCCTGGTGTGGGAAAACCGGAAGAATACAACAGAACCCCTGCCTTCAAGAAGCTCAGAGTCCCCTAGCGGCGATGATCGTGGATGGATGCTGGTGCCTCAGGAGCTGCTAAGCCCCCTGAGCAGGCTGGGAGGCGAGTGCTGATCACCTATTCTTCCAGAGCAAACAAAAAGAGAAAGCATCCAGCCCGTCCTGGGCTTGGCACCAAGAGATCTGGCAGAGACCAAGTCGCCTTCATAGCAGAAAGCACCTCCTCCTCCGGTGACTCCCGCCCCACCCCCACCCAGCTCTCCATCTGCCATTTCAAAAGCCATACTGAAGGAGATGCTTTTATCATCACCAGCCCTCGCATCGCAAATAACAAGGCGCTGCTTTTCATTAAAGGTGTGCGCTGTTTCCATGAGCGGTGCCTACCAGTGGTTCAGGGCACACCCCACACCGCCACGGCACCTGCCAGGGAGCCGATAAGGTGCCTCTCATCGGAGGATGCGTCATGGGCACCATCCAGCCAGGGGCGTGTTGCCAAGGAATAAACTGGGGGGTGGGGAAACAAGGCAAACCAAAGCAATACCCCAAGGCAGTAAAGACTGGACAGGAAGGCGGATCAGGGCCACCCCAAAAGCCCAGCCTCTGATTTCTGCTGGCCCAAAAGAGTCCATTGCAACTTGCAAGCCAAAACACAAATGACATGTGCAGGGGGGCCGGGCAAGACAGCTGACACAGAGGGGAGAGACGTGTTGGCGGTACGCATCACTTCACTGCTCATGGAGCTAGTCTCATCCACTCGCACCGAGAAACCTTCCCTTCCCTCCCCAGAGAGGAGCTGTTTGTTCAAGCCCCGGACAGCTCCACCGAATAGAAGTGTCGAATGCTGTCTCTGATCTTCCACCTGCCTCCCCTAGCCTCACCGCCCTAATCTATTTCAAAGGCTATTGCCCAGACAAACTTTCACACATCACGTCACACCTGGAGTCGAGTAGAGCTGCTACAACCCAACTCCCAGCTCCTTCTGCTTACCCCAGCGAATATGCCACTTTTGTTTTCCCAAATGAATGAAAGGAAACTGGAATCCTGGGAGTCTTGTTGGAAGGGCAGAACCATCGCCCTGGGAAGCAGGAGACCTGGTTCGTCCTTTTCAGTACATATTTTAACCTCTGGGGGCCATGAGAGTCTTGTCTGCAAAATAGGCATGAACATAGCTTATTCTGAATACCGAAGTCATCTTCTGGAAACCTCTTCTTTTCTCTCTCTCTCTCTCTCTCTCTTTTAATTTTTATTTTGAAATTGTGGAGTACAATTCAGGGTTAGGTATACAAATTTTCATTGTGCAGGTATCCTTATTGATGAGGTGCACCCCCCACCTTCCCCAGGCAGATATCGACTACTGTCAACTGGCAACCGATTCCTGATCAAAACCCAAAGTGCCCAGGTCATAAGAGAAAAGATAGACAAGTGGGACCTCATTAAACTGACAAGCTTCTGCAAAGTTAAAGAAACCATGAAGAGAACCATGGAGACAGCCCACAGACTGGGAAAAAATATTTGCCAGCTCCATGACTGACAAAGGCCTAACATCAAGGATCTACAAGGAACTCAAACACACCAAAAAGAAAAAAACAAACAGCCCCATTACAAAGTGGGCTAAAGTTGTGAATAGACACTTCTCAAAAGAAGACATATGAGCAGCCAACAGACATATGAAAAAATGTTCAGCCTCACTAGTCATCAAGGATATGCAAATTAAAACTACACTGAGATACCACCCAACTCCAGTCAGAATGGCCATCATCAATAACTCTAAAATAACAGATGCTGGAGAGGATGTGGCAAAAAGGGAACACTTCTGCACTGTTGGTGGGAGTGTAAACTAGTACAGCCTCTGTGGAAATCAGTGTGGCAATTCCTAAAAGTTCTAAAAATCAACCTTCCATATGACTCCGCAATCCCCCTACTGGGAATATACCCAGAAGAACACAGGTCACTCTATAAAAAAGATACCTGCACACATATGTTTACCTGGAAACCTCTTCTAACTTGGAGAGCTATGATCAAACCAAGTCCACCATCCCTATCACCCACTCACGCATGCACTATGCTTAATATAGTGCTACATGCCAGGAACATGGAGGGAAGAGGCTGCAGTCCCTCCTCCAAGGAGTCCATGGCCAAGTGGAGAGTCAGGTGTGCAAATATCCAGACATATTGAGTGAGACAAACATAGCCCAAGGCTCTGCAGGAACTGAGAAGGGCTCCTGTATCTGTCTGGGAACAGGAACAGCAGGGACAAGATGGAGGCTAGTGAATGGATATGGTGGGCAGAGGCTTTCCAGGCTGAAGGAAGAGGTACAGAGCCTGTCTGGGACCAGAACCAGGCTTCCTGATCCTTGTCTGGGGCGCTTCCCCCATGCCAAGTTTCCACGGGATTCTCTGGGCCACCTTACCTCTCAAAGTTCCCTCACTGGAAATGCCGCTCCCTCTGTAACTATCTCTGTGCCACTTTCTTGACAACTGAGCTCAACTAGGAGTGACATGGAGTGAGCCAAGAAGTGGTGCATACTACACTGGCACAACCCAGGAAATCCATGCTTGTTAAATGCCTTGCACAGCAAGACTCAGCTCCAGGGGTGATTCCTCCAGCAAGCATTCCCTGACCACTGCCTCGGATCAGGTATCCCTCCTCTGTGTTTCCAGAGCCCCAATGCACATGTCACACTTTACTATAATTATCCTTTCACTACTCTCTTCCATATCAAGCTGGGAGTTCCAGACAGCATTTGCTATATAATAGGTCCTTAGTAAATAGTTTTGAATGGATAGATAGTTGGATGATTGAATGAATGAACCAACCTATGTCTTTGAGAAATCGTGCAACATTGTAGAAAAAATTTGAGGCAGAAATGAAAGAACTTGGGGACCAAAGGGAGGCCCACATTTTACCTGTGCAATGACCACTTATGTACCTAACCCTGAATTGTACCCCACATCTTTAACATAAAAGAAGGAAATGAAAGAACTTGGGTTCAAGATCAGGTCCACCATTCACTCACAGTATAACAGCAAGTGAGTCCCCCATGGCTCTGAACCCTAATCTTCTCTTCTGTGGTAGGAGTTTCTAAGTGTGCCTGTGTCAGGGTTGTCGTGAGATGTGATGATCACTGTGATGGTGCTTTGTAAACTACCAAGTATCATGCACATGTTATCCGTACCTACCAATTAGGATGCTTCACCAGGAAGTTAAAAAAAATCCACTTTACATTTGCTTCAACAACAAGGAAGTGCATAATCAGAAATGCACAAATCAGAAAAATAACTACAGAAAATAGAAAACAAGATTTTTCTAAACACAAGATTTTTCTTAGAATAGTCTCCATAAACTTGCCTTTTCCCTGTGGCATGTCTGACTTTGAAGCCCTGGCTGTTCCTGCATATCTGAAAGAGAACTGATAAAGTTGCCCTTTAAGAAAAAAGCCCATTGCCAAACACGGCAGCTCATGCCTGTAAGCCCAGAACTTTGGGAGACCGAGGCAGGAGGTTCACTTGAGCCCAGGAGTTTGAGACCAGCCTGGGCAACATAGTAAGACCCTGTTTCTACAAAAAAAAAAAAAAAATCAAGCAATTAACTGGGGATGGTGGCATGTGCCTATAGTCCAGCTACTTAGGAGGTTGGGATAGAAGGATCGCCTGAGCCCAGGAGGTCCAGGCTGTGATGAGCCATGATCGCAATTCAGCCTGGGCAACAGAGTGAGACCTGAACTCAAAAAAGAAAAGAAAAATTTAAAACTCCCATGGCCATATTGTGGGCACTCCTTTAAGCCACAGTTTCAGGATATACGGTCCTTTTGCCTTGTCTCTTTCAAAATCCTCTCTTAACCTCCCTATCAAGATATTTATAATGATATTTGTGTTTTTAATAAAAACGAATCTTGTGAGCAAAAGCTAATAAAATGTTCATAAACATACACCCCCCACCATCACCACCAGAAGATAAAAAAATAAAGAGCTATAGGCATGGCAAGTGATAATAACATGGGCTTCTATGGTTAAGACCTTCCGGGGGAGTTTAGTGTTTTATGAGGTAGTGTGACAAAGGCTGAACACCTGCACGAGTGAAAGCAGCTTTCACATAATTCCATAGATAAATCCAGGTCCGTTCAAGCCACAGCATCCAGCGACTCACGCACAGAGTCTACAAACTGTATCCCTGAACAGCGCTGGCTGATGGATCTCTCTAATATCTAATTTAATAGGAAGGAGAGGCTGGGAGAACAGTAAATCCAGACTGATGTACATCAAGAGCTGAGCTCACAGGGGAGGAGGTGGCTATTGAAATTCAAGCACTAGGAAAAGGATAACTCCCTAGGAATTCTGCAGGCATGGAAGAGATGGGGGCACCAACACAGTGACTGCTCTCCACTGACCGTTCTCATTTCCTGGTCTGTGCCCAGCCCTCCTCCGGGATGAATTTAGACACATCTGCTTTTGAGTGACAGCAGCAGGAAATAATACCTACCCTTCATATTATTCTTTCATTGGACATATAATAAATATCCACTGGCCCCAAGCCTCATGTAGCCACATTGCAGGTACTAGGGAGCTATAGCAGCAAATATGGCAATACTTTTGCCTTAGTGGAGTTCACATCTCAGGGGGAGAGACAATCAACAAACAAGTATATGAATGAGTATGCAATGTCCTTTGAGATAGGACAACTGCTATGACCCCCCAAGGCAAAACAAGGCAGGATAAGAGTCCTGCAAGGGAGGGTCTTTCAGAGAAGGCGACCTGAATGCAAAGTGTGAGGTAGCCATGAGAACATTGGGGGAACTCTTTTCCAGGAAGAGAGAATAGCGGGTGTGAAGACCTTGAGATGGGAATAGTCAGCGGGTTCAAGGGACAGCAAGAAGGTCGCTGTGGCCACAGAGGAAGGAGGAGAGGTGGGAGAGGCAGGCAGAGACCAGAACTTGCAGGGTCTCTTGGGCTTCCAGGCAGAGGGTATGAGTCTGGAGCACTGGTGAATAGTTGGGTTTGGAGTCATAAACATCAGCGTTATCAGCATAGAGGTAGAAAACAAAGCCAAAGGACTAAATAAGATTGCCCACAAAATCCCAGAGGCAGAAAAAGGACTGAGCCCCAGGGCACTTGACAATCAGAGGAGGGGCCAGCAAAGGAGACAGAAAATAAAAAAGCAGGTGAGCGTGAACACTACTTGGAGAGGTGGTCTAGTTTTGTGGGAACCACATGAATCATCATCTGGAAAAGTCTCAGTATAGTGCCCAGCAAAGAGCTGGCTCTCAAAAAATATTATTCATCTCCCCTAGGATTCAGAGAAAATTAAGTTCTGCAGGGTTTTTAAAAAGGAAGAAATCAGTGTAGACTGGAGAAAGAAACAATATTCCTCTACCCAGATAAAAAAGAATACAATAAGACTGGCTAAGGTTAAAATGAATTTTCCTTAGAAACCCAACAGCCCAAGTGGCCAAATGCTGCGAGATAATTAGAATGTACTGCTGAGGGGGCCAGAAGGTCCTGAAACCTGGTTTCACAGCCGTTTCACAACCTTACTTATTACAAAACAACCCAGGCTGGTCTCTCGGCTGTCTCATGTAAGTGGCACAGGCTTCTGGAGCGGGGTTCAGTGTGTCTGTCTGGGACCAAAGGATGAGGACTTAGTGCTGGGGACCCCACTTCTCCCCTCTGCAAGCAGCCCCAGGCATCTGGAGGGAGCACTGCCAGCCTGGCTCTGTTGTTCCTCTGAGTCACCTAGAAAAGAGGTCTTGCTGACAGGCATTTAATACCCAGGCCACGCTCCATCTGAAGAAAATACAAACCCAGCTGTCATCTAACTCACAACAAATGTGGACCCTGCAGTGGCAAACCGAATGGGTGGAGCAACAGAGAAAGCTCCCAGATCTTGAAGGATAAAGGGACCTGATGGAAAGAACCAGAAGAATCCCTGTTCAGCACTTCTCAGCTCAGGAAGTAAGGATGCTAAACACAAACAAGCACGTTACCCCTCTTTTACAAATGAGGAAACTGAGGCACGGGGGGAGAGATGATTTGTTTAAGAGCATATGATACATTTAGTAACAGAGCAAGAATTATATCCAGGTTTTCAGGGTCAGTATGAGGATTGAGATACAGAAAGAAGTATGTGCAGGTTACTCCATGATGTCTGGTAAAGCAGAATTAGGGATGTCAAAGTTTGAAGTAGGAAGGCTTCTGCTTGAATTCTGACTTGCTAACTATAAAATACGGAATAAGTCATTCTTAAGCCCTCCCAATCCCAGCCCTCGGTTACCTCACCTAGCACCACCTACCTTCTTCTAGAATGGTGGTAACAACTAAATAAATGAATGAAAAACACACAGTACAATCTCTGGCATACAGTAAGTGTTCAATAAATGCTAGCTACTTTCAGTAACTGGAACAACATTTTCCACTATTTCGGGGGCCGTGGGCAAGTTGCTTTCCTTTTGGGGGTTAGAGGCCTGATCACCTGTAAAATGAGAGAGAGTTCAGTTAGAATCAGTCGGGAGGTAGAAGAACACGGTGACTGAGAACACAGACTCTGGCATGAGATAGGAAGGATTTGAGAGCTGGTTCCCCAATGCTGATTCTCTCTAAACAGCACTGCCCCATTGAGAAAATGGAGATAAGAAACAATATCTACCTGCTGGAGTTATCCTAAAGATTAAGTGAAAAATGCATGCAAAGTTCTTCACACAGGGTCTGGCCCAGGGTAAATGCTCCACAAAATTTGGTTGTTGTAGTTGTTTCAGTTTTCTACAATTCTTTTCCAGTGATGGAAAAGATTATAGAAGCCAACTTACTAATGACATGAAGCAAGTCACTTGCCATCTGAGGCCTCCGTTTCCCTATCTGTAAAATGGAGGGTTGGACTAGAAGTTCTTCAAAGAAGCTTCACCTCTGACATTCTGTGTACAAGTGTACAGGCAGCTCAGAAGCAAATGGTCAAGAAAATACCCTCTTCCCATGGAGTCATGGAATCCTCCCAAAACTCAGAGTTAGACATCCCAGTTGGCTGCCATTACACAAGCTTGGAAGCCATATCTCCTGGCTCACGTCCCTTTAACATGGGCTGTCAATGAAGCTGGCCTTCAAAGCAACTGCAGATGATGTATCTGTGCATGGTAGGGAGCCAGCAAGCACGGGCGCCATGTTTTCCTCTGGTTATACAATCCAGTTGCGGTCAGTCTCCCTCTGACTTAGCACATTCTCAGGCCATTTCAGGACACAAAGAAAGTATCAGAGAAAAGAGAGGACTCCTTCTTCTGCCCTTTCTTCTTCGCTAAATAAACATTCCGTCCTATGTTGCAATTACTCTCCACATGGTCCAAAATATTTAGCAGAAACACTTGAGGAATGGACAAACACCTGCCAGAAAGCTGTGTCATACGAGGCCTTTCCTGCTTGGAGTCTCCCATATCAGATGATACACTCTTACCTGCATATTAGCTGGAAGTCTGGGTAATCAGAATCAGGCAGGTTCTGCTATGGAACCTGAGAACAACTCGCTGAGCAAAAAGTGACAATGTGACTTCCTTTCTTCCCCCCATCTCCCAAGACCAACCCAGTGAAAAGGTTTGTCCAACAGGAAGACTTGACTATTTCTTCATTAGCCATCCTTTCACCCATTCAGGCCAAATTGGTATTTGATGCAACAGGGAAACATGTTGAGTACATTATTAATTGGGGTCAGCAAAGGAAAGGTCGCGGGGTGACTGGCACAATTATGGGATGTGGGCAACAGGCCAACAAAAGAGCTTGTCAGAAGGAGGGGAGATTGATGGCTATAGAATTATGGAGGGTTAGGAATAGTTGGAGGTGACTGGAAGGCTGACATTCTGCCCACACCAGACACATGGGAGTCTTCTGTGTTCAACCATCTTCAACTGTTATTACAAGGAAAACTTCTTGATTCCAAGGCAGCTAGAGAAGAGAAGAGAACCCAGAAGCTCATGCCAGGTCTTAGTAACAAGAACCATGCAATTCAGAAGATTCGATCAGAAACTTATCAGACTGGTTAAAAATCCAGCAAGAACAAAGATGTCAGGGAACCCACCTAACCAGACTTGTTAGCGTTTGACTTCCTGATGCGACAATGGCTCGATATTCTCAACAGCCTTGGGTTTCCAAGAGACTTTTTCAGATACGAGTATGCTGGGATAGGGAAATGGCCCCCAAACTTCCTCAACTGGGCATTGATTTTTAGAATCAATGTGCATTTAATTCTACAATAAAACGGTAGTGAACCAGTTAGAGGATTCCCTGGGGCACATAGCTCAAAGAAAGTCTCGAAGGAAGTCACAAAAGTTTGCAAAGGATATTGTGCCAGAAATGAACCACACAGCATTAAAACCCTCAATCTCTGTGAACAGGCGTGGTTAAGGATTTGTTTTTGAAAGAAATCACATTAAGTGCTAACTACAGAGAGAACTATCCATCTTGTTGATCAAACACAGGGTAGACCAGGCAGAAATGAAGTTGTGGTCATTTTTATAAAGGTTTTTAGATTGTTCATCTAAATCATCATTGAAAGCTTTCATTAAATTGCACCCTAGGAATTGATTTGCAATGGGTCGTCCCAATGTGCTATGCAAAGTTGCTGTAGAAAATTAGTCATCCTAGACTCCCTGAAGGATACAGACATGACATCCGGGCATCTGTTAAGTTTGCTCTAAAACATATGCGAGCCTCTTTTTAAAGAACCGTAATTACATCCTGCTGAAGCCTCCAAGGACCCTGCTAACTGCCTTTGTATTAAAACATCCATTTCCCACTTAGGAGGCTCGGCTCTGCTATTTAGATGTGCGTTGCAATCTGCTTGCTTCTCCAGCACTTTCTCAGATAAAGCCTGAAAATGGTCAAGTCTTTCAATGCTCAAAGACTAGACTTGGAGGAAGCAAGAATTGGAATGTGGCATGAACTTTTAAAAAATAGAACCAGGAATTTGGAGCTGACAGGGACTTGAGCATTAATCCAGCCCAAGTCTCTTATTTTTATATGGTACCACTGAAGACCAGAGAGAGAAGTAGCTTGTCCGATATCACACAGCTCAAATCTGTAACAGTATATGGCAGAGTGATTAAAAGTTTAGGCTCTGAGATCAAACAGACAATAGATTCACCTTCTATCACTTATTTGCTGTGTGACTTAACTTCTCTGAGCTTTGGGTCTTTCATTGATAAAATGTAAACTATACAGTGCCTGGTATGTAATAAGTACCCAGTGAACATTAGCTGGTAGTGTCCTTTTCACCTTCACAAATATGACTTCACTTAATCCTCACAACCACGTTATAAGAAAAAAGGGCTGGGATCACTAGCCTCATCAAGCAGACTAGAAAACTGAGGTTCACAGTAGTGAGATGACTCTTCCAAGGCCACATACACCTAAGGCCCAGTTTCTTACAATCCTGTTGCAGTGCGTAGAAGGGAGCTTGGACCCTTCAACATCCCATCAGTTTCCTAATCTTCACCTTGAGACAATAGGGAGGCCAGGAGAAAGCTTTCTTGCTTGTTTCTACACAGGAGCAGACTTGGTGTGGCCACCATTCCAAAGACTTCAAATCCTGCAGGGTCTCTTGTTCTGGCTGGCTAGCTGTTCCCTGGCCTGGGAAAGGAAAGAGAGCAGCTGTATCTCTGAACCTACTCCTGGATGTTCGGGACACATGTAGATGAACGGGGAGGGGGCAGGGAGAGCCATGTTACTTCAGGATCCTACACATATTTTAAACCTAACATTAGAGCACTTGTCAATGAGCCATCAGCCTGCCCTCTTGACCCCCAAATCTGGCCTTTGGGAGAAACTAATTGCCTGCTCTGAATGACACTGGAGCCATGTGGGTGATAAAGTTGTAGACAGTCACTTTGTGATGATGTGCCCTAATGGAAGAAGGAACATATTGAATGAATGCCTGAGTGAATGAATGAATGTGCATAAGAATTATTTATACTAGCTCTGGGGTGCAATATTGTGAGGTCTCCATTAACGCCTCTTCTGGGAACTCAGTCCCTGTAAGGATGTCAGCCAAGGACATAGAGCTGCAAGAAAGCTACCAGAGCTCTCTTAAATGCAAATCCTATGAATCAGGTTTCACTAGGCCTCATCTAGGAGGGCTTTCTAGTCCTTAGGGACCACAAAGATGGACAGAGGCTCAAGCTGCCTGTGGCTGCACTCTGGGCCATTGGGAGGGAGACCATCCCAGTGAGTGTCAAGAAAGTCACTGGGAACAGGCAGACTGGGAGGGTCGGCCATTCTGCTGAATAGAGCCAGTGGGCACCTCTCTAGAAAAACCACCACCACGATCACTTCATAGGTTGGGTATTTATTTGTCCATTTGCTTATTCATTCTTTGGATGAATAAACAGTTATTGGGGTACCTATGGTCTGCCAGACATAAACTGGAAATATAAAAATCAGTAAGACTTGGTCTGAATCCTTGGGAAGCTTATTGTCAACTAGTGAACAGACAGGGAAAGAGCTGTCCACAGTATAACATGACACGTGCCACCACAGAGGTCAGCTCAGCTCAAGGGGACTTGGAAGCCAGGGGAAAGGCCCCCAACCTAGCGGAAGTATGAAGGGCAGGGAAGACTTCTCACAGGAGATAACTCCTAACCTGAATCTAAAAGGTGGACAAACAGGTTAGTACCATCGGTGGAATGGTTGTTCTCGGCAGAGGAAACCATGAGTTCAAATGCTCAGAGACTGTGAGAACATCCTGAGAGGCCAGGAAATCACAGATAGTGTCATATGACCTGGATTGGTCCTGGCTCTACCACCCTGAGTATGACAATTCTGGGCCTCAGTGTCCTTGTCTGCACAATGATGAGTCTGAATTTAAAGACCCAAATACCAAAAGGATGTGATACTCCAACTCGAAAGAAAGAAAGAAAGAAAGAAAGAAAGAAAGAAAGAAAGAAAGAAAGAAAGAAAGAAAGAAAGAAAGAAACCTGCTCTAGACAGACCCCAAACAAAAGGTGATGAACTGACACAATACATCATTAGAACATTCTAGCAGCTACTCAACTGCAGCTATTAAACTCTAACTGGTTATCTATTTAATATTTGAGAGTGGGAGGGTGGGATGGTGGTGAGAGGGAAGCAAGGGACTCCCATGTGTCCAGTCCTCACTACCGACATTCTCAGTGTTTTCTCGGTGTCTCTCAGACAGCCCAGGTGCTTGCTCCTAAAAAAAAACCCCCTAAAGTACCCTCTTCATTTTACGGATGAGGAAACGGGTTAGGAGAGAGTTGATTTGCATATGGCTCCATTGTAAGGGCAGGATTCAGGATTTCATGGCATCTTTTGGTTCCAGGCCCAGATCTTCCCAGAAGCTCCCTCGGCCTTTCACTCACCACTGACAGCTCTGGCAGCCCCATCCCAGGGACCTGAAGCCTTTCCTTAACTCAACCACACACATCTTGCTCACTCAGGGGCTCCTGGTACCAGCCTTCCAGCAAAAGCTTCAGAAAGACGACCCTGCTAGAAGCACAGAGCAGGAAGAAGGAAGAGCAGCCCCACTCCACGATGGGTGAGAGGCGATCATCCACAGCCTTCCTGCCATCCACCCAGAGCTCAGAACCAGCAGGGATCCATGGAGGGCCACTGGGTATGGCGGCTGCCTCCCCTTGCAGGCCAGCACCAGACTCTTGGGAACCAGGAGCCACCCTGACGTCATGCCCGCTGGTAACCCGACCCCTAATGACTGCTCCCTCTTTTCTCCAGCTGGGCCCAGGATCAGGGGAGAGGTCACCCCTCCAGAGAAAGGGGTCAGGTGAGGCTCTTTTTAGTAGCTGCTGAAATGAGAGACAATTTTGGTTATTGACATCTCCCACAAGACTCAGGGCTATTCCTAATTCTTTTTCTCTGGCTGCTTCTAGAATCAGGCCTGCTTTCACTTCTTACTAAAAGAGCAAAGGTGACCCTCCCTTTGGGATTATGCTTATTCTGTGAGTCAGCCAAGAGTAGGAGTCTTAAAAGCACAGGGCTTTGTCTGGATACTTATTTCTCTAGGACAATAAACACTTATGAGTATACCCCTTATTTAATCACTGACACATATTCTCTATGAAATGGGTTTAAGTATCAGCTAAACACAAAATGCACTTAAATGCAATTCCAATAAAGCAGAGAGAAGACAGAACATAAAAATCTGAAGCCTGGCCGGGTGCAGTGCCTCAAGCCTGTAATCCCAGCACTTTGGGAGGCCAGGGCGAGGGTATTGCCTGAGCCCACGGGTTTGAGACCAGCCTGGGCAACTTGGCGAGCCTCATCTATACAATAAATCAAAAAATTGGCCGGGCATTGTAGCACGTGCCTGTAGTTCCAGTTACTTGGAAGGCTGAGGCGGAAGGATCCCCTGAGTCCAGCAGGTCGAGGCTGCGGTGGCTGTGAATATGCCAGTGCACTCCAGCCTGGGCGACAGAGTGAGACTCCGACTAAAAAAAAAAAAAAAGTCTGAAGCCTATTTAATGCCACTGAATAATTGTGCTGTGACTTTAACACTATGATTGACTCTGGAGGATAGAAGCCAAATCTGAACTTCTGTCTCTGCCCTCTACCATCTCAGAGTCGAACTGGGAACACAACTGCTGTCATTGCCTCTGTCCCTGTTCCCGGTCAGCACATACTGCATACTTGCTACTGGATACTTGCTAAGTGCTTGTATGATCTTATTTGATCCTCATCCTAAACCTGGGGTATATCAGCTACTGTTTTTCCCACTTAGCAAAGAAGGAAACCGAGGCACACAGAGGTGAAGCGCCTTTCTGAATGCTACTGAACTGGGATTTTCATCCTCTTGACTCACAGGTGACTCAATAAATGATGCATCAGGGAAGGAGGGAGGGGGAGAGAGAGAGAGCTGAAGAGGCAGAGAAGAAAGGAGAGAAACAGGGAAGTTTTCAAGCGGACAGAGATCTGAGCTGAATCTTGAAGTGTGGCTGGGGTAACTGGCAGAAAAAAGAAGAAAGAATAAGGTGATGGTGGACAGAGACCACCTTGTCTCCACGAGAGAGAGCCAGTCTCATCCACAACTGCCCGCACACCCGAGCCTCCCTCTTCGTGGATCCTGGGCTCTAAACACACCTGAAAAATTACCTCCAATGGCATCATTTCTGGCTCATTCTTTCCAAAAGAGGGAGAGAAGTGAATTTCTTACCTGCAAATGAAAGCTCAGATATAATGCTGCCCAGAAACCCAAAACAAAAATTTGAACAAATTCATGAAAAGCAACAAGATGACAGTTTTTTTGTAGCGTTCTCTAAGAACTCCATGACATCTCTAAAGCAAATCGCTATTTTATATGACAGAAACAGGTCCTTAACTCCTTAGTCTTGCAGAGCCAGATGTCCATGTTTGAATGTGGTTGTTGTGCAGTTACCACAGCTCTGTTTGCTCTGGGTCACTGTGTCCTCTTGCTGTCCTGCATCCCAACACACGGTGAGGATCCACTGAATGCAGGAGCTCTGGGCCTCTGGGCAGACACTTCGGGGGACACAAACAGGCCCTGACAGGCTCACAGGAGCTGAGGACCCACTCACATACAACTGAAATCATAGCTGGAAGTCAAGGACAGACAGGGTGACACAGGCTGCATTTCAAACACCAGGTAAGGCTCAACTGGTCCAAGAGGAAGTCTGACCATATGTCTGAGAAATAAGTGGATGGGCATTTCTCCCTCAGGAAGGGGGCTTCCTTTCCTGGGAGACAGTAATGGTAGAGGATGTAAGAGAACCAACAGCGGCTTCAGATCTCAGATCTCAGACAGAATAAGAAATACATATTGGCCTTTTCTCTCTCTCTCTCTCTCTCTCTCTCTCTCCTCCCACCTCCCTTTCTCCCCTCCCCCTTTCCCTTTCCTTCTTCCTCCCTCCTTCCTTCTGTCATCCTCCCCCTCCCTCCCTCCTTCCTTCTTTCTCTTTCTCCTTCCTTCCCTCCTCTTTCCTTTCTTTTCTCTCTCCTTCCTTCTCTCCTCCCTCCTTCCTTTTCTCCCTCTCATTCTCTTTCTCTCTCCTTCCCCTCCTCTCTCTCTCTCTCTCTCTCTGTCTCTCTAAAGAAAACAAAAAAGAAAGAAAGAAAAGACATATATACTGGGTCATTCTCCCCGATTCCTGGCACAGAGCTTCTTAAACCCTTGGAATTTCCTGAAGCCCCTTCCAACTATATTGATATTGCTATTACACTATTATCGACGCTACAGGGCAGCATTTCCCAAACTAAGGACTGTGTACCTTTGGTGGTACACAGCATTATTTTAGGTGGTACATTGATAAGTCTTTAAAAATGTCATTAAGGCCAGGTGTGGTAGGTAGCTCATGCCTGTAATCACAACACTTTAGGAGGCTGAGGTGGGAAGATCACTGGAGACCAGGAGTTAGAGACCAGCCTAGGCAACATAGTGAGACCTCATCTCCACACACACACACACACACACACACACACACACACACAAAGATCAAAAAATTAGCCAGGTGTGGTGGCACAGGCCTGTAGACCCAGCTACTTGGGAGGCTGAAGCAGAAGGATCATCTGAGCCTAGGAGGTGGCTGCAGTGAGCCGTGATCATGCCACTGCACTCAAGCCTGGGTGACAGAATGAGACTCCGACTCAAAAAATAAAATGAAAATTAAAAATGACTTGATCAGCCGGGCTCAGTGGCTCAGCCTGTAATCCCACGCCTTTGGGAGGCTGAGGTGAGTGGATTGCCTGAGCCCGCGGGTTCGAGACCCGCCTGGGCAGCAAGACCTCATCCTTATAATAAATCAAAAAATCAGCCGGGCGTGGTAGCGCATGCCTGTAATTCTGGCTACTTGGAAGACTGAGGCAGAAGGATTGCCGGAGCCCAGCAGGTCGAGGCTGTGGTGGCCAGGAGCAGCCACTGCAGTCCAGTCTGGGCGACAGAGTGAGACTCCAACTCAAAAAAAAAAAAAAAAATGACTTGATCATGATTTTATTTTCATAGGTATTAGAAAGAAAAATAAGTATCTCATCAAACCCAGAAATTCATCAATATTATCCTTGTGACAAAGCTAATTTTTTTTTAAAAAGAGTCCATTTAAAAACAGAGACAGGGTAATAATTACATGATGAAAATCAGGTCAGTGGTGTATGAGGGTCTGAAAATGACAAGCGATGGAAAAGGACCCTGGCTCTAGAGTCCCACAGAACTGGCTTCGAGACCCCAGTCTTCTGGCTGTTGGGATCGTGGGAAAGTGACCTAATTCCTCTGAGCCTCCAGCTCACTGTCTGGAAAGTTGGAGTTTTCTGTCTGTCGCAGTGGGATTAAAGGTGACAGTGTACCCCTTGCACCAGCATCACAGGGCCTGGCCGGTTGCTGGTCCATCCTCCCTCTATCCCCTCGCCCCTAACCCCCCTCCCCCGCTCCAGTGCTCCCCTCCTCTATCCACGCTGCCCTCACTCCAATCCTCCTCACCCTGCCAATTCAGTTGCAATCTAGGCTATTTTGGGGCCTCATTCCGTGAACCTGGGGATTCTCCTCTCAACCCAACTCCAGCAGGCAAATCCGTCCTGCCTCTTCAGCTGTGTTGATAAGATTTGGAGACTCTATAGGAATCTAAACATGAAGCTACTCCAGGGATGTGGGCAGAAATTAGATTTTTTTTTCAATTACCGTGGACAGAGGGCTTCGTGTTGTTCTGGCAATGCAGACTGCTTATGTGTCCTCTCTCTTCACCATCCCATGTGGGCCCTGCCAGCGATTGATGGCCATAAGAAGAGAGGGCTCATGTGCCTTGTGCTTCTGTTTCCAAGTCCCCTTGATCTTGATGGGCAGAGTGACCTGGGCCCCTGACCTCGGAATCGTGGAAAGCATGCAAAGAAGAAGACACCTCAGAGCTGGGAAAGTTGCCCGCTTTCCCCACAGAAAGATCTCCCCAAAGCAACCCACATACCAAATGCCAACAAGACTCAACCAAGGAGTCGAAGAGGCTCACAACAGGCCAGAAGCACTGAGGCCCAAAGAATAGATGTGACTCACCAAACATGCCTGGCACTCGGAAGGTGACAGACTGGATTGAAACCCAATTCCACGCTAGAGTGACTTTTACTCAGTCTATGGGCAGGAGATAGTTGTCCCAAAGTAGACCCACTAAGCCCCAATAATGAAATGCGATTTGACGTGGTTTAACGCAAACTCAGAGACAGACAAGGAAGAGTTCGCTTTCGGTCAGCCCCAACATAAGACCCAGGGCTGTGCTCAGTGCTTTTCCCAGTAAACTCATTTCATGTCACCCTGCAAGGTAGAAACTATCAGTATCCCCATTGACAATATCTAAACCAGTTTAGTGAGGTTAAGAAACGTTCCCAAGATCAGCCAGTCAGGACCTTCCAAAACCAGGATTGAAACCCAGATGGTCCCAGTGGCCACAGTTCTTTTCATCTCAGCATTCTGCCTCCTGTTTTACACTGTCGAAAACTCGGTTGTCTCTGGTATATTCCATCTCTCAGTATGTGCAACTTAAGTCAATGTTTGTTGTGATTATCCTCTTAATGCCTGTTTGCTCCATTGGACTAAGCTTTGTGAGGGCGGGGGCAGTTCAGTGAGGAAGACAAACACTCAACCAATGAGTCCATCACTCCCCTGGCCATCTACCCCACAGAGCACCCCTTACTCCCTCCTCTTTCCGTCAGATTGTAACCAATGGATTAGAGATGTCAATCATTGCCTGTGCACTCACGCCTCCTTCTGGAGTAATCTAGCCTCAAAGACTAGGTTGTATATCATGTGCCTTGTCCTTACCCTAACCACACCTGATTGACCCAGAGACAAAAAAAGACCTCAAGAGTAGCCCATCCAAAGGCTACTCTCTCTGGACTTGCTTTGTTTAAAGAAATAAATATATACATTTTTCTAACATTTGTTAAAATAGTAAGAAAGACTTTATTCAAGACTACTGCAAAGAAGGTAAAAATTGTAACAGGAAGGAGAGATCTGACTTAACTCCCAACACAACAAAGATAGCTGGAGATTTATAGCTTCCAAGCGAAGTAAGTGGGTTAGTGGATTGAAAATTCCTAAGAGGAGAGGTCAAGGATGGGGGATTCTTAGTAAACTGAGCTAACAGGATTCTTGCTAAAGGCAGGTCAAGGACTGCCTTGGACTATCAAAGGTAGGGGATGAGGATCTTGATAGACCACAAGGGTGGGAGGATTCTCATGGAAGTGGCTTATCCGAATTCTTGCTAAGACTAGACTGGCAGGCCAACAATAGGTTGGGGACCAAGGCCAAAATCAAGTGGAAAAGATGGTTTTAGGGAACCTGACTAAAGTTTGGACAATAAGAATCTTTTTCGGGTTCTAGGTTTGACAGGATGGGATGGGCCAGTCAGATCCTCTCATGACTCTGTACTAAGACAGAGGGAGGTTTTCAGTGGGCAGTGATATTGAAAGAGACAGCTGGTGATGGTGGGGTAATGAGGGTCAGCCTCGAAGGTAGCAGGAAAGAGAAGGAAACTGGGAGTAGCACTGGAGGAAGGATGTTGAGAAGAAAAGGAGAGAATGCACCAAGAAAGGCAGAGAAATGACCCGACAGTCAAGGAGGCACACATGGCCAGCTCCTCAAGCTACCTGATTTCCTGTCCTTCCTGAGGCTTCAGAGAAACAGCCGCGATCAGTGTCTTTGCTCAAAGCTGTTTCTTGTGAATGCCATCCAGTTTTTTTTGGAAGGATCACTTGGAAGAATGACAACATAAACCTAACACCAACCACCTCCTCTTCGGGGTGAGCCCAGGCTTTTCTAAATCAGTGGTGACATCATTCATCTCCACTTCAGAACATTCCATGGGCTTCAACAGGCTACTCCCTCCCCCCTCAGGAGCTGAGACCCCCTCATTACTTGCTCTCTCAATTTGTCTCATTGTGCTGCAACATATAAGGGCATATTTTGCACTGATTTATTCAGCACATCCTCTTTTGGGTACATCTGAGCCACTGTTCTCGCCTCTTATCTCACCTCGAAATGATCAGCCAACGCAGACATCAATGACATGACCTTCCAGGTCACCCGTCACCATGGACCCGCAGAAACTCAAAGGGAAAAGGCACGTCTCTGCCATGGGGGTGAGGAAGAAAATAGATTCACAATAATAAAACTAGGACTTCACAGTTAAAAATCCCCATACTCATAAAGACTCGCAAATGCAGGACATTCACCTCTAAGCAGTGCTCACAGACACCCTTTCTCCCGTCACAAAATCAAAGGTAATTACAACCCCCTTCTTTCTAAGATACTACGGTTCTATTCCACAACAGTCTAGCTCAGAGTCAAAGGAAAGTCCTAGCTTTCCTTGTCACCCTCTCATTCAAAATGTTGACTCTCCTTCATTCAATAAATACTTACTGACCATCTACTATGTGCCAAACACTGTAATACGTGTTCTGAATACAGAAACAAACATGAAACCAAATGGCTAGTGAGAAAGAGAGATTTTCATAAAGAATTAAATGTAGGTGTACACATGTGAGATGCAAGGGGTATTTAAGAACTATAATTCTTTGTTCTACTTTTAGTTTCTCAAGGTTTTCTCATGGATTTTTGCTTGTTGCAACTTTAAATTATAACATCGAAAAAAAAAAGAAATATTTAATTTAAATTTAGAATCACACACTTCCCCAGAGCCTCTCATCTGCAATCCATACTTTGATTGGGGGCCTGAAGGAACTTTACTCACCTACTCTAGAAACAAAAAAAATCCTGGAATCTGAACATTAAAAAGGCACCATGTTCCCAGGTGTCCAGATTGGTACCTCTGTGATGACTTCACAAGAGATGAAGGACATAGGATCCTGCTAGTTGTAACCAAGATGTTGACTCCATCCCCCAAGTCCCACTGTGACCACAGAGATTCAAGGGAGCGTGGATGTTGGAAACAGTCACATCTCTGAGTAACACCTTCTTTATTTATTCATCTTAACCAAGGACAAAATCCCATGTACACCCAGGCACATCTCTAAACTTCCCTCTCTAACGGGTACAGTTACACAGCTCTAGCTCATTCCCCAAATGACTCCTGGTTCCAATGTCAGGAATCACCCTGGCCCGGCTTCTTCTGCCACTCATCCCAGGCCCAGTCCTTGCCTCTGCTTCCTCCCTGCAAATGAACTTGGAGGTCAAATGCAAAGTGTCAGTGTTACTCCCTGTCTTGGGAAGAGGCTTCATTGTAAAAACATCCACTTCTGCTCTGCCATCCGCATCTCTTCTCATTTCTCTTCCCAGCCCCCACATTCCTCTCTTTCTAATTATCCCAAAGAGAAAGAAGATTAAAAATTAATGCCCTGAGAATGGGAGTCAGAGATGTCATTCTTGTGATTCAAACCCTAGGCATGGAAGAATCTGATCTAAGCTTTCAGAGCAGGATAACCTAGGATGGTTTTGGAAAACCTTGATTAATTGCAACTCACCTCTAGGTAACCAGATTTTTTTTTCCCCTGGGGCTGAGGTTATAGGGATGCCACAGAGTATAACAAATGAAACTCGTAAAACATATTCTAGTAAAAATATAACTTACAAGGAGTATCTTAGACTCATGAAAAAGGTTTAGCCCAATCCCTACATGCCAGAGTCCTGTGAATTGTAAATTAACGTGCAGAAAGATGAAGTCAAGATCATACCTGCAGGACTGGTACATAAAGAATATTTGGTTGTCTTCATCAACTGTACTTGTGAAACAAAAAAGTAGATTTTCTTTTAGAAAGATGTGCAGTAAAAAAAACTTAAGTAAGAAGGAATTGATGTTACCTCCAGTCAACTAAAAGAAACTCAAATGAACTAGCAGCAGCCACCCAGCCTCCAGCCTCATGTTACACCCCATATATACCACTTACAGGGATTTTGCCAAATAGCAAAAAAGAAACACACGATAAGAATTATAGTCAATATCATTTAATACGTGTGTGCTAAGTTCTGTGTTAAATACTTCAAGCGCATTATATCTCATAATCCTCACCAAAGGTTTTATTATTAGCATCTTAATTTTCATAATGAAAGCGCAAAGGCTAGAAAGGTTAAATAAATTATCCAACATAATAAAGTCTCAGAGTTGCGTGATTAACAAATTCCAAACAATCTAGGTGACATTGTCGTTCGTTTCCCCTCCAGTTTAAAGCCATACTCTAGAGAGTTTAAGAAAGGAATAAATGATGAAACAGTACAGACCAAGAGGAAAAAGTGAAGCCTAAAGAGATCAGATAAATAAAAGGGCTCTAACGAATTTGCCAATCCCAGATCCCCACACAGGCTGCCAGCAGGAGAGCTGGCGCTTCTTACCCAGTGGTATTAAGTCTCATCCCTCTTTTGTGCAGAGGACTTGGTAATGTGATTTCTGGAAGCCAGTTTGAGATCGAGCAGGAAGGCCAAAGTAAATTCAGTTTCTTGTGTTCAGAGATCTCCTTGTGCAATTTATGTGAGGCTATCAAATAAATGGAGAGGGGCCACCTAGGAAGTACCAGGATTCTTGTTCAACTTCTAGCACCTTTAAGGACTGAAATAATCCAACTTTTCCAGCATCTTTAAAATCAGGTCTCTCAAAATTCCAAATCTTCACTGTCAAAAATGAAGCTTAAATAAACATCAGTATTCATTTCTGCTGATTGAAGAAGGTCATTTTATTCCCTGGAAAGCAATACTAACGTAGTCACATTGAAGGCTAAGGTTTTCAACATGTGAATTTTGGGGGAAACACAGTTCAGTCCATGACAACCAGCATCCACCCCAGTTGCAGCTCCCCCAGAGAGGCCACACCACTCCCCTGTGAGATGCTTATTTTGTCCTCTCTCCAGGTGTCTCTCACTCGGCCGCTTATAGATAGAGTTCAAGATCCTCCTCCTCCAGAGAAGGCCTCCCTGACTACTCTAAACCAGAAAGACACCTAATATCGCTGTCACTGCTGATTGAATTGACTCCTCCAAGACACTGGACATGCCAAGAGCTCATCATCATGACCCTAATGCCTTATGCTGTGGCTAGCTGGCCCACAGTAAGTACTCAATAAATAACTGTGGGATGAATGAATGAAGACTCATCTTGTGCTGTCTCACTCTCTGTCCATGGACATGAAGGCAGGGGACAGGTCAGACCCCTTTGCCATTCTCTCCTCCTGCCCTGTACCTAAGTAGAGGCTCAAAGCTTACTGAATGGAGTTGCATCTGGTTACAGTCTCTCTCCATCCTCCTTCAATGGTGTGAAATGTGCTGTGCTAGGCCCTCAGTGTCTATCCTGAGCTCTTGGTTAACACCCCCTCCATTCATGCCAGGAAGACAGATGGGCCATCCAGGCAGGGACCTGTCTGCAGGCCAATAAGTTGTAACTGCTGCTGCCTTTAGGTCCAAAGGAGCAGCATGCTGGCCCAGGCCAAGGAGCAAGCATTTCAGCGCATCTAGAAAGAGTTCAGGGAGCTGGTGCTGGAACTGCATCCTCACCTGATGGGTGAGTATCCAACTCTCCAGACTCCTAACCACAGCATCAGCACTTCAAGCTTGTATCACTAGGGCTGAAGAAAATTCTCTGAAGCAGCTCAGCCTCACCACTGGCCTGGGACTGGCCTTGGGGAGGATGGTGACACGCAGCCCTGATTTGCTGAATGATATGGGCATTGTTCTCAGATGCAAGAACATCTGTAAGATGTCATACAGGCATCATTTCAGGACTGAAAAAGGAGAAACAGAGACAGGAGAGCTGGCTAGGGGGCTACGCCACCATCCAGCAAGATTTCCTGGACCCAAAACTAGCATGGTAGCAGTGGGACTAGAAATTCCACTACAGAGTGTGTGTACATGTGTGTCCGTGTGTCTCTGTACCTGTGTACATACTCATGCATGACTGCAAAGAAATTGGGGAAGAAATGTTAAAAGAACAGTCCAGTTTTAAAATCTTAAAGGCATAATCCTAATGGTGAGGTGAACTATCACAGTGAGGTCCTGGAGTCTAGCAGACAAAATTAGTTGTGGAAACTTGGAGAAGTCCCTAACCACAGTTATACAATGCAGCTATACAATGGGTTAATAAGACCCATTGTTGTAGCTATACAATGGGTTAATAAGACCTTCATCAAGGGTTTGGGGGATCTAAATGAGATTAAGCAGAAGTTGTGCCCCATCCCTCCCTGTCACATATCAGGACCTCAATATGTATTACTCACTTTCCCTATCTTTAGCCTATTGATCTAATTTTTAATCTTTTCTGAAAGGTTCACTAAACAGAGCTGCCTATACTTGGAAAAATTACTTCAAAATGTTTGTTGTCCTTCTGCATCTAAAAGAAGTAACAATTGCCCGGTTTCCACTGAAACAAACCAAGTGTGAGGACGCGTTTACCATGAGAAGCATTAGAAAGTGTCATTAATTCAAGTCACTCCATCCAGAGGGCTGCCAGTTCCCTCCAGCCCTTGATGCCTGAAGCTTGGCAACAACCGAGATCCATCCCTTCCCATCAGCAACGCTGAGTCATTAATGCAAATCCTCTTGCTTTTTCCTCCAAATCGTGATTTCAACATGGCTTTTTCTATTTCACTCACCGGACCCAGTCTAGTCTTCCTTAATTTGTTTCAATCACAGCAGAGAATTCCTAAAGACCTCCTTGAGTCTTACTTCTCTTTCCTCTCTCCTTGAATAGACAACATTGTTACACCTAAGAGGATCAGGTTCACCTTCATGACCACAGAGGAGTCTCAACCCAACAGGTAACATTCATTCATTTAACCAATCTTTCCTGGGGCTGCCTATGTGCCAGAGAATGAAGAGAAGGACAAGTCCAGGTTTCTTCCTCAAGGAACCATCAATAGGGTTCAGAGGTATGACACGTAGGAAATGTCTTGGCCATAAGGACAATGTGTTGTACTGCTACCTGGGCTGCACTTGAGCAAGGCATAAAAACATGAAGAGGATCCATTGTCATGGAGAATGGATGGGGATCTGGAAGTAAGGGTCTTCCGGGTGGACAGTATGTCATGGTGCACAAGCAAAGACTCAGAAGTAGGGGGAAAAGAGAGGACTGTTCAGGGATCAGCAATCAGAGTTTAACAGGAATGGAAGATCTGCGTAAGAGAGAATGAGAGAGAAAATAGTCACAGCAATCCCACACACTGAGTACTTACAATGAGCCAGGCACAGCACTAAGCAACTTATAACCTATGGCATAAATGCCATTGGGAGAACAGCGTTGGAAGGTTATTGAATGATTCCAGGTTTGAAACTAAGGTCACTGAGACTTCAGTGGAATTCTAGCTTCTACCCATTATACCCTGAAGTCGGGCACAGTATAAAGTGCCAGGAGCTGGAGATGGCTCCTTCCAGGGACATGAAGGAAGCCACTGAGCAGGAGGATAACAGCTAAACTCTAGGACAAGTCATCTGGCCAGCAGTGGAGAATGAGATGAAGAAGGAGAAATGGAGACAAGAGAGCCATCTGGGTAAGAATTCCTGGACTGGCCGGGCTCGGTGGCTCAGCCTGTAATCCCGCACCTTTGGGAGGCTGAGGTGAGTTGATTGCCTGAGCCCGCGGATTCGAGACCCACCTGGGCAACTTGGCAAGACCTCATCTCTACAATAAATCAAAAAATCAGCTGGGCGTGGTAGCACATGCCTGTAATTCCGGCTACTTGGAAGGCTGAGGTGGAAGGATCACCGGAGCCCAGTAGGTCAAGGCTGCAGTGGCCGGGAGCGGCCACTGCACTCCAGTCTGGGTGACAGAGTGAGACTCCAACTCAAAAAAAAAAGAATTCCTGGACCTGAAGCTAGCATGATAGCAGTGAGACTAGAAAGAGACAGACGCCAGGTACATGTGGGACAGCAGCAAACATGGTTGATGACTGGATGAAAAGGTGGTGGACTTGGAGGGTGTGGGGAAGGTCAAACAATTCTGAGCTGCAACCCAAGTGACAGGGAAGTCAGAGGTGCCATGAATAAAAATGAAGCGGAGAGGCTGATGGGGCAAGTATGATAATATATTGGCCTTTGAAGGGCCGGATTAGGCAATCCAGAGCAGTTCAGCCAACCCTGGAAATTTTACTTGCACTAAGCCTGAGTTCACCCTCTCCAAAGTCATTTCTGAAAACTGACTCCAGGAAGCTTTCATGCTGAGAAGCTGACAGCCAGAATATCCCAACGAAACCATCTTTGTCACTACTCAGTCATCAAGCATCTTTTAAAAACCCTGAACAATTCTTATTTTACAGTGTTCATCATCTGTGGGAAAGCTTAGCCTGTGAAGGACAAACTTCTAAGGAGGAGTAGAAAAAAAATCAATCAAAAAGTCATTCCCTTGACTGATCAATAGGTGTCTGTCAGGGAAATTTTACTTCTCCCATCCATGCTAGTTAAGTGGGTTCTTAGAGCACTGCACAACACTTACCTTGGTGAATCCCTCTCCGTGGCAATCCGCAGCCCCCTGCATCCCTGGCTTTTTCCTGACTTCAGCACAGAATTTGAATTTGACAAGTGCTAGGGATACACAGGCAGCTGCTGTCTACACATGGTATCCAGATAAGTCAAGTGCTGAGTGACTCCCACCCCTGGTGCAGGATGCAAGTGGACACGTTCACACGTTCTGAGATCTGCCTCCTGATATTCCAGCGGCCAGCAGCTTCTCATCATTGAGGTCTCTGCCTAGAAGACACTTCCTTGGGGAGGCATCCCCTTATGCTCAGGTAAAACTCATTCTCTTGGGACAAGAGAAGTTCTCTAACTTGATTTTTGTGACGGCTGCACAGGTGCATAAGAAGTATAAAAATTCATCAATCTGTAAACTTTAAAAGCAGGCACTTTTAAAATTTAAACTGGATTTACGTTATATATCCATTAAGGAGGAAAGTTACAAATCATAAAAATATGGAATGTATCCCTCTCACCTACTACACCACTTTGCCCTATATATTTTTCATTAGAGCATAGGCCATTGTCTGCAAACAGATGACATCGTTATTTGCCTGTCATTGGCTGTTCAGAAAGGCATTGTCTCCGTCACATGTGGCGTTTTAAACTTAACTCGAACAAAGTTAAATTTGAAATTCAGGTCCTCAGTCATACTAGTCACATTTCAAGTGCTCCGTACCCAATATGGCTAGTAGCTACTGATCTGCACAATGCTTGAATAGAACATTTCTGCCATTGCAGGAAGCCATATTAGATAGCACGGGTCCAAATGTAATCTTTGGGACATTGTCTGGTTTACACTCAGCTCCTAGAACAGTGCCTGGCCCAAGAGGGCACTTCATAAATACTTGTTGAACTGATAAATAATGGAATTAAGTGATATAAAAAAATCACAGAGCAAAAACCTGGCAACATCCTAAATGTACATCCATAAGGGATTCGTTATAGAAATGTTGGCACGTCTATAGTGGAACTCTATTCAGTCATTGAAAGGGGTGAAGCAGGTATGCTGTAGTGACTCAGACAGATATCCACATAATATTACATGATAAATCGAGTTTCCTAAAAATATATACAGCATGATTCCATTTTATTGAGAAACACAAACCAAAGGGAAAAAAGGAGGTCAGGAATAATATATCCCAAATGTTAATCACAGTCACTGCTGAACAGAATTAGAGCAGCGTTCCCCAACCTTTTTGGCATCAGGGACCACTTTTGAGAAGACAATTATTCCATGTACCAGGACCAGTTTCATAGAAGACAGTTTTTCCACAGATGGCTGGGGGTGGAGGGAGAGGCAGTGGCAAGGGGAGAGCCCCGCAGTCAAACCTCACTGCTAACATTAATCTGTATTTGCAGATGCTTCCCAGCACCAGCATGACTGCCTCAGCTCCACCTCAGATCATCAGGCATTAAATCCTCAATAAGGAGCATGCCACCTCCATCCCTCACAGGTGCAGTTCTCAATAGGGTTCACGTGCCTATGAGAGCCTAATGCCGCCACTGATCTGACAGAATACGGAGCTCTGCTTGCCCGCTGCCCATCACCAGCTTTGTGGCCCAGTTCCTAATAGGCCACAAACCGGTACTGGTCTGCAGCCCAGGGGTTGGGAACCCCTGAATTAGAGAAAAGAGGAACTGATATTCTGTATTCTTCTATAATGTTTGGATTTGTAATGTGTATTTGTTGCTTGAGTTGTTTTTTTTTTTAAGGTTTAAAACAAAATCACATGCAGTCCTAGAAGAACAAAGATGGAGGAAGGAAATCCACATTGCAATTTGTCCCTTGGATACAGAGAACATTTCTTAAATATTTACTAAGTGCCAAACTGCTTATCAGCTTTATTCCATTTAATCTTACCTATATCCCTATGATTGTACTATTGTCCTATGTTGAAAATGTAGACTCTAAAGATCAGAGAGGTTAAGTAGCTTTCCCCAGGGCCATACAGCTAGCACACAGTATCATTGGCATTTGAACCCAGCTCTCTGGTTCGGCAGCTCACGGCACTCTTGACTGCAGAAGGGACACACATATATTCTCAAAAAGCCAGATCCTAGGTGGCCCTGAACTCTATCCACAGGAAATCCCAGACAAGAGCCAAGTTACAACCAGGTGCACGAGAAGCCTTTTGCTTCTCAGGACAGAAGAACAGCAAAACTGAGGCTGGTCAGCCCTCTGACCTATCTCCTGTCTTCTCCTGCAATCGTCCTTCTCCAAACATCTTTCACACACATAAACATGCACACAAATGCCACAAGGATCCAATGCCAGTGAGTGCTTGGTAACTTAAGCATGCTGGTGGACACTTCCCAGCTCCCCAGCAGATGCCTGAATTGTGCCTTTGTCAGGTTTTCAGTCAATTCTCCCAAAGAGGTGTTTTCAACTCACCCAAGGCATCTGAGCCAAAACACCATAGAGTCGCTTTTTGGCTCTATGGACAAGACATTACAGGCTATACGCTGGGAGGCTTGTTTAACTTCACACTTGACGCAAATGGAGAGTGTGTTTACCCACAAACACACACATGCACACACCAACAGAAGCTGCTGCCACCAACAGAAGCTGCTGCAGTGGCAGCATTTCTAGAAGCCCAGAAACCGTACTCGAGCAGCTTGGAACTCGATCGCCATGTCTATCAGAAAAGACAATCTCATTCCTTCTAAGCAAAGTTTCAACCACTGCCTGGAAAATTCAGTAGAAAATGAAATGTAATACTCTATTAAGTCTTATTTTGCCAGCACAAGTGAGAGCTCGCCCAAGCATGGAGAGTCATTAAAATGGATCTTACATATATCATTATAAATTTAATAATTGCCATGACGGCTAGAGTTCAAGTTAAAATGAATGTCAGCTGAGCATGACCAATTGATGTTACCCCAGCTGCCACAGAGCTCACTTGGGGTTATAGTCTCCTTCCAGAGGCTCCTCAGTACATGTGGACCCAACGCAGCCAGTGCCAGGAACAGATGGAAAATGCAGACATCCACACCTAGCCAAGAAGAAGCCGTCATAATTGCATATTAGCTTGGTGTACCAGCCCAGTTAAAATTGTCCACAGTGTCAGAGGTCCCAAATGTTCCTGAGTGTCTGGATACCAAACTTGGCTAATACTTAGTCAAATGCAGTCAACGCTGGGTTCTGTTCACAATTATCGATTTTCCTCCTATCTCTCAGGAAACTTCCGTAGGAATAGGAGCAGACAGGTCTAGTAGGCTATACACTTAATAAATCAGACACCACAAAACTAGATAAATTCCACTTATCTAGATTCCTAAGGTAGTGGGCATTTCTCCTGAATTATGGTGAGTACAGTTTCAAGAGTGAAGTCTTTTTTTTTTTTTTTTAAGAAATGGAGTCAGTACTATGTTTAGAAAGTGTAGTTTGTTTCCATGTATTGTCATCCTTTGGAAGTCAGAGAAAAACCCAATACCAAATTCTTTTTCACACACACACAAGGCCATATAAAATATAGGGAAGAGTTGAGAGAATATTTTTTTATCTCTACGTGTATTTCACCCTAGGATGAGTCAATCTTTGAGACTCGGAAGGAGAGAGGATGGCCACACCACAATGAGGGAACACCAGAAGTTCTCCACCATTCACAACATTTCCAAAGAAATATCAGAACTCACTTTCAGATTAACACAAACTCTGACTCTGCCTGAGTTGGATTTAACCCTTGTCACATCCTGGTCCTAGCTACACCTGGGACGTGAGGAAATACAGCCTCAACTTTCTTCCTAGACAACCAGCTGCTCTGTGCGACTCCCCAGCACGTCTGTCTTTTAAAGACAAGTTGAACTTTAACTGGTAGACGCAGGTCCTGGGTGACTGCAGCTTTCAGACCAATGACAACAAATGACCTGCACTCAACAGGCCACTTTAAATGGCTGTGACATTCTCACAGATAGGGCCAAAGAGTGCAGTCGAATGTGTTTTTGATCCATAAACACAAGAGCCGACAGACCACACAGAGAATAACTCAAATGAAACCTCCACTAGCAGGAGTAACATTTCCAAAAGGTGCTAAGAGTGTGTGAATCCCAAAGGGGGCTTCAGTACAAAGAAGCTCTTGTTTGTTGGTTCAGAACACCAACACTCTTTTTTTTAACTCCCTCAGCTAAAGTTTATAAATCTTTGCCTTTCTGGCTTCCAGGACTGATTATTTTATTTTATTTTTTCCTTTTCTTTATCTCTCCCCTTGCCTAACAACAAGTCAAGGCAGAAGCCCAGCACCAGAACACAGCAAACCACAAGCCATCAGGCTGCCTCCGTAACCATGCTGCCTCCGTAACCACCTGAATCACACACAGCAATTCCAGCGAAGTAACACAGTAACAAAGTTCATCCACTTACCCTCTTTTGATCTTCCAGTCCATGGGTAACCGGCTTTCTCTTCTGCTGCTGGCTGGACTCAGAAACTGATTCCATTTCCCAGAAATAAAATCCCCTGTCTTCTTCAGCGATGCTTCCACATTCACAGAGGAAAGAAATGACCCAGGCAAAAGGGATGCATGCACACTGCTACACACGGTTCCCACCAGCCAAGGAAATCAGTGCTACCTCTTCAACAGTCTTCCTGTCTTCTTAAAATCCACTCAGGAACCTCACTCGCCACTGCTGCCTTACCAATGAGGGCAGCTGCTGTCGGCATCGTGAGGGCTGTCTTGGGGTTTTACTTGAGGTCCAAGACTCACTTCATGAGAGCCCAGAGGATAGATTTGGGCAAAGACGAGTCTGTTTCCTGGGGCGCATGCCACATTACTGCCCCAGACACCCTTTCCTTCACTGCCTCCTTGGCACGGATAATTTATATGTCAATAACAATGTAAATGGGCATTTAATCCACCGAGCTGATAACATCCACATCCCTCTCCGGCAGCCCCTGACTCCCATAAATCACCGCAAACACTCTGTGGAAAGCCGCTTCTCACGGCTCCTGCAAGCGTTCATCACGGCGGTGGCTCCATCCCGGGCTGTCATCTTCCTTCATGGTGTAAGACCCAGACCTGAGGAGAGAACGTCCAACAGTCAGATTTGTCTTTTGTGGAAAAGTACAGATTTGAGCTGCTTTGCCTCTCATCCAGAACCACATCGAGAGGCCTAAACCAAGCCACAATCGGATCTTCCTCTGAGCCCCTCCAAGGACAAGCAACCTTGGGGGGGCCTTTGGAGAGTCCCACTTCTCTTGTTCTTGAAATAAGCACACCGGTGCTGGAATTGAGTTCTCTTTCAAACCTATGTGGGGTGCATTCTCACCATCATAAAAGTGAGGCACCAAGGTATGATAAGACAGGAACACAATGGTCTGTGGAGTCAAAAGCGACACCATTTCCCCCCCAGAGACAGCTGTGGGAGGCGAGACACCAGGGTCCAGGAGGGAAGTGACAGAGAGCAACCTGAATCGTCTCAGGGCTGAAAAGCGATTGTGCTACAGAACTGCATTCCCTGCCTCGGAACCTGCAGCAGACAGACACCCAGTCACCTCTGGGCTGACGTCACAGGAGCTTGGAGGGACAGGGAGGGAGGAGCGAGGAGGGGACCTCTGGACTAAGGAAAACATCCACACTTGAGTGCACCCTTCCCAGGAGTCCGAGAGGTGGGGGCATATCGGAAAATAATGACGAGTGCCTCCTCCTACAAAACCAGCACCACCAGGAAAGAAAGGGGGGGGGCTTCATTAAAAAGCACCAATCTTTTGCCAGCGTTTCTAATGAACGCACTGGCCATTCTACAATTCAGGCTGCGCCAGCCTCCGGGAGATCCCTGGCCAGATCCGGCCGCAGCGGGCACCAGACAGAAGCCCACAGACCCTCCCCTGCAGCTGTCCTGACTGGTGGCTACTTTGGAACGAGGCCGAAGCCATCCCCTATGACAAAGGGCTTCCGCACAGCTCAGTGCCAAAGCAGGTTAAGAGGCGGACGTGAGACTCGGCCACAGATGGCTTGTGAGGAGGAGGAGGAGGAAGACTGGAGGATGCTTGGGAGAAGAGCTACAGAGGGCTGGGTCCACAGGAACTTCACCCTGAAACTGAAGGCTTATCCCACGCCACATGAAACACGCAGCCAGAACAGATTTCTGCAAGCGAATTCCCAAGTCATAAATGTTTTGAATTTGGTAAGAATTTACAAGGAGCAGAACCCGGAAGAGGGGCCTCTCGTACAACCAAGGGCCACTGACATGAGAGGCAGCATGGCTGAAGCCCTCTGCTGGTCCGGGAAATACCTGAGCTTCCAGAAAAAAGAGACAGTCTCCAGTTGCTCACCACTACCATCTCCACAGCCCCTCCAAGGGATATTGAGCAAAAATGGAACCTCAAATCCATTCTTTTTAGCTCCAGACTACAATGCAGGTAAACTCTGGCAAACTGGCTCTAAGCATATTACCCTTTCCTGAATCTCAACTGAGACTTCAAACTAAAAGACTCAAGCAGATGTCATTTGCAGCTTTTTGTGTGACCTCGAACCAGCAACTTAGCCTCTCCAAGCCTCAGTTTTCTCATCTATAAAGTGGGAGAATGATGCCACATGAGATTGAGAAGATCAAGATGACCTATTCACACAGAGTAGGTGATCAGAAGACAACTGCTAACATGTATTGAATGTTTGCTATATGCCAGGTGTTGTCTACTGTTTTACATATTCATTTATTCAGCAACTATCTTTTGAGGACTTGCTATATGCCCTTTAGTTCACTCCAAATAGAGACTTTTTAAACCTTGTATTAGAGACAAGACAACTGAAGATAAGCGAGGTCAAGTAATTTGTCTACAGTCACACAAATAGGAAGTGTGGGTCTGAAATTTGAACCCCACCCTAACTTCAAAGTCCTTTCTTATGTCTGCCACTCTGGAAAGATCAATGTTCCTTGGCTTTTCACAAGCAGCCTGAGGTCAGAGTCCATACTTTTTGGTAGTCATTGGCCCTCCTCATGAATAATAATAAAAGAAAAGAAGCCAGGTGCCAGCAAGCATCTCCTTGGAAGCCTCCTCCAGAGGGTCTGCCTCCTTGACAACTCTGGCTCCGTCAGTATCTGAGAACAGCCTGCCCTCTGCACCGGGTCTCGTGCTGGTTCTCTCTCCTGGCCGAGACCCTGTCACATCCCATCACACCAGCCGGCGCATACGCCCCACGTGCACAAGGGGACAGACGCTCTCGCCACAGAAATACCTCCCCACCAGCGGGAAGTGGGAGGATGCTCAACACCTTCTGTGAACCTTTTTTTTTTCTGGAAGGTGGTCTCCACCAGCTCCCAGGCTGTTGCTGTCCGCATGCTGGAGCCAGGGTGAAGGGGGTCATGGGAGAAAGGGGAGAAGCAAAGATGCTGTTATCAGTTCCTGCCACATCCTGTCTGTTTCCTGACTGGGGAGCAGGGACTTCATGAGAGCCAGTCCTGATCTAAAAGCTCTGGTTTCTTACTGCCAGAGAAATCTCAGGAAGTTTAAATACACATAAATGAAAAGGAGCTGAAAGGCAGGACTCAGAACATCTAACTGGATTGTGGAGAAAAGAACACGCTGGCTGGATGAATCCCTAAATGCAGCTTCTTTTCTCTGGGCCGTAAGTCAGCCAGGAGCAGTTGCAAGAAGGGAGGAAGGAGAAGGCTTGACCAGACTGCACCAGGCAGCGGGGAGCACTGCAGTCCAGCCCTGCTTCTCCTGAAAGTTCAGAAGACAAGGCCAGTCATTCTGAAGACGTCCTGGACACACTGCCAGGGCTTCTTCCTATCTGGTGCAAACAGTCTCCAAAACGCTTCCACCTCCCATTGCCCATCTGCCCAAATCCTTCCTCCTCCTTCTGGATGACCCCCCCCCGGGGGGGGCGTTAAAGACTGGTTTGGAGGCATAGCTCAAGACTTAGGGGGCCAGGGAAGTACCTACTCTTAGAAGTAGAAGCATCCTTCCTGCAGCAAAACTCCATTTCCTAGTATGCCAATTTGGGATACCAGGGGCCAGACCAGTCATAGACCAGGCCTTCCCTGGTGGAACATGTTCCTTCTGTGCCGGGTGTAGGAACTGTGAGCCCATTTTAAGTGTTTTGGCAAAACGTCCTTCTTAAATTTTCCAGAGTTTTCAGAATTGGGCAATAGCCCTCTGACCTTTCCCTCCCTCCCTCTCTCCCTCTCTCCAGTGGCCTCCAGGACTGGGAAAACTTATTTTCAACCCAGATTAAAGGCTGAGGGACCGGGAGGGGAGGCGGTGAGAAAGGGAAGCCTGACCTGCTTCATCTTCTAACTGGAATTAAGCTTCTGAAACAGGAGTGCATGTCTTTCCCGTGGCCTAATTATCACTCATCACCAACATAGCATTTTTAATTAGTCCTCGGTGCCAACAGGGGAAACAGAGGAGCTTCTTGGAAACCCAGCTTTTCATTAATCAATCAATAAATAAGTTACTTAAGAGGTACGAAAGAGAAACAAGCAGACGTGGTGGTTTCTAGGCTGGGTTTTTAATCGAATGGCTTTTTTACTCCCAAAGGGAGCCGGGGAGCCGGCCACTCCTGCCCAGCCGCTGGGCGGGCTGACCCAGCCGCCGACCCTGGCGCCTTTATGTGCGCACGGTGAGCACGGCATGCTCCCGCCTCTTCCCCCGAAGAAAAGAAAGGATCGCACACAAAAATAAGTCACTGGGGCCCCAGCTGGGCGACGCGGGCCGCCGCCGCCGGGTCCCCATGCCGGCAAGAAAGAAGCCGGTTCAGTGGACGCACCCCCGGGAGGCGCCACGGCTCCTGCGCTCGGGCGCCCCCTCCCCGCCCGCCGCTCACCCGAGCGTGGGAGAGCCGCGCCGGGAACCCGGAGGCCCGACCGGTTGCCCCGGCTCGGCTCGGATCCCATCCACCTACACCCACCCCCCACACGTACACAGATACGGACAGACACAGACACAGCGAAGAGATCGACACAGACCGACACAGGCAGATACTCACAGACATCCAGACACACGCACCGACCTACACACACACACACACACACACACACACACACACACACACACACCCAGATGCTTACAGAAGCTCAGGACACACACGAGGAGGTGCACCCACCCCGAGGGGACACCGCAGACAGGTACCGGACCTGCATTCGGAGCCAGATGTGTCTGGAACACAGGCACAGACAGAAACACACACGCTCACAGATACACACAGAGAAGACGACACACACACACACACACACACACACACACACACACACACCCCAGATGCTTACAGAAGCTCAGGACACACACGAGGAGGTGCACCCACCCCGAGGGGACACCGCAGACAGGTACCGGACCTGCATTCGGAGCCAGATGTGTCTGGAACACAGGCACAGACAGAAACACACACGCTCACAGATACACATAGAGAAGAGGACACACACACACACACACACACACACACACACACACCAAACAGGGAGATGCTGGCAGAGGACCCACAAACAGCGACGCTCAGACATAAGCACCTGGAGAGGGCGTTTGCAGACACCCATGTCACCAGCAAACACAGAAGGACCCAGATGCGGGGATACACCCAGAGCGACACGGTCACCAGAGGGGGGACGCACGCAAACAAGACACTCAGAAATACAAGAGCACACACAGGAGATCGCCCGCCCGGGGTACGTGCACCAGAGAGCAACACACCCACTCCGGGGGGCTGTGCGCGGTGTCGTCGGAGGCCGGGAAAGTGCGCCCCAGCCCCACGTCGGCCGGGAAGAGTTTCCCGGCGCGTCTGCGAACAAGGGCCCTCCGGCGTCGGCGTGCACGGGTCGCTGGGCGCCCGCGGGTCGGGTCCCTGCGCTGCGACCGGGTGGCTTCGGAGGCCCCGGCCCTCTGCCAGGTACCGGCGCAGAGGCGCGGCCCCCGAGCGGCTCCCCGCGGGGCCCGGGCCCTCTCCCCGCGGCAGCCCCGCCCTGCCCCGGCCCCGGAGCCCAACGCAGAGCATCCCCAAGTCCTGCTCTCCTTGCCCATCCACTGGCGCCGCAAACTTTCTCCAGGCTGGTCCCGGCGCCGGGCAGCCCGACCCAACCCCACCGGGGGGGATGGCGCGGGGGTGCCTACCTGCGCCCACGCCGGCTCCGCGGTGCCGCCGCCTCCAGCCGCTCTCGCACCGCACTCCGGCCCGCGCTCCCGGCCGCGGCCGCCGCCGCTCCTGGCCCTCCCGTTACCCAGGAAACCGCCTCCTCCTCCCTCCCGCCAGCCAACCAGCGCCGTTCACATGGCGCCTCGCTGCCAATCGGCGGCCTCGCCATCCTGGTCCCCTTCCAAGGTCCCGAGCCCTTTCCCAGGCTAGGGGACCGACTGGAGAGAGAGGAGAGGGTTTCTCCAGAGCGGCTGCTACTCGATGGCGGGCCCCTGCGGGACAGTCTCCAGCCCCGCCTGCTAGCGGGAGACACACAGACCTGACACTTTAAGGAAGACCTGCATCGCCGGAGAGCCCGAGACTCAAGGTGCCTCAGGACACCTGGTTCAGCCTCCCACTAAATCCAGGAACCCTCTGAACCGGAGCCCATCAGGGAGCTGTCCAGCCTGTGTTAGAACACCTTTCTCCACCGAGCTCTCTCAAGTTCCCAAGACAGTGTTTAGGGCTTCCCTGTTACAGAGCTCTGATTGAGAGTAGGCTCTTTCCAGCACATAACTGAATCCGCCTCCATGCCAAGACCCGTTTCTGCCCTCTTGGACAGGCAGAGCAAAGGTCTCTAAGCCACCTAACAGCCAGGCCTTCTGAAACCAGAAAGCAACGCATTCCATCCACCAGGTGACCCATCTCTGGACACTTCTTCATTTGCCTTGTTTTCCCCCAGGGCCATTTGAAATCAGAGAAGCGTGTGCTCAAACAGGCCCTTATCTGTCTTTCCTGGAGTGGCCAGATGGGAGGACCAGGAACCTAGTATTACCTGCAACTAGGACTTGAACTGGTGAAAACAAAAATTATCTCATCTCCTAAGTGGAGGCCAGGTCCAAAGACATGGAGTAAAAAGGGAGACTAGAGTGGATTCCCCGCACCACTCTTTCTCTCCTTACACACACACACACACACACACACACACACACACACACACATACACACACACACACCCAAGGCCTTATATTTTCCTCTGGTTTTATCATCCAATCAAAATTTGCCCCCTCATAGTGGGGTGCAAGGTTAGAAGGCAAAGGGTCCTACTGGTCCTGGCAGGAGAGTGGCCTGGCCTTCTCAGAGCCTCCAAATGCCACCAGCCTGCAGGGTCTGTCCATGGCCACAGGCAGGTCTTCCCATACCACCATCTGGCCCCGAATTCTCAGGGTGCCATGGACACACGCATCTCATTAGAACAGAAGCTCGAGACACACACCAAAGCCGAAGGCCCATCCTGCTGCTGGGCCCCTCTTGGAAAGTGGGAGGCGGCCGAGGCTCAGGAAGGGAGGTACATTTGTCTGCCATCAGAGCAGGGGGAACTGATGAGGGCTAGACAGTACCCAGCTGGATCTCTGCCAGCTCCAACCACCACTCCCAGGGTCTGGTGGTGGAAAGAGGGCTGCAGCCTCCTCCAGCTGAGAGCAGAGGGCCCAGCTGTGAGGATGCAGGGATGGCAGACATGAGGGAATTGCAGCCAGGCTGGAAACTTAGGCTCACTCAGACCCTTCCATGTACATTACCCGCCTGGGTCCTGCCCCAGAGGGGCCCACTGGGACTTGTCACAGGCAGAACTGGAAAATAAAAACCATGCTCTTTCTTCGCCAATTCTGCGAGTCTCTCTGAGGTCGTGCAAGAAAGAAGACCAGGAGGGGAATGGTAGGGGCATGATGTCATGACCCCAGTCACAGGGAGTGTGATGCGGTTGGAAGAACACTGACCTGAGTCAGACCACTCAGGCTGAAATCCCCTCCCCATCATCTATCAGTAATACGATCTGGTCTCTGAACCTCAATTTCTCATGCATAACTAGAGAGGCTAGTATCCCTCTTCACAGAGATGCTCTGAGGATCTGATGTTATCATGGATGGATATGTACTCTGTAAAGGCATCACTATGCCTTTGCAGAGGAAAACTTTTACCAACAGACCCAATTTGCCCCGTGATGGTTAACTGTATGGGCCAACTTAGCCAAATCCCCCGGTTTTGGTCAAACACCAGTCTTGATATCTCCAGGAATGTATTCTTTTAGATGTGATTAATAGTCAAGTCAGTAGACTTTGAGTAAAACAGATGATCCTTCCTAACGTGGGTGGAGCCTCAGGCAATCAGTTAGAAGGTCTTGAGAGAAAAGACTGCGGTCCCAAGGAAGGAGTTCTAGATACAGCTATAATCTATTGGTACTGCTTCTCTGGAGAGCCTTGAATAATACCTCTCCTTCCTGGAATGATGAGGACTTGCCAGATCAATCTAAGGAGCAGAAACAACCAGGTGGCTGATTTACAGCCTGATCATGAGCCTGGAAGTTGTTGGTGTGTGTGTATATTTCCCCAAGTCTGATCCAGGTAGGTGTTGGCTTATTATCACTGATGGCTTCAACCCACTGCTCTGTGCAGCAACCTTTCACTTGCTAGGGGTGGGCAATCTGGGGACATTTTTCTAAAACAGCTACTTCTCTCTTGCCATTATGCTAGCTGCCTCAGTCCTGACCTAATGTCCCCACTAGGATCCAGGAGGACTGAGTCTGTTCCATGGAGATTCTAATCTCTCTCTCTGTCTCTCTCTCTCTCTCTGTCTCTCTCTCTCTCTCTCTCTCTCACACACACACACACACACACAGTGAACCTAAGTTAGTGTTGCAGCGGCCAAGACCTTAAAATCTATTGACAACTACAAGACCACTTTTTTTTGCCTCCAATAAGGATACACACGTTTTAAAAAATTATATTCAATCACCCAAGTAGGAGTCTAACCCCAAACCTGACCTATCACCTGAAGAAAGGATTAATTCCATTTCAGTATCAAAAAACAGGAAACAGAGTATAACCAGGTTTCTGAGGGACTAGAACTGCAAGCCAGAGACTGTCACAGCCCCCTCCATGACTTCAGGAAGGGAATGCACCTTCTCTCAGCTTCTTTTCTGCCTACTCACCTTCCTCGTGGCCTAATACGGCTGCCAGTACAGGTGTCTCAGCACAAACGTCCAGTGGAATTTGCTGGCAGCCCCTGGAACTTGATTTAAATTGTCATGAGACAACCCAACTGATCACTGAATTTTGGGTCAGGTCAGGGGCCAATCAGTGGTGGCAAGTAGGAAAGGGACATTTGAATGGGGAGGCCATGTCAGATATTTGTGGCACATGATGAAAAGAGGGCAATTAAAGATACTTACTCAGTTTACCTCCTGACTCCTAAAACTGAGCTCCCTGAACCTCCGTTTTCTTATCTTCAAAATAAGAGCATCTATGTTGCCCTCCTTCAGAGTTGGGGAATACCTTAAAAAAAAAGCGTGTGTGAAGCACTTTAGAAAGGAAAGCATGTTCTTATTGTTCTATAAATTAAGAAAAATCTTTCATCCAACCTTGGGAAGCCTTGAGGAAAAAGTCGCCAGTCTTAGAAACTTGCTAAGCAAGCTAGGTCCAGTCGATTCCACTCAGACATTGTGTTTCATGAAGTGGACATTGAGAGGTAGAATCTTAAGTACAAACACGTATCTCATGTCTTTAGCCATCTCTGAATTGGACACACAGTCGGTTGGACAGCAGAGCAGGAAAGGAGATGGAAAATGCCCTTCCAACTTCTTTGGAGGTTGGTGAGCTTTCATTACCTCTAGTCACCCAAATCTAGGAATTCCCCCCCACCCAATTCCTTGTCAGCGTTGGTCGGCTCCTTCTCTGGAATCCCACAGAATTTTGTTCCCATCTCTTTGACAGCATTTGCCATACAATACCATAATAACTTCTTTCCATATTTATCTCCCTAACTACTCATTCATTCACTGATTTTTCACTCAATCCTGTAACAAATTGTATTGGTTAATAAACTTTCCAAGAGAGAACAGTGAACAAGGCAGGGAAGGTCCCCTTTCATGTGACATTGGGAGAAGATGGAAAAGAAAGAAATGCTTAACCCAGATAATTTGAGAGAATAATGAGAGCTCTGCAGAGGACAAGAATAGGATGGTGTGAGGATGACTAGGTGCTAACTTCAGTTGGGAGTTGCAGGTGACTTCTTTGAGAAGAAGAAATCGAAACTGAGAACAGAATGATGAGAAGGATAGATCCATGCAAAGAACATTCCAGGCAGAGACTGCTGCTAGGACAAAAGCCAAGAGGCAGATGGCAGAACAAGAAGCTTGGTGTGCTCATGGAGCAAGATGGGCATTGCAACTGCAGCACAGTGACCGAGGGGCTGCAGCACAGAATAGGTTTGGAGAGTGGGTAGAGCCAGATCATGTGGCTCCTTTGAGTCTGAAAGGACATTGGTAGCCAGGTGTGGTGCTGTGTCCCTGTAGTTCCAGCTATCAGAAGGCTGAGGCAGGGGGATCACCTAAGCCCAAGAGGTCACGGCTGTGGTGAGCCATGGTTATGCCACTGTACTCCAGCAAAGAAGTGAGACTCTGACTTGAAAGAAAGAGAGAGAAGAAACGAAAGAAAAGGAAAGGAAAGAAAGAAAGAGGGAGGGAGGAAAGTAAGGGGATTAGATTTTGTTTCAAGTATTATTAGAAGTCATGGGAGTGTTCTGTGCTTGGAAGTTACCTGATATGATTTAAGAGATCACTCTGACTGCTTCATCAAGACTTGACAAGGATGAAAACAGGGAGTTCACCTAAGAGGTGATTGTATAGTCCAAGCAAGAGCCCACTGGACCAAGACAGTAGCAACAGATATGAAGATGAATGGATGGAATTGAGGAATATTTGGAGACTGATCAACAAGACCTCCTCATGGATTGCAAATTGAGGGAAACAAACTATGTATGCCTAGATTTGCTTTACAGGGAGACCTCTCTCAATGAAGAAGTCATCTTGTATTTCTCTTCCTGCACCTCACAATTAGAAAAGAAATAAGCACATGATGTGCTCATTGAATGTTTGGATGGATGTAGTTAGGTGGATGGATGGATGAATGAATGAATCATTTAGAAATACCTTGTTCATTATCAGCCTGGGTGGGGGGAAGGAGCCTATGGGGAAGCCAAGGAAAGGGAAATGTCGACTCCTTCTCTCTTCTATACCCCTGCATGGTACCAGCTTTATCCTCACCCAACACCTTTGCTTTCCTTGAAGACTTAGCTCCATCTGCTCTTCCAATATGCCACACTAACCTCACTCTACACTCCCTCACCTCACCCTCACCCTCCATACATACCGCCTAGACTTATGGTATGTTATATACATATGATTGTGTTTTCTTATCCTTCATGTATTTATTTGATGAATTTAATTGAGTGCCTACATATGCCAAGAACTTTCATGTCTGTCCAATATAATGTCATTGATGACAACACACAAAAAAATCAGGAGATCTCTGTGAAGTCAAAAGAGATGATGCCAAGGTTTGCAGTGAAGACCATTGCCCTCCCAGGTCCTCAGTCAGAGTCTGTATGCCCTTGAGGTATTCACACTTTAAATGGAGCTAGTTAATTCCTCTTCAAGTCCACAAGTCAGATATCTTCCTACCAGCTGGCAAAATGACAACTGTAAGAAGTAAGAGACAACAATCTGATAGCAAAAGAGGAGACCAATAAACCTCTGAAAAACAAAACAAAAGGTCTGGCAGTCTGGGACCATTTAGTAAGTGGGCAATCAATCTTACACATGTCGTCCATTCATTAAGTGACATGAATCTGTCATATTGCTGACTCTGAGTTCAACAAAGGTCGTATAAGGCAGAAAAATTTTCAGTGTGCTAGAAAGCTTTTCAAATAAATTGGAATTTAAGGAACAAGCCTGGAACCACTAAAAAAGTTCAACTGTCAAAAATGACTTGAATTCTGGATAGTCAATATTTTATACTGCTAGAACTATTAATTTCAATAGATTGAAAAACTCTAAGACACACCAATTGCTTAAAATACTTGACTTCACCGAAGTCCCACAATAACTCTATGAGGTTGGTACTGTTATCTTTATTTTCTGAAGGCAGAAAGGAGACAGGCCCAGGAGGTTAAGTAACTTTCCTTTGGTCACAAAGCTGGTGAGTGGCAGTTCTACAACCAAATCAAAAGCTGAAGGCAAGAATAGATTGTATCTATTTTTAATTTTTCATTTCTCTTAATGCTTAGCATAGATCTGGGTATATAGTAAGTTTTCAAAGCAGAGACTCAGTGCTCATTTACCCAACAAATTTATCCCAAGAATTGTGCTGGTGTTAGGGCTACTTTGGAGAATCAGCCAGATGAAACCTGTCTTTGGGGCAGCACGAAGGATGGATGAATCTATTCCACAGTCTTTAAGAAAGCAATTTTGGCCAGGTTCGTGGCTCAGCCTGTAATCCCAGCATTTTGGGAGGCTGAGGAGAGTGGATTGCCTGAACCCGTGGGTTCGAGACCTCTTCTCTACAATAAATAAATAGCCTGGCAAGGTAGTGGGTGCTTCTAGTTTCGGCTACTTGGAAGTCTGAGGCAGAAGGATCACCTCAGACAGGCTGGGGTGGCCATGAGTGCCACTGCACTCCAGTCTGGGCAACGGAGTGAGATTCCAACTCAAAAAATAATAATAATAATTCAATTTGTTGTGATCCTACTAAGTATGGCTCTGACCCTGGATCTTCTGGAATCAGCTGAAGTTTCACTCTTGAAAAGAGTAAATGCCAGGCAGCAGTAGAGTTGGAGGTCAGCACTGGCGGAACAGTCATCACCCCACCTATCTTGGTTCTATTTCTCCGGCAGCCTACAGTCCACATTACATGCGCCATTCTCTGCCACTTCAGTGAAGGATGACTCAGTGGTATCCTTCTGCTCCTCTCCAGATCTCAGTCTCCTCACTTGCAAAATGGCTGTGGTGGGTTAGTGGGGAGGGGAGAAATTGACTGGCTGGGACTCTGGTTCTCTCTCGCCCCCACCCTGGCAGGTTCTCCTCAGATATTCCTCTCATCGTCCTGTGCTCAGCGCCACCATGGCTGAGTAGCTAGAGACCGTGAAAGGAGCCCGTTGACCCAACTGACAATAAGTTGAGAGGATGCAGCATTGTTTGAAACGGGCAGTGGGTGGGTGGGAGCTTACTGTCTCCTTGCAAGGAGTGGAGGCAAGGGGAGGGCTGGCTCTGGTCTCCAGCCTCCAGTGGCTTGCACTTCTGCAAGCATGGGAGGATGCCATAAAAACAGGCCTGCTGAGAACACCCACGGGTGCCATGAGCACATCAACTGGGCTGAGGAGGAGTCAGACCTAGTGAGAGGCTCAGAATGGAACTTTCTAGGGAGGTTGGAATGGGTAACAAGATCCAGGATCTAAGTTTATATCAGGAGGCTCTTTTGGTTGCCAAGATATCTTAAGTAAAGGGGCAGGAGGAACACATACATACTGAAAATGGAGTTGAGACTAAAGCTGTAAACCAAGTCCAACCAATATTTACCGAGTGCTTACTATGATCTTCACTGTCTTCACTACTGGAAATACCACAGTGAACCACAATGCCACCCTCCTCCCCTCCCAGTGAGGTCGCTCCTGATACATTGGATTGGACCTCAGCTCACCTTCCAGCCTGGGTCAGCCCAGTTCAGGCGCCAGGGGAGGATATGACTGGCCTGGCTCATCTCCTCGTGCCTGGCCAACCTATGGGCCGTCTCCTTTCTCTTAGTCGGGTGCTCAGCTTGGGTAGGTCAGGGAGACTGGGTGCACTAAATCAAGGCAGGGCCACTGAAGCAGTAGGGGCCATGGCAGCTCAGCCTCTCTCGGAAGGTGCTATGTACTCTAGACAACAATTGACAGCCCCCGTGGTCATCTCAGCTTTCTCCTCTATGTCAGTTACTGTTCCAGGCATTGTTCCACATGCTTGGCATATAATAGCTCATCTAATCCTCACAATTATCCCATAAGACAGATGCTATTATTATTCCTGTTTTAAATTAAGTGACTTTTCCAAGGTCCCACAGATGGTTGGGGTACAGTTGGGATTCAAACTCAAGTAGTATGGCCATAGAGCCCTGATCTTAACCACTATTAAAATCCTTTCTAAGCTCTGGCTCAGACATTACTGAGAAGGGATCTTGAACATGGACTTAAAAAAAAATAGGAAGAAATCTTGCTGCAGTGGCTACTGCTGCTGTTTTAGCTGGTGAGGCCACAAAGAGACTCTTGGCACTGCCTGGTTTAAGCTCCAGCCTTTCCTTACGATTTCTGTGATCTGGGTAAGGAGCTACAACTTCTTTGAGCCTCAGGTCTGTCATCCAAGAGCAGAGATACTATCTGTCCTTGCTGTTTTGTAGAGGTTGGCTATAAAACAATGATTTCGGTGCTAGGGGAAAATGAGATTCTGCAGGAGCACAAAGCAAAATCGAATGAGAGGAGAGGTCTAGAGTGTCCCATGCAGGAACTCTGAGTCCAAACAGGGATGATAATAGTATCTGTCTTGTGGGATAATTGTGAGTATTAAATGCGCTATTATATGTCAATGTCTGGGGACTTCAGATCCAGGATCAGCCAATGACATGGGGTGAGCCACTCCAGTGCCATGCTTCTTCCTAAGACAACAGGGAGTTGCAGAAGGAGAGGGATGTGGTCATACGCGCTTTGTAGACAGATACCACTGGTGACTAGAATAGAGGGTAAGTTAGAGCAGGGAACAGGGATGCAGGAGGCAAGTGCAGTGGTGCAGGCAAGAGAGGGTAAGGACACAGACACAAGCCATGGGCGATGTGGAATTGAGAGAATGTGGGAACTCCAGGATCCCGCTACACCCAAATCCAGAGCAACTCATAGTGGAGATGACGATGGGTGCCCCTCTTATATGCTGAGTCAGTTCCAGTGGCTGCCTGGTGTTTGTTTCGTGGCCGTATGACTCTCCATGGACATTTATTTCTGGAAATTCTTCCAAGGCAGGTGTTCTACTTTGATGATGAGGTCGCCTGTCTGGGCTTCCTGGGTGACTGGCCACCTTCCCTGGGAAGACAGATGTGGGGAGCGGGGACCCCAACCTGGCCCCTTTGCACAGCACTCTGGGAAGACTTGCATTTCCAGAGACTTGTTTCTCCACCGAAAGAGGCCCTATTCAAGAAAATGTTTTTTGTCCTGTGGCATCAGATGAAAGCGGCCTTAAGCAGATTCCTTTCATCTCACAGTGTGTCCCGTGGCCTTCTAATCACTCAAAGCCCAACAGGCTGAGCCAGGCGAGGACACAAGAAAGCTCCCCTGTGGATCCTTCCACATGGGTTCCTGGCTGCCTCCCAAAAAGCACCCCTGACTGCAGCCACACACACTCACACACACACTCATATACATGTACACATACATGCACATGCACACACGCATGCACACACGCACACATGTACATGCATGCACACAGAAACACACATGCACGTGTACATATATACACTCACGTGCATGTGCACACATGCATACACACTCACACATATACACACATCCACATACAAGCACACATACACACACATACACACATGTACACCTGCATGTGCAAATACACATACGTAAGCAGATACACACATATACTTATCCACACCTGTATACAGGTACACACACAAACACATACACACATGCACATACATATACTCACACATATTCACATGCATATATACACATGTGCACATGAATACATGCATATACAAATATATGGACACACATACACAGATACACTCATACACACATACATATATACTCACATACACATGCACATGTGCACACATACATACACACTCACACATGTATATACAATAGCTCATACACATGTACACACATACACACACACATATATACACAAGCACACACACATGTATTCACAAATACACATGCATATGCACACATACACACATATATTCATGCACATGTACATATACATACACTCACACATGTGAACTCACACACACATGTGAACTCACACACGTACACATATACACATACATGCCACAGATACACACATGTACATATACACTCACACACACATGCATGTGTGCACTCGCATGCGCGCACACACACACGATGCTGCATCCACCAAGCCCCAGGGCGCACCTCGTCACCTCCTTCAAATCCTTCTTCAAGGCATCTTTGAAGGTCGGTGATGCCACCACCCTGTGCTGCCATTGTCTTCTCCCCTGGGGTCAGCTGCCAAAAGCCTACATATTCCAGATCCTCAGAGAAAACAAAAAACTCTCTTCTTTCTGGGTCAGTAGGTTAATTTTGTGGGAAAAAAAACAAAGATGTATTCCTCATGGAGAAAAATAGTGGTATTAAACGCTGTGACCACTAAGCTCATCGCCTCCTTTATCTGCAGAAACCTCCCATGGGGCAGGATGCTCGGCTCTAAGTGACGTGTAAGTGGCTTCAGGTGACAACACACTGAGTGCCAGGGAACCTCTGAACCCAGAGATCCCAGTACCACAAGGCCTTCTTCCTATTTTGCTTTGGTTCTGAGAATAGTTTTTGAATGTGTAGGACCAATTCCAGCAGACTGGCTATGCATTCCTAAGTAAGAGGGTGAGGTGAGTTTACGATTTTTACATGTATAGGGACCATTTGTTTCTGTCGTTGTTTAGTTTGGCCATCAGACTGAAAAAGAAAACCAAAGCACTTTTAAAAGAGTAAGCATACTGGTGAGGGCATAAGGAAACAAATTCAACAAATTCAACCCCTCCAAGCCAGGCCTCACTCTAGGCAGAATTCACTGTGGGAAGGAAAATAAATGGGAAAAGTCCTTGATTCATGGGATGACCATCCTAGTATAATTCATTGTGTAGAAGTGAGCACAGTTCCCAGAAAGCAGAAAACATCAAAAGCCTTAAAAATGTGTGGGCCTGTCCTTTGACCCTGAATAATTGTGTACACTTATGTGTACAAGAGCATAAAGCTATGTGGAAGACTAAAAATTTAGAAAACAAAAACCTATATATTTAACATTAAGGTACTAGTTAGATTCATTATGATCTGCATTTACAACTGAATACCATGTCACTATTAAAACAATGTAGAAAAAGATTTATTGATTTGGGAAATGTTGGTGATATATTGCTAAACAAAAAAGTAGGTTACAAAACAGTAGGTAGAATATGACTCCATTTGTATAAAAATATACATGAATGAAAAAAATTCTGAAAGACTATTACTTAATTTAGCTGTATTTATTGAGCACTTACTATGTGCCTGGTCTCTGGGGTTACAGAAATGAACAAGATAAGAAAAGTCCTTTTCCTCGTAGAATTTGTGGCAGTTATCTGTGAGTGGTAGGATTTGGGATAACTTTTAATTTTTCCAATTGCTTGTCTGTGGTTTTCCATGGATCAGATATTCCTTTATAAATTATTTTAAAATTAAGCGTCATTTTAAAAATAAACTTTGGTGATACTGTTTGTAGCTTGGGGTTGGAAGACAGGCCCTAGGAATTAAAGCCTATCTCTTATGTCCTTCTGTCCCCTGAGAAAGTAACCCAAGATGGCCAAAGTGAACATCTTGAAGCCAGAGGACAAGAACCAAAGAGACAGTGTGAAAGAAGGACTGAGGTTGGAAAGGAGAGGCCATGGCTCTAACCAGGATTTAGGGTGAAGCAGACAAAATGTCAAGACCAGGGATAGAAAACCAAGGAGGAGCAGGGCCAGATTTCTGCCACGAATAGGACTGATGTCCCCTAAGCCCCTTTTGATGCTGACTCCAAGGTGGAACAGGGGGTCAGTGAGGGCTAAAGGTTTGGGATCAGGTGGAAATTTTCTGCCATCTCCTCAGACACACCCACCATCTGATCAGTAGTCAAATACTCTTCAGACCAGTGGGTCTGAAGAGGTTTCAGGGAAGGGCCAAGGAAATAAAGAGTATACAGAACAATGACCAGAGGCCACAGCAGGCCCACAGACTTCTTGGTGGCAGCCAATATGAATGGATGCAGGGAAGTTGCTTTTCAAGTTCCTTCGCCAACTGGCTTCCAGATAGGGTTGACCAAGGAGAGGCAGCAGGGGGCTAAAGTGTCAGAGCAGTCATTGGCACCCACCCCCCTTAAAGATACAATTCTGGACTAGAGGGACTGACCTGTACCCCTTGTCCTCATACCACGGGCCTGGATGAACAGCCTCTGCAGAAAATTTTGGGAAGGAGACACTTGACAAGTAATAGGGACAAACAAGAGACAGTTCAGCATAGTGGTACTGACCATGGACATGGGGTCTGACAGATCTGGGTTTAATGCCAGCTAACCACATGTTAGGCATGATGGGGGACCACCCCAAAGGAATTTACTTACACAAAATTCTATATGTATTATTACATGTTTAAATTTAGTCACCTTCAAAGTACTCTCCATTTGATACAGTACACCTGATTGAGATACTTTTTCCACTGCTCAAAACAGTTTTTTAACTCAATTTTGATACTTTTTAGAGCATCTGCCATTTTTTGTTTCACCTCTCCCACATCAACAAATGTTTCCCTTTGAGGACTTTTTCATCTGGAGAAACAAACAAACAAAAAAGTCACCTGGGACAAGATCGGGTGAATAGGGAGGATGGAGCACAGGGGTGAGGGCATGTGGTTTTGGTCAAAAACTGCTGAACACTCAGCACAGTGTGGGCAGGTACACCTGTAAATTACCCATCATGAAATGGGCAAACAAGCTGAAAGAATCTCCAAAAAAATTTACTGAAGCTGAACGCAGCCTCTACAGCAATGCTAGCTGGTACACTGATGCCAATGGGTTCCTAGAACACTTATCTAGCAGAGGAAGCCTATACTACAGGGGACTCACCCTCCAAAAGATAGTTTCAGGCTTTTGGGGGGGTCCCTTTGTATATGACTCTGAGGCAGCCCTTAACTCTCTGGGCCTCAGTCTCCCCATCTGCATAATGTGGTTGATAACAGAAACTTGGAGAGCAGTAAATGAGATTGTGCTGGTAAAACGTTTAGCACATAAGTGCTTGATCAGTGTTAGCTGCTATAATTTTATGAAATCAGAATCCCTAAGTTTATTCTTTAAGAATCAACAAAGCCGGGTTTGGTGGCTCAGCCTGTAATTCTGCGCTTTGGAAGACTGAGGTGAGTGATTGTCTGAACCCGCGGGTTCGAGACCTGCCTGAGCAATTTGGTGAGACTTCATCTCTACAGTAAATCAAAAAAAAATTAGCCGGGTGAGGTAACGCGCACCTGTAGTTCCAGCTACTTGGAAGGCTGAGGGGAAGGATTGCCGGAGCCCAGCAGATCGAGGCTGCAGTAGCCTCTAGTCTGGGTGACAGAGTGAGACTCCAACTCAAAAAAAAAAAAAAAGAATCAACAGACAAAGAGCTACAGACCCTGCACTAGTCACAAAGAGAGAAGTGAAATGAACATGCTCCTATTAAACCTTCCTTGCATTCACATTCACTGTTGGTTGGTGGGCAGAGGGGAGGAGGAAGCAGAAAGCCACAAAATCCAGTCAGGAAAACTGAAGACCCAATGAGAATCCTTATTAACTGAAACTGGACACACAATCTCTAGGTTACAAAGGATTTAGAATAACGTGTGTCTCTGTAGGGATCCTCATCTATTTTATAAGCAACTCTTTTGCTTTCTGAGAAGTCAGGACAAAAGAAACTCTCAGGTCACTCAGAGCAAAGACTGGGGGTGCTGCCCATGCCTCTCAGCACAGATGAGAATCCCCAATTGACCCTGCCCCATGACCCTCTCACCGGGGCCCCAAACTGCACCTGGGCAGATAGGATTTGGATGGGCAGAGGGAAGGGATCTCAGGCTTTTTTTTTCAGCCAGTCTCAGGAAATTAAATGACAGATCCAAGTCTGGTGCGCCCCAGTTCTGCAACTCTTAACATTTGGAAAGGCCAGTACTCCTGAAAATCTGCTGAAAACTTTGGCCCTGCCCCTAGACAGAGGTACCCACACAGACACTGATTCGCTTTTGCACACTATCTGGGGATATTTAAGAAGCCGCATGAACCTCCTGAGATCTAGAACTCATTTGGTTCATGATAAGACTTTCTAAATCCTTGAACAGGAATTTCTGAGTGACGTCCACTTAGGATAAATGATAGCGTAGAAACAAACAGACCAAACGTATTCTTTCTGTCGCAAAGACTAGTTGTTCCCCTCATCAGTGTTTTCGCATGACTCTTATAAATTCCAGAGACTGGTGTGGTAAAGCCTGATTTCCACCGACATTCCAAAATCCAGCCCCTCCCTCACATGATGACCTTCCTTCCAAGTGTTTCCTGCGACGTCCCCCAGACACACCCCTGCTGTCCCTCCTAACCAGCTGGGCAGTCAAGGCAAGCCTCGTTGCAAAGCTGTCAAGGCAAAGGCAAGGGTTACATAATTCCAATTAGCAGAAGCCCTGCCGATTCTAAACAACTCCCACCACTTTATCATCCTTCCCCTCCGAGGAAATAATCGCAATTGCCACCAACATCCTGGAAACAAAAGCCGACAGGGTAAACATGGTGCTCTCCGGCAGACCTCAGGATTAAAATGTAATCTCAAAACAAAGTCTAATAACTTTCCCTCTTTTGAACACACTTGGAATAAAATTAGCATATAAATCAAAGCTTAATTAGGACATTGTAACAATGAACAGCACCGGCTGATATTAAGGGTTTCAGGTCCAATATGATGCATCGAATAAACACTGTAATTAGAGAACAAAATCAAGGCGGTCTCCTGGTAATCAATCACCCAGCCAGGTTCAAGCCATTCAACTTAAGGGTCACCTCTGTTTTCTGTCTCGCAGATCTTGCCTTCCAGCCAGTGTCTCCTGAGAGACTTCACGCATCTCCTAGCTTTCATCTCTGGTGTGTCTCTCTAGCCCTTGGCTTTCCAAGAGATGTCCTGGCCTTGAGCAGAGGCTGAGAGACTTATAATCCTCAAACAATAGCCTGTGGGTGTCCAGAATGAAGCTTATTCCTATGTGAGATGTGCTATGTCCATTACAATCCTGATAAATACCTGTCTGGGACAGAAAGCCCAGAATCCTTAAGCAATGTCTCTTCTTTCAATATGCTCCAGTCATTCTGCCTTCCTTGCTATCACACACACACACACACACACACACACACACACACACACACACACACACATGAGAGCAAATGCCTGAAATATCTGCCCCAGGGTCTTTGCACAAGGCATTCCTTCTCCCTGGAATGCTTCTCCCACATGGCTTTCTCCCTCACTTTATTCAGATCTTCCTACTAAAATGTCACCTCATCAGACAAGTCTTCCTCACCCTTCTTATCTAAAATACTCCTTCCTATCCCTTTTGAACTCCAGTTTTGGGGAGTTTGAATGGCCCCAAAATAGCATCTTTCTACCCCATGTTAGCTCTGATCCAAAAGCAGAATAAGACAAAAAGATGAGGAAGATGACAGAATAAAATCTCCCCTTTGTTTCCAATTTGCTGATATTAGAAAATGTGGCTTATGCCTGTGGCCAAGTGGGCTTCTGGGTACCAATGTGCAGACCAGGCAGTGGGGTCACCAGAGAGGTGAGGAGGGAGGAACAGAGGCATGGCAGGTTCACTCCTGGCAGGATGGAAAGGAGGAAGAACAGGGCCTCACAGGCCCCGTTCTTTATCCCCAAATCACCAACAGTGAACTGGCCACTCCTGCCCAGAGGAGTATTCCACAAGGGCAGGAGCACTCGCCACATGGGAGGAACATGAGGAAAAGAGGATGCCACTCTTGACCCCCACCTGCTTCAGTCTCCTTCATAGCTCTTATCACCACCTGATGAGGCAGGGCCATATTTGTTGATTTGCCATCTTCCCACGCTACATACCAACTCCAGGAGAGCAATGCCTTGTTTTGTTGACCACTGCAGCCTGCATCCCCAGGGCCTAGAACCATGCCTGGTACGTGGTAGACATTCAGTAGACAGTTGTGGAGTAAAGGAATGAGCTGTGGTTGCTTGAATCCTGCAAACTTAGAACTATTAAAGATCCCTGCTGAAGGGACCCGAGCTTTTCCTTTGGAAAGTCCAAGTGTGATTACCCATGAGCTCCTTGAATATCCACCCGATTTCACACCTAGTTCAGCTTTCTGGCCCTCCGTGGATGCAGGAGGCCATCTTGGTCACTGCCGTAGCCCGTGCACCACGGCAAGCCCTCTTCCCTTCAGCGCCCAGTGAGGGAGGGGTCCATGGGGCCTGAAGCAGGGTTTGGGTTTCCAGCTTCTGAGGCTGGGCCAGCTGCTTGAGGTCCTGCTGGGGCTTGGGCAGAAGCCACCTCCAGCTCTTCTGCCTCCCCCTCCTGCTCCTCCTCCCAGGGCCTGCTGGTTCTCTGATACTGCCCCAGGCCACCAGAGCCCTGCACTGAGATCCCTGCCTGAGTCACATTTCCTGAGCATCTGAGATCCAGCAGGCTCTGGCTCTACTGGGAATGAGGAGACCAAGATGGAATGTCACAGGCCATGCCCAGGAGGCCCAGTCTGGTGGGGCAGGCAGATGCAAAGGAACTACAGGGTGGCCACCTCTTCAGTGTCAATAACAATGTTACTAATGACTAATACAGATGATAACTGCTGTTACTGTGTATCCACTTTGGGCCCAACTTGAAGCCAAGCACGTCACATCCACCATCTCATTTAATCCACAATACCTCTAGGGAAGCAGTTGCTAGGACTGGTAGTCCCATTTCACAGATGAGGATATTGAGGCTGAGAAAAGCAAGTTACCTGTTGAAAGTCCAGCAGGCAGTAGGTGGTGAGGTCAAGATTCAAGTCCAGGTTCAACTCCAAACCTGGGCGCTTAAGCTCTTTCCGCCTATCCCGTCCTCTCCTGGGTCCATCTTCTCCCCAGGCTGCCTCTCCCCACGCCAACCAAGAATAAGGGATGCATGAGCAAGAGCCTCCACAATGCACCAGCCTCCACAACCTCTGCAGCCTCTGAGCCTCCACCCCTTCCCACACAGGATTTACCAAATGCACTCTCATCTCTCCACATCTTGCTCCTGCCCTGCACAGAACCCCCCTCCTGCAAAATCCTGTTCATCCTTCTAGGCCCAGATGTCACCACCTCCATGACCACAGTCCTAGAGTCCAATTTAATCCCCCTGCCTCCTCATCCATGACAAGAACATGCCCCAGCAGATTGGGAGGCTGAGACAGGAGGATCACTTCGGCCCAGGAGTTCAAGACCTAGCCTGGGCAACATAGTAAGATCTTGTCTCTACAAAAAAAAAAAAAAAAATTATCTGGGGGTGGTGGCACATACTTGTAGTCCCAGCTACACAGGAGGCTGAGGTGGAAGGATCTCCTGAGCCCAAGAGGCTGAGGCTGTGGTGAGCCATGATAACACCATGACACTCCAGTCTGGGTGACAGAGTGAGACCTCAACTCAAAAAGAAAAAAAAAATATGCCCCTATTTCAATGATTCTCAAAATGTAATCCCTGGACCAGCAGGTTCAGCTGCATGGAGAACTTGCTAGAAATGCAAATCCTTGTGGAAGGCAAGTGCGGAGAAAAAAAGAACGATCCGAGTGGTTAGGCGAAGAAAAGAAAATTTATTAGAGGGAAAGGAAAGGAAGACTGACCCTTGAGAAGAACCAGCTGCTTGTTCTTTTGGTGGGTCCCTTTTATATCCCCTAGCTGGGATCTGGTGGTCACATAGTACACATAGTCCTGAGGAAGCAGGTGTTGGTGGTCACATAGTCCCAAGACGTGGCCTTGAGGAAGCAGGCTGGTGCTGGTTGTCATGTAACCTTGAGGATACAGATGGGGCTCAAGGTCCCCTATACCTTGAACCCCAGCCTAGAGCTATTGAATCAGAAGTGCTGGGGGTGGAGCCAGCAGTCTCTGTTTTAAGGAACCCTGCAGCTCAGTCTGATGCATTCCAAAGTCTGAAAACCACTACTCTGTCTACACATCTTGCTAGAGCTGGTATGTGAGAAAATTACTGGTCTGTGAGGACCTGTGGGGCCAGGACTGGATGGTGTTGAGCGTTCATTACACAGTCGGTGCTCTGGTGACTTTGTATTTTGTTGTTTTTGTTGTTTTATTTTTTGAGTTAGAGTCTCACTCTGTCGCCCAGACTGGAGTGCAGTGGCCGCTCCCGGCCACCGCAGCCTCGACCTGCTGGGCTCTGGCGATCCTTCCACCTCAGCCTTCCGAGTAGCAAGAATTACAGGCATGCGCTACCACGGCTGGCTGATTTTTTGATTTATTGTAGAGATGAGGTCTCGCCTGCCCAGGCGGGTCTCGAACCCACAGGCTCAGGCAATCCACTCTTTGAAAGTGCTCCCTTTCCCTGCCACTGCCCCACAACCGCATGACAGCGATGTTGGCAATGACAGGCAGACTGAGGGTGCGGGCATTTTAGTCAGGGGGCCCTGCTTGTGTCCTTTGCAGTTGACCTCTTTCGTTAGGACCTATTTATGGAAAAAAAGCTCATGATTTTTCATTCATTTCTTTCACAAAAATTTATTGAGTGTTTATAATAGACCAGACACCACTAAATATGGCAACACAGTGGCGACTGAAATGTAGACGCTGTCTCCGTCCTCATACAGCTTACATTCTAGTGGGAGAGACACACGTTCATGAAATGAAAGGCACTAACTGAAAGTGGCACTTACATTTGTCTGCCTGTTCAATTCTTACAACTACCCTAGAAGTGGTGGCTTGGGTCATGCTCTTTCTGCAAATGAGGAAGTGGATCTGGAAAGGCGAAAGGGTAAATTGAGGCAAGGTGGGCCAGTGCCGGTGCCACTGGAATAATGCAAGATTGCAACCATGTAAGAAGTAGAAGGAAGTTTATTATTCACCTTTCACAGACCGGAAAGGGGGCCGGCCGACAGTCAGAGCCAAGTGTGGCCTCGAAGGGCCCCAGGAACTGGGTACATTTAAGGGCCTTTGGGTAAGGAGGGTTTAGCCCCAAAGGGGTCTGGGCCAAAAGGAATGTCCAGGGCTGCAGGTCTTTGATGTTCATTGCAGCCACACGAGTCTTAGATCTTGACATGCCAGACATTAGCGTCTCATGCCCTAGGGTGATGGGCTAGATGGGAGGAAACAAGGGAAGGGGTTTTCAGCAAAAAGGGGGTCTATTATCATTTCTGAGACTCTGTCTTTGTCTTGCATCTGATGGAGATTTACAGAGGGGGTGGGGTAGGCTGCCAGCTTGGCCTGCAGTATTGGAAATTTATCGATCTATGTCTAACCTGTGCTAGATTCAAAGTCTAAGCAAAAATGGCAATGCTGAAGCAAAATGTGAATTAAGCTTATTGTAAGTTTCTCGGAGTCCCTCCTTTCAAAAGGGAAAATACCCTGCCCCAGTTCGTGGCTCTTTTAAGTGGTAGAGCTAAGATATGAACCCAGCAGAGGCTTGTCCCTGCTATTAATCACAAAGCAATGCTGTCTGAAAATTATCACAGAATCAAATTGTAAGTTTTGATCATAACTGTTTACGCAAGAGTGCATGCTGGGAAAAACTGAGGCAGGCTGTGCTGGGACCTGAAGTAGAAGCAGGAATTAGCTCAGTCCATAGGTGAGGCGAGGGTGGGGAACAGATGAGGCCTTTCCCCTGCAGAGGAGGAGGCCTGGGAGAAGCTGACCATGGTCGCAGCACTGGGGGTGGAGGAGGATGTGGACAGCAACAGGCCATGAGGTTGGAGGTGTGAGCAGGGCCAGATTGCCATGACAACAGTCCTGATCCTTGGTCCAACCCAAAGGCTTCCACTTTTCCAAAGAAATGTTGTCAAACTGGAGGTTCCACATGGATGGACAGCTCTTCTGTGTGTGAAAATGTGGTTAAAGTGCAGAAAATCTCATCATTCACCCACTCAGTCATTCAGGGATATTGACTATGTGCCTACCGTGAGCCAAGCACTGTTGTAGGTACCACGGATACAGCTCCAACCCCCTGGAGCGTATCCCAAGCGCACCTGTAGGGAGAGGACTGCTCCATGACTGGCACATGCATTCCGCCATCAGCACCAAGCACTGGCTGTGGGCCAGGCACTGTGTCAGGTGCTCTACGGAATGGTCTGGCTTGCATTTTAAAGAGAAATTGGAGGTGCATTCCAAAGTCACAACTAGACCTCCTAGTGACCAAAATGAACAACTCACAATTTCAACAGCCACTGAGAGCTCACGGGATTTGAAACATTTCTGAAGAGGCCAGAGTAGGATGAATCATTTGGGGCTGCTCAACAGAATCTAGAATAATGAAACGAATGTCCGCAGACCCGTAATTCATTCTGCGTAAATCTCCACTCCACGAAAATCTTGTCAAATGACTTAGCACATCTAGCCCAAAGAGGAGGAAGAGAACTGACACAGATGGATTTGAAAAGGTCTTCAGGGAGCATGCTCAAATGCTGTCTTCATTGCTTCCTTTTTTTCTTCTTCTGTTTTCTATAGAATGAAGCAAATGGCATCACTGTTTAATGACACCACTAAAACTGTATCACCTCGGTCACTCGTTGCACATAGGATTAAAAACCAAACTCCTTTACTTTGTCTACAAGGTTTCACATAACTTGGCAGTCTCCCATATCTGATTCTACCAGCCTCTTCACTCACTTCTCCAAACCAACTTTTTCTGTACCATGCCAAGTTCATCCCTACCACAGAATATTTTTTATTGCTATTCCACTACCTAGAATTCTGTTCCCTCCAATTCTCACATGGCTGGCTCTGATTCTTCATTAGTGTCATCTCCTCAGAGAGGCTTTTGCTAATCGCTGTAAGGTTTCCCACCTCTGGCGCTCACCACTGCCTGAAATCAGCTTATTCTTTAAGTGGACTTGGTTTTTCTTTTATCTGTGTCCCCCTGCTGAAATAAAAGCAGTATTTGGAGCAAGGCCCTCTTATGTTCAGATGAGCACATTGACCTTGGAAGGTAGAATGCAAAGCCTGAGTTCCCAAGTCACTGCTTGGAGGAGAGCTGCCAAATGATAATGAATAGCTATTTGGGGATTGTAAATGAGATTTGGGGGTTTATCTATTACCTCATCAGGCATATTGTTAACTCATCCAATCCCTTTTGAACATTTTCTATTGGGTTGTTAGTACTTGTCTAATTGATTGGTAGGAGTCTTTCATATTCTTGATAGAAATTTTTTCTGTTATAAAAGTTGCAAATATTTTCTCTGGGTTGTTCACTCATCTTTTAACTTTATTTATGATATCTTTTGCTGTATGAACATTCAAAATTTATATCTAGTCACATCTGTCAGTCTTTTGTATCATATTATCAAATTTGTTATATGCTAAGAAGGGCTTTCTCTATACCAAGATTATAAAAAATACTCTCCAATATTTCTTTCTGATTCATTTTCCAGCTACAAGTATTCCTGTGTAATTTTATAAACATTGCTATAAATAAGAATCTTTCCCCACTGGTTGCCTTACTAGGCAATACTAATATATACTATATAGAATATGTAGTTACTGGTATTCTGCATGTTTTCTTGTATCTAGTGCCTTAAGTAAAAATTCTTAATAGCCAATACTCTTAGATAGTTTTGCCAAACAATTGTATCATCCTTAAATAATTATAACTTTGCCTCTTTCCCTCCAATATCTGTACCCTTGTTTCTTTACCTTATCTTATTGCTTTGGCATGACTCCAGTACCATCTCAGTTAATCCTAGGGATAATAGGCATCCTTATTCTGTGTTCTTGTCTTTACTAATGAGGCTTCTGTTCTTCTGTCATTAAAAGTGATGTTTTTGATCCAACAATCCCACTATTAGGTGTCTACCCTGAGGCACAGAGGTTGTTATATAAAAAAGACACTTCCACCCACATGTTCATCATGTATAATTCACAATTGCAAGGATGTGGAATCAACCTAAATGCCCATCAACTGATCAGATAAAAATGTGGTACATATACACCATGGAATGCTATGTGGCATTAAAAAGAACGAAACCTTTGCAGCAACACAACTCAGAAACAGAAAACCAAACACTGAATGTTCTTACCCATATGTGGGAGCTAAATGGTCACAAAGATGGAAATAATAGACACCGGGGACACCAATAAGTAGTGGCACAGTTAGATAGTAGTGGGGCAGTTAGAGTTCAGAAACTATCTACGGGGCACAATGTTTACCATCTGGGGAATGGGCCACCTGAGACCCAATCCCTGCCACTACACACAGTATGTCCATGTCACAAATACACATGTGTACACCCTGAACTAACATTTTTAAAAAATGTTTTAAAGTGATGTTTTCTGCTTCCTTCCTATGCCTTTTATATTTTAAAACATTTCTCCTCTTCAGGACTTACTAAAAGTTTCATTAGGAAGAGATCCCGCATTTTGAAAATGTATGTTAGCCCTCAGAGAGAAAGTCATATGGTCTTTCTCCTTTAACCTATTAGTAAAATGAATTCATTAACAGACTTCTTAAGTTGAGCGACATTTGCTCTCCTGGAACAAGATCTTACTCCGTCATGGTATGTTGTACTTTTAATACTTTTCTGGATTTGATTTGGTAATATTTTATACAGAATTTGTTTGCAACTGCATTTATAATCATGTTACTGTTTGGGGCCAGTGCTCTTGAATGCTGGAAAACATGATGTGGAAAATTATAGGCCCTCATGAATTAGGTGGTTTATTGAGAAGACACATGGCAGAAAGTAACAGAATTTGTAGGCATATCTGAGGCTGATGACTGAGCTCTCTGCCAAGCCAATATACTCACTCACTTTAAAGGTCTTGCTGGCCTTCTGGAGCTACCAAAGAAACTGGAACTTGTGGGAGATTTGAGGTTGGGTGAATTTAATTTTGAAGGCACTAAGGAGGCACTCAATCATTTCAGTAAAAGATAACGGAAGCTAAAGTAACAGAAGAAACCCAGACTGCACCCAGCTATCTGGGTGAGACTTTTCTAGTTGAGAATGAACAGAAAGAGAAATTATACAAGAAGACATTGCAGGTGTTTTCTTTTGGGATTTTACAAGCAATGGGAACTTCATCTTGAAATTTAATTGCTCAATGGGATCATAATGGAAGAGTTTACATTCAAATTTGGAATGTTTCATATTATTTGGGTTTGTTACATATACATCTGTATGGAGTAGACAGCCTAGCTAGGCAAAATGGAAAATAGAATATAAGAGCAGATTTTAAAAAATATACAATTACCTAGAGCGTTCCTAAGATAAAGGGACCTAGAGTTAGGAAATGCTTTCCTATGTCCCATGTCAGAGTCTGCACTGCCCACCAATCCCAGGAGGACAGGTGGCAGCAGTACTAGATACCAGGTAAGCAGTCCCAAGAAGGGGAGACCAGAGCCCTCCTGAGAAAGACCACTGGTGACCTTGGGGTTGACTGCTAAGACCAGCAGATTAAGACAGAACTAAAAGAGGGGGAGGTAGAGCAAGGAGATGCAAGGGGACTCTTCAGCCCTGTGCCCGTGACTTCAAACTCTGCTCACTCCCGCTTCAGCCTCACCACTACCAAAAGGTCTGTATGTTGGTCACTTGATGGGTCAGAGCGCTGTCTCCTGCTTCTCACTTCCAGCTGGGGCTTCCTGTCTTCGGAAAGTCTGATCATAGCTTTCTTTTTCTCTACCCTCTCTAAACTTGCAAAAAAAATTAGGACATGATCGAGAGAGAGGAGAGAAAGTGGAGAGAAGAGAAAGAGAGAAAGAGGGGAGTGGAAAGGGGAGAGGAGAGAGGAGAGGGAGAAAGGAAAGAGTCGGGGGCGGGGAGGAGAGAATCTCCACCTTCCAGCACAACTGAGGCTGCTATTCTCAAGATTTAAACTGGAGAGAGAAATGGAAAAACCCCACTTCTGAATCTAAGCCAGACTCTACAATTCAGCTTTTGCCAGAGGCCCTGCCTTGTGCCAAGCACATGTACAAGTATTAATATGGTTATGCTTTGATTCTCACTCTTCTGCTTCTGAGTAGCACATGTGTCCTCAATTTCATGAGGAGAGGTCAGGATCCAGCCATGCCTGGTTTTTTAACCATCACAAGGGACCAAACATCGCTAATCACAACAGAACCAGAGTCAGGATTGGAGCCCAGGCCTGTCTTCCTCCGGAACCGGATCTCTCCACTTCTGCATTCAACCAGATACGCTTTGTTGGTTTCATCGCTCATCAGTTTCGTGTAGCATTCTCTTCCTCTCTGCTGGGTGTCTTGTGCTAATTCTTTTTTCAGTTGGCTGAAGAGCTTTCTCAAGAAGTTATTTTCAAAGGTTATACAAGTTGCACACTTGCTGAGTCTGTATATTGAATGTTTCTTTCTTTTGCCTCCACATAAGAATTATAATTTGAATGGTTAGAGAATTATAGGGTATCTATGTTTTACTCCTCTAAACTCTATAAATATTCCTCCTGTGTATTCTAACGGTTAATGCTGTGGATCAGAAATCCAGTACTGGTATGACCCTCTCTCCTTTGTAACTGGTTTATTTTTCCTGTTTAAAATATTGTAAGATCTCTTGGTTAGAATTCCAAAATTTCAGATGTACGTAAGTTTGTGTCTTGATAAAATTGAGCCTTTTAATCTAAAGTCACATATTTCTTCTGTTAGAGGAAAATATTTTTATATGTTCTTGATTTATTGATTCTTCTTCATTCACTCTTTTGTCTACTTCATTATTCTCATGTTGTGGGTCTTGAACCTGCCAACTCTATCTTACATGTTTCTTATCATTTATCCTCACAGTTTCTATCTCTTTGTCTTTTTGCCTTGCATTCTGGGAAATTTCTCCAAGTTGTCTTCTAATTCACTAATCCTATTTTCAGCTATATGACCCCTCTAATAGTTATTTCTCTGTTGATGTTTTTTCTTTTCTTTTGTCCTTAGAACTCTTTTTCTGTTGCCTGATTACCCCCATTTTATGTCAGCTTTCTCTTATTTGATCAGCTCAGTGTCTTTGAAAATACCTCTGAGACGATTTACTAGACATTTAAACTTTTTCTTCAGTTTCCTGCATGAAGCCTGTTTCAGTCAGAAATATTTACTCTGATTTCTCAGCATGATCACTTTCCGGTAAGCTGCTACTGACTCTCCTTATAGTTCTGATGTGTTCTTTGTTTTGTTTTCCCTTGCTGTAATGCTAAATGAAGACCTATGCTGTTCAGGAGGGTTGGGCTTTGAGGGGCATGGGGGTGAGGCCTCTCTTCAGGTCCACAGGCTGAGAGGAGGGCAGTGGAGACATGACCCCTTTGGGCCCATAGACAGCATCAACCACCCCCACCAAATCAGCACGAGGTCTTCACAGCTTGTGCAACCCGGGTTGAAGGCTGCAGTCAAATTCTCTGTGTGAGGCTGTCACAACGCTCTCCAGTCCTTCATCCTGCCTCCTCTCTCTATGCAATGATACCTTTGCTCTTCCCACACCTCAGTTTCACAGTCACCCCCATGGACACCCTCAGTGATCAACACTGAGCAACCCACCCGATTGGATTTGGTGACTGGCAGGCTAGGGGAGGGAGCAGGACAATCGCAGAGAGACATACAACGTTCTAGCCTGGACAACTGGGCGCACTCTTGCCAGACTGGAGAGCAAGGACAGGGCCTGATGTCCCTTCTATTTCTAGCATCTGGCACTGTGCCTGTACGTGGTGCCTGCTTGGTGAATGACAATCTAGGGAAAGACATGCCCTTCCAAACCTCCAGTCTTTTGTTCCAATTGCAATGCCCTTTGGAAGGCTCTCTCTACCCCCATCTCCACCCCCCCCCACCCCCACCCCACCCCCACCCCCAGTGTTACTCACTCCCATGCCCTGGTTTGATTACCTTTCGTACAGACTTCAAGGCTTGGTTCAAATGTCACCTTGAAGGAAGACTCTTCTGCCCTTCCCCTGTGCCTTCAGCCCTCAGCATAGTACCCACTGCACTCTGTACACTTATGGTATGCACCGAACTAATGTGTAAATGAATACATGCACAAATATACAACCCTCCCCCACCCCACTAAACTGAGCCCAAGCAGGGATCACACCCACTCAGGTTCACACCACTGGTGAGACTGCTACCATCTGGCACCTGGCTCAGAACAGCCAAATATTGTATCACTGAATTGAGCAATGCACAGGGCATTACTGTCCCCAAATTAGGCTATTTCCATGTTATTGTCAGACTCCAAGAGATTAAAAATACCTAATGGTGGAGTCTCAGGCACCGGAATAACCCCTTGGAGTCAGGAAGAGGAATGAAAGGAAGTTCAGTCTTGAGCACCCTAAGATGTCAGGCATGGTACCAGGTACTCCCATTGTCACAGAAGGGACCTAATGTCAATCGAGTATCTACCAACTGCCAAACAATGTTTTAAGTATTTCACATAGGAAACATATTTAACAGTGCTGTGAGACAGAGGCTAATGTTATCCTAGTTTTTCATTAGAGTCACTCAAACCAAAAGGTGATGCACCTTGTGCAAAACTGCAGAGAAGCTGGGTGTAGTGGCTCATGCCTAGAATCCCAGCACTTTGGGAGGAGTACTTGAGCCCAGGAGTTTGAGACCAGCCTGGGCAACATAGCAAGACCTTGTCTCTACAAAAAATACAAAAATTTGCCAGGTTTGGTGGCATGCACTTGTAGTCCCAGCTACTCAGGAGGCTGAGGTGGGAGGATTGCCTGAGCTCAGGAGGTCAAGGCTGCGGTAAGCTGCGGTCCTACCACTGCACTCTAGCCTGGGCAAAAGAGTGAGACTCAGACTCAAAAAAAAAAAACCCAAAACCTGCAAAGCCAGTGAGTGACAGGGCTGGGATGTGAACCCAGGCAGCCTGACTCTAGAATATGGTTCCTACTCACTGCAGTCTACCAGCTCATTCATTTAGTGTCCACACCAACCTGATAGGTACGACTCCCCCACACAGAGTGCGTGATTTCCTCCCATTCAAGCAGCAGTTATAGGTTAGGCACTGGCGCATCTCAGCCCAGGTGGGAAAATCAGAGCTGCCTTCATTCTAAGCCATCCTACCTCTGCCACACACTCCATTCCCAGCCTCCCTCAAATGGGGGTGCAGAGGGCAGCCTTCTGGCTGCCCATCACACAACAAGCCCCAGGTACTTCTAGAGATAGTACAGTAAGTTCCCTACATACAAATAAGTTCCATTCTGAGAGTGTGTCTGCCAAGTCTAATTTGTTCATGAGTCCAGCAAAGTTAGCCTAGGAACTAACACAACTGGCTAGACAGTATCAGCTACATCATCACTTGCTTTCTGATATCCTGGACTTGAAATAAAGATACTGTATTACTGTATTCTGCACAGTACTATAAAGTACACAAAAGCAGGACCACTTGTAGAGAGGATGCACACACATAGCTATGTGCACTAGACACGTGAACTAACTTACAGGATGTGCAAACGCACATTCGCATCTTTGAAAGTTTGCATCTCGAAGGTTCGTTTGTAGAGGACTTACTGTACCAGGAAAGCCAGGATGCCAATGACATCCCCACATCCTTACGTGTCCTGAGCAGATCAGGGGACTGGGCACACAGGCACTTGAGAAGCACCAGTGCTCTGAAGACTTGGCATTCAATGACTTCTGTCTACTAAAGGCTGGCTATGGGTCTGAGACTTCATTTATATTCAGCCTCTCTTAATTCTCTCTACGACCCTATGGAACAGCAATTGCTCACATTTCAAAGAAAAAAAAATTGAGGCTAGAAAATATGACGTTCCTGCCCCAGATCCCCCTGCAGTGAATGGCAGAACTAGTTGACCCCAGGTATGTCTGACACCGACGTCTATGATCTTGACCAGGAAATTTGGCCCTGATTCCCCTTGGCCCTGTAGACATTCCCTTGGGCTGGCTTCATGGCTGCCAAGTGTGTAAGAGTTGGTGGGAAGAACTGGGAGGGAGGGCGGATTTGGCTCAGTGTGGGGTGAGAACATCTCAGACAAGAAGCAGGAAGCAGTGGGGAGGGCTGCAGGAGGGGCAGAACTGGCAGGGATGTGGTAGACCTGTGGGGTCTCCCCAGTGCCCACCTCCTGAGAGGCACGGGCAAGGGAGAGGAGACGTGAGACAGCCATGTTGTATTGTAGAGAGTCTTGAATGCACAGCTACGGAGTCCGGTCCTGGGTCCAGGTGAGAAGTCAGTGCTATCTGCGTTGGGCTCAAGGTCAAAAGTCACCTGATGTCCCAGCTAGCTGGGAGGCTGAGGCGGAAGGATCAACTGCACCCAGGAGGTTAAGGCTATGGGGAGCTGTAATCATGCCACTGGACTCCAGCCTGAGCAAAAGAGTGAGACCCTCATCTCAAAAATAAAACAAAACACAGCAATAGCGCCAGCAATAAAACATGACCATTCAGCCAGTGCCCGTCTAGCATACATGAGTATATGTTATTTAGCCATCAAAATAACATAGCAAAGACAGTCACCAGGACTTATGACTTTATGGCTGTTCTAGCTCCCAGGCCCAGTCAGAGGCTGTGCCACATAATCCGGGGCCTGTTCAAGGGATCACCGTGGAGACATAGCCACTGGCCGCCGCTGGCCACAGAGGGCCTGCCTGCTGGGATTTGGGCTTCTCCTCTCGATAGATCACACGCAGCCTCAGCCCAGCAGTGCAGCCTCAAGCCAAGACTGCTTGTACCTCGGGGACTAAGAAAAATGAGCTGCTCCTCACAATGGAAGGCCGCTTGCCAGGAAGCTTCTTTCACACTCTTTCTGGAGCAGACAAAACACCGGCCTGACAGCTAGAGGCTGTCCCTTAGCCACTTTCTGCCAGGCATCTCCACCCCCCCTTGACCTGAGGGGGAACCCATTTCAGATCATGCAGTGGTTATGAGATGCCCCATGCCGTGGCACTTGCAGTTGGGATGATGAGTGTTTAAGGCATAATTCATGACCTCAAGGGGATGGCAAAATATAAGGAAAGACATGCCCTTCCAAACCTCCAAGTCCCTGCAGAATTAAAAACCACAACAACTAGGCACAGTGGTTCCCACCTGTAATCTAGCACTTTGGAGGTTTGCTGGAGTCCAAGAGTTTGAGACCAGGCTGGGCAACATAGTGAGAACTCGTCTCTGCAAAAGAAATAACAGAAGTTAGCCAGGCATGATGGGGCGTGACCTATATAGTCCAAATTAGTTGGGAGGCTGAGGCAGGAGGATAAGCTGAACCCAGGAAGTCGAAGTTGTGGGAAGCTGTGATCATGCCGCTGCACTCCAGCCTGGGAGACAAAGTGAGACCCCCAACTCAAAAAATAAAATAAAATAAGATAAAAACCACAACAATAGCACCAACAAGAAAATGTATCCATTCAGTCAGTGCCCATCTTGCGTACTTTAGTATATATTATTTAATCATCAAAATAACACAGCAAAGATAGTCACCAGGACTTTATGACTTTATGGCTGTTTTTGTCTATATTATGACGTGACTATCATAATACAAGTTCAACTAATAATGGAGTTGAAAATCGAATGATGTACAAATGGCTAAGTGCCCTAGTGATCAAGAGATGGTAATCTGATAAAGTCCAAAACACTGAAAAAATTCTTTTTTAATTTAAAAATAAAAATACCCGAAGGCCCTATGAAATCTTCTAAATTAAGGTGAACTATGGGCTGAGGGGCAGAGAAGGTAAACAATATATTAGAACTCCTCACAACTAGATGAGCCACTGCCTGAACAGATGCTCAGGGGCCCATGAAGGATCAGGTGAGAGCAAATGTCAGAACAACCTGTGCCACCCAGGCTAGGCCATGGAGGCCCGAGGCCTGCAGAGGTTCCTGCCAGCCCTGACCAGGCAGCACACAGCTCCAATCAGCCTGGGGATATCACTGGGGGAGCTGGGGTGGATCCAGAAGTGCCTGATGGGGATAGGGGCTGGAGGCCATAGCTGCAAGATCAACTCTGTGCAATGTGAGCAATTGCTGCCTCTCTGGTGTCAGTTTCTTCCTCTGTAAAACAAAGGAATTAGAGGATACAAGTTATTCTTTAACCACTGGGGGGTTATGAACCCCTCTAATAACCCAAAGGCTATGGATCTGTTCCTCAGGAAAAAGAACAGCGTATCCATATCTGGTATCAAATGTTAAAGCTGTTTCCACCACCACCCACCCTCTCCCAAAGGACCCAAGGTAATGACCATTGAACTCAGAAATCTCCTGTGATCATTTTAGGTCTGGACGAGGTTAAGTCTAGGTTCTGTTTGTAGGAGGCCTTCAATGCCAGGTTCAGGCAGGGGTTAGCTTCAAGTAGTAGGGAGCCACAGAAGGTCATAATCAAGGAACAATGTGCTTAAAACACTAATTGGTCCAAATTCTGTGCCTTCTTCACCAAGGACTCAGGACCAAGCATGATTAATTTACAACCCACAGCAGATATACAGATGCCCATTGCTGTGGCAGCCAGAAGATGGTTTTGCTGTTGATCTGAAGTGACACCATGGCCCTGAACTCCTGGGAGAAGGCTTTGGCCAGCCCACAGCAGCAGCTATCTGCATCCCATAGGGCGCAGCCACAAACATGGGCCCCACACCTCTTGGAGGCAAGATGCTTCTCTGGGCAGCTTGTGGCCTCATATGCTTACTTGTGTGTCCTGTGCAGGAGACATCTGTCACTAACTCCAGTCCAAGCTGTCAGTTGGCTGAAGGGGTTGGAACAGAAATTCAGGCCACCACTGACATCGTGAATTAGTTTTGCCGTCTTCTGCTTAAGATGTCAAGTCGGAGCCGCGGTCTTGTCTTAGCGGAACTTCATGTCTCTTTCAGTGTGGTGCGGAAAGGGACTTGTAAGTTGCAAGAACAGATTGCGAGAAAAACTCGCACAAGTCAGGAGGAGGCCTCAGTGTTTGGCTCTGAGCTCTGGCTCTGAGCCACCTGGGGAGCTCTCAAAACACACTGATGCTGGTTTCCACTTGACCAGGTGAGTCAAAAGCCCCCCAGGTGATTCTGATGTGCATCAATGGCGGAAAGCCGTCATCCGAGGCAACCCAAACATTTAAGCCCGCGATGTGGCTCTAAGACCATGGAAGCAAAGCAGTCATGGTGAATGGCACGAGCCATGGGCGGTGCCCAAGAAAAAGCCGAATTCCAACTTGAGGAAGGCTCCTGAAGGGCTTCTTGAAAGGCAGGTCCTGAAGCAAATCTACAGGCGGTCATGAGGGGGAAGGCGCTCCAGACAGGGAACAGCTAGAGCAAAGACCCTGGGGAGGGAGTCTGCTGGGGAATGAAGTCCCTGTGGTCTTTGGGAGAACATCTCACCAAATGAACTCTCAGATGCTTTCAATATTCAACCTGACCCCATGGTTCCTGTGTTCTTTGAGCCGGATAGAAAATGTTTCTGATTTCCGTGCTTAATTCTTTGTTCTTGTAAAAGACTTTTCTGGAACTGGAGGCGAAAGAGGATGAGGTGACCGATTTCTGAGTAACTTTTAAAAGTTTTTCACAACAACTTTTGAACTTGCTTCCCAGGAAATCACCCTTGGGAGGGGGAAAAGGAAATGCCACCCATTTTTGCAGAGAAGGACAGGGACAAAGGTAAGTTCACCTGCCCAAAGCCACACATGACAGCATCCTGATACTGACTCTGCTTGCCCTGGTCACCTTGCCCTTCAGGACACAGAGTCCAGCTGCCTGTTCACCCAGAAATTTGGAGAGAGCTGCCACAGAGCTATGCCCAGGGGAGAGGGCAGTGACAGAAATACTCTCCAGGCCACTAGACATTCTCATCTGTTCATTCGACCAAGAATGAGGAACCAAGAAACCCGACAAAGAAGCAGAGCCTGGCCCTGTCATCGCTTGATAAATGGGGAAACCAATTAATCTGTATGACCCTTCAGTGTCCAAAGTTGCAGGAACAATTGACACATGCTTGGATGTCCACACCCGAGATTATCATATCGCCATTTTAATGATGTTTTTGAAGACTTTTTATTGACATTGAAAAATGCTCCCTCATGACATTAAATGAAATTATATCTGAGTTCATGGCATTATGAATGAATTCCTCATTCTATAAATGTGCCAGGCACTGTTCTGAGCACTAAGGAATTGGCAGTGAATAAAACACGAAAGGCCTTCTTCTTGTCAAGCTCCCATTCTAGAAAGGGAGAGAAACAATAAATACATGAATAGGAGAAAGACAAACAATAAACATATGAATAAGAAAAAGATGCAATAAACATAAAAATAAGAACAAAATACGAATAATGTTAGACATTAATAAGGGCAGTTGAAAAATGAATTAAGAAAGGAACATAAAAGGAATTTTTTTCCTTTACGCTTTAATGTATTTTATTTTTTCTTTCTTTCTTTTTTTTTTTTTTTGAGTCAGAGTCTCACTCCATTGCCCAGGCTGGAGTGCACACTCATGGCCACCCCAGTGTCAACTTGCTAGGCTCCAGCGATCCTTCCACCTTAGCCTTCCAAGTAGCCAGAACTACAGGCACACACTACCATGCCCAGCTAATTTTTCATTTATTGTAGAGATGAGGTCTCACCAAGTTGCTTGAACCCATGGGCTCAGGCAATCCATTCACCTCAGCCTCCCAAAGTGCTGGGATTATAGGCTGTCACTGAGCCCAGTCTTAATGTATATTCTGACAAAAAAAAAGTTGTTTATGACCAGAAAAAAATATTTTTTAGAAAAAAGGTGATACCAAAGTGATTGAATTAAGAAATAAAATTGGGTCACAACTCAGACCTAAGCTGGGACATGTGGCTCTGTTGATAGACTGATGTCTTACTGTGGGTGGGGGAAAAAGACACTGGCAAAAGAAGACAGGATCCTGGCCAGCAGTGACCCAGGAAACAGGGCAGTCACTGAGGCAGCAGCTGGATTCCTAGAGCCAAGCTAGGATTCAGGAACGTGGCCTTGGTAGAGCTCTTAGAATCGGGGCAGCAACATGCTTCAAGTGACAATGTCCCCAAGTCCACCCCAAAAGTTTCAGATGTGCTAGACTCTGCTCCCCTAATGAGGCCAGGCTTGATCTCAGAACCTATAGTGGAGCTAAGCTCACAGAGGCTGAGAGGGGCTCTAATGTGACCTTCCAATGGGACATAGCTACCTCTCAGGGTGGGCAGTTAAATCAATGGCTTTCATGGTGACTACTTGAAAGTTCTATGTAACTTATTTCTGATTATCTTTCTTGTTACCTTTCTCTGGGGCCACCCTTTGCCATGGCTATGGTCTGTACCTAGTGGATGAATTATTTAGGGCCCTGAGTACAGAAGAAATGGAAGCACTGGGACATGAGAGAGCAAATAGGGCCCCAAGTGGGGCAGAGATGTGAAGGGCCTTCTAAGAGAAGGCTGGCCCAGGGCCCGTTGTTTCCTTGGCATGCCCAGGACTGGCAGTCTTCTCCCTTGCCCCCAACTATAGGCTTCCTTGGGGACACATGCCCACCACCAGACTCCACATGTCACTGTGAGATTTCACACCCATCCCCATCACTTGTGGGACAAGAGACAGCCTCAAAGTGGTCCAGCCATTCAATTCCTGATACTCTCACCTTGGTCCTGGGCTGGAGCATCACCCCATGAGCCAATGAGTTGGCAAAATATGGCGGGGTATGTGTGGCCATCAGGAGAGAGAAGGCTCTATCAAAGGGACCATTCTTGGGATGCCTTCTCTTAAATCCAGGACATTCCCCAGGACATCTTGAGACCTTTTGCTTTCTGCCTTCAGGAGGCCCGGGCAGACTAGAGTCCAAACTACAGTTCAGCCTTCCCTTTGTCATGTGATCTTGGGTAAGGTATTTGAGCACTCTGGCCCTGTTTTTTCATCTACAAACTAGAGATTTGTCCACCTCAAGTTGTCTTTGAGAGGATGAAAGGAAAGAGCCTTCATGGTCCCCTGCAGGGGTTGAGTAATGGCAACTGTTGCCCTTAGCATTATTCCTCCTCCTTCCAAGTCTCGGAGCAGTGTGACAGCCAAAACGAGCTTTGCTCCATCCAAAAGTCTCCCTCCCTCTGGCCTTTATCAGCTGGTGTGGACATCAGCCTCACGGGTGTGAGTCTACAAGGATTCACTTTCAGGGAGTAGAAGCCTGGAAGTTTTCCTAGGTCCAGGGCTGCCCAAGCCCCAGTGGCTCTTCATTGCTCTCTGCTGCCCCCTGTCGGTCCAGAGCCTGAAGAGCCGTTACCCATTTTCTTTTTTATTTCCTTCCTTCCTTCCTTCCTTCCTTCCTTCCTTCCTTCCTTCCTTCCTTCCTTCCTTCCGTCTTTCCTTCCTTCCTTCCAGCAGTGTTTAGAGACAGGGTCTCACTCTGTCACCCAGGCTGGAGTGATCATAACCCACTGCAGCCTCCAGCTCCTGGGCTCAAGTGATCCTCCTGCCTCAGCCTCCTGAGTAGCTGAAACTATAAGTATGTACCATAATTGCCCATTTTGCCCACAGGGTTACACTTTCTATGGAAATTATGATAAAAAGGCAACTCTAAGCAATTTAAAAAAAAATAAACACAAAAAAAACCTCTTGGGATTGGTAGAGCCACATTCCAGAACCTGTCCCGCCCTGCATGCCTGGTTGCTACTAATAGTTCGGGGTCCTGGTCATCTGAGACTTTGCTGCCAAGGGAGCCAGGCTTCACCTTTACCTCCTTGGGGGAGGGGTGTCCGTACTCCATGTCCAGAGAAAATGAATTTGAAAAAGATCTGCAAAACCCTGGCAAGGATGTTGTCCTTTTCCGATTCTCAGACCTAGGGCAGGCATCACCAACCAGTCTCTCCGTGTCTTTTCTGCTGAACACATACCCAGCCCCAGAATCCTTCTCAACACATCTGTACTCCAAGCAGCCCATCCTAGCCACTGGTCAGCGCTGGTGCACAAAATGGAATCAGTTTTACATCTTGGATTATGGAGCTCAACAGCTAGGGCCTGCAGCCAGAGAGAGGATACAGATCAAAACTGCCTGCTCTACTGGGCAGTAGGTGGAGAAGCAGGACTAGGAACCTCTGGGGGCTCAGGACATTGACTCTTTACCCAGCTAGTGATATAGCATTTTACTCTTTTAATAGTGTTGCCTTACCAGTATGAATCCTGTAATCCCAGCACTTTGAGAGGCCTAGGCAGGAGGATTGTTTGAACCCAGGAGTTTGAGACCAACCTGAACAAGATAGCAAAACTTTTGTCTCTACAAAAAAAAAATTTTTTTAATTAACTGGGTATGATTGTGTACACCTGTAGTCCCAGCTACTTGGAAGGCCAAGGTGGAAGGATCGCCTGAACCCAAAAAGTTGAGACTGTGGTGAACCCTGATCATGCCACTGCACTCTAGCATGGGCCACAGAGTGAGACCCCAATTCAAAAAACAAATAAACAAAATAAAAACTTATTGATCTATGCCTACTCCTTACGACCGCTTTCTCCAAGTGTCCTGAGTACTTCCTGACTGCAATAGGGCAACTCTGGGCTTCTGTTCTTGAAATACATCTACGGATAGACCGGGCATGGTGGCCCACGCCTGTATTCCCAGCACTTTGGGAGGCCGAGGTGAGAGGATTGCCTGAGCCCAGGGGTTCGACAACTTTGGGCAACTTGGTGAGACCGCGACTCTACAATAAATAAAAAAATTAGCCAGGCATGGTGGTGCGTGCCTGTAGTTCCAGCTACCTGAAAGGCTGAAGTGGAAGGATTGCCTAAACCCAGCAGGTCGAGGCTGCAATGGCCGTGAGTGTGCCACTGCACTCCAACCTGGGTGACAGAATAAGACTACAACTCCAAAAAGAAAAAAAAGGTCCACAGAGAGATTGGTTCCAGGTTCCACCCCTACCAAAATCTTAGGATGCTCAATTTCCTTATAAAATATCATAGTACTTGCAAATACTCTTTGTACATCCTCCCATATACTTCATTTATATCTAATACTATGTAAATAGTTGTTGTACTATATTGTCTTTTATTTGTATTATTTATATTGTTGTATTGTTATTTTTATTATTCCTTTGTTCTGAATCGTTTCAATTCACAGTTGGTTAAATCTGAGGATGTGGAACCTGTGAATATGGAGATCTGACTCTATTAACTATTTTATTTGGGAAATTTACCAAAAGTAAGGTATCACTAAATGGGGACTTACAGGCATCACTGAGGTGTAGGGTATGCTGGCGTTTCTCTAAGTCTGTGAAGGAGATTGCTGTTATGTAGAGGAACATTTCCCAGGCTGAGTCGCCTGGGAATGGCGAGGTGGTATGAGTCATCGGATGATATTGACTGATATATTTCCCACCAGTATTTCTTGTTATTTCCTTGGAGCAGCTAAGCGTCCTGTTTCATTGATTACGGCAGGACAGAGAAGAGCTATGGAGCCAAATCCTTGCTATTTCTGGTTGCAAAACCTTCCACAGCTCTTGAGTTACAAGACCCGGGCCTTTGAGCATCACGTGCCTGAGTCCTGCACCAGTCAGGGCATAAAGTTTATGGTGAATGACGGATCTGGAAGAAACTGTGACAAGTCTGAGTCACTTTGCATCACTCCCCAGACCAAATAGGAATTGCACGTGCCATTGTGAGAGGAGGAAGGACAGCAAAGCAAACGTGTCAGGAGTAGGGAGACCCCGGAGAAGGGGGTCTGGGCACTGTCCACCCCCACCTTCAGACTGGGGTGCCGGCCCTGCCCAAAGGGGACAGGTAAGGTAGCTTCAAGGTACTCGATCAGGCCGGACATCTGGGACCACCCAGATTCAAGCCTGTGCCCTCTCTTTACCTGGTGTCCTGGCTGAGCACCCAGGTGTGTCCAGCTTTCACCTAGGGGTGTCCAGCCTCATGACAATAATGCTCTCACACATAGGACACCCCCTGGGCAGGGCCAGGGCGGGCAGTCAGCCTGCTCACACTAGGCCAGGGTCCAGTCAGGCCCCAGGACAGGATAAATCAGGCATCAGGGAGCAGACAGGACTGAGGCTTACTTCCTGGATACAGCCTGGCAGGCAACAAGTCTGGCTGAATTTTCCCCTCCCAGAACCCAACAGAGAAAGGGAGATTAAGTAGAAAATGTTGCAAGAAATGTAACCTTCTGTGTCTGGAGACAGAGGATGAGGAATGGCAGGGGCAGAAGGAAGGGATTAGAAAGGACACAAGAAAACCCTAGTTTCCTTCCAGAGGTGGAAGTTTTAGTCTTGATAGTGGCAATGGTTTCAAGGGCATATACATATGTGCAAACTTCTCAAGTGGGGGCTTTAAACATGTGCAATTTCTCGTATGTCAATGATGCCTCAATAAAGCTGGTAATAGTAACAATAAACCAACCAACCAAAAAAAATGGACTCTCAGTCAATTTAGTGAGATATTATGCAGTCCAGGGTTTCGATAGCTCTTCTTCTTTGTGATGTTTGTCTGTTTTGTTTTCGCTTTGTTCTGTTTGAGGGTCCCAAGGCATGGAGGGACAAGGAGTCTGTTCTTGGTCATCATCTGCCCTCTTAACATTCACTAAACTATCCTGGCCCATCTGGTCTCTGTTGGTTGACACAAAATGGCCGCTCCAACGGCTTTGGCCCAGGGCCTGCTGAATCCTCATGTCCTGGGGTACGAGACCATGTTCTATCGCTTTCCGGGCTCCGTTTGGGCGTGCGAGGGACCCGGGAAATTTCTCCTTTTTGCTGACTCGTACACAGTGTTACTCAGGCACATGACAGCAAAGCATTACCTCTCTATGACTCAGTCTCTTCATCTGTAAAATGGGGATAATAACAGTACTTACCTCATAGGATTGCTATGAGGATTAAACAACTTAACACACAAGAAATACCTAAAACACGACCAATACGTCAGTGCATAGTGTTATTTGCTACTAATAAAGGGGTGAATGTCAGAAAGACTTTCTATACAAATATCAAATATTTAACGTCTATCACAGGCATTCTGGGGTGCCTTCCGGGAGACAGAGAAAAGGTGGGGTTACGGCCAGGACTGTAGGAACATGAACCTGGAAAGTGCTGATATTCTGAATCAGGCCCAATGGCACTGTCCTGGAGGCCAGGCATGACCCCTTTGGTTGTTGAAGGGTGAAGAGGAAGTCCTGGGAAGAAAGGTCAGGTGGCCAAGGCAGTAGGTGGAGAAGTAGGACTAGGAACCTCTGGGGGCTCAGGACATTGACTCTTTACCCAGCTAGTGATATAGCATTTTACTCTTTTAATAGTGTTGCCTTACCAGTATGAACAGGCCAACTGCCTGCCCTGGCCCTGCCCAGGGGATGGCCTGTGTATGTGAGCATAATTGTCAAGAGGCTGGACACACCTAGGTGAGAGTTGGACATACCTGGGTGTTCAACAGGACACCACATAGAGAGGGCACAGGCTTGAATCCAGGTGGTCCCAGATGTCTGGCCTGACCAAATACCTTGAAGTCAGCTTACCTGTCCCTTTCGGGTAGGGCCATCACCCAGTCTGAATAAACTCCTGGAAACGGGGCTTTGGCCTAGGCCTGGGCTGACTCAGTCTTATCCCACCTCCACAGCTCCTGGATTCTGTGACCCACAGACCGTCCCCTTGGCCAATGCCTCAGGTAATTCTCTGGCTGAACCTCACTGTCTGCACTTAGGTTTCCACTTTAATTATCACTTGGGTCACATCTGCTTCCGGAGCAATGTCTCGGCCCAAAGACAGTAATGCCTGCCTGGACTTCAGTGTGTGGAAAGCAGCCCATTCAGGGGCTGGGAGGATATTTAGCACTGTCTGCTGCAGGGTCAGGGCGCTGGGAAGGCATCAAGCGTGTGGCCTGTGGGTCATCCCTGCCCAGACCCATCCACTCCAATGTGGATGCCTCAGCCCCTGTGGAAGAGGATTGGACACGTGAAGAATTAAGAAAACTGAAGTCCAGGCAGGCATTTCTGTCTTTGAGCTGAGACATTGCTCCAGAAGCAGATGTGACCCAAGTGATAATTAAAGTGGAAACCTAAGTGCAGACAGTGAGGTTCAGCCAGAGAATTACCTGAGGCATTGGCCAAGGGGACGGTCTGTGGGTCACAGAATCCAGGAGCTGTGGAGGTGGGATAAGACTGAGTCAGCCCAGGCCTAGGCCAAAGCCCCGTTTCCAGGAGTTTATTCAGACTGGGTGATGGCCCTACCCGAAAGGGACAGGTAAGCTGACTTCAAGGTACTTGGTCAGGCCACACATCTGGGACCACCTGTTCCTGGGCTCTGAGGTCTGTGAGGTGGATTCACCAAAATCTAGAAGCAATTGCCAGAACTTCCTAGGGGGCCATTCACAACTTACCTGGCCGTGGTCTAGGCCTGCCTGGCTCACCCCACCAATCCTTAAAGGTAGGGTGACTAATGGCCCCATTCAGCCTGGGACCATTCCAGTTTCAGCACTGAAAGTCCCACATCCCAGAAAATCCCCCAGTTCCTGGCAGACCAGGACAGCTGCTCACCCTATGGACAGAAGACATGTAAGGCCTCCCCTGTCACTGTGCTCAGCACTGATCCTGCAGCCTACCAACCAGAAGCTCACATTCCCTCCTGCTCTTCAGAGGAAGAGAGGTGCAAGGTGTCCCTTAAGAGCTGACTTTGAGGATACTCGGTGGCTCTTACATGAAATGTTTGCCCAAAGGCCTAAGGACTCTCCATTCCCCCGATGCTTCCTTGTGGATGAAGATGCATTGTGGGTGTTGTGGAGAGATACCCACGTGGAGTCAGGTATTTAGTGGCTCTTACCTTCTCCAGGAAATAAGAACTATGAGTCTGCATCCACACAGCCCATCTGCTAGCAATGGACTAATCACAGAGAAAGCACGGATAAAACACGACATGCTCTGGCCACGGGGTAAGGCAAGCATCTCTTCCCTACAGAGAAAAATGCATGTGGAGTCAAAGTTGTATCATTTCTCCAACTCCAACTCGTTTCTCTAGCACTGCACATTGCTGAAAGTACCAGCCTCCCATTAAATTCCAAGTCAGCTGCTCTTGCTTGCCCCATAAGCTACCTGCAACTAAGAGGAATGTTTTTTGGGTGCCGAAAAGATTGTCCCTTGATTGTCCCTAGAAATTTACTGCAACTAAGAGAAATGTTTTTTGGGTACCGAAAAGATTGTCCCTTGATTGTCCCTAGAAATTTACTTTTCAAAACTAGGTGGAAAAGGAGGGAACACAAGCAGAGTACAGAGTAAGATCACTGGCATTGGTCAAACCTTCGAAACTAGCCATCCAAAGGGAAGGAGGAAACTTGGAAATTAACTGTGGGCTACCTAGTCGGTGTTCTTTCCACCTTCGACTTGCTGAGAAAAATCTCAGTTTGCACTCAGCTATGTCTACTCAGGGGGACATCTGTCAACCTGGAAGTTTAATTGTTGGTACTAATATTTCCCTGTTATTCGTGCACTACACAAATAGCATAAATATGATTTAACCAGCCTTGCCAGAAATCACAAACTTGCGTCGTGCATGCTGAACGCTAAGGCTGATTAGCACAAAATTTAATTTTCGTTAATATCAGCCCAAGACAAGTAGAGCATGAAATTAACCTGATGTGTTAATATCGCGCTTCACAGTTCCAACCGCGTCCTGGAGATGCTGTCACTTGGAGACAGGTGCTGCTCTGCATGGGGAAGAACTCTAGCAGTCACTGCGGTGTGGGGGGTGAGTGAACTGGCCCAGGAGGTGGTATTCCCTGCGGCTGGAGGCACTGTTGACAATCTGGGAGGTACTGGAGAGCAACTGGGAACTATGGGGGGAATTAAGGACTGGTAGCCTTTGAGGTCCTTTTCAATCCTGGGGTTCTGGGATTTAAAATTTTAAGAAAACATTCACAGGTCAGATGCTGAGATAGGGGATGGCAAGATACAGTCTGCAGACTGAACCCAGCCCGTTGTCTGCGTTTGTACAGCTGTCAAGCTAAGAATAGTTTTTACATCTTTAAATGATGGAAAAAGTCAAAAGAGTATTTCATGATGTGAAAAATACATAATTCAAAGTTCGGTGTACATAAAGTTCGACAGGAACTCAGTCACACCCACTCATTTGTATATTATTTGTAGCTGCTTTTTGAGCTACAACAGTAGACTTGTGTAGAGGCAATGAACATGTGGACTGGAAAGCCCTAAATATTTACTGTCTGGCTCATTACTGAGACATTTGCCAACCCCTGATCTAAGACAATAATAGTTTTTAAATGGGCTCTTTGGAGAAAGGACCAGGACATCAAGGGAGTGGAATGAGGCTTCAGGCTTTGCTGGAGCAGCTGGCCTTGTATCATACACAATGCACTTTTGTTGGGAAATAAAAAGGGTGGGGGGATTGTAGCTCAGCAAAATCCAGGATACATGCAACAGTTCAAAGCCAGGCGCAGTGGCTCACGCTTGCAATCCCAGCATTTTGGGAGGCAGAGACAAGAGGATTGCCTGAGTCCAGGGGTTCGAGACCAGCCTGAGCAACATGGCAAGACCTCGTCTCTACAATAAATCAAAAATTAGCTGGGCAGGGTGGCACATGCCTGTGTTTTCATCTATTTGGAAGGCTGAGGAAGAAGGATCACCTGAGCCCAGCAGGTTGAGGCTGTGATGGCCATGAGCATACCACTACACTCTAGTCTGGATGACAGAGTGAGAATCTGACTCAAAAAAAAAAAAAAAAAAACAACTCAGAAAGTGTTCCCATTGGAGAAGCACCTTGTGGTCTGTAAATGGTGGACTACAAGGTAGGCACAGGGGAGTGCCAGGAAATTCAAGGCTAGTTCAAAATGCAGCCAAAACTAAAGTTGCATGTGTTTGTGTGTGTGTGTGTGTGCATGAACACATGTGTACCTGAACACAGGTGCTCTTACAACCAAGGGGCTTGGGGCTGGGGGCAAGTATATAGTGACATATAATCTTCACTGAGCACAACTCAGTGAAGGAATTGTCCTATGTACACAGCCGTCCCTTCCCTCTGTCTGGCAAACACCTACTTATTCATTTTTAAATAAATTTGGACACATTATTAATTGATTGAACTGTCTGTGGTAGACCGATAGCTATATCAGATCCCCAGAATCTGTGAATGTTACCTTATTTGAGGAAAGGGTCCTTGTAGACATGATTAAGTTAAGGATCTTGAGTTGAGGAGATAATTCTGGATTATCTTGGAGGGCCTAAAATACCATCACAAATATCGTTATAAGACAGTCACAGGCTGGGCTCGGTGACTCAGCCTGTAATCCCGCGCTTTGGGAGGCCAAGGGTAGTGAACTGCCTGAGCCCGCAGGTTCGCGACTCGCCTGGGCAACTTGGTGAGCCCTCATCTCTACAATTAAAAAAAAAAAATTAGCCAGGGCGTGGTAGCGCGCCTGTGGTTCCAGCTACTTGGAAGGCTGAGGCGGAAGGATCGCCGGGCCCAGCAGGTTGAGGCTGCAGTGGCCAGGAGCAGCCACTGCACACCAGTCTGGGTGACAGAGTGAGACTCCAACTCAAAAAAAAAAAAAAAGACAGCCACAGAGTAGAAGACACACAGAGGAGAAGATCACGTGACCATGGAGGTAGAGATTGGAGTGTCACAGCCATAAAGCTAGCAATGCCACGGCAGCTACCAGAAGCCAGGAGAAGCAAGAAACTGATTCTGCTCAAGGAGCTGCTGGATTTTGGATGTCTGGCCTCCAGAACTGTGAGAGGGTACATTTCTGTTGCATGAAGGGACCAAGTTTGTGCTCCTTTGTTACCACAGCCTCCAGCAACTCATCACAATTACAAAAGGTTTTATCGTAAGCGGTTCCACAATCCTGATATAATTACTTCCACTGCTTTCTATTGAATACCCACACTCAAAAGTATCACTCAGAAGCCCATTCAAAGATTTCCTGCCATCCACTATGATATAGAAAGATCGCGAGGTAATTTATTTAAAGCACCTGGCATCTGCGAAATACTCAATAAATGAGAATTTATTTCTTTTCTTTTCTAGAGGCAGAATCAGTTGCCCCTTCCTTTGAAGTCTCATGGCATTTACACATACACACACACACACACACACACACACACACACGCACTTGCCTTTCTCAATTACACTTCTGTGGTTCTCGATGTCAATCACCCCCTACTAGAAGGCTATGAACTTCTTGGGGGCAATGATTATGCCTTATTCTTCCTCTTTTTTTTTCATTTGCTTTTTATTGAGGTTTAACTTACATACAGAAAAGTGCCCATATCTTAAATGTATATCAAACTTTTTACAAATGTTCATACCTCTGGATAGCTACCCCTCAAATCAAGAGATAAAGCATTTCCAGTACTGAGAGGCTCTCCCATGCCCCCTCCTAGCCAACAGCACCCATAAAAGTAGCTACTATTCTGACTTCTTTCAATGTTCATGAGTTTTGCCTGTTCTTAAGTATAATATAAATGAAATAATATAATATGTACTCTTTTGAATGTGCCCTCTTTCACACAGCATAATGTTCTTGACATTGATCCATGCTGTTGTGTGTGGCACTAATGAGTTCCTCTCTGATGTATGAAATTACCACAACTTAGGTTCCCATTTTATTGTGGGTGGGTTCTGGGGAGTTTCCAGTTTGGAACTTTTATAATTGGTGCTGCTGGGAAAATCCTTGTACATACCCGGCTATGGGAGAAAACACTCATTTCTGTTGGATATTCACAGGAATGGAACTTCTGGAGCACAAGCAGATATAGAACCAGATTTAGGAGATACCGTTGAATGGTTATTCATTGAACTTAAATGCAAGCATGCCTTGTGCCATGGGGCTTTGCAGATATCGTGGATTTTACAAACTGAAGCCTTGTGGTAACCTTGCCTTAGGCAATTCAGGCACCATTTTTCCAAAAGCGTGTGCTCACTTTGTGTCTGTGTCAATATTTTGGTAATTCTTGCAACATTTCCATCTTTTTCCATTATTATTCTATCTGTTATGGTGACGTGTGATCAGGGATCTTTGATGTTAGTATTGTAAATACTTTGGGGCACTGCAACCGCACCTGTATAAGACGGCAAACTTCATCGATAAATGTGTGTGTTTTGACTGCTCCAATGACCGGACTGCTCCAATGACCGGACTGCTCCAATGACCGGCCTCTCCCCAGGCCTCTCTATTCCCTGAGACACAACAATATTGAAACTGGGCCAGTTAATAACCCAGCAATGGCCTCTATGTGTTCAAGTGAAAGGAAGGATCACCAATCTCTCACTTTAAATCAAAAGCTAAAAAAGGATTAAGCTAGTGAGGAAGGCATATTGAAAGCCAAGACAGGCAGAAAGCTAGGTCTCTTGAGTCAAAACAGTTTGCCAAGTTGTGAATGTAAGGGAAGAAGTTCTTAAAGAAAATTAAAAGTGGATACACGAAGGACAAGAAAGCAAAACAGCTGTATTGCTGATATGGAGAAAGTTCTGGTGGTCTGGATAGAAGATGAAAACAGCCACAACATTCCCGTAAGCCAAAGCCTAATCCAGAGAAGGTCCTAGCTCTCTTCAGTTCTAGGAAGGCTGAGAGAGGTGAGGAAGCTGCAGAAGAAAAGCTGGAAGCTAGCAGAGGTTGGTGCATGAGGTTTAAGGAAAGCAGCTGTCTCCATAACATACAAGTGCAAGATGAAGTAGCCCATGCTGATGGAGAAGCTGCAGCAAGTTATCCAGAAGATCTAGCTAGGATCATTGGTGAAGGTGGCTACCCTAAACTACAGATTTTCAACATAGATGAAACAGCCTTTTATTGGAAGATGCCATCTAGAGCTTTCACAGCTAGAGAGGAGAAGTCAATGCCTGGCTTCAAAGTTTCTAAGCAGAGGCTGACTTTCTCATTAGGGGCTAATGCAGCTGGATGACTTGAAGTTGAAGCCAATGCTCATTTACCATCCCCAAAATCCCAGGGCCCTTAAGAATGATGCTAAATCCACTCTGTTTGTGCTCTATAAATGAAACAACAAAGCCTGGATGACAGCACATCCATTTACAGCATGGTTTATGAAATATTTTAAGCCCACTGCTGAAACATTGCTGAGAAAAAAAGAGTCCTTTCAAAATATTACTGCTCATTGACATGTACCTGATCACCTAAGAGCTCCAATAGAGATGAACAAGGAGATTAATGTTGCTTTCATGCCTGCAAACATAACATCCATTCTGTAGCCCATGGAATAAGGAGTGATTTCAACTTCCAAGTCTTATGTTTTCAGAAACACATTTCATAAGGCTATAGCTGCCATACACAGTGATTCCTCTGATGGATCTGAGCCACATAACTTGAAACCTTCTTGAAAGGAGTCACCATTCCACACCACCCCCCAAGAATACCCATGAGGCATGGGAAGAGGTCAAAACATCAATCTTAGCAGGAGTTTGAAAGAAGTTGGTTCCGATCCTCATGAATAACTTTAAGATCATTGACTTTGGGGTTCAAGACTCCAGTAGAGGAAGTAACTGCTGCAGATGTGGTAAAAAAAATATATATATATATAGCAAGAGAAATAGAGTTGTAAGTGGAGCCTGAAGATATGACTGAATTGTTACAATCTCATGATCAAGCTTGAACAAACGAGAAGTTGCTTCTTACGGATGAGCAAGGAAAGTGGTTTTTTGAGAAGGAACCTACTCAAAAATGCTGTGAAGATGTTGAAATAACCACAGAAGATTTAGAATACTACATAAACTTAGTTGATAAAGCAGCAGCTGGATTTGAAAGGACTGACTCCAATTTTGAAAGAAGTTCTACTGTGGATAAAATGCTATCAAACAGCATTGTGTGCTACAAAGAAATCTCTATCATGCAAGAAGGAGTCAATCAATACAGCCAACTTCCTTTTGAGAAGTTGCCACAGGCCAGGTGCTGTGGCTCATGCCTATAATCCCAGCACTTTGGTAGCCTGAGGAGAGAGGATTGCCTGAGCCAACAGGTTCGAGACCAGCCTGGGCAACTTGGCGAGACCTCATCTCTACAATTTAAAAAAAAAAAAAATTAGCCAGTTGTGGTGGTGTGTGCCTGTTGTTCCAGCTACTTGGAAGGCTAAGGCGGAAGGATCGCCTGAGCCCAGCAGGACAAGGCTGCGGTGACCATGAGCATGCCACTGCACTCCAGCCTGGGCGGCAGAGTGAGACTTCGGCTTTAAAAAAAAATTGCCACAGCCACCCCAACATTCAGCAACAACCACCCTTACCAGTCAGCAGCCATCAACACTGAGACAAGAACTTCCACCAGCAAAAAAGGCTGCAACTCACTGGAAACTCAGATAATCATTGCATTTTGTAGCAATGAAGTAATTTTAATTAAGATGTTTACATTGGCTTTTTTTTTTTTAGACATATGCTATTTCACACTTAATAGACTATAGTATAATGTAAACATAACTTTTATATACACTGGGAAATTGAAAAATGTGTGCAATTCACTTTATTGCAATATTTGCTTTACTGTGGTTGTCTGGAACTAAACCCCCATATCTCCAAGGTACACCCGTACTTATGTGTACACATTTTTGTTTACTTTAGCAATGTAGGAGATTTGGAGCAATGTCAAATTGAATTTTTGAATTTTAGTCATTCTGGTGGTGGCAGATTCATCTTTATATTCCTCATGTACTAGGCCAAAATGTGTAATGCGTGACCCCGCTTTCCTTGCTGACCATAATGGCCAGGTACAGACATCTGGCCAAAAGCCAGATAACCCATAAGCCAGCTGCCAACTTAGACTGCCTCACAAGAAAAATTGAGTCGGATCCATTAGCTCCTGTCTCTCAGAAATAAAAGCAACAAAACAGAACAGCACAGCCTTCCACGGTGCCAAATAACGAAAAGCTGTAATGGCTACAATTCGTCATTCTCAGCCAAAGAGTTGAGAAGCTGTGAGAACACAGACGCTATTACAGAGGATTTGCAGAGTAGGGCGGGAAGAGGCCAGCTGAGGCCAGGATGGAAAGAAGCAGGCACTGTGAAACAGCAGCAAACAGGGCACGGATCCCAAGATCATGCTCCGAGGTCACTAGAGTGGCCTTGAGTCCAGAATCACCTTGAGGTAGGTGATATATCCCTTTTCTCTCAGTGAATACCCTTACCATAAGCCCCTTCTCCCTTTAGCTGAAATAGCTTGATTAAGCCTTTATTTCTTACAACTAAAAATATTCAACTGCCATGCCATATATATATTTTATTGTGATTGATATACATATACATATATTGATACATAAACATATATACATATATTCATATATAATATACATAGTCAAGCTCTCACTCTATCACTCAGGCTGTAATGCAGTGGCATGATCTTGGCTCACTGCAGCCTCAGCACCCTGGGCTCAAGCAATCCTCCTGCTTCGGCCTCCCGTATAGCTGGGACTACAGACACACACCACCACGCCCAGCTTATGTTTTGATTTTTTTTTTTTTTGTAGGGATGAGGTCTTGCTATGTCACCCAGGCTAGTCTCAAACTCCTGGACTCAAGCAATGCTCTCGCCTTGGCCTCCCTAAGTGTTAGGATTTTAGGTATGAGTCACCATGCCCAGCTGCTAGTAAATATTTAATAACCAACCACCTAGCAATCACAAGCCCTGACTCAAAGCATTTGGCAATATCTGTGGTGCAAATATTCCTACCATGACCAGTTTTAAGCTGTCAATGTGACACTACTAAATACAACAGATGGGCAACCATGCACAATGACATAGCATTTTTGCCACACAGATGCAATGAATGTAAACAACATCAAGGGCACAGTTAACAGTAAAATAATTAGTAGAGCATTTATACTCAACTTGAATATAATTGAATATCACCTTTGTTTTTAATACAATGTAATTATAAGTTTATATAATTTAACTCTTTGTCACAGCAGTGTTTAACAACTGGCCCAACCATTGCCTTACTAGACTCTGGTGTGGCCACGTGCTCTTGGAGCTATGGCTGCTACCATGTTTCCTGACTTTGGCCACCTCCCCTATCTTGGGGAGGTGAATCTCCTCATTCTCTCTCTCTCCACCTCTCTAATTTACTTTCTAAATAAACTATATTTTCTAACCTAAAAAAAAATAATAACTGGCCCACAAAATTCCCACAAATTTAACCATCAGTTCTCAGGAGCTGGCTCTGGCAGATCACTGAAGAAGGTTCTGGCTGGATGGTGGGATCTTTTCCCGCCTTCTCTGCCTCCTAGCATGCTCCTCGCACTGTGTGGAGCTGAGTTGCCTGGCTCCTGGGCCACTGACATATCCAAACAGGAGCAAAACGAATCACACGATGACAATGCTGTACTCAATTCTCCACAGTAGATTTCCACTGGCGATATTCTAAACCATGGAAATAGACATGTCATGGCTATATTTACCCAGACAAAAGAACTGCAGTTTTCTGGTTTGGAAGTTTGTTTTGTTTTTATATCATCCAACAGCAGTACCCGAGCAGCATGCCATAGGTTAAGTGGTCACAGGAGCTTTGGCTCCCCAGAGTGGTCCCTGGATCAAAACTCCAACAAACATCTGGGCTCCTTCCATGAGCCCGCCATAGCCTCAGGCACCATGGTCCCAGATGCACAGTAAGAACTGTAGTTTCTGCCCTCAAAGGGCTTTCAACAATGATGCTGATGAATAGCTGACATTTATTGAGTGCTTACTGTATAACAAGATCCTTTTCCAAGTGCTTTATGTGGATAAACCCAATTAATTCTCACAACAATCCTTTGTGGTAGGTATTATATCACCTTCCTAATTTTACAGGTAAGGAAAATGAGACAGAGAGAAGTGAAACTAGGTCTGAGGTTAACTATGTGAGCCCAAGTATCCAACCACAGAGACCATGCTACTAACTACTGGACCACTACATCTTAGGACGGTAAAATACAAACATTGTTAAACAAGTAAAGAAAGAAGACAATGAGAGGTCGTCTGTATGTGCATGAGGATCAGAGAAGGAAATAGAAAGTGGACTGAATTCACAAAGGATCACTTTAAAGGACCCTTTAGACATTAGGGGGACTACACCATAGACCTGAAAGATGGGCGGGATTTGGTAGGCCGCAAGGGGAGGAGGGCGGCTGTAGGGGAGGAACCACAGGAGGAAGGCCAGGAGCAGGACTGGGCTCCAGCAGTAGGGTGTGAGCAGGAGGCCGTGAGTTTAAGGAAGAGCAGTGATGTCAGAGGCTGAGGACACTTAAGGGTGACGTGTGTGTTCGCTATCTTGATTGTGGGGAGAACATCACAAATGTATACGTACGCCAAGACTTGCCAGGCGTGGCGGTTCAAGCCTGTAATCCCTGCACTTTGGGAGGCTTAGGCGAGAGGATTGCCTGAGCTCAGGGGTTCGAGACCAGCCTGGGCAACTTGATGAGACTTCATCTCTACAATAAATCAAAAAATAAGCTGGGGTAGTAGCGCACGACAGTAGTTCCAGCTACTGGGAAGCCTGAGGTGGAAAGATCACCAGATCCAGCGGGTCGAGGCTGCAGTAGCAATGAGTGAGACTCCAACTCCAACTCCAACTCCAACACAAAAAAAGATTCACAGGCTATACACTAAGTATATACGTCCTATCCTATATCAATGACACCTCAACAATGCTGTTTTTAAAACTGAAAAACTAAAGGCAACATGATTCAATGTATATGGTATTCTAGAAATTAGGGACAAATATGCAGATCAAAAGTTTCCAGGGTCTGGGGATTGGGAGAAGGGTTGACAACAAAGAAACACAAGGGACCTGGGAAGGAAGAGGATATGGAAATGTTCTGTCTCTTGGTTCCATGGCTTAATTGTGGAGGTGAGTAAATGATTGCATTTTCTGTCAAAACTCAAAACTGTACACCTAACAAGGGTGAATTTTACTGTGTGTAAATATATATATATATATCTGCCTTTTTAAGAAAAGAAAAAAGATCACATACATATGGATCTGTAACTGATTGTTAGCAGAGGTCAGTAAATGAATCTTTCTCCTCCACTGGGGCTGAAATACTAAAAAAAAAAAATCCAGCGCTGGCGTCAAAGACTAACTCCTCACCTATGTAGTGTCCTTTACAGTTGTTGAAGCCTTTTCATATCTGTCATTTCATCCAGTTGACAACCCTAGGAGTGAGGGTGGGGAAGGAGGTTACATACTGACTGATGAATACGGAAACTGAGGCCAGGGAGGGTAAATACTCTGACTTTAGATATCACATAGCTGAGAAGTGGAGTTGGGACCAGTACCAGCCTGCCACACCTCCTATGTGTGCCTCTGTCCCCACCTTCAGCTTTGCCAGATCCTTCCTGATCAGCAACCCATGGTCTTGTGAATCCAGAGGGAAAGAATCTACATCAAGAGCCTCATCCAGTAGGAGGTTCCTCGGTGGAACCACGGGTAAGTCAGGCAGATGAAGTCTGGGCACTCCCAGGGGATGTGAAAGAGGGACACTTCATCTCAGTGCTCTTCCTCCCCCAAACCCACAACCCTAGTCTATCTAATCATGAGAAAAACATTCCACAAACCCAAATGGAGGGGCATAAACATGGGGTCAATATTTCTCAAAATTATTAAGGTATCAGAAAGAAGGAAAGATGAAGAAATTGTCACAGACCAGAAGAAACTAAGGGTATGCAATGAGCAAATGTAAATGCCATGTGATATCCTGGATGAAATCCTGGAACAGAAAAGGACATTAGTGGAAAAACTAGTAAAAATTGGACTAAGAGTGAAGTTTAGTTGTTAATAATCATGTGCCAATATTTGTTCCTTAGTTTTGATGAACATACGATGGGAATATAAGATAGATATGAAAAACAGGGAAAACCAGAAGAGAGGAATAGGAGAACGCTTTGTACTATCTTTGTAACTTTTCTGTAAAACAAACCATTCCGAAAAAAAAAAAGTTTTTGTAGAAAAATGCTGGTGGAGGCCCAAATGCTTTTGTCCTTCCTGTTGAATCTTCTCCCAAGAAGCAAAGGGAACCTTTTATTTTTAGCCAGGACAGTTAATTTTCAAGCCAAGGACAGGAGCCTCTCTCCTTTGACTCCTACAACCCCACCCCTCAGCCCGGTGGTGAAGGCCAACCACCTCCTCCCTCCTCCCTCCCTCAGAGTCCCTCTGCTGCCATCCTGGCCCGTCAACAGCACCACCTGGCTCTTTGAACTCAACAGAGGCATCTGGTCATGTGTGCATCCAGACAGCTGAAGGTCAGAGGGCAAGAGCGGCCTGTCTGCTGCTCTCTTGAAGCCTCGCTGGCTGGTCAGATCTGGCCTGGGCAGCACCACTGCTGGGGAGTGAGTTGGGGGAGGGGTGCCGAGGTTGGGGGTTTCCAGTGTTCTCTGTAGATAAAGAAGTGTGTGTGTGTGTGTGTGTGTGTGTGTGTGTGTGTGTGTGTAAGAGAGAGAGAGAGAGAGATGGAGAGACAGAGAGAGAGAGAGACAGAGAGACAGAAAGACAAGGAGACAGATACGACTGATCACCAAGGGAGGAGGTTGTAGCAAGTGACCTGAAACAGGCTCCTGGAAATAATCTCTCAGCAGGGAAGCATCAAGTCCTTTTGGAAACCAATGAAGCAGGAAAGTGGTGTTGCCCAATCTATTGTGCAGGCCTTTTTTATTATCAGTAAATAATGAAAGGTTGGAACCACCCTTCAGTACCCACACTAACAGTCTCCATGATCCCCCACCCTCTCCACACCCCACCCTCTGTTAGTGACCAGTCTTCCTTCCAACCCTGCATTCTGCCACATGATCCAATAGTCACCATCGCTCTCCTTCATTCTCTTCCAGACCTTCCTCTTTTCCTCATCCCGCTCCTCTTGGCCTGTCTTCAAGGATTATTCTGCTTCCCAAATGTGGCCGCGCGTGTGAAGGCCTCAGCCCTGCCTGCGTCCTGGGAGGCAGCCACAGTCTACACAGCACAGTCCCACCAAGCCACCTCTGGAGCGTCTTCAGGGACAGGCAGTCTACTCTCTCAGGAACTTCTTAAAAAGTCTGTTCAGGGCATCAGGATAAAGATGAAATTCCCAGCATCCTTCTTTCAGAGCAATGTTGATACACTCGCTCATAAAAATAACTGTTTCCTTCTCAACGGACTCATGGAAGGTGGGGTTTGGGAGTGGTACCAGAGAGGGTCCGGCCAGGAAACAAAAGCCACAGCAGTCATTTTAACAGATATCAGTTAGTAAATGGCTGTTCACCAGGAATTGGAGAATCGAGAAGCGGAAAGGGGAACACTGAGGTTTCACTAAGATAACTAGGAAGGAGCTACTGCCACCATGGCGGGAGGGACAGAGGGACGCGCCTGGGGCCACCAGGACCTAGAAGTATAAAGGAAGCCCCCACAGAGATGGAGACCAGACCTCTGAGGGAGGCATGCCAACTGGTCAGGGCTGGGGTCTCCAAAGAGGGAACAATGAGACTGGCTTTGAGAGTGTGGGAAAAAATGAGGACCAGAGCCAGCTGCTGTACTGTAATCAATTGTCACTGCCAAGGCAAAGGACGGTGCTGGGGAGATGCTGGCAGGAATAGGAAGCAAAACAGTAAGAAGCACTCCCCTTTGCCTCCTCCTGGAAGCCCTCTCCATGTGGCACCTCATGGCAGAACCAAATATGTATCCAGCTGACAAAGGAGAAATGGGTTTGCAGAATCTCAACCCCAGCATCAAAAAGCCAAGTACTCAACAGTAGATATGAATTAGACACCATAGCAAGAAGCCAGTGCAAACAGAGAAGGAAGAGGCAACATAAATGTACACTTTATCAAATGACTGTTCCATGAATAAACTGTGTGACTGTATATGCATGTATGAATACATCATGTTTCATGGTAATTCACCCAATTTTCTTTATTTTATTTTATTCTATTTAAAAATTTTTTTTTTTATTTTAAAGATGCGGAGTACAATTCAGGGTTAGGCATACAAATGTTCATTATGCAGGTACCCTTGTTGATGGCGTGTGTCTCCCCTTCCCCAACAGGTTCCCACTACTACCATTCCCACCTCCCTCCCAGCAGTTTCCCATACTGCCAATCCTTTTCTCAATTACAGTAATTGTTCAAGGTCCACTTATGAGTGAGAACATGTAATACTCAGTTCTTTGTTTCTGTGATACATCACTCTTAGAGGTTCTGTGATAAATCATTCTTAGAATACATTAAAGATTCTAAGTCCATCCAGGTTGCTGTGAGTTCATGATTTTGTCCTTCTTTATGACTGCATAATAGTCCATCGTGTATATGTACTACTTTTTAAAAAAAATCCAGTCTTGTTTCGGTGGGCACCATGGTTGGTTCCATGTTTTTGCTATTGTGAACAATAATTTGCCCAATTTCTAATAGTAATAGCTAATATGTACTGAGACTTTGTCAGGTGTCAGACAACCACCAAATTCTTCACATAAATGATCTAATTTATCCCTCACAATAATCCAAGGAGGTAGATACCAAAAGAATCTCAATTTTACAGGTATAGAAATCAGGACTTAAAAGGTTAGGTAAGTTGCTCATAATGCCCAGGAAGCAGTAGACCCAAGACCAGAGCTTATCAAGTAAATGCACAGTCACTGCTTCACCTCTTTTCTGCTGATACTATAGCTACAGAGTCTTTCGTCTTCTCTCCCTTCCCACTAACATCGTCAGGACCTCCTCCTGCTAAGATTCATCAGTGCCCTCCGTCCAGATGCATCTCCCTCTACAATTCCATGGTATATCAGAACCCAACATTGAGGCATGACCAGCATGAAGTCACACATACACAACCACACACCAAAGGAAAAGCAGGAAAGAGTGTTCAGATGCCGATACAATAATAAAATACGCAGCCGATACAATTATAATGTAGAAATACATGTTATTAACATGGAAAAACAATAATAGCTAACTTTGAACAAGAGCTTCTCACATGCTGGGCACAGTATTATGCACTTTTTTGTATTAACATATTTGATCCTCACGACATTCCAACTGGTAGTTCCATAATTATCACCCTCATTTTACAGATGATCAAACTGAGGCAGCAAAGAGATTATATAACTTGCCCAAGGTCATATAGCTAGTAATTGATAGAGTCAAGATTTTTTCTTTTTTGTTTTAGAGACAAGTTCTTGCTATGTTGCCTAGGTTGGTCTTGAACTCCTAGGCTCAAGCAACCCTCTCACTCTGTCCTACCAAAGTGCTGGTATTCTAGGTGTGAGCCAGCATGCCCAGTTGAGTCAAGATTTGAAACAAAGCAATCAGACTTCAGAGCACATGATGTTTATCAAAACACTATTCTGACTCTAGTAGGGTATAAAAATGTTCATTGCCAGGGGTGGTGGCTCACGCCTTTAATACCAGCACTTTGGGCAGCTGAGGTGGAGAAGATTGCCTATGCCCAGTAATTCGAGATCAGCCTGGGCAACTTGGCGAGATCTCGTCTCTACAATAAATCAAAAAATTAACCAAGCATGGTGGTGCATGCCTGTAGTTCCAGCTACTTGGAAGGCTAAGGTGGAAGGATCGCCTGAGCCCAGAAGGTCAAGGCTGTGGTAGCTGTAATCATGCCACTGCACTCCAGCCTGGGCAACAGAGTGAGACTCTGACTCAAAAAAAAAAAAAAAATTTATTACATACTATTCAGTGAAAAAGAAAGGTTACAGACTGGTGTGTATAGCATTGTGCCCTATTATACACACACACACACACACACACACACACACACACAATTTTGTTTTTATTTGAGTGCATAGGGGAAAGTCTGATAGGGTTTATAATAAAATATTAACTATGGTTATCTCAAAGAGCTGGTTTGATTTTTTTTTACTTTCTTGTTTTTAAATAACTGCATGTTCTGGGTTTTCTACAATAAACACTTTTTTAGTAAAAAAAAAAATATACATATATATTTTAATAAATGAGTGTCATCCCAAGGAAAATGATTTAGCAACAAAATAGCTTTCTAATATTTGCAGTGGACAAGAAGAGAAAACTTGTTTTCCCAATAGACATGCACAATAGAAAACAGATTCAAAAGCATCTACTTCACTCTGGCAAGATAATAAAACAGTCCCTGACAATCATTCCCACACCTGAACAAGCCCAGGAGCCAAGTCCTGGGAATTGTTTTAAGCATGTGCCTTCTCTACCACACTACAGGGAGGGTTTGCATATGTATCGAACATGAGCATGATTATTCCCCTTTGAAACTCATACTTCCCAGATTCTAATCAAGATGACTTGGTCCATCTGAACAGCCGACATTTGCACGCTGGATAGCATTGTTGTGTGGCTGTGATGTTATCCCTTTGCATCAAGAGTATTCTCTCCAATTTCCCCAAGCCATGTGTTGCCTTGGAAACATCATGATTCTTATAGAGATCTAAGCAAAGGGAAATAATAAAAATAATAAAATCTTATGCTTAGAGTCTATCTTTCATGCCACCAAGGCACCTTACTAAACCTTTCCTCTAGATAAAAAGACAGGCAGGCAGACTGGCTCATACCATGTGTCATCCTGGTAATTAACCATTAAAGAAAACACATTGATCTCTATTCTCCAGATAATCCAGGTCAAAGTAGTTTTCCATCTCAATTAAACAGATTGCCAAGGCCAACATTTTCATGAACAGGAGGGTTAGTCCCACATCTAAAGACACAGCCATGAAAGAGGCCTCTGTGAGAAGAGGCAATGAAGCATCTTGCATCTTGCATCACCCTGGCATCAACTCACATGAAATAAAAATCTGTCATGATCCAGGGAATCTTCCCTCCAAAGCAAAGGTCAGTAAACATTTTCTATAAAAGACCAGATAGTAAATAGTGTCAGCTCTGCAGGCCAGATGGTCTTTGTCACAGCTACTTCACTCTGCCTTTGCAGCATTAAAACAGCCATCGTCACTGTGTAAAAAGGGATGAGCATGGCCATGTTCCAATAAAACTTTATTTATAAAAACAGATGGTGGACTGGATTTGACCTGTTGGCTGTAGTTTGCTGATCCTTGCTCTAAAGTCAGGCCAAAGATCCTCAGGGTGTGTCTGCAATATTCAAGAGTACCCTGAGGGAAGCTGGCAAAGTTGTTCTCTTTGGTTTATTCGATAAATATACTGTATCCCTAAAGCCACACCCTGGCTTGAGAATCAGAAGTAGAAAAGCAAATAAAGTCCCTAGAGTTTACACGTGAGTGAAGAGGACATGAGAGGACAGTAATAAAGTATACCATAGACTTAGGTTAAGAGCATGCTATAACCCAATAAATATGTAATCAATAGGCTTGTGAACAATAGCACAGCCAATTTCAGTTTTCTGTCTTAAAACATATAACTGTTTAAAGTTCCAGTTATGGGAAAAACCGCAAAGCTCCAGTTATTCTTCCCTTGTCTCACTTTCCCCTTAGCAACAACCAATCAGGTGCCAGGGGGTAATCACCTAAGTTTCCAGATGTCTCTGCAACTTCCTTAGCTAGTGGACCAAGGTCAGCCCGAGTCAGGCTAGCCAATCCTCCACGATTAAGCTAACCACCAGAGGAGCTACCCAATTAAATGGTAACAAAACTGGAAAGCCCCCCAAACTCTTCCACCCTTTGTGTAAAAGCATAAAAGGCATCTGCTTAAGGAAATCAGGGCTCTGAATGTACTCTGCTGTGTCGGTTGTCGACAGAGGTCCAGGCTTGAGCTTGTAAATAAAGACCCTCTTGAACTTTCATCGGAATTGGCTCTTGGTGGTCTCTCGGATTGAACATTCGGCCACTACAGACATACTAATCAAGAAAACATGTAAACAAACAAGAAAATTTCTGGTAATAATATGTGATATGACTACAATAAATAAAGGTAATGGTTACTTGGTGGGGAGGGAACCCCCACTTGAGATAGGGTGTTCAGGGAAGACCGAGGTGCATTTGAGCTCAATACGAGAATGGAAAGACAAGGCTGCAAATGCAAAGATCTAGGCTCAGAGGCGGCTATCAGGTATGAAAACCAAAATGCAAAGAACCCTGAGGCACAAAAAAGGCTCAGTGGACTTGAAGAATAGAAGGAATAGTCTGGCTGAAATACAACAACATACTAGACAAGGAGAGTGTGGCTTGAGATAAGGCTGATAGGAGGTAGTCAAGGGCTACAGCATGTCGGACCTTCTGAGCCATAGGGCTTCACCTCGACTTCACATGGCCACTGGCCAGTAGTCCTGGCTCTCAGGGTGACCTCACCTGGATACTTGCAGGCCCCAGACCTTCCTCATCTCTCCCTGAGTCCATCAAGTGTGGTCAGCCCTGGTGTCAAGATACAAGGTAGAACAGGTTCCTCCTATGAAGTCAACACACCTGTTTTCACTGATGCCAATGGGAGGCAGATTTAAAATAAATTAATACAGTGGTTAGATTTTAGGCAACTGATCAAGTGTCTTCTTAGCGTCTCTGTTTCTTAAAATCCTGTGTAATCTTGTCTCTACAATAAATCACACACACACACAAAATTAGCAAGGCGTGGTAGTGTGTGTCTGTAGTTCCAGCTACCCAGGAAGACTGAGGCAGAAGGATCACCTAAGCCCAGCAAGTCGAGATTGCGGTGGCCATGAGCATGCCACCGCACCCCAGCCTAGGCAACAGAGTGAGACTCCAACTCAAAAAGAAAAAAAAAATCATGTGTAGACCAAGAAGAACAAGGAAGCAACTAGTTAAGTGATTCAGGGCCAAGTTCATAAATGAAAAAGAGAAAACAAAAAAGATTTAATTCCTTTAGCTTCCATATTCTCTGTCAAGGACAATCATCTTCAAACTAGAAAGCACAGAATATGCAAGTTTAAGAAAACATTGAAACAGAAAGTAAAGAGAATAGTAAGATAGCCCTAAGCTCTTTTAAATGAGATGAAAGGGCCAGACCCACAGCAACTTGAAAGCAAGGTAGCGAAGTTTTGATTCAAGTGTTAGAACCGTGAGACCGAGAGAGGAGCTGGAAAAGGCAACATTCTTATTTTCAGAAAGTGTCAAGAGGCAAATTCCAAAAACCACAACTTTGAGTTGAATATCAATCTCCAGAAAAAAAAAATCCTGTAAGGGATAATTAAATGATAGCATTTCATAAGCAGCTGGGAAGTGACGAGTATGAATGACACCCACTGTGGGTTCACTAGGGACAAATCGCACAGATGATCCTCACTTCTGTTTTTGATAGGGTGGTTACATTCAGAAAAGTTTATCATACAACCAAGTTCTGCCGCCAGGGCTATCGCAGTGAATAGGACAGACACAGTGTCTGTCCTCATCAGAGGAGATCTTTAGTGATGGGCCACTGGGCTCGCTCCTGACTCCCATCTTGCTCAACATCTTATCAAGATTATTATTACTATTATTATTATTATTATTATTATTATTATTACTGTGATGTAGAGACAAAGTCCCGCTATGTTGCCTATGCTGGTCTCAAACTCCTGGGCTCAAGCAATCCTCTTGCCTCAGCTTCCCAAAGTGCTGGTATTACAGGTGTGAGCCACCGTGCTCAGCCGAGTCAGGATTTAAAACAAAGCAATCAGGTTTCAGAGCACATGATGTTTACCACTACACTATTCTGACTCTAGTAGAGTATAAAAACGTTCATCGCCAGGATGGATAAAGTTGAATAAAGATGTGAAAGTCATGCCTATCAAATTTTGCATCACACAATGGATCCAAAGTGGACTGAAGTTAATGAAAAAAAATTGAATATGAATATGAATATCTTCCTCAAGTTAACTCTAAAAGTACAGAATGTAGACTTCTGGTTAAAAAGAGTCAGTTGGTCATACACACATATCTCCTTCCCTCCCAGGCAAAGAGAATGAGAAAGAGGACATCAGCGGATGAGAGATTTCCCTAAAGTTTTAGAGGAGGGCAAGTTATTAGAAGAGTGATGAATCATGTAGAAGGGCAGAGAAAGACCCACGTTAAAAAGTGTACAGAGAGGGCTACAACGAAAAGAGTGCCCATAGAACCTTGGAGGAATTCAAGATGAGATCAAAACTGCCATGGAGCAGGGAAGGGCAGTGCAGAGCTAAAGGCCATCTTCCTTTCCCACCAAACATGCAGAATACCAGCAGCTAGGTGTGGACACCACCCCACCCATCACCACCTGCCCCAGGGCAAAGAGAAGGGAATTCTCCTCTGGAGAAACAAAGCAATCCCAAATAGAAGACTTTCACATACAGATATTTGGGATTCCCTCAATGCCAGCTTCCCACCCAGTCACCAAAGAGCAAAGCCTGCCAGTTGACAAATCCCCATATCCAGCCTCAGAACTACCCATCTACTTTGGAATACCTTATTATTAGATGTGAATTGACGGTCAAGATCTTTTGACAAGAGTTGTCAACGTGAAGAGAGGAGAAATTCAACAAATTTTTAAAAAAAGAAGAATGTGAAGGAAACGTATAATGTAAGAAGCAACGACTTGGCAAAAAAAAAATACTTCTAATCAGTTTCCTCAAGAAAATGATAGTGCATATAAAAAACAAGAACAGAATAGTATTATGAAAAGAGTAAGACAAGAATAAGAAACAGCTTTTAAAATTAAAAATGATTGCCTACATAAATAAGTAAATGAAAGAGTTGAAAGATAAAGTTGAGGAAATCTCATAAGTAGTAAAAGAAAAAGAGATTGAAAATATAGGAACAAAGTAAAAGATTCAGCAGATGAAGCAGGGAAACCAGTGTCTAGCAAATAAAAATTCCTGAAAAAGAGAGCAGAGAGAAATAGAGAGGAAAGAACTTAATATGAGTAAACAAGTAGATGGGTCTCAGGGTTAAAGGACCCACTGTGAGCCCAGCACTACTAATAATCTCACCAAAGGCCCTCATCAAGTCTTCTCATAATGAAATTCTGACATCCAAAGATAAAAAGAAAACCCTAAAAGCTTCAGAAAGGAAAAAGTGGGCTACTTAAAACAATACCATGATCAGACTAACAAAGGTCTTCTCAAGAACAATGCCATAGTCTAGAATAATGCTTCTTAAGTGATCTATATGTGGTGAAAGACTTAATTTTGTTCTGAAACAATCACTGACTACTACAAAATACCAGGGGTACCAAAAAAAAGTGTACACATTTTTTTATTTTTATTTTTATTTTTTGAGTTGGAGTCTCACTCTGTCGCCCAGACTGGAGTGCAGTGGCCACTCCTGGCCACCGCAGCCTCGACCTGCTGGGCTCCGGCAATCCTTCCACCTCAGCCTTCCAAGTAGCTGGAATTACAGGCATGCGCTACCACGCCCGGCTGATTTTTTGATTTATTGTAGAGATGAGGTCTTGCTGCCCAGGCGGGTCTCGAACCCGCGGGCTCAGGCAATCCACTCACCTCAGTCTCCCAAAGGCGCGGGATTACAGGCTGAGCCACCGAGCCCGGCTAAGTGTACACATTTTTAAAGATGTTATCTATGTATTACTTTTAGTTTGCCATAATCAGAAGTGTCCTAAGATGCTGATGGTAACCCCTTTGAGCATCTCTTGTAATTGCAGAAGTCAAACATGACTTGTACTCATCTTTTGTTACCGGTATTTACTGAATATTACAATTCTAATACAGTTTTTTTCCTTTCTTAAAAATGTGTCTATGTTTTTGGCACCCTCTGTAGAGTAGAAAATAAACTCGTAAAATAGACTACAAAAGAATTACTAGGAAAAAATAAACTCAAAAAAGGTATACAAATTAAAAGTCCCCACAATTTTGTCATCAGCTTCAATAGACATGAAATGACTCAGTTAAATTAGTATAGAATAGTTTCCAAGTGCTTACATTTAATTTCTGTACTTATCACAAGTGGATGGCAAATAGTTTTCAGGCTGACACTGGGCTATGGATTGGCACTTGGTGTAGCAATGCAGTAGAAGAAATGTCTGAAGAAATGCCTTCAAGATGCTAGTTCTCAACACATCCATACTCAAACTATCAGTCAAGTGTGATAAGAGCAGAATATTGGACCATTCTTAGGATGTCCCTAAGACGTGAAACACAATGAATAAGTCAAGAAAGTGCAAACCAAGTCCAGGTCAAGGGGAACCAAATGATGGCATGTGTCAGCCCTATAGGTCTACAGCCTGGACGACTGGCAGGAGTGTGGCTGTCCCAGCAGAGCTGCCCCCTTTTTCACAGGGTCTCATGCTGTCCTCAAAGTTTACACCCACAGGGAATGCGATGTTGTTACCCACAGGCAACTGCGATGGGCTGAGTCATGGGCATGTCAGAGAGGGACTGTAGCAGCCACATAATGAAGGTCCCAGAAAGAGGAGGGCCTGACTTTCTGTGCCTCTGCTGGGCCTTCCTTTCCTTCGTGAGTCCACTCAGGGGTTCCGGAGGTTGCAGCCCTCCCGCCACAACCTGGGCTCAGATCTCAAGATTAAGCGACTGTGGGAGGTCCTCACTTGGTCTGCTCTCTCCTGATGTGCCGGGGCGTATTTCACTCTTTCTTTCCACTCTGGCGGTCTTGAAGAACAATTTTTTAAAAAAATCTAAAATATTTGTATTCCATTCGAGTTAACACCACATTTTCTGTAATTATCCCCACTGCTAAAATCATTTTGTTGTGTGCTTTTTGAGTGAGAGGAGGGGGGTGGGGAGCCAAATTAATTCCTTGGCAACAAAAATCTAATTAATCAAAGACTGTTCTTAGTCATTTAAAGTCTCTTCAGCCCGTAGAAACAGCAGCCGAAAAGGAGCAGGAACACTTAGCTTAGTAGTCAGAAAAAAAAAGAAAGAAACAGGTGCTTTTTAAGATCCCAGTTTTCATGAATGTGCAAGTGGAAGGCAGGGGTTGTAAGGCGGGGGGAGTCTTTGGAGTCAGTCTGAGCTGGGCCTAAATGCCATTGCCTCCATTTCCTGGTTGTATGACCTTGAGCAAGTTGCTTTGTCCATTTGGTCCTCAGTTTTTTCATCTATAAAATGGGAATAATAATAATGCCCACCATAGGGTAGGTGGAGAGATGAATTGAGGTGATGGCTGTAAAATCTTTATAGTGTTTGTCACATTGAAAACACTAAGTGTTGAAAATGACTAAGTAGCATCCCTGAGCACTGATGCTATTAGATAAATTACAAACTTTTGGGAGACAGTTGTTAAGTTTTTCTTTGATATATACTTATCTTCTATTTACACATGCATGTGTGTGTGTGTGTATGCATGTGTGTGTCTCCTTTGACTAAATATATAGTGTTTTCAGGAATACACACTGAGGAAATAATAAAAGATGTATAAAGGTATTTCTCTTCAGGAATGACCATCGTGCTGCTGATCCTAATAGAAAAAAGAAAACAACCTAAATGTCCTAAAAGAGGGATTCATACAACCGATCATGGCACACCCATCAAATGCATAATCACTCTTCAAATCGCTATCATGGGGAATGTTTATTGATGGATACGGGTTCTTCACAGATAAATGGGGGGAGGCAGAGAAAACCAGTTACCAGTTTGTAAAGATAAAACTATATTTATTGTGTTAAAAATTATTTATATCTGTATGAATATACATATACACACTGTGTGTGTGTGTGTGTGTGTGTGTGTGTGTGTGTGTGTGTGTGTGTGTGTGTATGCAAAGAAAACTTCCTGGAAGTACTACCGAGGTATTTTTGGGGGTTTTGTTTTTGAGTATTTGTTTTCTTCTTTTGTTCACCTGTATTTTAAAATTTCTTTATAATGAGTCTACTTCTTTGTGATTTAAAAGTGTTGAAATTTTATTTTTTATCAAGAAAATCATAGATTTCCTAACTCTGCTCTACATCACATCTCTCTGGACATGACCCAGGTTGTGTAAATACAGAGGATACGCAGTTATCTGGGTCCCCATTGTCAACCTGGTTCCTGCCACCAGCCAATGTCTTCTACGAAACTACAGTGTTGTGCCTCCCCCACCCCCAAGCTCACAGGCAGCAGCTCCTGTGAGAGAAAGAATTCCACTCTAAAGCTAACTGGGCTCGCCAGTCATCGGGCATTGTTTTCTGAGCTGCACCTGCTGGTATGTGTGCAAAACCCTGATTGCCTGCTTTTGCCTTCACTTTACTCTTGGAGAAGTTGCCAGTCCCCTAGGAGCCCTATGGCAGGACTGGGCTGCCAGCCTGCTCCCCTCTTCCCCAGACTCAGTCGCCACCTGCCCACACAAACCCAATGCTTTTGGGGGTGCTGGAGCCCTTTCCCCCAGACATACCCTATGCTCTGCTCGGAACCCACCTGTCCCTCTTCCCATCCCCCCAGCAACAACATACATTCCCTGTGGGAGAGAAAGAGATCTGATGTCACCCCTCACAGTCTTACAGTCTGTGACTTTGTGACTGAATAGCCACAGGGCGGCACTGCACCAGACAACGGAACCTCCCCAGCCTTGTGGCTGAGCGATTGCAAACTCAGCCCATGGGTTAAATTCAGCCACAGATGTGTTTTGTGAGTCCCTTCCACTGGTTTTTGAAATTTTGAATTTGTTGCCAACATATAATATCAAGAAAGTTTGTATTTAAAAGAAAATCTTGGCCAGGTGGGTGGCTCAGCCTGTAATCCCAGCACTTTGGGAGGCTGAGGCGAGAGGACTGCTTGAGCCCAGGAGTTTGAGACTATCCAAGGCAACAAAGCAAGACCTTGTCTCTACAAAAAAAAAAAACACCAAAATTAGCTGGGTGTGGTAGCTAACACCTGTAGTCCTAGCTAATTAGGAGGCTGAGGCGGAAGGACAGCTTGAAGCCAACAAGTGGAGACCAGTTTGGGCAACAAAACAAGACCCCCATCTCTATAAAAAAAAATATATATATAACAATTAGCTGGGCATGGTGGTGGGTGCCTGTAGTCCCAGCTACTCAGGAGGATCAACTGACCCTGGGAGGTTCGAGCCTGGTGTGAGCGCTGTGAGCATGCCACTGCACTTCGACCTGGGTGACAGAGTGAGACCCCCAACTCAAAAAGAAAAGAAACACATGATTTCTAGCTTCTCTGGGGGGGTGGATCATTGTGTTGCCTTCCTTATCTATGGCAAGGAACAGTTGATGCTGAGAGCGGTCTGTGCACTCTGGAAAGAAGAAGGCGTTTGAGTTCCCTGCAGTCTGCACCAGACCTGCTTCACCTGTGTGTGGTACCTGTCTGGCTTCTGAAATATCTGAGTGTTCAGTCTCTGCCTTCAGAATGCTGTGAGTCAGTGAGGAAAGCTTTCTTCGTCAGGAGGTCTCCAAACATGCCCCAAGCAAGTGTCTTCTCCCCCGGGACTGGAATCTGGATCTGATGCTAGTGTCTACATCAGTAGAGAGCTAGCTACTGGACTAAGGTGGCTCCCTCTCATATCCACCTCCTACCTAGCCTGACTCTGAAAGGCCCAAGGGTCTACTAGGACTCTGCAGCAAAGTGAAATTTCATCCGGCTACCTCTCTCCATCCTCCACTTCACCAGGCAGGCAGAAGCTCTGACTCAAAGGAGCAACCTTAGAGTCGTCCACAGCCCTTCAGAGTTTGCAAACCCCTCTCCTGCCCAGAGTCTCCTTTAATCTTCACCACAGCCTGGTGGGGAGGACAGCAGTGCTGTCACCACATTTTCCAGTCAGAAAAGTGGTATGAGGCTTGGGGAGGAGGAATGCAGGCTGTAAACCCAGGTCTCCGCATTCTCCATGCCAGGTTCCACCCTTCCAGCTAGGCCCATCGGAGCTCCTGCCACTGCAGCTCTCAGCAGCACACTGGGCAGTCAGAGGGAGAAGTGGGATTCCTCACAGAGTTGGAGATCAGCTAGGGGAGGACTGAGTTACAGGTGAAACCAGAATTGCACTTGAAGGAAGGAAGGAGGAAAGGAAGGAGGGAAGGGAGGAGGGAAGGGAGGAGGGAAGGAAGGAGGGAAGGGAGGGAAGGAAGGAGGGAAGGGAGGGAAGGAAGGAGGGAAGGGAGGGAGAGAGGGGAAAAGGAAGGGAGAAAGGAAGGCAAGCAAAAAGCACTATTTGGGCAAAAGATCACTCTCCAGGTCTTTCCTCCCTCCATTTCTTTCTTTCCTCCTAACAAAACCAAAATTGCATTTTGGACAAAGGAAAGGAGGGAAAGCGAAGGGAGAGAGGGGAGGGGGGTCAGGGGAAGGGGAGGGATGGGAGGGGAGGGGAGAGGGAGAGAGGGAGGGAGGGAGGGAGGGAAGGAGGAGGAGACAGGAAGGAAGGAGGAGAGAGGGAGGGAGGAAGCAAGGAATGAAGGAAGGAAATAAGGAAGGGAGGGAAAGTGGGGAGAGGGAGGGGGAGAAGGGAATGAGGGAGGGGGAGGGAGGGACCAAAGCACGTATCTGGGCAAAAGGTCACTCTCCGGATCATATCCAAGCCTAAACTAATCCCACAACCAGCCCCAAGACAAGAGTGCCAGGCTCTCCTGTCACCTCCATGCCTGTCCACAGAAAGTCCAAGGGGGAAAAAATGGCATTGAGCATGGCCAGGCCGAGCAGAGGGTAATACTCTCCTAAGGGGTGAAGACTCTGATGGAAGTTTGAAGACAGACTTTGAGACCTTCCAGAGCTTTCCCACAGAGATGCCTGCAAGACACAAGGCAGGTGTCCATGATGAAGTGGCATCCCATAGGACCTGTGATGGAAGAAACACACCTTGATGGAACACAACCTCTATGTGAGAGAAAGCGTTTCTACTTCTTGGTAAAAGTGATAGCAGTAAATAGGAAACTGGAAGAAGAAGAAAAAAGCTCTCAAAAAGAGCTTGACTTGGATAGTCTGTACTTATTCATTTAATCCAACAAATACTATATGCGCCTCAATGTCCTGGGTCTATGGGAGTTACAGGAAGATGAGGACAAGGCTAGCCCTCACAAGCTCAACATCTCATGGATGCTCGCCTTCCGGCTCCTCCATGTGACAAATTGTCTTTCAAAACCTTGCTTCTCTGGCCTTTGTGACTCCCTTGGCAAATAGAACGTGGCAGAATAAATGATGCACATCTGATAATAAATCCTAAAAGGTGATATGACTGCCACCTGGTTCCCTCTTTTGGGGGACCCTCACTTGTGGGTTGGGGAAGGCTGTGCCATCATGCTGTGAGGAAGCCCAAATGAGTCCACATGCAGCAACCTCTTGGAGAAGCCTCTGTGGAGAGGAACTGAGGCTCCCAGCTTCAAGTCACCCTCAGTCACTAGACATCGGAGTGAACGAGCGTTCAGATGAATGTAGGCCCAGCCTTCGTGTCATCTGGCTGAGTTTCTAGATATCGAGGAAGCAGAAACAGGTCATTCCTGCCATGCCTTATCTGAATTTACGACCCATAGAATCTATGAGCCTAAAACATGGTTGTCTTATACTGTTAAAGGTTGGAATGATGTGTTACTCAGTCACAGTAACTGAAACATCTCTGTCTCTTGAACAGAACTTAGGGTTTTACAGTTGGGTAGACCTGTTTTTAAAATCTCAGCCCCGGAGCCTGGCAGTTACTTAATCTGTGTGAACCTCACCTTATCACTCTGTAAAATGGGCAGAGCATCCGGTGGCTGCTTTGAGGACTAACTGCTACAATGTGTATAAAGCAGCCAGCCAGTACTATAGAAACAGAGAGGTATTACTGTGGGAAGTCTGGGCAGAGGGCTTATCATAAGGACTAGAGTTGTCTGGCAAGCATCCTCGAAACGGGTGAGGTGAGCATGACCTTGAACAATCTGGATAGGAGCAAAGGAGGCGCTGGACTTCCAGATGGGTCCGGGGGGCATCTCCTTGGAGGTGCCCCATCCCACTTTACAGGCCAGGTCCAGATGGGCCTGCCCAGCTCCCTGCATCCCCTGGCCCCGCAGTCCCCGATCCAGGGGCCACTGACAGTCACTGGGATCTTCTGCCTTGTTCTGGAGATAATTCCGGCTCAAGCCAGGGGTAGGATAATTTCGATGCCCCAGTAACCTGGTCTCTGCCCACTCTGTCTGACTTTCCCAGGAAACGGACAATCAAGGCAGCTGCTAAGAATCCAGAAAAAATGCCGGGTTCGGTGGCTCAGCCTGTAATCCTGCGCCTTTGGAAGGCTGAGGTGAATGAATTGCCTGAGCCTGCGGGTTCGAGACCCGCCTGGGTAGGCGAGACCTCATCTCTACAATAAATCAAAAGATTAGCTGGGCGTGGTAGCGCGCGCCTGTAGTTCCAGCTACTTGGAAGGCTGAGGCAGAAGGATCGCCACTGCACTCCAGTCTGGGCGACAGAGTGAGACTCCAACTCAAAAAAAAAAAAAAAAAGAATCCAGAAAAAATCCTGGTGACTTCCTGGGGACTTTCCTCATATCCCTGACCCCCCACCCACTTCTGACCTAAGCTGTGCCCCCTTCCATCTGTGCACCTGCTCTGTGCCTCTGTGGAAGGGCCTTGGCTTCCCAGCCCAAGCTTAAACACTCTGAGGACTCTGGCTCCTTCCCCTCTCCAGGTTCTCTCTGCCCAACCCCAATCTCAATAGCAGCCTAGTCATTCTAATATAAGTAGCTCTGTTTATTAATAACTCGTGCCCAGCAGTTCCTCACGCGATCTCACGTAGACACCAGCAGCCCTCTAGGCTGACGTTACTGGTCTCATTTAAGATGCGGAAATAGATGCCACTCAGAGAAATTAATTCATTAGCCCAAGGACACTAACAGGCTGGTGCCAAAGGCTCAGGGACCCCTAAAACCAGCATATTCTTAACCCTGATATCACATTAGCTAGCTCGGCCTACTTAGCGTGCATACACTCACCCTGCAGCCCACAGTTGGACAGAATCGTTTCCCACGGCCTCTGCCCACCTCTGGCCCAGAGTCCTTCCCTGAGAACTGCTGGCAGCTGTCTGGACACAGTCCCTCATGCTGCCTGCTTATCTCAGCTCTCTCCTCAGCAGCCAGGATTCCCATCTCCAGTAGCCAGGAGACCTGGGGTGACACAGGTGCTTGAAGTAAATCAGCTGCCGTTAACAGAAAGAGAAGGGCAGGATGGGAGAAATCACAGTGCCCCAAGAATGCAGAGGCAGGCCCCCCGGAAGGGGGTCTCCCCCAGCCCTTGCCTTTCCTGAGATGCACACCAGGGCATCTGGTGGTCAGGCAGACCTGCAGATCAGACATCCGGAGCCCAGAATCACTTAAAATCATGGTTTTTTTGGGAAATAGAGAACGAAAGTGCCTGACAGTCCAGAAAGTCTTTCTCATTTACTGCTGCTAATTATCAAGAAGCAATTGTCAAGCTGTTTATGGAAACTGTCCCCCTCAATACAACTAAGCTAGAAAGTTACCTCAATTATCAGGAATCTGAACCAATGAGACAAAGCAACATGGTAGGCATTCAACAAGTATTTAAATGAATGAATGAGTGAATGAATGCATGCAGGTACAAGCTAACTGTAAGTTCCATGAAGACAGATGCCAGGTCTGCTTTGCCTGTCACTGCACCCCAGTGACCAGCACTGTGCCCTGTACTAAATTGTCTTGAGGACAGGGATTATTATAGTCACGGTGGCAGAAGGCAGGGGCAGATGAAAGAGGCCCTGGGGAGAACAAAAGATTTCACAGACCAGATGACAGATTTAGTATGGAAGGCGGAGGAAAGAGAAAAGGCCCAGGATGCCCTGAGTTTAGAGCCTGGGACACCAGGAGACAAAGGATGCACTGACCTATCAGATAGGGAAGGAGAAGACCAGTGACGAAAGGGCACAGACCCAGTGACAGTATCAGTGAATATTTGTTGGAAGATAGGAGAGAAGGCAGGAAGGCATGCTGAGCTTGAGAGACTAGAAGGATCTCACAGGACAATGTCTAGCAGGTAGCTGGCCAGACAGGAGCATCCTCCAGGGAGTCCTCTGCAGAGGTGATAATTGAGGCTGGCATAGGAGGGCGGGGAGGGAGGAAGTCACTGGGTAGAGGGGGAGTGCCAAGGAGGCAGATATGTTTAGCAGGAACGGAAAAGGCTCTACTGGTACATGGTGGCCACTTTCTGCAAACAGGAGGGCTTGCCATGGGAGGGGAACATCTGGCACGATACACTGGGGGACAGTTGACCAACTTGAGGTTGCAGAATTGCCAACTAGGGACACCAAGACCACAAGGGCAAGCAGAGACTATGAAGAGAGACCCAGTGGACAGAGGAAGGGGAGTTTGAGAGGCAGCCAGGTCATGAAGGTCAAAAGCAGTATCAAAGAGCTGAAGCCAGGAATCTGGGCAGGAAAGGACAGCTAGGTCAGGGAATTCAAGGGCCAGCTGGGGGGGCTAGACAACCATCCAGGTTAAAAGGCTCAAAGGCCAGAGAGGCAATACGGTCTCAAAAGGAAGAATGAGCAGTGGGGAGACAAGACCAGACCACAGGGATACAAATTTCAGCCCAGCAGCAAATGTCTTTCACTTCCAAAGATGGGACAGAATAACAGATGCCAATTTCCCATCATGAGGGGTATTCGACCCGAGGCTGGATGCCCCTTGGAAGGGATATGCAGAGCACGCTGAAGCTTCATCTGGGGTATTACACAAAGGACCTTTAGGGTCTGACCATCCTGAGATGTCAGTTCTCACCTGCTACCCTACCATTCTTCATAAGTGCTCAGCTTTGCCTTATCACCAGCTGGTATCTTCCTTTTTGAACTGTTTGTTTATAATCTTCCCCCTGCTGCTATATTATTATCCATTACTGCAAAACGAATAGAGACTACTTAATTGTGTCCCCCCCAAAACTCATATGTTGAAGCTCTAACAACCCCCCAATAGGATGGCATCAGGAGATGAGGCCTTGTAGAAGTGATTAGATTTAGAGGAGGCCATATGGGTGCAGCTCCCATGAGGAGATTAGTGTCCTTATAAAGAGAGAAAGAAACTAGGGCTCTCTGTCTTTCTACCATGTGAGGATACAGTAAGAAAGCAGCTGTCTACAAGTCAGCAAGAGGGTACGCCCAAGACACCAGAGCACCCTTACCTTGGACTTTCCAATCTCCAGAACCATGAGAAATGTTTGTTGTTAAGTCACCTAGTCTATGGTATTCTGTTTTAGCAGCCCAAAGTAAGCCAGAAATTGTACCAAAACTTAGTCACTTAGAAGCATTTATTATTTCACAGTTTCTGTAGGTCAGGAATCCAGGAGTGGCTAGTTAGGTCCATTGGTTTTGGGTCTCATGGGCTGCCATTGAGGTTTTGACTGGGGCTACCACCCTCTTGAGGCTCAACTAGGAAAACCTGCTTCCTAGTTCAGCCTTGTGGGCCACTGCACTGAGCCCTCTGTTTCTCCTGAGCTATTGGCCCGAGGCTACCTTCAGTTCCTCCCCACATCCACCTCTCCATAGACCATCTCACTACATGGCAGCCTGCTCCATCAGAGCAAGTGAGAGGAGAAGAGACAGAGAGTTCTGCAAGATGGAAGTCACAGTCTTCTGTAGCCTAACCAGAAGTGATGCCTCTTCATTTGCTGTGTTATTTTCTTAGAAGTGAGTCCTTAGGTCCAGCCCACACTGGGTCCAGCCCACTCCCCTAGTGGGGAGCAGGGTTATGACTACCAGGTTGTGATGACCAGGAGTCATGGCTCTCTTTGACAGCCATGTCAGAAGTGACCTGCCATCCACCCATCCCCAAAGGCAGACTCCATGACAGCAGGGCCTCATCTGTCTTGTTCTCCAGTACTGGGCACACAGTAGATGTTTGTTTTAAGGAAGAAACAAAGTAAACAAACTATAAGCTTCATGAATTCCCAGTACTGCACACTAGATTACATGCCTACTTTTAAAAATTGTATTTAATGCCGGGCACAGTGGCTCATACCTTTAATTCCAGCACTTTGGGAGGCTGAGGTGAAAGGATTGCCTAAGTCCATGGGTTTGAGACCAGCCTGGGTAGCTTGGTGAGATCTCATCTCTACAATAAATCAAAAAATTAGCCCGGCGTGGTGGTGTGTACCTGTAGTTCCAGCTACTTGGAAGGCTAAAGTGGAAAGATCACCTGAGCCCAGCAGGTTGAGGCTGCAGTGGCCTTGAGTGTGCCACTGCACTCCAGTCTGGGCAACAGAGTGAGACTCCAACTCAATAAATAAATAAATAAATTGTATTTAACTGACAAATAATAACTGTATATGTTTCTAGAATACAATATGATGGTTTGATACCTGTATACATTATGAAATGATCAAATCAGGGTAATTAACATGCCCATCACCTCACAAACTTATCATTTTGGAAGGAGTGTGAATATTTAAAGTCTGTTCTCTCAGCAATTTTCAAGTATATCTTACTAAACGCTTGCTGAATCAATGAATGATCTGAATATCCCTTGGTGAACATTTGACACAGTCCCTAAATCACTCGATAAAATAAATTTGGGAGACTGAGTGGCTTCGTGAGTGCCATGAAAAAAGAAGAGTTCAGGTATAATGACCCATAAATCCTGTCTCCCAACTGTGTGTCCATGGGGCCATTTTGAAGATGCTCAAGTCACTTAGGAATCCCCCCAGAAGAGATGTGATGAGAGAGTTTGCTGTCCCTGGAGAAAGGGATGGAGAGCAGACCTTTCTCCTCTTACCAGGCTGTGGCAGAGGCTCCAGAGAGTTTTAAGTTTTAAATCTGCATAATTGTTTCCCCTTGACTGGTTCACCTTCCTGCTAAGACTGGGGTCCTGGAGACGCACTTCCAAGTGACAAGTATATTGCCAATGCAGATCAGATCTGTGCACTTCTGCCACCGGGCCTGCTGATTGGCAGGCCTGTTAAAACACAAAGAGGGCCTCAAATGAGCAACGAGGGGGAACCTGAAGGAAGAGGCTGGTAAGAACACGTCCTCCCCGCCCCACCCCCACCCCCACCACGACTGTTAATTGTGAAGGGAACCTCCATAAATGAAACTGAAAACAGATAAACAACTCGAGCTATGTTTGTTAAAGAAATAGCAAATGGCACCATGCCAGCTCTGTAGTCATCAATGTATTTATTTCACTCAGGAAAAAAAAGTCCTGTCTGGGCTTCTTTTAAGGCTGATCAACTCACTATGCTAAGTTTCAGCCTCCACAGAACTGAGGCTTTTCTAGATGTTAATTCATTTCGGTAAATAATTATTCTGTTTGGCTGAAGGAACGCATGTCTCTATGATTTAATAATTGGGAGAGTTATTACACGTGATTAATAGGCATCATAAACGAACGCTGAGAGTTTAAAACCGTTTTTTTCACTTTGAATAGATAAAGAGGGTTGGTGGGGAGGTAGGGAAGATTCTCCCCTCTCTCTGCACCTCCCTCCCTCTCTCCTTCTTTTTTAGAGTCAGGGGTGCAGTGCTTGGAATGAAAGTTATTGCCTTTCTTCTCCCCTTAGATCTAACTGATACACTTCCCGCTTCTCTGTGGAGCTTTGGTCGTGTGTCTGTGCGCAGCTGTGTGTGTCTGTATATGAGGGATAAGAAAGTGAGTAGAACTAAGATAACTACAGAGAGAGAGAGGCAAGAACATGTGTGAGTAATTCTCCAGGCTAGAGGCTCCCAAATACCCATCTGAGTCACGACCCGTCTCCAGCGATCATCAGTGATGTTTTTACCAATCTTCAGTGAAATGCAAAGAAAATTAGAGCAATGTAGTAAAGTTTTTCAGAAATCCAAAATGTACACAATTTTTAAAATTCTGGGATCATCCTTCACACAGTGTTGAAAATGTCCTGGCCGGGCTTGGTGGCCCAGCCTGTAATCCCAGCACTTTGGGAGGCCAAGGGAGTGGATTGCCTGAGCCCGTGGGTTTGAGACCCACCCAAGCAACTTGGTGAGACCTCATCTCTACAATAAATCAAAAATTGGCCGGGCGTGGTAGTGTGTGCCTATAGTTCTGGCTACTTGGAAGGCTGAGGCGGAAGGATCACCAGAGCCCAGCAGGTCGAGACTACAGTGGCTGGGAGCATGCCACTGCACTCTAGCCTGGGCGACAGAGTGAGACTCCAACTCAAAAAGAAAAAAAAGGAAAACGTCCTTCAGTGAAATAACAATCATTAGTAGTGTCTTTCTCCATCTCTTCACTTGAAAAAATTAAAAGCTGGCAACTCTCGACCTCTTTCTCCCGATATTTTTTGACATCTTCAGTTTAGAAATTTACCTATCTGTGAAGCTTCAAAGTCTTAGAAACAGAGAGCCATTTGGCCTCAAGAACAAAACTATCCTGGGACAGACTTCCAAATCTGATTTTTGGGGCTATTTCCTTGTTCACCAAATGAGGGAACTGATTAACCTACATATTAATTCAGCAATTCAAAAATATTAATTGAAGGTCAGGTGCAGTGGCTCACACATATCATCTCAGCACTTTGGAAGGCAGAAGTGAGAGAATTGCTTAAGCCCAGAGGATGGAGACCAGCCTGGGCAACTTGGCGGGACCTCATCTCCACAATAAATCTTTGAACATGACACACCTAGCAGCCACAGGGAGGTAACAGCATCAAACTGCACTAATTCATTATAACACACTTCATTCGTATCTAATATACCTAGTTAGCCTAATAAACGTCCGTCATTGTGCCAAGCATTGGACATACCACATTGAACAAGGCAGGCAAGAACGCCTTCCCTCACAAGACTTCATTTCTAGTAGACAGACAGAAATACATAATACGATAGAGTGCCAGGGAGTGCTCAGTGTTGTGGAAAAAAATCAGGCAGACAAAAGGGTAAGGTCTTTCTTAGGAGGTGACATTGAGGTAGACTATAGGGGAAAGGCATTCCAGGCAGAGGGAACAGCAGGTGCAAAGGCCCTGAGGCTCAAGTATGCAGGAATGTTTTAGAAATGGCAAACAAACAAGGAAAAAAGGCCAATGCAGTAAGCCCTGGAGGGACTGCATGGTGGAAGGAGAAATGGTACTTAAAGGGCAACCAGTTCATGTGATGCCTAGAGGCCCCTTGTGAGGACTCTGGGTTTATTCTGAATATCTTGGGAGCCATTGAGAAATTTTCTGACACATGGAAAGCAAGCTGAGGCTCAAGCTGAGGTCCAGCCCAGCCAAAAACTCAGTCATGAGAGCAGCACCCTGTCTTCTAAGAAGTCCTTCCTTCCAGCCCTTTCTTCCTCCTGCACCTCCAACCCCACCTGACACCCTCCCCCTGCCCTGGCCCAGGTGTCTTGCTGTCTCTCATTTCCACGACTCATTTGGTCACTGATTCATCAACAAACAATCCTGGAGGTGGGGGACAGTGCCCGGGGTTGGTTACCCAGATACACACAACCAGAAGGCAGTGGGGTTTGTTAGAGAACATGGCAGACAGGGGCTCCGAGGAGCAGGTTTTAGCTCAGATTTGCCATTCAACAGCTGTGGGAACTTGCACCAGTTCCTCAGCCTCTCTGGCCTTTGTACTTAAACAGCAACCGTAATTACTGCTTGGCTCTCACATGGTGGTGAGCAGCCAGTGAGGTAACCAGAGTGGCAGTGTTTCCGGGGAGCTATCGGGGGCCGTGCCCCTGCCTGGGCCCCAGAGTGCCACAGCTCCACTCCTTCCTTCAAACTCCCCAGCCTGCCTGCCTCTCGGCACTCTGGGGAATATGGATCTTTCAGATGCCAGAGGTCACAGGGGACGTTCATGGTATGTGCAGGGTGGAGCCTCCTGTGTGACACACCCAGCACTGTGCTAGCCCTTCCTGCAGACACCTGCCTCGACAGTCCTACCCACATACACTGTGTCAAGGGGCCCTTGGTGACTCGCCTGTCCTCTCTGTGCAGCTGACTGGCTGATCCATGTACCCGACTGGCTGATCTGTGTAAAGGGATGTAAGAAGATCATTTGTTTATTCATTCAGTAAGTCCATCAGTCAGTCGTCAAACCACTTCAGAGGCTTCTCCAGGCCAGTGCTGTGCTAGGTCCCGAGGTTCCAGCCATGACCTAGACAGGCCTGGCCCTGGCCTGTGGGGAGCTGAGGTCTACCTAGGGACAGACCCTGGAAGATTGCTTTATGTCATGTCCATCCTCAGCGCTCAGGGAGCTGTGGGAAACCGTATCCGCCCGAGAGGTCAGAGTCGGAGAGGGCTTTTCTGAAGTAACCTTCGTGGCTTAAAGACTGTGGCATTTTGCTGAGCGGCCCAGGGACAAATGGCTTTTCTCCACAGACGCAGCCACTGCTGCGGCCCCGTGGGAGACAGCGAGTCAGGTGAGCAGGTACTCCATCCTGCTCCACCATGCCGCCTCACTTTATGACTTTGGACATATCCCTTCTGTTCCCTGGGTCTCAGTTCCCCAACTGTCACAGCAAAGCCTGCAGAAGACAAGCATCCTATGACCTTCCCTTGTCCTGCACCATCCTCATGACCTTGGACCTGCCCACCCTCCCACCGTAATTCACTGTCTTTTATTTAACAGTTTTTTCTGCAGAGCTTACAGTGAGCAGAGCCTTGTCCCAAGTGCTTGCCTGAACTAAATCATGCAGCAGGTGCTATCGTCACTCCTTAAAGACGAGGAGGCCGCAGTGCAGCGAGGAACTTGCCCACCTTCCCACAGTTGGCGGGGCGAGGTGAGGACCTGGGCAGGCGGTCCGGCTTCAGTGTCCATTCTCTTAACTGTCATGGCATGCTGCTTCCCTGAGCACTTTGTTTAGACCAGTTCAGGTTTTTTTTACATTATTATTATTATTATTTTGAGTTGGAGACTCACTCTGTCGCCCAGGCTGCTGCGACAGAGATCCTTCCACCTCAGCCTTCCATGCCTGCTAATTTTTTTATTTTTTGTAGAGACAAGGACTCACCATGTTGCCCAGGCTGGTCTTGAACCCCTGGGCTCAGGCAATCTTCTCACTTCAGTCTCCCAAAGTGTTGGGATTACAGGATGAGCCATGGCACCCGGCTTCTTCTTCTTCTTCTTTTTTTTTGAGTTGGAGTCTCACTCTGTCACCCAGACTGGAGTGCAATGGTCGCTCCCGGCCACCACAGTCTTGACCTGCTGGGCTCCGACAATCCGTCTGCCTCAGCCTTCTGAGTAGCGGGAACTACAGGCACGCGCTACCACGCCCAGCTCATTTTTGATTTATTGTAGAGATGAGCCAAGTTGCCCAGGCAGGTCTTGAACCTGCAGGCTCAGGTAATTCACTTACCTCAGCCTCCCAAAGGCGCGGGATTACAGGCTGAGCCACTGAGCCCGGCTATTATTATTATTTTGAGTAGGGACCTCAGGCTGGAGTGTGGTGATATGATCACAGCTCATTCAGCCTTAACTACCTGGGCTCAAATGATCCTGCCACCTCAACCTCCCAAGTAGTGGGGACTACAGGCACTGCCTGGCTCATTTTTAAATTTTTTGTAGAGACAGGATTTTGCTATGTTGCCCAGGCTGGTCTTGAGCTCCCGAGTTCAAGCAATCCTCTCACCTCAGGCTCCCAAAGTGCTGGGATTACAGGCATGAACCACCACACCGAGTCAATTTCTTTTTTTTTTTTAATTGTTATAACCATTAATTAAAAACCTACATGATGCCCCATAAATAGAAGAGATATATTAAAATGCGAGACGATTATACTTAAACCCCAATATTCCTCTATGTGACTCCCGAAATCATCTCTCAGGCCACTGAGGACACTTGGGGACACCTGATGGGGAAGCATTAATGAGCTTTCTGTCACTTCAGGCACCTGTAGACCTTCCAGGAGGAAGCTCGGGGGCAGGCACCCTTTCTGCCTCTCTGGGCCTCTTCTCCCGCCCATGGGAGTGCCACTCAGCTGCACAGACAGGGAAGGCTTCCAGGGAATTTGGTAGCCACCAGCCTGGGGCTTCGATGACTCACCTGCCTTTCCCCTGGAGTGAGCACCCACTCAGGGGCTGGCAACTGCCCAGCCCGAGGCTCCCTTTGCTCTCTGCTTTTACAAGAAACAACCTACTGGAGGCCCCCTTTGCTCTCTGCTTTTATAAGAAACGACCTACTGGAGGCCCCCTTTGGTCTCTGCTTTTACAAGAAACAACCTACTGGAGGCGTGTCCAACTCCTGCTGGGGTAATGGACAAGTCTCCATTGTCCCTTCAGGGATTGCCAGCAGCAATCTGCAGGGGCAGGGGATAGGGGAGAGGGTGTGGGAGGAGGGGAGTTGCCAGCATGGCTCCTGGGCTTCTCCCAGGGCCACATCCTCAGGATAGCAGGCTGTGACTCACACACTACAGCCTCCTCCCTTACTCATCCTCCTGCCCTGGCAGCCTCTTTGAGAGAAAACCAAGGCTTTTCCTTCACTGACGGCAGAGGGGAGGGACAAGTGGGGAATTTGATGGCACAGGACAAAATGGCTTCCGCTACACAGCTTTCTTCAACTTGGAGCACAAATTCACTTGGGAAAGATGCCACTGGGGAACCAAATTCTGCACGTGCTGGTGAGTTGCAGACTGGATGTCATGAGGCCCAGCTGGCCAGTGCTCAGAGAGTTGGGTTGACTCACAGACATAGGAGAAATGGACCTGGAAGCTAAAAAAAATAAGTTTGAATTCTGACTCTACCACCTAAGCATTGGCCTCCTCTCTTGGCCTCTACATCCTCATCTCTACAATGGGGGCAATACTGGGCCTGCCCAGCTCAAAGAGCCATTGTTGGACCTGAGTAAGATGGTGGCTCTGGAAGTCTGAGATGACACGAAGTTAATCACTCTTGCCTGGTGACACCAAACCTGTGTGAAGGAACAAGGGTAGTTGGTTTTAGGTTTCCTCTCTGAAAATGAGGGAGTAGCCCTGCCTGCTTCCGTGGCTGTAATAATTTATCAAATGATGCCTCCTTTGACCCATAAGAGAACCAGACTTTCAGGAAGGCAGAATGCCAAGGAAATGAAGTCGTGGCTCAAGCAGGATTGGAAATATTTTCAAACTCCTTATTTGTTCTGGAATGAAATATAGGTTTGATTCCCACCATAACGAGTCTACCATGTGAAATTTGCCAGGAGATTGGGCGTGGGGGATGTTGGGTAAGGGAAGGTGGGGAGGAAATTTAGTTAAATTGGAAATTCCAGTAGGTGACAGACACCTGAATCACTTTAGGTCCAAGCAGGAGGGCCATTTGCCCTAGCTTGGGTTGAGAGTCTGTCACATTCAGGGTCCACTGGCCCCTTGTAATGGAGTTTGGCTGAGCAAGCGACGTTTATCATCGTGTGCTTTATTAGCATGTTGGCAAGTCAGAATCCATTTGATTTAAGGCATTCAAATTTGGCTATAACACTAAGAGAATAAGGCAGAATCACTTATCCACTCTACCCACCTCTCCATTCATTCACTCAACAAGCATGTATTCAACTACTAGGGTCAGCCTATCACCCTGATGCTGGAAAAATGAAGATAAGTAAGACTTAGTCTCTGACCTCAAGGAGCCCTGAGCTCAAGAAGTTCAGTGAGAAACAAGCCTGTAGAGAAATATATTACAACATAGAATGTTAAAAGTCATAGGGAAGGCCCACACGAGGGGCAGGACAAGGACAGAGTCCAAGCAGCATTGCACGCTAGGGAAGTCTTCACAGAGGAGGTGGCCCCTGGTCTGGATCTCAAAAGATGGGAAGTTCAACAGCTAAATGGAACTTCCTGCATTCTGACGCTTATTTGTTTATTTAGTAGTGGATATATCTGTTTTTTGTGCACATGCACACACAGACACACACACACACACACACACACACACACACACACGTCATTAACTTTGTCTTCTTCGCTGCTAAACCAGTGAGAAAAACTCATCAAGAAAAGGACAGTTGATACCGCGAGTAATGCTTCCTCCCCTGACAAGCCAAGGTCCCAGGACACGCTAAGGTGACAGCTACAACTGGGAAGGCTATTCTCATAGAGCTGCCACTCACCATGGTAGTGAACGAGCAAAGAAAGTTCATTTCAGATTCTACCGGCTTAGGACAGGAAGCCTTGTGACAACCAAATAGCCTTGACTTTGATGAAAAGTGAGAAGACTAAATCCTAATACCACAGTTATTACTGAGCCACAAAGGTAATCAGAGCATTTGGTCTGCAAGTGTCAAACAGCAAAGTAATGTTTGACCTTGCCAAAGAGCAGGGATTACGGCCTGAGAATGTGTTAACCACCACTGTGAGCTCCCTCAGGATCCAAGCAGGCAGAAGGAATGGAATTCTCCCAGCAGGCAGGGTGAGCCTGGGGGAGGCAGCCCATTCAGTCATGGGTTGCCTTGCCCAGGTGGCTACAAATAAAAAGATTGGGCTGGTAGAGGTGGCTGACGCCTATAATCCCAGTACTTTGGGAGGCGGAGCAGAGAGGATTGCCTGAGCCCAGGGGTTCGAGACCAGCCTGGGCAACAAATATGGTGAGACCTTGTCTCCACAATAAATCAAAAAGTTACCTGGGTGTGGTTGCACATGCCTGTGGTTCCAGCTACTTGGAAGGCTGAGGTGGAAGGATCACCTGAGCCCAGGAGGTTGAGGCTGCAGTGGCCATGAGCATGCCAGTGCACTCCTGCCTGGGCGACAGAGTGAGACTCCAACTCAAACAAACAAACAAACAAAAGATTGGACTTGCCTAAGTGTTCAAAGTGCAAGACAGCTCCCAAGGAAGACTCAATTTATGCAGCTTCAGAAAAGATAGCAGAGAGAAAGAGCAAGGCATATGTAAACTCTGAAGAGGAAGACATATGTAAACTCTGCTCTCACTGATAGGCAAGAGTCTCCAACCAGAAAACAAGGAGAGGCAGAGACATAGCTGAAAGTCACTCATTTGGTGAAAACTAAGAGGGGGGTGAGTGACATTCAGAAAAGAAAACGCATCGAGATGAATTTGTAGATTTAACTGGCCATGAAGGTGCACCCACTAAGTAAGTGAGGTCCACGAATCCGCCCATCTTCCTCTGAAATGGTCACAGACTTCTAGCTGTCAGGGGCTAGACAGGCCTCCAAACCAAATCCCTCATTTTATACCTGAGGCATCAGTGATGTGGGGAGAGCACTGGCCCGGTGGTCAAAAGTTCTTCCTCTCACTCGCTACAGGATTTCAGCTGAGTCACGTCAGCCTGCAACCTGCCACTCCTCACCTAAATAGGGACTGTGAAAACTGATGTCGCATGAATGTGTTGAAGGCTAAATAAGAGATGCGAGACTGCATCATAAGCGTTATTTGCCGATATCTTAACAGGTAAACACACTGAGGTTCCAAGCAGTGAAGTGACTTAAGCCCAAGAGATCAGCAAGTGGGAAGCAGAACTAGAACCCCTGACTCTTCACTCAGGGTTCTCTCCACTAACCGCACCAACCAGTGTGGAAAGAGTTTTGACTGTTTCACAGTGCAAATTGTGTCTCCTTGGCAAGGCATCTGGGACAAGGACATGCCTCTCTGAGTCTTGGTACCTCATAACAACAGCCAGCATGTGTGGAGCCATGGCGGTGCACTGGGCTTGGTTCTACCTCATTTTATCCACATGTCAAATCTAGGTAAGGTGTTATTAATATTATCTCCTTCGTTGCAGATGAGGAAACTGAGGCACAGGTTAAGAAAATGACCCAAGATCACACAGTCAGGAAGCGGGTGATCTTTCTTTTCTAACTGAGCCAGTCTGACTCTAAAGTTCTGTTCTAACCATAGGAGAAGCACTGGTGTCACACAGAGCTGGCCGTGTCACCCCAGGGAAGTAGTAACCTACGTGGATGTAGAAGAAGCCTGTCTCAGTGCTTGCGTATGCCTGGGACTCAATCAATCATCGTTTCCCTTGACTTGGAGAAAGTCCTATGATAGATAAAACAATTTGTCACATGCAGCCCTGGTGCTGGTTTCCTGCATCAGGATGACCCGGAAGTACTTTTGTCCTTTCTTCCTCTCATAGAGGACTCAAGGAAATTTGTCTTGAAATGGGATGGACAGGCTGGACGCGGTGGCTCATGCCTGTAATCCCAGCAGTTTGGGAGGCCGAGGCGAGAGGATTACCTGATTCCAGGGGTGCGTGACCAGCCTGGGCAACATGATAAGACCTCTTCTCTACAATAAGTTGAAAAAAATTAGCCAGGCGTGGTGCCAGGTGCCTATAGTTCCAGCTACTTGGAAGGCTGAGGCAGAAGGATCTCCTGAGCCCAGCAGGAGAAGGCTGCAGTAGCCATGAGTGTGCCACTGCACTTCAGCCTGGGTGACAGAGCGAGACTCCAACTCAAAAAAAAGAAAAGAAAAGAAAGAAATGGGATGAACAGTCACAACAGGCCCAGACATTAGCCAACAAGGAAAAACATCCAACCTTTTTGACAGTCAAAAACATCACGTCAGAATTGGATACTCTTTTCACTTATCAAATTAGAAAAGACATTTAAAAATGATAATAATTAGTGCTGGCAGATATGGAGTAAAACTGGTATTCTTAGACCCTGCTGTGACCATGTAAACTGATTGTACTCCTTTGGAAAACAGTTTGGCCGTAGATAGTGAATTCGTGTTACTCACAGTAATTATGCTCTATAAAATCCCCCTAACCCTGAACTAGTGAATTCTGAACCACTGGGCCTGGGGGAGGTGCAGGGTTAGGTTCCTTCAGGCCTCTGATCACAACATTCTCATCAACAAATCAATACACAACCTTGTTTTATATGTGTGTTTCTGTTTAAAGACTCCTTACTTCATATACTCACTGTATGTTGCTGCTTCATTAACACTGAACTCCCAGCCAACAGCATTGTAACTCAGGCCTGAATCAAGCTCAGCAAACACGCCCATTTTCCCTGTAAGGCACATCACACAGCCTTCTTGCACTTAGGAATACTGGTGCAAGAACATGTCAACACTGTAATGGTTGGGGGTCACTTTTTTGTTTTTGAGTTGGAGTCACACTCCATTGCCCAGGCCAGAGTGCCGTGGCATGTTCACGGCCACCCGAGCGTCAACCTGCTGGGCTCCGGCAATCTTTCCATCTCAGCCTTCCAAGTAGCCGGAACTACAGGCATGCGCTACCACACCCAGCTAATTTTTTGTATTTATTGTAGAGACGAGGTCTCACCAAGTTGCCTGGGCTGGTCTTGAACCTACAGGCTTAGACAATCCACTCGCCTTGGCCTCCTAAAGTGCTGGGATTATAGGCTGAGCCACCGAGCCTGGCTGGTGGTTGTTTTAAACAGTGAAATTGCCAACATAAAGCACAGAGATGCAAATAACATGGCACAAAGTAGAGACTGCAAATAGGACACTTCATAATATAACTGTGGCCTTGCCTGACCTCAGCTGGGAAAGTGAGGGACAGGTGATGCTCCCACTCTACGTGTGTCCAAGGATGACCGTGGAAGCAAAACAAATATTGACTGAGAAGTTACAAATACAATTTTAGAATTCGCAGATTCAGAATCGGTGAAAACTCAAGGTCTTCTGTGTCTGTTAAGAGACCGAAATCTAGATTGGATTTCACAAGCACCTTTTGAACTGATCCTATTTCAGCTGAAAAAAATCCACCTGAGACCCAGAGCAGGGCTTGACCGGTAAGAACCACTGTGCATTTCAGGCTGAGCGTGGCAGTAATGAGAGCCAGAGGCCCACACTGGGACGGGGGGACAGGACACATCACAAAATCAGGCTCAGGCTCCCCTGCCCCTCACTCTCAAGGCCCTGGGCCAGGGAGGGTGCTCCCACCAGAAACCAAGCCCCTCTCAAGTGTCTGCTAACCCCACGGTACTGGGGAGGACAAACCCCTCCTCCTGCTGACTTATCTCCTACCTTGCTACCTTGTTTCCATCACACTGGCCCCCTTGCTGCTCTTGTGAACACACCAGGCAGGGTAGGATCCCACCCCAGGGCTTTTGCACTTGCCGTGTGCCCCACCTAGAACACGCTCTGGACTTCTGATGGCCTCCCTCTCTCACTGCTTTCCTCTCTGCCCAACCCCACCTATCTCTCCCCCACCCTCACCTACCTCTTCCCCTCTCCCACCCACTTGTCCCCCTCCCCCATCCACCTGCCTGCGCCCTGTCCCCATTGTCTCCACAGCAATTATCACCATCTGATATATCATTTGTTTTACTTGTTAATTTATCTCTCCCTAACATAAACCAGGGGAAGGGAGGTCTTATCTTTTTTGTTGTACTCTCGTTCCTAGAAGGCCTAACTCACAGTAGGCATTCTGTAAATTTGTTGATCGAATGAATGAGTGTTAGATACTAGTAATAATGATAGCAGGAATGACCATTTTTGCATGAGTCACTGAGCTGGGTGCTTTGCACAAGTGACCTCACTGAGGTTCCAAAACCTTAGTAGGTAGGCACTGTGAGGCCCATTTTGTAGGTGAAGGTTTCAAGGCAGAGAGATTATGCCAGTAAGAGATTGAACTGTAATGAATCCCAGTTTTTTCTGACTCTAAAGTCACTACACCAATTTGTCTCGAACTTTCTGTTGTGAGAAATCAGTAGGGTTTTTCTTCTTCTTCTCCTTCTCCTTCTTATTCTTCTGTCTATCATAGACTGATAACAGAAAAATGAAATGGGGGAAACATTACAAAATACACGTGCTTGGATGTCACGGCACCACCAAAGCTTCTCAGCTCTTTCCATGTTTGAACTTGTTTCTCCACAGAAGGTAGAAAACAGTTGGGTCCACATGTGGCCAGTACTCTGAGCACCCCAAAGGATCAAATACTGTCACTCCAAGTCTCCAGGATGTCTGGGGCCCAGGGTCAAGACTCCAGGAGAAAAGATTGTGATCCCTTTTACTTGTGGGAAACTTGAAAATGTCACAAATCAACTTTCCTTCACTTAACTCCTTGTAGTTGTAGAGGTGTGTTTTCTCACCCTCAGTTTTTAGGTATGAAAATCTGCTTTTTCTCTGCCCAGAGTACCCTTCACGGGGCTGGCTGCTTATCAGCTTTCGGGTCACCACCTCAGAGGGACCGTCCCCAGCAGCCCCTCCAAGACCCCTGACCCTCCCAGTGCCCACACCCCATTTATTTCCATCCCAGCCCTTATCACCAACAGAAACGGTCTTTTCATGTATTTGTTCACTTATGTTCTCTCGTCTCTCTTTATGACACAAACTCCAGGAAAGAAACCTCAGCTCATCAGTCCCTCCCTAGTACCTGGCACAGAGTTGGGCCCCCTGAAAGATTTACTGCATGAATGCAGTGAGAAAAAAGAAATAGGATGATTCAATAGCTTACCCAAGCCGAAAGCAGGTAAGGGTGTGAGCTGGAAATCACATCCGCTCAGTCGTGCAACAGGTGACATTTCTGTGTCTTACTCTCAGAGGCAGCTCAGAGCTGGGCTCTGGGATCGAGGTGGTGGATGGAAGGGTGGGGGGCAGTTCCTGTCCTACCTGGGCCCACAGGACCCAATTCCAAGCACAGAGGCCTTCCTCCTTGCCTTTCTGGTCCTATTTTCTTTCACCTGCACAAACTATTCTGCCTACAAACACTTTCTCACAAATAATTGAGTAATTGTGTGTAGCTCGGTGGCTTAGCCTGTAATCCCGTGCCTTTGGGAGGCCGAGGTGAGTGGATTGCCTGAGCCGGCAGGTTTGAGACCCGCCTGGGCAACTTGGCGAGACCTCATCTCTACAATAAATCAAAAATTAGCCGGGCGTGGTAGCGCGCGCCTGTAGTTCCAGCTACTTGGAAGGCTGAGGTGGAAGGATCACTGGAGTCCAGCAGGTCGAGGCTGCGGTGGCCGGGAGCGGACACTGCACTCCAGTCTGGGTGACAGAGTGAGACTTCAACTCAAAAAAAAAAAAAAGAATTATCATTATTCCTGTTTTTTGTGTTGCCAGATAAAACACAACTACATTTGAATTGCAAATAAACAATGAATAATTCTTTAGCATAAGTCGTGCAGTACTGGGGGAATACTTCTAAGAAATTACTCATCATTTTAATTTAAATTTAACCAGGTCTCTTGTTTTTCCTTTTTTTAAATTTCCTTCTTCACCTAAATCTGAAGATTTACCCCCACACACATTTTACAGATGAGAAAACTGAGGCTTAGGAAGGACAGAGAACTACAATAATTTGCCCTGAAGTCAGACAGCCAGTCGGGGAACCAGAGGAAGCCCCACCCACTGTGGTATAATGAACTAGTTGCTTTCTCTGAGAACTCCTGACCCCTCACAGCTCTTCCAACTCCTTCCTCAAGGACTCTGTGCTTGGTTCAGCACGGTGGCTCATGCCTGTAGTCCCAGCACTTTGGGAGGCCAAGGCGAGAGGATTGCTTGAAGCCAGGAGCTCAAGACCCACCTGGGCAACATAGTGAGAGCTCATCTCTACAAAAGAAATTAAAAAGTTTACTGGGTGTGGTGGCGCACACCTGTAGTCCCAGCTACTCTGGAGGCTGAGGCGGAAGGATCACCTGAGCCCAGGAGGTCAAGGCTCTGGTGAGCCAAGATCATGCCACTCCATTCTAAGCTGGGCAACAGAGAATATAAAAAGACACCCCCCCCATGCCATTACCTTGCCGTAAAAATTCTCCTTGGCCTCTAGCAAAGTAGTTTCCACGTCTATGTTGAATCTATTTTTAGTACATTTTTCTCCTGATAATAAAAATATCTACTTCGAATATATTCACGTAATGGAACACTACACTACAATGAGAAAGAACACAGCAGATCAGCTTGGTCAACTCTTACATGTTTATATACATCGACCAAAAGAGACAATACTGAGCAAGAGTCCAACACAAAAGAGAACATCTCCTATGAGGCTAACAAGAGTCAAAACTAGTCTTTGGTGACAGAAGTCAGAACAGGGGTTCCTGAGGGGTGGGGCCATGCGGAGGACATGAGGGAACTTTCTGAGGTTTTGGCAATGTTCTGTATCTTGATCTAGGTGATAGTTATATGTATGTATAAACAAATGAAAACTTACCCTGCTGTTCACTTAAGATTTGTATATTTTTCCAGTTGTAGGTTATATTTTATTTATTTATTTATTTTTGAGTCAGAGTCTCACTCTGTTGCCTAGGCTGGAGTACAGTGGCATGCTCACGGTCACCACAGCCTCGGCTTGCTGGGTTCAAGCGATCCTTCCACTTCAGCCTCCCAAATAGCTGAAACTACAAGCATGCACCACCACGCCCAACTACTTTTTTGATTTATTGTAGAGACTGAACTCGTGGCCTCAGGCAATCCTCTCGTTTCCGCCTCGCAAAGTGCTGGGATGGCGGGTGTGAGCCACCATGCCTGGCTGTAGGTTATATTTTAATAAAAAATTTAAAACAAGCAAACAAACTAATGCATGTTCACTACAAAAAAAAAAATGCCTCAAAGAGCCAGGCATGGTGGTGTGTACCTGCAGTCTCAGCTACTTGGGAGGCTGAGGCAGGAGGATCACTTGAACCCAGGAACTTGAGGCTGCAGTGATCTATGATCACGCCATTGTATTCCAGCCTCGCTAACAGAACAAAACCCTGTTTCTTTAAAAAAAAACAAAAACAAACAAACAAACACAAACCCTAAAATAGACAAGTATAAAGATTTTTTTAATTACCTGTATTCCCACCACTGGGAGATACCACAACTAAATTTGAGTTGTATCCCTCCAGATCTTTTCCCTATAGCATTAGCCTTTCATGAGTATCTCCTAAGAGAGGAATCAGGACCGAATGCCAGTCACTGGCTGTGCTAACTTATTTAGGAGTCTGAATTTCCTGGATATGACTTTCACTTACCCAGGAAGCCCTGACACAGCTAGATTTAATTTGACCATTTTTAGAAAAGCATGGAACAATTAACAGCAAATCAATGGAATTAAAATAAAATTGAATACAGCCTTTCAATGATATGTCTTAGAATTTAATTTTAAGCACAATAATGAATAGAAAATGAAAGCCTGGCTTGGAGGGATTCTTGAGCCTCCTGAGACCCCCGAGTGCCACCTACTGGTCATAGCTTGTTATTACACCCCATCAGCTGTGTTGCCTTCCTACTTAGAGGTCCCAACTATGCCTCCTTTTCTTGTGAGTGTATACATCTCTTTCAAGACCTTTCCTGACATTTTTGTTTCTCCAGTGCACTGCACAGTTCCTAGAATATGGAAATATCTGCTGAATGAATGAAAAGATGGATTAATGGGTGGATGGATGGGTAGATGGATGGATGGATGGATGGATGGATGAGTAGATGGGTTGGTGAGTAGGTGGGTGGATGATTGGATGGATAGATGAATGGATGATCAATGGATTGACTGGTGGATTAATGGATGGATGAATGAGTAGATGGGTGGACAGGTGGATGGGTAGATGGATGGGTGGGTGAGTAGGTGGGTGGATGAGTGGATGGACGGGTAGATGGGTGAATGGATGAATGAGTAGCTGGGTGGATGGGAGGACAGGTAGATGGGTAGATGAATGGGTGGTGAGTAGATGGGTGGGTGAGTAGCTGGGGTGGATAAGTGGATGGGTGGATGGATGGATGAACAGATGGACATTCTTTTGACTCATTGTGAAATAAGGGAATAATCCTTATCCTATCCACCTCATAGCTTTTTGATGCGGGGGGCGGGGGAAGCTAAGATAACCACTGGTAGAGACCACACAGATGCGAATGAATATTATGACAACCCAGTTCCAGGGGCGTAAAAGTCCAACGGTGACTAGGGGAAACATTGAGGTTACAGACAGGTAGTGTGTTAAAAATAGAAAACAAATAAGTGCAAAATGTCTTGAGCCAGGGACTTAATAAGCACCTGAAAACTGTTAGCTCTTTTCCCTTTCCTTTGCCCCCTTTCAACCTCTGCTCACAAATCCTTCCTACGCTATCTGTGGAGTTAAAAACGGAAATCTGTCCTTCCCTGCATTCGTTTAGAGATGAAGTGGTGTTCCATGTTGTTGTCTGTTGTCAGTTCTGAAACAGGCCGAGGCCACTGTGCTTGCAGATGTGAGCTGGTCCACCAAAGCCCCCCTCAGTTAGGAAAAGTGTTTCTGAAACAACACCGTCAGGCTGGCTGACGGCGAGCTGCCCATCTGAGCGTGTCCACTGTTGTCAGCATTTGACAAGCTTCATGCCGGCCTCACTTTTAAATGCACGGCGGGGGCTCTGTTCTGCATAAAGGCAGCATGAAGTGGCAAAAAAAGTAGGGACCAGGGGTCAGAAGGCTGGGCTTTGCCACTCGCTGGCTGGGAGACCTTGAGCAAGTCGGCTTGCCCTTACCAGTGTAAAAACCATTCCATTAGGACAACATAACAAGAGAATGACTGGGAAAACATGGAAGTTGAAGCACTGGATGCATGGTAAGGTGTGGCTATTCACAGAACCCCAAGTCAACATCATGCCCCAGATGTGACCTAACCTAACTTAAACATTACAGGGAAGCTGAGCTTGGTGGTGTGCACTTATAGTCCCAACTACTCAGGAGGCTGAAACAAGAGGGTTGCTTGAGGCCGGAAGTTTGAGGCTGCAGTGAGCTATGATTGTGCCACTGCACTCCAGCCTGGGCAACATAGCGAGACCTTGTCTCTAAAACAATTTTTTGAAATAAACAAAACTGCAGGTAGAGTTACTTGTGTTGATCTGAACCAGGCTTCTACTTCATGGCGTTCCACGTTGTTTTAGCAGTTACATGTCAATCTCATTTCGCGTTGAGCTTATGACCCACTAAGATCTACTTTGGCTGGCTTTTTAAAAACTTGAACTTTGGTCAACGTGGTGACTCACGCCTATAATCCCAGCACTTTGGGAGGCCGAGGTGAGAGAATTGCCTGAGCCCATGGGTTCGAGACCAGCCTGGGCAACTTGGCGAGACTTAATCTCTACAATAAATCAAAAAGGAAAAAAGAAAAAAAGTTAGCCAGACATGGCGGCTTTTGCCTGTAGTTCCAGTTACTTGGAAGGCTGAGGCAGAAGGGTCACCTGAGCCCAGCAGATTGAGGCTTCGGTGGCCATGAACGTGCTACTGCACTCCAGCCTGGGTGATAGAGTGGGACTCCAACTAAAAAAAAAAAAATGTGGACTTCCCCTTTCACATTTCACCCACTCTTTGTCTGGGTAACTGATTTTTAAAAACTAAATGTGACCTTGAACAATTATCATGATTCTATAAGAAAAGGATTGGCAGCAGGAAACTGCTTGGGGGGGGTGAGAGGGAGGCAGGATTGGCAGTAGTGGGAATCTGTGGGGGGGGCACACCTCATCAACAAGAGTATAATGAACATTTGTATACCTAACCCTGATTTGTACCCCACATCTTTAAAATAAAAAAAAATTTTAAATGTGGACTCTGTGTTTCATCTCCACTAGATAAATTTAATAGTATTGCTTTGGTCCATCCAAGCTATTAATAAAATATATTTTACACATACATATACATATATACATACATGTATATATATATATATATATATATATTTTTTTTTTTTTTTTTTTTGGAGTCTCACTGTGTCACCCAGGCTTGAATGCAGTAGTATGTTCACAGCCACTGCAGCCTCGACCTGCAGGGCTCCAGTGACCCTTCCGCCTCAACCTTCCAAGTAGCTGGAACTACAGGCACACATCACCATGACTAGCTAATTTTTTTTTATTATTATTATTGTAGAGATGAAGTCTTGCCAAGTTGCCTAGGCTGGTCTTGAACCCATGTGCTCAAGCAATCCTCTCACCTCAGCCTCCCAAAGTGCTGAGATTATAGGCGTGGCAAAATATTTTTAATACTACCTTGACCATTCCATACGTTACCTCACCCTGCCGACTTAGTGAGAGTCAAACATTTCAGCAGTGATGGCCAATCTGTGCATTTATGCATTCAGTGCATGTTAACTGAGCACTTACTACTCTCTAGACACCATGCTGGGAGCCAGGAGATACAGGGGATATATCCGATAGAGGGTGACAAGCACTGTCATCAAGGCATGTCCTGGCTGCGTGGGCCCCTGGCAACTCTTGATACTGCCACATTCATGACCAGGTCTTTCTTTTTTTGAGTCAGAGTCTCACTCTGTTGCCCAGGCTGGAGTTCACACTCATGACCACTTCAGCCTAGACCTTCTGGGCTCAGGTAATCCTTCCGCCTCAGCCTTCCAAATAGCTGGAACTACAGCCATGCACTAAACGCCCAACTAATTTTTTTATTATAGGGACGAGGTCTCACCAAGTTGCCCAAGCTGGCCTCAAACCCGAGCTCAGGCAATCCTCTCACTTTGGCCTTCCAATGTACTGGGATTACAGGCTTGAGACACTGCACCTGGCCATCACCAGGTCTTTCTTCCTGGACAGATGAAGAGGTGATGTCCCTGTGGCAGGTCCCTCGTGATTTCTTCTGCCTTCCAAGCAAAGAGACTGCAGGTGACATTTCTGACCTCATCACCCTATCTTCAATCCCTTGCTAACATACACATGGATTCAGCAAATGTCGGGAGGGTTCCTAGTATGGGCCAGGTACTATGTTGGGTCCCACTGCATTCCCTTACATCCTCAAAAGCTCCACATCAGGGAGTGGTGCCTTCTCCATCCGGTGGGCCCCTGTCCCTAGTCCTGGCATCCCAGCCTAGGTCAAGGGCTGAGCCTCTGACCCCGACACCCCTGCTTTGCACTGGGCACTCCAAGGCATTGTGTCAATGAGCTGGGTGAGGTACATGAGGGAAGGAGAGAACAAGAAGTGACTCATCACGGGGTGTCCTGATCCACAGAACGGAAAACCTAGACTTTGAGTAGGGAGACATAGGCTTGAGTACAAGAACTGTGCCCAACAAACTAACAAACTCTATGAATTCAGATGCACTCTTCTGAGCTTTGTTATAAAGCAAGTTGAGTAGGATAGCTCTTTGAGTTATCTTTCAGCTCTGACATTTTGATGGTTTCTATGCAAATCCCTAATTTCTGGATAAAACTTCTCATCTATTCTAATCTAGTAAATTCTTTAAAAAAAATTTTTTTTTAGAGGGAGAAGTAAGGAAAAAGAGTTTATCCAGTCTTCCTTATAACAAAAACATCTGTTGGCAACACACAGCCCGAAGCTGAAAAACAATTGCTAGGGGTTATAATTTCAGAATATCCTAAGATTCTTCCTTGTCCATGACCTGATTGCTTTTAGACTCAGACTAATCTTGCCCAGACTCAAGCTCCAGGCTAATTGTTAGGACTGGCTTGAATTATTCATGGAATGTCTGCACTGGAACAGTTTAGAGGATATTCTTTGTGAATGTATTTATCGCACCACATCTTCAGAACTCTTAACGAGCGGTTTGGGTAGGCAAGTCCCTCACTTTCCTGGGGTCTCCGCTGTGAACAGGGAGGACCGTTCCTCCCTTGTCTTTGGCTCTCATTGTCTTTGATTCTGTGACTGCAGGTGCCCCTGCCTGAGATTCTACATGCAGCTAGCTCATCACCAGCAACAAACCACGTAGACATCAAAAAACTGAAGGATGCCAGCCGATGATTAAACACAAAAGGATTTATGCAATTAGCAAAAGACGTTGATCACACGACATGTGATTCTAATTGCAGTGCATGCGAATGTTTGCTAAATTAGATAAATACGGGTTTGCAGTCACTCTGGTGTGCAGATTGAGTTGTAAAGTTAAGGAAAATATAAAAGTTAATTATAAGATGGGAGTGATAAACATAGGGTATGTGCACCAGGCTGATTAGGATTATTAGCCAAGTAATCATCTCATGTCGAAGGTGGAGTGTTATGGGAGTCCCGGGCCCACAGTCTGGCTCCTGCAAAATAAGGTTGCCGTGTTTTATAGGACATGAAAACCAGGCTTCATTTTTACACAGCACCTGCTGTGTGGGGAGCCTCAGCTCTCACAGCTGGTTCCATTGGCTCGCCAACTTGCCCGATGCACATCGTAGGGGTAGGAAAGGCTTCGTGTGCTGGCTTAGAGAAGAGATGCTGGACCCTAACCGTTCTCAGACCTCTGAACCTGCCACGAATGATACATCTATAAGCCTACAAAGTTGCTCTTCTGAGAGGGCACCCGTTAGCTGGCCAGGACCTTCCAGGTGGAGGTAAAGTGAGTCCTGGAAAGCTACGTCCAGGTTCTGGACACAGACTGCTTGGAACTGAACCCTGGGTCCATCACTCATTCTTTGACAAGTTAGTTCACTCGCCATGCCAGTTTCCTCATGTCTGTCACAGAGACATAATATCACCTACCCCTCGGGGATGCTGCATGGATTAAAAGAGTTATTGCTTTGAAGGGCACCAAGAACACTGTCTGACACATAGTCAACCCTCAGTAAGTGACTTATTGGTTTACTATTTGGCTTTCCTTGTTCATTATTAGCTTATTCGTTCAGCCAAGTGAGGGCTCGCTATGTACAAAGCACTGTGCCAGTGACCCTAGTCGGAGACAGACACACACACAGATGTTATCATCCCACTAGGACACAGAGAGGAAACATTGGCACAGAAATAATTGCAGTGAGGTGACATGTGAGACGCATGGTTTAAGTGCTTAAAAGTGTTTGAGGAGGGGATCCTTCCTGCAAGGCGACTGGAGAAAGCTTCATCGAAGACAGACCACTTCAGCCAAGCAGCGATGAGATTTTTAACAGAGGGGAGGTCGGGTGGGAAGGTGTGTGACATTCCAGACAGGGGAGACCTCATGAGCAAAAAAGATGAAGTCAGGAAGCCCAAGGCAACGTCAAGTGATTGCAGGAAGTAATGAACAAGGCTGGGAGGGAGCCTGGAGGTCAACCTCCAGTGGAGGTGGGGGAGGGAGTGTCCTGATGTCAAGCCCTGACTCTGGATTCTCAACTTTATCCTACGAGTGAGTCCCTGGGATGTTTTAAAGAAAATATGTCAAGAAAAAGCAGCAGCTGGGCACAATGGCTCACGCCTGTAATCTCAGCACTTTGGGAGGCCAAGGCGGGAAGAATGCTTGAGCCCAAGAGTCCCAGACCAGCCTGGGCAACATAGTGAGACCTGCTCTCTGCAAAAAAATCAAAAAAATGTAGCCAGGCATGGCGGTGCATGCCTGTAGTCCTAGCTACTTGGGAGGTTGAGGTGGAAAGATCGCCTGAGCTTGGGAGGTGGAGGCTGCAGTGAGCTATGATTATGCTACTGCACTCAAGCCTGAGCAAGAGACTGAAACCCTAACTCAAAGAAAGAAGGAAGGAAGGAAGGAAGGAAGGAAGGACAGAGGGAGGGACAGAGGGAGGAGAGAAGGCAGAAAGGGGGAGGGAGGGGGGAAGGAGAGAGGGAGGAGGAAGGAGAGGGAGGAGGAAGGGAGAGAGGGAGATGGAAGGAGGGAGAGAGGGAAGGAGAGAGCGATAGAGGGAAGGAAGGAAATTGGGAGAGAAAGAGAGTGGAGGGAAGGGGGGTCAGAAAGAGCAGCAGTAAGGTAGATCTGTCAGGGTTAACACAAAGGATAGAATAAGCAAAGGAAGCCAGAGCCTACTGCAATGGCCCAAGTGTGTGGTGACAAAGGTAAGAATGAAAAACCAGGTGGGCCTGCAGGGGGCGCTAGGCCAGGTTGACAAGACTCAGTGGCCCAGTGATGTGCAGAGCAGGAACAGGAAGGAGGAGGAGATGGCTAAACTTCTGGATTTGGGTAGCACGGACAGGAAGGAGGCATGCTAGTCAGAGATTCTGACTCCTAGTTCCCGGAGCTTGAACCAGACGGGGTCTCTGTGGTGGGAGGCAGCGTAGGGCAGGATTTCCCAGCACAGGCTTAGGGGCCAGACAGCTTGGGTCCCCCGTTAGCTGTGTTCCCTTCAGCAACTTCTAACCTCCCAGGGTTTTTACTTCCTCCTTAGCAAAACGCAGATAAAAGCGACGTACTTCTCAGGGTTGCTGCGGAAATGAGGCGAGGTCACATGATGATAAAGCGCTCGTATGTGGGGAGCTTTCAGAAAATCCTGGGAAAAAAGAAAGACCGGCGCCCTGAGATGTGGAATACCAGAAAAAATAAAGAAACACACGAACATTTAAAATATTTGTACTAAAGCTCCCCTGGACTTGGTTTGCTCATGTTTTAATGATTCAGGAGAGGAGCTCTTTGTGAAGTATGCAGACCACCAGTACCCCCTGGGAGGTTAAGTTCTCACAGAAGTGCCACAGGCATACATTTGGGTCAGAATAAGGATAAACCAGCTTGCTGCATGGATCTGGAGCCAGAAAGAGGGAGAGCAGTGAGTGACAATCTCAGACCCTACCGATGGAATCGCCCGTGAGTTTAGATCAATTTCTCCTGTTTTCGTCAACGATTTCATCAGTTTCCTTCCCCCATGCCTTCAGTGATGCTAGCTTCCGTGGTCCTTTCCCAGTTTCCTGGGACAAAGATAGTGGATGACGGGTCAGCTGGCATGCATGGACTTCAAAGTCCTGTTGACTGAACACACTGGTCAGGGGCCAGGGTCGGCCTGCCTGAGACTGCTTCATCCAACCTTGAGAGCAGAAGGGCCCATCCCAAGGGGACCGGTGAACCACCCTGGCTCTTGGGTCACTGTTATTTAGTCCACAAAAATTCAACATACAGAAGCAAACCCATTCTACCAAAGGGGCTACTGGAGTCTGGAAATCAGACCTGAATCTTGGCCAGATCCGTTTTCTGCCACCGCAGAGCTCTGCTCACAGCTGACATCGCAGTGCAGACAAAACTGCCCTTCAGCCAAACTGCTGTTACTTTTCAAAAATACCCAGAGCCCTCTGAGACGATCCTTTGTGAGTCCAGAGAGACAGAAACAGAGTAAACTATGGAATAGGAGACTAAGCCTAGTCCATGAGACTTCAAAGCCTGCTTTTCCAGTATTCAAGGAAAGCTCAGCACCTGCATAGAATTGTACAGTGTCGGGAAGTTTGTAATCAAGTCTACTCTACCTATGTCATAAGGGAGATGACTGCAGCTCAGAGCAGTTGAGTGATTATCTGAGATCACACAGCAAGTGACAGCTACTACTGTGGAAACCGATAAGCTAGCAAGACATTTGATCATATCAATAAGACTATTTTATTTGTACATATTGGAGCCCTGGATGGCCCCAAGCTATCAATGATGTCTTTATGCTCACAGATATTACCAGCCCATTTCACAGAGGAGGAAACTGAGGCTCAGACTGGTAAGTGGCTTGCACAAAGTTGCAGAGCTAGCAGGTACCAGAGTCAGGGCTAGAGCTGGAGTCTTCAGATTCTAAGCGAGTTAGCAAGTATTAACCAAATCCAACTCTATGCCTGGGCCTGTACTTAGAGCAATTAAGATGTCTATGTACTAGAAACAGGGAGACCAAAAGAGGTGATATTTACTAGCACAGCCAATAAACCAGACAAGAAATCTTACATTACGATGCATTTACTAATTCTAATAAGAGATAAGAGCATATTATCTTAGAGTATCTTTCCTCTTCAATGTGTCTTTCTCAAGCATTTCTATAAATTAAGTCCTTAAAAAGAAAAAGTAAGCCGGGCTCGGTGGCTCAGCCTGTAATCCCGCGCCTTTGGGAGGCTGAGGTGAGTGGATTGCCTGAGCCCGCGGGTTCGAGACCCATCTGGGCAGCGAGACCTCATCTCTACAATAAATCAAAAAATCAGCTGGGCGTGGTAGCATGCGCCTGTAGTTCCAGCTACTTGGAAGGCTGAGGCGGAAGGATCGCTAGGCCCAGCAGGTCAAGGCTGCGGTGGCCGGGAGCAGCCACTGCACTCCAGTCTGGGCAACAGAGTGAGACTCCAACTCGAAAAAAAAGAAAAAAAAGAAAAAGTAGGCCTTTAGTTACAAGGATTTCAAAGATACTGGACATCCTTCCACAACTGAGCACTGTAGGAGGGAGTAGTGAGGGGTGGGGAAAGGGGGGAGACACAGAGGCAGCTGATCAGAAGAAATAATTTCTTGGCCAAAGGTTCTTAGACACAATCTGGCCACTGGGAATCTCCACAGAGTGATGAAGACAAGTGAAAATAATAATAATTAAAAAAAAAAAAAACAACAGGCATGCCCCTACCTGGATTGGTTTGGATTATAAGTAACAAAATATAATAATAATAGCTACCATTGAGTACTTGCCATGTGCTAAACATTGGGCTAAGCACTTTTTATCTCTATTTACTCATCTAATCCTCATTACGACCCTTCAAGATGTACATTTTCATTCCTATTTTAGTGATGAGGTGGGGAAAAGAGGTTTAGAGAGGTCAAGCAAGTTGCCTAAGCCTGCATAGCTATAATGATGAGATGAGCTTTGAAACAACCAAGGAAAGTCTATTTTACTCCAAAGTTCTAACTTTCATCCACATCCTCCCCTATCTCAAGGAAGGATGGCCAACTAGATGACGCCTCATTATTCTCCAGACCCTGAGTTTCTCTAAAAGCAACCATCTATGATATGACACAGATATGACATTGCTGTCACAATGATGCTGAGATGGTTAGCATCCACAAACTTCAGTTAACAAACACCTTTCTCTTTATTAATCAAGTAATATAATTTATGTCCTTCAAATTCAACTTTAAAACAATTACAGATTTTTATTTCCAAGATTGCATTTGCAACAAAGCTTAGCACTATTTTAAAAGCACATCAGTTTGGTGGGCGAATCCAAATGCCATTCGCTAATAACCATACCCACAAGTGGATTCATGTAATCTAACCAATTTCCATGTTGATAACTGCTGTGAGCTTTTATTGAATATTTTCAATTAAGGCCGAGAGGAAAGCTAGCCGCATCTTTTGGAAGATCTTAAGTTATTTCAACAAATCTAATTTACGTAGGTTTTATTCCATCTCTGTATTACAGGAAAAAGCAGTACAGTGAGCAGTAAAATTCTACCATATTATATCTGGGTACCATGGGGCATATTAGGACAAATCAGATCCTGAAAACCACCACTTTAAGAGGTATCTGTGAGCACCAAGGAGTTGAAAGAAACCTATTCAAGTCTCAGGAAGAAGAGTGTAGCTGGAGTGCTTGGTGACTGCCTAGAACCTTACTGGGAGGCTGTCCCCAGCCTGACCCAGCAGGTCAAGGGTTACTCTGTCTTCTCAGTGCCCAACTCCAAGACAACTGAGAACCCGCTGAGGCCTCAGAGGTCCACTTATGCTGACTTCAATGATCATTCCAGGAAAAGCAGGACTTCTTCCAGTGACCCCAAAGCAGCAATCTTGAATGACTCAGAGAAGCAGATAATTTGTCCAAATGAAGTCCACATCTCTGGAAGACAGAGAGAGGGTGGGAGCAGAGAGGAGTAGTGAAGAGTTGGCTTTGTTGCTAGGATCCCAAGGACAGCCACTGTGTCCTGTAACAGAGTCCCTAGGCTCACAGCAGGTGGCCCATACAATGGCTGACTGAAAAAGAGAATACAACTTAGAGTCCAAGGAAATAAAATACCGAAACTTTTTTCAAGTACTATAGAGGCAGGTCATAGAAAAAAGGCATGTCTGTTGAATTGAGGAGCTGCACAGAAGTCCCATACTTACAGGGGGAAAAAAATCAGATAATAACAGCTGACGCTTTGTGCCGGACCCCTCCTACTGCTTGATTGTGAATTCCAAACCGACAAGGATTTTGTCTCTTTCACTCACTGTGTACACTCAGCTCCTAGTTTGGGGCTTGGGGGCATAGTAGGCATTCGGTATACTATTTTTCAGTGAATGAATAAATGAAACAGAAGCACCTAGCTAGAGTACAAAACCTGACATTGTAAAAGGCATGGTAATTATGAGCTCGTTTTGCTAACAATATGGAGCAGCCAGTATGTGTTAGGCATTGAACTTGGCACTAAAGATAAAGAGATTAAAAGACAAGGTATCTTCTGGACTTGGTGGGATAACATTCTAGAGCAGAATTCTAGAGCACCAACCGACACTTATGAAGCTCCTCTGGGCCAGACACCCAGCTAAGGCACTGGGAAAATCTAGCGACTCCCTACTTCAAGGAGCTCACAGAGGTGGTGCTAGGGTGGGTGAGTGGGTCTATAACAGGTCTCTATAACAAAGGTACTTACACAGGAACAGGAAGTGATGACCCTGCCCGAAGGAATTAACATAGTTACCTTTCACTACTATAATAGCTTTTTTAAAAAAAAATTTAATTTTAAATATGTGGGGTACAATTCAGGGTTAGGTATACATATGTTCATTATGCAGGTACCCCTCCCCCCCCATATAACTTTAAACAAAGAGAAACAGTCACTGATCAGGAAAGTCATAAAATTCCTAATTGAGTGGAATATTTTTTTTTAGGTAACAAATTCCTGCCTCTACTCCCAGGGATCCACATTTATATATACTTATTTAATGTCCCAGAATCTGGAAAAGTGGGTTCTTCCACCCACTGATAAGCACTAGATTACACATTATGGCAATTTTAAGAGTATATGTGCAGCAAGACAATGAGGACAGAATTCAGACTCCAGTTCTGTAAGAGGGCCCTCGGTATTCTGTGTTCATTATCCCAAAGCATTTTAAAAATTTAGAAGCAGTAACTGCTCAGTAAATGGCAGTGACTCTGCTGCTCCAACTGAGTCCAGGGCTGCAAACGTCCATCTAGGGCTCAGCATCAGGAGTTTCCCACGGGAGAGTCTGGGGGGATTTCACACAGCCCTTCAGCTGCCCGGGACAAGCTCCGACCAAGTCCACCTCCACAGTCAGCACCAGACTCTCCTACTTCCTGGGTCCCTGTATCCATCCTCTTTAACCTTGACAGGATTGGTCCCAGTACAACTCATGGCAGAGTAACCAACTTGTCCAAAGGACCAGGACGAGCTGAGATCTGATATCTTCACAGCCAAGAAGGAAGGATCAGCAGACAGTCTTGAGATCTTTTTTTCTTACCTTCTTCCCATTAAGTGTGTTTTCCAGTTATTAATTACAGAATCCATGGGAATATGCACGCATTTGTTTCTGGTCTTTTGTTCGCCATGTTGTGTAACCTGTGTCTCACTGAAGTTAGACACAGTTAGTTAACGCTGTGAGCAGCAGCGATTGAGCATTGGGGATTTGCGCCATTTAAAGCTCTAGCCAGCTGTTTTACGGTGGTTGTGCCAACACATGCGGCAGAAAAAGCACACACCAAAATTGCCCCACACAGTCAGGAAGTAGAGCTGGTGATACAGGTACTTCGGAGGCGGAGGTGGAAGCAGGGGAGAGACAGCAGAGGTCTGGAATCCACCACCTGCAGCCCTCCTCCCACAACCCTTCAACCTGCCCTGGTTGGCGGGTGGGGGGGAAGCTCTCCCCTGCTCCTTTCACACCCAGTGTGTGACTCTTTGGTGATGAGGAAAGGGGGCGTGTTCAGAAATCCCAAATGCTACCTTTGAACCCAGGCACCTCCGATGACGCCCATCTTTCCCCTTGACTTTGATACCTTTTTTCATAACCTAATTTAATGTTGAACGTGTTACACAACATATCTGCCCTGAGTTGTGCAATTCGGAAGGGTGGCAGCATAGTAGAAAAACTGGTCTAACTTCAGTGAGACACAGGTTACACAACATGGCGAACAAAAGACCAGAAACAAATGCGTGCATATTCCTGTGGATTCTGTAATTAATAATTGGAAAACACACTTGATGGGAAGGTAAGAAAAAAAGGTCTCAAGGCTGTCCGCTGATCCTTCCTTCTTGGCTGTGAAGTAAACACACACGCTTTAAATTGTCTTGTAGCTTTCCTTTACACTCGTGCTGAATTTCAAATTGACACTAGACACAGTGTTGAGAAGAATCGTTGCAGCTTGCTTTTTCATCACCTTTACATGAAAGAGTTGTTAAGACTTCAAAATGGCATTGCTTCACTCTTAACAGAACCACTTTTCAACATATTCAGTGAGTTTGATTTTCATTCCACTAGATTCAAGAAGACAACTATCATTAAGCAAGACTTCCAGTCCCACCTTTTCTTTTATGTTGGGGGAGGGTTTGAAATGGTTAAAGGCTGGCCAGAGGTGGCACTAACACTGCTTTCATAGGCACTTTCAAAGGCAATGGGATGGGGTTTATGAGCTGCGAGCAGGGAGACCTGCCCGGATTCTCATGCTGGCTCTATAGCTAGCTGCCATCACTTAAACCTTTTCGTGCCTCAGTTTTCTTCTCTATAGAATGGAACACAACTATTCTGTGAAAAAGTGAGGACTGGCACCCAGCACAGTGGCAAACATGCTGAAAGCAGTGGAAGGCCCTGAGGAGTGAAACAGACTTGACTTCAAATGCCCACCTGTCACTAGCAGAGAGACCCTGGATTTGTTACTTTACAATGTTCTGCCTTGCTCTGAGTCATAACCGATGCTTTAACACCCACACTGAGTATGAAACTGATGCCATCTGTGAAGTGGCACCAGAGGTGGCTGTTCCCGGCATTATTTGCCATACAGGTACTTGTCACTCAGATACCTGCAGCACCTCTGTAGATCCGGGTATCAGACAGACTGCTTCTGAATGATGCCTTTAAAGGGAACTTACAGCCGGCTGGACTCCAGCGTGAGAACTTAGGGTACCTTGGGCAGGGCTGAACCCACACACTCTTACAAAGCCCTGACGGTTTAGGGGGTGAGTTTTTTGGGGAGATGACAATCTGGCAAGCAGTGGCTACAGCAGAAACACCACCTTTTGCTGATGCATTTAGAACCCCACCTCGCTTCAGAAACGGCGCACCTGAGAACCTGCTAGTCAATAATATGGGATGGAGCTTCGTCCAGGGACCCTGCTTTATTTGAAATCAGAGGAGTACACGCAGGTAGCTGCCCCTTCTGGACACACCTGAAAGGCCCGCTTTAGGTCGAAGCGCCTTCTTTAACCAGACCTGCACCTCAGTTGGCAGAGAGGGGAGGACAGGGACACGAAGGTGCTTGCTGTTCAAGGCAACCACCCAGGACGCCCTGCGGTCGCGCTGCGCGGGGAGATGAGCCATCGCTCGCCACGGAGATCGCCGACCCTGTGGCCGGTAGTTGCAATGCCCATGACCCTGGCCTGAATGTTACAGTATCTCTGTCCTTATCGTCAAGGAGAACATAATAAATATGCCTTGCGCTGCGAGTCAGCAATGGGAGATCATTGATACGCAAGTAAGCGGTGGGACGGGGAGCTGCGTCTTGGCGGAGCTTAAGACGCAGAGGAGGAAGAGCCCAAACCAAACAGCCGAGAGACGCGCGCCCGGATCGAGGCGCGGTTGAGCAACGCGTGGTGTCCAGGAACCGCAACTCCCCACCTCAGAAAAAAAGGGAAACGTTTTAAGGCCGAGAAAAGCAGAGGGAACTGAAGCGGGTGCAAACAATCCAGGTACAGGCAAGGCAGCGCTGCCGCCCCCGGGCCTCGGTTTCCCTGCCTGCAAAACGGACGTTGCACTAAAATGTCTCCCTAGGGCTGCAATTCGCCAGGTTGAAACTGCCCAAGACTCGGACACCGGAAAAAGAGGGAAAAGCGAGGGAAGATAACAGGGGAGAGAAAGGGAACAGTGGGTGGGAGCCTATGAAAGGAAAGGTTTCTGGGACTGGCTAGGCGGGTTTTCAACTTTCCTCCTTCCTCTTACACCTGAGTTCTCACCGGCGGACCAAGGCCCCGTGCCCATCGAGCTCGGACACCAGTAGCCAAGCTTCTCACTCCCCCACCCCCCCACCAATTTCTGGAAGCCCGGGGGCAGATGGTGGGCAGGACAGTAATGAATGCCAGGGGTAGAAAGGGGAATGGCCCCGGCTGGGCTCCCGAGGGCAGGTGAGCGCATCTGGGGCTGGGCAGGGGGTGAGATGGCACCACGCTGGCCATCGCAGAAGCGCGCGCGTCCCAGGCCGCGAGCCCCGGGAGGGCCACATTTTATTCCCCAACTTTGAGCAAGGGGAGGGGATGTATGCAAAAAGAGGGGGAAAGTTGCTGAACTTTTCCCCCAACTCTGCCGTAGAGGCGGGACTGGAGGGCGGCGCCTGCACCCTGATTCGCCGGCGGCCGGAGTCGGGAGGCTTGGATTGGCGCGCGGTGTGGCCGCCGGGGCGAGCGGGCGTGGGGGAGGGGTGCGGCCCTCCCAGCCCGCGGGATCGGCTCGCGCCGGGAGCGGGTTAATTTCAAATCGGGGGCTTGGCTGCTCCGGGACGGTCACGCTCCCTTCGCCCGCCCGCCGGCCCGCCAGACCCGGTCCCGGCGTCTCCCTGCGGCACCCACCTCGGCGCGGCGGACAGACCGACTGACTGCGGGACACGCGGGATCCCGGGCCGAGCGGGGAAGGGGTGCCGAGGCGTCCCCGCCGAGCCCCGCCGGCGCCCACCGTGAGCCGGACTGACAGGTCAGCGGGACGCAGGGGAGCGCGGTGCCCGGCCGGCTCGGCCCCGGGACTGGCTCGGGTGGGTGGCGGCGGCGGCGGCGGCCGTTTCCCGCCTCCCGCTCCGCCGGGGGCCGTGGAGGGAGGAGCTGAGCTCCCGCGCAGAGGGGCGGGGGGAGCGAGGGGGAGGGGCGGGGAAGCCGTGGTTCCGGGCGCGGGTTTGCCCGCGCTCAAGCCCCGCGCAGCTAAGGGGCGGCGCCGGCCACAGTCCGGTTTCCGCGCCAAATTTTTAAATCGAAGGCGGAAGGTCCGGCCCCGCCCCTGACACCGTCGACCAATCGTAGGGCTGCCTCGGGCTCTCTGATTGGTCGGGAGTCGTTGTCCTGGAAACCACGAAGATGCTGTCCGGGAACTGTCGGACTGTAGGCGGGCTGACGGGGCCTGGGGGAGGGGCTGCCGGCCGGACCCAGGGGAAGTGCGCGGGGCGCGAGGCGAGTGGCGGCAGGGGACTCGTACCTGGCTGCCTTAGCGAGCTGATACAGACTTGCAGGGTGGAACCCAACGTCGCAGCGTGAGCCGGTCACCCGAATAGAGAGTACATAGCGCTTTGCATCTTTAAGGAAGTCTTTTTTTAAAAAAAGGTCTGAATCGTAAGGCGCGCTTTAAATGCCCAGCAGTATGCTTAGAGTTTAGAGACTGGATTTGGAAGTTTCATATCAAGCAGCTTCCCGAGACATTACTGGGAGACTATGCACGTGTGTGTAAGGGCAGAAATTCGGGCATGTAAATGTAGTCTTTCTCGTATCCAGATACTCGGGGCCGCGTGTGCTCAGCCGGAACCTGGGCTTGTGCGCTCAGTCCGGAGCCCTGATCTGTGAACAGGTGGGTGCTTGCTGCGGTCTATTTGGTGGGATTTGGTGGCCCGCCTTTTGTAAAAATGGGAGAGGACTGTCACTGGAAATTCTGTGGGTCGCATGAAGTCTCAGGACACCGGATCAGTTTGCTGAAGAAATTTACTGGCATTTGTTGGAGTTCTCCGCCCAGTGGGGCTGTCTCTGGTCGGGAATAAAATGTAAGTCTGGTTTGTCATTTTTCGTTAGTTGTTACCATGGCCTGTTGTGTCCGTGAAGGAATTTTCAAGAGAAGATCTCTTGGTTATTATTTTTAATCTAACTTCTATTTCCTTTTTTCCTTAAGGATATTAACATTTTTAATAGAATTGCTTGGACTACTTAGACCATCAGGATTTGGGGAGGAACTCCAGATTTTTCATTTTTAAACTCTAAATGTATGAGAAATTTACAGAATGGAGAACAAAAAGGTACTTTTTAACCCCAAAATTCATCATTGCAGTTTTAGATGCAATAGCAGCCTGATTTAACTCCATAATTTTCATTATCTAATATATCTTATTAATGTCACATCCCATTTTGGTTAGCCTCTGTACAAACCTGAAAAAAAGGAAAATTTAATTTTTGAAGAGGAATAGGGCTTGCTTTCTATCAGTTAATCTTTCTCATTTTTAATGTTTTGGTGGAAGTCTCAAGCACAAATAGCGAAAAAATTATCTTTTAAAATAGTAAAATTTATTAGTTGCAGTACAACATTTCTGGGGGTTCTTGAACATTTGGACTTCAGAAAAGCCATTTGGCATGACTCAAGATTGGATTTCCTTGTAAGAATTTTCTACCAAATTGTTAGCTTCTTTAACTATGGGGGTCGAAAAATGCTCTGTTTATGAGGTAACCATTTTGTAAAATTACAAAAGAATGGTCAGTGCGGGTGTCCAACTACTGCTAGGTTTTAAAAAAAAGTGAACTCACACACATTTCCTAATAGTTTTAGATGTTGGTCAAATAAGAAAATTACTTGTGCTCCTGATGGTTTGAGTCAAAGCACAGCAGCCTTTAGAAAAACCCATTCTCATATTAGTCCCCTCGTGTACACGTTGGCAAGCCTCTCCTACTGGAACCATCACGCTGACTTCCATGTGAGAGCCCCATACTCAAGGTGACCACAGCCAGGTTCCAGAACTGTGTGACCTCTCTCAGCCTGTGCCTCCTTCTGTAAAACAGGACTATGGGATCCCATGAAAATACAAGTGGGAAAGAACTTGATAAATCCTAAGGTGTCACAGACACTTAAAATAGTTCCAGTAATCCACGTTCCTAAAGTTAGTGGGTCTGTTCTTTTACTTACTGCCATTCCAAGCATTTTCTTTAGAACAGATAAAGGTAGGAGTAGTGTGGGAAGTCCCTGGTGTCCAAAAGTGGAAGGAACATAGTCTCCATTCCTCTGATTTATTATCTGCTGTTAATTTACCCTTTGTCTCAGTGAAAGTCCTGCTTCTGCCAGGATGTAGCTTTATGACCTTAGGTAGCTAATTACACTTCTCTGGGCCCCGTTGTCTCCATCTGTAAAATGAAGGGATGGATATTCAAAGAGCAGAAGTCCTGCTTTTGGGCACTCCGGGTTTTCCTGATGGATCTGACCACATGCTAGCCCGCCCTCACCCTTGTCTCCTTGGTTCTCCGACTCTTCAGTGATGTTTTATTGAGCACCCACTGCATGCAGCCATTATGCTAGGCAGATCATAGTTTCTGTCCTGGAGACCTGTAATTATTATAGTTCCATGAGTAAAAGTCACTTCTATAAGTTTGGGACCGCTTCTAATGATCAAATCCTACTAGAAGAAGCTGAGTGAAGGGTTTTGTGGGAACTCTATACTATCTTTGCAACTTTTCTCTAAATCTAAAATTATTTCAAAATAGAGTTTACGAATTATAAGTCCTAATTAAATTTGGGGGTTTTGGGGGGGGGGGTTAATTCTTGAAACATAAACTGAAAACATTTAGGTTCATGCTTTGCTGCAAAATTTAAAATGGGAAATTTAACTACTAGAATGAACAAATGACCATTGGAATACAGTTATAAGCTTCATCAACTCTGTAGTCTCTTTAGGCCTCTTTTCCTTAGCAATATTCTATTTATTGTACAATTTCTAGAGTCAGTTTATTGAAGCTCTCTGATAAATCCTGTTTTACCACGGATTTAATTACTTACTTTTTTTCAAACCAGGAAAATCTCTTTTTCGAGCCACATAAAAGGGGACTCGTGAAAACACCTCTGAAAGATTCCACCACGGCAAATATCGTCTTGGCAGAGATCCAGGCTGACTTCGGCCCCCTTAACCACGCCCACCAAACCCACGGAAGGTTCCCAGGGAGAGCCGTGGACACCCACGGCCAACCTGAAAATGCTCATCAGCGCCGTGAGCCCAGAGATCCGCAGCAGAGATCAGAAAAGGGGGCTGTTTGACAACAGTAATGGATTACCTGAAGCCAGAGACTGTTTACACGTAGGTTTTCAGAGGGCTGGGTGGAAACTGGCGAATTTGTTGGAGGGCTGTAAGCGGTTGCAGAAGTGCCAGCAATGTATAGTATCACCGCCTGAGGCTGTCACGTACCTCCTTCGGAGCACCGGGTTTGGACCTCATCAGATACAGCACTGGGAATTCCGAACCTCTGAGTTCTTTCCATTTCAGGCTTCCCTTTCAGAGTTGCCCGGCTCCCCCCACGATGTTCCCCTAGACTTTGCAGCTGTTGAAGCTAAAGCATGTGTGTAAGTGGCGTTAGTCATCGAGCACAGATGCCCCCTAATAAATCTGTCAAACTTTATTTTAGAGTAAGGCAGTGTTTACCTTTTCCTTTGTAGGAACACTTATCAGGAGATGAATATGAGAAATCCCAACCAAGTCGAAAAGAGAAAAGTTTAGGACTGTTGTGTCATAAGTTCTTAGCACGATATCCTAATTATCCCAACCCTGCTGTGAATAATGACATCTGCCTGGATGAAGTAGCAGAGGAACTTAGTAAGTATGCAAAGAGCTCATGGAAACAGTTAATAATTAAAGTGACTTTATGGACTTAACTCCTTCAGACTCACACCTTGCCAGTGTTTGTAAATGATACAAATAAGGCCACATGGAAATTATAAATCGCCAAAGCTCTCTCCCTCTTGTAATTTCAGAATAAAGGCAAATAGTTTATAATTTCAACAAAAAAAAAATCACAGTGAAAGTTGCTTCTGACTGCATGTTGTCTCTGAAGTTTTAAAGAAAGGCAACATTGTTTTGTAACTTGTTCCACAAAATTGCTACAGCCATGAACTGTCTCACTTTTTTGCTCTCCTGGAAGCCAGGCTGCTGAAGGGAATCCTAGTTGATACTGAGGATCAGCTTCTGAGAGGAGTGGGACTTGTGTGTTCCTGGCTACACCACACTATTCTGAGGACTAGTGGGTTTTCTGAGTGTTTTGTGTTAGGCAAAAGTTGTGTTCTCCCTGTTCCCTTTTACTCCTCTGTTCATAGACCCAAATCTACTTAGAACTAAAAAGCGGTCTGACAAATTTGGGGTATCTTTGGAGTTGTGCAAATATCATAATTTAAAACTGTGACAACACATGCTGTCTAAGATAATACACTTTAATATACAGCTGTCTCCCATGAAGGAACGTTTTACCCTTCGAATATATGTTTAGAAGTATCAACTTTATGTCACATTCTACGAATATGACATTTAGATTCATCTACTATTCACATACACACTTAATCATAGCTAGGCACGATATACTTTTTGATTCAGCAAGTATCTATTCACCTACTATATGCCAGGCAACGTCGTAGGAGCTTGGCATACATCTGTGAATAAAACGAGCCAAACCCCTTCTTTCCTGGAACCTACATTCTGGTGGGGCTGTAGCCACTGAGCAAAGGATGTAATTAGGAAGTGAGTAATGATAATGTGTGTTGGAAGCCAATATGCACCATAGAAAAAAACACAGAACAGGGAGCAGAGTTCAGGAGTATTGGTAAGGTGCTTGCCCTTTTAAATTAAGTAGTCAGGCCAGGCCTTGTTGAGAAAGTGGCATCTGAGCAAGAAACTTCAAAGCATCGAGCCAGGGAGCTACGAGGACACCAGGGAGAAGGAGGTCTGGGTGGAAAGAGCAGCCAGCACAAAGGCCTTCAGGCAAGGGCATTCTGGCAGGTTCCAGAAACAGCAAGAGTACAGTAGAATGCACCCGTCTTGAAATGGTGTTTTATTAAGCACTTTTCCAGAAAGGCTGGATTTTATTAAATATTTGCGTTGAAATTGATATTGAAAGTAAATGTCTCCAACAAAGAATTCTGGCATTGCAGAATACCACAAACCCAATTTAAATAGATTAATGGGAGACACAAAACTACAAATATCATGCTGTCATAGTAGTTAGGAAGTAAGCAGAATTAGACCCCAAAAGGGATATTTTTGTTTTTTTGTTTTTGTGTGTGTGTTTTTTAAAACTACATCATGGTTATTGTACTTTCCTGAACCCTCAGCACTTTGTACCTGCCGTGTGATTATTACAGGCATGGATGTGTGTGTGTGTGTGTGTGTGTGTGTGTGTGTGTGTGTGTGTGTGTGTGTTAAAAACATAATACAAGACGTGGGTTGGAAAGTGTGAGATTTAGGGATTTTCTGTTTTGAGTTGTGGTCTCACTCTATTATACAGGTTGGAGTGCAGTGGCATAATCATGGCTCACCACAGCCTCAACCTCTTGGGCCCAGGTAATCCTTCCACCTCAGCTTCCCGAGTAGCTGGGACTACAGGCATGCACCACCATACCTGGCTGATTTTTTGATATTTTGTATAGACGAGATCTTGCTGTGTTACCCAGACTGGTCTCAAACCTCTGACCTCAAGCAATCCTCCCACCTCAGCCTCCCAAAATGCTAGTATTACAGGCATGAGCCACCATGCCTAGCTCAGGAATTAGAGTTTTAAGGACTTGGCTTTACTCTTACTGGCTCTGTTCCCTGGGGTGAGCTACTTAACTGATCTGAGCCTCTGTTTCCTTGTCATTAAAGTACAGATAATAATACCTGCCTCTCAAGCTTAGGGTAAAATTTTTCTAAGCTGTAGGGCCCATCTTAGGCCCTCAATACATGTCAACCTTTCTAATTCATATTAACTCGTCTGTACCCTTTGAGAGCAGGAACATTTCTTTTTCACCTTCACCCTGTTTGTTGTACATATGCACTTACAGTTAATAAAGTTACATTATCCAGAACCTATACGCTAATAAACCACGGGAGAAAAAGTTACTCAATTCTAAACACATTACAAAAATCTGACCTCTGTAACGCATGGCTGCACCTTATTTATAGATGTTGAGCGTCGACGCATTTACGATATCGTGAATGTCCTTGAGAGTTTACACATGGTGAGCCGCCTCGCCAAAAACAGGTACACCTGGCATGGGCGGCAGAATCTCAACAAAACCCTCGGCACCTTGAAGAGCGTCGGAGAGGAGAATAAGTATGCTGAGCAGATTATGATGATCAAAAAGAAAGAATACGAACAAGAGTTTGACTTTATCAAGAGTTACAGTATAGAGGATCATATCACCAAATCAAACAGCGGCCAGAGCGGACACCCAGACATGTGTTTTGTGGAACTCCCTGGAGTGGAATTTCGGGCAGGTGAGAGACTTTGAAAAGCCCAGGCCGGGTGGCATTTCTCCTGGGTCTAAGGAGAAAGTCCCCTGGAGAATACTACTGGAAGGCTGCTGCTGCCTTTCATGTCAAACGCTGCTTGTTGTCAGCTGTATGATCAGGTGATGATATTTTTAGCCTTGTTACTTTAGAAGTCACTTGTCCCTTCATGAATTTTAATTCTCTAATCCTCATCCTTCTCCAAAGCTTCTGTAAACAGCCGCAAAGACAAGTCTTTACGAGTAATGAGCCAGAAATTTGTGATGCTGTTTTTGGTGTCAACGCCTCAAATAGTAAGCCTAGAAATTGCTGCCAAGATTTTAATTGGGGAGGACCATGTGGAAGATTTGGATAAAAGCAAGTTTAAAAGTAAGTGTCATGACTGCCGTGGAAATTTGGACCACTTCTTAAACAATAAAATCTCAGCTGTAAACTGGTTTCCAACTATATTGAGTATATAAACAGATCTTCTCTGATTATGTTTTTTTATCTTCTCCCCAGAAGCCTTGGTAATACTGATTTAGTTAGCTTGGAGGATTCGAAGATGTGAAAAAAATACTCTTCTTTGCCACTTTGGCTTCATTTGATATTGTAACGTTGCTCACATTTTACTCAAGCAAAATCTGTACTGCGGCCTAAATGAGCAGTAAATTATAAAGTGGGACTGGTCCCTGGGTCTCCACTCTTTCCACTGATGCTGGCACATGAGTGTGTAAATAACTCGTAAAGTTGTCCCCAGAAGTGACCAGCAACACGGTCTGCCATTTTGAAAGGATGGTTTTGGCCAGATTACCTGCTCTCCATTGGAAAGGGACTGTATACCGACTTCCTAACATGGAGCCCTGTCCTCAGCACTATGTCAGACATTGCTGGAAGGGTGTAGAAAGAAGCACTCAGCAGGTGGGGAGGGACCCGTTCACACCCATCTCTGCTGAGAGCTACCCTGGTCATGGGCCACTTGTAGGACCTGGCTAGATGGTGAAGAAGAGCTGCCCCCGTTGACCGCAGAGGTTGTGGGGGATGCCTGGGAACTATCACACAGAGACTATCACACAGAAGTCTATTCAGACATCTCCCACTGATAGTGTATCTGTAAAGACAGATTTAAGAAGGTAGGAAAGGCTGTAAGGCTTGGGTGATCTGCAATTTCAGAAAACGTGCCCTAATACTACTGAAGGGTGACCTGCTTCTGAGTCACTGGACAGTTTCAGTGCTCTGTTTCTCTGGTTAGTCACATCCTTGAAATCAGCTCCAGGAACTGCAGATGTGTGATTTGCTCAATCCCCAGGGATTTCAGAGCCCCCTGGCATGGCTATGAAAAAGGGGGCTCTGTCTGTCATTTTGTACCATCAAGACAGAAGTAAAAACAGTCTTCTTATGACAAAACTTTTTGAGATTTTTGATTTGCTGCATTAACAAATCTATGCTTTGCCTATTATATAAAGACAATATAAAAAAATTAATGAGTTTTGATGAAGTACAGGATTTTCCATGCTGTGATATTAAATAAATCTTGTTATAAGCTATTGCAAGCAGAAAAGCAATACATTTGTTACTGATGCTTTTATTTCTCTCTGTTCATAAAGTTCTGAATTCTCATGAAAAGATACCCAGGAGTGGTGACTTTTTATTTCAAAATCTATAACATAGTTTCAGACAGAATGATCTCATCAAGTCATTTTTTTCATCTTCAAATGTACTGTTGTCATTTCAAAATTCAGTACCAGCAGGAATTGAGTCTTTTAAATATTTAAAACTATTTTTTGTCTTAATGCCATATCACTAGAATAACTTAAAAGGAGTCACATGTTCCTCTGACATTGATGGTTAAGACAGCTTTTAGAATACACATGAAGTCCTTATGAAGCAAATCCTTTGATCTTTCATTATTCCTTTAAGTAGTATATATGCTTTTTTTTTTCCCAGCAAAAATTAGGAGGTTGTATGATATAGCTAATGTTCTGAGTAGCCTGGATCTTATCAAGAAAGTTCACATTACGGAAGAAAGAGGCCGAAAGCCAGCTTTTAAATGGACTGGCCCAGAAATCAGTTCAAATACCAGTGGTATGTATTTTTTTTCTTTCATTCTTTGCTTCGTTATTTGGAATTAAGACACATTTGGAGATAGTCTCTCCTCCCCTCTGTACCCACATATGAAAAAAACACATGTAAATGGTTGAAAAGATAAAGATGAATCACAACATACAGTGTTTGACTATGGCTCTGTCAGCAGCCCAAGATCCATAATACCTGCTACCCTGTGTCCAGGAAGTAGAATCTGTATGTGAAAATGTCTGAGAAAGCACCACAAAGCATAAGACAACTATTGCCATCGTTATTATGCTGTTTGGTGGCCACAACAGAACCCACACACACTGAGAATATGAAATGAGTAAATTCTAGTACCAAAGTAGATATTTCTAGTCCTTATCTTTACTCTGTGATTCTGATACTTTGCATTCCACCAAAAATCTCCACCCAGAATCACTGGAAAATGACAAGAACATGGGCCATGCAGGCAGAGGGAGTCTTGGGTTCCAGTCTCAGCTCTGTCACTCATTAACCCTGCTACCTTGAGCAAGTTATTTCTCCAAGGTTCAGCTTCCTCACCTGTGAAATGGAAAGAATAATGGCGCCTTTTGGGGATTATTGTGATTTTGACTGTAATCTCAGGGAGAGGTCCTGTGGTGCAGGAACTCAAAGTTAAGGGCTATACTGACTAGATTCCAGGCCCCTGTGCTCCCAGCTGAGAGACCTTGACACAGTGGGTTAACATCTATGTGGACCACAGCTCTTACCTCTCATGTGGGGGTGTGTTTCCTGAGGACTTACCTTGTGGAGTTGTAAGGTTCACCATATTTCATCAGATCTAAGACTGCACTGACTATAAGATGCACAATTCCGGCCGGCTCGGTGGCTCAGCTGTAATCCCAGCACTTTGGGAGGCCAAGGCAAGTGGATTGCCTGAGCCCACGGGTTTGAGACCAGCCCAGGCAACTTGGCGAGACCTTGTCTCTACAATTAAAAAAAAAAAAAGCTAGGCATGGAAGTGTCCTCCTGTAGTTCCGGCTACTTGGAAGGCTTAGACGGAAGGATTGCCAGAGCCCAGCAGGTCAACTGCACTCCAGTCTGGCAACAGAGTGAGACTCCAACTCAAAACAATTAAAAAAAAAAATATATAAGATGTATAGTTCCTTATATATGCCTAAAAAAAGAAAAAAATCATTCATAACTACTCTCCGGCACACCACTTGTTGTAAGAGACAGTGCAGTTTCAGAAATGTTAAAATATGAAACAGCATGTCTCAATTCATTCAGTAAGCTAAGGTTTCATACATAAACAGTGTCTGGTACTTGGCTGATGCTCTAGAACTGCTGCTGGTTTTTATTCCTAAAGTCATTTTAGAATGACATTTTGATTTCCTATCCCAGGTTTTAACACACAGACCTTTTCTGTTTCAGGCGCCAGCCCCATTGTGCCTTTCACTCCCTCTGATTTGGAGGTAAGGCGGTCTTCAAAAGAGAACTGTGCCAAAAACCTCTTTTCCACGCGTGGGAAACCAAACTTTACTCGGCATCCATCCCTTATCAAACTGGTAAAGGGTATAGAAAGTGATCGGAGAAAGATAAATTCTGCTCCCAGTAGTCCTGTCAAAACAATCAAAGGTATGTTTCCCATAATGTCAGCACTCTGCTAGAAGGAAATCCTTTTTATCATTTTTCTCTCTTTTTTTTTTAGCTTACTTGATCCCTGCAATGCTTGTCAGAGAGTTGTTTCAATATTCATATACTCAAACCCTCTTGAAACCTAACTTATGTATGAATTAAGGGATAGAAAGTCGTTTGTGGGGTTTACTGTTCAATTGCCGTGCAGTTTTGAAGGGAGGTGTTTGTTTTCTGTCCTTTGACAGCAGGGTCCATCTGTGGGAACATTTATCCTTTTGCTTGGACCAATGCCCCCTCCCTTTCTATTTTACCAGCTGAGAGTTCTCAGAATTCAGCACCCTTCCCAAATAAGATGGCTCAGCTTGCGGCTATTTGCAAAATGCAGTTAGAAGAACAGTCAAGGTAGGTTGGCAATCCTCTTAAGTAACAGAATGAATTACTTTTACATTGCATTATTAGGATTGCTTATTTTATGTGAGAACAGGCACTAGCCTTGGAAACTAGAGAGCGAGTCTTTTCTATATCTTACACTCAGTCATTACGGAAGCTATCTGCCAGTTTCATAAAAACCTGGCTTCAATCTGAGGCTTAAAGTGGTAGAACACTTCAGAGGAAATGAGTTTCCATTGTGTCATGTTTTAAATCTTGTCTTTTAGTGAGCCCAGAAAGAAAGTGAAAGTACAGCTGACAAGACCTGGGTACTGCAAGCCTGTGGCCCCTCTAGACAACTCCGTGAATGCCGAGCAGGAGCTGACTGCACCATCCCTCGTGCAGCCCCTGGGGGTGGTACCCTTGATCCCCAGCCCGTTGTCATCGGCGGTGCCCATGATCCTACCTCAGGCCCCTTCGGGTCCATCTTATGCCATCTACCTGCAGCCCGCCCAAGCCAGACCCCAAAATTCTGCCCCACCCACTCTTCTAAAGCTATTGGATCAAAAGACTCCACAGATGTCCCCACCGAGAAGACGGTCAACAATGCCCCAAAATCCAGCGTCTCCACCAGGCCTGGGAGCTGGTTGCCAGCACCAGAGAAGCAAGGTGCAAAGAACCGAAACAGGGAGCTGACTGGAGAAAGAGGCTCAAAGAGGACGGGCATACTCGAGGACAGTGGTGCCCCCAAAAAATGTAAAGAGGAACTAAAAGGACTTGACAGTGTCTCCGCAGTAAGTACTGCCTTGAACTGCGCAAAGCTTTAGGAATTCCCTGGTCGATTAGAGAATTTGGTGGCCTGTGAAATTTACCAGAGCAGAGAGCAGTCTTTCAGAAGATAAGGAACTGTTCCTTAGCATTCTCATAATCCAAATGAAGTCCTAGACAGCTAATCTCCTGACTGGGATGAAGGCAGGGACATTTTTAACCTTCAGAGGAAGGGATTATTAGCTGTCTTTTTAAAGCGCCACGGGTGGTTGTCTTTAATTCCATTTCTCCATCACATATTGGAATGCAAACACCTGTCGTGAAAGTCTTAAATAATTTACAAGCAGACGTAAGCCCAAGTGAATGGATGGATGCATAGGGTGCCTGTAACTCCTGCTTTCTGAGTCATTACCTAATGTTTATTTGATGCTGTGTAACTGACATCAGTTGCCTAGAAGAGAAATTCTTCCCATTTCTACTTTCTACCTAAAATTTAACCCCAAATTTCTATTGTGTATAAATAGAAAAATTAAACCAATCTTGGCAAATCATAGGTTTAGTTGACATATTGGTTTCTAGAGATTTTGACATTCTAGATAATTTTTTTTCCTAGGTGGGAATTAGTTTGGGAAGGAATTAATTGTTCTCGAATGCCTACCTACAAACCAGATGGAATAGGTGTTAGGCACTTTTATATACATTATCTCATTTTTCTCCCTTAGGACAATTATATATGAAAGGCATTACTATATCATCAAATGAATACCAGTAAATGTGGAAGCAGAAGTTAATCTCTCATTTTGTCTCTGCTGTCTACATAAGTGATTTCATTTTTTTTTTTTGGAGTTGGATCCTCACTCTATCCCCCAGGCTGGAATGCAGTGACACGCTCACAGCCACCACAGCTTCGACCTGCTGGCTCAAGACGACGCTTCCGCCTCAGCCTTGCAAGTAGCTGAAACTACAGGCGTGTGCCACCATGCCTGGCTAATTTTTAGTGATTTATTTGTAGAGACGAGGTCTTGCCAAGTTGCCCAAGCTGGTCTAGAACCCCTGGTTTTAAAGTCCTTTCGCCTCTGCCTCCCAAGGTGCTGCGATTATAAGCGTGAACCACTACGCCCAGCTGTGATTTCACTTTTCTTTATCTAGTTTTTCCTCATCTGTAAAGAATTTATTCCATCAACTTTCCTTGATGGTGTCCTGGGTATAAAGCTCTGAGCTGTGGATCAAATCTAACCCAGCTCCTGCCTTTGGTGGCAGTTACTCTTGAGTGTTTGTCCCATGGCCACAGTTTTGGTGGGGTTAAGGGAACTTATTACATGATGGTATACATAAAGAGTTCTGATCCTTTTAGAATACCATCGAAGCTGGAGGGTATTATCTGTCACTGTTGTTATTAAGGAAGCTTTAGTGTTTGTCAAATCTTCCCTGAGGATGGCCTCCTGATAACCATTCAAAACATCTGTTATCTCACATAGTATCATTTTGTATTTAATGTGCATGCTAGGGAGAAATCACAAGGCTTTGGCTTGATTCCATTTTCTGGAAGGTCCATAATCTCTTTGGGCCACTGGGTATGACTTAATAACAGTCTCCTGTTGCTCAGTTATTCAGGATTAGGTTTTTCGGTGGATAGGTTTTCCATGTCCTCCTGCTTCTTTTTATTTTTTCAACTGTGCCACTCTATTTTGACTGTTTCTTTTTCTAGCATGGACTGAGCAAAACAAAATGAGTCATGTGTTAATTCATTTAGCAAACACATACTGAGAATCCACACCTCTAAGGGTGGAGAGAAGACAGTTTGCAAATAAATACAAACATCTCAGAATTACAAAAACCATTGGTGATTTGATAGAAGAGGGTGGCAGGACTACTATGGGCTAGAAGAGGTGATATTCGAGTTGAAATGTGTCAGATCCATTCATTCAGCTAATTTAATTGTTCCATTTTTTTTTTAATCCTCTTTTATCCTGGCGTCATGGGGAAAAAGATTTTGTAATGAATACAGTTGTTGAAAACTGAAAAATTATTATTAGAATACTGTATGCTTTACTGAAGACTTGAAAGAGTTAAACCAGCAGTCAAAATAACTTGTACCACGAGAGAATATGACTAAAGAGAGCAGCTCTTTGTAAAATGCCTAAATCTACCCTTAAGCATTCTCTATTCCTGCAGCTTTCAGGGCACCTACTAGTAAAGATTCGGAGTGGGACCAGGCACCCAAAAATGGAATCAAAAGAGCTTAGGGCATACTTTTAGCATTGTGGATTCTGAATTCACTGGCTCCCAAGGAAAAGACCTATTCACAGCTAGATCAAACTGTTGTTTTGACAAGGCAGAGAAGAACGATCTAAAGGAAGATAAAAGGAGGGACCCTCATTTATAATAGTCGTTTAGCTTTTGCCGTGACCAAGCACGGTAAGGCTGAGGCAGACATTTCAGGCAGTTCAGCCACCCATGCAGACTTTTTCTGTGTGTAGAAGTCCAGTCATCTAACAGGCTTGGTTGGAGTGCCTACAAGCCGCCCACGGGGCCTTTTTTCTTTGGACTATAACTTTATTGCCTAAAGCTTTTGCCCAACTACATGTGGGTCTCTAATAGGAACTAATCATTGCTCTTCTTCCTAATTTTTAACTCTGGTGTACTTAGTTTGCATATTATAAGACCATCATTATCAGAGAAAGCAGTACTAGAGAAAAGTACTGGAGAAAAATATACTTGTATAATTCCTTTGTTCAAAACCAGGGGCTGGCAAACTTTCTGTAAAGGGCCAGATAGTATTTCTGGCTTTGTGAGCCACATGGTCTTATTGTGCCTATTCAGCTCTGCCATTGTAGCAGGAAAACAGCTATAGACAATACAAAAATGAATGGTCATGGCTGTGTTTCAATAAAACTTTATTTACACAAAGAGGCAGGAAGTGGGATTTGGCCCTCGGACCATAGTTTGGCCACTTCTTCTAAATCAGCACTGCTTAAAGTGTTTTCTTTGAATGCTAGTCCTCCCTAATAGCTTACCAAAAGTATAGTTGCCAAATAGTCTGGGAAATGCTACATGCTGTGTCCCTCCCTTAGAGAATTACAATGCATGCCAGCATTAAACTCTCTTGGAAATCCTCTACTAAAGACACCATTTGTCTTAGTTTAGTTCAGCATTTCTCAGACATATTTGATCTGAGTTAAGTACCTGTTTGCATCCCATGGACCTAGAGTCTCTCAGAATACACTTTGGGAAATACCATCCTATGTCATTCAAAAACAATCAGATGGTCGGATGGCCGGGCATGGTGGCTCATGCCTATAATCCCAGCACTTTGGGAGGCCGAGGTGAGAGAATTGTCAAAGCCCACGGGTTCAAGACCAGCCTGGGTAACTTGGCGAGACCTCATCTCTACAATAAATAAATAAAAATAAATAAATAAAATTAGCTGGGCGTGGTGGTACAAGCCTGTAATTTCAGCTACTTGTAAGGCTGAGGTGGAAGGATCATCTGAGTCCAGGAGTTTGAGGCTGCGGTGGCTGTGAGTGTAGACTCCAGCCTGGGTGACAGAGTGAGACTCCAACTCAAAAAAACCAACAAAACAAAACTAAACAATCATGATAATCAGCAGTACTATGCATAGAGTTCAACTGCATTAAGCTTGGTTCTAACAGTTATACTGAGAAAACTGATAGCAGGGGTTAGGGTGTCAGTGTGAAGGTAGTGTGCCGGATGAATCCTACCCCTAAGCAGGCTCAGTTCCGGCTTCCAGATGTTTCCTAAGACCCAGGTGGCATTTAAGTAATGGAGGTTTAGCCAGGCATGGTAATCCCAGTACTTTGAGAGGCCAAGGCAAGAGGATTAGCCTGCATCTCTACAATAAATCATAAAAATTAACTGGGTGTGGTGGCGCACACCCATAGTTTCAGCTACTTGGAAGGCTGAGGAGGAAGGATCGCCCAAGCCCAGCAGGTTAAGACTCAGTGACCATGAGCATGCCACTGCACTCCAGCCTGGGTGGGAGGGTGAGACTCTGACTCAAAAAAAAAAAAAGAAAAGAAAAGAAATGGAGGTTCTGCGTTACTCGGGATAAGCTTTGGAAAGGGTGGGAGGGGACTGTCCGGTAGGAGCTGATGGCTGCCTCCCTGCAGCCTGTACCATTGAAGGAGTCTGTCTGATGAGACAAACACTAACCAAGGGAGATTAGTCCTGGAGACCATTTTCTTCCTGCATTTGTGTGTGAAATAAACCCTTCCTCCTTGTTTTCTAGACCTTGTTCCCATCAGGATACCTAATCCCTCTCACCCAGTGCTCATCCCTGGGGGCAGAGTCCATGTTGTCTAGTAAAGAAAACTCATGCACTCTTTCCCCAAACCACAGGATCTACGGCCCCCCACTTACAGGTGAGTGCACATCGAACCCTTTTCAGATGTGGGCCAGTATCGAGTTCACTGGCGCCTTGTACACTTCTCGGATAAATGCCTATGTTTTTAAGATATTGTTCCCTTTTTCTTCCCAGGTGTTGTTCCAGTGACATCATCTGAACTCACTGCTGTTAATTTTCCCTCTTTTCATGTAACACCTTTGAAGCTAATGGTCTCACCAACCTCTGTGGCAGCCGTACCTGTCGGGAACAGTCCGGCTCCCACTTCGAGCCACCCCATTCCCATCCAGAACCCAAGTTCAGCCATTGTAAACTTCACCCTACAGCACCTAGGACTCATCTCCCCCAGTGTGCAGGTGTCTGCCAGCCCTGGGCCCGGAATCATTCCTATGTCTCCAAGAATAGAGGCTGTTAGTGTCGTCCCAGAAAATGCAGGCGCTCAGCAGGCAAGGGCTACCCACTATGACTCGCCAATCCTGGGCCAGAATCAACCAAATGGACAATCAGCTACTATGACGGGGACACAACAGGTGAGAGTATTTCCACTTAGTTTCATTTTCCCTTGAGTTATAAAGTCCCAAATATCTGCATTTTCGCAGCCTTCTTTGGAGAGCAAAAGGATAAGAGAGAGGAGACTGAAGGCCTACCTTCCAGAACACAGGGAGAGCGTCCAAGAAGTCCACACTCTTGGGTTATCATGAGATTTTTGTCTCTCCTTAAATAAAATAATTTAGAATGTAAAACTCATCGAGGCTGCCCTTGCTATTTTTTTTTTTTTGAGTTGGAGTCCCATGCCGTCACCCAGGCTGGAGTGCAGTGGCACACTCACAGCTATCCCAGCATCGACTTACTGGGCTCCTGCAATCCTTCCACCTCAGCCTTCCTAGTAGCCGGAACTATGGGCGTGCACTACCACGCCCGGCTATTTTTTGATTTATTGTAGAGATGAGGTATCACCAAGTTGCTCAGACTGTTCTCGAACCCATGGGCTCAGGCAATCCACTTACCTTGGCCTCCCAAAGTGCTAGGATGACAGACTGAGCCACCAAACCTGGCCACCCTTGACAATTTTAAGGCATGCTATTTTGCCAACACATGACATATACATCCGGTCCAGTCTTCCAAGTCTGCTAGGGCTTGTGTATCTTGTGTATTTGACTTCTTTTTTCCATTTTGCTCTTTCCAATCAGCCTGTTCCTGTGACACCCAAGGGGTCACAATTGGTGGCCGAAAGTTTCTTCCGTACCCCGGGTGGACCCCTCAAGCCAACCAGCTCATCCTGTGTGGATTTTGATGGTGCTAATAAAACCTCTTTAGGAACTCTCTTTGTCCCACAGCGAAAACTGGAAGTCTCGACGGAGGATGTCTGCTAATTGACAGATGTTGGCTTCGTTTAATTTTCTAAAGAGTTGTTTCATGGAGAAGATGTACATAGACTGATTTGGAGAACACATTCTCCGAAAATACTGTAAATACGTTGGGGGTTTGCTCAGTGTCAAACCAGATACTTGTTTTTGTACGTGTATATATATATATATATATATATATGTATACACACACACATACACATATATGTTTGTATAAAGCAAAGTTTAGCCTTCAGTCCTATAAAATAAAAGCAAAATGTTGAACTAAGATATATTAACTTCTAGAGGGAAAAGATTCCTTATTTCAGCTGTGCCTACACTATTATGTAAAGTAACTATTAAAGTTTACTTCCCTCTGAGTAAATATGTTGACATACCTAGCACAGCATTCTCTTCAACCTTTCTGCACAAAGAAAGTGCTGTGCGATGTACAATGTTGTATTTTTAAATAGGGCTATAGCTATATTTTTTTGGAATTTTTTTAACCTGTTGCAATATGTCTTTTTGTAAAGTTCGCAACAATCTTCAATCAAGTCTATGGTAAAATTATTTATAAAATGTATTTTTAATCATAAGTTGTTCAAATTAAAACTTTTCTAAAATGTAGTTAACATTTTCATTTGACCAGTTAGGGCATGTCAGGAGAAGATGAAAATGTATCTACTCTTAGAGGCCAATTCTTGGTAAGGAGTATATATTGGGTTCCCTTAGATATGAAAATGTACAGAATATTTCTACATTCTTCCCTTCTTTTGACCCTGGAGATTGCTTTTGCAGAAGTGAAAATGACTTTAGAGAGACTGTTGCTTAGCCAAGGTCACCCAGCTAAATCCCATGTGCTTTATACCACACCCTGGGATATTAGAAGTGAAAGCTGTAATCCCAGCACTTTGGGAGGTGGAGGCGAGAGGATTGCCTGAGCCCAAGGGTTGGAGACCAGCCTGGGTGACATGGCTTTGCCCTCATCTCTACAATAAACTAAAATTAGCTGGGTGTGGTGGCACACGCCTATAGTTCCAGCTACTTGGAAGACTGAGGCGGAAGGATCACCTGAGTCCAGCAGGTCAAGGCTATAGTGGCCAGTGAGCATGCCACTGTACTCCAGCCTCGGCGACAGAGTGAAACTCTGACTCAAAAAAATAAAGTGAAAAAAAAAAAAAAAGTGAAAGGCAGCACTGGGGTATTCCCTGCCCAGCCCTAGCATGACAAGCATGTACACCAGGCTTCCCACTCCCCACAGAACAGAATCTACACCCAGTCCTCTTTCCACACCTTCTGGATGGCCCATCTGCAGGAGTGAGAAAACAACAGGATTCTAATTTTCTCCATGCTAAACCCATGAGTTTGAAGAGAAGCAATGAACTATGATGTGTTCAGTGTGCATCTCTCTAACTCTTGTTACAGAGAGAATTGCACCTTGAGAACTGATAAGCTCCTTTCCTGGTCAGGGTCTTAAAGAAGTGTCTCAGCCTCTAATCCCAGCATTTTGGGAGGCCAAGGCGAGTGGATTGCCTGAGCCGGCGGGTTTGAGACCAGCCTGGGCAACTTGGCGAGACCTCGTCTCTACAATTTAAAAAAAAAAAGTGTCACAAAATCGATTACTCGATTTCCTTCATGTTTAAGTACAGGATCTCTGTGAGCTAGGACGGAGGTCACTGAGGCTCAGAGTTTAAAGCAAGTACATGGTCACACTGCTAGTGGACCTCTTTATCCATTACCCATCTGCCTCCTGATGCATGCCTGGCAACTCCAGTAGGAACCAGGTTCTCAAGTAGGAAACTTGAGACAGTTTCAAGGTATTCTGACCACAAGGTCACCCCTTTCAAATATATGCTTTTTGTTTGCACAACCAAGTACAGCTAAAAGAGGGCAGATTAGCACCTTGATCTAAAATCTACTCTCCACACCACCAGAGAACCAATAAGATACTTTCTCCATAGCACCTTTTTTTGTCTTTATCCACTTGGAGGATGTGCAAATGGTCCCTGATGTAAGAAATGATCCCTGCCTTCAAAGTGCTTGTAATATAGTTGAGAAAGATAGTATTTACAGGTGAATAAATAAAGGATTTCCATGCAGTAAAGAGAAGGTAAATTTGCATAATGATAAATGTAGACAAAAAATATAGTTCTGTAGAGACAACTAGATTTAACTGCATACGCAGAACTAAGAGAAACACCAACCCAGACAGCCACTGTAGCTCTGAAGAGGTGTGGTTCCTTATATCTCCTCCTCCTCTGTGACTGAGCTAGAGAGATTGGAAGTCTAAGTTTTGGTTTTGCGCCCTTCATCAACATTTCACATGAAGAAGTACCTTCCTAGGGAAATCAGATGCATAGGAAAAAAGAGGTATGTTTGATTTTGAGGCAGCTCTGGAGATTGTCCCACCCAGAGCCACTGACAGATCTGTAGGGTTGTCTCTTGATCCCCATTGCCTGGTGGTGTTCATGTTCTTATTTGATCCCCTCCCCTTAAGCATGAGTTGGACCTGCAACTTTCTTCTAAACAATAGGATACAGTAAAGGTGATAGGGTGGCTGACTATCTGATCATATGACATAAGACTGTGTTACCCATCTTACTGGAGTCTCTCTCCCTTGCTGGCTTTGAGGAATCAAAGTAGCCACGTCAGGGGATCCAAATGGCAAGCAACTGTGGCAGCCTCTTGGAGCTGAAGGCAGCCTTGCAGCCAACACCCAGCAAGAAACAAATCCTCCATCCTACATATAGCTGCATGGATCTCAATTCTGCCAACAACCCAAGTGAGTCTGGAGTGAATCTTTCCCCAGTCAAGCCTCAGGTGAGACCACAGCCCCCACTGCCACTCTGGTTGCAGCCTTATGCGACTCTAAGCGGAGGACCCAATTAAGCCATGCCCAGATTCTTGACTCAGAAACTATGAAACAATAAATGTGAGTTGTTTTAAGATGCTGTTATGCAACAACAGGTAACTAGTACAGCTACATGGCCCACAAGTATTCACAAATACCTTCCAGTTTCTCCTATTATTGTCCACTGGCTTATAGGCATTCATAGAAGAAACACCCCCCAGGACACGGTAATCCCGGATGCTTTAATGGGAAAAGCATTTTCCATTTATTTTCAAAGCTGGAAGGAACTTTAGAGACAATAGGTAGTAGCACAGTAGTAGATAAAGTTCTCTACCCAGTATGAAATTTATTTCCCCAAGCTGCCTCCTTATTTCTGCCTAAGGAATTACATTTTCCATGTTGGATGGAGTCCAGTGGACTGTCACTGGGGGCCACACTCATGTCTAGCAAGAGTGGACTTGTTTTCCAGCCTGGGTCAGCCACCTTGGATTTTGACATCTGCCTCATCCTAGCAGTGGCCTTTTTGCTATTCTGTTCCCACTGCAAGACTGTCACTGGGGTCCTGCTTCCCAGCCTCTAGAGCAGCCATGACACCTGCCCATCTTCAAGCCCAGTTTTCAGCCATCATCCACCGATTCTGTGGGCCTCTGCTACCTTTCAATACGTTTCTTTTGCATAAAGTTGCCAGTCATTTCTGTGGCTGGTAACCAAAGGACTCTTACCAGACCTCAAAGGGAAACCCACAGCTGGGGCTTCCTAGTTTTCAGACAAGTTAGCTCCCTATCCTCTGGGTCTGGTGAAGTGTAACCACTGACTGAGTAGAAAAGACCTTCAGAAATGCTTATTTCACCAGAAAATGCAAGTAACTTGTCTATGCTCAAGTGAATGTAAAGTGCCATTTCAAATACCTGAAAGGGACATCTTTGAAATATGGCATAGAAGAAATCCAGGAAACTTGAGCGATGGAATTTGACGCCAATTTTTTTAGTCAGTTTTAAAACAAGTTCCTTCAGTCTTGTCCTTTTCAAGTGATTAGTATTCCTGCAGAATTTAAGGCAGATAAACTGTCGGGAACAATTCTATTAGTTATAAAAAAGAATGTGGTTAGACTGCAGATTTTTTTGCAGTATTTGTCACCAGCAGTTGCCAAATCTTGAGGACCTAAAATGAAAGATAAGCTCAAAGAAAAAGTATCATTATTTTAGGTTAAAAAATATAGTATCAGTCTAGGTGCAGTGGCTCACGCCTATAATACCAACACTTTGGAAGGCCAAGGTGGGATGACTGCTTGAGCCCAGGAGTTCAAGACCAGCTGGAGCCAGGAGTGGTGGCTCATGCCTATAATTCCAGGACTCCGGGAGGCAGAGACAAGAGATTGCCTGGGCCCAGGGGTTCGAAACCAGCCTGGGCAACACGGCGAGACCTCGCCTCTACAATAAATCAAGAAATTAGCCAGCCTGGGAGACACAATGAGACTTCTATTCATTAAAAAAAAAAAAGGCCAGCCTCGGAAGCAAAGTAAAACCTCGTCTCTATAAAAAATAAAAAAATCAGCCAGACGTGGTGGCACACACCTGTAGCCCCAGCTACTTGAGGTGACTGAGATGGAAGGATTGCCTAAATGCAGGAGTTTGAGGCTGCAGTGAGGTGTCAGAGCAAGACACTGACTCAAAAAAAAGTATCAAACTCTTAGTCAACTTTTAAAGAAGTAGTTTTACACCTCCAAGTCCCATTTAAGTGAATTAGGTCAATGACTTGCTCAATTGGGCCAGTAGCTAAATGAGGACTTATCATGAGTGTCAACATTTGTAGAAAAACATAGGTAAGGAATATATTTTCATTGTTCTCTAACAGTCAAGTAATCAACTATCCTTTATAAGGGGGGGCCGCACAACATCAATAAGGGTAACTGATCTCAAACCGGGCGAAGTGGGGATCAAAGGGAGGCCCAGACTTTACCTGTGCAAGGACCATTTGTATACCTAATTCTGAAATGTAACTCACATCTTTAAAATTAAAAAAAAGGCCCCTTATATATTGAAGTCTATGTTTAAATATTTATTTAATACCATATGCTCAGTACTGTATTGTACAAAACAATGCCTATTATCCTACTTTGTTTAATAAAATACTCTGTATATGTGAATCTTCTAGAAGTTTATCCTGAATAGATATTTTTATTTCAATTATTTTAGATTAAAATCTAAAATGATAATATAGCTGCCCAATTCCCCTAGAGTACTATACTTTGAATATAATTTAACCTTTTCTTCATGTTTCAGAAATTCACGACCACTATTTGTTAGATTCAAGTTCAACAAACGCAATTTAGGCTACCTATGATACAGGACTGCCTTCAGGGGCTATTACGTAGGTGGTCTGTAGTCTCTTGAATGAATGGCTCCAAAATACTATGCTTTTTTTTTTTTTCGAGTCAGAAGAGCGAGTTTGGTGACATGGGTTCCCCTGGAATCCTTCAGTTTTCCTGGGGAAAGGACTCTGTCACCCAGGCTGGAGTGCAGTAGCATGCTCATGGCCATCGCAACCTCGACCTGCTGGGCTCAGGCGATCCTTCCACCTCAGCCTTCCAAGTAGCTGTAACTCCAGGCATGCACCACCATGCCTGGCTAATTTTTGGACTTATTGTAGAGATGAGGTCTCACCAAGTTGCCCAGGCTGGTCTCAAACCCTTGGGCTCAGGCAATCCTCTCACCTTGGTCGGAATACAATAAATCAAGAAATTAGCCAGCCTGGGCGACACAGTGAGACTTCTATTGATTAAAAAAAAAAACCAAAAAAAACAAAAACAACCTCGGAAGCAAAGTAAAACATCGTCTCTATAAAAAAAAAATCAAAAAATCAGCCAGGCGTGGTTCTCTGTCTCCAGCTTTGATATCAACTTCCAGTTGCCTCTCCCCTCATGATTCATGTCTCCTCTCTGACCCAGGAAAACTGAAGGATTCCAGGGGAACCCATGTCCCCAAACTCACTCTTCTAAACCACTCCAAGTCAACAGACTTTTGTCTGCCTTTTTAAGAAGACTCCTCCTTCTCCTGGAGGGGAAAAGGCATAAACTCATGTCAGGTGCTTCCCTTGCCAATTAGTGGTCTTTCTCACTATCCACCCAAACCGGAACTTGTTGATACTGGAAACCTGGGACCACAGCAGAATACCAGGGATGCTGAATACAATTATATCCCTATATTCATTACCAAAATCCATCTATGACTATTTTAGGCTCTATACTTTTGGTGACTGATTCTATTTCAAATCACCTAAGCCAGAATAGCATCTCACAAAAACCCCTCCACATTATGGCTGTGATTTTGAGTTGGCCCAAAGAGGAACTTGGACAAGAAGGGCATTTCTACATGGAGATATTCTTAGAAACAGGACAGTTCCTAGATGTCCTAGGGGAAAGCGTGAGACTTGGGAGAGAAAAGGAATAATTTTTATTGAGCATCTACTATTATTCCCGCTGCCAAACAATATCAAGGTAGTTCGTATCGGCCCCATCTTGGGGAAGTTAATGTGAAAAAGCTTATGGATCACGTCTCTACCACACAGCCAGGGTGTGGGCTGTGCAGCAGAAGTGTCTGGCCCCAAGGCCTATACTGACTCCATCACACCGCATGCTAGAGATGAGGCAACCAAGAGTCACCTCATGGTCTCAGACTGTGGTGAAGCAGGCAGATTCCAGATTGTTTCTGACAGATGGCCACGGTGCTTCTGTGGTGTTACTCCCAAGGCGTGGTGACTCCCACACTTGTGGTGACTGATTGGCGATCAGGTTGCTTAAGCCAGAACATTTCACCCAAATCCCTTCATGTTGTGGTTGTGATTTTGAGTTGACCCAAAGAGGAATTTGCACAGGATGCCAGAGGGAGAAAGGAGACAACTGCCATTTTTTTTCTGAAGGCCATTATAGTGTGATATAGAGACGGACACAAAAGTGCTCATGGCTGCCTCACTGTCTCCCACATCTTGTCTACCGCCTCTTGCTGTTAGGGGTAGGGGACTGCTGATGCCCAGCAGCTCCAGGCCTATCACCAGAAGCTTCAATGTGGACCCACAGAGATAACAGATCCCCAGATGTTCCCAGATAGGCCGCCAGCCCCTCCTCCACAGTCCCTCTGCGGTGGCTGGACATGTGTGGTTTCTCAAATTGACCAGTTTATGACTCCTTTGAGCCTCCAACTCACCCTTTCAAACCTTTACTTCCCCAGTTCCTCTCACAATTGTGTAAGGTCTAATTCCTTTTAAAAAATCCTTTCCTTCATAATTCATAGTGGCTGTTTTCCTGATCAAACCCCACCTATACCATACCATGTAGTAATTTTGAGGGAAAATGGGGTGGAAAAAAGTTCCAGAGAGAGTCAGGAGTCATCCACTTCACAGTGCCCAGAGAAGAGGATGTGCTAGCAAGTTGGCACTTTGCAAACTGTGGGTCATGTTAGCTGCCCGTATTTTCATAGCTGCAAATCCAGGAGCTGAAACATGCTTAGGTCAAAGTACTCTTTATAAATGCATTGTATGGCACCCAGCCACTGCCAACTGCAGCTGTTTGACCCAGCGCAGTTACGATGCCAGGAGACTGCATCCAAGATCCCACTTGATTCAGCTCAGTGCGAAAGGACGTGCTTGGCCCAGGAGCCAAAGTCTGGCTTTCAGCTCCAGCTCTGACTCCCTAAATAAACCACTTAACTTCTTGGGGTTGGTTTCCTCTTCCGTCCTTATAGAAGTGAGTCCAGGAGATAATTTCTGAGGCCCCTAGAAATAAATTTTTATGAAAAGCAAATTCAAACTCACCAGCGATTCCTAGTACAGAAGTAGACACTGCATTCAACCAAAATAGCATTGTCAGATATACGGGAAATGGCTGATCCTAGGGAGAAAGGAGGCTTGAAATGAAACCACTAATCTTCAGACTTGAGCACACATGATATCCCTCTTGGCTAATACCACATAGATTTCAAATTTATTGCTACTATTATTGCAAGGAGTTGTTATTTCCATGAAACTAATCTCACAGATTGGGAGTCCATCCGTTCTCCTGTCGGTTTTAATATCTTGACTTTGCTACCAGTCATATATTTTTTTCTTCTCTGAGACATTTTTTGAGATGACCCATGTGATTTAAAGCTTCAGTTGAAATTTTGAGAAATGAACAGAATGATACCTTGTTAGCAAGCAGCTTTGTGAATGGATAGTCTGAATAACAGAGTCTGAAGATCTCAGGGCTGGAAAGGACATTGGAGATCATCTTCAGGAGTTCACAAACTTCCAACTTTCACCTTAACTTTGGGCCCCCAGGGTGGCTATATCAGAAAAACCAGAAAGCATCTTTTACAGATTCTTGGGCTCCCATTGGTTCTAGGGTAGAACCTATGAATCCGTATTATTTATTCCAATTTGCTGCTAGGTTTAATGAATAATGGTCTAGGAGAATCTCAATCCAGTATTTAATTATCATTTTAGAACTTCTGGTGCTAGTTAAGACTAAATAAGCCCATTACAGTGTATCTCTTTGCTGATTACAACTGAAATCTCTGGACAGAATACAAACATACCATCTGAGAGAAGAATAACTGGCATAGCAGTAAGTTTATTGGGTTTTTCTTTCCTTCTTTATCTCTTGGCTTTCACATTTTACCTTCAGAAGGCAAGACGCTCTTGCAATCAACCCAAACAGGTTGACTGTCTGCTAAAATTAACAAACAAATAAAATCAACATTTTCATGTGATTTTAAAAGAACCTTGACTTGTATTCACAATGTTTAAAGAACTCTCAAAACTCAGCAACAAGAAAACGATCCAATTTTTTAAATGGGCAAAATATTTGAACAGTCACTTTACTAAAGAAGATATAAGGACAGCAAATAAGCCCCTTCAGAGATGCTCAACATCATTATCCACTAGAGAAATGCAAATTAAAATTCCGCTAAAACACTACTACACAGTTGTTAGAATGGCTAAAACTTAAAAAACAAAAAAACAAAAAATTGACCATATCAAGTGCTGGCGAGGATACAAAGCAACAGGACATGACTGGTGGAAACGCACAGGCACTTTGAAAAACAATTTGACAGTTTCTTATAAAGGTAAGCATGAACTTACCATATGAACCAGAAATTTCATCCAGTTATTGACCTTCAAAAATGAAGAGTTATGTTTAAAACAACAAAAACCTGCATGCTAACATTTGTAACATATTTACTCATAATTGCCCTGAGCTAGAAATAAACCAAATAGCAACCTGTTTATTCTGCCTAGTGTTATCTGAGTTTCTTGTATCTGTAGTTTGGTGTCTGACATAAATGTTGGGAAATTTTCAGTCATTATTGATTCCAATACTTTTTCTGTTTCTTTCTCTTCCTTCTGGTGTTCCCATTATGTATTTTTACACATTTATAGATGTCTCATAGTTTTTAGATATGCTGTCCCATTTATTTCCAGTATTTTTCCACTTTGCTTTGAGAAGTTTGAGAAATTTCTATTGAAATGTCCCAAAGCTTACTGATTCTTTCCTCAGCTGTGTTCAGTCAACTAATAAGCCTATTAAAAGCATTCTTCATTTTGATTAGTGTTTTTTAATTTCTACATTTTTTATTCTTTCTCAGAACTTTCATATTTCTGCTTATGTTACCCATCTGTTCTTACATATTATCTGCCTTTCCCACTAGACCCCTTAGCATATGGATCATCACTGTTTAAATTCCTGGCCTGAAAATTCCAACGTCCCTGTCATATCTGAGTCTGGTTCTGAAGCTTGCACTGTCTCTTTCAACTCTGTTCTTTGCCTTTTGGTATGTCTTGTAATTTTTTTGCTTAAAGTCAGTTAGATTAACCCAGTACTGGTTCCCACTGAGATTTCCTCTCATAGGTTTCTGTTCCAGTAAATTGTGTAAAAATTATTTGTATCTGCCTGTCTGTCCTGTTCAATTTTGGGCAGCAGTTTATCCTGTGGCCTCAATTCTTTGATGGAGCTAAGAAGAGTTTTGATTTTCAGTTTGTTCTGCTTTTTTACTTGTTGTTGGGAGGGAGTGATGACTTCCAAGTTTCTTAAATGTTGGGCTAAATGCCCGAAGTCCCCCCAAATAATCCTTAACTGGTGAACGAATGGACACTGTGGTACAACTCTACAATCAAATACTACTCAGCAATAGGAAGGGACAAACCATGGATGAGTCAATAATGTGGGTGAATCACAAACGCACTATGCTTAGTGAATGACATAGTTCAAAGGCCTGGGTACCAAGAGATTTCACTTATACACAATTCTGAAAAGGGCAGAACTACAGGGTTAGAGAACAGATGTGGTCGTGAATGGTTAGGAATGGGAATGGGTGTGGCTACAACGGGATAGCTCAAAAGAATTTTGGGGTGGTGATAGAATTGTTCTGTATCTTGATTGTGGTAGTCGTTTATGAGCCTTTGCATTTGTCCAAACTCATAAAACTATATCAAAAGGTACATTTATTTAAAAGTATATTTTAATTGCCGTTACAACAACCCCCATCTAGGTTGTGTTTTGTGTGTGTGTGTGTGTTTCTTTTGCCCCAGAACCTACTTGAAGGTTTCTTATGGTGGGTAATTTACTCTTTTTAAAGACCAGTGATCCCATTAATGCAGAGCTTCCCAATCACTGTCCTAGGAATGGGTTACAGGTTACCAATATATTCATCGGGACTGGAGGTGAGTTCGGAGCCAGGGCACTCCAGGCACTTGTCTCTTCAGTGAATGCCTTATGGTGTGCCGCCGCCTGGCGCCACAGGACTGGGAGACCAGGAGGTGAGAAGAGAAGGAAGAATATTGGGAGGAAACAAGATGTTTTTCAGCTTGACAAATAGGCTATTTTCCATTTTTCTGACTTGGTTTTCCATGGAATTTGACAGAACAAAGAAAACATTTTATGGTCCATAAAGATATTAATCATCTCAGCCCTCAGGCAGGTAAGAGCCATCAAACTACTCTTTATCACAGCAGGCTGTAAAAATTATTTCATTTTCTATCACTGCCATAAAATGAAAAAATATGCACTACCTTACCGAACACTACCTGAGTTTCTTTTACATTGAGACAGTATCGGCCTATCTGCAACATCTGTCCTCATTGGTCCTAGTGTTTCCCTTACTTGGAACAAATTTACTGCCTCCTATATATGACAGTTCATCTGATATTTGAAGGCTTGCTATAAGATTTGATGCTCCTATCAACAATTCTTCTCAGAATACATGTATCGGGTTTCTTGGGCTATTTCTCACATGACCTGCCTTTAAGATTATTGCTCCCTGGAATATGGTCTTCATTTTCAATATTTCTTCCCAAGCACCGTAATAGAACATGACATTTAATTTTCAATTAGCCTATGCTATAAAGAATTTTTTTTTATTGAAGGTAATCCTGTGATTTCTGTCGTCACACATCCAGAAGAGTAAGCAATCTTTCTTTACAGGCTGAAAATATTACAGGGTCTGATGGTCACTGAGTTCTGTGGTCTTACCTGTAGTGGTTCTATAGTTTCTGGGAGTTCTTATACACTTTCAAATTCTAGCATTTGGGAAAACTCATTAGAAGGAAATCATAGACTTGAAACATCACAGAACAAGTCAACAATAACTAAAACCTAGCTTCCAGTACCACATCTCACCATCTATAAAAGGATCCACATCTATAAGAAGACCCACAGTTGTCATACCATACACTTGGCCCCTTTCAAGTACTCTGTCATCCTGTGACCAGAGCTCCTTATTGCCCTCAAGTACTCATGAGACACAATCCTCCCATCTTCTGGGAAACAGGAGACCTTCTTAGGCTCCAGCTACTCTTCTCAGGAAGCTTTTCCTCACCCACACAGCATCGCACATCTACTTAGCCCACATTCCAGCTAACAGACATCACCGCAACAGTAAGTATACCGTAACAGTGAGTTAGTAAGAAATAAATTTTATCCCCTGTGGGTCTATGAGGCATTGGTTGAAGTCCCTCAACCTATGACATCAGATATGGCAAAAGTAGGTTTAAGAAACAGGGTTGGCCATTGTCTTGCTAGACTCTGGTGTGGCCATGTGCTCTTTGAGCTATGGCTGTCGCCACGCCTCCTGGCTTTGGCCGCCTCCCCCACCTTGGGGAGGTGAATATTTTTTCTCCCCTCTCTCTCTCTAATTTACTTTTAAATAAATCTTTTCTTCTCTCTCTCAAAAAAGAAACAGGGTTGAAGTCTGTCACCCCAAGACATCCTTTCAATGAATATTTGAGGCACACATTCAAAGTTATAACTCAAGTCTTACCACCAGTGATTTTTCTAACTTCTATTTATACTAATTCCTAAGTTAAGAAGCTACAAATAGGCTGGATATGGTGGGTCATGCCTATAATCCCAGCACTTTGGGAGGCCGAGGTGAGAGGACTGACTGAGCCCACGGCTTTGAGACCAGCTTGGACTACTTGACGAGACTTCATCTCTACAGTAAACTGTAAAAATTAGCTGGGTGTGGTGACACACGCCTGTAGTTCCAGCTACTTGGAAGGCTGAGGTGGAAAGATCACCTGAGACCAGCAGGCTGTGGTGGCCATGAATGTGTTACTGCACTCTAGTCTGGGCAACAGAGTGAGACTCTGACCCCCCCCCCAAAAAGGAGAAGAAACTACAAATAAAACAAAACCTATTTAATTTTGAGGCCATAAAGACATTTCTGGATAAGTGAGATTTCTGAAAGAGCAATTTAAAAGCAGGATTTTGCTTGGAATAACATTAAAAATAGAAAGAACAACTTTGCAGTGTTCTGTAAACAAATTGCAAAAGCCAGAGATGGGGATAAAAGTATTTGCAAAAGACCCATCTGTCACAGGACTATTATCCAAATACACAAAAAACTCTTAAAACTCAACAATAAGAAATGAACAACCTGATTACAAAATCAGCAAAAGACTTTAACAGACACCTCTCACCAAACATATACAGAGAGAAAATACACAGATGAAAAGATGCCCAATATATGTCATTAGGAAGCTTAAAACGAGAGTCTATTGTACATCTATTAGAATGGTCAAAATTCAAAGCACTGACGACTCCAAATGCTGGTGAGAGCTTTCATTTACGCTGATGGAAAAGCAAAATGGTATAGGTACTTTGGAAGATAGCTTGGCAGTTTCTTACAAAACCACACATACTCTTACCATATGATTCAGTAATTGAGTTCGTTTCTATCTACCCAAATGCAATATATTCACACAAAACTATGTCCACACAAAAATTTGCACGCAAACATTTACAGCAGAGCCATTCACAATTTCCAGAACCTGGAAGCAGCCAAGTAGTTGACTGGATAGATAAAGTGTGGCACTCCCATTCAACACTAACAAGAAACCAGCTATCAAGTAACGAAAAGACATGGAAGAAACTCAAATGCGCATTACTTAGTGAAAGAAGCCGATCTGAAAACACTACATAATATATGATTTCACTCACTTGATATTCTGGAAAAGGCAAAACCCTGGAAACAGTAGAAAGATCAGTGTTTGCTAGGGGTTAGGGAGAAGGAAGAGATGAACAGAGGAAGCACAAAGGATTTTAAGGCAGTGAAATTACTCTGTATGGTACTCTAATGGTGGATATATGTCTTATACATTTGTCCAAACCTACAGAATGAACAACAGTAAGAGCGAACCCTAGAGTAATCTATGGACTTGGGGTGAAAACGATGTATCATTGTAGATTCCTTGATTACAGCAAATATACCACTCAGGTGGAGGCTGTTGATGCTGGGGGAAGCTATGTATGTGAGGTGGCCAGGAGCATATGGGAATTCTGTATCTTCTTCTCAGTTTTGCTGTGGATCTAAAATTGCTTTTAAAAATAAAGACTATGTTTAAGAAATGGGAATAGCAGCGCTTAAGAATATTGCGGGGAGGGCTTTCAGGTTTCTTCTTGTACAAGGGGAGCTATCATGGCATCCATTAGGAGCCAGCTGCACACCTGCACACATCGCCTTGAAGATGCCAGCTTTCCTTGGACCGGAGTCACTTTGTAGAATGCCTTCCCTAGAGACATGAGTTTTTAAACTCAACGTCCAGGCATCTTCTCCTTCCTCGCCAAGTCATCCTCAGGTGTGACCTGACCACTTATTTGCTCCTCCATCTTTGTAAACCCAAAAGGACAACTAACCCTTCTGAGGTCTTTTTCTTCTCCTGATATGTGTCCTTCTAACCATAAAAGGGGCAGAGCACCGATGTTTTGTTAGTAAAGAGTTTTTTGTTTGTTGGTTGTTTTGCCTTTTGTTAGTTTTGTTTTTCCCCACATTGGGAGCTCTCACTTCATAAAATGCCTTGTACCCTTTCTAAAACCCAAATTTTATGTAATAGGGCCATAGCAGAACAAAGGTGCTTAAGTGACAATTAAGTTCGAGAACTCACCCTAGAAAAAGTGTTGCATACCTTTATTGCTGAATATCACTGTGGTCATCTTTGAAGTACTCCCCTTGGGAAGTTACGCACTGATGTCAGCACCTAATCCACCCGTCAAAGCCATTTTGGAACCCTTTTTCTGGAACGGCCATAAGAGCTGTCATCATTATTTGTTGATGCCTGTGTCAGTGCATAGCTTCTCGACGGGAATATTTCAAAGGTGATGATAGTGATATTCAGGAATGAGGTATATAGCACTTTTTTCTTTTCTTTGTTTTTTTTTTTTTTTTTGAATCAGAGTCTCACTCTGTCGCCCAGGCTGGAGTACAGTGGCATGCTCAAGGCCACCACAGCCTCGACTTGCTGGGCTCAGGCAATCCTTCCGCCTCAGTCTTCCAAGTAGCTGGAATTACATGCTCGTGCTACCATGCCTGTCTAATCTTTTTTAAAAAATTTATTGTAGAGACAGGATCTCGCCAAGTTGCCCAGGCTGGTCTCAAACCCCCGGGCTCAGGCAGTCCTCTCACCTCAGTCTCCCAAAGTGCTGAGATTACAGACTTGAACCACCACTCCCAGCTGCACTTTTTCTGTGATGGTTTGTGAGCCTAATTGTCGGAACTTGCAGAAAGTCTGCTTATGTTACTAAAGGACTATCACACTCAGAAGGAAATGAAGACTTAGTTTTCCTACCTAGAAAAGAGATTGCCTGAGCAGTGGATTTCCTGAGCCCGTGGGTTCGAGACCAACTCAGGCAACTTGGCAAGACCTCATCTCTAAAATAAATAAAAAATTAGCTGGACATGGTAGCATGCACCTGTAGTTCTGGCTACTTGGAATGCTGAGGCAGAGGGATCGCCAGAGCCCAACAGGTCAACGCTAGGGTGGCGGCGAGCGTGACACTGCACTCTAGCCTGGGTGACAGAGTGAGACTCCAACTCAAAAAAAAAAGACTCATCAAATTATAGAATTAAAGACACCTGAGAAATAATTTTGCCTAGCACAGATGTTCTATAAGTAAGAAATAAGAAAGGAGAACTAGCTTGCCCAGAAGCACATAGCATGCTCACGTTGACAGCACAGATGCTAAAATTAGAATGATACAGAGGAGATTAGGACCGCCCCTGAACAAAGATGACACACAAGTTCGTGAAACAGTCCATATTTTTATTAATTTCATTAATTCCTCTGATATGAGCAAATACATTCAGACACTAAGATCTCGGACTTACATAGTATGTTCAAATGCAGTATACTGCAGTGATAAGAGTAAAAAAGAAAAGAAAAGAAAGACAGAAAAAGTCCTGTTGGTCCCCTTGTTCTCATGCTTTATGTTGCTTTTATAACTACCTTGATCTTCATCTTGACCAAGTCTCTACTTTTGTTGAAGGGTTAACATCAAAGTCAAATATCTGACAGTGTTTTTTCTTCCAAAAACTTTCTTAATTAAACTCCAAAAGTTCCTTTTTTGCCCTCAAAATTGAAAATGTATGTGCTTACCCAAAAGTACCATATGCCCCTGAGTTTTAGGATCCTCAAACCATAATCTGGATTATTGTTGTTTTAAGAACTAAACAAGGCTGGGCACGGTGGCTCACGCCTAAAATCACAGCACTTTGGGAGGCCGAGGTGAGAGAATTGCCTGAGCCCACTGGTTCACAACTAGCCTGGGTAACTTGGCCAGACCTCTCATCTCTACAATAAATCAAAAAACTAGCTGGGCATGGTAGTGCACGCCTGTAGTTCCAGCTACTGGAAAGACTGAGGCAGAAGGATCACCTGAGCCCAGCAGGTCGAAGCTGTGGTGGCCATGAGCATGCTGTGGCACTCCAGCCTGGCTGAAAAAGTGAGACTCCAACTCAAAAAAAAGAAAAGAAAAAAAGAGAACTAAACATACACCTGAAATAACTACAAAGGCTCATTCCACAGGCTATGCGCCAATCAGGCAACGTCTGTTCCCACTAGGTGATGGCATGTACTATACACGTGGACAAGAACACATGGCTACAGTGTTTCCTACTCAAAAAAAAAAAAAAAGAAAAGAAAAAGAAAAAGGAAAAAAAAGCATCCAAATCTTATTGGCTATATACTAATATAAGCAAATTTTTTTTCTGAATCTGTGCATTATCTCTTGCTGCTTATCTCAGATATGGTAGGAATTTAGCCCTTTGAGACCTCTCAAAATTACTCAATTAGATGAAATAAATTAAATCCCCAATTCCTAAATGCCTACTAGGTGCCAACATTGAGGACCCAAAGATGAATACAATGCTGTCTTTCCCACAAAGGAGTTCACCATCTAACGAACCAATAAGACACACGAACAACAGGGAACAGGCGAAGTTCCCTGCAATGAGAAGTGTGAAGAGTGCGCTTTGGGGGTCTAAGCGAAGAGTGGTACGTCCTACTTGGAAAGGGTGGGATGGAGGCCTTCCCTGAAGAGGCAACTTGAGCTGTTTATCAAAGGAAGACTGCACCAGAGGGAAGAGGTGGACGAGGTGAAGGAGGCGGAGGACATTCCAGGCAGAGGAGGGAGCATGAGTCAAGCGGAGAGGCATGAAGTGCTGGCTATTTTTGGAGAACAGAGATTAGCCTGGAGAGGCTGGGAGATAGGATAAAGGAAAGTAGGGTGGTGGGGAAAGAAGTTGGAAGGTTCATTTGGAGCAAGATGAAGAAACTTGAATGCCCTGTCAAATTTTTTAATAAGATCTATGCTGTAATGGGGTGCTCACAGAGGTCTTCAAGATGAAGGGTTCCATCATCAGATCTGCAGGGAGTTTTTTGTTTGAGGCAGGGGCTTACTCTGTTGCTCAGGCTGGAGTGCAGTGTTGTGATCTTAGCTCACTGCAGCCTCAACCTCCTGGGTTCCGCCAATCCATCTGCCTCAGACTCCTGAAGTCCTTGGATTATAGACGTGAGCCATTATGCCCAGCCCAGATCCACGTTTTGAAAGACCATCCTGAGCCAGGCACAGTGGCTCACACCTGGAACCCCAACACTTTGGGAGACCGAGGTGAGAGGATTGCCTGAGCCCAGGGGTTCGAGACCAGCCTGGGCAACTTGGTGAGACCTCGTCTGTACAATAAATTAAAAAATTAGCCGGGTGTAGTGGCATACGCCTGGGGTTCCAGTTACTTGGAAGGCTGAGGTAGAAGGATTGTCTGAGCCCAGAATGTGGAGGCTGCAGTGGCCATGAATATGCCACTGCACTCCAGCCTGGGGAACAGAGTGAGACTCCAAACTCAAAAAAAAAAAAGAAAGATGATTGTGGTGGTGGTGGTGTGACAGATGGAAGGGAGGTGGGGAAACTGGGTGGGGGTGCTTCTGAAAAAAATTCTGGGCAAGACAGCTGAGTCAGGGTGATAGGAGGAGCAGAGGAAGGACTAAATTCAAAAGTCGTTGAACTGTCTGTTGTTAACACAGGTGAACAGTTACAAAGACTATTCAACCCATGGAAATACCTCCCAAGACAACCCCATGGATCCACTGCCAAACCTCTGCAAGATGATTTGCCTCTGTCGATTTGCTGGTCATACAATACCCACTTCAGGGGCTTGTGCTGCTTTGGGCTTCTAGAGGCTTGGTAGGAGCTAAACAGCAAATGTAGGAACAGCCTCTACTGAACCCAAGGGACTGTTCATGGAAAGCCCTGCTAATCTCTCCACGCAAGATGAAGCTGAGTTGGTGCATCAGCTGTGCAGGTGCCCAGACCCACAGTGTCGTCTCTCCCACGTACCTAACGCCCACTAGGCCAAATTCCAGCTGGATCCATCCACTAGTTAAAATTTCCATCCAAGCATTGCCTCTGGAGCAGACAACTTGGGTTCAAAGTCTGTTTGCATAATTGACTAGCTGTGTGATCTAACCTCTTAAGTCAGGTTCTTCATCTGTAAAAGCGGATACCTATAGCCTCCCTTTGCCAGGGAGACAGAGACAGAGATCAAGAGACAGAGAGGAAAAAGATTACAGCCAAGAGAGAATCAAATACATCGTAGTGCTTTTTAGCTGAAAAGCATTATGTAAAGAAACACTTATCACAGCAAGCAAGGAGTGGCCGTAAAAAAAGCAGGCTGATTTTTAAAGTCTGGATGATGTAAATAAATGAGCTATTTATTTCATCAAGTCTCACTTCATTTCAGTAAAGATGACAACATTTGTCTTTATTTTCTGGGAAAAAAGAACCATCTTGATGCATTTTTGTGCTGCCCATGTGCACTTATGTGCCTTTCATGGATGGGTCATGTGGCCAGGAGCAACCTTTGAATGGTGAGTTAGAGTTAATTCTCTTTTTGAAATAAGAGCCAATAGCAAATATCAGGCCACTGGCTCATAGACACAGAGAAAAGTTCTAGTTACTCAAAGAATGTGGCTGACATTTAATTCATTATGAACCAGTTATATTTCTTTTCAGAGCGGCATAGATGAGCAGAAAGGAAGATTCCCAGACCCTCGAGTTCTTCTACAAAATATCCCCTCTTTAGCATGGCATGGCTTACCACAGTGGTTTCCCAAGTGGGAGTGAGGGGGGGCAGGACCCTAGGGAACATGTGAAATAATACAAGAGTGAGAGAAAAAGAATTAGAACCTTAATTCCATTTATTTTTTATCTCTTTTAGGGTATAGTTTTGAACATGATTCATAATGTGTACATACATATATACACACATATATTTACATCATTATGAAACATTCATATATATGAAGTTCAACAATTGGGTTTGTAAACCATCCTAGAAAAAGTGCTACATACCTCATTGCTGAATATCACTAAAGTCACCTTCGAAGTACTCCCTTTAGGAAGCTATGCACTGATGCCAGTGCCTAGTCTACCCATCAGAGCAATTTTGGAGCTTCTTTTCTAAAATGACCATCAGAGCTGCCGTTGTTATTTGTTGAGTTCTGACAATTAAGTTTGCCAAATGCCACTGTGCGCTTACGTTGGCAGCACTGTACAAATAACTGTATAGGAACACCCTCCCTACTCACCTGATCTGGCCCCCAGTGACTTTTTTCTTTACCTGAAGATAAAGGAAATATTCAAAGGAAGATATTTGATGACATTCACGACATCAAGGGTAATACAACGACAGCTCTAATGGCCATTTCAGAAAAAGAGTTCCAAAATTGCTTTGACAGGTGGACTAGGCGCTGGTGTCGGTGAATAGTTTCTCAAAGGGAACACTTCGATGGTGACCATGGTGATATTCAGCAATTAAGTATGTAGCACTTTTTCTAGGACAAGTCTGCGAACTTAATTGTCAGTCCTCGTATTCATATATATATATATATATATATATATATATATATACACACACACATATACATATAAACGTGTGTGTGTGTGTGCGTGTGCGTGTGTGTGTGTGTTGCTCAAACATGTTTACTGAGGGCCCTGTGATCAAACGAATTTGGAAACCACTGTTGTAAAAAGGTTTTGGAGTTAGATCTGGGTTTGAATTCCCCTGTGATGTGTGCTTCCCAGTGACTTACCAATTTTTCATTATCCAGGGGAACAAAGAGGAGGAAGCAGTGAATTCTAGTCCTAACATTGCCATGAACTTAAATTGACTTAACTGTGTGACCTTGGAGGATTCACTTCACTTTCATGAGCTGTATTTATCTTACACCTCACTCAAACAGTGGAGGGTATAATAACACTTTCTTGACAGAGTTATTGTGAGAATTAAATAAAACGCTGTTTCTCATCTACTTCCCTCTTCTTTCTGAGTTGGGGGAGAGAGGTCGTGTTTTTCCTTTGTTTGTTTTTTTGAGTCAATCTTACTCTTTCATCCGGGCTGAAATTTAGTGGCATGCTCATGGCCACAGCAACCTCAACTTGCTGGGCTCAGGCTATCCTTCCACCTCAGTCTTCCAAGTAGGTGGAACCACAGGTATGCGCCACCATGCCTGGGTAATTTTTTTATTTTTATTGTAGAGAAGAGGTCTCTCCATGTTCCTCAGGCTGGTCTTGGACCCATGAGCTCAGGCAATCCTCTCCCCTCTGCCTCCCAAAGTGCTGAAATTACAGGCGTGAGCCACCACACCCAGTTGAGAGGTTGTGTTTTAACGCATGTGGTTTAAAACTACACTCTCTGGCCTGCGTCATTCTCTTGCCTAGTCTCTGCCATGGCCTCATGCCCTCATGCTTCTCACGGCTTACTCATTTATGGTGATTCTGGGGAAACAGTGAGGCAGGAACCGTGAGTTCGAGTCCAACCATTCACTGAGTAGCATTCATCTAGTATTGATGGAGCACATTGCTATCTGTCCAACACGAGCATAAGATTATCTGTTCCAGCCAGGTGTGGTTGCTCAACCCTGTAATCCCAGCACTTAGGGAGACCAAGGTGAGGGGATTACCTGAGCCCACAGGTTCGAGAACAGCCAGGGCAACTTGGTGAGACCTCATTTGTACAATAAATCAAAACATTATCTGCACATGGTAGCACACACCTGTAGTTCTGGCTATTTGGAAGGCTGGGGAGGAAGGATCGCCTGAGCCCAGCAGGTCAACAGTGGGGTGGCAGTGAGCATGCCACTGCACTCTAGCCTGGGTGACAGAGTGAGACTCCAATTCAAAAAAAAAAAAAAAAAAAGATTACCTGTTCCTTCTAACCTCCCAAAAGGAATCTGAAATTCCTTCATCTTTCAGATGCAGGAAGCTCTGGACCTGGAGAGCAGTGCTGTCCAATAGAACCTTCCATAGTGATAGAAGAAGCATCCTATATCTATACCATCTACTGTGTGGGTCCTGGCCACGTTTGGCTGTTAAGCACTTGAAATGTGACTACTTATGCCCGAGAAACTGATTTTTAAATTTTATTTACTTTCAAATTGTGTCAATTTAAATATCCACATGTAGCAGTTGGCTACTGTGTTGGACAGCACAGCTCTAGAGATTGCTGACAGATCATAGAATTCCAGAAAGATTTAAAAGAAAATGAATCAGAAATTATGCTGAAGACCAACAACAAAGTGGCTATCAGCAAGTGAGAAACTGTGAGAAATTCTAGAGAGAAAGCAGAAAGATGTGGATTGGCAGAGTGAGAAGGCCCAAACACATGCAGCATGTGTTGTGCTGTGATGAGGTGGGCACTGTCCTGGAATATTCCAAACCAGGCGCCAGGAGATACACAGAGTAGGAAGGGCTCTGGGCTCTCCTAAGGGTGATGGGTAAGAACTGTTCCCAAAAGGGCCAGTAGCCTCCCTCACTTTCCAGTGTGGCTCCAGGCTAAAGGGCCAGAAAGTCTGGGAACTCCCCAGAGAGCCAGTGACCTCCAGAGGGACTGGGAGAGCCACACTCAGAAGACAAGACACCATAGCACACCCTGGCAACAGGCTTTATCTCTGTCCACAATCTCTGCAGGAAAGCACCTTTAGTAAGAGGTGATGTCCACCAAGAGATAAACAGGAATTCTCAAATGTAGTGGCAAACATATAACCAAGAGTCCCAAATGCACAAGGGGACTCCAAAAAAACCTGGAATGATTTTCTGGAGGGTGGACCCTTGTAGCACAGGCTTCCTGCACTAGGTAAGTGTTCTAGGAACCCATTGGCATCAGCATACCAACTAGCTAGTGTTGTTGTGAGGCTGCATTTTGCTTTAGAGAATTTTTTGTGGAGATTCCACGATGGGTGATTTACAAACACACGTGCCCACACCACGCTGAGTATTCAGCAGTTTTTTGACCAAAAATGACATGACCTCCAAACCCCACCCTCCTTATTCACCCAATTTCACCCCAAGAGACTTTTTTTTCGTTTCCCTGCATGAAAAAAGTCCTTAAAGGAAATCATTTTGCTGATGTGAAAAGGTGAAACAAAAAACAGCAGAAGCACTAGAAGACATCCAAATAGATGGGTTCAAAAACCATTTTGAGCAGTGGAAAAAGCATCTCAACAGGTGTATTGCTTCAAATGGAGTGTACTTGGAAAGTGATTGAAGTTTAAACACAGTTTTTTATGAATAAATTCTGGGGGGTTTTTTGGGTCCCCCTTCATATTTGAAAAACCAGCACTATGAAGGAGAACACACCAAACTCAACAAACAAAAGAACGAATATCCAAGAAAACAGAATTAATAGAGCAAATAGACGACTTCCCCCAAATTAGTATAATTAATATTCTCAGTGAGAGTTAAGATGATATATTGTTCAGAAAGCAAGAACAGGTTATATGAAAAAAATCAGGTATCTTAAAAATGTAAACATGCAATTATTTTAAAAATCAGTAGATAAACTGAGCAGAATGTACTGGCGTGAAATGCAAATTCTGTATAAGGTTGAGCTAAGGAATTATCCTTGAAAAAACATAAAAAGCCAGGCTCGGTGGCTCAGCCTGTAATCCCGCACCTTTGGGAGGCTGAGGTGAGTGGACTGCCTGAGCCCACGGGTTCGAGACCCGCCTGGGCAGCGAGACCTTATCTCTACAATAAATCAAAAAATCAGCCGGGCGTGGTAGTGCACGCCTGTAATTCCGGCTACTCGGAAGGCTGAGGTGGAAGGATCGCCGGAGCCCAGCAGGTAGAGGCTGTGGTGGCTGGGAGCGGCCACTGCACTCCAGTCTGGGCGACAGAGTGAGACTCCAACTCAAAAACAAAACAAAACAAAACATAAAAGAGCAAAGAAATTCTAACTTCTTATGAGAGTCCCAGCAGGAAGAAACTGATTAAATAGAGGGGAGGATTAATGAAAAAAATAATAAAAGAAAATCTCCCTAAGCTGAAAAAATATATATATGTTTTTTAGGTTGAAATGATTTATTCCAAACAAAATAAGTTTGTAAAGACCTTAACTGAGAAAATTGCCATAAAATTCCAGACAAGATTCCAAAAGTTTCCAGAGGAAACAAACCAAGTTAATAAAGGAATGTGAATAAGATTGACACCAGAACTGTCATCTACAACATTATTAGAATGAAAATTTCTTCAAAATTCTGACCCAAACTTACTTAGAATCTAGATTTCTAAATTTAACCAAAGTGAAAACTAAATTAAGAATTTTATGGGCTGAATTGTGTCCTTCCAACATTCCTATGTTACCCCCAATACCTCGTTATGTGACTGTATTTGGAGAAAAGGTTTTTAAAAGATGATTACATTGAAATGAAGTCATATGGGGGGCTTCCAATTAAATAAGACCAGTGTCATTGTAAGAGGAGGAAATTAGGATACAGATACACACACACTGATAAGAACATGTGAAGACAGAGAGAGAAGACAACCATCTACAAGCCAAGGAGAGGTGCCTCAGAATAAACCAACCTTGCCTTGCTCTTGACCTTCCAGCCTCCAGAATTGTGAAGAAATAAATTTTTGTTGGTTGAATCACCTCTATGGTACTTGTTTAAGTATGTGAGAATTTAGTAGGTTTACAATAGACTCTGTCAATGAATTTATCAAGAATGCATTCTATCACACTCACACACAGAATTAAAATTTTAAGATATAAAAAGCATACAAGAAATAGTAGTTGAATGAGAAAGCAGTATAGTTTATAATGAAGTGTAAATAACTATGAATGTATAATGAACAAAACTGATTACAATCCAAAACTGAAATCTCAGATGTCTACACATCATTTTGTGGACAGGGGCGAAGTGAGGGGGAAGATGTGATGGTTAAAGTGTGCTGTTCATTTCAAGCAGGAAAGCTCTTCTTTCATCTAATTTCTATTGATGTTTTATCAATAGAAGATGTTTTCTCTGCTTCAATGATGTTCTATTGAAGATAATCTATAGAAAAAAAATATTCTGATGCAAAAAAACCCCAAAAGAAATCCACACAAATTTGAAAGCCACTCTCCTAGAAAACTTCTAAAGTCTTTCACTTTATGGAGTCTCCAATATTGCCTCATTTCTATGGTGAACACACTGTTCCATGAAAACACAGGCTAAGGATATCTCACGGGAGGCTGTGCCGTGGCCATCTTTGTGACATTGCCACTACCTTCTTGACAGCAAAACATTCCACCGTTCAATCAACCGTGGTGTGAACAGGTAACCAGAGCACATGTACCTGATGTGAAGGGCTGGATTTCATAAACCTCCTGGTTGGGTCCTACCTACCCTTTGAGCTCAGCATCCAGGTCCACATGAGTGGAAGGTGCCCAAGCCTGAGGAGAAGATGGCCTGAGTTCCATTGCCTCAGTTTCCTTTTCCATAACATGAACAATTGGTCTTTACATCTCTGAATTTCTTGTTGGCTCTGGAATTCTGTAATGTGTATCAATCCGTGATCAAAGCCAAACTATGTGTATTCTAGGCAAAGAGATACTAGTCTTCCAAAGAAAATGTGGGTCTCTAGGCTGGGCATGGTGGCTCGTGCCTATAATCCCAGCATTTAGGGAGGCCAAGATGAGAGGATTGCCTGAGCCCACAGGTTCAAGACCAGCCTGGGCAACTTGGCAAGACCTCATCTCTATAATAATAATATTAAAAATTTAACTGGGCGTGGTGGTGTGTCCCTGTAGTTCCAGCTACTTGGAAGGCTGAGGTGGTAGGATCCGCTGAGTCCGGCAGGTCGAGGCTACGGTGGCCAGGAGCATGCCACTGTCCTCTACCTGGGTGACAGAGTGAGACTCCAACTCAAAAAAAAAATATGAGTCTCCAGAGACTTATAAACATGATAAGATGATGAGAAACATGCCACGCTGCTGTGTCGAATTCTTAAACAGAGACAGGTGACGAACACAGTGACCCAAAACTTTTGAGAGAAAACTTTTATTCCAGGGACAGATGGAGTGACAAGCCCCCAGTGACAAGCTGACCTTCTTCTCCCCAAGCTCCCCTGAAGAGATTATCTGCATAGCATTTCAGACACCCATCACCCTTATTTTTAGCTCTGAGTTCCCTTCACGAATGTGGTGACTTGCAGCTCGGCACTTGAGAGGTCTCCCAGATACGGCTGATGATGCATCTGCAGGTATCCTGCCTTGAGTTCCAGGAAGGTCAGAGCGTGGGCCCGGAGGAATGATTTGAGATAGAAAACCCTTTGCTCTTGTTCCCATAACAACCACTTGATCAGAAGCAATACACTCCAGGAATTGATCACTTGGGGCCACACGCAATTGGCAATGAAAATAGAACTGGAGTGATATTGTTCTCCAAGAGGCTCACAGCTGGCGTGCAGGGACAAAACTCAGGGCTTTGGTCACAGGCTATTTTCAGCCTCTGATAGCAGTTGTGTTACTCATGTCTCATTCACCCTCTCCTCTCGGCCTCCCTCCTGCCCTTCCCCCAGCAGGTCAGGGTTGGTGACAGCCTCCATATATTTAAAGAGGGCTGGAGCCCTCCACACTCAGTTGAGCCCAACAGAGACCACACAGGGAGGTGAGTGAAGGGAGGCAGGCGTTTGGGCTGAGGGCGGTGGGCTCTCTGGTGGCTTGTTGGGATTCTGAAGGGTCCCATGGAGTAGGGGTGTGTTTGACGTCCCAAGTGTCAGCATCCGCTCTGCTTCTGTTCACGGAGGCTCAGCTTATACTTGATTCTGGTGTGGATCTAGCGGGTGTGAAAAGATTCCTAAAAGGATGATGACTATTTGGGGGCTCGAGGGAACCTCATAGACCGAGAAGTGAGTAAGGAATTATGTTTGGTCTAAAACTACTTTCACAGTGGAATGTTTCCTATCGTCGTCGTTCGGATGGCGAGAAAGCAGACCAAACAACAGAAAGTCCACGCGTGTTCTAGTCATGGGACCATCACATCGTTAGTGGATGAGACTTGGAGGAAATTCCTGCCCTCAGGGTCTTGGTCTTGTCTTCTGGAAAGATCAATATAAATTGGCAGCATGTTTCTAAACTGTAAAGGACTGTGCAGATACAGAACAGTTGTAATTGAGGCAATATAGACAAAAACAGCTTTCCCATGCCCAAATTATGAGCTATTGTGCTATTCAAAACCCGTGGGTGAATGAGTGACATTTCAAGTTGGTTGGATTAAAATAGATTTTATATCCCAAAGATACTCAGCAACAGGCTTGGTAGTAATCATTTGAAATTAATCAAAACTGGACCCAAAAAAGACATCGCTACATTGAAAATCTACTAAAAGCTCTATTAATTGGGAGGGTAATTCCCAGCTGGGATGATGGGGATTCCTAGTGTTTCCTCCAGATTTCAGTCAAGCATTTTATTTTTTATTATTTATTTATTTATTTATTTTTGAGTTGGAGTCTCACTCAGTCACCCAGACTGGAGTGCAGTGGCCGCTCCTGGCCACCGCAGCCTCGACCTGCTGGGCTCCGGCGATCCTTCCGCCTCAGCCTTCCGAGTAGCTGGAACTACAGGCGTGCACTACCACACCCGGCTAATTTTTGATTTATTGTAGAGATGAGGTCTCGCCAAGTTGCCCAGGCAGGTCTCGAACCTGTGGGCTCAGGCAATCTACTCACCTCAACATCCCAAAGCGTGGGATTACAGGCTGAGCCACCGAACCCAGCTTGGCATTTTTTTTTTAAACGATCCCAGTACATGACAGGCTTCAGTGTGATTGAGAATAAAAAGTGGTTTTAAGCAATGAACTGGGTGGAAATACTGCTAAAAGATCAGAGCTGCCACCTCTCATTTCTGCTCGGTCCCTGAGCCCGGATGACAACTCCTCTGAGGGTCAGAGGGACCGTGTCTCTCTGCAGTACAAGTCAATGTGATTTAATAAGCATGTGTGGACACCTCCTGTGTCAGGGCTGGAGGGAAGTAGAGGCAGCCATGCAGGGAAGGGTGGCTGTGAACAACCAGAAGGGGGAGAAATGGGGCAGCCTGTGTCCTCAGCTTATTTTGGGGATTGAATCTCAATGCTGAGAGCACTCCGTTGATCACAATATCTGAAAAACTGCTTTATGGCCCAGAAAATGTGAGTGATTCGTCCGACTGGGCGTTGGGTCCTTTCTGAATACCTCCGTCATTTGTGGTCAGTGGAAATGGGTCCCGGCTGCTGGACAGGAAGTGCAACTGATTCCCAGGGCTTGGTGCCCTCCCTGGCACTTGGGCAGACAGGTGCTCTGCAGCCCAGACACACATGCCATCCATTAAAGACAGGAGAGGCAGGGCAGGGGCAGGTGAGGGAGGAAGAGAGGATGGGAGGGAGGGAAGAGTGAGGGGCAGCATTCAACAGGCAAATAGCCAAAATCCTCTTGGAAGAAATAGAGACAGAGTCTCGGTAGAATACAAATTCAGAAATCCCGGGAACCTCGAGAAGGAAAAAGAAGAAACCAGACCACCAGTCTTAGAGTCCATTTAAATTACAGCTCTGATTATCACTTAAGTTCTCTGAGTTTCCATTTTCTGAATAGTCGAATTAAGGTGAGACCACCTATATCAAAGGGATTTGTGGGAAGTGGATGAGAGTATATGAAAGCACGTTGTAAAGTTTAACAAAACTGTACAAACATACAAGGCCTTTGAGAAAAGACACAGATCCCAACCTGATGGGTTTCAGGAGAAATTCCTGCTAAGAACAAGTGTGGTGATGACAAACTGACCAGGAGTAAGAAGATAATTAACTTGTTTGACAAAAGGAAGGATGCAGGAATAGGGATATAACATACAGGAAATCCCAGTCCTGAGGCAGGCAGACTTCCAATTACGCGCATGCTGTTCAGAGGTCTGGGAAGACTCACGGCCAAATAAAAGTGTGTCTGTAAATGTGAAAACTGTAGTTATTTACCCCAGTGAAGAAAAGCAGGAAGGAAGACAGGAATGATCAAGGGTCCTGGAGGATGTAGCCTCTCCTGAGCCTCCCTATGGACCTCATCGTGAGAAAGAGTTGATCACAATGTGATGGTTGTTTACAGTCCTGGGAAGGCATGGGGCAACTATTAGCTTATTAACTATCACTAAAAGTCCTGCACAAAGTCACTGCAGAGGAAGAAAAGTTCATAAAGCATAGCAATTGCCCAGGGTCTCAGGGCTGGAAAGAGACAGAGCCAGGATTAAACTGAGGAACAACATGATTTTTTTTTTGAGTTGGAGTGTCACTCTGCCACCCAGGTTGGCATGCTTGTGGCCACGGCAGCCTTGACCTGCTGGGCTTAGGTGATCCTTCCACCTCAGCCTTCCAAGTAGCTGGAACTGCAGGCACGCACCACCACATACAGCTAATTTTTTTATTTATTGTAGACATGAGAGCTCACCAAGTTGCCCAGGCTGGTCTCGAACCCATGGGCTCAGGTAATCCTCTCACCTTGGCCTTCCAAAGTGCTGGGATTATAGACATGAGCCACAGTGCCCAACCAACATGATCTTTAAAAATAAGTCGTAAAGGTCAAAATAGAACAAAGAGTGAGTTTCAGAGTTGGCCACACTTTCAGAGATAATTTCAGAAAAGATGTAATATGACCACGTGTTCCAAACTTTGTTTAACAGTGTGTCTACCATGCCAGAGTTTCAAGGGGTGAGACCAACACTTGGTTTATTTTGGTGCTGGCAGTAAGCGGCCTGTGCTTCCCAGGCTTGGGAAGGGGCCTCCGGCTGGAGAACTTCGTATATCTGGTTCAGAAGCTGGAGACACAGCCACTGACCTTGAGTGTCCTACAATGGGAGCCAAAGAGCTTGTCTTGTCTGGGCCACAGGCATCCTGCTTCCAACCTAATCCAACCTAAAGGTCCAACCTTCACTCTGACCTGGCCATGCCTGCTCGGAACAAGGCACACTCAAGGCAGAACAAAACTGATTCCCAATCTTAACCAGAGGCCCACAGAGAAGAAGCAGGAAGAGATTTGCTTGCTTTACGAAAATAGATTTGAAGCGGGGCATGGTGGCTTATGCCTGTAATCCCAGCACTTTGGGAGGCCGAGGCCAGAGAATTGTCTTAGTCTAGGGTTCGAGACTAGCCTGAGCAACTTGGTGAGACCTCATCTCTACGATAAATCAAAAAATTAGCCAGGCATGGTGGGGCATGCCTGTGGTTCCAGCTACTTGGAAAGCTGAAGCAGAAGAATCACCTGAGCCCAGGTCGAGGCCGCAGTGGCCATGAGCATGCCACTGCACTCCAGCCTGAGAGACAGAGTGAAATCAATTCAAAAAAAGAAAACAGATTTGAAAACTGAAATAGAATAATATCAACCACCACAACAATAGTAATAATTCTAGCAACTAAAATTTTTAAAACACCTGCTATGCATTAAGCAATTATATATAGCACCTAGATATTATTATCTTATTTAACCTGAAAATGACCTTCTCAGACAAACCTTCTCATCCTGCTTTTACACACACGAGGATACCGGGCTCAGAGAATCTGAGCGATTTGCCCAGCGATTTGCCCAGTTAGTGTTTTTGAACCCTGGCTTGATCCTTCCCAAAGCCCATGCTTTTTCACTGTGGCTCTCCCATCTTTCTAAAGGCAGTGTTTGAGAGGGGACACCCCTGGGCAGCACGTCTGCAAGGTGGATCTCAACTGCTGTTTGGGTCCTTAACTCTGTCTCAGGGTCTGAAGGACCCTTGAAGGGGCTTCGCTGAAGAGCAGTCACTTGGACATCCATCCTCACCCGAGCAGGAAATCAACAGCACAAGAGAACACCAGCTCCCAGGAGTCCTTTCTGGGTTTGGACGGTGCTGACTCTTAGAGAGTCCTTTATTTGGCTGTATCAAATTCAGTCTCCCGGTTCCTCCTACCCATGAGTATCCTCTCTGTCCCATGGAAAGATAATGGATCTGTCACGCCTTGATTCCCATCAACTGGGACACTTGGTGAGAGGAGGTATTGACTCTTGACCCCTCTCCATTGTTGCAAGCACGAGCATGAGATACAGAACCAGCTAAACCAGGGCTTGAATTGCAGCCCTGCCACTTACTAGCTGCATGACCTTGGACAAGCTACCTAAACTCTCTGTTCAGTTTTCTCATCCACAAAATGGGGATAACAAAGTGCGTTCTGTGGGACTGTTGCAAATATTAAAGAGAATATACGGTCCAGCTTGGTGGCTCAGCCTGTAATCCCAGCACTTTGGGAGGTCGAGGTGAGTGGATGACCTGAGCCCGCGGGTTCGAGACCAGCCCGGGCAACTTGGTGAGACTTCATCTCCTCTACAATAAATCAAAAATTAGCTGGGCATGGTAGCGCGTGCCTGTAGTTCCAGCTACTTGGAAGGTTGAGGTGGAAGGATCACCAGAGCCCAGCAGGTCAATGCTGGGGTGGCTATAAGAGTGTCACTGCACTCTAGCCTGGGCGACTGAGTGAAATTCTAAATAAATTTAAAAAAAGATAATATACATAAAACAACTGGCAAATAGTAAATGGTAAATAGCAACTAGTATTAACATAAGGACACAGCTTTGGAGTTAAAGAAGCCTACCGTTCCCATCTAGCCATGTGACACATACCAGTCATATGACCCTGGGCAAGTGATGTATTTTCCCGAAGACTCCACTTCCCATCTGTAAAGTACATGTTATAACAATCACATCTAACAAGGATTGTGTTCCAGACATGTTGCTTCAACAATAACATTCTTCTATTAGTTATAAGTAGCACTTAGATTTCAGACGTCTATGTTCCCATGATCCAAAATCTTTGCCTCAGCTGGTGTAGACAGTTTAACTCGTTGCGTGGAATCAGATATCTCGCAGGACGTCGGAGTGAACCAGCACTGAGCTGAAAACGGCAGCATTGTGGCATTGCCGCTTGAGATCCCTGCTCAAAGTCAAAGTCACGGCCTCAAGCTCCCTCCTAGGCTCTTTGATGGACCTCTACAAAGAAGAACCGAAATCCCTAAGTGCACATTTTGTGCACCCCACCACTTTTGCCCTAAGGCTACCTCTTTCAGTTTCATGGTTAGTAGTGAAAGAAAGGGAGAGGGAGGGAAGCAGGGAGAAAGGGAGGGAAGGATATGGGAAGGGCGGGGGGAGGGAGGGAAGAGAGAGTTGAGTCAGAAAGAATGTGCTGGGGGTGGGAACACAACATCAGTGAGTGCCTGACGACAGGCGTAGTGGGGACCAAAGGGGGGCCCAAACATTACCTGTGCGATGTTCACTTATATACCTAATCCTGAATTGTACCCTGCGTCTTTAAAATCAAATATAAAAAAAGAAGAAGAAAAGAAAGAAGGAACATGCCTAGGACACACAGTTCAGTTATTATTATTATTATTATTATTTTTTAGTTCAGATGGATACGTGACAACTTAGAGTTGTGGCAGAACTAATCTGCTCTTACATTTTTGTAATACTCTACAGTTTACAGAGTGATTTGACAGTCCTTGGAGGAGTAGGACTCTTCTAGCAATAGTGAGATCAAAGAGACTGTTGGCCCCACTTTAGCGAGGATACCGAAGTTCAGAGAGGTTGACTGGTTCTTCTAGATCACACAGCCCTGAAGAGGCAAGGTGAAGCTAGAACTCGGCTCTCTTGCCTCTGACCCAGTGCCTGAAGCCATGTCCTGAAGCCATTCCCAGCACCATCTCTTGCACAGCATTGTCAGTGAAGGAGTCTACCCAGGTTGTTTCTCCCTGGGATCTGGGTGGCCAGGTCTGGAGTCCAGCCTCTCCCAAGCCAACACAGCAGGGCTCTCCATTCCGTGTCATCCTCATACATTCCAGACTGTCCCCCATTTCCATCCTGACCCACGACTTACCTGTGACAACAGAGCCATCTCAGAAACTGGCCCAGAGAGTAGCGCCAGGCCGTGTGATGGAGAGAGTGACCCAGGTGACAGACAGGGCCAAGTGACGGGCAAGCCTAAATTTGGCGTTCCACCTCCAATGACCCTTGCCAGTACCAGGCAACGCTGATAAACACAGGGCCCATCCCTTGGTACCCTGCCAGGACAAACCCACATTCCGGACCTGGCTAGGGGAGCGTTGAGACTCAGGAATTCCAAAGCCATGCGGGAGGCTAAAAAGGTTTGGCGTAAGTCAGGCCTAAATGGCCTTTCAAACCACGGGGCCGATTAGCACAGGGGTGCTGTGTGAACAGCCTGAAGTAAAGCCGTGACAATACCTTGCCTTTGAACAACTGCCCAGTTCTGCTTAAATGCCATCATATTTCTGTGACCTTCACAACCATCCTGTGCAGGAGATAATAGGATCAACACTTCTCACCCAAGTTCGAAGGCACAAGGTCAAGATTAGACTCCATATCTTTGGATTCAGGACACTTAAAACCCCCTCTGTCTTTGGGCCTGAAAGCATTGGAAGAAGAAATCAGAGACATCTTCTTGTTGAGCCCCCACAGTTACAGTCCCATCTTCAGAAACGGAACTGAGCATCTGTTAAGAGAACACTTAAGGATTTCTATTTTGGGTTTCAAGCCCTGATGATATATGTATGTCAGATATTTACAATCACTTAAAAACAATCGGTGCTAGGATACATTAGCTTGTGAAGAAGGTATTATCTCTCATCCTGTTCTCATTTTGAAAATGATATCTAGACAATTGCTGGATATATATATATATATCCATCCATCCCCAAGAGGCACAGTCATCTCCCATTCGCATGCGGGACATGCCAATAAAATCTCCACTGAAGGTTTAAAATTAGAAATTTGACCTAGGGTTGTTTTCATTGAAAATTTCTATATCATTAATTTTACAAGTGTCACTGTCATGTGCCTGGATGAGATAGATCACATTTCTTCTATTTTATATCACATTGAAACTCGGGATCAAAATGAACCTGAGTGAAATTATGTGATTCTACTATTTTCTAGAAAATGTACCATCTTTAATGAGAGAAGAATGCAAATTAGAAAAAGAAAATACGTTAAGAATACAACTCTCAATGTTTATTTTTTAATGCTATACCTTGGTTACAGATGAGGGTAGCAGGCAATGTTAAAAATAGTTTCCAACTCAAAAAGTCTACAGTGTAAATGGAGTCCCAAATAAATCCTTGGACTCTTGTAGTGGATATTGAGGCCTCTAATGCCTTCCTGCTTGCTCTTTTCTCTTCCAGAAATGTCCTTTCCCTTTTTCTCTACTTGGTGAACTCCTATTCACTCTTCAAAACCTCACTTGAACATGTTCTCTTCTGTAACCCTCCAGCAACTCACTGCTTTCATCCTTTGTCTTAATATATAGTCCTTGTCACAAGACTATTCTTTGGTAAAAAGTATTCTGGTTCTCACCTATCTTCCTCATTAGGACATGGGCTTTTCAATGCCAGAGGACACAGATTACTCATTTTTATGTTTTTCCCCCCTGATCCTTCATGGAGTACCTAGTGCAGTGCTTGACACATGATAAGCAGGTGGTAAATATAGGGTGAACAAATGAATGAATGAATGAATTGAATGCTGGCAGGAGTCCAAACCTTTCAACCCAAAATCCATTACTCTTTCCTCTATGTGAAATGACTTGGACTATAAAAATAGAAACACTAAATGTTTACTTAAAAATTTTTTTTTTCTAAAATTTTGCCAAAGACACAGAAGAGCCTGTTCCTATGAGAGGAAAAGTGGGATCTTCCTGGTTAACCTCATGGTTCTTCTAGGTGGGAAAAGCTCTTTGGAGGAATATTTAGACAGGAACGTTCCCTTCGGTTCCAGTGTCAGGTTCAGAGGTCTGTTTGCTATTTACTTTCTGTTTCTTAGCAAAAAAAACTGTCTTTGTTATGAGACTGTGAGATACAGTCCCGACCAGTTGACCCAGGAAGGCTTAGTGTTAATCGCCAACTATTATAAGAAGGTGACTGACTTCCCAGAAGGGAAGGAAAAGGTCAGAAGCAGCCACTCCGGACGGCCTGATAGTGCTTAGTGTCAATGACAAGATGACACACCGAGCTTCTTGGAAACCAAAGGATCCCGGCGGAAATTCAGCTCCCCTGGGCAGCTGGCAGGATTTCAGAAATTTCATTGACTATCAATGGCTTATTTCGGTTTTGCTCTGGGGAAATGGCAAACTTGAATTCATACTTAAAAACACACACAGACACAGGAAGAAAATGACTTTTGTAATCTTCTTCTCCGGTTAATATCTGTTCAAAGTAATCCTCTAGTGAGGGGACAGTGACAGCCCTGGGCTGTGACTATCAGCAGCTCCTTTCAACAGAACATGTCCCAGGGTACAGGAGGACCCAACAGTCTCACACGTGGCTTCTGTCGCACTCTGTGGACTCTGTCAAGCATCTTCCTGCACATGGTGTCACTTGGCTCTTTAAACAACACTGTGAGGCAGCACGGAAAAGAATGGCTCTTTTTTTTTTTTGATTTGCTCATAGCTACTGCAGCCTTGACCTACTGGGTTTGGGTGATTCTCCCACCTAGGCCTTCCAAGTAGCTGGAGCCACAGGCATGCACCATCATGTCCGGCTAATTTTTTTCATTTATTGTAGAGACAAATTCTTGCCAAGTTGCCCAGGCTGGTCTTGAACCCCTGGTCTTGGGCAGTCTTCTCACCTCCATCTCCCAAAGAAGGAGATTACAGGTGAGAGTCACCATGCCCAACTGGTTCTGTCATTGTGTAGGTGGGAACACAGAGGCCAAGGGAAGCTGTGTGGTTCATACCAGTACACACAGCAGGGGAAGGCTGCTCTGGAGGCAGAGGGGTTTCCGGACCTCAGACCCAGTGTAGCACCAGTGTGTCTTATTGCCTGGTGATGATATTCTGGGAAAGGAATTCATAAAGATGAGGAATAAAACTGGAGAGGAGATTTGGTATCTCATCTATTATATTTACCAGCAAGATAAGCTAAGATCTCGCTACCCAAAGAGCGGTCCACTCAGCATCCGTGTTGCCTGGAGTCTGACAGACACACAGATCGGCCAATCTAGAAGGTGCATTTTGGCAAGGTCCAGGGGGATTTGAGGAGCCCTGAGCTAGACAAGAAGATACGGACATTTTCATAGGTGACTCCCCTTTCTGATGGGATAATTTTTTAAACGTTAGTCTAAAAATGGTCATTCTTGGCCAGGCTCGGTGGTTCAACCTGTAATCCCAAGCACTTTGGAAGGCCGAGGTGGGTGGATTGCCTGAGCCTGCGAGTTTGAGCAGCCCTGGCCACTTGGCGAGACCTGTCTCTACGAGAAATTTTTTAAAAAATTAGCCGGGTGTGGTAGCGCATGCCTGTAGTTCCGGCTACTTGGAAGGCTGAGGGGGAAGGATCGCTGGAGCCCAGCAAGTCGAGCCTGGTGTGGCCGTGAGTGTGCCACTGCACTCCAGTCTGGGCAATGAGTGAGACTTCAGCTCAAATAAATAAATAAATAAATAAATAAATAAAAATAATAATTCTTAATACTTGCATATGTAATTTGACATACACAAAATTAGCCCGTCCATTCCTTCCAAGAACCCCGTGAGATACATAGGGGGCAGACGCTACTGAAGCTCAAAAGAAGAGGACACCGAGTCTTCTAAGTATTAAAGTGATCACTCAAAGCCATCGAGTGTCTGAGTTTAATCAATGACTAGCACACAGTGTCTGTTTGCTGAATGAATGAATGAATGAATGAATGACCAAACAAACTGGGTTGGACCCTGGTCTTCAGACCCCTGCACTCCTAGGGATTGGTTGACTCCTGTGGCCACCTACATTCAGGGTATTTGCTTCTATCCCGCTAGAATTGACCTTGGACGGAGTCTTCAAGATGCCGAACTGGGGCGGAGGCGCGAAGTGTGGCGCCTGTGAGAAGACCGTCTATCACGCGGAGGAGATCCAGTGCAATGGAAGGAGCTTCCACAAGACCTGTTTCCACTGCAGTGAGTGGGGGGAAGGGGTGGGGGAAGGGGCTGCACCCAGCGGTCATGGCCAGGTTCACAGTTAGCCGCAGTTACAGGATGCCGGGGTTCTTACCGCGTGGCCCCGGTCCCACAGCATCAGCACCGCCTGAGAGCTTGTTAGAAATAGAACACTTGGGCCTCTCCTAAGAAGGCGTGTGGCTCTCCTGAGCAGCCCGTCTTCAGCCACTCATCTAGCTCAGGGGCCACTGAGGTCCCTGAAGCTCAAAGTCAGAACAAGTGGGCCTGTCCCTGCTCTTCTGGGGAAAACCTTGACCCAGTGGCAACACTGACAACATGGCAGAGAAAGGAAGAGGCCATGGTGGGTCTGGCTGGAGACAGGGTGGATCTGGCTTTCTCTGTTTCTCCCAATGAGCAGCTGTGACGGAAGCCAGCTGTGGCCGGTCTTGCCTAAGAACCTGTGTCAGCCTGGGTCAACAGGTATAAGAGGCAGAAACAGAAACATTTCAGGGCCCGGACACCAGTAACTCCATGAAGGGGACCTTGAGCATCCCCTACCAGACACAGATTCACAGATGTCAAAAAGAGTGGGAGCTTGGCGACCCCCGTGGTGCCCTGAATGCCTGTCTCTCCCTGACCAGGCGACACCGGACATGTCATATCCGACCTCTAAGACCAGTTTGCAGGCCTGTGCAGCAGAGCCAGATACCTGCACTTGCATCTTCAGACTCCTGGTCCAGCGCTCTTTGACATGACCTCGTTCTATTGAATTCCCGGCAACTGGTCCTGTTTTGGGAAACATTGGCCATGGCTTGAAATGGCCACTTCCCTTCTCTGCTTTCCCCTCAATAGGTCTGGCTTAAGGGCTAGCTTTACTGGACATGGAAAGAGCCTCTCCTCGCCCAGTTCCCATTTCCACAACACTCTCATGCTTCAGCCCAGGGGATGCAAAATATCCGTGTAGCTACAAACTGCTTCAAACTGGAATTCAAGGGGCAGAAAAAACTCCATCCTTAGGTGCCAGAAACAGTAACATTGTATCAGCTGTAAGAGTTTCTATTATCTCTCATATCCCAACACAATTACCCTGGAAGAACCAGGGAAACACGCTGTGAGCAATTGGCTGGGTGGACTTACCAATACTTTGGATTTTAATGATGGGTAATTGTTTTTTAAGTCATTCTACACATCCCTCAGATTTATCATTATTATTACAATTATCCAGATTTCATTGCTCAAGACAGTCCATTCCATAACCCTCCAAAAATAGCTGGTGTTCTTTCAAAAGAGCAAGAGTAAAAAATAGTAAAAAGAACATTGGAATTAGAGGAAAAAAGACTAGGGGTTGAGTCTAGGCTCTGGCGCCTGCTAACCGTGAGAGCTTGGGCAGGTCATTTCATCACCATGGGCCTCAATCTCTCCATCTATGAAATGGAGATAGTTATATCTACTAAACAGGCTGTTACAAGAAGGAAACGAGGTTCTTGATCTCGAAATTCATTCTAAGTCTTTATTCTCCTTTGACCAGTATGGATATCTGAGTGGGGACAGAAAATGGTAGGGAAATTTTCCACGGTAGGAGGTGTCTTGTCTTTCGCAGGTAGCAAGATGTCCTGTTCAATGGAGCCATGATAGAAAGGATTTGAGCATTTGGTGGTACATCCCTTTCAGCCCTCTGATGGTTTCCTTAGAACTCATAGGTGGGGTGAGGATCTGAGCCGGGTAAGATTCAGAAGTGGCAGATAGAAGGACCCTGGAAAAGAGAACGCTTTTCTATATTACATCACAAGACGTACCTGTCCACAGGCAATCCCGTAGCTGCCGGACATACGGTTCAGAGAGGCAGGGTCTACCTTAGATGGTCCCCTGGCCAATGTTCTCCTATCTTCTAGATAAATCTCCATAATTAGTCTCTAGACTCACTTTTTACTGTCCAAAAGAAACATAATGCAAGCCACATATATAGTTACATGTTTTAGGAACCATCATTTTAAGAGTACAAAGAAATAAATGAAATTAATTTTAAAACATTTAACCCAGGTTGGGTGGAATGGCTCAAGCCTGTAATTCCCGCACTTTGGGAGGCCGAGGCGAGTGGATTGCCTGAGCAACACTGTGAGACCTCGTCTCTACAATAAATCAAAAAATTAGTCGGGTGTGGTAGCGTGTGCCTGTAGTTCCAGTTACTTGGAAGGCTAAGGCAGGAGGATTGCTGGAGCCCAGCAGGTCGATGGTGGAGTGGCCGTGAGCGTGCCACTGCACTCTAGCCTGGACGAGGGAGTGAGATTCCAACTTAAAAAAAAAACCAAACTTTAACCCAATATATCTGAAATATTATAGTTTCATTGCATAATCAGCATATAAATTACTGATGGGATATTTTCTATTCTTTTGGCATATCTCCTAAGTGTTTGAAATCTGGTGTGCAGTTTGCACTTTAGCAGATTATGTGGCTGGTGGCTACGGCCCTGGAAAGCACAGCTCCCTCCCCTTTGTCCGTGTATAAACACTGGTCAGAAGCCAGAGAGTGGCAGTCTTGGAGCGAGAAATAAGCACTGGACTGAAAGTAAAAGGCCTGGACTTCTGCAACTTACTATTGTATAACCATGGATAAGTCACTGGTTTACCTTGACACGTTCATTTATTCATTCATTCATCATTCAGCAATGTTTACAGCGGACTGATTCCAACCCCAGTCCTGGGGTATGTTCTGGGGATATTAAGATAAAACAGCCTTGCTCTCAAGAAACTCATCTAGACCCTCAACAAATATGGAAGAAACTGTTCTGGAGGTTAGTAACTGGCAGCAACAAGGGTAGAGACAGTTATATACCTTCTGTGTCCCGATATAAGGCACTTCCTCTGAAAATAAGTCTTGAATTAAAAGATTTGCCTTGTGTTTAAAGCCTTAGAAAGTCTCTCCTCAGTTATAAGACCTTCTTTCAATTATTTCTATTTACTTATTTAATTTTTTTAACAAAGAATCTTAAAAAACACACAATGTTGACAGAATAGTGAAATAAAATCCCAGATCCCTGTTTCCCTGGCCCATACCATCAACCCCTGGCCAATTCTACCTCATCCCCATCTTATCTTCTTTCTCCATATTCAATTACTTTATTTTCAACAACAAAATACCATTTGAGGAAGGTGTATTCATCTGAAATGACCTCATTTGATGCTGGATTGCTTACAGAGACCATTCAATAGAACTGGTTTTCTTTAAAACAGGCAAATCGATTTAATGCACGTGTTATTATTCCTGGGGATAAGCTCTCACTCTCACAAGAACCAAGCATCATTATAGACAACCTTTAAGGATCATTGTTGCAAAGCAATACAGAGTTGTTATGTTGTAGAAATCTCTATCTTTGCTAAAGCTGCCCCAATGAGATGTCAGAAGAACAGGACCTTCTTTTTTTGTTTTGTTTTGAGTCGGAGTCACACTCAGTTGCCCAGGCTCGAGTGCAGTGGCATGCTCACGGCCACCCCAGCCTCGACCTGCTGGGCTCAGGCGATCCTTTCACCTCAGCCTTCCAAGTAGCTGGAAATACAGTCGCGTGCCACCACGCCCGGCTAATTTTTTGATTTATTGTAGAGACGAGGTCTCACCAAGTTGCCCAGGCTGGTCTCGAACTTGTGGACCCAGGCAATCCTATTGCCTCCACCTCTCAAAGAGGACCTTCTTGTTGAAACAATTTCCAGGTGGCAGCCTCCTACTCAGGCATAAAACAGGGTTGCCTATCAAAAGCTATGGACAAAAGGCAAGGTGAGCTGCTTAGCAAAGCTGGGTCAGCTGCCCCCAAAAGTGAGTCAGGAAGGTGAGGAAAATGCTGACGGTTAAAGAAGCAGAGAAAGAATTGGAGACAATTGTTCCCTGAATTTGTGGAAGATTAGAAAAAAGGAACATTTCCAAATCAATATATTGCTGATTTATATTACTGAAGTAAATATTATAAGTAAATATTTGACATTTTCATTCACATCTTTAAAGGTTTGTTTTCAAGTTTGAAAAAGAAAATCTTTCTATAAATCTTCTCTTTAGAAAAACATGTGAGGCTACTTTACATTACGTAATATACGGTAAGCAGGGGTAAGCAGGGTGCTTAAGGGGTCCACGAGGCAGGTCCGTGCCCATCACCACCTCCCCGCTTCCAGAGCTGGACCAAAACTAACCTCAGTAGCCATTGTCTCCTTGAACATTACAGTGTCCTTCAAAGTCTTAATCCTGATTCTTATATGACTAAGAAAAAAAAAAGTCTCCTCTTCTGCTTCAACATCCCCCTTCCCTCCCGCACATAAACACACACATTTCCCTGATGTCACTCAGGGTGAAGCACTCAGGGACGTGGTTCTTAGCAGGTCTGAGATGACACATCCGGTTCCAATGCTGACCTCTGCCCCTTTCTAGCTGGGAACCATGGAATCCAGTTTCCTGGTCTGTGCTATGAGGACTGTCCTGGAGTGCAGACTCAGGACGGATGCCCTGGTCAGGCATCAAAGTCGTGTTCTTGGCTTGAGAGCCTCTCGTGCTGAGACTCTGGCCCCGAGTATGACATCGAGGGTGCAGAAAACGGGAGAAACATCTCAACACCAACCCCCTGACCCTTTCTTTCCCTGGCAGTGGCCTGCAGGAAGGCTCTCGACAGCACGACAGTGGCGGCTCACGAGTCAGAGATCTACTGCAAGGTGTGCTATGGGCGCAGGTATGGCCCCAAGGGCATCGGGTACGGACAAGGTGCTGGCTGTCTCAGCACGGACACAGGCGAACACCTTGGCCTCCAGTTCCAACAGTGAGTACTCCCCGCTCCCCTCTCCCAGAAAGCTCTAACACATCAGGACAGTTCATTCGTTCCCATAGCAACGTGTTCTGGAAGTGGGAGAATGAACTCTATTGTTGAGTCACCAACAATAGGAATACTCAGTCTGACCAAGTTTGAACAATGTGTCCTCCCTCCAAAGGTTCTCCCTAAATTATCTGCCTTTCTAAAGGGCAATTACTTTTACACCATGGCTCTTAGTTTGCATGTCAAGAGAAAACCCAGAATGTACAGATGTTCCATTGTTTGACCTTTGCAAAAAACTGCAAGGAGTCTCTTTTCTTCCCCTTTGAGAGTCTCTGTGTAAATCACATAAAAATGGCAGGGAAGCCATGGCCATTCTTTGTGTGCTTGTCACGAAGAGATTTCTTCCCTTGGGTTGTAAGATGACTAATGTCCACATGGCAGGCGGAGTGTGTCTGCAGGGATGGGCTGCGCCTCGAAGTACGCAATCAATCCTGATTGTTCTAGGGGGTCTCCCAGGCTGCCGGCTGCTAGTACAGTGCTGGAGTTCCCTCAGCATCACACTGGCCACCTCCATCCACCCATCTCCTCCCCTCAGTCCTCCTTCTTGGTGATCACACTGGCCTCCAGCCCAGGCCTGCAGACAGTCTGATGGCCACTGGTATCCAAGCTCAGCTCTGTGGTGGGACAGGCCAGTAGGGCCCAGCCCAACCAAGGAAGTGTCCTGTGGGAGGCCTTCTCAGAGAGCACTTAGATCACCTGAGGCGTCACCCCTCCTTCAAGACAGTAACCCAGCCGGACATGGTGACCCAAGCCTGTAATCCCAGCACTTTGGGAGGCCGAGGTGAGAGGACTGCCTGACCCCAGAGGTTTGAGACCAGCCTGGGCAACTTGGTGAGACCTCGTCTCTACAATAAACCAGAAATTAGCTGGGTGTGGTGGCACATGTCTTTGGGTCCAGCAACTTGGAAGGTGGAGGCAGAAGGATTATTTGGGCCCAGCAGGTTGAGGCTGTAATGGCAATGAGCATGCCACTACACTTCAGCCTGGGTGGCAGAGTGAGACTCTGACTCAAAAAAAAAAAGTAACCCACAGAAAAGCCTGGAAAAGTGGAGGAACGTGTGATTCATCATCTCAAGGGAGATGTTCTCTTCGCCACGTCTTTTTTTTTTTTTTTTTTTTTTTGAGTCTGAGTCTCACTCAGTCGACTGGGCTGGAGTGCAGTGGCACACTCATGGCCACCACAGCCTCCACCTGCTGGGCTCAGGGGATCCTTCCACCTCAGCCTTCTAAGTAGCTGGAACTATAGGCATGCATCACCATACCTAGCTAATTTTTTGATTTATTGTAGAGATGAGGTCTTGTCATGTTGCCCAGGCTGGTCTCGAGCTCCTGGACTCAGGCAATCCTCTCGCCTCTGCCTACCAAAGTGCTGGGATTATAGGCATGAAACTTTTCTTATCACTCAATCTTAGTTGGAGACTTTCCTTACGGAAGAAAAGACACCCGCTGCGTTCTCTGCTTCACACTAACCAAAGTTCACTTTGCAGCCTGAGGGTGAGGAAGACTGGGTATGAAGACCCAGGTGGTTTCCCAGCCTCCCAGCTCAGAGCTGCCTGGCCCTGGGCAGTCTCCCCTCTGATCCTCACTCTCCTCCCAGCCCTGTCAACTTTATAGGGTTGTGGCTCAAGTGACAGAATGGTCAAGAAAACACCGGAAGACACAAATACACAAGAGGCTGTTATTGAGCCCCTATTTTGAACATGAATCCCCCTGGGACAGGTGTTCTTTGGATGCAGGGTGACAGCTTGACTGGTGATGATGACAGCATCAGCTCATGGATGTGGCTTGTCAGGAACGTATTAGCATGCATTGCCAAGAACCTGTCTTGCCCTGTGATTTTCACAACTCCCTTCAGAGAGTGGCCCCCAAGATAGTACAGAAAACCAGAAACCAGTACAGCGGTAATAATGACACAGCAGTAACAGTAACACTAGTGAATATACCTGGAACACTTCCTAAGTGCTATACACCAGAAGGGGAAGGTTTAAACCCATTTTAGCTCACACATTAGCCCTAGTCAGGCACTGTCCTAAGTGCTTCCCATGTGTCATCTCATATATATTTTTTTGAGTTGGAGTCTTACTCCATTGCTCAGGCTGGAGTGCAGTGGCATACGTGCGGCCACCCCAGCGTCGACCTGCTGGGCTCTGGTGATCCTTCTACCTCAGCCTTCCAAGTAGCTGGAACTACAGGCACATACTACCATGCCTAGCTATTTTTTAAAATTATTATTTTATTGTAGAGACGAGGGCTCACCAGGTTGCCCGGGCTGGTCTCAAACTCATGGGCTCAGGCAAACCACTCATCTTGGCCTCCCAAAGTGCTGAGATTACAGGCTGAGCCACCCAAGTCTGGCTGTGTCACCTCATTTAATTACTCTTAGCAATGCTATGAGAAAGGCACACAATTATTTCCATTTTCCAGATGAGCAGTCTGAGGCACAGAGAAGTGAAGTAACTCACTCAAGGTTACACAGCATGTACTGTTTGCTGAGGGAGGTCCATGTTTCATTCATTTGTATGTTTCCACCAGGTCCCCAAAGCCGGCACGCTCAGCCACCACCAGCAACCCTTCTAAGTTCACCGCAAAGTTTGGAGAGTCAGAGAAGTGCCCTCGATGTGGAAAGTCAGTCTACGCTGCCGAGAAGGTCATGGGCGGTGGCAAGGTAAGGCCTTGGATATGAGCCAAGCAGGATGTGCTCACCCCCACTAGACCAGAGGGAAGGAGGTATGAGAGAGAAAGCGGGCACTGCTGGCGGTTGGGTGCCAGACCTCTCATTCTCCTCAGCTCCCAGAGCCACTTTAGAAAGCACACATCCTTACCTACTTTCCCAGGCTGTGACCATCATCCCGCAATGCCCTTGGGAAGCCAGAACTAGTGCCATACGATGCAGCAAATGCTAGCCTGCTAGGTGAATGGAACCCAGCTAAAAGCTCAGGGACATAAAGACACTTGAGCCCCCCTGCCCTCCAGTGTCCACAGTCCTTTCAGAAAGGCATCAGCCCTGGGACCTCTCACCAGTGCCTGCTGCCGGCATCACAACTGAGGGACACAGCAGATGCCTCACAGCACTGAGATGCATCCTCACTGGCAAGCGTCAGCTCTCAGGAAAGTCATCATGAGACAGTCATGCACACTTGCTCTACAGGTTCCAGTTTAAGGCTCAAAGCCAGGATATTCACCAAAGGAGTTGGACCCAAGGAAAGAGAAAAACCCCATTTACACTAAAAGGGGAGGAAGAAGGGCCATAGGGAACTTCAAACACAAGGGCAGTGTCCACCCCAAAACTGACTAATTGAATACATAAGAGAACCCTAAGCTGTGCCTGGTAGACATGCAGATGTGCAAGAGAAAGATCTTTTGGAAAGTCCAAGTCACAAAACTCTCTGCCACTGGAATTCCATAGTATTAAAACATGGTTGAACTTCCTGGATAGTTTTCTTATTTCTTTCCTTCACTTTATGTGCACTAAAAATGTTACCCACTGCCCCAACCCAAGTTCTTCTCTGACCAGTTGGTTCCTTGGATCTTTTCAGCCCAAGGAAGCCCTTTCCCGTTCAGTCTGTCCTAAAGGAATCCACAGGCAAGTCACCATCCATTTATAGGCTTCCGAGGATGGCTGGCCTAGCAGTAACATCTCATTTTTTCCAAACCCCTGGAAAAATTATTCTGTGGACCATTAGATAAGTGAATGGTTAGGACAGTGCCACGCCTCTGTATGCTGCTGGTCAGGGAACTTGAAGTGGAAGCAGAATGTGCCACCCATCTCCCTAAACATGAGACTCTCCTGTGCCCCTCAGCCTTGGCACAAGACCTGTTTCCGCTGTGCCATCTGTGGGAAGAGTCTGGAGTCCACGAACGTCACTGACAAAGACGGGGAACTTTATTGCAAAGGTGAGTGACTCTGAAGACTTTCTTGAGATATATTTTCCCAACAAGGGCCCTTGGGAAGGGAAATTGTGTCCATGCCCAGAGGCTGTGTCTGCCGGGAGGCATGGCGGTTCAGCCTGGGTAGAATTTGGGTTCTCAGGAGGGGGAACAAAACCACCTAAAGGAAATAAATCTCCCACCTGGCCCAACTCTGGTTGTCTCCATTGGAAAACCTGGCAGGGGCGAGATCCTCGCAGATGCTCACTGGTTCAGGGCAGTTGGGTGCCTGGGGGAGAGAAGAGGAGTTCACTCTGCTTCTGGCCTTGTAAGAGGTCCCAGGCCTGGACAAAAGTCCAAACACCCTCTGTCCATCTGAGTGACAGACAGGGGCGACAGAAGGGTAAGCTCTGTGGTCTCACTTGAGTTCATCACAACGTAACTATTTCCCTCCCTCCCAACATTTGTTTCTATGCTGCACGTCACTCAGTGATACAGGGACATATCCAGGTTTCCTGCTGGTCCTCACAGCTCTGCCCCTCCCTGCTTCCATAATCCCTCCATCTTGAGGAGAGGTAGCAGAGACTTAACTCCTTCCCGACACTAAAAAGAAAAAGAAGCTCTAAGGTCAAGGCAATGTGTCCTCAACCCCCAAGCGTCTCCTGGGCCTATTCTGTGGCTCAGTGGAGCTTCATCACTTCATGACAGGGCCTCAAGAATCTCCCCACATGTATGCAGCAGGGGGGAGCCATGGAAGGGGATTAGGAGGGAGGATTTAATAAATCAAGGCTGTAAATTGCCAGCGCCGTTCCATGTTGATGCAGGATGGAGTTACCCCTCCAGCTGACAGATGGTCGCTGGCTCCGGACAGTAGAGGACACAGAGGGTCCTGAGCACTCATAGACCATCATATCCTACAATATTGCTGCAGTCAGCAGGATGATCAGCATGGAAACAAATCGCTGCATTTCTTCTTTTTTTTGAGCTGGAGTCTCACTGTCCCCCAGGTTGGAGTGCATGGCATGCTCACGGCCACCACAGCCTCGACCTGCTGAGCTCAAGTGATCCTTCTGCTTCATCCTTCCAAGTAGCTGGAACTACAGGCACACGCCACCACGCCTGCCTAATTTTTTGATTTATTGTAGAGATGAGGTCTTGCCAAGTTGCCCAGGCTGGTTTTAATCCCATGGACTCAGGCAATCCTCTCACCTTGGCTTCCCAAAGTGCTGGGATTATAGGCGTGAGCCACACTGCACTGGGCCTATTGCATTTCAAAATGAAAAAAGGAAAGCTATGGCAAAGGAACATTCATGATGTGGTCACCAACAAAGGCATCAGCAGGGGATGATGGGGAAGGTTTCCTAGAAGGCACCTTCCTCTGGGGCTTAAAGGTTGAGTGTGAGCTTGAGAGGGGGCATTCCAAGAACAGGGAGCCGTGGTGATGAAGACTCCTGAGCTGGGAACTACAAGGTGTCTGGGTGCCTGGGGTGTAGAAAGGGAGGCAGCAGGCAGGAGGTACCAGGCGATGAGACTGGGCCGGCACTCCACAGTATGCTGACTCAAACGAGAAAGCGTCTGTGAACACGCTTAGTAAAATGTGAAGAAGTATAAACAATTCTTATTAGCAGATTTAATATAAGTGTGGTTTAATTTATGCAAAAGTGAATGAATGTAAGCATTTACCAGAAGGACGTCAGCAACAGGTGGAAGGACCGTGCCCTGAAATAATGATGCTAACCAGTGTATTCTCTCTCCCCTCACCCCTTTCTCGTTCACAGTTTGCTATGCCAAAAATTTTGGCCCCACAGGTATTGGGTTTGGAGGCCTGACACAACAAGTGGAAAAGAAAGAGTGAAAAAGGTGCACCATTTCTCAGAATCTTCACCAGCTGGAAATATTTGCCAAGTAGCCCTGCACAGACGGGAACGTTTCCTCACATGGCCTCTCCTTGGTAGCTGGACAGTGCGTCTCTTCAGAAGTGATCATGGTCTCTACCCACAGCTGGAAAAGGCCTTTGGAAGAAAATGATTTAACACTCAATCTGTAGCAAATGATTTCTTATTTACAATGCTTGGGGTAGAAGAGGCAATAAATAAATGTTTTAGTGGTATCTGGTATGTCTCTGAATCTTCTTTTGGAGATAGAGGGAAATTTAAAAAAAAAAAAAAAAAAGCAGAATCAGTTCAAAAAACCAGCGGCAGAGAATGTCATACATGGGGTTGTCAGCCAGGAAAGGAGTGGGAAAAAGAAACAATGGGAGGAAGATGGCCATCTTTCAGAACCGTTCAGCCGAGTGTCTTTCTAGTTCCTGCTAACCAAGAAGAAAACAGGGGGCTTGTGAGAAAACAGAGGACATGAGAGCAAATTCTAAAAGGAAAAGCAAAACTCATCAAATTGCTGAAGAGTTGATCCCTTTGTCCTAACACGGGCTTTGTGATGTTAGATGCTCCGTGGAAACTCAGAAATGACAATAAAGCATGGAATTTGCTTCTATATCATAATTTACATGAGGATGATTTTCTTTTCTTCTGGGACAATTCCTCCGGGTTTAGCAATTTTCTTAAAACTTCTCCGTCAAATTGCCAGCCTCACAAATGAAATGCAGCTAGTTAGAAACATCTTCCTCTGCCTCTGCAGCAAGTTCTCAGCGGCTCCCATGCTCATGTCTTCTTGAGCATTTAGCCACAATAATAGAACTTTTAACCACCACAGCATTCCTCCCAACACCATGCAATGCTGAATTATTTGAAGCAAGTGAAAGCAAATGAAAATCTATGGATAAAACTATGAAACACTAGGCCAAACCATGGGTTTTTCTATGCTCCAAGTCCTCTGAGAAAGGCTTACTTTCTTTACTTTTCAAAATTTTTATTTTGAAGATGTGGGGTACAACTCAGGGTTAGGTACACAAATGTTCATTATGCAGGTACCCTTTTGATGAGGTGTGCCCCTCCCTCCCCTGGCAGTTTCCCTCAACTGCCAATCCCACTCCCCCCTGGCAGTTTCCCACTACTGCGATCAAAGTCTTTCATTAAAATGAGCATGTATTAGGCCAGGCACAGTGGCTCATGCCTGTAATCCCAACACTTTGAGAGACAAAGGTGAAGAATTTCTTGAGCCCAGGAGTTCGAGACCAGCCTGGAAACATAGCGAAACCTTATCATCTCTACACACACACACACACACACAACACACACACACACACACACACACACACACACACACACATACACACACACACAAATTAGCCAAGCATGGAGGCACACACCTATAGTCCTAGCTACTCAGGGTACCAAGGTGAAAGGATGGTCTGAACCCAGGAGGTCGAGGCTGTGTCACCCTTTGGCCTGGGTGATAGAGTGAGACCCTGACTCAAAAAATAAATAAATAAAAATAAAATAAATAATAATGAGCATTCACTCAGAGCTGCTTATGAGCTGTCTTGGACAAGCCCCTGCAATAACTTTAAAAGCACTATGGGTCAAGTACAGTGGCTCACACCTATAATCCTAGCACTCTGGGAAGCTGAGGCAGGAAGATTGCTTGAGGTCAGGCAACATAGCAAAACCTCACCTCAAAGTTTAAGTAAAAAAAATTTAAGAAGTAGCCAGGCATGGTGGCACGTGCCTAGAGTCCTAGCCTCTCAAGAGCCTGAGGTAGGAGGATCACTTGGGCCCAGGAGCTATGCTCACCTCATTGCACTCAAGCCTGAGCCACAAAGCAAGACCCTGTCAAAAACCAAAAAACAAACCCTAAAAAAGAAAAAAAAAAAGAAAGAAAAGGCAATACAGTCTCTTGGCCCTATGTTGGAGACTTCCAGGCCCACTGCAGGGTACGGCACATGTGTGGAATGACCACATAACTACACAACCCTCCTCCCATGCTCCGTGTTATGGTTACTAGCCCCACCACTCACTTGTCCACCAGGGAAGACTGAAGCTAAAATCTCCTCAGCCCCGCCTCTTCCTCACCCTTCCTTGCCTCACTCCTCAAGCCTCCTTGACTCTGACTCCAGAATAAATCTCTATTCCACGTTTTAGTATGTGAATTAGTCGGCTAGGCCTGCCATCACTAAGTACCACAGACTGGGAGGCTTCAATAACAGAAATGTATTGTCTCACAGTTCTGGAGGCTGACGTCTGAGATCAAGGTGTCGGCAGGGTTGGTTTCTTCTGAGTCACCTCTCCTTGGTCTGAAAAACTGTCTTCTCCCTGTATCTTCACATGGTCTCACTGTGTGTCCCTGTGTCCTCATCTCCTTTCCTTAGATGGACACTAGTCATATTAGATTAGGGACCGCCTAAGTGACCTCATTTTAATGACCTCTTCAAAGGCCCTGTCTCCAAAGGCAGTCATACTATGAGGTACTAGGGGTTGATTTCAACATAGGAATTTTGAGGAGACACAATTCAGCCCATTACACTATAAGGACTTTCCCAAATTAGCCTCGATCTTAACTCTCCAACTTAGCTTTAGACAATCCCTTCCACACAAGTTCCAGCCACACTCAAACACTTGAAGATTTCAAATACGCTTGGTACCCTCTCCCCATCATCCTGGAAGACGGGAACCTCCTCCAACTTTACCCCATCCCAACTTCTTAGCCTGGTGAACTTCTGTGAATCAAGCACAGGTCACGGGCCACCTCCTCTGCAAATGTTCCTGAACTACCTGGGCAGGATTAATCTATGTTTATGCTCCCACAGCTGGTAGATTAATTAATAGAGCACTTATTGCACTGAGGTTTTGAATTCCCATTTACCACATTAGCATGTGACACACTTACATTCACAGTGCTTGACAAATAGTAGGCCCTTCATAAACATTTGTGGAGTGGGTGAAGTGGGTAGGGGGAGTATAGGTCAGTCGAGATGGAAATTCTGCTCAAATTCAAAAGAAGAGATTTACAGACTGGATTGAAGGAGCTTAGAAAGGAAAACACTGAACAATGGAAAACCCTGCTAACAGTGAAATGGACAATGACGTGAGGAAGAAATAATATTGTTAAGCCACTGAGGTTGCAGAAGGGGATTTAAATTTTTTTTTTATTATTTTTGAGTCAGGGTCTCATTCTGTTACCCAGGCTGGGGTGGAGTGGCATGCTTTCAAGGCTCACCACAACCTGGTCTCAGGCAATTCTTCTGCCTCAGCCTCCTGAGTAGCTGGGACTTCAGGTGCTAATTTTTTGTAGAGGCAAGGTCTTGCTATGTTGCCCAAGCTAGGAATATTTATCAACGCATTAACTCCTCTAAGACATACCTGAAATATCAAATGTGCTACACTTGAGTTATTCCACGTCTCACAGCTCCTCCTCCTTCAACGTATCTGTTTAAGTCACAGGGACCATCACCAAGATTTTGCCTAATGTTTATGAAAGCGATCCAAATTTGATATCTCCAATGTGACTCCAAAGATATTTGAAGAAAGGAATAAAGTTATGGTAAGATTAGCATAACAGTCACATTCTCCAGCTCTGACAAACACAACTGGGTTTGTCTCAGCTTTAAAACAAAAAGACAAGATCTTACTATTATGTCCCGCTCTCCTTTCAGAGCCAAGCGTAAGACTAGGTTCTACTTAGTCCTTAGTTTTCTAGCATCATCTTCCAAGTCCCCTGATTGTCCCTGCTCTCCACCCCCAAGCACCACTACAGAGGCCACTAATAGCCTCTCAATCACCAATTGGTCTTTCCTCAGTCATTCTTCTCAACCTCTCCTTAGCTCCTGACCACCGACTTCCTCTGATGTAAATTCTTCTCCCTGGATTCTCTGACTCTGTACTCTCCTGATCATTCTCCTACCTGACCTCTTAGTTACTTCTTCCTTCTTCTCCAGTTCCCTACATCCATATTCTGTAAGGTCCTGTTCCTGCCCTTCTCTCTCTCATGCTTTTTTGTTTGCAATTGCTGTCATCTGTGCCCTCTTGTTAGAACTGATATTCCCATTTGAAGACAACACTACGTCTTATTTTTCTCCTTCTCTCCTGTGACAATCTCATCCATCTGTGCAGATGGTTCTTATCCATGTTCTGACCTCTTTGCAACTGCCTTCTAGGCTTTCCCACAGGAGAGCCCACAAGGACCTCAAACTCACTGGACCCCAACCACCAGACTTCTCACCCTCTTATTCTTTGGGTTCAACACTTTAAAGTCATCTTTGACTCTCTTCTTCCCTGCACATCCAATCAATGACTTGGGCCTGCTGAGTCTCCTGTGTGCCACCGTCCCCGTAGGCCTTCATGACCATCATTAACAGCCGATCTCCAACATCTGTATTTGTCAGATCCATCAGAGAAAAACGGAAAACACACTAGTTATTTTAACAGAGAGAAAATAACTGAGGAAACTGGCTAAACAGATGCCAATATTTTTGAAAAAAGTAAATAGGGAAGACACTGACTTAACACAGAGATAGTAACTGCTGGAAACAGCGGTCACTCCCGAGCCTGAGGAAACAAAGAGATGTGTTATCATAATTCAGACACCCAGAGAAGACTTCCAGGCTGGGGCCGGGAGAGATGCTGCCTGGTTAGTGCTGGTGCTTCTAAGGGGGCACGATGGAGCACGCTTGGGGAATGAGACACTGATTTCAACTGTCTCTGTAGGGTGAAGGGCCATCGTTGGAGAAACACAGGTAAACAGCCAGCAAGCAGAATGGAGTAAACTCCTTTTCTGCTTCTCCTTCTGGTCTATTGGTAGACTTTAATGAGAAGTCAGCTGGTAAGGAGACAAGAGCTTGGCCCAGTTTAGCCCCAGGACACTCAACAGTTTAGAAGGGTAGATCTGGTGCACTTCTCTACCTCTAGAAATCAGTTTTCCACAAGACTTCTAAACTAAAAACCAGCATTTATTGAACACTTACTACGAGCCAAGTATAACTGTAAGCACTTTAAAAAATTAAATCACTTAATCTTCATAACATTTGGAGGTGTTTACTATTATTACCTACATAATACAAATGAGGAAATTGAGGCACTAGGAATTTCAGTCATTTGCCCAAAGAGACAAAAGTAACTTATGCAGTAAATGGTAGATCCAGGATTCAAACCCAGGGTTCTTAGAATCTGGTCTCTTTGCCACCACAATTGCCTATCTACAAAACAGCTTCTCAAACTCAAAAAAACAAAAACAAAAAACTCACACCAATATGTATTTGACAGAAGAAACAAAACAGGATGGAGAGGGTAAGATTCCTTAAGCAAATTATTCTCAAACAGTAGTATATACACTAAGAATCATCTGAGAAATCTGAGAGAAATTAGAATTCCAGAACTGACTCCCCACAGTCTGAGATGGGAAATCTGAATTTTAAACAAGTGAGCCTGGGCTCTATGATTTGGCTCTAAATGGTCTATGGAACACAATACTTACTTGGCGGGGTTGGTGAGAGAGGAAGGGAAAGAGAAGACAGAGCTTGAAAAAGTCCTTTTGCCCCTCAACTGAGAATCAGTCTTCAAACACAATCCTCATCACATCACATCTTGCTTAAAAACTCTTTTGGGTTGGTAGCGTTGGCTCTCACCTGTAATCCCAGCACTTAGGGAGGCAGAGGCGAGAGGATTGCCTGAGCCCAGGGATTCAAGACCAACCTGGGCAACTTGGCGAGACCTCGTCTCTACAATAAATCAAAAATTGGTTGGGTGTGGTGGCGCACACTTGTAGTTCAGCTATTTGGAAGGCTGAGGCAGAAGGACTGCCTGAGTCTAGCAGGTTGAGGCTGTGGTAGCTGTGAGTGTGCCACTGCACTGCAGCCTGGATGACAGTGTGACTGACTCAAAAAAAAATTTTTAAACGCTTCAATTGGTCCAAACAAATTAATTTAAATATTTATTAAATGAATACTACTTGTCAGGCAATACTCTAGGTGACTAGAGCTCTGGAGTGGAAACCCAACTTAGTATCTATGTGACCCTGGAGAAGGCAGAAACTTCTTTTGGCTTTAGTTTCCTCATCTGTAAAAGATAAGGCTCTGTAAAAGAAAGGTGAACAAATCTTTGAGGAACTGAAATGTCAATTGATTAGAGTGGTCTCGAGTGACACTGGTCAACAAAACAGGTCACGATTGAGAATATTATTAGCTTTTACCCCAAGAGCAATGGGAACCTGAGAAGTATTTTCAGCAGGAAGGTGCAATGCCCAGGGGTGTTAACTATACAAGAGTTAAAGTCAAATTAATATTTCTTCCAGAACAAGGGAAATTAGTTATTACAATCACACCCATCTACTATTTTGAGGGTACTAATTAAAAATAGTAATTAATCTTTAAGACTTTCTATGTTCAATTTTCTAAGCCATATGGAAAACTAAATTAAGTCGTGCTTACTGGTGTTAACAGTAATCTCAACTCATTTGTGGAACTGTGAGTTCATTTATGTTCTATGTACCTCTCAGCTTAAGATTTCAGAAGTGTTAAGTGTCAGAAACTAAGCCTCAGCTACAAAAAAAACTTTTTTATTAAGTTTGAAACCAAAACAGGTACATCTATTTAAATATCTTTTTACATATTTATAGATACAACAAAGACAAATAACTTAGCAAAATTACAAGTTTAAAGAATAGTACTATTTTGACCAGTCAATATAGTGTCTGAAAATACTCAATTTTATCCATAATTAGTGAATATTATCTCAAAAAAAAGTAAACTTGCATTTTCCTGTGAAAAATATAAAGCTTTTTTAGACATCTGCCAAGATTGAACAGCCACGGTTCATCTTTCTAAATCTAAAAAAGTGTAATGCCTTCATTGAGAACGTGTGTTTTTATCAAATGGCTTTAAAACCACCAGTATTTTCCTTTGGACTTAGATGAATGCTCCATCTTCACTTCTTTCAGACCACAGGGCATCAACATAAACAAAAATAAGTCAGATTGAGAGTTTCAGGCTACTTTTCTTCAAACTGAGCGAAGAACCTTCTCTTTGGCTGGGTGGAAGACCACGGTGTACTGAGATGTCCAATCTACTATAGAGGGCTTCACCAGGCCGAAGCAGCCACACTGGAAGAAATCAGCCAGGTTCTGCGTGAATCCAAGACTGCCAGGAAAAAAAGAGAAACATGTCTTACTACTTTTCCTGTGAAGCCAGGCAAGCATTTATTCAAACCACATTCACTGAGAATCTATAATACAAAATGTGCTTTGAAGACCCTAAAGAAATCCAGGTGTAAATCAGACAGTTTCTGGGCTTTGGGTCCTTATAGCTGAAGCCTGGCACTATTTGTGGACCTGAAGCCCTATTTTGAGTTTCTCTGACTTCTGCCCAGCAACTTAATTGGGCTTTTCGTCAACACTTCAATTTGGGTCCCCCACTCACTGGACTGGTCACTGACATCAGTAAGTTTCTTTTATTCAGCTACCACTGCCCTAATTTAGATGTGATTATCAAAGGCACATAGGCCAGAACAACTATAATCAGCAAGATGGGTTTTCTCCCTTAACCTTCCAAGTAGCTCTGTAAGCAACGTCCCTGTCTCAATTCCTTCTAATTCATCTGACCTACTGCAGAACATCTAGTCCTCCAAAAACCTAATAGCCACTCTCTCCCAATCAAAACCCCTTAAAGATACTTCCCTGTCCAGAGGTTCAAATCTAAATCCCTCACCTTTGTATTCAAGGCCATACACAACGTATCCCTCAAGCTCTGGCTCCCCAAACTCCTCTTTATAAACCTCTGGCTCCAGCAACTCTGGTTCTCGGTTTCCCATGACCACACCTGTGGGGGCTTGGAACCCAAATGCTCCAGCCTTACCTCAGGTAGCTCCGTTATCCTTTTAAGTCCTACCAGTTTTGAGGCCCAGGCCAACATCCACATTCTTGCTGGAGCATTCCTGGCTACAAATGTCGTTAGCATCACTTTTCCTCCATTAAATTCCCTAAGTCCTACTGTCTTATTTCAGTGATGAGGAATGCTTATTTTTACACATATGCCCTATCTTTAGGCGTTTATCCCAACGCCTTAAACACATCAAAACACATCTGTGCATTAGGATACCTGTGTCACTCTTCAGAGGACTGTGTTCTGCATAGGGATGACGTTGCCGCTGTTGGCGAAGGGCCAGCCACGAGGATGATGGTGCAAAGGGCCAGCTACAGGGCCCAAAGTAAAATCTTTGGTTTGGGCAGGATTTTGAAAGCTAGATTCAAAGTGGCTCAAGGTTTTACCTTCAAAGTGGCTCACGGTTTATGCTGCCATCACTCAGCAAACAGGTTCCAGCTCTCTTACCTATGCATCCATTCATAATCTTCTCTAGGGCCTGGAATGCCCATCCTCCCTTTCTCCGTGATGCCTACCCCACATCTCTCAAGGATCAGCTTCAAATTCTACCTCACTTACAAGGCTTTCCTTATTTACTTTACTAACTTTGGGACATGAGCATTTATTCCTCTGGTTAAACTACCAAGAAGGGGCTTTCTCAGCACCGCCACTATGAAACCATCATCACAAGCTTTACACTACTCTCCACGCCCAGTGCTTCAACCACCTCTTCCCAATTAAGTCAATTTCTCTCCTCTCTAAACACATATCATCGTCATATTCCAGCCTCGGATCTCCTTGTCTAACAGCCTAACAGTTTCATCTTGTACCAAGAGTGTGCTTTAAAATAGACTGCTCATGAGATATGCAGTGAGCATTCAAATCCCAGAGGGCTCTGGGTCACCTCTGTACACTCCCAACCTCCAAGACCCTGACAGAGCTGCAGGGAGATAAGCTCCAAAGCTGATCTTCCTTATCATAAGATGACAGCCTTCCTACAAACTCTCATTTCATCTGAGGACAGGTTTTATGCAACAAATGCTCTGGGGGAACATATCCTAAATCTGAAAAATTGGCAAGTGGGAACATTAAACATAGGGCTGAAAGAATTACTGGTGACAGAAAGCCAGGTTGGAAATCTTGGCAAAGCATTCAATCTAACGCTTTCTACAGAGAGCCTTGTGGCTGGCTTTCTAAGTCACGTGCTTAATTATCTCACATTGACTCCATGCCAGCAACATGCAACCTTGTGACCATAGTTTGACTGGAGAGATTCCCCATCTTGGCAAAACTTCAAAGTCACTTACTATGTTGTGCTAAGGCCAGTAGACTAAATCCCAAATTCTTACCTTGGGGCTTATGATCTTACCACTCACCCCGTCATTGAGGCTTCTCTAAGAGGGGTTCAACTCCACCAGACACCAAGTTAGAGAACAGCGGTAAGGCCAGGGCAGAGGCACTAGTTTGGGAAGCCAGTGGCTAGGGAACCTTCCATGTGACTCAGTGGCCAAAGCAGACCTCACTTACTTGTATGGTGTCTTCCTGAGGGACAACGTCTGTTTCATATGCCTGCTCTGCTTCAGGAGACTGATTCTCTCATGGGAGGTCAGGCCCAGAAAAGCAATCTGAAAAAGAAGGATGGAAAGCTCATAAAAAATGCCACATCATGTCTCTATCATGCCTAGGAGTACATCACAGAACACTGGCCAACACTGAATACTTCCCCAAAGACAATACCCCCAGTTTTCTAACCAAGGATCATGGTGAGAACAGAGATTCTGCAGTCTTTAACTATATTCTCCTACATTAATCTAGTAGCTGGGCATTTTACTTTTTTTTTATTGCGCCCCCCCCCTTTTAAATTACAGATCTCACCCTGTTGTGTGGCTGGAGTGCAGTGGCATAATCACAGTTGCCTCAACCTCCTAGGCTCAGGCAATCCTTCTGCCTCAGTCTCCTGAGTAGCTGGGACTACAAGCATTGCCACCATACCTGGCTAGTTTTTTGTTTTTTGTAGAAATAAGGTATTACTATGATGCCCAGGCTGGTCTTGAACTCCTAGGCTCAAGTGATCCTTCTGCCTTGGCCTCTCAAAGTACTGGGATTATAGGTATGAGCCTCTGTGCCTGGCCTCAATTGTCTAATTTTTATGAATCTTCAGGAAACCACTTTGGGTTAATTGCCTTATTAATCTGAGCCGTGGCTTATGGTCATGGTTAGATTCTTCACACAATCAGAATGCGATTTTTAGATGAATAAAACAATATAAGGTCAGCATCACAAGTGCAATTATCTGAACCTGTGTGTTCTTAGTATCTCTTTGAAAAGGGACAAAGAAAAAGTTAATCAGAAGTGAAGAATATTTAAATCCATCAATTTGAGGAAGAGTAAGAATTAAGGTGACTGAAATGCCTGATGGAAAGGCTTAGAGTGGTGATGTCACTAGTATAAGACCACACAGCTCATAGTGGTAGAGCTAGGACTCACACCTCGGTCCGTGTGAGAAAAAAGCCCGTGCTCCCAATCAGCAGTCTAGACTCTCAGTCTGAATTGCTATAGTAAAGCCATGATTTATCAGAGCACATGAGAAATGAAAAATTTCGAAGAACAAGATTGTTTTGTTCATTCAGAAAACAACTTTGTTTTGAACTGTTTTTAAAAAGTATCAGAACCTGAGTCCATTTTTCTGAATTTCTATACTTAGAAATTGCAGAAAAATATATTAACCTTTCTTTTAAAAATCAAGACTATTACAGCCTCACATACTTGTATTTGTTCTAAGAGTCCAGAAAAGAAAAAAAGGAATTAGACGCCTCAAATATCAGGTTCTACTTAGATCCACCTCTCACTAGGTTCAAGGCCATAAGCAAGGCATTTAACATTGCTTAGGTTGTTTTCTCACCCATAAAATAGAGACACTAGTCTGGCATGGTCTCAAATGCTTGCGATAAAATAGATGGGAAAATTCTTTGATTTTTATTTTTAAAATTTCTCTGATGAACACAGATACAAAGGGGAAATGCTCTGAAAAATGTAAATTAGCCAGGCATGGTAGCTCACAACTGTAATCCCAGTACTTTGGGAGGTGGAGGTGAGAGGATTGCCTGAGTCCAGGGAATCGAGACCAGCCTGTAGAGGCCTCATCTCTACAATAAATACAAAAAAATAGCTGGGTGTGGTGATGCGCACCTATGGTTCCCAGTTACTTGGAAGGCTGAGGCAGAAGGATTGCCTAAGCCCAGTAGGTCGAGGCTGCAGTGGCCGTGAGCATGCCACTGCACTCCAGCCTGGGCAACAGAGAAAGACTCCAATTAAAAAAAAAAAAAAAGAAAATGTAAACCAAATACAAATATTAGGTATTATGAATTATAATTAATAATAATCACTGATGCTAATATTCACTCCTGCTGTCTGAGCCTATTGATGTCAGATGGATAGGAGATTGAGAAGAATGTTCAGAAACTTCAGTTTAGTCAATTTTTTAAACTCAATTCCTTTCCTTGACATTTTTCTTTTCCTTTTTTTCTTCCTCCATCCCTTCCTCCATTTCTCCATCCCTCCCTTCTCCTCTTCTTATCATCACTACTATTTTGAAATTGGCTACTTGTCCATAAAAGTGAAATACATTTTGCTTTGGTTAAGTAATGCTCTAACTATCTAAGGTCTTGCGTTAATTGACTCAGCCTGATCACTGTCTGCTGCCCATTCCATGTAGACAGGACATAGCAACAATGAGAACTAGGTTAGGCTCAAAGGGGAGGGAAAGCAGAGGGAAGGGACAAAAGCTTCGGAGAAAGCTGTAGGTGACGACTGCTCTGGAGCCTTAACTTTCTAATGGCCATGGCCTTCTCTGAAAATGTAACTGCCATGTCTGTTGATTAGTGATGTATCTTTCACTCCTTTCCACCCCCATCCACCTAAGCAGTGCATAGTAATAAGGGTAGCCCACAGGGTTGCAAAATCTGAGGAAAATGAGCATCTCACATTTGCACAATGCTTTACAGCTTATACCATGCTTATACACAACACATAATTTCATCGTACAATGGAAAAAGCCCTTGAAGAGGACTATCAGAAGACCTAAGTTCCCAGTTCTGATTTTGCCACACTGGGGTGACCTTGAACAATTAAATTCACTTCTCTGTTCCTCTATCTGTAAAATAAAAGGTCTTTTTAGAAAATTCCTAGGTCTAGTTCTAACAATTTATTACACTAACCTTTAAATCATCTTGTCAAAGAAGACAGGTATTACTGTCCTCATTTTGCAGAGATGGAAACTGAAATTCAAGAGTGATTAAATGATATGTTTAAACTTCTGGGGGGTTTTTTTGTCTTTTTTTTTTTTTTTTAGTAGAAGTCACTTTGTTGCCCAGGCTGGAGTGCAGTGGCATGCTCACAGCCACTGCAGCTTCAGTCTGCTGGGCTCAGGCGATTCTTCCACCTCAGCCTTCCAAATAGCTGGCAATATAGGCACGCGCCACCACACCTGGCTAGTTTTTTTATTTATCATAGAGACAAGCGCTCACCAAGTTGCTCAGGCTGGTCTCGAACCCTTGGACTCAGGAAATCCTCTTGCCTCTGCCTCCCAAAGTGCTGGGATTACAGGCTTGAGCCACTATGCCTGGCCATATCTTTTGGTTTTTAATTCAAGCCTTTGCACCTTACTACAAGGTATTGAAAATTTTACTCAAAGGTATACGAAGGGAAATAAATACCTGAAAGAGTTGATTTAATAATAAAAACGTTGACCACGAGAAATGGAAAGCTGCTATCATGAAGATGTATAAAACCCAAGGGGAACAGGCCACAATCTGATTGAGGTAAGTCCACAGTCCATCTTCTTTGAATGTTGTGGCACAATGATTTGACCAATCTGTTAATTTATAAAAAAGGCAACCCATTATTTAAGAAGACAACAATCAGTGGTCATTCTCCAAGATAAAATCACTGCAGTTCTGTTTGAGAAGAAGAGAAAGCAAAACATGATGGCACAGATCAGAATTCAACTTTAGGATTTTAGTTTCCAAATGCCAGCTCAACTCCCAAAGAAGAGAAAATGGTGCTTCAGTGTTAGTTAAGGCTCTGATAACACAACATTAGTAGCTGACAGTGCAGGAATAAAAGTGAAAAAGGTCCATTAAACCCTTACTAAAATCAACATAAAATGTACTAGCTTGAAGTTAACTGTTCAAGGATTTAACAACTGAAAATGATTACATTTAATAAAATGCTTTCCTAGAAAATGTTCTATCTTCTCCATGCTTATAGCAAGTTATGAGTCTATTACAGTACTGAATATAAACAATTATTAAGGGTTCAGATGAGCAGGCCATTGCTGTGGACACAAGATAGCCTATAAACATCCCATCAGAACACAACCTAACAGAATGTGGGGAGCCAAGTATGGGGGTGTTCTGCACTGGCACCATCACTAATGCTGCAAAGGAAGAAACACCAGGTAAGGGACTTCACAAGACACCCCTGGGAAAGTATATAGAACAAGATTCAGATGGTCCCAGCTCAGTGTCTCCCCCGGGGAACATCTATATAACAATTAAAAGAGAGGACTTTACTACAGCCTTCATGATATGGATGCCATTTCCCATGCAGGTAAGAGCAGTTGTATAAAGAAATATAGGTAGGAGGCAGCAGAAACAAGGGAACATATCTTCAAGGATATGGAAATTCAGTGACTTTTACAGGCACCAGGATCATGCATAAAGGGTGAATTATTTTTGAAATGAGATCTGTAGATATGCACCTTGGTTTCACAAATGCCTCTGACAATTTGATAAGTACTTTTAGGTATTTTCCTAAAGCAACTCTGAAAAGTTCCTGGGCTAGGAAGAAAATGAATCCATGACTTTACTGTCAACTCTCTGTCCATTTAAGTCCTAAAAATCTATTTTTCCTTTTCTTCTGTGAGCCTCATTTGAGTCCTACCATCTCTCATGAATATATATATACCAGGACCATTCTAAGCAATCGTCAGAGTAACAATCAAGTTAACATGGCAAATTACACTCTTTAGAGCTTCTCATTAGGACAGCAAAGAAAGATGCATCCCATGCACCTGATATCACAGAGAAGAATGCAATTTCCAACAGCAGGTGAAGAAAACAGCTGCCAGGTAGGAAGAATATCTACTTTGTTCCAGTGTATGGGTTTCTACAGCTCCCTTATGGGAATTCTTTTGATAACACAGCATGACCTCACACCGAAGTTTTCAGACTTAGTATCAAAGATACGACTGCATGTTGGCATGCACCCTATCTCATGTAATGTAACACTTTAATTTGTGCTAATCTATTCTTCTCAGGTGATCAGTAGCTAATGACAGGCGACTTGTATTTTTCCAGGTCAATCGTTTTCATCTCCAGATAGCTCTCACAGTTGCAAAGTTCTTCCTGATATTGATCTAAAATCTTTCTTCCTGTAACTTGGAGTATGTTGGTACTTTGAGTCACTTACTATCTACCCTGAAAACAGACCTCACAAAAGATGAAGTAGATGGAGGCCCTACAGAAGCAGAAGCAACAGCTATTGGATCACAAGAGGAGGGTGTATGTGTTTACTGAGTCTCTAGTAAAAGGCATGTTAGTGGTAAACAAAGGAGGAGGATGACAGTGACAGTCCCATTAATGAAATGGAGCACAAGTTCATGTTTTCTGTGAACTAATGATAAAGGGTACGATGTCCTCATTCAGTGTAAAGAAATACTGCTAGAATATAAATGGAAAAAAGTAACAAAATATGATCAGCTAGTTTACATAGTTATGGTAAGTGAATTTAAGGTGGGACAGTTCCTCAGAAATAAAACATAACAAAAAAATTGGTTCAGAGCCAGAGAAAAAAGACAAGCGGGAGGGAAGAATCAACGTGTGTTATAAAAAACTAACTTGGAAAGACTGAATGTGATGGAAAATCGCTTCTGTCCTTATCAATACAGTCTTATGCTGGACACAGATGCCAAACAAAGGTGACTATTTTTAGTGAAGAGTGAGGAGACAAGAGTGGTGTGAAACCTGGCTCCTCTCCCTTAGGGTACAGTCCAAAAGACAAATTTGTCCATGGGCCAACTTAGAAAGGTTTTCCAGGAATATGCTTTATCATTAGACCTTAAAAAGGCAGCTTTCTCAATAGAAAGAAGCACTGTGTGTATATATATAAATTTTCTTTCTTACATTGCAAAACAAAATCTAAGGTTTTCAAAATCTAATGTTCAGGGTTACTGGTGGCCTTTGACAAGAACTGAGCTCAAGGATCCCAACCTTCTGACTATCTTAGATGATGACACGTACATTTTGCTAAGAAAGCATACCCTGGAGATCAGACACCCAAGATGTCAGGTGGGAAAGGGTATGACCACGTAAGGGAAGCCCCCATGCCCACGGCAGGGCAAAAAAACCATTCACATAGATATAGTTAATAAATCACCAAAATGACCCTCCCTCCCCCAAATTTGTAATACTGGATGTTTTGGGGAGAAAAACTGGGAGGTTGGGGGACAACTGCAGAATTGTTTTTCAAAAACTAGACACAATTCAAACTAAACTGAGATAAAAAGAGAAAGAAAGAGAGGAGGGAGAAGGAGGGAGGAAGAGAGTGTGTGTGCTGGGGCTTAGGATGCTATGGGGAAACACTTTCTTAGTATTTTTCTGAACCACTCCAGATTTCAGCTCATGCAACAAACTAGTGCTCCATTGGTAAAATCGAAGACTTGAACATGAATATAACCAGAGGGTGAATGGAAACAAATTAGAAGTGAAGCCTCTGCGTCTAGAGCCAAATTCTCCCAAAGCTTTGCAAATACGTAAACTAACAATTAAACAAAGTCCAAATAAATAAACTACAAGCACTACAGGTTTTTCCAGTAAGGTAACCTACTTCCTATTTCTGAATAGTATAGTTATGCAATTCTTAAGCGGTAATCAAAATCTTTCTTGTTTCAATTTAAACCTTGTCCTTCTTAGTCAATATCTTTGGAACAGCTGGCTGTCATTCCCTACATGAGACCCCTAGACATACTTTTAAACTGCTACTGAAAGTTATTTGCCTTTCTCAGGGCCATAGAATAAGTGATCTAATATTTTCTTTTAAGTTATTATTTCCAACCTTTCAACTGTTAGTTGTCCCATTGGTTTTCAGTTTCAACTTGATACTTATCAAGTAGCATGGGATTTCAGAGCTGTTCCTTAACCACCATCTCCCCAGGCACTCCACCACCAACCTTTTTTCTTTTTGTCTTATTTACTTATCACCTCCTGCTTTGTACTTGAGCAGCTGACTTCCTCTCTTTACTGAGGTACAAATCTGCACTTGCCTTAAATGAATTTCTATTTTTGACCACTTTTCAAATTTATCAAGGGTTTTTCACAAAGTACTGAGGGTCTTAGAGTCACCTGCTTCATTTTTGTTAGGGTTATGATTTATAGTCACCGGCCAGAATGTGACATAAAAGCATTTACAAAGGAAAAGGAGAAGTGAGTATGGGTGCATGTACTTATAAGAAAATTTTATACTTACAGACGAAAGATGCATATATAATCCAGTCACATACCATGGAAAGGAAAAACAAGAAGAATATGTAATAGTGATGGTTACCAAAACCTAAATAAAAATAAGAAAAACATATTTAATACTTTCTTTTCCTAGAATGATTTTCCAGATAAGAGCTCCTTAGTCACTTTCATGATAGAAATCTTTGCCAAAGTAAAACAGAAATAAGGCTGTTGTTTTGCTTTTAAATACCATTAAGCCAAATCAAACAGTTCTGATATGTCACAGTCAACTGTCCATGGGAACTGAACTAATATTTATTTACTGCTTACTTAAAAGAAGATACTTGTTTTGAATAGAACAAAGTTAAGTAAGTAAACACGGCTCTATGCTGGCCTACACTGTGCTGCAGGGAAGAGAAACAGGCAGATTTTGGACAAATCACACCCAGTCTCTTTCTTCCCTCCATGTGATATATATACATAAAAGTACAACCTCTGAACATCAAGGACTGACTTGATCAGGGGCACAGAGAAAACGAATCTGAGGAGCAGCAATAAACACACATGTTACAGGAGACTGGGCGTGGCAGAGGGTCAACCCGCAGCCTGCACAAAGTCTACAGGAGGGAAGGAAAGGGGAGAGCCAGGCAACCTCGCCCCTCTTATATATGTTGTCTTCTCGATGCTGGAGATGAGAACGTTTCAAGCTGATGACAAAAACGTTCCTCAGGTGCCATTATGGTCCCATCTTCTGAAGCAACAAAGCCCAGCAGAAGGAGCATACCCTTGGAGTTAGGAGACCTAGGATTACAATTACTAGCTATGTAAGCACTGCCAAGTCACGTCGTTTTACTTTTTTGATCTAGAGTTCTCACATGTAGTACAGAGACAATATTCTTTTATCTACTTCACAGGCCTTTGGCAACCAAATAGGCCGACGCCTGTGAAAACACTATGTTAAATACAGTGTGAAAAAAAGTGTGGGTTCATTGCTATTGATATATTTGAATACTGAAAATGAAGCCCTTGGATGCCTTTCCACTTTTTCTGAGTCACACACATTGTTAAACACATGCTTAACTTCATAGTGGTAACTGAAAAATCCAATCTTACCCACGCAGCGTCCAGTCCACAGGCAGTGTTGATCATATCGAGCCACACAGGAGTTGCATACATGGCAATGGAGTGACCTTAATGGCTTCCTTATCTAAGTGGGCAATTAAGAGAGGCCTGAGCAAAAACCAGCGTCTCAAAGTGGTAACAAATCACAAGCAAAATGTTAACCCTAAGTCATAAAGACATTAGCAAGACAATCTTAAAGAGACCATCAATTCACATCAAAGCTCCAGAGTGCCTTATTAATATTTACTTCCATATGTCTACTTTGATTAGGCCACCGCTAAGGGAGATCTAAATTCCAAGGCTACTCACACTGGCTAAGGGGAAGTGAGGCAGCATTTACCATAGCGTAAATGAGCACGAGGCTAAGAAAAAGGAAACTCAGTTCCATTTCTAGCTTTGCCAGTAATTTGGGGGGAATTTACTTCCTCCCTTGATTCCTCCATCGCAAAATGAGAGGTTTCACTAAGTGGCTTCTAGGGTCATCATACGCCTCTGACTTGATGTTAGCTCTAATATGCTTCATGATAGGAAAAAGCAAACAAAACATACTATAGATAATTCATGGAGAGATGTAACCACAGGCAACTTCAAGAGATTACAAACATAATTCTTCCATATGTTCAAGACAGAAAGCCATTCTGACAGTAATGTAAAATGAGAAATGGGTAAAAACAAAGGTATATAAATATACCATGAAGATGTGACAATCCTTACATGAGCAATGTTATCAAGAATTTGCTTTTACTATGGAAAATAAACCATACAGAAAAGACTCACAAGACACGATGTACAAAATGTTCTGAAGTCCAGACAGCCAGTTTCTGCAAGGGTGATGATATTCTGAAAGACACAAAGTTTGACCTTAAGATTGCATTTTACTGAAGAATACATTACGCATGGTTATGCACCATTCTCACCACTCTGACTCCAAGCTGAAGTGGCTAGAAATGCAATTTGGAAAACTTGCCACCAAATTATTCTGTGCTTGAAATAAAGTGACTCTTCAAGACTGCATTTTTACCCAAAAGCCAATAAATTAGAATGCATATAAATTACACTACCCCACCACTTCCACCTACCACCTTCCTCTCTGTGAATGGTAATCATCTCCCAGTTATAATCTGCTAAAGGAATAAATATGTACATATACACACCCATTAAAAAAGAAAAATTCATCAGCATACATTAAAACCAAAGGTTACTAGCACTAAGGGCTGAGTGCTTCAGGAACACTGGCTTTAGGAAACAATGACAACCCTTTCCCCAAATTCTAAACATTCACAAGCAACAGAAAACATGCCATGTCATATGTCAAATTCACATGTAAGGAAAAGAAGAGCCATCTCCTCAGGCAAGGAGAAGAACTCTCTTTGGTCCCTGACTAGTTGCCCTCCATGTGTTAAGTGGGGGGAACTTAAGCTAAAAGACCACTATCCAAGGAGCTCATACCCCAAGCAGGAATCACATCTGAAAGTCTTGGTGGGGTATTTCTTTAATATAAAATAAAAATTTTTAAAAAATTTTCAGATACATAAATGAAAAAAGTTTAACAGCAGAGAAATCTCCTGTTTGCTGATTTAATCACCTCACATGTCATGTAGCCACGATAAAAATCAACATGGCTGTGATTTTCTAAAGTTTACATACCCTGCTTTTAAAAATAACAGGAACAAGCTGGGCTCGGTGGCTCAGCCTGTAATCCCGCGCCTTTGGGAGGCTGAGGTGAGTGGATTGCCTGAGCCCGCGGGTTCGAGATCTGCCTGGGCAGCGAGACCTCATCTCTACAATAAATCAAAAAAAAATTCAGCCGGGCATGGTAGCGCATGCCTGTAATTCCGGCTACTCGGAAGGCTGAGGCGGAAGGATCGCCGGAGCCCAGCAGGTCGAGGCTGCGGTGGCCGGGAGCGGCCACTGCACTCCAGTCTGGGCGACAGAGTGAGACTCCAACTCAAAAAAAAAAAAAATTAAAAAATAACAGGAACAGAGAAAACTCACCACTTTTCTTTCCTCCTCAGAAGTCTTAGTGAAACCTGGATCAGTTGCCCATGTCTTGTAGAAAAAGTAAAGAAAGGCTATTATGCTGAAAATGAAAGCGAAATAGAAGGGGGTTCCTGCTAAATGTTAAAACCAAGTTAAGGAATATAACAAACTTCTGCTAAAAAGAGCATAATTACAATGTAAGCAAATTTTATCCCTGATGCTTAAGAACCTCTCCTTCTCTGCATTCTCTCTACCTTCCTTTATGTACACACAAACCCAGCCCCAAACCTGTCCTCATTCTATGTTCTAATAATATGAGCATTTGCTTCTAGGTGGCTAATAATTAATTATTCCACACTAGTTGAAACTCTTATTAAATACTGATATAGTTGCAACTTATGAGAAACACCCTGAAGACTGAAAAACATTCAAGACCAAACAAATTAATCTCTAAAGGTGTAATTGAGGCTCTTCTGTGAGTATTTAGAAAAATATTCTCTAATCATTTTAACAAAATAATTCAAAGAAACAAACCACTTGATTCAGAGATTCCAATTAAAAATATTTCCTATATATTAGACAAATGCTTGAAAAACTTTGCTACTGCACTCATAAGTGATCCCTGAACAACTACAGTATTATTACAAGAAAAGGATTGAAAGTAGCAGAAAACTGCGGAGGTTGAGGGAGTGGGGAGGTGGGATTGACTGTAGTCGATAACTGCCTGAGGAAGGGGAGACACACCTCATCAATATGGGTACCTACACAATGAATATTTGTATACCTAACCCTGAATTGTACCCCACAATTTTAAAATAAAAATTAAGAGGAAAAAAAAAAACTTTGCTACTGAAAGTTTAGTAACTAATTCCCTCTTGCCATTGTATTAGGCTAAAATAATTTAGAAACAAAAGAAATTGCTCTCCTTGAAAAATAATTACCAATCACATACTATTGGGGAAAGTCAGATATCATGGATAAATTAAGATAAAAAGTGTTTCAAGGATAAACATAACATGTTTTGAAATGTTTTTAAAGTGGTACAAATTATTTGTATTAAAAAGTAAAATTTTGCTCCAGGGAAAGACAAATAAACAAGCTGTAATAAATCAGTATAACCACCAGTGAACCAACTGCCCTCACCCAACTGAAATCATTCCTGACACAGTAATGGTATCTGCCTTCCAAGGTTCTGCCAAGCTATCCTGTTCCAAAAGTCGGAGTGGAAAAGGTGGCCACAAAATACTCTAAACCCTTGCTATTCAAGGTGTGGTCCATGGACCTGCAGCAACAACTTCACCTAGGAGCTTATTTGAAAAGCAGAAATCCAGGCTCCACCCTAAACCTATGGAACCAGTCTCTGGATTTTAACAAGATTTTCAGGGGCTTCAACACTCATTAAAATGTAAGAAGCCCTGCTTGAAACTGCAAAGACCAGCACAACCACATCTGGTCCAGACAGGTAGGAACAAATCTCATTGGTTTATTTTACCATAGTTTTTCTGCAGGTGGGCTGAGCTTTAAGAAAGAGACAGGGGCCAGGGAAGTCGTGTAAAATTAAATTTTAACAAAGTTTACTTAGAAAGAATTAAGAAGAACACTATTAAAGAGAGTACACAGGGCAAGAATCACATCCCCTTTTTTCCATAAAATCCTGATCAACACACGACTCATTCTCAAAAATACATTCAGTTGAATCATATAATTCTGCATTTTAACTTGCAAAACAAAACCTGAAAAAATAACTCCCCTCCCCCAATAAAGTGACCTGCACTCCATCCTTTCTCATACAAGCCAAACACTTTTCTTGCTTCTAAGTCCTTGCCTGTGTGGTTCACTATCCTTAAATGTTTCCCAGCTTCCCCTCATGTATTTCTAAAACCATGCTTCTAGAATGACCAAATCCTAACTGCCTTCAAGACCTACTTATATCCTCTCTCCCCTTGTCTTTTCTGATTCCCTGGAGAGAAGAATTCGCTACCTTCTCTGAACTTAAGAATGCTTTTCTGACACTCAGACCTTAGATTATAGTTATTTACAGACATATCGGTCTCCTCAGTAAGCTGGGGACTCTTTCGAAATTAAAAAGTGTCTCAATATGGAACTGAAACTTGCCTTTTTGTGACTTCAAACTACTGGGCTTCATTCGTTAAGTCTTCTAGATTTACCCTACATAAACTTACTCCTCATTGGTTCAACACATTTCTATCGTGTGCCCATTCCATTCAGTGCAGAGGCTCCCAAATGGCAGACTTCCAGACATGTGAAATTGGAAGATCACACCTCTGGGATAAGATGCACCACTTTTCCTCATACAACAGTTTCCTGGTCATGTTCCTCTGTTCGTGCTCCCATCTGTCACTATCTCTTTTTAAAATAATATAATTAAAACAGAGCAAATACCAGTGCAGAGGACAGTGAGACTGCTGTTGTCCTTTGCTTTGGACACTTAGATCCTCATCATACTTATTTGAGAATATACAGGTTTCCTTGGTAGCTGCGTTGCTAGCCACACGCGGCATTTAATCAACACTCCTGGTTCCTTTTCACTTGACAAGAAGCTATGTCATACCTCACCATAACATGTATCTGTACATCTGATTCCCTGAAACTCATATAGGAGTTTACATGCATTCATCCCTCTTAAACTTAACTGTTATAGCCAGTGTCACAAATGTAAGATGATACAGTGGTTCACCATTTCTTTTCTGAGTCTTACTTTCACTTTCAAACTCATCCTATTCTCTTTCACTCAATTCCCTCTCTAAAAAAAAGCAAAATACACTATTTGCTGAACACACAAAAGACACCAAAAGAAACTGATCATCTCAGCAGCTAATCTAGAGTTGGCCTTAAAATTAGTTTCAAAATGTGGCCTTCCACAGATTTTATTCATAAGAGTAATTAATAAAATATTAGGTATTATTTGTAGAATGCCTATTTTGCAATGGGGACCTGTGATCAGTACTTTATCTACTTTGTACTGTTATCATCAATTTAGAAAAAAACAAGGCTTGGTGAAATGAAGTAACTTGTCCAATGGCATATAACTTAGTAAGAGCTAAAACTCAAATTCATTCTGTCTGATTCCAAAGACCATACTCTTTCCACAGTGCCCCAGAACATATTCCTATGATAGACAAGTATCTGAGGGAGCAGAAGCCCCCATGCCTGTGATCCAGGCATGGCGACCTGAAACAAAACTTGCCTAAATACTAAGGATGGGTCTTCATGGGGCATCACCTCAGTTCAACTACAGGGTTGTTCCAACAGCATTTAACATTTAGCTTGAAAAACCCTGATCTGATGGTGAAGGATGCCACCTACTGACTCACATGCCCTCACAAATAGCAGGTTCACATAGGTACCCACATCAAATGGCTGGAGGTTGGGCAAGCAAGTAAAATATTCCATTCTGTTGATTCCAACATCTTATGATTCTGTCTAGCTATGGAAATCAGTTTTTCTGATACAGTAATATCTTCACAAATATTGAGCAGTTTCTGGTTAAACAACTAAATACTAACTTCTGTAATTAAAGTTTTCAAACTATAATGGAGTTACGTTTTTGTGCATTTTGATTCTGTAAATTGGAATTCAAATTCAATATAAAAACGTTTTGTGCAAAACTTGAAAGAATGCAAGTTGCTCAAATTTTTAAAATTCATCAAAAATTACAAAGTTGAAAACTTCATTCCACTGCCACATAGGTTGATACACAAAAATATCAGCTCTCCTCAGTATCAGGGCAATTACCCTGGAATTTATGAGCCTTGGGTCTTTTGCAAGTGATTTTGGTGTATACTGTGCTGTTATTTGATGCACTAATGATTATCTATAAGGTATTTTTATATTACATAATAACATCATCTAAGCCTTCATTAAGTGGTGGTAATAAGGCTAGTTTTTTAATGGCCACCAAATCAATAATTATGAGACAAACAATAGATGTAATAAAATCTTTTGAAAGCAGTCAAATGACCTCCATGGTATGTTGGGCCATTCATTTGAAGAAATCTAAAAATGAAACCAATAATGCTCAGAAATAAAAAGCAGTATTAAGCAAAAACATGCTATAATGAACACAGACGTATGTACTCTGAGAGCTCATATGCCCACATGTCCTTCTCTGTTCTTTCTTTTCAGAAATGCTATTCCCAGAAAGAGAAACAACATAAAAGTTAAAGGAAAATGCTAAGAAGGTACATTTCTAAGTATAACATTCCTTTTTCTTCTACCCTGCAAGCAAAAAAAAAAAAAATTCATCCTCAGAAAGAGCTGGGAAGGGACTGAAAATGCCTTCCACCTGACTGGACTTGTAAGTGGCTATACCCAAGAAGTAACCTTCCTCCATACTTTTAGGTGACCGGACCTTGGCCAGCCCTAAGAGGAAAACACATCTCTGAGCTGGGCCCTAATACTCAAGTGATAAATGTATTCCTCAGATGATTTTTTTTTAAACCACAAGCTGATATTATTTAGTAGGTCATGAAATAATTAAGTGGGCTGTGACTAACATTTTTTTTAAAGAAGAAAAAGGATGAAATAACAAAACAGGGTAAAGCATACATTAGGAGTATTGTTTTCTAAAACTTTTGTTTCGCACATGTTTTGGGAGGCAAAGGAAATTTATTTTCACTGTAGATTGTAAATAGTATCACTGCCACTTAACATTATGGAAGAAGTCACATTTTTACCAATATCCCTCACATACAGGCCATCTTAGTATCTAGAAGATTTACTTATCAATTGTAACTGCTGACCAAGTTAAGAGAACCATCTGACCATGAAGAAATCTTAAGGCAATTCAACAAATTATGATGGGTCCAAGTAAAACAATAATTCATTCTAGCTGGGCTCAGTGGCTCAGCCTGTAATCCCAGAACTTTAGGACGCCGAGGGGAGTGGATTGCCTGAGCCTGCGGGTTCGAGATCAGCCGGGCAACTTGGCAAAACCTCATCTCTACAATAAATAAAAAATTAGCCGGCATGGTAGCACGCGCCTGTAGTTCCAGCTACTTGGAAGGCTGAGGCGGAAGGATCGCCGGAGCCCAGGAGGTCGACAGGAGTGGCTGTGAGTGTGCCACTGAACTCCAGCCTGGGCCAAAGAGTGAGACTCCAACTCAAAAAAAAAAAAAAAAAAAAAAATTTATTTTACTGCTCCCTCCTATGAGTAATAAATACTAGACACCTAGTGTTTCCATAGTGTACTCTGAGATTACTTCCAGAATTGAGTAGATTTTCAACATCTTCATCTTTTCATCTTCAACCAGAATGATTAAATCAATGCAAATGTAAGCTGTGGTCCCTAGATCTTTTCCAATGTCAAAAGTCCTAACAATGGCATTATTTTTTTTTAAAGCAAAATGAGATATGCATCTAAATTTAAGTTTAAAGGATATCAGGAAAAAATAAGATGAACCATGTCATAAATATCCAAAAAATGGAACTTAGCAGAAAGACTGTTGGTATATATACAAGGTTCTTATAACCAACCAAGAACCTAAAAGAAAAAAGGATAAACATAGAGTATTAGTGAAATAAGTCATCAGTACAACTCATATTAATTTTAGTTCTAAATTTCCCTAAATAATAATTACAGTAATAACAACAGCAGCAACAGCTATAGGATTCACTTACTGTGCGCTTGTTATATTACTATGTGTCACTTTCCATGTGGTAACAGCTATGCCTCATCATCACCCCATCTTACACCTGAGAAAATTGAAGCACGGCTCTCACTAGTTTTGCTAGCCAGTTTATACATTATTTCATTCACAATAACTTAACGTATATTTCCAGTGGATCTTTTGTATTTCTACTGAGACATATCATATTTGTATTTTTTTTGGAATATATTTTTAAACACTCCAAAATGTAAATATTTAAATACTTGGAGACTCACCTTTAAATTTAACAAGCTTTCTTGCAGAGGCTAGTAGCATATTTATGAAACACACAGAGGCACAGAACCTTACGCACATTTATCTGGCAATCAGCTCGAGAAGCAGATGCTTTACATACAAAGATACATAAAGGCTAAAATTGACTGTAGTGAACAGAACACTAACAATCTCACTTGGGTCACGAGCAACTTGAAATCTATATTTAACTTATTCAAAATGTTTAATATTGTGGTTTCAAAAGAAAAAAATCTGTCTTTCATACTAAATATTCAACACAGTCAACCTATACATAAGTATAATTTACCTGGATATATTCTAGCATTTATACCAGGAAAAACAATGGTTAATGGTAGGTATGAAGTGTTTTTTTAAAAAAGCTATCAGAATTATAGCCATAATTATGATAAGACTGTATTTAGGAAGAACTAAAGATTCCAACTAAAGATTCAAGCCTCAGACACCCAACATGCTGCTAGAATAGACCAAATGGAGCCCATGTGGCCTCCTGGGTATGGTCTATCTAAAATTTTGCAGCAAAAAATGTTTTTGACCTAATTAGGAAGTACAGTGAACTACGTAATTTGTAAGAGCCTGCTACTGCTATCTGTCTACTTCTGACAGGTGTCACATTACAGCCTGGATCAAAGCAACTCCCCTGTAATAGTAATAGAAGTTTGCAGCTGCTGATCTCCATGAAATTGGGACTCTACAGAGGAGAATGAGAAATAAAAGCAGCACGGATAAAGTTGCTGCATGCATCTGACTCACTTGTGAATTGTATCCACATGCCAAGCATAACATAAGAAGCCCCCAATTCACTGTCAAAAACAAAAGTTTTTTTGGGGTATGATTTGTTATAATGTAGGTTTCAACTACAACAAACAGTCAGTCAAACAAAAAAATCTTAAATGTGCCTATCCTAGGTGAGTAGATATTGCCAGCCTTTGGTTCCTCTCTGAAAAGAATGATGTCTGTGATCCCTGGCGATTTGACTTTAAAAAATTAAAAAAAAAATTTTTTTTTGCCCAGGCATGGTGGCTCAAGCCTGTAATCCCAGCACTTTGGGAGGCCAAGGTGAGACCTCATCTCTATTATGAATCAAAATATTAGCCAGGCGTGGTAGCACATGCCTGTAGTTCTGGCTACTTGGAAAGCTGAGGCAGAAGGATCGCCTGAGCCCAGCTGCTCGACGCTGGGGTGGCTGTGAGTGTGCTACTGCAGCTTCAAGGCTCAGGCAATCATTCTACCTCAGCCTTTCAAGTAGCTAGAACTATAGGCACATGCCACCACACAAGGCTGTTTTTTTGATTTATTGTAAAGCCAAGTTCTCGCCTAGTTGCCCAGCCTGGTCTCGAACCACTGGGCTCCGGCAATCCTCTCACCTTCATCTCCCAAAATGCCTGGATTACAGTTATGAGTCACCATGCCCAGTCTGGTTTAAAATTTATTTAGAGACTGAGTGAATTCAATTAGTGGAAAATGAACAAATATCTCTAAGCTAAAAATTTTCTGAACAGTACACAAGTTTAGGCATTTGGCTATTTTTCAGAAATTTAAGCATTTATGTTACATTTAAATTCTTATTCATTTCCAGCCAAATGTCCCGCCCTCAGTGACACAGTAGTTAAGATTCCTCTAATACTTTGTTTACTCTTATGACAAAAGCATTGCATGCTTATTACAGAAAATGCGGGCAACAAAAGGACATAGAAATAATCATAGTCACACACTGCAGGCAGCAACACTGTATTTCTTTTAGGTCCTTTTCTATGGACCATCATTACATTTTTCTTTCATTCAGTGAAAGAAAATTTTTAACATCAGACAAATTTCCTGCTTTTACGGACCTTATATAACTGCAGGAAAGTGATTAGGTGCTATGAAGAAAACAAAACAAGGTGATGCAGCAGTGTCATCAGGGACAGCCTCACTAAGGTGGTGACGTCTGAACTGAGGCTGAATGACATCTCCAGCTACGCAGAGATATGGTGTCAGAACACTTCGGACAAAGACACAACCAACAGCCAAGGTGGGAATGAGCCTATGGCTCCAGGAAAAGAAAGAAGGCAGAGTGAAGGGAGGGGAGGGAGAAGAGATGAAGACAGCAGGGAGGGAGTGAATCACATCATACCCCATAGGCAAGGAGTCTGGATTTTATTCTGAGTACAACAAAAAGCTACCAAACGGCTTTTAGCAGGAAGAAAAGAGAGAAACTGCCGTGCCTTTTAAAAAGACTAGCTTGATTGCTAAGTGGGGTGAACTATAGAGGGATGAGAACTGAAATCAGGACACCAGTGAGGAGGCGTGGGGTCAGTTGTGAAGATGGAAAGAAGCACAACAGGGGCACTTGGTAACAGGCCAGATGAGGGAAGTGAGGTGAGGATGACAGCAATCCAAGGAGGACACCCATATGCATGTGCTCACGTGAGGGATGGATGTCATTTTACTGAAAAAAGGAAGGGTAAGGGGAAGAGATGGGATGTGATAGGATTAACGAGTGCTATGTCAGCCATGGTTCTAAGGTGCTATCACAGTAATCATCTTCATTTTAGGGATGAAGAAACTGAGGCACAGTGAAATAAAGTAACGTGTTCAATGTCAGACTGCTATGTGGTAAAGCTCGACTTGAAACCAAACAAAGTGACTCTAAACCACTAACTGTTTATAATCATGTTTAAGTATTACCCTAAAAATAAAACTACATTGTATTTGCTGTTTTATACTCTCCCACAATTTAATTGGGTTGTTTAAGCCAAAAATTACTGACAGCAAAATAAATTTAGCTTTAAATAAACTTAGATCCAGAAAAGGAAAAAGAAATTTTAAAAATTAAAATTTAAAAAAAAAGGCTTCAAGGTGTAAACTGATTATAAAAACCTCCCCCTTATTCACTAAAATTAACAATTAAAAAGTGACCCAGGATATTTATTTTCTACTAATTGTCAATTCAATCAAATTTCTAGGTTGAGCAATCTGGTTTAAGCCAAATCATATGCTACCAAAGCCCTTTCCTCCCACCAACTCCGAGGATGCAGTTAGGTAGTAAGTAACATTTATAAATCTGTGATTCCTGCTAATCAACAACAGAAATAAGCAATGAAATTGAAAATGCAATAACCAGCCTTGCAAAGACTAATATACACACCTTGGAAACAAAGATGTCAGAAAAAACAATGTTACTAGAAGACATCCTTTTAAAAGCCAAGAATCTGAATTGAAGTCCAGTATGTATCCAACAGCCCACATGGTGATCACAGAAAGCATCAGCAGCAGGAAGAGCTATTAAGAGATTCAGAATTTTAGAACTTTATGAATTTTATCTAAGAATCTAATAAATAATTCAATACAAGAACGACTTTGTAAATAGACAATAACAATTAGTATAAGAGCGGAACTAACACAGAGCTTTTCTTTAAAGTGCTGACGGATAAATTTTAAGTTTGTGAAATTATACATCTTGGAAACAATCTTTTAAATACCTTATATTTTACACAATGCTGTTTAAATATATTTTGTTTTGCATTTCTTTCTTCAATTAGGGCAATATAAGAGCTCAAACCTGGGCATCGCAAAGAAGTCTAGACAGAATAAGTCTGTAGAAAAGACCAACTTTGTGTGGGGGCATGATGAATTTTAATACCTATGGACATCTAGGAGATATCCAGAAGGCAGTCAAAAGAGTAGGAAGACTTGAGATTTTTATCAGTATACAAAGGGGGACCCAAAACAATGCAGAATTTATTTATAAAAAGTTGTGTTTTTATTCTTACATGTTTAAACTTCAGTCACCTGCAATGTACTGTCTATTTGATGCAATACACTCACTGAAATGCTTTTTCCACTGCTCAAAAAATTGATGAGTTTCTTAACTCATCAATTTTGATGCCTTTTAGTGCTTCTGCCATTTTTGTTTTGCCTCTTCCACATCAGCAAAACATTTCCCTTTGAGGACTTTTTTCATTGGGAGGAACAAAAAAAAGTCATATGCGGTAAAAAGATCAAGCGAACAGGGAGGGTAGGGCATGAAGGTCATGCCATTCTGGTCAAAAACTGCTGAACACTCAGTGCAGTGTGGGCGGGTGCGCTCATAAATCACATCACGAAACAGGCAAATGTATTGAAAGAATCTCCAAAATAAAAATAAAATAAATTCACTGAAGCCAAACGCAGCCTCTCACAACAACATTAGCTGGTACCCTGATACTGACGGGTTCCTGGAACACTTACCTAGCGGGTTAAGACTGTACTACAAGGGGCCTGCCCTCCAAAAGATAATTCTGGTTTTTTGGGGTCCCCTTCATTTAGTTAAAAAAAAACCATGAGTGAATAATATCTCAAAGTTTGTGTGTAGGTAGAAGGGGCAGATGATTAGCCAAAACAAACATTTAAGGGGAAAAAAGGTAAGTCAACAAAGGGTAATCAAGAAAGATTGGCAAGATAAGAACCTAGAGAATTAAAACTTTCAGAGAAACCAGGGAAGAGAGTTTCAGGAAGGGAGAAGTTCTTAGTGTCAAATGTCACATGGAGATCAAATACTGAGACGTGCTCAGGATGCTAATGGTTCAGGTTTATCTTGGCAAAGTTAAAAGAATGAAGAAGCATCTACAGACTAACAGTCTGTCTGCGCTGAGGCTGGGCTCCGCATTTGTAAAATGAAATCCCTAAACTATATGACTCAAGATCTTGAAATCATGCAGGGCTTTTGCAACAGCAAAGACAAAAATGTATTTTGCTCTATCTTCTTCCATTTTCACTTCTTTAAGCCATATTTGGGAGTGGATAAATCAAATGACATCAAATCTCAAAAATGTTTCCAATATCAATTGGCATGATGACATAAAATGGGCAAGTTTAGATTTTTAAAAAAACTTTAGAATCGCCTAGCAACATAATCTCAGAACAGAGATAAGAATTAAATATGGGTATCAAAAGTCTAAATCTTGGATATAACCTTCCTATAGATGAGCCCCACTATTCATTCATTCAACAAATACTTGGGGGTATATTATATAAAAGGTACTGCTCTAGGCACTTGGAACACATCAATGAATTTAAACTTTTGCTGAGAAAGATAGACATGTAAGTATGTTAAGTGAATTTTAGAGTATATAAAAAGCTGGATCCTAAAGAGCCTCATAGGCCATAATAAAGACTTTGCTTTTACTCTGGGAGAAATGGGGAGATATTATAGGAATTTGAGCAGATGAATGATCTGACTTACACTTTAAAAGATTCATCCGGGGAATCAACATGGCACTGGTGGAGTGGTGAGAAGGGGTCAGATTCTGGATATACACTGTAGGTAGACCTCGCCAGCACATCTTTCTAATGGACTGGATATGGTATAACAGAGAAAAGGCAAAGGTGGCTGGGATGCTGGAACTGCCACCTGCTGAGATGGGAATGGCTTAGGGGTGTGGTGGGGAAGAGATCAGGAGATTCCTATTGGACACTGAACTGGATGAGTCAAATAGGTAATTTGATGTTTGAGGCTGGAAAGGCCTGGACTAGAGGATCAAATTTGGGAATTGAGACCGGGTGCGGTGGCTCACGCCTATAATCCAGGACTTTGGGAAGACAAGGTGAGGGGATTGCCTGAGCCCATGGGTTTGAGATCACCCTGGGCAACCTGGTGAGACTTCATCTCTACAATAAATCAAGAAAAATTAGCTGGCCGTGGTGGTGCATGCCTGCAGTTCCAGCTACTTGGAAGACTAAGGCAGAAGGAACCGGGCTTGGTGGCTCAGCCTGTAATCCTGCACCATTGGGAGGCTGAGGTGAGTGGATTGCCTGAGCCTGCGGGTTCGAGACCCACCTGGGCAGGCCAGACCTCATCTCTACAATAAAAAAAAAAAAAAAATTAGCTGGGCGTGTGTGCCTGTAGTTCCAGCTACTTGGAAGGCTGAGGCAGAAGGATCGCTGGAGCACAGCAGGTCGAGGTTGCGGGGGCCAGGAGCAGCCACTGCACTCCAGTCTGGCGACAGTGAGACTCCAACTCAAAAAAAAAAAAAAAAAAAAAAAAAAAAAAGGCAGAAGGATCACCTGAGCCCAGCAAGCAAAGCTGTAGTGGCCGTGAGTGTGCCACTGCACTCTAGCCTAGGTGACAGAGTGAGACTCCAACTCAAAAAACAAAACAAACAACAAAAACTTGGGAATTGTAACACATAGATGGCATTCAGGGAATAGATAACAAAGAGATTCAAGGACTAAATCCTGGAGGATTCCCTACCAATAAAGGGTTGGAAAGAAGTAGATGAGCTGGCAAAGGTGACTGGAGAGTCTCTCCTCCTTCACCTACCTAACGCAAAATAGGTGTAGCATTCATGACACACCTCTACATAGATATCTGATGTCTGTCAATTTAGAATCACTCTAAAAAGTACAATTGCTAATTATTAGATGACGGTATCATATTTGAAAACATTAGAAACAGTGGAATTAATGTGATATTCCATTTCACCAATTTGAATTATATTCATTACTATGACTTAGATTTTGTTAGCCATTCATGAGAACAAGCTGAACTTTCTAACTTTTTCCATTATTCAGTTCATTTCAAAGATTAGAACACCACTCAGAATTGTTATAATTTTAAAAGATGAATAAAATTTGGGTTTCATCTCTCAAATCCTATGTTTTATGAAGTAATATCATATGCCTGAAGTTTGCAACACTGTCACTTTTAAAGTCCTCAAGGTTCTAACAAAACACTGTAAATGTTATTATTTTCCTTTTGAGAAATAATAATTGAATACAAAACAAGCTCTTTCTAAAAGCTTCTATAAAATTTCTTGCAGCAAGGTATTTTCCTTTTGCTTCTCTAAGAATCTAATAAGCCATTTGCATTTCAATTGATTCATTAAATAAATATGAAGGAACACTGTGATATTCACAAGGTAACTTGAAGTTTTAGAGCCAGCTAGCTGAGGACCAACAAGAAACAGCCCTTGAAAGTACCAAATTTCCAGCTTTGGGTAGTGGGATGCATGGGAAAAATATACTCAGCAGATATGATGCAGCAAAAAGCCAACTCAAGTTCCTCTGATGTCCTGTAGAACAAAAACACATGGACAAAAAAGTTCTTCTATCCCATAGCATGGGCCCTATATGAAGATACCTCACATTTCTGCAGCCACCTCCAAAGTCTGAACTTTTGGTTGGCTCTCATTTTAGCTTCTGTTTTTAGCATGTGAATAATGAGCTGATTTTTGCTTTGTAGAGCCATGTCAAGAGGTGTCTCTCCCTTAAGGAAAAAAAAAGGTGGGGGGAGAGGTTAATATTATTTTGGATATTTTATAGGTACCAAACATTTTTTTAAAGTTCACCAGATCTCAACACATTTATTCCAAGGGTAGCCAGCTATTATTGTTTATCTGTCTTGTAACTGAAAACAAATATATAGTTGATCTTTATGTTAATCGATCAATCCTCGAACTGAAGATATAATAAACTTAGAGAGATAAGATACCTTAGCATTTCGGATATCCAGGCCAGAACCAGCTTCTAAAAGTTTATCAACTGCATTAACATTTCCTGCTGCAACTGCCCAGTGAAGTGGAGTGTTTTGGTGTATCTTGTCAATCACATTGAGAGAAGGATTAAATTTTAAAAGAAATCCAGTTGGTTCAGAACTGTCTCAAAATGGTAAAATAGAAAAGGGCATTAACAGAAATGATAATTTGAGGAATAAATGCAAATTATGAATCTTTTAGGAGAATGCATCAAATCAGTAGGTATTCTGAACTAAGAAACTTTTTCACGCTTTCTATTCTAGGTATTAAGAGGAGAGATTAAAAAAAAGACATCCATTAAATGATAGGTAAAGCAGATATAAATAATGTCCCAAAATATTTGTATAACTTAGAAAGTTATGAATAGAAGACAGCATTCAAAAAAATATTTTTACTTTATCAGCACCTTCTCTTCCTCCATAAACCACTCAAGAGAGTCTTCTAATAAAACAATATTCTACATTCATTATTCCATCAAGACGTTTAGAGATTATACCTGACTTCTGAGCTATCATCCAAAAAGAGAAAATGCTTTTTAACAAAATTCTACCTCCAGTCCCACCACTCTATGGACAAAAAGATACTATGAATTATTATGAATTAAAGTGTCATGGTCTAAACTAGATAATTTTTAAGATCTCTTCTATATCTTGTATTTGATGGTGACTATCAATATCTTATTCTAACTAACCGAGTTCCTGGAAGAGAAGTCCTAAGTATAAGCAGAATTGGAGATTCAGTCTAACATAGAAACAAACAGATGAAGTGAAAGTTGTAGGATGCATCTTTATAGATGAGTACCAGAAGTTGGACTATATAATGGTCATTAATCATTTTTATATTGTATATAAAAATAAATACACAGAAAAACTTAAATATTTAAATGTCTGATCTGAACATACACTCTTTTCAATTACAATTAATATTTTCAGAGTAGTCAACAATGATGCCAGAGAATCTCAAAATTTATTATTCTCCAGAAAGCAGATTTATCACCTAGATTTCAATTGTAAGAACATTTAAGCTTGTAGCCATTTTTTTTTTTTTGAGTTGGAGTCTCACTCTGTCACCCAGACTGGAGTGCAGTGCCCGCTCCTGGCCACCACAGCCTCGACCTGCTGGGCTCCAGTGATCCTTCCGCCTCAGCCTTCCAAGTAGCTGGAACTACAGGCGCACACGCCCAGCTAATTTTTTTTATTTTTATTTTTTTATTTATTGTAGAGATGAGGTCTCGCTGCCCCGGCGGGTCTTGAACCTGCGGCCTCAGGTAATCCAGTCACCTCAACCTCCCAAAGGCACGGGATTACAGGCTGAGCCACCGAGCCCGGCTTGTAGCCATATTTTTAAATGCAAAAGAAGAAACACAAGTCATGTTAACAAGTATATGCTAAGGAATCTCTACCAGTTCTATAAGGGAAATTTGTTCTTATTAGTAGCTTCAAACTTTTCACCAAAGCCATGAAAAAAGAGAAAATGTATTTCAATGATGCTTTTCTAACTATAACTACCTTAAAAGTCCATATCGCAGTCACAGGTTAGAGAATTTTATTTTCTTCAGACTGTACTATCATCTCAAATAGACTGACATACTTAAATTATATGCATAGAAAAGAAATTGTTGGAACCAAGAATCAGATTGAGGCAATTCAACTGAACTCACCCAATTACTTTGTGAGCTGATAACATGAGTGGTGTCTGTCCATTTACATCTGTCATATTCACACTCTGTTTAAAAAGGAATCAATTAGCATAACTGTAAATACATTCAAAAATCTTTCTTCCCTTAACAGAAATATCTCTTTAATACATTCAGCACTATCTTTGTGTCTACATGAAGGGTTCAAATACCACCCGAACAAAAGGATGTTTTGCTTCACTTCCATAGGGGAAAACTCCATGGATTTCTACAAAATATTTTTAAAAGGAAAATCTGAATATATGATGTAGGGCACTGTGTGAAGAGAATGGAGACAGCTAAAAAAAAGAATAAAATCTTAATAACCACCATCAAACACAAGATATAGTAGAGACCTTAAAAGTTATCTAGTTTGGACCCTGACACATTAATTCATCTATCATTTCTTCTACAAAGTCATCCATTCTCTACTCAAACACTGCCAGTAACAGTGAACTCCCTGTCTTCTGAGGCAACTTGTATTTCTGGACTTACGATGGGGGGACCCAAAGAAAACTAGAATTATTTTTTGGCAGACAGGCCCCTTGCAGTACCGACTTCCCCCTCTAGGTGAGTGTTCTAGGAACCCATTGACATCAGTGTAATAGCTAGCATTGTGAGAGGCTGGGTTTGGCTTCAGTGAATTTTTTTTTTTGAGATTTTTCCACATTTGCCCATTTCATGGTAGGTGATTTACACGCACACCTGCCCACACTACACTGAGCATTCAGCAGTTTTTGATCAAAAACAGCATGACCCCTGTGCCCTACCCTCCCTATTCACCTGATCTCTCCCTGAGCAACAATTTTTTGTTTCTCGGATAAAAAAAGGTCCTCTAAAGGAAACGTTTTGCCAGTGTGGAAGAGGTTAAACAAAAAATGCCAGAAGCACTAAAAGGTATCAGCCAGAAGCACTAAAAGGTATCAAACTTGATGAGTCCAAAAACCATTGAGGTCAAGTGCAGTGACTTATGTCTGTAATCTCAGCACTTTGAGAGGCCGAGGCTGGAGGATTGCTTGAGCCCAGGAGTTCAAGACCAGTCTGAGCAACAAAGCGAAACCTCGTCTCTACAAGAAAATTTAAAAAATGAGCCAGGTGCAGAGATATGAGCTGGCAGTCCCAGCTACTTAGGCTGAAGCAGGAAGATCGCTTGAGCCTAAGAGTTCAAGGTTGCAGTGAGCTATGATCATACTACTACACTTCAGCCTCGGTGACAAGAGTGATAGCCTGTCTCAAAACAAACAAACAAAAAACTTTTTTGAGCAGTGAAAAAGGTATCTCAATAGGTGTACTGCAGCAAACGGAGAGTATTTTGAAGGTGACTGAAGTTTAAACACATAAGAATAAATACACAATTTTTAATAAATTCTGGGGGTTTTTTTTGGCTCCTCCCTCGTATACTAAATTTCAAATAGTAAAACACAAAAACCTCTTTTCTATTTTCTGGAATAGAGAAAAAGGAAGTCATATCCCCATGAGGCTATGTTCCTTTTTAATAAAACAGGCACAAGTTAAAGATGTACAGTAATGGTTCCAACCCGTCCAAGAAGATTTTTCAGTTACTGAAGATTTTTATGAGCCTCAGAAGAACAGAATTTGGGAAGGAGTCCAAAGAGAAGCAAAAGGACTTCTCCTCATTTATGATTCCGAAATAAAACCAGCAGGTTATAATTATTCTACTTCAATTGGCTAAGTCTGAGAAAAAGTACTAACTTAAAGGGAGCACAATCATTCCAACAATATTTGTGCAAACATGTTTTCATGTCTTTTACAGACAAGTCTGCTAATACACAAACCATTTTGCTACCAGAAAACGTATTCCAGGCAAGCACAACTGACAGTGAAACTTGCACTGCCAATAATATATAATTTAACCTGTGCTTCTCAAGACAAGTCATTTTTCATGGAATTACTTTAGAAAACAATAAGAAGAAAACATTTACATTGGCCTCCCATTTGGGCTCAAATAATGAAAGCAAATGACAGGTTAATTTAGTGATCTCACTACCATTTTTATATTCAATCAGAAGAAAAATACAGGCTTTGAAGTCATGTTTTTGAAAACTTCTGCAAATTACCGGGTTCATCAGAAAATCTATTACAGGTTTACAAGTTTTAGAAATATCTATTATATGTTACTGAGCTAAATGATCTGTCCTTTTTTCTCTGATGAGGCCAGAAAAGTATTCAATAGCTAGACCTACTGAGACTAATATATGAATATCTGGGTATCTATTACCTTCTACTTTAAAAATGTGAATAGACTACTACGAATAATCTTCCCAATCTCTTCAGATATACTAGCTGGAGTATAAGACACATTTCCAAACACACCTGTCCCTTTGAGATGAGATATGCTATAATAGGCATGTGTTGAAATAATACTGCCAGGTGGATGCTGCTGAATCCCTCTCCATCAATGAGAGAAGGGTCTGCACCATGCTGGAGTAATAATATGACCATAGGCAAATGTCCTTGTCTGTAAACAGAAGACGAAAAATTACACAGAAAAAGAAAAAATATTCAGGGAGAAACTGATATCTCTAAGACATGAGGAATTTTGATTACATGTAAAAAACATTTCTTAGCAGTAAGATTTCTGAAGTACTACAGATTGTCCAAGTGTCTTTTACTCAGATGCTCCAAATTTGGAGCCATATGGACAATAATGCTTGGGTACAAGTGATAAACCTAGTAACTTCCCAATCTACCTTAAACCTAAGTTGCTGAGAGTATAATAATTTTATACGCCAGGCTAACAATGAAGACTTTAAGACAACTTAGACTTCACTGTTGCTATTTTAAAAACAAAATATAATCATGAGTCAAATATACAGAAATAAAACATTCATAAAGTGTGGGTATACTTCAATATTATTAAGAACTATATATTCTTATGCTTGAATATGGTTCACTTTTCATGCAAAGCACTGTACCTCAGTGACTTAAAGGAGATGAGTGGCCCCTAGATTCTTCAAAACTCTTAGCTATAGAGAAAGGATTCAACTCCTTGCCTTACACGAACAATTATTCACTTCAGTTTCAGGTTCATGTCAACCCCACCAACCACAGAGACTGGCGTTTAAATAAAAGAAGAAGTAGTTAAGTAACAAGACTTATTGACTTCAGCTTCTCATGGCTAATACACATCAAAGAAAAGAGGGCAGTGACCAAACAATATAAATGCTCTAAGTCGATCTATTCCAAAAGTCTTGTTAAATCTGCAACAACTTTCAAAAAGAGTTGACTTATTTGACCCTACAAGATATAGAGTTATACTTTCAGAGAAGAAATCCACCTCTTTAAAACAAAATTACAACCGTATGTTTCTATATAGGAATGTGTCATAAGATTGAACTGATTGAGTTTACAGCTCACTGAACTACTACTTTTATTCATGTCACCAAATATAAAAATGTATTCTCATTATAAAAAAAGAAAGCATGATACACATATTTGAGTTTGACTATCATAAGAGAACCCTAAATTAAACACCCTTTGTGGAAACTCTTTACAGTTGTAATTTCTTTTTAAATGAATCAGGGGAAAAAAGAAAAAAGCCCTTCAAACTGTATGTAACTATGATTTCCAATATGGTGACCACTAGCCACAGGTGCTACTATTTCATTTCAGTGTTTAAAGAAATCTTACCGGATGGCCCAGTGAAGAGGAGTGGAATTTAAATCTCCACCCAACTGATCTACAACAGCACCTTTTGAAATATAAAACCTGTTAAAAGCAAATGCAAATGAAAATGAGATTTGAAGCTTAAGTTCATATTGAGAAAGAAAACACTAATTTTTTCTTATCAGACAGAGAATCTTCACTTGGGCAAATATTTTAAATAATCCAATGCATTATATAAAATAGTATTTCAAATTTAGTTTTTTTTAAAAAGGTCAAACTCCCTGCCTATCTATTCTTCCTGGCATCACAATGTAAAATATTACAATGTTTCTTCTAAACTAGATGAAACTTCCTGTTCTATTTGGAAAAAAATTTGTTATGCTTTTCTTTTAAAAAAAAAAGTTCATTCTCACTTTCTAAACTTTGTGATGGCACCCTCCAGTTTTATCTCTTATTTTCCTTTTTGGACCAACTAGGGTCCAGGATTGTATTGTCTCTTAAGGCACTTTTCAACTCTACAGTAACCAATGTGTATGGCAGAAAGTTTCAGGTCTTCATTTATTATACAGGAGTACATATTGTTCAATACTCATACTTGAAGAAAAAGACAAATAAAAGAGAGGTCTAGAATTATAAATACACAATTAACCATATATATCCCATCTTACTTTACAAGATCCAGCCTGTTGTTAATAGCAGCCCAATGAAGAAGCGATACATTTTCTTTGTCTGGTTGCCTGACATCATATCCGGCTTCGACCAACTCTTTACATCGTTCAAAAATCCCGTATCTCAAATAAGAAAAAAAAGGCATAATTGATACCACCACAGTCATTTCAAATATCAAAATGTCTTCCTTTTACCATGTCTTTTCTTTATTCAAACTGTCTTTCAGTCAACACATAAACAGAATAATTAACAAGACAATGTACAGAGAAAACATAGGGTAAAGCCAAACAACAAGAATAAACCTGGCTTACTTACTGATCAGATTACTCTACTTAGAGTTGAACTTGATCTTCTTAAGTAAACTTTAACATTTAACATTGTCCCCCTTTCAGTAAGTTTCATTTGATCCTCCACCATGTACCAGGAACACATGGTGCCGATTCCTGACTACATCTTATCCCTGAATCAAACCAAGCCCATGCAATAACCTCACACTAAGGGAGAAACACTGAAAGCAAACATGGAATGGGATAAATTCAATTTTAAAACATGGACATTAATATGCATTTACCAGAGGAAGGAATGATTAGCCCTTGCTGAAGGAGATGAAACTGAACTATATCTTACAGGCCAAGGCAGGAGGATCACTTGAGCCCAGAAATTAGAGACCAGCCTGGGAAATATAGCGTGACCTCATCTCTACAAAAAATTAAAAAAAAAAAAAAAAAATCAGCCAGGTGTGGTGGTACACACCTGTTGTCCCAGCTACTCGGGAGGCTGAGGAGGGAGGACTGTCTTAGTCCAGGAGGTTGAGACTGTGGTGAACCATGATTGTGCCACTAAATTGACCAACCGAGTAAGCCTGACTGGAAAAAAAAAATAATGAGGACATACTTTGCTAAGAAGCTGCCCACAATCTAATGGGACAGCCTGGTACAAAAATAATGAAGGTAACCACTATACTAAGTACTCTGATGTTGGCATGACAAATATATGTAGTGCCGTTGTTAACGAGCTACCATTACAAAGTGAAGAAGGCAAACATCTGAAGTACCATGAGCTGCACATACATTATTATTCACTCAACAGACAATAAGGATAAAACAAACATTTGGAAGACTTACTGAGTAGCTTTTACAATGTCACAGTTACTAGAGTCCTCTATAAGAGGAAGAGCTTCTCTTGCCTTGGCAAGTTCTTTGTTTTCATGTGCACAGACGCCATATCGACCAACTCCTGGAGGGTGGAGGCCATGGCTGTGATTCCTGCACTGAAGAGGAAGAGTAATTTGACAAAGCATATAAGAGAATTAATGTCACATTCAATTATAAATGAAGCATTTGCTACTGTCAATAATACCCGTATTAATAAATTAGAATATTCTGAAACTTAGAAGTGTACCCTAGGGAAGATTTTATCTTAATTCTGTTTGCTAGAAAAGATGCTTAATAATAGAAAAATCCAAATTACATATTTTGTCATAAAACAAAGGTCACCTGAGAAGGCAAACATGTAAGACTTCATTTCAGATGGAAGAAAAAAAATGAAAAGGCACAAATGGAGCTTGTTACTTAGAGTGGTAGAGGACCATAGCTACTGACATGGTAGGAAGGTCACCAGGCCTCTGCTTTGGAGGACTGTGGTGGACACACTCAAAGGATACACCCACAATGAATCAAATTCTTATATAACCCCTTCCCCAGAGTACAAGTAGTGACTTCCTTCCACCAATGGAATATGGCAATGTGATGAGACAATGACTCCCATGACTGTTGTTATATAAGACTCTGACTTATATAAGACTCTGAGTTTAGGTAACAGGAGCAGGAGATTCTTCTGCTGGCCTTGGAAAAGTTAAGCTGCCAAGATATGAGAGGGCTTGTGAGAGGGCCACGAGGCAAGGAACTGTGGGCAGACTTTAGGAGTGAAAGCAGTCCCTGGCAGACAGCTAGCAAGAAAATGGAGACCTTGATCACATAACTGCAAAGAAGTGAGTTCTGTCAATACCTACATATGCTTGAAAGAGGACCCAGAGTTCTTGAAGAGAACACAGCTCAGCTTTGATGTCAACCTTGTGAGACTCTGGAGAACGGAGAACCTAACTAAGCAATGCCTGGAATCCTGACAAACAGAAACCGCGAGATAATAGGTAGGTATTACATGGTGGCTGACTAGCTCAATTGGTTAGAGTGTGGTACTATTAAACAGGTGTTGTTTTAAGCCACTAAATGCATGATAATTTGCTATGTGTAGATAATCAACACAGAAGTAACTGCAGGGTTCAGTGAGGGTAAAAAGGACTGCCAAGACAGACCCATCAGCTAAGTCAACAAATGTTACATTCTAACTACCCATTAGAAGCAGCAGCAAAGGGAAAGCTAAAAAATTCCTCTTTAAACAAGTATTATTTTAAATTTGTTATTCAAATTGATTGAGCATTCTCACCCCAACTTAGCAGAAATTCAGTACAGAGCTCTCTAACATTATTTTTAAAAAAGAAAAGAGAAGCCCACAAAGTCTTTAAGATTATTCATTCTGTAGATTATGAATGTATTTTGTTTCTTTCTCCTTTTCATCACCATGGCCTTTTGGGTTCATCATCACCTCTAGAGCAGACAATCAATTTAGACCAGCAATTGTGACACTTTTCAACAACTTTGCAAAAATATTTCCTGGGCAAGCAGGCAGTAGGCATGGGTTAAAATCTTTAGCATAAATAAAGCTTACTGAATCACTTTAACCCTCCAAAACAAAGACTTAGTTTTACTTGAAAGGACTCTTCCAGCTAAAGATGTAAGCTATTCAAAGTTTCCTAAAAGCACAAATATATCAAATGGACATATTACTTATGTTGTAAATTTTAAACATTAAAAAAAAAAATACTCTACAATTATAGTGATACTTCTGACTATTCATTTACATAGTAACCAATATAATTAATCTCCACTACTCAGATTTCTAAGCAGGAAGGGATTCAAGTTAAAGTATCCAACTTTAATAAAACATATTATATTGCTTTCTCTAAAGAAATAACACCTCAAAGTATAACCTGAATTAATATTATTAAGCAAATTAACAGACACCTATCTAAAATTTCAAAAATTGATTTTTAAAAAACAAACACACCAGAACTTATATCTTCAAAAAAGTCTCCTTGGGAGATTGTTAGTTATTCCACAGCATCACCATAAAATGTTTTAAAATTTATTTTCTGAAACTGTCCTTAGAGCCACATAAAAAATTTGAGATTAAGACCAGCCCGGCCAACTTGGCAAGACCATATCTCTACAATAAGTAAAAAAATTAGCCGGGCATGGTGGCGTATGCCTGTAGTTCCAACTACTTGGAAGGTTGAGGCAGAAGGGCTGTCTGAGTCCAGCAGGTCGAGGCTGTGATGGCCGTGAGCATGCCACTGCCCTCCAGCCTGGGTGACAGAGTGAGATTCCAACTCAAAAAAAAGAGAGACTCATGTTTTGAAACTCTTAAAATATTGTGATATATCATAAATAGAGAAGTATATAAAACGTGTACAAATTTGGATTTCTTCTTTTGTAAAGTGTAAAGAACATAAAATGAACTCCCATGAAAAACCATCACCTCTGTCAAGAAACAGAACTCTGACACCACCCCGGAAGACTGGCCCCAACACGTGCCACACTCTATCACATTCCCACACTAAAAAAAGTTTCCTGCTTTTAGCAATGATTATTTTTTGCTTTTCTTTATATTTTTAGCCCTTGTACATGCAACCCTAAAAAGTATAGCTCAGTTTTACATTTTTACTTTTATATAAATGGAATAAATTCTTTATCATTTGTTTTGCTTCACATCATTTATAAAATTCATGCATGTTGTTGTGAAAAGTTACAATAAATTCATTTTCACTGCTGTATTAATGTTCAAATATATTAATGTACCACAAATAATTTATCTATTTTACTGCGTCTGTAAAACAGATAAATTATTTGGACTGTTCCCAGTTTGGGCTATTATAAAAAATATTGCTATGAGCATTCTTTTTTTTTTTTTTTTGAGTTGGAGTCTCACTCTGTTGCCCAGACTGGAGTGCAGTGGCCGCTTCCGGCCACCGCAGCCTCGACCTGCTGGGCTCCGGCAATCCTTCTTATACATGTCTCTGAGCGTATATATGCAAACAGTCCTCAGAACATATATCTAGAAATGGGATTGTTGATATTTAAGATAAGCTTAACTTGTCCTCAAAATGGTTGCACCAATTAAACTTTCCCCAGCAGGGATGAGAACTTCTGTTGCTCTAATCCTTACTAACACTTGGTATCATCAAATTCTGTAACTTTTGCAAATCTGATGAATGTGTAAACATACTCTGTAGTGGTTCTAATTTGTAATTCCCTATAATTACTAATGAAATGACATATTTTTCATGTTTGTTGGCCATTGAGAGTTCTTCTTTTTATAAAGTACATGTTTAAGCAATTTGTATACTTTTACTGGATTTGTCTTTTTCTTCTTGAATGGTAGCCCTTACATTTCTGAATATTCTCTGCTGGCTAAATGCCAGTTATAAAATGAAGTAGCACCTTTTACTTCTGTGTATGAGGAAATAACAAGGATTGGACTTAACCTCTTAATCTTGCTGTAAAAAAAAAACAAACTAGAAAACTGGACAAAATATATGGAATAAGCTGACTTTGGACAATAGGAAAATGGGACTGTGATGGGAAAAAAAAGGGGAGCCCCATCAGCATCCTGGCAATTTCAGAACTGTGGGCACTGGGAGGAAAACACTTTTCAGAGCCCAGCAGCCTTGCCAGATTGAGGAGACAGAAACGTGAGATCAGAGAGGAGATGGCTAGAAGCTGGGGCACATTTCAAGAGAGAAATGAGCTAAGCAGAAAAAGGGCTCCAAAACTCTGCACAGATCCTCTGAGTCTTTGCTGGAGTACTAGGACAAGCATGTATGGAGTGAAACTCCACAAGACCAGGCAAAAACTGACTTGGGATTAGTAAACTGAACGTTACCAGAGTTTACACTAGCAGGAAGATGTCTAACTCTGACAAGCTACAGTGGAGAGTCTTTGATGATCCCCTGGGTTATTCAGGGGAGATATCAGAAGGTCAAACCTTAGTAATAAAAGTTACCTCAGAACCACTTTAGGAAAATTTAAAACCAGACTTCAAAGGACACAAATGGTGCTGCATTAACTTTATTGCCTGCCAAAACACTATCCAACACTCTTTAAGGAAAGGGAACAAATACCAGATACTCATCAACATGCATTCACAAAGTCCACCGTCAAATCAAGACATGCCAAGCAAGAAAAAAGTGGCCTATAAAAAAAGAAGAAAAAAAGACTTTGATAAAGATGACAGAATTAGCAAAAAAAAAGACATTAAAACAATTAATATATGTACGAATAGTTAAAGGAACACACAAATAAAATGAGCAGAGAAATTGAAGATATGACAGATGATCTGGTTAAAACACCTACAGATATGCCGGGCTCGGTGGCTCAGCCTGTAATCCTGCGCCTTTGGGAGGCTGAGGTGAGTGGATTGCCTGAGCCTGCGGGTTCGAGACCCACCTGGGCAGCGAGACCTCATCTCTACAATAAATCAAAAAATCAGCTGGGCGTGGTAGCGCATGCCTGTAATTCTGGCTACTCGGAAGACTCAGGTGGAAGGATCGCCAGAGCCCAGCAGGCGAGGCTGCGGTGGCCGAGAGCAGCCACTGCACTCCAGTCTGGGCAACAGAGTGAGATTCCAACTCCAAAAAAAAAAAAAAATCTACAGATAAAAAACAATCTCTGAAATACAAAGTTACACCAGATGAAATTAATGACAGATTAGACAGAACAGAAGAAAAAGACTACTGAATTTGAAGACACAACAATGAAAAGTATCCAAAATGAAGCACAAAAAGAAAAAGACAGTATGTAATTTGAGTTCCAGAAGAGAAGGAAGAAATTCTTTTTTTAATAATTGAAGAATAGTCAAAAATCGTTCAAATTTGGTGAAAATTATAAACCTGCAACAACTAGAAGCTCAGTGAATCCCAAGTAGGATAAACCCTGAAATCCTAGACCAAAACATAACCTAATCAAATCACTAAAAACCAATGGCAAAGAAAAAAATCTTAAAACTAGCCTGAAGAAAAAAAGAAACATTTTGTTCAAAGAAGCAAAGACAAGAATACACTCAGAATTCTCATCAGAAACAATGCAAGCTTGAAGACAATAGTACAACAGTTTTAAAGAGCTGAAGAAAAAAAAGTAAACCTGGAAAAAACAACACAAATATTCTTCAAAAATAGAAGCGAACTAACAACTTTTTCAGACAAACAAAAGCTGAGAAAATTGTCAGCAGACCTATCCCTCCCCCAAAATGACAAAGATTAAGGAAAAGTAATACCAGATGGAAAGCTGGATCAAAACAAAGGAATAAAGAATGCTAGAAGTATGTGGGTAAATGTGTGTGTAAACACAACAGACTTTTTCTCATTTTTAAAAATTTCTCAATGATAGTAGGGAAATGGAGGTACACTGCTGTAGACATGCTATAATAGTATCTGAAGACAGGCTGTGATAAATTAAAGGTGCATAATGTTAACCCAAAATCAGCCTCAAAATAAATAAAACAAAGAAGTATGAGTAATAAGCCTATTGCAAAGATGAAATATTCTAAATATTTGATTAATATAAAAAGGGCAAGAAAAGATCTTAAAAATGAACAAATAATAGAGAAAAAATTTTAAAAATACAAGATGATATATTTACCCCAGCCATAGTAATAATTATGTCAAATGCAAATGGTCTTTAAAATTCCAATTGAAAGACACAGATTGTTAGATTGGACGTAAAAACAAAAAAACAACAACAGAAAAATCCAACTATATGTCTCCAAGAAACCTACTTTAAATGCAAAAACATACATGGTTTAAAAGTAAAAGAATGGAAAAGGATATGCCATGCAAAAACACTGGGCATTAAAAAGTGTAGTGGTTATATTAATGTAAGACAAAGTAGACATTAGCACAAGAAATATATTACCAGGGATAAAAAGACACATTTCATAATATTAAAGAGTCTGATTCCTTAAGAAAACATAACAATATTAAATGTGCTATGTACCCAAAAGGAGCTTTAAAATTCATGAAGCAAAAACCAGCGGAACTAAAAATAGATTCACAATCATAATTGGAGATTTCAACACTTCTCTTAGTAACTGACAGAACAAGTAAATAGAAAAATCATACAGAAGAAAGGTTAGGAATCATAAGGATAGACAAGACTTAGAGAACATTATTCACCAACTTATCCAACAGACATTTATATAAAACTCCACCCAATAATAGCAGAATATTCTTTTCAAGTGCACATAAACATTTACCAAGACAGACCATATAATGGGTCATAAAACAAATCTCAACACATTTAAATAAACTGAAATCACAGAGCTTGTTCTAAGACCATAAAAGAATTAAACTAGATAACCATAACAAAGGAATACATGGAAAATTCTCACATGTTTGGGAACTAAACAACACACTTGTAAATAACCTACAGGTCAAGAAAAAAAACAGAGAAAGAATAGAAAATATTCTGAACAGAATGAAAATGAAAGCATATCAAAATGTGTAGGATGCGACCTAAGCAGTGTTTGGAGGTTTACAGCTTTAAATGCTTATATCAGAAAAAAAAAAAACAAAAAAGAATCTATAATAAATTATCTAAACTTTTACCTTAGGAATCTAGAGTAAGAAAATTAAACTCTAAATGGATAGGATGAAGAAAATAATAAAAAAAGAAGAAATCCATGAACTATAAAATAGAAAAATACAGAAAATCATCTACACCAAAAGCTGGTTCTTTGGAAAGAATAAATCAGTAAAATAAACCTCTAATCAAATCGGTCAAGAAAAATGAGAAGTTATCAAAGACAAATATGTTTTAAAAAGAGATATCATTACAAGATCCCACAAACACTGAAAAGGAGAATATTTTGAACAACTTATGTCAATGAATTAGCAACTTAAATGAAATGTACAAATGCCTCTAAAGACAACCATTGTCAAAACAGATTTAAAAAGAAATAGCTGACATTATATCTATTAATGAAATTGGATTCATAATTCCAAACATTCCCATAAAAAAATTCCAGGCACATATAACTTAACTGATAAAGTCTGTCAAATATTTAAGGAAGAAATCTTACCAACTCCTTCAGAAAACAGAAAGGAAATGCGTCCTAGCTCATTTTATGAGCAGTATTACTCCATACCAAACCAACAAACATATTACAAGTAAAGAAATCTATAAACCCAGCATCCCTCATGAATATAGATGCAAAAAATTCTGAACAAAATATTAGCAAAGTAAATTCAGTAATAAATAAGAGAACACACACTACAACCAAACTTAAACATTTCAATTTAAATCACTGCAATTCACCATATTAACAGAATAAATTTAAAAAAAATACTCAGCACAGTAAAATAAAGAATTTGACAAAATTCAACAACCACTAATGATTAAAAACTCTCAACACAGGAAAAAGAAGGAAACCTCCTCAATCTGGTAACATTATAAAGGCCGGACCCAGTGGCTCAGCCTGTAATTCCAGAACTTTAGGAGGCTGAAGCAAGAGGAATGCCTGAGTCCGGGCATTCGAGACCAGCCTGAGCAATTGGTGAGACCTCATCTCTACAATAAATCACAAAAAAAATTAGCCAGGCGCTGTGCCATGAGTCTGTAGTGCCAGCTACTTGGAAGGCTGAGGCAGAAGGATCACCTCAGCCCAACAGGTCAAGACTGTGGTGGCCATGAGCGTGCCGCTGCACTCCGGCTTGGGCAACAGAGCAAGACTCCAACTCAAAAAAACATTATAATAAATCTACAGCTATAATTACACTAAATGGTAAAAGACTTGACTGCTTTTACTCTAAGACTGGATAAAAAACAAGGATGTCCATGATCACCACTTTTAATCAGCACTACTGAAGTCCCAGACAGCACAATAGAGTAAGAAAAGGAATTTAAATGCATACAGATTTTTAAAAAGTAAAATGATCTTTATTTGCAAACAACACGATCATATACATAGAAAATTCTAAGGAATCTTTTAAAAATCTTATAGCACAAAACCATAAAATACTTAAAATGCTTTCACTTCTCTAAGAATGAGATTGCTTGGCCATATGGTAGGTATATTTAAATGGATAAGAAATCGCTAAACTATTTCCCAGAGTGGCTGTACCACCTTGCATTGCCACAAACAACATATGAGAGTTCCAACTGCTGTGCCTCCTCACCGACACTTGGTATTGTTAGTCTAACAGAGGTACAGAAATAGCTCACCATGGTCTTAATCTGCATATCCCTAATGGCTAATGAGGTTGAGCATCTTTTCATGTGTATGCCATTTGTATATCTTTTTTGGAGAAGTGTCTGTTCAAGTTTTTTGCCCATTTTTAAACCAGGCTGTTTGTTTTCATACTGTTAAAATTTGAGAGTTCTTTATATTATATATGCCACATTCAAGTCCTCTGTCAGATATGTGATTTGCAGATATTGTTTCCTGGTCTGTAGCTTACCTCTCTATTTCTTAAAAGTCTCTTTCAGAGTTTTCAAATTTTGAAGAAGTTCAATGTATTGATTTGCTGTTTTACAGACCATTTTTGGTGTCACTTCTAAAAACTACTCTCTTGGGATCACAGTACCTCTGTCGAGAGAAGAAAGTTCTCCCTTGGAGTTTCTGGTCCCTGTGCTGCCAGGAGACCCCTTTCTTAATCCCTGAGCCTAAACTACATGGCTTCTACTGAGTTTTCTCTGTCTGCACCAATACTTCCTTCCAGGGCTCAAGTTCAGGCTGGGGCAAAGTGAAGCAGAAAAAGGTAAATTAGCTACTGGTTCAGTGGTTTTTGAGTTCTGGTGTTTTTTTCTTCTTCAATCTACCTGCTCTTTTGAATAGGTAAGTTCTGATTTAACTGATAATCAACCACCCCCAACACACACACACTCAGCTAAAAATAAACAAATAGGTAGTTATATTAAAATGTAAATAAGAACATTAGGATCTTTCATGATATCATAGTAATTATATTAAACTGGAGGAAGACAAAGTGTTGAGAGAAAGAGTTGAACTATATTCAGAATTTCTAGGATGTCAGTAAATAACAGATGTAACAAAAAGTACAGCTGAGAGTGACAGAGAAATTAGTCTATTTTTTACATAAATTTTTTAACAAGAATTTGAAAAATTTTAAATGATACATATTAATCTTAAAGACCCAGCAATACAGAGGTGAATAAAGGATTATCAACCTGGACTCTTTCTCCTCCAACAATGTGCCTCCAGAGACAACCATGACAACAGCTTGGTACATCCTTCCTCATTATGTATATATATTTTAACATAAAATTATTGTATACATACATACAGTTTTGCATCATTTTCTTCTTATATTTATTTAACCAAGAATGAGATCACTTATATGCATTTCTCTTAACTTCTTTTCTCACCTAGCAATGTATCAAATACAGGCCTACAGGTCAGTAATCATTGAATATTATTCCACTGTATAGATCTAGCATAATTCATTTAACCATTCCCCTATTGTTAGAGATGCAGGTTGATTACAGCCTTTTAATTCTACAAATCCTACAATTAACACCTGTACATTCAAGTTCTATAGGGTAGATTCTCCAAGTAGGACTGGTGGGTCAAAAAATATGTGCATTTTAAACATAAATAGATACTGACCAAAAACCCTCCCCAAATCACAGTTCCAACTGCAAGATATGTAAGAACTTTTTTATTCCTACACACCTTCCCAGAACTAGATAATATCAATCTTTTCACAATCTTGCCAATCTGACGGCTACAAATAGCGTCTTGTTTTTCATCTGCACTCCCCTAGCTGCTAATGAGTCTGAGTGTTTTGTTTTTTGTTGTTGTGTATAATGGCTCTTCACATTCTTTTTTCTGTGGACTGTTTTCATTGTCTACTTGTTTTTCTAGTGGACTTTGTTTATCTGTTTCTATTTGTATGATAGGAAGATTAACCTTTTGTTCACATACAGATTTTTCATCACAGAAAATTGACTCATTCTACAGAAACAAATTTGTTGCTTCTTATAATGCCTTAAGGCATTAAGAACATCAGCTTCTGGCTGGGCACAGTTGCTCACACCTGCAATCCTAGCATTTTGGAAGGCTGAAGCAAGAGGGCTGCCTGATCCCAGGGGTTCGAGACCAGCTTGGGCAACTTGGCAAGACCTCATCTCTACAATAAATCAAAGACTCAGCCAGGCATGGTGGAATGCACCTATAGTTCCAGCTACCTGGAAGGCTGAGGTGGAAGGACTGCCTGAGCCCAGCAGGTCAAGTCCGCAGTAGCTATGAACATGCCACTGCACTCCAGGATGGGAGACAGACTCAAACTCAAAAAGAAAACGAAAAAGAAAGAAAGAATATCAGCTTCATTTTTCATGTATAAAGTCAAGGAAGATTACATTTTAATAGAACGAATATCCACATTTAAGAGCATGTATTTATTTAGCAATTAATTACTGTGTATTTATATGTACAATTATGCTAGGGGCACAGAAGGCATGGAAGTCTATTCTCCAAGAGCTTAAGACTAACAGGAGAGATATGTAAGAGACAGAGAAAATGATAGTAGAAGGCAGTATATGATTATGTATGACTAAATGACAGTGATAAGAGACCAAAGGAGATATCCTCTCTTCGTGCCATCATTTACCTAAATTCAGATAAAAGTAAAACCTAAAAATGACTGTATAAATCCCAAACCTGTGTTTGAAGTCAATGGTCTCCAAAGTGAAGAAAGTACACCAAGGTTATATATGCAGCAATCCACTAGGTAATTGGATAAAGTGTTAAAGCTTCTGTTGTAAATGACTTTTATCTCTAAAAAAATAAAAACAGGCCAGATGCAGTGGCTAACACTTGTAATCCCAGCACTTTGAAAGGCTGAGGGGAGAGGATTGCTTGTCCCCGAGTTCAAGACCTGCCTAGGCAACATAGCAAGACCTGTCTCTAAAAAAAGTAAATTCATCCAGGTGTGGTGGAACTCTCCTGTAGTCCCAGATACTTGCAAGGCTGAGGTTGAAGGACTGAGGTTGAGTCCAGGAGGTCAAGGCTTCAGTGAGCCATGATCATGCCACTGTATTCTAGTTGGGCAGCAGAGTGAGATCTGAACTCGAAATAAATAATAAAAATAACAAAATTAACAAACTTGTGTTTTTTTAAGCTTTAGCAATTTTTAACACTGGTAGTCTCATTTATCTGTATGTCACGCAAGTCACTCTTTATACTATGTTTACAAGGTCACCTGGGGGCAGAGTAAGGGTTCCACAGCTGGAAGAGATCAACAGTAGAACCATCAACATGTTACTTACCCGATATGTAAGTAACACATTGGGTAAGTAATTTTCAAATTGTATTACTGAATTTTAACTAAATTACCTCTCCCAAAGTGAGCAAGCAGCTCACAATATTTCTTCAAAGAAATCATGAATTGATGAAACAATTATCATAAGCAAAAGCAAACAAGTGGCTGAGCACAGTGGCTCATGCCTGTAATCCCAGCACTTTGGAAGGTGGTGAGAGGATTGCCTGAGTCCAGGGATTTGAGACTATCCTGGGCAACTTGGCAAGACCTCATCTTTACAATAATTCAAAAAATTAGCCAGGTATGGTGGCACATGCCTGTAGTTCCAGTTACTTGGGAGGCTGAAGCGGAAGGATCACCTCAGGCCAGCAGGTTGAGGCTGCAGTGGCTGTGAGCGTGCCACTGCACTCCAGCCTGGGCAACAGAGACTACAATTCAAAAAAATAAAAAATAAAACAAACAAACAAGTGAATGGCAGAGCTGATGAGTCTATTCCTAGGAGATCTACATCAGACACTTGATGTATAAACAAAGACAATCTAATCCAATCTGACAAGTCAGCCCCCCTTCAAAAAAATTCAAAATTATCAAAAAGGCTAATTTGAGGCAGGTTTATCACCACTATCTTGATTTCAAATTTTGCAAAGAATATGCTGAACTATTAATTAATAAGTATGCTTTAGAAATACACTGTCAAATCTAACACCATGACTCATGACAATATGAATTTGGTGACTGGCTCCGGCCCCATGTTCAGAGCAGAGCTGAAATTTTTATTTTCTGTGAAGTTGAAGGAAGGTCATGAAAAAGGGAGTGAGGACATGCAGAAAAGCAGACAGACTGGACCACCTAAACTGCAATAAAAAAGGACCACATCAGCAGCACTGAGACCTAGGCACTGCTGCTAACTTGCTGTAGATCTTTGGAAAATAAGTTATTATTTCTGAGTCTCGATTTCATGGGAAAATTAAAAGGGTTAGACTAGATCAATGGTTCTGACCTTTCTAATGTCATGGTGCTTTTTGAAAGTGTTACCAAAAGTAAGGCCTCTCTAGTCAGAGAAATGCACAACTTAACATATAAACTAATTCTTGAAAAAAAATTAAAAATAAATAATAATAAATAAATACGTAAACTAACTCTTGCATATAATTTCAGGATGTTCACTGATGCCCTGAAGCTTATCCTATATATCAGTTTAGGAATCTCTGAACTAAGTAATTCACTGAAAAGCCTTCCAGCTCCAGAAATCTCTGAACTAAGTAATTCACTGAAAAGCCTTCTAGCTCCAAGTATTCTATGATTCTACTCCACTTTACCTCCTCTGGTCCTTCTAGGATTTCAGTCTACACATGCCTCCAGATACAAGAAAAACATGTTTGTTGTTGTTTTAATTAAGACACGCAGGCCAAAAAAAGGGGTGGGGGGGGGACCAAGAAAGAGATGTAGCTAGCTGCCTCTCCTATACAGGGAGGAGAAAGCAGAACAAGATGTTATGAAAATCATCTAAGAGACACACGGATACATGTGTGGTACTTTTTACAGAGCACCCCAAGTTCTCTGATACTTCTCCACCAAGAGGTAGTGGTCCACAACCTTTCCTTTTGACTGAGATCTGTGACAACTTCACTAACAACATAATGCAGAAATGATGCTGTGCCAGTTTGCAGCCCCAGGTCTTACAAACAGAAGCTTCCCCCTCCTGTCTCTTGAGATGTTCGATCTTGGAATCCAGCACCAAGCTTTGCAGAGGTCCAGGCCACGTGTAGGTGGCTTTACTGAAAGCATCAACTGCCAGAGTGAGTGAAGACACCCCAAATAACACTAGTCCCAGCTATCAAGTCATCCCCAGCTGATAAGTCTTTTCAGCTGAGGCTCAATAATGCGAAACATAAGCAAACCCACCCTGCTGCAGCATGTCCAGTTCCTGACACTGAATCCACAAGTAAGATGATGGCTGTTTATACCACCTTGTTTTGGGGTGGTTTGTTATACAGCAATAGATAACAGGGGCATCTTAAAGCTCTAGATCATGTAATATTTCTCACACAGAGATACTATGAGCAAGATTCTTTTTCTAACTAGTACATAAATACTGTTGAAGTTACCGTGGGCATTAATTTAAGAGAAAACGAGGATTCAGAAAACCATACCCAAACTCTGATGAAGGTCACTATCCTGGCAGATTATCAAATCAAATAAAAAGACAGCAAAGGGTGTGAGGGGGAAAGTCATTATCTGACATTTATGACAGCCATTAAAGTTTTCCATGACATTAACAGAAGTACAAAAGTGGTACTTTGGGAGGCCAAGGCGGGAGGATCGCTTGAGCCCAGGAGTTCGAGACCAGCCTGAGTAACATATTGAAACCTCATCTCTGCAAAACAAAAAATAAAAAACATTAGCTAGGCATGGCAGTGCACACATGTAGTGTCAGCTGCTCAGGTGGCTGAGGCGGAAGGATCCTCTGGGCCCAGAAGGCCAAGGCTTTGGTTAGTTGTGATCATGCCAATGCACATCAGTCTAGGAAACAGAGTGAAACTCCAACTTAAAAATTTAAATGTAGGCGGGGTGCAGTGGCTCACACCTGCAATCCCAGCACTTTGGGAGGCCGAGATGAGAGGATTGCCTGAGCTCGCGGGTTCAAGACCAGCCTCGGCAACTTGTCAAGACCTCATCTCTACAATGAATCAAAAAATTAGCCGGGTGTGGTGGCATGCATCTGTAGTTCCAGCTACTTGGAAGGCTGAGGCAGAAGGATCACCTGAGCCCAGCAGGTAGAGGCTGCGGTGGCTGTGAGCATGCCACTGCATTCCAGCCTGGGTGAAAGAGTGAGACTCCAACTCAAAAAAAAGAAAAAGAAAAAGAAAAAAATTTAAATTAAAAAAAAAGAGAAGTACTGAACTTTTCAAGTTCACACAATGGACAAGTATTTACAGAGTGTCTACCAGTGCTAAGCACTGTTCTAGATGCTAGGCACACAACTGTGAACATAACAGATAAAAATCATTGGCGGGGCTCGATGGCTCAACCTATAATCCTAGCACTTTGGGAAGCTGAGGCGAGTGGATTGCCTGAGCCCCCAGGTTAGAGACCAGCCTGGGCAACTTGGCAAGACCTTGTCTCCACAATAAGTAAATAAAAAAACTACAGCGTGGTAGCGCACGCCTGTAGTTCTGGCAACTTGGAAGGCTGAGGCGAAAGGATTGCCGGAGTCCAGTAGGTCGAAGTTGGGGTGGCTGTGAGTGTGTCACTGCACTCCAGCTGGCCAGAGTGAGACTGACTCAAAAAAAAAAAAAACTGTCCTTAAAGCACTTACATTCAGCAAAGGGAAAGAAACAAAGAAAGGACCAATAAGTATATTAAATGGTATTAAATGAGGAGAAACACAAAGTGAGGAAGGAAGCTAGGGAGTGTTGCAAGTACTGGTGACAATGGGAAGAGCTTGCAATTTTAAACATGGGGTCACAGTGGTGACATCTGTGTCAAGACTTTCAAGAGGCAAAAAAAGCCCAGAGGGCACACAAGGAAAAAGCATTCCAGGCAGAGCAAATAGTGAGTACAAAGGCCCTGAGGCCAGTGTGGCTGGGGTTGACTGAGCAAGCAAGAAAGTAGTAAAAGAAGAGGTCAGAAAGGAAATGGGAGACCAGACTGTAGAGGCAAATTCTAGCTGAAATCCATCAGCACTGAACTTGGAATCAAGAGAACCAGATCCAATGAGAACAGTCATGTTTTCATCTGTTTTGCTCACGGAAAGGAGGGACCCCAAGAATCTTAGGATAGACTTAGCTTTAGCACAGCCATTTTTGCTTAAGCCTTACCCCTGACACACTTTGCTAAGCAGTCCGCACTGCCTGCCTGTCCCTCGTACCCTGTGACCGTTAATCACCTTTCCCGAAGCTGGTTCCCAGGACCAGTTTCCCAGAGTCAGGCCTTAGAGTTCAGTGATTACTCAAACCCCCTTAAGCATGTCCAGTCCTCCTAATAATCTTTCTTCCAGGCATTTCTATCAATACATTATTATTAACCAGTCCAGCCCACCACCTGGAGGCATCTGAATATCACCCGACCTTGACAACCCTCCAGCCTACAACCTGAGGTCACGAGATGCTGGCATCTGGTAATGTCAAGATCCAAGACTCCTGTGGCTGCTCTCCACATTGGACATTCCTTTTGGCCCAAATCCCTCCAGGCCTGAAACCTCCCTTGTCCGAAGAGCCTTAAACATACTTAGTTCTCAGCCCTTGCCTGAGTGCCGGCTCCCTTTCCATCTGTGAAAGGTGAATAATAAACTTTACTTCTTTCTGCTTCCTTCTTTGTGGCAACCTTTCATTATTCCTGCAGCACCGGCCCACCTTGCCTCAGTATACCCTTTCACTCACTAACTTATTGCCAGCACCTAGAAGGGTACCTAGCAGACATTCAGAACACATTTGCTAGAATGAATAAAGGAAGTGTTGGCTTTATCACTTAGTAGCTATTTTGACTTGTAGCAGGTCACTCCAGTTTTGTTTTTGTGTGAGTCAGGGTCTCATTTTGTGGCCCAGGCTGGAGTGCAGTGACACAATCACAGCTCACCACAGCCTCAAATTCCTGGGTTCAAGCGATTCTCCTGCCTCAGCCTCTTGAGTAGCTTGGACTACAGGTGCTCATTGCCAAACCCAGCTAATTTTTGTTATTTTTTTGTAGGTACGAGGTCTTGCTATGTTGCCTAGGCTGGTCTCAGATTCCTGGGCTCAAGCAACCCTCCCACCTCAGCCTCCCAAAGTACTGGGATCACAGGTGTGAGCCACCAGACCTGGCCTCACTCCAGTTTTCTGAGCCTCAGTTCTCACCTCTATTATTATTCTTAGAATAATAAGTTCTCCCCACCTCAAAGGATCCTATTGAAGATCAAGAATGGGGAAGCATTTTGCAAACTGTAAAGCACTAGGTATGGGTAAGGTCTGTATGTTATTATTCAAAAGTTAATAAGAGCAATTATTATTAACAACAGTGATGATCTCTCTACCTTGCCCCACTAATTTCAACCTCCCAATCATTTTCTCCCTCCATATGTCATGGAACTGGTACGGAGGTATCTTTCCTTCAGCATCAAGGAGCAAACTTTAAGTCCTCAAAGGCTTTTGTAAAGGTGTGGCAGTAATGAAGACATGACAGTTATTTCTACCAACTTTTCTTCCAGACTCTGAGAAAAAGCATGAGGCACAATTTCCATGTGAAGATTCCACACCCTTCTGTAAAATCCAGTCTGCCTGCAAAGCATTTTTTCCCTCCCGTCAAAATGCAACACCCAATAAGAACCTGACCTTCCCCAGGCATCCTGCTCCTCACTTAATCCCACACCAGTCTCTGGTGAAAGATGGGAAAGGGAGAAAGTGAGGAACACTTCCAGGATTGGAAAGACTTTTTTGGAGGTCAACTAATCCAGTCATCTCAAACTGCTTGAAAAATCTCATTCCCACTGAAGACAACTTCAGTTTTCTCATCTGGCAAATGGGGATAGTATCTTCAACACGATGCACATAAAAGCATCTGGCGTTTGTTAACAACTTGCTAAAATTAGCTGAATCTAGAAATTCTTCATTTATTCAGGAGATATTAAGTGAACGTCTACAATACGCCAATCAGTACTCCAGGCACTGGGGAGGGTCATAAGCAAAAATAAAAATCCTGTTCTCTTGAAGCTAACATCTACCTCCCGTAACTTCCCCCACTGGCCCGCTTCGGCTCCCTGAGACACATCTGGTTTTTGTAACACCTCCTCCACAGAACACGGCCCTTTGGGACTTTGCAGATAGCTATCCTGTACCTCCCTTTCCTCCATCCTAAACAGGCAGCCTTAATTATTTCCAGGAGAAAGCAAGGACGTGGGAACATGCGCTAAACGGGCCTGGGTGGGGCCACGGCGGTGTCCAGGCGCCGGGGATGAAAAAGAAATCGACAGACTCGCTCGGACTCCAGGCCAAGGTCAAGACGGGCTGATCCCACTCAGGTGTGTCACCCGACACCCCTCCCGGGAACGGCCCCCTCCCCGTTCCCAGGCCCCACGGCGGTCCGGGCGGGCTCCAGGCGCCGGCCCCAGGGGGCGCCCCGGCCCAGGTCGGGTGCAGGAGGCAGCAGGGCGCTCACCCGCCAGTCCTCGCCCTTCCTCTCCGGTCGCCTCGGACAGAATCCCCGGCACCATTCCTGGGGTCTTCAGGCTCGCGTTTCCCGGCCCAGGCGCCGCCGCCCCCAGAAGCCCCTCGCCGAGCTGCCTCACACGCTCACACCTCCCCTACGGTCGCGGCCGCTCTCTGGGCCCCCGACAGCCACCGCCGGCCGCACTCACCTGCGAGCCCAGGCCAGGCCCTCCATCTCCCCAGGCACTCGCACGCGGCGGCGGCGACTCGGCAAAGTTGCGCCGGGAGCCCGCTCGCCAGCCCGCCTTGAGGAGCCTCTTCTCCCACTTCCTGCTCGCGCCCCTGCCTCCGCCACCGTGGTCCCCGCTCGCGCCCTGCGCCGTCAGTCGGCCTCGGAGAGCCAATCCCGGCCCTCCCTCGGCTGTGGGCGGGACTTTCTCGCCATCGAGGAGGCCAATTGCGAACAGCCCGCTGGGGCCCCGCCCCTGGCCCGCCCCCGCCGTACGCTCTCCCCGCACCGCCCACGGCTGTGCGTCCCGCCCCCTGGTGCCCACCGGCCCAGTGTCCTTACAGGTTGTCGTGCCGTCGTCAACCACCTATGAAGAGTCAATCTGGACTTGGCTACTTAATAGCTAGATGATCTTGTGAAAGTCTCTTACTTTACCTCAGTTTCCTCATCTGTGAAATGGGGAAAAATAATAGTACCTACTTCATGAAATTGCCAGGAGGATTAAATGAGAAAAAGCACGTAAAACTCCTCAGCCAGTGCCTGGCATAGAAAAAAGAATTAATAGATGTCGGCTATGAAATAGGAAAATGAGCCAGCCTCGGTGGCTCAGCCTGTAATCCCGCGCCTTGGGAGGCTGCGGTGAGTGGATTGCCTGAGCCTACGGCAACTTGGCGAGACCTCATCTCTACAATAAATCAAAAAATCAGCCGGGTGTGGTAGCGCGCGCCTGTAGTTCCGGCAACTTGGAAGGCTGAGGCGGAAGGATCGCCGGAGCCCAGCAGGTCAAGGCTGCGGTGGCCGGGAGCGGCCACTGCACTCCAGTCTGGGCGACAGAGTGAGACTCCAACTCAAAAAAAAAAGAAAAGAAAAGAAATATGAAAATGTTTACCACTCTCCGCTTGTTGATCTTGAGCAAATCACTTCTACCATTTGGGGTTATTTCTCAAACAAAACAAAATACATGAGTGCCGCAGAGCAGTCTAGAAGAGGTCGGGGCAAGAGCCTTCCACTTGAAGCCTGCCCACCCTCAACATGCCCTCTTGTGGACTGCGCTGGAGGAGCTGGCATTTAAGCCCTGTCCTGCTTGAAGGTCTATGAAACAAGGATAAGTATCGTTCCTGTTCTTGGGGAGCTCCAGTGGGGCAGTGGGACAGTGGGGCTCTCCTACCTCAGGCCCCCAAAATACTGAGGCTTTTCAGCGCTTCACACAGATCTTTGTAATTATTCCTTAACGTGTCTGTTGCCAAAATGAACCAGACTAATGCTTTAGAAGCTAATTTGAAAAAGAAATACTGAAAATACAGTATTACGTCTCCCTTGTCCTACAAAAATAATTCTAAACATAAATTGTCTATAAATTCAACAGAATTCTGGGTTTTCCCATAACAATACTATGACACAATACAATTGTAGATTCGTTATTATTATTATTATTACTTTAATGTCTCTGCCCATTGAACACACATGCCCTGGGTGGCCCCAAAAGCCCTTTGAGGGCAGAGACCATATCTATCCGTCTCTGACCTTGCAGTGCCAACACAGCAGTGGGGCATGGAAAATGTTCAGCATAATTTTGTTGAGCGGATGGATGGCAATACAGGTGTGTCATCGACTTCTATGGTACAAGGAATGACAAACTGGCAAATAGAATGCAAACGACTTCCATTGAAAGTCAGAGGAAAAAGCAATTAATTCAGACTGGTTAGGGTGAGGCATTTAGCAAGGCTTCACAGAGGAAAGAACCTTTGGGTGTGGTCATTTTGCTTAACTCACCATAGCTCTCTTTATTGATCACTTACTTTGTGTTGATTCCTGTGCTAGTATTTTGCATACATTACGTCTAATCCCTGAGATTAGTGTCGTTTTCCACCATCTTCCAGTAGAAGAAACTAAGGTTCAAAATGATTCCATAAACCCCAAGTCACTCTGCTGGTAAGTAGTAAAGAGAGGATTAAAACCCAGGTCTGTTACTGCAAGTTGCTTTTCCTGAAGTAGTTTGGTTCTCTCATTTTCAAAGTCTGATTTTGGTGCTGTTGAACTTGAGGGGGGCTTAAAAGCTGCTATTTCAATGTTTTGGCATTGATATCCTAACACATTGGAAGATTCTGGAGCATATAAATCCCAAAGCCCCACTCCTTAACCAAGCTCCTGGTTTTCCTCTGTTCATTTGTTTTATGCCTCCAATGAGCCACTTCAGATTGTGATAAACATATTCATGTCTAATCATTCTATGGAAGCAAACCCAGTGATGCCTCTAAGTGCTGCCATACCTCTCATCTTTAAAAATGCTTTTGGCTTGTAGACATACCCCAGGAGAATAGCATGATAGTAGGCACATGCTCCTGGAGCCGACTGCCTAAGCCTGAATTCCAGCTCCAGCTTCACTTAGTGTCTGTGTGCCTTTGGGCAAGCTACTAAATCTCTTTGTGCTTCAGTTTCCTCATCTGAGCCTGAACTCAGGGGTTCGAGACCAGCTTGGGCAACTTGGTGAGACCTCGTCTCTACAACAAATCAAAAAAATTAGCCAGACATGGTGGTGTGTGCCTATAGTTCCACCTACTTGGAAGACTGAGGCAGAAGGATCACCTGAGTTCAGCAGGTCTAGGCTCCGGTGGCCATAAATGTGCCACTGCATTCCAGCATGGGCAACAGAATGAGATTCCTACTCAAAAAAAAAAAAAAAAAAAGGAAAAAGAAACAAATGAACAAATAAATGAGTACAACCGAAAAAAAATGGTTTATAAAACAACATCAAAGGCAGCTCAGCTCCGTCAATCTAAGATGTACTGACTTCACAACATTGAACAGTTCTTGGATTTTAAAAAGTTCCTAGTAGGTTTGCCGATCCCCATTATCACAATGTGGGTGACAACTTTTGCTTCTGGTTTCATTTCTTATAACCCCTGGAAAGGACAGGGGTGTTTTTGTTTCCTGAACCAGGGGCTTGTGGTTGTAATCATTTTGATGGTGACACCAAAATGACCTTCTAGAATGTCAAAAACAAAAACAAAAAAACCCCACACATCTGTCAGCAGAGGGTTCCTCACAAACACTGCTTAGGAAATCCTGATACTCTGTGGTACCAAGCCAGAGGGGTTGATTGAGGTGGGTGCTCGCTGTCCCTCAGACAAACAGTATCTGTTGAGCTCTGAATATGTGCCAGGTCCAGGCTAAACATACGAGTTAAGTTCTGAACAACCCAGCCTCTGCTCTTCTGGAGTTCAGTCTGAGGGATGCAAATACTGAAAAGATAGATAAATAGATAAAAAAGAAGTGGAGATGATGGTAAAGGCTAAAACAGAAAAGTAGCCAGAATGTAACACTATTCTATACAGGGACCCACTGAGGGACAGGTAGGGAAGGGAGTCCTCTTCAGAAAGTCATAAAAGTAGCTCAAAGGACTTTCCCAACTTCTATTCATAAATAGGGAAGCTGAGGCTTAGGGAGGGAAAATGAACAAAACACCTGCAAAGTGGTGGAGACAGGGCTAGGAGAACTCTTCCTACCTCTCTGTGGTGCTCTCATCAGCCCTCTGGCAGCCTCCACCTTCTAACTAAACAAAATTCATAGATGCTCAGGACTGGAGCATTGGGAAACAGGACAGGAATTGCTTAGGACTCTTGTTTGATCTCTTGTTTTCTACCCACGAGAAAGCTTCACCCATTAAAGGTTAAAGAATCTTTATTTTACATACAGATCACCCAGATCTAGTCATGAGATAGTCTAAGAACCACAGTTACTATGGGCTGGGTTAGGAGCCCACAGCATGCACATTATATGTTACTTGCTGGATTAACCAGCTTCATATGAGTGTGTGTGTGTGGGGGGGGGGGAGAGAGAGAGAGAGAGAGAGAAGAGAGAGAGAGAGCGAGAGAGAGAAGGTGAAGCAGGAAGTATTCCTACTACTTTTCAGTGGTTACTGCACTTTAGGAGGTCAAGGCAAGTGGATTGCCTGAGCCAGAGCCCGAGGGTTCAAGACCAGCCCAGGCAACTTGGTGAGACCTCATCTCTACAATTAAAAAAAAATAGTGGGTGTGATAGCTCTCGCCTGTAGTTCCGGTTACTTGGAAGACTGAGGCAGAAGGACCCCCGAAGCCCAGGAGATCGATACTGGGGTGATCGTGAGGGTGCCACTGCACTCCAGCCTGGGTGATGGAGTGAGACTTCAACTCAAAAAATAAAAATAAAAATAAATAAATACCTACTCCCATGGAAAGTTTTTCCAAATTGTGACGGTGACACCCAGAATTGGGCAATAAATCTACTTTGACTCTGATATAGATGTGGCAAGGGTCCCTTCTAATCATCTAGCATAACTGTGTATTTATTAGTTGAAACACTCTCTCCGCTTGGTCAACTCCTAGATCAAGTTAGGAGGCCCTTTTTACTGCCCCCACAACACCCCATAATGCTCCTATCACAGCACCCATGGAACATTGTTACTTTATAGCATTCACATTTAGTACATCTGTTATCTCTGCAGTTCTGTGAACACAGAGCCTGGGCCTGTCTCAGATACAGGTGTGTTGCCAATGCATAGCACAGTACCTGGCCCACGGGAGCTGCTCAGTACTTGTTGTTGAATGACTAAACAACTATATGTCATTCACTTTTATTTATATTCCTGATACCTAGCATAGTTCTTAACACAGGCTAAGTGTTCAAAAGTGTTGACCTGCATTAAATAATCCCATATCTGCCTCTATTCAGTTTTTTTTTTTTTTTTTTTGAGTTGGAGTCTCACTTCATCACCCAGGCTAGGCTGGAGTGCAGTGGTATGCTCACTGCCATCCCAGCATCGACCTGCTGGGCTTCGGCGATCCTTCCGCCTCAGCCTCCTGAGTAATTGGAACTACAGGCGTGTGCCACCCACTATGTCTGGCTAATTTTTAAATTTTTTGTAGAGATGAGGTCTCACTATGCTGCCCAGGCTGGTCTCAAGTTCCTGGGCTCAAGCAGTTCTCCCATATTGGCCTCCCAAAGTGCTGGGATTACAGGCATGAACCACCACACCTGGCCATTTTCTTCTCTTTTTTTTTTTTTTTTTTTTTTTTGAGTTGGAGTCTCACTCTGTCACCCAACTGGAGTGCAATAGCCGCTCCCGGCCACCGCAGCCTCGACCTGCTGGACTCCGGCAATCCTTCCGCCTCAGCCTTCCAAGTAGCTGGAACTACAGGCGCGCACTACTACGCCTGGCTAATTTTTTGATTTATTGTAGAGATGAGGTCTTGCCAAGTTGCCCAGGTGGGTCTCGAATCCACGGGCTCAGGGATTTCACTCACCTCAGCCTCCCAAAGCACAGGAGGCCACCAAGCCCGGCAAAGATATTTTCAAACTCACACCTGCTTGGGGAAATCAAGGTAGGTCGTGCATTTTAGAGGCTCACTTTCTGTGTCCTCCTAGGAAGAGATTGGACCACTTTGAGCCTCCATACTCTTCATCTGTAAAATGGGAATAATAATAGTACCTACTTCATAGAGGATTAAATGAAAGGATGTATAGAATGTATAAACAATAAGTGATCTATAAATGTTAGCTGTTACTAGGTCCAAAGGCAGATGAGGAAAACTGAAATCTGAAGAAAAACCTGGCCTGGACATTGATTATGAATCTAGCTCTGAAATATTCATGACTTGACAGGAAATATAGTGACCAAGGATCTACTGGCCAAAATTTGTTCCTAGTTTCAACACGTGGCGTTTAGTAAGAGTAATTGTCCTTCTCTTTTCATCATCAACGTGCTCTACACACTAAATGATTTGTGCTCATGAGAAAAGTGGCATTCTCTCAGCTTGGCTTTCACTGGAGAACAAGGCACTGGTTAAATCTCTTGCTGGCTGCTGCTCTAATCATAGTAGTACAGTGGTGTCCATGGTGATGGGCCAGGCTGACTGTCTGTGGTACAAGTTGTTCAAGATGTAGAAGACAGCACCATCTGAGGCCAAATTGTTTTAGTTATCATCTCAATTTCTGAATGAAAAAAAAATTCCACATTGTGCTTTGGAAAGATGCCGGAGCGTGACAAAATCAGAATTTCCCAAGTTAAAGGCACTGGAGTCATTCCCAAGGCCACTGAGTCCCCAGTGCTTCTTTTGGGCATGTGAACTGTAAACAAGGGCAATTGACAAGATGGTAGTAGAGGCAGAATGCTGAATAAAATAACAGAGTGAAATTCTGCCACTCCCTTGAGCCTTCTGTGGAACCCGACTGCTGCAAAGTCTTGGCTCTCTGAGGACATGGAGTTGACTAAGACACCCTCAGGAACCAAGGGAGTCACACTATTCTCTCTCACATTCCCTCTCTCTCATCTCTGCCTCTGGACATATGTTCTGCTTCCCTACCACTTATACTTGCATGGGATACTGACAACAGCCCTGACTCTAAGGTTTTAAACCCCAGCACCCACCACCTGCTATCACTGTCTTTGTGCCTCTTCATTTAGGTTCTTTTTTTTTTTCTTTTTGAGTTGGAATCTCACTCTGTCGCCCAGACTAGAGTGCAATGGCATACTCCTGGCCACCGCAGCCTCGACCTGCTGGGCTCAGGTGATCTTTCTGCCTCAGCCTTCCAAGTAACTGGAACCACTGGCACACACTACCATGCCCAGATAATTTTTTGATTTATTGTAGAGACAAGATTTCACCATGTTGCAGAGGCTGGTCTTGAACCCACAGGCTCAGGCAATCCTCTCGCTTCGACCTCCCAAAGTGCTGGGATTATAGGCTTGAGCCACCGCACCTGGCCCGTTCAGGTTCTTAAAGAGAGAATCTACTTGATAGTTACTTACTTAATGGCTTAGATGACCCTCGGTTACTTATTTACCTTGACCAGTCAGCTATGATGGAGTAGCTCATTCTTACTACAATCACCGAGGTCTTTAGCAAGGACTGCCGGTGGGAACAAGTCTCACAGAAGAGAGTCTATCTACCCCACCTGAAATTCTATGAATTAGACGTTCATTTTTCCTTACAAGTAAACACATTCAGGAGGTTGTATAAGCTTTTTAGGGCTGTCACAACAAAATACCAAAATGGGTGACTTAAAACAACAGGAATTTATTCTCTCACAGTTCTAGAAGCCCAAAGTCCTAAATCAAAGTGTTGGTAGAACCACGGTCACTCTGAAGGGTCTAGGGGAAGATCCTCCCTTGCCTCTGCCCAGTTTCTGGTGGTCGCCAGCAACCCTCGTCGTTTGCAGGCATATCACTCCAATCTTCACCTCCTTTGTGGCATTCTGCCTGTGTATCTGTCTGTGGTGTCTAAATTTCCTTTTTCTTGTAAGGACAGCAGTCATTAGATTAAGACCCGCCCTAATCCAGTATGAACTCATCTTAACTTGATTATTTCTGCAAAAACCCTACTTCCATATTAAGGTCACATTCACAGGTGCTGGGGTGAGGACTTCAGCATATCTTTGTTGGGGAAATAATTCATCCCACAAGAGAGGGTAACGAAAGTAAGTAAGGGGGATTCATCTAATTCCAGTGTATTTCTCTGAGAAGTCACGTGCAAACAGCTGTTTCTATTTGAGAATAAAGACACGTGAGTTAGAAGTTATTCTGAAACTGGAGGCACTTCCTAGAGGGAGAATTCAGGGTATGATGGTATAATGAGGGACTTTGGACAACTAGGATGTGGTGAAGGGAACTGGGGTTTTGGCATCAGGAAATGAAAGAAGATAGACATTACTTATTTCAAAACTTGTTCAAGGATCCACTGAGTGGGATCACCGGAATCCTGCACCAACTCTCCAAAACACCTAACACAGTGTGTTAGAGTAAATAATAGGTATTCAGGGCATGAGAGAGAGGGAGGAAGGGAGGTAAGGAGGGAGGGAGGGAGGGAGGGAAGGAAGGAGGGAGGGAGGGAGGAAGGGAGGGAGGAAGACAGAGAAAGAGAAAGAGGAAGGAGGAGGGGGAGGAGGACAAGGGGGAAGATTGGATGTCACCTCTTGTACAAAACCTCCCTTGACCACCTCTCCTCACCCCCACTGCAGCATTCTGGCGTTGTGCTTATCTATGTTTTAACCACCTGTTTACTCGTCTGCCTACGCCTCTGGTCTGATACTGTGTGAGTTAAGGGTCCTTTTCTGTTCATCACTGCATCCCCAGAGCCTAGTACAGAACATACACATAGTAGGCACTCAACACATGCTTACTGAGTGAGGGGATGGAAATTATCAGGAAGCTCATCCTAAGGACTTGGTTGGGAGGGCAGGGTGGGGGTTGGAGGTTAATCCAGGGCATAGCGGCTTCCAATTTCAGTTGGTCACGTGACTCCTTTTCAAATTCTACACATGTCCTGCCCTCTTCAGAGTCAGTTCAGGAGCAGAATGACCCAGCAGTTACCCTTGCAGTGGGGAGCTGGAGGGAGCAAAGGGTAGAGCCCATGACACAGATGTCATCACCAGCCATATCAGGAATTCAAGTGTCTTGAGGTTGTGGGGGTTGCAGGTGACCCCACTAGGAAGAGCTCTCTGGTTGGCATGTCCCCAGGGAAGGAAAGATCAGAGGGATCGAGATACAGTGTCACCAGGGTGACCTGAATACAGGGCACCAGAAACCAGGCCTCCAGCTGTGATTCACCCTGGACCACATTACAGACAGGCCCAGCTTCCTCTTCCATCGATTTGATGGGGCAGTCAGTGGCACCTGGTGAAGGAGCTATGTGGGACAGTGAAAGGAGCACTGGGCCAGGAGTCAGGGAGCCCAGCTTGGACAGGGAATCTCTCTAGGTCTGAGTTTCCTCACCTGCAAAGTGGAACTTTGGACACAGTGGTTCCTTATATGCCACAGACGAGAATGGAATCCTCAGTTCCAAGGCTGAGTCAGCTCCAAACATCTCTGGACACTTGCAGGAGACTGTCCTGTTGGACAGTTGGACTCAAGCCTCAGGAAGGGAGAACCAGTCCCATGTGGTTCCCTTAGTGCAAAGCTTGGGTGATAGACCCATGAGCAGGGCAGAGGAGACTGAAGGAAGCGCCTACCAGACGTCTACTAGAGCCTGGACACTCTGCCCTCCTGACAGCCCCTTGCCTTATGCCCCATCCGGGTCCTCTCTTTCAGGTTATTCACTTAGAGTCTGAAGCAGAATATTCAAATCAGTAAAAATATTTTCAAACAAGCAGTCATCTTAACTGGATTCAAATGGAGCGTTTTTTAAATGATAAGCACAAAACTAAAGACTCTGGGAAAGTCTGAGTCAGATTAAAATGCTTAAAGATGCATAAAAATATGCAAAATGTTCCTATGGTATATCCATATTATTAACACATGAGTTTTCTTTCTCTTTTTTCTCCCCAATCAATGTGTCATTTTTACTTTTTTTTCTAAAGTCAATTTACTCTCTGGAAGTGACCCAGAATCTTGGATCAGACTTGCAAAGATTCTAACTTCAGGAAATGGGCAGAAATCAAGGAGTAATTTTGTAACTATAGGGTATTTAAAATCCTCCCTCTATCCAGTCTGTCCCCTGAGTCAAGGTTCTCTCACTCTCCCACATCCCTTAAAAACTGTTGTTACTATCTCCTTGAATACCCACAGTGATGGGACACTCACTACCTTCTATTATTTTGGTTACATTGAGCAGAACTCTACCTCACAGTTGCATTTATACTTAGTCCTGTTTCTGGCTCATTAGGCTATACAAATTCTGACGAATTCTCTCTTCTACATCACAGCCCCTTGGATGCTTGAATGAATGATGACATCCCTTAGTGTGTTGTCCCCCTGGTTAAACATTCCCAATTCTTCCAACCATCCTTCAATTGGTGTGGAGACAAACTGGGAAAAATGCTGCCATTCTGGCAACTAGCTTTGAATCCTGACTCTTGTCAAGTAGCCATGTACCCTTGGCTAAGTCACACAGTCATTCTGCAATTCTACTACTATTTTATAAGGTTGGTAACAAGGCTAAATGGGAGAATGTGTATAAAGCATATGGTATGGCATCTGCCTCACATTGTGTGTTCCGTGTGGTGGGAGGTGCCAGTGTTATGGGATCAGGAACAACTTACCATCATGCCTCCCTCAGAAGAATTCTACATGAAAAAGGAATGGGATTGAGATATCTGGGAATGGAAAGAAAGCTGAGACTGGTGTGGCCTGGGTAAGGAAGCTTGACAGAGGAGGGCTTGAAGTCAAAAAGAGGAGAAAGGCTAGGCACAGTGGCTCACACTTGTAATTCCAGCACTCTGGGACATTGAGGTGGGAGAATTGCTTGACCCAGGAGTTTGAGACCAGCCTAGGCAACATAGCAAGACCCAGTCTCTATCAAAAAAATTTTTAAAAAGTCGCCAGGCATGGTGATGCATGTCTGTAGTCCAACCTACAGGCTGGGAGGGTGAAGAGGAAGGGTCACCTGAATCTAGGAGGTCAAGGCTGTGGTGAGCCATGGTTGTGCCTTTGCACTCTAGCCTAGGTGACAGATGAGACCCCCCTTCCCCCCAAAAAAGGAAGAGAAATGACAGGTCGCAAGAGGTCAAAGACTATTTTCTAAAGTGAGGGTGAGAATACTTACATCATAGTGACTGGCATTGTAAGGAACAAATTATATAGTGCATGCAAGAGTACTTTGTAGAATAAATGCTCCCCTGTGCTCCCAGAGCACCTGGTGTTTTACCGAGCTGTATTATGACAATTTGTCAATGTGTCTGTTTCCCCAGAAGTTCACTGTGTTAAGTTCACTGTGTTGGAAAAATGTTTTTGTCTGCCTAGCTCCCTCCTTCCATTGGGGAAGTGTCTCTCCTTTACCCCAAGTGGTTTCGATGGGATGGTCAATTTCAGTATCCTCCCTGCTGTGAGCCACAGGGCTGAGTCTCTGAGCTAGACCTGACTAGTCAAGATTGTCCATCCATTTGTCCAGAGGGATTGTTTGGTGGAGAGGGGAGGTGGGGTGGTGGTGGGAGGGGTGTGTGGGGGAGTGTATGCAGATGTGACCCAAGTGGGGCCAATTAGAGTCCTTCCATGTAATATAATTTATGGATGTTGGAAAATACACGTTTCCTTCTTCTGAGTTATGAATTCTAAGAAAAGAAGTGTGGAGCTACACTTTATTTGTTCAACAAATATTTATTGAGTGCCTAAATATCAGTTAGGGTTTGGAGGACCCAGTCATGAGAACGTGAACCTCTCTAGATATTTTAAACAGAGAGAATTGTCCAGGCATGGTGGCTCATGCTTGATCCCAAGAGTTTGAGACCAGCCAGACAACATAGCACGACCTTGTCTCTATAATAAATCAAAAATTTAGCTGGGTGTGGTGACTCACACCTGTTGTCCCAGCTACTGGGGTGACTGAGGCAGAAGAAGTGCCTGAACCCAGGAGGTTGAGGCTGCAGTGAGCCGTTATCATGCCATTGCATTCCAGTCTGGGCAGCAGAGTGAGACCCTGACTCAAAAGAAAACAAAACAAAATAAAAACCCCCCAGGACAGAGGGAATTTAGCATAGAAAACTTTTTGCACTGTATTGTTCGAAGGGCTGAGAGAACCAACAAGGAACTTTAAATCAACCCAGAATAACTGCTGGAAGAAGCTTCCATTCCTAAGGCTGGGGGACAGAAGGATAGGGGTGGTATTATCAGATCCAGAACCTGAAAGAAGGAGAGGCATCACTGGTGCTTTGAGCACAGAAGTTTTTAAGGTGGCCAGTGCTAAGACCACTGTGAGGATTCTGCAAGTTGGCTGGAGAGCTGCATGGGCCCTCAGGAAGGAGTCACATTTGCAAGTTCTAGAAGCTCCCAAAACACCCTCTGCTGGAGGGATGCTGGAGGAAGTCTGAAGTAGAAGAGATTCCTCTCCTCTCCTGTCTTCCAATTTCACACCAGAGCCTTACTGGCAGAACCTATCTGAAAGTCAGTTGGCAAGAGAATCTAGGGCATGTAGTTCCAGGGCCCAAGCCTCCCTGAAATCCACAGCAGAACAAAGCAGAGAGGACGAAGATGCTGAGAGCAGTCAGGCAAAAGGCAGCCCCATGTGCGATGGACTAGTTTCATCCTAGGGACTAGAGGTACAGCAATAAGTAGCAAGATAGACCAAGCCCACGACTTGCTTCTAGAGGGATGGAAAAAAGCAGAAAGGCAAGCCTATGAACAAGCAAGGTACCAGCAAGGACATAAAGCATCACTCGGTCTCAGTACAGATTCCCTAGGTGCTGAGCACAAGGTGAAGATGGATATGCAAGTGATTTATGAACAGACACCTGCTAAAGGAGGGAGGGAATGTCATGGTTAATTTTATGTCATTTTAGCAAGACTATGGCAACCAGCTGCTTGATCAAACACTAGCCTGGATGTTGCTATAAAGGTTTGTTAAAAATGTGTTTAGTCGACGTTTAAAATCAGTTGTCTTAAAGTAAAGCAGGTTACTTTACATGGTGTGAGTAGGCCTTGCCCAGTCAGTTGAAGGCCTTAAGAGTGAAGACTGAGGTTTCTTAGAGAAGAGCAAATTCTGACTCCAGAGGTCAACACAGAAATTCCAGGCTTCAGATTCAAGATTGCAACATCAACTCTTTTGGGGGGAGGGTGTTGGAGTCTCACTCTGTCATCCAGGCTGCTGGAGTTCAGAGGCATGCTCACAACCACCGCATTCTCAACCTGCGGGCTTAGGTGATCCTTCTGCCTCAGCCTTCCAAGTAGCTGAAACTACAGACGCATGCCACCATGTCCTGACTAATTTTTGTGATTTATTGTAGCAACAAGGTCTCACCAAGTTGCCCAGGCTGGTCTTGAACCCTCAGGCTCAGGCAATCCTCTCGCCTTGGCCTCCCAAATTGCTGGGATTATAGGCTGAGCCACCATACTGGCTGCAGCACGAACTCTTACTTGAATATTTAGCCTTCAGCCCACTGACCTGTCCCATGGCTTTCAGACTTACCAACCCTGAAAATTGCTGGAACCAACTCTTAAAAATATCTGTCTGTTTTTCTTGTTAGTTCTGTTTCTCTGGAGAACCCCAGAGCAATGATGTGATTTCAGGTAAAGTGCAGTCTCAAGTCTCAGCCTGATGCCTCTGGGCCCTCTGGAGCGTAAATTGCACCAGAGTTTGTCTGTCTTGAGGCATCAATCAGTCCCTTGGGACAGGTTACATACATACTTTAACTATTGGGAATTCCTTTTTTGTCTCTTTATAAAGGTCATGGTATTGTAAATCCAGAGAATCACAGACACCCCTGGAAGGAATGACAGGAATAAAGTATGTTTCTTCATCATCCATTGACAAATTAGAAGGGATTTCTTTAATTAGAAAACTGGCTGTGGGTCTTGAGTGCTATGGGGTTTGGTAGAAGGATTTAGGAAGTTGTGGCTTCAGGATCCAGGTTGGCTAATTCACCATGTGACCTTGAAAAAAATAGTACTTGTCTTCTTTGAACTTTACCTCTTGGGTCTACCAGAGAGCTAGCCAGGGCAGTAACCAGTTCTACTCAATCCTGTTCTCCCGCTCACACATCCACATCCTGCCCTTTACTACCAGGTAAATGGCACTTCCTCTGGAAGCTTCCCTGATCTCTCTCAGAACTTCCATTTCTGCCCTCTCTTAGGGTGCTGCATGCCCTTTGATTATCACACTTGTGAAAAGAAATAGAATCTTGGGACCCCAACTCTCTATGCCCATGGGAAAGTGAAGCTTGGGAAGCAAGTTAGGCAATACTTCCTTCCTTTTGTTCCCAAGCAGATAGCTGTAATTTCACAACCCTGTGTCATAGCCTCATCCATAAACCAGGTTCCCAAGAGAACAGAAGGTGACAGTATCTCCCCTGATGACATCTCTCACAGATTGTTCACGAGGAAATTCCTTGTAAGCCTCCTATTTTTTTCAGGACGCATATCCCTCCTGTAAACTAGCCCTAAAACCAAGTTCTGTTGAATAATCACCCTGATAATGTCAATTACAAGTTCATCTTCACAGGTATAGGACCAGAAACCATCCCTTCGCCTACCCTGTAATGGATGCATCCATGAACTTTTCCTCTACTCATTTTTTTCACATGTTGACTTTATCTTATGTAAAATGTAGACTTACTGAGCTCCAGAGAAATGCATAACTGACTTTCTTCTCAGCTCTCTCTTTTCACATGTAAAATGTTGATTTACTGAGCCTCACAAGAATGTAACAATTTGCCTCATGCCTATTCTCCCTCTCCTTTTCTCCTCTTGGTGGCTCCTTCTCCTTTAAATACTGAAGTTTCCTAAACCCATTTGGAAAAACACAGGTCACAGATGCTCCTGTGGCGTGTGTTTTTCCTGGGGGATGTCCTCAAACTTTAGCTAAATAAACGCCTAAGTATCGAGACACCTGCCTCGGTCACTCTTCATCAGCATCTGATCGTTTGTCGGGGAGTGTGAAACTGTCTTAGGGCAGAGGGTCTCCACTGTAGCCATGGTCATCAGGCCCGCCACCAAGTGACGATGGACAATGGCATCAGCTGGTGCTCACTTGCTGAGATGCCCCTCAAGTGTTGATTTGACTACACGTGGTGCATGTAAGAAATAGAATAATTTATTTTCAAAATGAACCTTGAGCCATGTTTAAATGTCTTTGCTGAGTCACTTTCTGCTTTCTGCTTCTTTAAATGTCTTTGCTTTGGTTACATGTTTAAACTTTTGGCAGAATCCAGTCAGAATAGTAATCCTGTAAGCCAATCGGCAAATAGGACATGCAAATGAGATAATTCTCTAAAACCAATCACATGTAACATGCAGGCGTCCTATGGCAAAGCATGTAACTCCTGCAAGTATTCCTCCAATGAGGAACCAGGAGAGGGACGTGCATTTTAGGAATAAAGGTGCTGATTCTTCCTGCTTTGTTGTGCCTGCCCACCAGACACCGGACCCTGCAAGACTGTCATTCAAGTTTCGCTTCTGCTGCACTCCATGTCTCTGTGTCCATCCTTTGATTTTGGACAGGTGAGTTTATTTCTCACATACAGGACCCCAAAAGACACCAAAAGGGAAGGCATTGTGTCTGAGAGGCTGAAGAAATGACCCAGAGACAAGAGATGAGACATGGACTTTATTCAGGAACATAGTATGTTCAAGAAAGGTGTGGTTCAGGAGTGGCCTGCTGGACAGGAAAAAACCGCTCCCGATTGGGAAAGGCACACAAGGTTGGGTGCAGTGGCTCAGCCTGTAACCCCAGCACTTTGGGAGGCTGAGGCAAGAGGATTGCTTGAGCCCAGAGGCTCAAGACCAGCCTGGGAAACTTGGTGAGACCTATTCTCTACAATAAATCAAAAAATAAGCTGGGCATGGTAGAGCATGCCTGTGGTTTCAGCTACTTGGAAGGCTGAGGCAGAAGGATCACCTGAGCCCTGCAGGTCGAGTCTGTGGTGGCCATGAGCATGTCACTGCACCCCAGCCTGGGCAATGGAGCAAGACTCCAACTTAAAAAAAAAAGGAAAGGCACACATTATATCGCATTTTTTCAAGGGCAGTGCAGGGTTAAGCTGATAAGGACCAGGTTTCTAGTATGCAGGTGGAGTGTGAGAACATACTTATACATTGTACATCGCATGTACACACAATAACTGCGATTTCTCTCTAGGGGTAAGATTTTCAGTATTATAATGAACTAAAGGTGGACTAAAGGTAACCGAAGTATATGGACATTGATTCAGGCCTGCTGTAACTGGTCTGAATCAGCCTGAGGATCTGATTGCCTCGAGGAAGGGTGCCTGACAACATTCACTAGGCATAGCTGCAAGATTGGTCAGCAGGCTCCAAGAACACTTTGCCCATGGCCTCAGCATTACCTGCATGTCCAGGCATGGAGCCTGAGGGGAAGGGGACTCCCAAGTTGGCGCTCCTCCCCCAGGCTCCAACCCCTGCTTGGGGCCATATCCAAGGTGTGCTCATGTTACTGAGTGTGGGTCACTCTGAGAAGCTTCGTAAGCACTTGCTCCATGCTACCTGACACGGGCTTCAACTGTGCTTCCCCAGCACTTGCCAGAATCACAATGAGAAAGCAGTTGTTGTTTTCAGAACTTTGCAGTTCCTGAAATAAAACACCCAGTTTCAAAAACAGGATATCTGCCCACTTGTTGGATAAAATATTGCGTTTGCTTAGGTTGGAGGAGTTGCTCTTGTTGGAATGGTGATGAAGGTATGAGATGCTTCAGCTCAAGTGAGATTCCTTTCGGGTTTCTGCATATAAATTCAAAAGTGATTTGAGGTTATGTTGGGCAGGAGAAGATTGGGCTCCACTAAAGGACTACCAAAGTCCTGCTCGTTCCCACATGTCAACTCAACTTGAACCTTGTTTCCTGAAGATAATGGGTAGGGCCTAATAAACAAGATAAACACACTCTACGTGGTATTTTTTCTTACCCAGCCAAATAAAATGGCCAGGTTCTCAATTCCACCCAATAAATGCCTGTTATAGATTAACTTGATTCAGCAAATGCATAAGGAAGGTTAGAAATGAGGCCTGTGCCGGCTCTGACAAGGTGAGCAGTGTGTGTGTATGTGTGTGTGTGTGCGTGTGTGTGTGTGTGTGTGTGTGTGTGTGTGTGTGTGTGTGTGTAGTCTTGGGAGGCAGCATGGCGAATGGTTAGAGGCATGGACCTAGGAGTAAAGTTTCTACCGTATATTAATTCATTACAGACCACTGGGCTGAGGTCCTCTGAACCTTAGGTTTCTCATCTGTGAAATGGGGTGGGGAGGAGTTGGATGAAATACCTTTAGAATCTCCTTCAGCCCAAATAGAGCACCAGGAACCACTGGCCATAAAGCATGTCTAGCCTGGTAAGCGTCTTTACTGAGGCTCTTTTGACAATGATTTTTGTCTGATAACTCCATGTGTTCTGCATACTCTTGAAGCAGTGCTTTCTCCTAAGTATAGCGTGTGTAGAATATTAAAAAATAAAAAGTGGCTTGGTGACTTACGATTTAATATTTGCATTGTGATTATCTATGACAGCCGTCTTCTGAATCTTTAGATATTAACATTCCAAACCTCTCCCTAACACACATCCATCCATGAATAAGATTTCATTATTAAGAATTTCATTTTTCATAATGAGTTTTCTTTTTCACTTAAGCTCCTTGGGCAATGAGCTGAGATTACATGATTTATTGCTTTTAGTTTGCTCACCTTGAACTGTCCTGCCTGTGTACTAATTTTATGGCACACTGAACTGCTTTTCTACCAGCTTCTTCCCAGAGGAAGAAAAACTACAGCTGCAATACCTTCAAAACAAAAACAAGTAAACAAACAACCTCCTCCAGGATGTGGAAGCAAAGCCTTTTCTCTTAGAATGAAAGGGTCACCTTTGTTAACACTGCTATTATTCTACCCATGAGTTATTGAAAATGGACTAGAGGAAACATAAGATAAATAACTGTATTGGTAGAAAATAGAGCAGATGGATTAATTCTTAATTAATATCCATGTGGAGTAAACATTCTTGGGTAGTGAACATCTATGAACCGTCTTAATAAGCATTAGATTCAACTTAAAGCATTTCAGTTCATAATAGAGGTTCTTCCTCTTGGTAATAGAATACATATGGAAATACAAGATATTTGATATATAACATGTGTGTATTTTACAGGGCTCAGAAAGATTGTGAAAAGAGGGAAAGTTAATACTTACTAAGTATATTAATTTCCTGTGGCTGCTATAACAAATTGTCACAGAGTTGGTGACTTAAAGCAATAGAAATATATTATCTCACAGTTCTGGAGTTCAGAAGTATGAAACTGGTAGCATCAGGCCAAGGTCAAGATGTCAGCAGGGCTGTGTACCCTCCAAAGGATCTTGGGAAAACCTATTCCTTGTCTCTTCCATTCCTTGGCTTATAGACACATCTCCGAATCTCTCTCTGCCCCATCTTCACATCACCTTCTACTCTGTGCATGTGAAATCCCTCTCTGCTTCCATCTCATGAGTATACACATGATTGCATTTAGGATCCATTCAAATAATCCAGAATAATCTCCCCACCCCAAGAATCCTAATTTAATCACATCTGCAAAGACCCATCCCCTCTCTTTTGCCATATAAGGCAATGTTCGTAGATTCCAGGATTAGAACAAGAGAGTCTTTGAAGGGCACTTGTTCACTCGTCCACACTGAGCATGTACTCTGTGCCATATCCTGACTTTTATCCGCATACCTGTACCTCCTTCTTATGAGTAGCATGCAGTCATAAAAGACCCTGGACCGGGAATCAGAAGACCTGAGTCCTTTAACTCACCAGCATGTGTGCCATGATATGACTTTTCTGTGCCTAGGGAAGACATTGCCTGTTGATCACACCACTAGTTTTTGCCAGAACCCCTGAGTTGACCTTATAATTCTTAATGCAGTGTTGCAGGAAGTCATTGTGGATTTAAACCCATTTGACTGCTCTGTCTTGAACTCTCAAGAGTGGAAGGGAAAACACTTTATGAATGCTAAAGCAGATGCCTAAAGAAGAATTATGGTCCCAACAGGAACTCATTGGAGACTGTCTGGGAGACCCCTGCCTAAAAAGGTAGAGGGCTCTCACTGCAAGGAAATTGTGAGGGTCAGGTTCAGGGTAGTAAGCCTAGATCTGAACTATAGATGATCACTCTTCCCTGTATTCACCCCAAAAAATAACATAAGCAAACACAATCTAAGCATTCAGTAAGAGTAGCTTAAAAATAACATCACCCTGGCTCTCCTGTAATCCCAGCACTTTGAGAGGCTGAGGTGGGAAGATCACTTGAGCCTAGGGGTTTGAGACCAGCCTGGACAACATAGTGAGACCTCGTTTCTACAAAAATAATCAAAAAATTATCTGGGCATGTGGAGTATACTTGAAGTAGCAGCTACTTGGGAGGCTAAGGCAGAAGGCGTGCCTGAGCCCACAAGGTCAAGGCTGTGTTGAGCCATGATTATGCCACTGCACTCCAGCCTGGGCAACAGAGTAAGGCTCCGACTCAAAAACAAAGCAAGGCTAAAGTCGTGCGCTGGCAGGAAGGCAAGTGTCAAGCCTCTACACTGCCAGAAAGCTCCACAGCCACTGGCAGGTGCAGAAGCGGCATGACAAGTAGCATAAGAAGGCGCACTTGGGCACAGCCCTGAAGGTCAACCTCTTCAGGGGCCCACCCATGCCAAGGACATCATGCTGGAGAAAATAGGAGTTGAAAGCCATTGCAGCCCAACTCTGTCACCAGGAAGTATATCCAGGTCCAGCTGATCAAGAACAGCAAGAAGGTCACAGCCTTCCTGCCCAATGATGGCTGCTTGAACTTCATTGAGGATATGTGCCGAGGCCCACGTGGCTGCCTTGAGGGTTCCGAGAGAGAGCAGTGAGAGATTAAGAAAGACACAAGTACAAAGGCATAAAAAAAAGCTGGGGCCAGGTGAGACACTTTCCTCTGATGGAAGATAAATGACCCCGAACTAGCTCAGAATGTTTATTTTATAATTAAGCACAAAGAAAGTTAGAAGGGATTCAAGGTCTGTGAGGGAGCCATAACGGAATTTTGTTGCTAGCTAAAGGTGAGTTGTTTTGCGGTTATCTTGTTGTGGCTAAGGCTTTATTTATGCTATGTGCACCTGGATGCGTGGGCATCTGAGACACCGTTTCGCAGAGCAGGCTGCATCCCTCACCTTTGGCTAGGATGCAGAGTTACCAAGTAAGTCCTTGCCTATGAACTTGGAGTCATTAAGCGAGACCTTGCCTTTGTTTGGGGCCTTTACTCAAGGCCTGCTACAATGACAGTGCTCGTCTGCTCCCCACATCACAACTGCTCCTGACAGTATGGTTGCTGGATTCAGTCAGAAAGGTCATGCCGTTGGTGATATTCCTGGAGACTGCTTTAAGGTGGTGAAAGCACCTTGGCCCTATACAAAGGCAAGAAGGAAAGATCATGATGGTAAAAACACTGTAGTAATAAACTTTCATATGCTAAGAAAAAAAAAAAACCACTAAGCATGTAACTTGTACACTAGTGTCTTTTTTTTTTTGAGCTGGAGTCTCACTCCGTCGCCCAGACTGGAGTGCAGTAGCACACTTCCAGCCACAGCAGCCTCTATCTGCTGGCTCTGGCAATCCTTCCACCTCAACCTTCCAAGTTGCTGGAACTACAGGCGTGCGCTACCATGCCCAGCTCATTTTTTTAATTTATTGTAGAGATGAGGTCTCACCAAGTAGCCCAGGCGGGTCTCGAACCCACAGGCTCAGGCAATCCATTCGCCTCGGCCTCCCAAAGTGCTGGGATTACAGGCTGAGCCACCGAGCCCGGCACTGGGATTACAGGCTGAGGCACCGAGCCCAGCCGTGCACCAGTGTCTTGCCTGGTTTAATAGCCATCTGCTAATCTGCTACGTGTTGGCCTAAAGTCAGGGCTATACACTTGCCTAGTATCTAGGCACCCTCAAGCCTGTCTGTCCAAATAGTATCCATCCTTCAAAGATTGTTAAAAATGATAGGACATGCTCTTCCCCAACTTTAACCCCCCACTCCCTCATCACTTTGCACGTGCATTTCAAATGCAAATGCAGGAACAGGACAACTTAGGATAAGAACAGGGACAGCTCCATTTCTGTCTCCTCAGATGTTTTATGGGCTTTTGCCAAAAAGACCCTAAGTAATGCTGTAAATCCCCCTCCAAGGTCCTAAAATGTTTCCTCTTTTCCTTCCTGCCTCTCTCTTTCTTACCCTATCTCCCCCCCTTCCTTTCTTTCCTGCTAGGCTCAGGTGATGCTTCTGCCTCAGTCTTCCAAGTAGCTGGAACCATGTGTGCAACCACACCTGGCTAATTTTTTGATTTACTGTAGAGACAAAGTCTCACCAAGTTGCCTAGGCTTGTCTTGAACACCTGGGCTCAGGTAATCCTCTCGCCTCCACCTCCCAAAGTGCTGGGATTACAGGCATGAGCCACCAGACCTGGCCTCCTTCCTGCCTTTGAAGTCAGATGATCCCTCAACATTTTGGTAACCCCAAATGATTCTGGCTTGGTTGCTTTTACTGGGATCTGCTTCTAGGCTTGGTTCTGCTACAGACCAGCTGTAATCTGGACATGCTCTGAGACTCTGCTTCCTTCTTTTTAAAATGAGAAGAGAGTAGAACACCTTCCCTCCCTGCCCCTCAGAGTTGTAGGCACTAGCTAAACACCACAGACTTTGTTGCATACAGAGAAGTTCAAATCCAAGCTCATTCACATTCTAGCTGTGTGACCTTGGGAAAGCTGATAAACCTCACTGAGTGGTTTTTTCACCTATAAAATGAGAATGCTAATACCTACCTTGCAGGATTGTTACTAGGGATAACACATGTGTAATGCTTAGCACAGTATCTCACATCTAATAAGTGCTGAAGTTAACGGGAATTGTTATCTTAAAGGTGTTCTTTCTTTCGCGTTGGAGTCTCTCACTCTGTCGCCCAGACTGGAGTGCAGTGGCACACTCCCGGCCACCGCAGCCTCGACCTGCTGGGCTCCAGCAATTCTTCCGCCTAAGCCTTCCAAGTAGCTGGAACTACAGGTGCGTGCTACCATGCCTGGCTAGTTTTTGATTTATTGTAGAGACAAGGTCTTGCCAAGTTGTCCCTGGCGGGTCTCGAACCCGCGGGCACAGGCAATCCACTCTCCTCGGCCTCCCAAAGTGCTGGGATTACAGACTGAGTCACCGAGCCCGGCCTTTCTTTCTTTCTTTACTGAGTCAGAGTCTCACTCTGTTGCCCAAGGGGGAGTGCAGTGGCATGCTCACGGCCACCACAGCCTCGACCTGCTGGGCTCGGTTGATCATTCAGCCTCAGCCTTCCAAGTAGCTGGAAATACAGGCACTCGCCACCATGCCTAATTTAAAAAAAAAATTTATTGTTGAGATGAGGTCTTACCAAGTTGCCCAGGCTGGTCTCGAACCCTGGACTCAGGCAATTCTCTCACCTCAGCCTCCCAAAGTGCTGGGATTACAGGTATGAGCCACCGTGCTCGCCAAAGGAACTGCTTTAGTTGAAAGAAATGGTATCGTCAAACTAGAGACACAGCTAGGCAGGCCAGAGGAGGCTGGGATCAGACAAGGAACCCAGACCAGGCATGTGTGAAAGTCTAGGCAGTTGGTCCAGGAAGGCCGATGGGTTGTCCTGCAGGCTGAAGTTCAAGATCAGGCAGGTTGTATTGGAATAATTGTAATGATAACAATCAACATTCAAGGTGGACTTGTTCTAGGCATTTGTATTATCTTATTTAACACAAGTTTATTTAACTCCTCAGCAACACTATTCCTCAGGTGTTATTATTCTCCTTCTACAGGTGAGGAAGAGAGGCTCTGAGAGGTTCAATGACTTGCCCAACATCACATAAAAGATCGTGGTTTTGAACCCAGGTCTGCCTGCTGTCATAGCTGTTTGACCTTAACTACAAGGTAAAAAAGTCACACTTGAAGCTCTTAGTATCGTGCTGGGCACAGAACAGGTGTTCAGTACTTGTTATCTCCCTGCCCCTGGTAGAAGAGTGAGAGTATGGCTAGTACCACGCTGGGGCAGAGCCACAGTCTAACCTCAGGGGAGACCTTTGGAGACAGGGATGTTCCACAGGATGTTCAGTGGTAGTGAACTTGCTAAAAGTATGACCCGTTAGCCATCTTTGAACAAGAGGTGAAATACAAAGTGAAGCCATTTCAGTTTATCTGGAATTCTCTGATAAAATCTTATTGAGAATAAAAACCTCTAGGTGTCCCATATTTAAGTTCAAAGTCACCATTCCCCACTCCAGCATGGTTGAGCAAGAGAGACCAGGCAAGCAGAATTGGATCATCCTTTATCCACCATCACCATCCCCAAACACAAAGCAAGATAAGAGGAGGCCTGGGAGGGAGGACAGTGTTGGCTTTTGGAGCGTGCAGTGTTTGAAAAGAGACTTTATCCCCTTTGATCATCTCCCTGTGGGGAAGAGAACAGGGCTTTTGAGTGGATTCTCTCTCTGCAGCAGAGGAAAGGTGACATCATGCATCAACTGGGAATGTGTTTGGATGCGAGTTACCAAAAATACGATGTGAAGTGTTTGAGCTGATGGCTGCAGTATTAGTTCACATGGCACATGCTTATCCATGCCATTAGGGACCCAGGCTCTTTCTTTTTGTTCCATCAGCCTTCATGTGTTGGTTTTCTTTCTTTCTTTCTTTCTTTTGAAAGGGCTTATGGAGAAGACAGAACAGCTACCACAGTGGGAGGGGACCCCAGGGGGTTGCCCATGTGTTGGTTTTCATTCTCTAGTTTATCATTTTATGGTTGCAAAAAGGCTGTTGCACTTCCAGGTTTTCTACTATTTCATGTAGTAAGAAGGGAAGGGGAAAGCCTTGGAGGCATGGCCTTCTGCCCCTGCCCCCTACATACTTTTCTTGTATTTCATTGGCCAGAACTGGGTCACTTGCCCACTCTTTGACCAATCAATGGCCAAGGGGCATGAGAGCATGACTGGCTTTGACCAATCAAGATTCATTCCCTAGAACTGGATGACATGGGATCTCTCTAGCCACTACTTGTGGAAATTGAAAAAAAGGAGGTGAAAAGGTTATTGGATAGGTCCCATCTCAAAAAGAATCAATGGAAATATTTGGTGTCTACAAAAAGCATCCCATCCCCTGACTGCTAGGTCCCAGACTTGCTTGTCTGCTCCAGTGCTCTCAGATTTGGGAAAAAGATACTGAGGAGAGCTGGGAAAAGCCAGGCAGAGAGGGGCAGGACTCCCTCAAATTCCAGATTGTGGAGAGATCAGGTAGATGAGTCCCACTGATGCCCAAGTGCCACAGAGGAAAGGATCAAAGAGGACAGATGAGCTTGGAGGCTGTGGTCTTGTTGTCACTGATGTGGCAAGGAACCAGCTGGTCTCCAGGGACTAGCATGAATTGAGACTGCATAAGGTACAGTTTGTGTAGTAAGGTGGAATTTTGAAAGGCTCCATCCTTTAACTGACTTTTCTGACACAGTCATGCCTTCACACAGTTTTCTTCAATGAATTTCCACCATGGTTTTCAACACCATCTTGTCAACATATTACTTTTGTACTGGGGAATAATTGTCTGCCTGTTCCGCTCGCCCTCTGACCCAATCTCTAGCTATGTTTCTGGACCCTGCCTGATTGGAATGGAGAGTATGGGTATAATAGTTATCAGGTACAAGGCAGAGACCCTAAGTATGGTAGCAAGCAAGAACTTGTTCTGGTAAAAATCTTCTCCATGATAAATCAAAAAATTAGCCAGCCGTGGTAGCGCATGCCTGTAGTTCCAGCTACTTGGAAGGCTGAGGTGGAAGGATCGCCAGAGCCCAGCAGGTCGAGGCTGCAGTGGCCGGGAGTGGCCACTGCACTCCAGTCTGGGCTACAGAGTGAGACTCCAACTCAAAAAAAAAAATCTTGTTGAGAATAAAAACCTCCAGGTGTCCCATACTTAAGTTCAAAGCCATCCATCCCCCACCTCCTGCAGGGTTGAGTGAGAGAGACCAGGCAAGCAGAATAGGATCATCCTTTATAGGCCATCACCAACCTCAAACACAAAGCAAGATAAGAGGAGGCTTGGGAGGGAGGACAGGGTTGGCTTTTGGAGATTTTACTTGTTAGAAGCTAAACAGAACCCACGTTGTAAAGAAAAAGTCCAAGGTCAAAGGTAGCTATTCTGTGGTACGAATCAGGCCGAAGCATGTCTAGCTGTAACGCAAGACAAACTGAGATAAGTTCTCTAATAGAGGATAATGCTATTTTATAGACGAAAAAACTGACACTCGGAGAGGTTAAATGACTTGCCTGAAGGGCACACAGCCTGTAAATGACAGAGCTATTCATCACGTCCTGGAGTTTCGGGGTCTTATCCTTGGGCTTCTCTGCCATATCATGCTTCACTGAGATTTCAGGAAAGGGAGAAGTAAGCCCACTCCACTCCCCCTAATATTTTCTGTCTCTAAGAGATTTGCCACTTTGTACCACTTTGGTACCACTGTTTGGCTCATTTGGCATCTTTCTGGAAGGCATCACCTTATCCTCCAAACCTTTTTCTCCTGACAGTTCTTACTGCAAAAATGTGGGGGTTTCATTACTGGAGGTATGTGGATTGGGATGCATTTTCTGGGGAGTTCATACAATGTGCATAAAAAAAAAAAAATCTTAGTAACATGCCTAGCTCTTAATACAGCAACTTCACTACTGGAAATTTACCCCAAGGAAATAAGCAAGTATATAAAAATACAAACAGGCATAAAACAAAACAAAGTTTAACAGGTTTTATTCAGAGACTAGATAAAAAGGGCATATTTATACAATGGGATACTATGTGATCATTCAAAGTGATGGAGCCAGTCTATATTTATGGTTATGTCAATAAATAACACGATAAAAACATGGGCCGTGTGTATCGTACAATCTCATCCTTTGTAAATACATTATATTTGGGTGTGTATGTATCTATGTATGGTGTGAACTCTCCTAATTGACCTCCAGCCACTCAGCTGACTCACCAATTGAGTCAACCTTCACCCTCCCATCTGGAAAGCCTTCGGGGCTGATTCTAGAAGGAAGTCTGTATGCCTTTGTACACATTCGTTTCAGCTCCCGTCAGAGAGCTCGTGTGTCAGCTGTATAGTTCTTTGCATAGTTCTCTTTATGCCAATTTAACAATTTACAATTGCTATTGTAATCTCCTAGTTAACCATTATATAAATTGATAGAAGAGTAAGACCAGAAACATACCATTTAAAAGACTAAGTTGAATGACTGGAAGAACTCCACAGCAACTGTATCGTGGGAAGGTGAGGTAGCTCTGAAGAATGGTAGCTCTAAAAGTTCTCTGTCTTCATCAAAGAAGCCAAAACAAGAATTTGAAGACAAAACATTACGATGTCTTTAGAATAATGACAAAGGTGAACTCCCTTCCACAGCCTAACAGTCAAATAAAAGGCTATACGGAAACAATGATGTATTTTAAATTAAAATAAAAGTTTTAAAGTACATATATATTTTGTCATTATTATCATTTCTTATTTCAGCTAACTTTTTGTTCAACACTCTAAATACTGGTCTCATACTTTCAGATGCTATCGGGGTCTAGAAAAAGGAAAAATATAGTGACTTATCTGGAAGGGAATAGTGAGATTATGGTTGATTTTCACTCTTTTTTCTATACCTTTCGACGCTTAAAAAAATAAGCATGTCTATTACTTTTATAATCAGAAAACACCACAAAACCATCACCATTTTGGAAAGAGAAAACAGAAAGAGAAACTGCAGGATGAAGGAAACGGCATGCTGATCCTTCCAGAGTGCTCTGGGGACGTCTTGTCTGTCTTCCCCTGGTGACTGACACTGTTTGGATTCTTTTGCTGCACATCTTAATGGTGATAATGAGTTTGGCTCTTTGGTGCAGGTCCATCCTGAGGATCTGGTGACATCAGCACCTAGACATTTCAACACACTTAATTACAGTGGGAAGAGGGTACAAGGGTTCGGGACTGGACCTCAGGCAGTTTAAGTTTCCTGGGATGGACACTCCCAGGTGACAACACAAGCTGAGGGGACCATGAGTCAGCTCAGAGTACAACCAGGACGCAAAACAGAGAGGACCAATTTTGAGTACCTCCAGTTACTCTCATTCCACAGAGGTTGGAGTAAGGTGCCAAAGGTATTTATTTTTTACAAATATAATTTTCTTTCTTTCTTTTTTTTTTTGAGTTGGAGTCTCACTCTGTCACCAAGGCAGGAGTGCAGAGGCATGCTCACTGCCACCCTAGCATCGGCCTGCTGGGCTCCGGTCATCCTTCCGCCTCAGCCTTCCAAGTAGCCGGAACTACAGGAGTGCGCTACCACGCCTGGCTAATTTTTGATTTACTGTAGAGACAAGGTCTCTCCAAGTTGACCGGGCTGATCTTGAACCCGCAGGCTCAGGCGATCCACTTGTCTCAGCCTCCCAAAGTGCTGGGATTACAGGCTGAGCCACTGAGACTGGCCACAAATATAATTTTCATTCCATGGAGATTTAAAAATAATTTTCATTCTTGACTCAATTACAGATACATTTGTTGAAAGCCAAATTTTAACTATAGTCATTCTAAAATTATGAATAAGTTATTTAAAGTCTTGTGTAAAAACACAAATGGAAACACAAATTCATTCTTGTTTTGTTTTTTTTAAGAGATGGAATCTTGCTAGGTTGCCCAGGCTGACCTTGAACTCCTGAGCTCAAGCAATCCTACCACCTCAACCTCTTGAGTATCTGGAACTACAAGCATGCATCATTGCACCTGGCTGAAAATCAGTTCTTGTTCTAACGCCTTTCCACAATACTTTCTGCTTCGGTGACAAAAGGGCTGAGACAATCTGAAAGAAAAAAACAACAAAAAAAACCCCTGACAGCATTAAAGTCTTGGCCTTCGAAATAGGATTACTGGACTGGGCTCGCTGGTTCAGCCTGTAATCCCAGCACTTTGGGAGGCCGAGGCGAGTGGATTGCCTGAGCTTATGGGTTTGAGACCAGCCTGGAAGACTTGGGGAGACCTTGTCTCTACAATAAATCAAAAAATTAGCCAGGTATGGTAGCACGCACCTGTGCTTCCAGCTACTTGGAAAGCTGAGGTGGAAGGATCGCCGGAGCCCCGCAAGTCGAGGCTGCGGTGGCCGGGCATGTGCCACTGCACCCCAGTCTGGGTGACAGAGTGAGACTCCTACTCAAAAAAAAAAGAAAAGAAAAAGAGAAATAGAATTACTAATTGTTTGAGGACAGTCTGGAAAGATGGAGTTAACAGGGACTCAAAGAGAAAAGGGAAGGAGTGTTATAGGATCACGTGGTTCTTACACATTTCTAGAGATTGCAAATACTAAAAAGATTTAACAACTTTTTGTTTACTTTTGTATTACCAAGCACAGTGCTTGGTATACAGAAAGTATTCCATAAATGCACTAAATAAATGAACAAACACCTAGCACAAGTTAAACATTTAATAAGTATGAGGAACTAAGCACAGTGGCTTGCGTCTGTATTCCCAGCGCTTTGCAAGACAAAGACGAGAATGATTCCTTGAGCCAAGGACTTTGAGACCTGCCTGGGCAGTATGGTGAGGTCTGTCTCTACAAAGAATTCAAAAGCCAGGTGTGGTGGCATGCAACTGTAGTCCCAGCTATTCGGGAGGCTGAGGCAGAAGATCATCTTAGCCTAGGAGGTAGAGACTGCCGTGAACTGTGATTGTGTCACTGCACTCCAGCCTGGGTGACAGAGTGAGACCTTGTCTCAACATCCATACCCACACACATACATACATACGTAAGTAAATAAGTAAAACAAGTATGAAGTTCCTTTGCCTCCTCCTTCCTAGTCTGCCTTAAGGTTTTATTTTGAAAAAATTATATACTCACAAGAAATTGCAAAAATAGAATAGAGAAGTTCCGTTGGACCCTTCACCCTGCTACCTACCTGCAGTGGTGACATCTTTATACCTGCAGTGCATCACCAATTGATTGGCACAGTACGGTTCCATCAGTTTCTGCATGCCCTCACGTGTGTTGTATGTCTTTACGAACGTGCAGGTTGGTATAACCACTGCCACAATCAAGACCCACAGAACTGCACTTCACCACAAAGGAGCTGCCTAGTTTGGTTCCTTTATAGTCACAACCCCCTCGCTCTCTCCACACCCCTGGTCACCACTTATCTCGTTCTCTATGAAGTCTAGGCCGGGCTGGGTGGCTCAGCCTGTAATCCCAGCAATTTGGGAGGCCGAGGCGAGTGGATTGCCTGAGGCTCCGGGTTTGAGATCAGCCAGGGCAACTTGGCAAGACTTCGTCTCTACAATAAAACAAAAAATAGCCGGCCGTGGTAGCGCGCGTCTGTGGTTCCGGCTACTCAGAAGTCTGAGGCGGAAGGATTGCCGGGGCCCAGCAGGTTGATGCTGGGGTGGCCATGAGTGTGCATGCCACTGCAATCCAGCCTGGGTGAAGGAGTGAGACTCCAAGTCAAAAAAGAAAGAAAGAAAGAAAGAAATCTGTTATTTTGTCATTCTTATAATTTTTTTTATGAGTTGGGGGTCTCACTGGAGACCCCAGCTGGAGGGTAGAATATGATCAAGACTCACTGCAGCCTCGACCTCCTGGGCTCAGGTGATTCTTCCACTTCAGCCTTCTGGGTAGCTGGGACTACAGAAGCACACCAAGCCTGGCTCACTTTATCTATCTATTTATTTATTTATTTAATTTATTTATTTATGATGGAGACAAGGTCTTGCTATATTGCCCATCCAAATCTTCAAACTTCTAGGCTCAGGCAATCCTCTTGCCTTGGCCTCCCAAAGTACTGAGATTACAGGCGTAAGCAGCCTGAGAATGTTTTATACATGGACTCTTTTAGTATCAAATTTTTTGAGATGCCAGTCAGCACAATACTCCTAAGATCCATCCAAGTTGTTTCACATATCACTAATTCCTTTTTCCTGCTGGGTGTTATTCCATGGTATGGATGTGCTATAGTGTGTTTAACCTTCATGTAATGAAGGATGCTTGGGTTGTTTCTAGTTTTGGCTATCACAAATAAAGCTGCTGTGAATATTTGTGCACAGGTTTTTTTTTTTTTATTTTTTTTTTTTTTGATGGAGTCTCACTCTTCCCCAGACTGGAGTAGTGTTGCCACCGCAGCCTCGACCTGGTGGGCTCCGGTGATCCTTCCGCCTCAGCCTTCCACGTACGAATTACAGGGGCGTACCAGCCGGTGATTTTTTTTTATTTATTATAGAGATGAGGTCTCGCTGCCCAGGCAGGTCTCGAACCCGCGGGCTCAGGCAATCCACTACCTCAGTCAAAGGCGCGGGATTACAGGCTGAGCCACCAAGCCCGGCTGTGCACAGGTTTTTATGTGACTATCAGTTTTCATTTCTCTGAGATAAACACTCTGGATTGTGATTGATGGGTCATATAGTAAATACATCTTTCAATTTTAAGAAATTATCAGGTAGATTTCAAGAGTGATTGTAACATGTTACATGCCCACCAAAAATATACTCAAGATTCAGTTTCTCTGTGTCCTTGCCACCATTTGCTTCATTAATGTTTTTTATTTTGACCCTTCTAGTAGGTGTGTGGAGGTATTTCCTTAATTTCCATTTCCTTAAAAACTAGCAATGTTGAACATCTTTTCATACGTTTATTTGCCATCTGTATAGCTTTAGTGAAATGTTCAAATCGTTTGCTTGTTTTGTAATTGGACTGTTTGTTGAGTTCAAAGAGCTCTTTACTCTGAAAACAAATCCTTTGTCGCATGAGATTTGTAAATATTTTCTCTCAGTTGATACTTTTCATTTCATCCTCTTACCTGAGACTTTCACAGAGCAAAAGGTTTTAGCTTTAATGAAGTTCATTTAATTCATTTTTGTTTCTTTTTGGGTTATACTTTGGATACCATGTCTAAGATCTCTTCTCCTGACTTGACATCACAAACATTTTTCTCCTCTGTTCTCCTCCAAGAGTTCTATGGTTTTACATTTTACATTTAGATCTGTGATCTATTTTGAGATCATGTGCAAGGTGCGAGGGTAGATCAAGGTGCAATGTAATGGGGGTGCCAAAAAATGCATACACATTTTAAGAGATGTTATCTATGAGTTAGTTTTAGTTCACCATAATCAGAAGTGTTTGGATGCTGATGGTAAACACTTTGAGCCCCTCTTAAAATTGCAGAAGTCAAACGTGACTTGTATTCATCTTTTGTTATCGCATATATTGAGCACGACAATTTTAATAGTTTTTTTCCTTTCTTAAGATGAGTATACATTTTTCTGGCATCCTCTGTATTGGCTATTGATGTTCTTTCCATTGGTTTCTGCCAGATGAGATATCAACACCAGGACCTATGGGAGTCACAAAGGTAAGTAAGATACACACGGAGAGGAGATGTCTGTCTAGCCCCCTGCAAGATGTGATTACCAACCCATGTGTGTCTAGAATGAGCCTGATGCTATGGAAACCAAAGAGTTCACCAGTGAGTCTTCCTTCTGTAATCACATTGTGTAACCCAATACTGTTCATTCTGGATCCTCGAGGAAACTCCTGCTGTCCCTTGCATCACAGCCTAGGGCACATTTCTGTTTGAAGCAGGAAGTATACATGGGCAAGTCCTGTTACACACGCCAATATATTATTTAAGGGTAAGAAAAGGTGTGTCTTAGAGAATCATGGTCCCAAAGAAGGAGCCCCTTACACAGCTTCTCTGCAAAGAAGGACACTCAGTTATTCAACAAATATATACCGAGTAGCAACGATGCATCAGGAACTAGGCAGCAAAGATGAAAATGAACAAACAGTCATGGTCCCTGCCCTTTAGTTGGGGAGGAGTACAGGCAAGGATACAGGCACATACAATACTGTATTCCAAAAGCTGGTGAGGATGCTGAGGCACAGATGGCAGGAACACGTCATCCAGACTAGAGAAATTCAGGAGTGCTTCCTGGAAGAAGTGACACTGAACCTGAGCCCTAACAGATGAATAGCACAGATCTAGGTGGAGTGAAGTGGGTGGGATGGGGGTAGTATAGAAAAGAGAGTTGGACAACCCTCTTGGGTCCCTTCCCATTGTGAGAGCTTTTCTGTTCTCTCAATAAATCCTGCTTTCTTAAAAAAAAAAGAAAAAAAAAAAAAGAAAGAAAGGAGAGTCTTCCAGACAGGGGAAAACAGCCTGTGTAAGGGAGTAGAGGAGAAAGAGAGCATGGTGGGATGGGACTGAAAGTACCCAAAGTTGCTGACATGTAGGGTGCCACTGGAAAGGGAAAGGGTAGAGGCTGGCCCGTCAGGCCAAGAAGGACCTTGAAGGTCACTGTGAGGAAATCATTCATTTCATAGGACACCAGTAATCCACTGGAGGCTTTGAGCAGGCATACAGCAGACCAGATTTGTATTTTAGAAATGCTTTTCTGGCAGCCTGGGGGCAGACTGGTGGAAACCCAGGTGACAGGCTGGGGCAACGGGAGACCATTGGAGACTGTTGCCAGGGATGATGGAACCAGGAGGAGGAGGCATGGGGCGGAGTGTGGTTGAGGCATTCGCATTGGAGTGGAATCTGAGTTTAAGGAGGAGGATGCGGTTTTTAAGATTGCTTTGAGAAATGAAGGGGAGAGTCGTGCAGAGAAACGGAATCGAGGGGGAGCAGTTGAGGTTGGACCCTGTGCTTGGACAGTCCTATAAGGGAAGAGCCAGCGCACTCCTTCTTTCTTGTGGCCTTCCATGTTGGACAGTCCTGCTTGAGCAGAACTCTGCTTCCTGTGACTTCACTGCCTTGGTCCCACTTTGACCCTGAGGGACACGCAGAACCAGTCTACTTCTGCTAGTCTGTGACAGCCCTCGACAGTCTTAAAGACATGGGGCACATTCCCGCAAGCTATCTCCAAGTCACTCATCCCGGTTCCTACAGCCACTTCCCAGTTAGCATGGCTTCCCTGCCCCTCCCCTTCCTGGTAGCCCTTCCACCGCCCATTAATTTAACCACGTGGTGTCTCAACTCTGGATAAAGTCCGGTCAGCTAGAGAACAGTAAGCATCCCCTCTGGAGCCTGGAAATGCTGCTTCCAGCATCTACACAGACTCTTGCCCTTGTCAGGGAAGCTACCTCCCTTCTCTGATCATTTGAGTCAACAAACATCCCCCAGTGTCCCCAGGCATTGGAACAGGCCTGGCCCCAGAGTATCAGCTGTGGAAACAGGTTTGGTGAGGCCCTCATTGACTTACCTTCAACAACGTGCAAGCTGGGTCTGGGAGCATGTGACCAAGTCCCATCAGGCAATGGATCTCCTGTCTTTCTCTCCCAGTGAGAATCAAGGCACCTGCAGCTACTGACTGACCACTACTGGGTATGTGGCTTCCGGGCGGCCAGGTACAAAGGTGGGACAGTGGATCTGTCTTCAAGAGGTGTGCAACATTTTAGGGCAAGAGAATATAGAAGGGGTGACCAGAGAAGGCCCCTGATAGAGGAAATGGGGCCATGGCAAGGCCTTGAAGGATAGGGGGAATATCAGCTGGTGAGAAGGATAGGGACGGTGCACTAGGATGTAAAAGAAAAAGCGCAGAGGTTAGAGGGTCTAAGGTGGACCCAGGAAAGGAAAAGAAGACCTTGAAGTCAGAGCAGAGACTGGATGTGTGAGCACTGAGAGCAAATGCTGCAAGGGTCGATTGGAACCGTCCTGGGGTGGCAGCCTCAGAGCTGGATGCTCCTGCAGATGAGGACTCGCCAAGAATCTTGAACCAGAGGAGATGAGTGAAGTGGTGATGGCTTGGTTTGGGGCCTGGTGAAGCCAGATTGGTGAATCCTGTACTCTGACCTAGGAGAACAGAGCTCCATGATGTCTAGGGAGAATAAAAGGCTTCCAGAAAGTAGTCCACGGAGCATAAATCAGCCTGGCCAGCCTAGTTTTAGCTCACATTCAGGTGATCTTTCTAATGGCTCTTCCTAGGGGATATGGACAGGTAGAAGAGTGAACTATCCAGATGAATCACCTGGGAAGTGCTTTGAGTAGCAACAATAAAAGCTGGAATCTGGGAGCAGAACTGACTGTCACTTGGGCCTCTTGCTCGCAATTTATTAAACATTTCAAAAGATACCTGCACACATATGTTTATTGCAGAATTGTTCACAATAGCAAAAACATGGAACCAACTGTGCTGCTCATTGAAAGAGGACTGGGTAAAAAAAATGTGGTACGTATACGCAATGGAATATTACACAGCCATACAGAAGGATAAAATCATGAACTTCACAGCAATCTGGATGGACTTAGAGTCCATAATACTGAGTGATCTATCACAGAAACAAAGAACTGAATATCACATGTTCTCACTCATAAGTGGACCTAGAATAATTATTGTAATACTATAATAATTATTGTAAGAAAAGGATTGGCAGTAGTGGGAAACTGCCGGGGGAGGTGGGGGGCACAGCTCATCAACAAGGGTACCTTGCATAATGAACATTTGTATACCAAACCCTGAATTGTACCCCACATCTTTAAAATAAGAAATTTAAAAAAATTTCAAGATGGCAGCATTAAGCCAATCATGGGGTTCTTCTATGCATGGGGATTCATACAGCTTCACAAGTTGCATGTCCATGATGCTGGCCCTGTCTGGGGTAAAGATGGGGACAAGTTCTTATCCAAGTGCCCACAGTGGGTCTGCAGGGGGCTACCACATTCAATGGGCTAGGTACTTGGGCAAGGGGTATCCAGCATTCTAGCTTACACAATAAGCTATGGCTCTTAACCTCATGAGAAGAACAACAGGCAAGGGGGAAGGAAATCCAAGTTCCAACCTTGGTTTTGCTTCAGAACTGATGTGACTCACTTAGCTTTTGGGCCTTAGTTTTATGGCTCATATTAAGTGTTCAGCGAGTATGTTCCTCATCCTTTCCATAAAGGATGCCCAGTCTAAGATCTCTACCACATGGACTCTTGTTGAGTAGTTGAAGAAAGACACAGATTCCAATGATGAGTCTTTGGTTGCACAAATAACTCAGTGAAATGCATTTGTTACTCAGAGCAAACTCCAGACGTTTTTTTTTTTTTTTGGCATCATACCTTTCTATTTTATTAGAAAAGTTATCTTTGACCATTCCCTGAAGGATGTATTTGAACACACTTTAGGTCTTTTCTTCACTATTCTGTCAACACTATATAGGCCCACAGGAAACTGATTTCATCTCTCTGTACCTCAATTTCCTCTTCTGTAAAATATGGTAATTGAACTAGGAGATCTCTAAGATCCTTTTCAGCTCTCGTATCTGCATTTCTTTCTATCTATGAAGTAATTGGTCTAGCATGTAGCATTATATGGTGTTAGATAAATTTAACTGTCTCTATCAATAGAAGATATACTCACTGAGGTCAAGAATGATCTGTGGCCCATCTCTGAATCTCCAGTTCCTGGCACAAGACCTCATACTCAGCTAGGAATTGGATGGACAGAGCTATCCATGAATGGACAAGGTCTCTAAGAGAGCCTAAAACAAATGGCCCAAGGAAGTAGAAACAGATGTAATCAGAAGCAAGCCCAAGGTAAAGGAAGAGAATAAGGGTGACATCATATCAAGGGAGACTGAGTCCTGGGTGACCAACATCTCAAATCATACAAAGGCAACAAGAAAAGTTAGCCCTAAAAAAAGACAAAATGACTTTATAATTGGGAGGTCCTTGGTTACCTCTGTGAAAAATGAGTCTGCCAAAAGTTAAGGAATGGCCGATGGTAAAGAAAGGCAGACACAGGCATAAATTTCAAGAAATTTGATGGCAAAAAATGAGAATGATAAGAAGGTAACTAGGCTCATGGCAAAATCAAAGAAGAATCACTGTTTATTAGTTCATTTGCTTTAAGAGGAGATCTAAACTATGTGTTAACCAAGAGGAAAGAGTGAGGGAAACAGAGGCTGAAGATTTCATAAAGGGAGAGAGGATGCCATTGATGGATTTATGTCCTGGAGGAGTCAAGAGAGACAGGCAACCGTGGGCACAGTTCTTTCCCCCAACCTCTACCACCTGCATATCTGACAAGTGGATTTCTGGGTGTGGGAGAGGAAATCCAGACATCATACAGGGGTAGAGAAAGGTGACTTTTGAGGTCCCCTTCCACCAATCCTGTGACCACTGTGTCCGTGCATGCTCACTGTGTCACGTGATCCACAAACAGATGATGGCGGATGAAGTGAAGAACATCTGTGACATGCCTGCAGCTTCCCAACCTACTAATATCCCATGACTGCCCAAGAGGGAAGGAGCTCTTTAAGACATACTCCACTTGTTCTGGAATGTGGTCCAAGGACGGGGAGTGGCGTTGTCAAAACAGCACCAGATTGAGAGTCAGGAGTTCATATCTAGTCTCCCCTGGTAGCCCTTTGCATGCCCTGGGACACATCCCTGCTTCTCTGTGAGTGGCAGTTTTCCTTAGAAACACGGAAGTTTGAAATAGGGGACAGGTTTTTTTCTACATGCTCTGACTCTGGAGTATTCCAGAGTCATCCGGAAAGGGTTGGCACTCAACTGTGTGGTTCTTGGATAGCCTGTGCTTAATGTGGCCACTGAGGTACAAAAACCAAAACAGGTCTTGTAAGCATAGAGCAAGTCCTGTAGAGGAAGTCCTCCTTGGCAGTTCTCATTCCTGTCACTGGAGAGCTCCCGGTATTGGCATCTGCTCCAACAGGAAAATCCACATGCTTGTCAGTGACATTATGGACGCTCCCGCTTGGGCTGTGGCATCAGCATGACCAAGTCATGTTTGCAAAGGAAGGCTCATGTCTGGCTGTGTGTTGATGACACTGATGAAACTCAGGATTACTTTGGGGGACTGAGTTCCTGACAGTTCCTAGTTCTGAGTTAATCACTTGGTTTGCTCTTTGTCAACCAATCTCCACATAGGAGTAAAGGGAGGTGGACGTATCTATAATCAGGACAGATTAGGTATTCACTAATTCTTTCAAAAATATGCACAGAGCAACTTCTATATACATTAAATATACATGAGAGGGAGGGAGAAAGGGAAGGAAGACCATCAGGAGGGAACTTGACAGTGAATGAGGAGACTCAGATCTGGTCTGCAACATCACTTGTCAGCTCGGCATATGAGCAAAGACTTTTTTCAGTTACAAGTGACAGAAACTTACAGTGGCTTACAGGGGAATAAAAAAGAAATGCATTGATTGATATATCTGAAAATCATCATGAGTTTACAAAAGTGTCTCTTTATCTTGCAGCTCTGGTTTCTTCTGAGTTTGCTTCATCCTTAGATGGTGTTTCCCCCTCCAATGGCTAGACTTGCCACCAGCAACTCAGGGCTTATATTCTTGTAAATTTGCAACCCCAATAGAGTCTTTCCCCTAAGAGTTCTAGAAAAAGTTCTCGAGAGGATTCTCACTGGCCCAACTTGGGTCATGTGCTCATCCCTGAACAAATCTTTTGGCCAGGAGGGTGCAGTGCTCTGATTGGCTGGGTCTGTCATGGGCCCACCCACAAAGTCCAGCAGTGACATCATCCACAATGAAATCCATGGACTGAGTGATGACCGTAGCATTCCCAGGAGAGAAAAGAATCACTGCTGGGCCGGCAGAAACCTCAGATGTCCCCTGCTGGGGCACTACGAGGCCATTCCTTTGCCACCTGAAACCTCTCGGTTCCCTCCCATGGCCGTCCTCACTGCAAGGGTTTCTTGGGATGTGAAAATGTGGAGAGTATTTATTATTTTCTTCTGTCCTGTGCTCAGTACTCACCACGGCTCCCCCACCCTCTTGAAGCCTTCCCCGACATTTAGCCTCCAGCTTCCTCCCTTTTCTGACCGATCCCACTCAACTTTCCATGTCTTCCAGCCTGACAACAAATCAGAGTGTAAAGTATGCCCAGGCCTCTGTCTGGCCCAACAAGAAGGATCACGGTGATGAATAAGACCCTCTGCCTCCCAAGGGAACTCCCAAGGTAGTCAGAGACAAATCTTGCATGGTGTTCTGACGGCTCTCTGGGGAAGTCTAATCTCCAAAGCCAAACAACTGGCTCTCAGGCCTAAGGCCATGACTCACCTTGCTTCCTGTCACCTATATTCCTTCAGGTCTTTTCATCCTGAGAGCACCAGTCAGGGAATGAGGTGCTCAGTGAAATGCCTGGAATTCCTACCCTGCTGGTCCTGACCTTCCTGCAGCCAGGATCATCTTCCTCCTGGCTACCTCACAGCACCTGCCTTGCCGCTCCCACCATCTCACTTGGGGGCTCCTAGTCCCCATATCATCGGAGCCCTCACCCCAGCTGAGCGATGAGTCCGTCCTTGGCTCCTAATGTCACTGGAGCTGTGTGGCCCCGGCTGTCCCCTGGATCAGCCATCTCCTAGCCGAGGAGGGAAAGGCTCCTCTAACCCATCTCAGATTATTTTGCTTCAGAAACAGAGTGGCAGCTTTGTGATCTGTTCCTTTAATCAACAAATACGTTCTGCATAGCCGCCCTTCTGTGCCCAGCAAACATGCTGGGGAAAGAATGGCGACTAGGCAGGCAGGGAGTCCCAGGCTCCAGGAGCTCACAGACCTGCTGAAAAGGCTGTTACACCTCTCCCCCAGACCTGGGTGAGTGAAGCTTCGTAGGCTCCATGGTGACCGCCTCTATCCTTTCACTGGAACAAGGATGGCAGGAACTTAGTACCAGTATCCTAGGTGCTTTGGTGGAGGGTAATAGGAAGAGAAGAGAGGTGAGCCCCCACAAATGAGCTGATCAAAATGGTCTTCCTGTGTCATTTGTCAATCAGGTCCCTGGACTTGGTATATGCACTCAAGACTTACTCTTTCTCCACCTACTGTCAGGGCAGCCGCTGGCCACATGCTGGGGCATCCTACCCTTGACATCAGCCAATGAGGGCTCTCCTGGGAGGTTCCTGTGGCCCTTGCTCCTATACCAAGTTGCCCAAATCTGCACTCTCACTTCATGTATCTCCTGCACGTGATCCAGTGCAGGTCGATATGCTGAAGACCAGCTCGAAGGACAGCAGCTGATGAGTGAGTCTAAAGTGAAAAGAAGAAATGGAGTGGCACCAAGACACATGGAATGATCTGCTCGCAGGCACTTACAGAGCTGATTTTGCAAAAGGAGGAGCATTTTCTGATCCATCTGCTGAATATCCCTGAATAGCCCACAGACTCCTTCCAAGGGAGAGCACTTCCCTGAGATATTTCTGTTCTCTCTCCTTTAAACTCAGAGGTAAAGCGACTCCCAGGCTCTCAGTCCCTTTCTCTCTCCCCCTCACATCTTCTTTCTGACATTAAAATCAGTCTCCGCCTTTCATATCCACACGGGGAATGGGTGGGGCTCAGATAATGAGGGTTTGAGGAGTCCTTTGAGATCTTGGATGAAAGGCACCTTATAAAATACAATTAAAAATAATAGGGGTAATTACTAGCTGAGGTAGTCCCTGTAGGATAATTAGAGAGTTTTCCTCTGACAGATTCAGAATTCATGCAGAAAGGCATGGGTTCAAAAGGCAAAACTGATTTGAAATCTCAGGGGTTACTGTGTGTTTCCTTCATGCCAAGAGCACATACCCGAGTCCTTTCTGAAATCCAAGGAGAGTCTGAGCAGGCCAGAGCTAGAAGGATCTTTGAGGTGATCTGTGCAACTTTGTTGGATGACAGATAAAGCTACTGAGGCCCAGAGCAGTAATGCGACTGGTTCAGAGCTGCACAGCAAGCGTGGCTGAGCCACAGTTTTGGAAGCCTGGTCCCTGGACACCCCAATGTGGGGGATCCTGTCACTACTCCTAATCTATAATGTACCCCATCCAAATCTCTGCATACTGGTGACTCTCTATTGCACGGTGGTGCACTGAAATGAGAGTCACGCAGAGTTGAATTCAAATCCTAGCAATGACACATAAGGAACACAGTAGCTGGCAAGTAAGCCTCAGCTTCCATATGTGTAGAATGGGCATAATCACACCTGCCTCATAGGGTCGTTGTGAGGAGTCAATGAGTAATGACACAGAAGCACCTGCCTCAAGCACGTGACCAGTCCATGCTGGTGGAATGAACGGGGTCTGGGCAATTCTACGGTCTGACCTGCAGTCCGGGCTTTATACAGCTCTCTTCAACCTGCATTGATTGCTCATCTCTTCTGTGCCGAACACTGTGCTTAGCTCTCCAATACATCATCTCATTTAATCATCACCACATCCCGTCAAGGCCAGCTGTGTGAAGTTGAGGTTCGGGTTGGTTAGCTAACTGGTCGAAGGCCACACACAGGAGGCAGGCCTTGAAGCTGTGTTCTCAGCCCCATGCAACACTGCTTTCCTTCGGGAAAAGAGGATGCACGATGTTATAACCACAAAGGCACTCACTCTGAAGGATTTTCTGCTGGGGAGGCAGATGAAGAATTGCTGTAGCCTAAGCTGATCCACTGAAGCATTGTTGTTTCATGGTTACAAAATTTAAATTCTTTTCCTATGTGAGATTTAATTATTCTGATGGATGGTACTGATGAAAGCAGTGAAATGATCTCCCCCGAGAAAGGCAGTCAGTATCTGTACCTGAATTTTGAATTGAGAAATCTGAATTCAAGTCCTGCATCTGCTTCTCAGAAACCACATGTCAGCTGGGTGTGGGGGCTCAAGCCTGTACTCCCAGCACTTTGGGAAGCTGAGGCGGAAGGATTGTTTGGGGCTGAGGTGAGAAGAGTACAGAGGTTCGAGACCAGCCTGGGCAATTTGGTGAGAGCTCGTCTCTACAGTAAATCTGAAAAAAATTTGCCAGGTATGGTGGCGCATGCCTTTAGTTCCAGCTACTTGGAAGACTGAGGCAGAACAATTGCCTAAGCCCAGCAGGTCGAGGCTGCAGTTGCCGTGAGTGTGCCACTGCACTCCAGCTTGGGCAACACAGTGAGACTCCAACTCAAAGAGAAAAAGAAAAAAAGAAACCACATGTCTTTGCTCAAGTCCCTCAACCACTCCATGTCCTCAAGTCTCATGTACCCCATCTGCATAAGGGGATGGCACTCCTGACCTTACCATTCACATGGGATCTTTGAAAGTTCAAAGAGGAGTGACCCGGAAGTACTTTGTCAATTGCAACCTTCTGTACAAATGTTAATCGTTACTCTTACCATTCATAGTTTAGAGGATTTTTGTATGAAATGGAGGTGGCCGGAAGTCACAGGCTGGTAGATATGAGGGAAACTGACTCAGCACACTTGGCAGGCCGGGGACAAAACATATTACTTGTCTTCAAAAGATGGTTCAGAGCAGTCACAGCTCTGTGCTAGCAATATTTGCCCAGAAGAGAGCATTTTATGGAAAGAGCCCTTTGAAATTCAACTGTAAATCAACATGGCTTCCATTTGTTTCAAGTTTCCATTTTTTCCCAGCTGAGACCCAAGATTGGAACTGGATGTGTTACATTCCTTACTTCTGTGTGTAGAAGAAACCAGATCCCATGGAAAGGTCACTGGGTGAGGCTGGCATAAAACGAAAGAAGCTAATCCAAGAGTTGTTAATCACTCCCTGACAATTTCCTCATCAGCCAAGACTCTCCCAAATACTCCCTAGAAACCGGAATAACCAGGAAGGTATTTATCTGAACTACCCTGCTCAGAGGTGTCCAGGGCTGACCAGGAGAATGACAGTGCCTAAGACTATCAGAGCCAAAGGCAACGCAGAGGTCACTCTCTGCCGGTCACTCCACGCAGGGATTTCTTTGGGCTTTCTGAAGAGATGGGTCATCGAGTTCCCCCAGTGATGGGGGACTCACTCCCTCGCAGATACTTGCTAAAAGTTAATCCAGGCGGGGTGAGGTAGGTCATGCCTGTAATCCCAGCACTTTGGGAGGCCAAGGCAGGAGGATTGCTTGAGCCCAGGGGTCCAAGTTTAGCCTAGGCAACACAGTGAGTCCTTGTCTCTACAGAAAAGTTAAAAAAATTAGCTGGGTGTGGTGGCATGTACCTGTATTCCCAGCTACTTGGGCGACTGAGGTAGAAGGACTGACAGAGTTCAGGAGATCAAGGCTGCGGTGAGCCGTGATTGTGCCACTGCACTGCAGCCCGGACAACAGAGACTCCATCTGACTGGCTCTCTCTCTGTCTCTCTTGCTCCAAATCTCCAGTCATTATCTATCTCTCTGTAATTCTCATTAGCTGCTCAAGGACCCTGAAGTCACAGGGCCATGAACAGCCCTCTCCAGCACCACTGGTAATGTGTCAACCCTGAGGCAACCCTTCCCAAGATAAAAACCTCATGTTAGAGGGATAGATTGGTTCAGCTAAAAATGCACAGCTTGAATTCAAGCCCAGCTTGATAATTTATTAGCTGTGTGACTTCGGGAAACTTACTTAGCCTCTCCAATCCTTAGTGTACCTCTCTTTTAAAACAAATACCTTCCTGAATTGTTGTGAAGATCTAACATATAAAAAGAATTTATACATAGTTGGCCTACAGTAAACAGCATTCTTTATATGCTAAGAGTCACTCACTTTTTTTTTTTCTTTTTGAGTGTCAGTCAGGCTGGAGTGCAGAGGCATGATCATGGCTTTCCACAGCATTTATCTCCTGGGCTCAAGCAATCCTTCTGCCTCAGTCTCCCATGTAGCTGGGACTATGGGCACATGCCACCATGACTGGTTAATATTTTGATTTCTTTTTTCTTTTTGTAGAGACAAGATCTCACAATGCTGCTTCGGCTGCTCTTGAACTCCTGGGCTCAAGTGATCCTCTCACCTCGGCCTCCCAAAGTGCTGGGATTACCAATGTGAGCCACCGCCCAGCCTCATTCACTTTTACAATGTTTATTGAGTTATTACTGTGTGCCAGGTACTTTGCAGCAGAATAAAGGAGGGGAACGAGAATGGGCTTTGGTGTAATAAAAACTTGGGTTCTCATCCAAACGCTACCATTGGTCAACACCAAGACTCTGAATAGCTGACTGAACCTCCCTGTGCCTCACGGGTCACATCTTGGCACAGGGACACCGCGGTGATCAAATGAAGGGATGCACAGAGCCTGCCTTGGCAGAGGCACCCAGCACACGGCTGCTGGAATGAGAGGGTCAGGGATGCTGAGAACATCATGAGGGTAGCATAAAGCCAAGCTCAAGCAGGGCGATGAGACATTCTGTGAAGTGGAACTTAAAGAAATCTTATTTAATTGATGGTTCCTAGCACTGGATTCTGGACGACTTCCCTGCCCAATTTCTTCCCAAGGAAACTGACCCTTGAATCCAGAGAGACCAAGTCCTGTCCCATAGCTTTCCTGTGCTGTGGACACACATGGGAGTTTTCTACTAAGGATGTGAACCGTACCAACCAGACAGACACACACCTGCCAAAGAAGGGTCTAGTGATTTCTCTGATTCTCAGGAAGTTTCTTCAGTTACACTAAGGTGTGAATGCTGGTAGATGTCTTCCAGAGAGAAGGTTCTCAGACAACATCCGGAAGTACCATGAGGAGGAGGGCTGGCTTTCCTTGAGAGTCAAAGGGGCCAGGGCTGGGTATTCAGGGCTGGCTGCAGCTTCTGTTTATAGCTAAAAGCTAAGACAGAGGCCAGGTGCGGTGGCTCATACCTGTAATCCTAGCACTTTGAGAGGCTGAGGTGAGTGGAGTGCTTAAACCTAGGAGATCGGGATCAGCCTAGGCTACACCATGAGACCTCGTCTCTACAAAAAAAATTTTTAAAAAGGTGAGGTGACACGCATCTGTAGTCCTAGCTACTCAGGAGACTGAGGCAGAAGGGTTGCCTCAGCCCAGGAGGTGAGCCGTGATCCATGCCCAGTCTGAGTGACAGAGTGAGACCCCGACTCACAAAAACAAAACACGAAGGCAGGAAGTCAGTCACTCAGACTGGGACCCAAAGGAAGGAAGTGGGTGGTGAGACGACACGGCAGGCTTGGGGTACCTGGGCTCCCTATCCTGTGAGCACTGGGCTAGGGCGGTGCTGGGACCTCTGACCTCACTTTCTGGTGGCCGTGCCCGGCTCAGCAACTACCCAGGGCTGAGCCTGCCTGTTTAGGGTCTCTTGGGGATTGAGAAAGGCAGAGGCTGACAGAGAGATGTCACAGCGAATCCTATTCTCTTCCATTGAGCCACCGGACTCAGGGAGAAGCAGCCAGATGATAAAGAAATGGCTTCATTTGGGCCCTATTGAAAACCGATAATGGATCCATTGAATTAGTTATTTATTTAGTCTATTTTTTGAGTCGGAGTCTCACTCTGTTGCCCAGGCTGGAGTGCAGTGGCACAATCATGGCTCCCTGCAGCCTCGACCTCCTGGGCTCAGGTGATCCTTTCACCTCAGCCTGCCAAGTAGCTGGGACTACAGGCACACGCCCTCATGTCCGGCTAATTTTTTATTTTTTTTGTAGAGATGAGGTCTTGCTGTGTTGCCCAGGCTGATCTCGAACTCCTGGCCTCAAGTGGTCTGCCTGCCTTGTCCTCCCAGAGTGCTGGGATTGCAGGCATGAGCCACCATGCCTAGCCCAGATCAGTTGAATTTAAAGTGAGCCCTGAAAAAGAAAATGCAGTTGACCCCTGGTGTGTTATCAGTATGCCCTGATGCCTGGCAGAAGCAATCACACATCCTTCCCGCAGGAATGTGCCCTCAACCTGTGATCTGGAATCATCCCAGGATTCCAGAAACAAGCCAAATGACAAGGCACTCCAGGAAACAGACCACCATGAGTGCGGCGGCCCCAGAAACAGCAAGCCGCAGAACCAGGCCCACAAGACGTCAGAAACCGGGATAAATGTAGACTAGAAAACAATGACTATGTTTAAAGAAACGAAAGAAAGAACAAGAAATGAATCAGGAGACTATAAGAACGACCAAGCAGATTTGAAAAATAATCAAAGTGTCTACTAATGATAAAGAAGTGTTCCCTGCTTCCTATGTGAAAGCCCACACATTCTCTACTAGGAAAAAAAATTGAAAATGTCCGTCGTACCCCTGGCCATTAAGTGCAACCTGCTCCTGTCTGCACTGTGCCAGAGGCAGGAAACAGCTGTGGCAAATATCCTTCCAGAATCATCTTTCTGGAATTCCCTGAATTCCTTTCCCAGCTCCCGGCACCAACTTCTGGCACTCCTCCTTTTCCAGGCGACAAATTCAGAAACTCCTTAGGTTCCCTTTCAACACCACATTTCCTGGGGCACCTTCAAGTCCAAGTGCGTGGGGGATTCCAGACGCAACACACAGAGGAGACAGGCTCCCAGAGTTATCGTCAAGCAGTTAGAAACGGCAGAGCCGCAACCCAAAACAGGACTCACACCCACGTCTCCTGACGTGGCCCAGTGCCCTTTCCACTACCCCACAGTTACCTCCAATTAGCGCAGTGAGGAAGAGCCAACTGGCACTTTCTGTGCTTTTATTATTACATACGTTAAACCCTTACCAGCTTTCATCAAACTGAATTGAAACCTTCTTAGTCCTACCCAGGTGGTTGGGAAATCATTGGGTCATTGCCAAATGCACTCTTTATCATCAAGGACATGTTGACTTATGTCCCAAATGGCTGGAGACCACTGGCCACTGTCCATGGAGACCCAGGCACAAGTTCTTTTGAGGAAAAGTCAGCCGAAGCTTAGCATGAAGGGAGCAGATATGGGAGCGAGACAGGGTCCCTGTGAACCTCTCCTTCCTGTCTTAGGGTAATATCCAAAGTCCCACTGCAGATATTTTTTAAAAATCTTTTTTTTTTTGAGTTGGAATCTCATTCTGTCGTCCAGACTGGAGTGCAGTGGTACGCTCCCAGCCACCGCAGCCTCCACCTGCTGGGCTCCGGCGATCCTTCCGCCTCAGCCTTCCGAGTAGCTGGAACTACAGGCGCGCGCTACCACACCTGGCTCATTTTTGATTTATTGTAGAGACGAGGTCTCGCCCAGTTGCCCAGGCGAGTCTCGAATCCGCAGGCTCAGCCAATCTACTCACCTCGGCCTCTCAAAGCGCTGGGATTACAGGCTGAACCACCGAGCCCGGCCTATTTTTTATTTTTTTGCGTCGGAGTCTCACTCTGTCACCCAGACTAGAGTGCAGTGGCTGCTCCTGGCCACCGCAGCCTCAACCTGCTGGGCTCCGGTGATCTTTCCGCCTCAGCCTTCCAAGTAGCTGGAACTACAGGCGCGCGCTACCACGCTCGGCTCATTTTTTATTTATTGTAGAGCCGAGGTCTTGCCAAGTTGTCTGGGTAGGTCTCAAACCCATAAGTTCAGGCAATCCACTCTCCTCGGCCTCCCAAAGTGCTGGGATTATGGGCTGAGCCACCGAGCCCTGCCAAGAAAATCTTTTTTTAAGAAAAGTTATTTTATTTTATTTTAAAGATGCAGGGTACACTTCAGGATTAGGTATACAGGTGGTCCTCATACAGATAAAGTTTGGGCCTTCATTTGGTTCCCTCCTACACAAAAACATTTAAACTCTCAGAACAAACATCATGAATCCATAAAACACCACAGTGTGTGTAACCAGCTAGGTAAACTGTGCAAGTTGATTCAGGATTCTGTTTCACTCTTGGGGAGATTTTTCTAGACAAAGAATGAAAAGGAGACTCATGAGTGCCCTCTTGTGGGGAGAGCTAATGCTGCAGGGCCCCCTCCGCACTTACAAAGCGAGGCCTGCCCCTGGTGGGGTTTACATTCCAGTGGAAGCAGATAGAGAAAATACCCAGGAAGGTGCATGAACAAGATCCTATCGGATATTGAAGGTAAAGCACATTAAATAGGGTCACAGAGGGTGTGGGTGGAGGGGTTTCTGGGCCAGGGTACCAGTGAGGTGTTCAAAGAAGGCTGGCTGGGGAAGGGGAGATGGCCGAGCTGAGCCCCGAGGGGCAAGTGGTTACCGGCCACGTGAAGACCAGGGTCCAGCACCCCAGGCAGTGCACAGGCCCCGAGGCAGGGATGAGCCCGGGGTGTCTGAGCACGGAGAAGCCAGTGTGGCAGGTGGCGGAAGCAAAGAGACGTGTTCCAGGAAGTGAGGATCGATCGATCGAGGGTCGGGTATCTCTGGGGACACCCACCTCATGCAGGTGGGAAAGCAGCGCCAGGCCTGGCTCAGGACCCTTCCAGGGCTGAGCCTGCCTGTTCAGGGTCTCTTGGGGATTGAGAAAGGCAGAGGCTGACAGAGGTGCCACAACGAATCCTATTCTCTTCCATTGAGCCACTGGACCCAGGAAGACGCAGCCAGATGATAAAGAAATGGCTTCATTTTGGCCCTGTTGGAAACTGATAGTGGATCCATTGAATTTATCTTATTTATTTACTTATTTTATTTATTTATTTTTTGAGTCGGAGTCTCATTCTGTCGCCCAGGCTGGAGGGCAGTGGCATGATCACGGCTCTCGACCTGCTGGGCTCAGGCAATCCTTCCACTTCAGCCTCCCAGTAGCTGGGACTACAGGCATGAGCACCCTACCTGGCTAACTTTTTTTTTTTTTTGTAGAAATAGGGTCCCGCCATGTTGCTGCCCAGGCTGGTCTCAAACTCCTGGCCTCAAGCAATCCTCCTACCTCGGCCTTCCAAAGTGTTAGGATTACAGGTGTGAACCACCAGGTCTGGCCCAGATCAGTTGAATTTAAAGTGAACGCTGAAAAAGAAAATATAGTGATCCCAAGTAAACTTGTCTCACCCCTGTACTCACTTCAAACAACCAGCCCTTCAGCAAATCCAGGTAGCTCTGGCTCAGACCATCCACTGCTCTCATCCCAAGCCACTCAGCCCCGGTCACCAGCTTCTCCGGCAATCGCTTCCCAGTGGATCCCCTCGCCCCTGGCAAGGCATTCTCCTCTCAGCAGAAAGGTGACCTGTTTACTGTAAATCAGGAAATCAGATAGCGTCTCTTCCTTGCTTAGAACCCTTCAGTGACCTTGCACTTGGAACAAACCCGCTGTCAGGCTCTGCTTCTTCCTCTCCGTCTTGGCTCCAGCCTCAGTACCAAGCTAACTTTACCGCCACCGGGCCTTTGCTCTAGTGGTTCCCTCTCTCAGGAAGGCTCTTCCACCGGGTCTTGACAAGCCTGGCTCCTTTTCATCTTCCAGGGTCCAGTTAAACTCCTCAGGAAATCTTCCTGGATAACTCTGGCCGAAGGAGTCCCCCAGGTGACTCTCAACCCCATTGCACATCGATTTCCTTCACAGCACCCGTTGTGGCATGTAATCATTTCATTCATTTGACGCTTTCTTGCTTTTGGTCTTTTTCCACGTTGGAATTTTCGTCCACGAGAGCAGGGACCATGACTCTTATTCACCACTGGATCCTTAGAGCCTCCAAGTCCCTGGCTTGTGTGATATCCGAAGAACGAATGCTTGAGCCCTGGAAGGTGGGAGCCAATGTGGGTTCTAGGAAGGATTTTGCTGTTAGCCCAGAATCTTTCCACATGAAATCTCAGGTGGAACCTACGAACCAAGTGAGACGTGGCAGATGGAACCCCCACCCTCCTGGCTCATTGCTGTGTTGCTCAGAGCCCCGGGGGAGCCCAGGATGCCAGAGGCTCTTGAGAAACACCCTCCAGGTGGCTGGGCTGTTGTGAATTTCCCTCAGCCCTGTGTCATGCTGGCTGCCCTAGTCTGATCCATGGAACAGAGGCAGATTGGAAAATGACATTTTATTTTATTTATTTTTATCTTTTTTGAGTTGGAGTCTCACTCTTTGTTGCCCAGGCTGGAGTGCAGTGGCATGCTCACAGCCATCGCAGCCTCAACCTGCTGGGCTTAGGCGATCCTTCCGTCTCAGCCTTCCAAGTAACTGGAACTAGAGACTCACACCACCACACCCGGCTGGTTTTTTTTGTGATTTATTGTAGAGACGAGGTCTCATCAAGTTGTCCAGGTTGATCTCGAACCCCTGGGCTCAGGCAATCCTCTCGCCTCGGCCTCCCAAAGTGCTAGGATTACAGGCTGAGCCACCGCGCCTGGCTGGAAAATGGCATTTTAAATGGTCAGACGCAATGTAGGTGGGGGTTAATGTTTATCATATTAGAGGGAAATGTCAGGAAGAGAGGCGTTTGGGAACCCAATGATTCACTCCTGGGGGTTTTATTTCAAAGCACCCTGAGTGACAGCACTCCATGGGCTCTGGCACACTTGGGAGAGCCCCTGTAAACCCCGCATACCCTGAGGAGGGAGTCCCTCCCCTGCCCACTTTTCCTTCTTGGGAGCATTGAGGCACATGCTTCAGACAACACAGCCCGTGGACACAAAACGAGGCAGGCTCCTAGGGGTGTTCACACCATTTATGCCCCAGTTCACACCTTCCCAGCTCTCCTTTCACTTTGGCCCTGGCTGTGGCAAAACCAGCTGTGTGCAAACAGCCTGACAGCCGCCCAGAGGACCTCTTGCTTTCCAATGGCTGCTCATCCGTTGTGTGATCTTGGGCAAGTGGCTTAACCTCTCAGTTTCATCATCTGAAAAGGGGGCCCGTAATGATGCCTCTTCAGACGACTGTAGTGAAGCGTGAGTGAGTTAATCCCTGCAAAGTGCTTATGACAGTGCTTGGGACAAAGCCGGTGCTTTCGAAAAGATCAACATCCTTATAATAATAATAGCAATTGTTGCCGTTGTTACTCTAGCTAGGGCTGGGTGCCAGCGGAGGGTGTCCGGGCTTCCCAGTTCTGAGTCTGCCGGGTTGGGGCCTGACGTGTCCCAGATGGGAGTTGATTAGTCCTCAGGCCTGTGGGGTGAGGGTGGGGCATGGAGAACAGGAACGCCGGTTTATCGAGGGCCCAGAAGCTCAGAAGTCTCGCAACATCTCTGGGAGAAGACACTCTTGCCATCACCTTCTCAGAGATGAGGAAGCCAAGGTTTAGAGATATTACAGAGATCACGTGGCCAGGAGTGTCCCAACCAGGGCTCCGGCTAGGCCCAGGGAGCCTAGGCCTGGCCCCTGTCACCACCCTGTGAGGCTGAAGCAGGAAGGGAAGGGCGGGTCCCACTGGTTACCTGACTCATAATATCCAGGGAGGCGGAAGGAGGGGCCTCTCAGCCCCTTGTACCTGCCTGAAAACACTGCAGGCCACATCCAGTGAGGAAGGTACGGCCCAGACACTGCTTCCCTGACATACAGCCGAGGCGCTGAGCTCTGGGTCAGGTGGTTGGGGATGGGGTCTGTGGGAAAGAGCACTGGACCAGGGGTCAAGAGCTGGATTTCAGCCCTGGCCACTGTGCCAGCTCTAGCATCCAAGGTGAGGCCTATCGGGTAACAGTGGGTGCTCCGTAAATATCTATTGAGTGAACTGTGAGTGGACACCACAGCCCCTGCTCGGGGGAGCTCCCAGCCTGCAGGAGGAGAGGACATGGACCCACAAGTCAGTGCAAGCAGCATGGACTGGCTTGGAGTACGGACAGAGCACAGTGACTGTAGGGGCTGGCATGAGGAAGTGCCCAGGAGCTGGGGTACCTCCAAAAGGGGAGCCTGATAGGGCCTATTGGGTCAAAGGAACCCCAGGAGACAGAGAGGAGGGGGACACAGAGCACAGGGGCCCACGGAACACAGGCTGGAGGCAGGGACAGAACAGCCCAGGGGTGGATGTGAGAGATCGTCTACATTGCAGGGCCTTATTTTCTGGAATATACACGGCCCTGAGCTCCTGTCTCCCAAAGCACAGTTCCAAACCGTACAGGATTGGGACAAGCTTGGCTCTTTGCAATCCCAGGCTTTCTAAAATGGGGGATACAGGAGCTGGTTTGACACAGGCCACACGAGTCTCCCCGACCCAACAAGCAAGGCCTGGGGCTAGCCTGGCCCTCGGGGAGTCAGTCCTCAGCCTCTCAAGCTGCCGGCTTTAACTGCACCCAGGTCTGTGCCAGACCTCTGCCCTCACCCTCCACCCTCCCCTGTGGTGGAGTTAGACACACCCTGCCCGCCCCTGGGCAGCCGGTCCCCACAGCTTCTCCCGGCCCGCCCTGGTCAAACACTGGCAGAGGGAAGTTGGGGAGAGCCAGATGGGCAGGTCGCACTGGGTGGAAGCCAGGCCTGAAGGAACCTGGGAAGGAGAGGGTGACATGAAGGTCACTGGGGCTCCTGAAAGCCAGAAAGTCACAGATGCCATTTGCTGAGACCTCAAGAGCAGCGAATCTTGCCCCTTTGCTTCCCAACTAACGTCCCTGCGAGAGTCGAGGGGATGAGAGCAGCCATAATGCCCCTTTACGTCTCTAGGGCTTTCCAGTCTCCGGCCCATGTTCACAGGAGGCGTCTACCCCAGAGAGAAGCAGGCTCAGCCGTAGAACCTGGGACTCCCTGGTGGCTCAGCGCAGGGTGGACACGCCACCCTCGCTCAGTTTGCAGGCCCCGGTTCACTGCTCTGTCCCACAAGACTCACGTGGGAGATGCGTGCTGGTGGCTTCAGACCCTGATGGGCTTAGGGATCTGGACTTCAGGAAGCTCAGGAAAACAGTACGCTCATGAAAACGATATGAAGATGGCAGAGAGCATGTTCTTTTTTTTGAGTTGGAGTCTCACTCCATTGCCCAGGCTGGAGTGCAGTGGCACTCTAGCAGCCACCACAGCATCCACCAGCTGGGCTGTGGCAATCCTTCCGCCTCAGCCCTCCAAGTAGCTGGAACTACAGGCATTTGCCACCATGCCCAGCTAATTTTATTTATTTATTTATTTATTTATTTATTTAAGAGACGAGGTCTCGCCATGTTGCCCAGGCAGGTCTTGAACCTGTGGGCTCAGGCAATCCTCTCACCTTGGCCTCCCAAAGTGCTGGAATTATAGGATCGAGCCACTGCTGCCTGCCAGGCCTCACGGTGTAATCCACTGAGCTAGGATTCTGTCATATTGGGTGAGCCATAATTTATCTAACCAAGTCCTTGTTTCTGGATGCTGAAGTTATTTCTAGTTCTTTTTTTTTTTTTTTTAGTTGGAGTCTCACTCTGTTGCCCAGGCTGGAGTGCAGTGGCACACTCATGGCCACCCCAGCATCAACCTGCTGGACTCTGGCGATTCTTCCATCTCAGCCTTCCAAGCAGCCGGATCTACAGGCGTGCTACCATGCCGGCTAATTTTCTGATTTATTGTAGAGAAGAGGTCTTGCCAAGTTGCCCAGGCGGGTCTCAAACCCGCGGGCTCAGGCAATCCACTAGGCAGTCCACTGGCCTCGCCTCCCAAAGTGCTGGGATGACAGGCTGAGCCACTGAGCTGCCGAGAGCACGTTCTTGGTGTCACATGACTGTAAACACGTGCTAAGCAATCACGTGCGCTCATAGCGACCTTCTCACGGCCCAGGATGCTGAGGACAGGGAGGTCAAGAGCCCTCGTGGTTAGTAAGGTTAAGTTAATAATCCCAACCGGGATTCGAGCCCAGAATTCAAGCAGTTGATTCCACAGACGTTGCCACACACCGGCAGTAACTGCCGTACTCGCTGCCATCCGGGGATGCCCCGGTTGCAGAGATAATGTGGGCCCCCTTCACTGTTCTGCTTTAAATGGGGGTGGGTAATCCCGGTTTCTTGGGAGGCTAAGGTGGGAGGATTGCTTGAGTCCAGGAGTTCGAGGCTGCAGTGAGCTATGACTGCGCCGCTGCACTCCAGCCTGAGCGACAAAGTGAGACCCCGACTCAAAAAATAAATAAATAAATAAATAAATAAATAAATAAATAAATAAATAAATAAATAAATAAATAAATAAATAAATAAAGCAGGGGGTTGGGTGAGGGGCTGGGTAGGGGGACAGCAGGTAAAGATGTCTTCCCAAACTTGACAGGCATTCATCATCTCTCCCCTCCTCTCCCCTTCTCCTTTTCCCCTTCCTCCTCCCGCCTCCGTTGCACACGCACACACGCGTGTACACACACACACACACCCCCACACCACACACACACACACACACACACACACACACACACACACACACTTTTGCTTGAGAGCCCAGACTTCTTCCCGGGACGTCATTGACACGGGCCCCCTGCTGGCCAGTCAGGGGTTACATGATACCAGCAAAGCAGTGGTCGTTGACTCCCACCTAGTGGCGAAATGTGGTAACGTGCCGTTTCTTAAACCTGATGGGATATTTCAACCATCAGAAGCCAAAAATGTTAAGAGCTTGCTCTTTGTTTCTCCCTGGGGTTGCATCCCTTAAGCATTTCCTCACTCATGTATAAAACAGTAGCAAGATATTGGTGAAACTTTCCGTTGAAGCACTACATTTAACTTGAAATTTGGCAATGAGATTTGGTTCAGAATAACTGCTAGTTTTTATGGAGCTTACGAGCTAGGTATCGCACTAGGCGTTTTTCATTGTGACATTTCCACTTTAATACAACAATTCTATGAATTATATATTATACCTATGTAACAGATTTCAAATCCGAGGCTCAGAGAGGTTAAATGATTTACTCAAGATCAAACAGTTAACATGCAGAGAATTCAGTGCTCACAAACACTTTTATTTGTGAAACATGGAAAAGTTTATCAGATGATCCTCACAACACCTTTGTAGAACTACAGGTAGATGTTAGTCCTATTTTAGGATTTCACTTTCTTGGGATGGAGAGCCAGGAAAGTTAAGCAACTTCTTGAAAGTCACACGATGAGTATTGCAAAACATTGTGTCAAACTCTACACCCTGGGGATTGGTGTCATTGCTGGACTGGCTGCTGCTTTACCCCCAGGGCTCAACCGACAGTTGTTCTCTGCCATTCTGGGGTACTTGCTGCTGCTGCACCTGGCCTCACCGAATCTGGGATACAGTTGAGCCCCAGCATCCCTAGGTCTGGGGTCACCACTCCATGGTGTTGCATCCCCTAGGGCCTGGAGTTGCTACTGAGCCTTATTGACCCAAGTTCCCCAATTGCAGTCATATCCTGCTTCCTGGCCCCAGTGCTCTAGAGTACTCTTTCTTCTCCCGATTCAGGCCAGTACTGTGCCTGGCCCCCCAGGGGAAGAATCACATCTACAACCCAGTCCCCTGAGCCTGGGCTTCCAGGGGGTGCTTCAGAGGCACAGGTCCTGGCTCTGTGGACAACCTATATCTGACCCTGCCACAAAGAGCAAACCTGCACCCCAGGACCCAGGTAGGTTTGGGAGACACTGAGTCTGGGACCCCAGTTCTGCAACTGCTCTGAGTACCCGCACCCGGGACTCAGCGCCACTGCAGATGCTTCTAGGCCATGTCAGACCTGACACCAAAAGAAACCTCCATTGTCTCCCCAATGTGAGGAAAACGAGAAAAAGAGGACCCCAAAAGGCCTTGTCACCGATCATCTTAGTCTGTTACTGCCACAAATGTCTACAGCGTAGGCCACTGATGTACCCACAGTTATTTCCAACATAGAGCACAGCTGAAGAAGCTACACAGAGACTAGACCAGTCAATCTAACTGGAAACAGTTACCATACTCTTCCCAACTGGCACAGCAAGGCCTCACTGCAAGTGAAAGTCTTTGCCTAGGAAAGCCACTCTAGAAAGTTTGGAAGAGCAGTTGGTCCACCACATGCACAGATATCAATGCAGGGACACAAGAAACATATAAAAGCAAGAAATTATGACACCACCAGTGGAATACAATAAGGCTCCAGTAAGAGACTGCACTGAAAAGGAAATCTACAATTGCCGAAAAAGGAATTCAAAATAATGATTTTTTTTTGGTTTTTTTGTTTTTTTTTTAGTTGGAGTCTCACTCTGTCGCCCAGACTGGAGTGCGGTGGCCGCTCCCGGCCACCGCAGCCTCGACCTGCTGGGCACCGGTGATCCTTCCGCCTCAGCCTTCCAAGTAGTTGAAACTACAGGCACACACTACCACACCTGGCTAATTTTTGATTTATTGTAGAGATGAGGTCTCGCCAAATTGCCTGGTTGGGTTTCGAACTCGCGGGCTCAGGCAATCCACTCACCTCAGCCTCCCAAGGCAAGGGATTACAGGCTGAAACACCGAGCCTGGCTCAAAATAATGATTTTAAGGAAACTCAATGAAGCGCAAGAAAATACAGATAGACAATTTACTGAAATCAGGAAAAGAATTTATGATATGAATGAGAAATTTAACAAAGAGATTGATATTATAGAAAATGAACCAAGTAGAGCTCCTGCAGCTGAAGAATTTAATGAATAAAGTGAATAATACAATAGATAGTTTCAACAGCAGACTTGCTCGAGCAGAAGAAAGAATCTCTGAACTTGAAGACAGATTGTTTGAAATTTTCCAGCCTGAGGTTAAAAAAAAAAAAAGAATGAGGAAGAGTGAAGAAAACCTAAAAGATTTATGGGTTACCATTAAATAAACAAATATTCATGTAATGAGAGATTAAAAAGAAGAATAGATGGAGAAAGCATAGAAAGCCTATCTAATGAAATAATAGCTGAAAACTTCCCAAAGCTTGAAGGAGATATAAACATCCAGATTCAAGGAGCTCAAAAGTTCTCAAATAGCTTGAACCCAGCAAGGTCTTCTCCAAGACACATTACAGTCAATCTGTCAAATATCAAAGGCAAAGAGGGAATTCTAAAAACAGCAAGAGGAAAGAATCAAGTCACATATAAAGGAATTCCCATTATACTAACAGAATTTCTCAGTACAGGCTAAAAGAAAATGGGATGATATTTTCAAAGAGATGAAAGAAAAAAATTGCCATGCAAGAACACTTACTCAGCAAAGATAACTTTCAGAAATGAAGGAGAAATAGTCTTGCTCAGATAAGCAAAACTCAGGGAATTTATTACCACTAGACCGTCCTTATAAGAAATGCTCAAAGGCTACATGTAGAAGCAATAAATAAATAAATAAATAAATAATAACCATAATGAAAAGACACAAAAGTGTAGAATGCTCTGGTAGAACAGATACCACAAAGAAGAGAAGAGAATCAATCTATGCCACTACAGAAAAAACACAAACTGCCATAATAAACAATAAGAAAGGAAGAAGAGACATATAAAACATCTAGAAAACAGTAACATGACAAGAGTAAATTTTTACTATCACAAATAACCTTGAATGTAAATGAATCAAAATACATCATTTTTCACTTAAAAGAAATGATGGTTGAATGGATTTTTAAAATGATCCAACTATGTGCTGCCTACAAGAAACTAATTTCACCTGTAAAGACATACATAAACTGAAAGTAAAGGAATGGAATAAAATATTCCATACAAAAGGAAAATGAAAGTCAGTAGGAGTATAATTAGATAAAATAAACTTTAAGTTAAAAACTGCAAAAAGGCCAGTCTTGGTGGCTCAGCCTGTAATCTCAGCACTGTGAGAGGCTGGGGCAAGTGGATTGCCAGGGCCCGCGGGTTCGAGACCCGCCTGGATAACTTGGCGAGACCTTGTCTCTAAATAAATCAAAAATTAGCCAGGCACAGTAGTGCATGCCTGTAGTTCTGGCTACTTGGAAGGCTGAGGCAGAAGGATCGCTGGAGCCCAGCAGGTTGGGGCTGCGGTGGCCGGGAGCGTGCCATTTCACTCCAGTCTGGGCGACAGAGTGAGACTCCAATTCAAAACAAAAACAAAAAACAAACAAGCAAACAAAACTGCAAAAAAAAAAAAAAAAAAAAAAAGACAAGGATCATGATACAGTCATAAAGAGAACAATTCAACAAGAAGATAATTATAAATGTATATGCACTGGACATCAGGGCACCCAGATCTATAAGGCCAATATTATTAGATCTAAAAGAAAAGCTAGCCAGGTGTGGTGGCTCAAGCCTGTAATCCCAACACTTTGGGAGGTCGCGATGAAAGGATTACCTGAGCTCAGGGATTTGAGACCAACCTGGGCAACTTGGTGAGACCTTGTCTCTACAATAAATCAAAAATTAAGCCGGGCATGGTAGCGCATGCCTGTAGTTCCAACTACTTGGAAGGATGAGGTGAAAGGATCATCTGAGCCCAGCAGGTCAGGCTGCGATGGCCCCTGCACTCCAGCCTGGGCAACAGAGTGAGACTCCAACTCAAAAAAAAAAAAAAAAAAAAAAAGGAGGGATGGACTCGAATACAACATTAGCTGGAAACTTTAACACACAGCTCTCAGCTATACAGAAAATCAGCAAAGACACATCTAAGTCAGTCTGCACTATAGACCAGATAGACCTAAAAGACATTTTCAGAACATTTCATTCAATGGCTGCAGAATAGACATTTTTACTCTTGACACATGGAAAATCGTTGTGATAGATCATATGTTAGACCACAACAAGTCTCAGTAAGTTTTAAAAATTGAAATCGTATCAAGTATCCTTTTTGACTATAATGGAACAAAACTAAAAATCAGTAACTAGAGGAACCGTAGAAACTATACAGACTCATGAAAATTAAACAATATGCACCTGAACAACTACTGAGTCAGTGAAGAAATTAAGAGGAAAATTTGAACATTTCTTGAAATAAGTGAAAATGGAAACAACATACCAAAGCTTTTGGGATACAACAACAACAGTACAAAGAGGAAAGTTTATAGCAATAAATGCCTACACAGCAGTGGAAGTCTTAGCCAGAACAAACAAGCAAGAGAAAGAAATAAAGGTATTTAAATTGGAAAGAAGAAAGTCTAATTGCCTCTGTTTGACAACTTGACCTTACATATAGAAATCCCTCAAAGCTTCTCTGAAAAACTCTTAGAACTGATAGATGAATTCAGTAAAGGCAGAATGCAAAATCAGGATACAAAATCAGATTTCTATACATTCATAATTTTCAAGCAGAGAAAAAAAGAAAAAAGCCACTTACAATAGCTACACAAAATTAAAATACCTAGGAATAATTTTTTTTTTTTGAGTTGGAGTTTTACTCCGTCGCTCACAATCACCCCAATGTTGACCTGCAGGGCTCCGGCAATCCTCCTGCCTCAGCCTTCCAAGTAGCCGGAACTACTGGTGCACGTTATCATGCGCAGCTAATTTTTGACTTACTGTAGAGATGAGGTCTCGCCAAGTTGCCCAGGCAGGTCTTGAACCCGCGGGCTCAGGCAATCCACTCGCCTCGGGCTCCCAAAGTGCTGGGAGGACAGGCTGAGTCACTGAGCCTGGGCAGGAACAAATAAAGACCTCTACAAAGAAAACTATAAAACACTGACAAAATAAGTTGAAGAGAAGAGAAAACAATGGAAAGATATCCCATATACTAGGATTTTAAAAAATTAATATTTTGAAAATGTCCACACTACTTAAGGCAACCTACAGATTCAGTACAATTCCTGTCAAAACACCAATGGCATTCTTCACAGAAATGAAAAATAATCCTAAAATTCATATGGGATCACAAAAGACCTCAAAGAGCCAAAACAACCCTAATCAAAAATAAGAAAACTGGAGCCATCACACTACCTGACTTCACAATATATTACAAACCTATAGTAACCCAAACAGCAAGGCACTGGCATGAAAACAGACATGTACACCAATGAAAGTGAATAGAAAGTGCAGGAATGAGTCCACCTATTTACAGTTAACAGATTTTCAACAAAGGCAAAAAAAAAAAAATCATTGGGAAAAGGATAGTCTCTTCAATACCTGATGCTGACAAACTGGGCTATCTATATGCAGAAGGATGAAACCAGACTTCTGTCTCTCACCACATACAAACATCAACCCAAAATGGATTAAAAATTTAAATGTAATATCAGGGACTATGAAATCACTAGAAGAAAGCAGAGGGAAAATGCTTTAGGACATTGGTCTGGGCAAAAACTTTATAGACAAGACATCAACAAAAGTATAGGCAATGAAAGTAAAAATAAACAAATGGGATTATATAGAACTAAAAATCTTCTGCACAGCAAAGGAAGCAATCAACACAGTAAAGAGACAACAAAAATGGGAGAAAATATTTGTGAACTATTCATCCAGCAAGAGAATGATATTCGAAATATACAAGGAACTCAAATAACTCAACAGGAAAAAAAGAAATCTGATTTTAAAAGGAGCAAATGAGACGAATAGACCTATCTCAAAAGAAGACATACAAATGGTCAACAGGTAAATGAAAAAATGTTCTATGTCACTAATCATCAGGGAAATGAGAATCAAAACCACAATGAAATACCATCTTGCCCCAGTTAGAATGGCTATTGTAAAACGAAAAATAAAAAAATGCTGGTGAAGATGCAGAGGCAGGGGATGTCATATGCGATTGGTAAAAAATGTATAAATTAGTACAGTCGTTATGGAAAACAGTATGGAGTTTCATCAAAAAACTATGAATAGAACTACCATATGAACCAGAAATCCCAGTACTGGGTATAAATCCAAAGGAAAAAAATCAGGATATCGAAGATATATCTGCGTTCACATGTTCATTCCAGCACTACTCACAATAGGCAAGATGTAGACGGAATCTTGGTGTTCATCAACAGATGAATGACTAAAGAAAGTATTGTATATACACATAATCAACTACTCTTCAGCCATTAAAAAAAAGAATGAAATTCTACTATGTGCAGTAACATGAATGAGTTAGGAGGACTCCAAGCATAAAAAGACAAGTATATGTTCTCACACATATGTGGAAGCTAAAAATGTTGATATGGTAGTGGTAGAGAGTAGGATAGTGGCTATTACAAGCCGGGAAGTGGAGAGAGAGCCAGATTTTGGTTAATAGATGCAAAATTAGAGTTCAGTAGAAGGAATGCCCTATAGTGCTGCAGGGTGACTATAATTAACAACAATTTATGATATATTTTCAATAGCTAGAAGAGTGGATTGTGAATGCTCCCAACACAAAGAAATGATAAATGTTTGAGTTGATGGATATGTTAATTGCCCTGCTTTGATCATTATACATTGTATATGTATATTGAAATATCAATCTACTGTCTTACCATTTTGAATGCGCTTGATCTTGTCTGATCTTAGAAGCTGAACAGGGTTGGGCCTGATTAGTACTTGGGTGGGAGACTACCTGGGAAAACCGGGTGCTGTAGACTTGCTGGCATGTTGGTTCACACCTGTAATCTCAGCACTTTGAGAGACCGAGGTGAGAGGATTGCCTGGACCCAGGGGTTTGAGACAAGCCTGGGGAAATTGACCAGACTTCATCTCTACAATAAATAAAAAAATTAGCCCGGTGTGGTGGCACATGCTTGTAGTTCCTGCTACTTGGAAGGCTGAGGTGGAAGGATCACCTGAGCCTAGCAGGTTGAGGCTGAGGTAGCCATGAGTGTGCCACTGCACTCCAGCCTGGGCAACAGAGTGAGACTCTGGCAAAAAAAAAAAAAAAATGTACACCGTACTCCATGAATATGTATAATTATTACTTGCCAGTTAAAAATAATAAAAACAAATGAATCTTTTCTATTTCTTTACTTTTAATCTTTTTGTATCCTTATGTTTTAAATTAATGTCTCATAAACAGCATATAGTTGGATTCTTAGACCCAGACTGTTGAGTTCTTTTTGTCTTTTTTGTACAACTTTTATTTTATTTTTATCTTATTTTGAGCCCTGTTTTTTAAATGACAAATTTAACTCATTTCATTTTCTTGAGTTTTTTTTTATATTTGACTAATTTTGGCCATTTTACTTCTTTTTAAATTTTTAGTGTTTTTTCCCTCCCTATTTTTTTAGTGGGAAAGGAACTGGAATTAACATCTATGTGTTCTTTTCAACAATACAGCAACTTTAGAACACCTAATAGGCCTTAGTCCTCCTAGCCCTCACCTACATGATATTAATACTATCTAAAATTTATTTCAGTATTATTATGAATATATCATACTTTCTCTTTATCTTGGTAACCAGTACATTTTTTTCAGATCTACTTCACATGTCACAAAATCAACCCTTTTATTTTTTTTTTTTTATTCAGAGTTTCTCTCTGTTGCCCAGACTGGAGTGCAGTGGCACTCTCATGGCTACCCCAGCGTTGACTCGCTGGGTTCAGGTGATCCTTCCGCCTCAGGCTTCCAAGTAGTCAGAACTACAGGTGCTTACTACCACACCTGGCTAATTTTCTGATACATTGTAGAGATGTAGAGATGAGGTCTCACCAAGTTGCCCAGGGTGGTCTTGAATCTCTGGGCTCAGGCAATCCTCTCATCTTGGCCACCCAAAGTGCTGGGATTACAGACTTGAGGTACCGTGCCTAGCAAAATCAGCCTTTTAAAGTGTACAAATCAGGAACTTTTAGTATAGCTACTAAAATGTTGTACAGCCATCAACACTAACTAATTACAGAACATTTTCATCCTCCCAAGAAGAACCTGTATTCAGTAATAGTCACTCCCCGTTTCCACATTTCACCAGACCCTGGGAAACACTAATCTACTTTTTGTCTTTATGGATTAGCCTACTTTGGACTGTTTAAAAGTGAAATCATACAATATGTGTCTTGATGTTTCTGGCTTCTTTCATTTACCATGTTCCCAAGGTTCATCCATGTGGTAGCTTGTCTCAGTATTCATTCTTTTTTGCGAGATGATCAGGTGCTTTGACCCTTTGTTCATATTAATACGGTATATTTTATTGATTGGTTTTTATAAGTTGAACCAAACATGTATTCCTGAGATAAATTCCACTTGGACATAGCATATCATTATTTTTATATGCTGCAAGATATAATGGGATTGTCTTTCTTTCTTTCTTTCTTTCTTTCTTTCTTTCTTTCTTTCTTTCTTTCTTTCTCTCTCTCTCTCTCTCTTTCTTTCTCTCTTTCTTTCTTTCTCTCTCTCTCTCTCTCTTTCTCTCTTTCTCTCTTTCTCTCTCTCTCTCTCTCTCTCTCTCTCTCTCTCTCTCTCTCTCTCTTTCTTCTTTCTTTCGTCGCCCAGGCTGGAGTGCAGTGGCACACTGTTCACGGCCACCGCAACCGCGACCTGCTGGGCTCAGGTAATCCTTCTGCCTCAGCCTCCCAAGTAGCTGGAACTGCAGGCACACGCTACCACGCTCAGCTTATTTTTTGACTTATTGTTAGAGACGAGGTCTCACCAAGTTGCCCAGGCTGGTCTTGAACCTGTGGGCTCAGACAATCCTCTCGCCTCAGCCTCCCAAAGTGCTGGGATTACAGACTTGAGCCACTGCACCAGGCCTAATAGTATTTCATTAAGTATGTTTGTCTCCGTGTTCACATGGGATATTGATCTGTAGTTTCTTTTCTTTTGATCTCTTTGTCTGCCTTTGATAACAGGATAATACTGGTGCCATAGAAACTGTTCCTCCTCCCTATGTATTTTGGAAGAGGTTATGAAGAATTGGTACACATTCTTTTTTAAATGGTTGGTAGAACTCAGTGGTAGTCATCTGAGCCTGGGCTTTCCTTTTTAGGGAGTTTTCTTTTTTATTACTAATTCAATCTCTTTACTTCTTTCAGATCTATAATGATCTTCTAGTTATTATTGACTCAGTTTTGGTAATTTGTGTCTTCTTAGGAATTTGTTAATTTCATCAAGTTTATCTAATTTGTTCAAATACAATTGTTTATAGTTTTTACTTATAGTCCTTTTTAGTTCTATAAGGCCAGTAATAACATCCTCTTTTTCATTCCTGGTTTTAATTTGCTTCTTCTCTCTATTTTTCTTGGTCAGTCAAGATCAACAAGTTTGTCAATTTTGTTGATCTTTTCAAAGAATCAACTTTCAGTATAGTTGGTTTTCTCTAATTCTGTTGATTGTCTATATGTCATTTATTTCCATTCTAATATTTAGTATTTCCTTCCTTCTGCTTGTGTTCCTTCTGTTTTTCCCTTAGCGATTGCCTTGGGAATTATAATTACCATCTTAATTTATAAAAGTTTAGCTCAGACTAATACCAACTTAATCTTAATAGTATTCAAAAACTTTGCTCTTATATTGCTACATTCTAATTGCTCTCTTTTGTGCTGTTATTGTCATACAAATTATGTCTTTATTCATTGTATGCACATCAGTGCAGATATATAATTATTGTTTTATGCAGTTATATTTTAAATTAAATAGGAAGAAACTAAAGAATTGCAAACAAAAATGCATTTATACCGTCTCATATTTACTTATGTATAATTATTATTATTTGGGCTAAAATAATAGATTTTTAATGTCCTCACCACAAAAACATGAAAAATTGGTGAGGTGACAGACGTTAATTAGCTTGATTGAATCTTTCTACAGTGTATTACTTATGTATTGCCTTTACCAGTGTACTTTATTTCCTCATGTAGATTCAAGTTACTTCCCAATGTCCTTTTATTTCAGCCTGAAGAATTCTCTTTAGTATTTCTTTTGAGGTAGGTGCACAAGTGATTAATTATGTTTTTGTTTATCTGGTCATGTCTTAACGTCCCCTTCATTTTTGAAGGGCAGTTTCTCTGGATGTAGAATTATTGCTTGATAGTCTTTTTATTTCATTGCTTTTAATATGTCATTCCATTACCTCAGGCTTTCATAGTTTCTGATGAAAAATCATTATTATTTTTTTCCTTTCCTTTTCTTTTTTTTTTTTGAGTTGGAGTCTCACTCTGTCACCCAGGCTGGAGGGCAGTGGCATGCTCCCGGCCACCGCAGCCTCGACCTGCTGGGCTCTGGCTATCCTTCCACCTCAGCTTTCCAAGTAGCTGGAACTGCAGGTGTGCGCTACCACGCCCGGCTAATTTTTTTTTATTTATTGTAGAGATGAGGTCTTGCCTAGTTGCCCAGGCGGGTCTTGAACCCGTGGGCTTAGGCAATCCACTCTCCTCAGCCTCCCAAAGCGCTGGGATTACAGGCTGAGCCACCGAGCCCAGCTCTTTCTTTCTTTTTTTGTTTTTGAGTCAGAGTCTCACTCTGTCACCCAGGCTGGAGTGTAGTGGCATACTCACAGCTGCTGCAGCCTCGACCTGCTGTGCTCAGGAGATACTTCTGCCTCAACCTTTCAAGTAGCTGGAACTACAGGTGCATGCCACCACACCTGATTAATTTTTTGATTGATTGTTGAGATGAGATCTCGCCAAATTGCCCAGGCTGATCTTAAACCCCTGGGCTCAGGCAATCCACTCGTCTCGGCTTCCCAAAGTGCTGGGATTACAGACTGAGCCACCGAGCCTGGCCTCGTTCCTGGTTTTAATTTGTGCTTCTCTCTATTTTTCTTGGTCAGTCAAGCTTAAGATTTGTCAACTTTGTTGATCTTTTCAAAGAAACAGCTTTCAGTTTTGCCGATTTTCTCAAATTCTGTTGATTTTCTATATCACATTTATTTCTATTCTAGTATTCAGGCAATCCTCTAGCCTCCACCTCCCAAAGTGCTGGAATTACTGGCGTGAGCCACAATGCCCAGGCTGAAAAATCATTATTAATCTAATTGAGGACCCTTTGTATGTGATGAATTACTTCTCTTGCTGCTTTCAAGATTTACCTTAGTTTTTTTATTTCAGCATAGATATATCTAGGTGTGAATCTCTTTGAATCTAACTGTACTCTGTTCAGACTTTATTACCAAGGGTGACAAAAAGATGTATACACATTTTAAGAGATGCTATCAATGTATTGCCTTTAGTTTGCCATAACAAGAAGGGTCTGGGTGATGATAGTAATCACTCTGAGCACCTCTTGTAATTGTGAAAGTCAAATGTGACTTGTATTCATCTTTTGTTATCAGTATATATTATTGCAATTTTTAAATTTTATGTTTTCTTTTTTGCTTTTTTACATTTTTTAAAACTTTTTTTTTTTTTTTTGAGTTGGAGTCTCACTCTGTCGCCCAGACTGGAGTGCAGTGGCCGCTCCCGGCCACCACAGCCTCGACCTGCTGGGCTCCGGCGATCCTTCCGCCTCAGCCTTCCGAGTAGCCGGAATTACAGACACGCGCTACCATGCCCGGCTGATTTTTTGCTTTATTGTAGAGATGAGGTCTCGCTGCCCAGGCGGGTCTCGAACCCGCGGGCTCAGGCAATCCACTCACCTCAGCCTCCCAAAGGCGCGGGATTACAGGCTGAGCCACTGAGCCCGGCTTTTAAAACTTTTGAGTTGGAGTCTCACTCTGTTGCCCAGGCTGGAGTGCAGCGGCATGCTCATGGCCACCACAACCTCTACTTGCTGGGCTCAGGCAATCCTTCCACCTCAGCCTTCCAAGTAGCTGGCACCACAGGTGTACACCACCATGCCCAGCTAATTTTTTGATTTATTGTGGAGATGATGTCTCGCCAAATTGCCCAGGCTGGTCTCGAAACCCTGAGTTCAGGCAGTCCTCTTGCCTCCACCTCCCAAAGTGCTGGGATTACATGTGTGAGCCACCACACCCAGAGAGTATTACAATTTTAATACAGTTGTTCCTGTCTTAAAATGTGTATACATTTTTTTGGAATCCTCTGTATATGTAGAGTAACATCTTTTAATCAAGTTTGGTAGCTTTCAGTCATTATATCTTCAAATATTATTTCTGCTTCTCCTCTTCTTGTGGGATTCTCTTTAAACTTACATTGGTATACTTGATGGTATTCAAGTATAGGCGTAGGCTCTTTTAAATTTATTTTTCTTTCTTCTTTTTTTTTTACTCAGACTGTCTTAATTTACCTATCTTGAGTTTCACCAATTCTTTATTCTGCCTACTCAAATGTTATTGAGGTCCTTTCATACTTTTTGGTTATTGTATGTTTAATACAAGGTTTCTGTTTAGTTGCTTTTAATAATTTATATCTCTTTAATGATATCTTCTATTTAGTGAAACACTGTTCTCACATTTTTCTTTAGTTCTTTGAACATTTGAAAAACAGCTGATTTAAAATGTTTCACTAGTAAATTCAATGTGTGGGCTTATTGGGGATAGTTTCTACTGATCCCCTTTTTTCTTATGTAAAGATTGCACTTTCTTGGTTATTGCATGTCTCATAATTTTTTTGTTAAAAACTTGACACTTTTAATAGCATAATGTGGCACTTCTAGAAATCAGATTCTCTCTTTTTCCCAGATTTTGTTTTTGTTAATGTTTGCTGTTGTCTGTTTGTTTAATGACTTTCCTAAGTCAGTAAATTATGTATTCTTTGTTGTGTATGGCTGCAGGAGTCTCAGCTAATGACTGGATGTAGATTTCCTTAAATTCTCCAGGGCTCTGTGCAGGTGGGGGCACACCTTCAACATTCAGCCAGGCTACTGGTTTTCACCATGACTGTGGGCTGTGAGACTGGGTTCTGCACATGTGACTGTGTGACCTTAAGAATGTGACTCGAATCTTTCTGAGTTTCACTTTTCCCAAACTAATACATACTTTTGTTGGATTGTCGATGGAATTAGGGAGTGTGCACTTAGAACCTTTCATAGGAACTTAATAAGCGAAAGTATTTTTATAACTCTATCTCCTGCAACAGAGAGTGCAACACCTGTCAAGTATAATTTTCTTGTTTTTGTTTTAAACAAATGCTTTAATCCATATAAGGATCTGCTTCTACACAAATTTGACTAGAGGGAATAACGAGTTCATACTGTATCATAAACCTTGCAGAAAGAGAATGATTTGCTTAATTATTTATTCACTCCTTCAATCGATAATGACTATTCATAGAGTAAGTCTTCACTGAGGGCCTATTACGTCACGGCCTTTGGCACTGTGAGGTAGAAATCGTCATTCCACTTTAGGCAAAAGGAAATTGAGGCTGATTGAAATAAGAGAGATCGCCCCAAATCACTTGGCTGATAATGATCAAACACAGACTCTCAACCTAGGTCTGTCTGACTCCAAGTCCCTTTACTGCTCATGACATCTTGTGAATCCAGGCTTTCTCATCAGGTTGAAGCATGAGCATCACAAAGCAAGACACAGCCTGCCATGATGCTTGCCCATTTACCCTCCTTCATCCCTCCTTTCTCTTCTCTCTTACATGATCCAGATCCCCTTATCTTCTGCTCAAATATTGCTTCCATCACTCCCAGTTTCTCTCGAATGCTTCCCACCCCTCCCTTGTCTCTGAACACCTGCTTAGAAGCAATTTTTTGGTAATTTGCACTTAAGATATATATTTCTTCCATGAATCCATGAAAAAAAGAGTTTTTGTCTCTGAGTCTCCTATAGGCCACTTTCAAGTTGTAGGTATCTTCCAACATGATCTCCAATGATCACTGTCTCCTGATATTCACATTGCATGATCCTCTTCTTTTGAATAATTTGTTTCTAATCAATAGAATAACTAAGTGTTGAAGGGATGAAACTTCCAAGCTTATATTACAAAAGCTTATAACTTCAGTCACCATGTTGGGGAGGCCCATGTCTCAGCCACCAGCCAATAGCCAACTAGGAAGTGAAGCCTTAGCCCAACAAACCCAAGAGGAATCGAAGTCTTCTGACAATTATGTATGTGAGCTTAGAAGTGGATTATTCATCAGCTGAGCTTTTAGATGAAATCCTAGTCCCAGTCAGCACAATGCAGGAAGATTCAGAGAAAAAAAAGATCACCAAGGTACAGTGGTCACATGCCTTTCACAGCAGAGAGTTTGCCAACACTGAATTGAATAACATCACATCAAATAGCAAAAAGTCAACTGGAATTTTACTCAGTTAAACCGAGCCTTGTTAACTATGCACATATATGTACCCAGAATGCAAGTTCAAGCAACACTGGATTTCTGTCTGTCAAGTAAAGTGCTTATTCCCAGTGCCTGGAAATTGCCTGGCACAAAATAGGCACTCAATAAATATTTGATGAATGAATTTACATGATGTGTATAGGAAAAACTATATCTAGGAAAACTAGAGCATTAATTATACCAATGTTTTTATTCCTAGAATCTCCCCAGGCCCACATCTCATGTTTCCTGACAGCAGATGTGAACGGCTGGCAGACAGATGGAGGACACAGGGGAGAAAGGAGTAGACTAAGCAGCTGGTTCTCCTGGTCGGATCAACCCAGATGCAGGTTTCCCTGATCACTTAGCTACTGGGAGTCCTAGGACCCCTGTCCCCACAATCACCTGGATTTCTGAGAGAACTATCCCTTGTCTAGGTGAGAACAATTTGACCTAAGAACAATTTGACCAATTTGACCTTATTTGTTGATATCAAGAATCTGAGAAGTTCATGTGATTTCCTATGGGAGGTTGTGGGCAACCATAATTCAGTGAGAAAGAGTACAGTATTCTCATGAAGTGATCGCTCACCTCCCGCCCTCCTCAGCTCTCTCCAGCTGACCCTTCCTTCTATCTCTGAAGTCTTGTGACCATCCTTTCCCTCTGCCAGCCAGTTCAACAATTTTACCTAAGACCTAAGAGGCAAAAAAGGTGGGGTGGAGGAAGAGATTCGATGACCCTTTACCTTTATTCTCCTCTATGCCAGTGAAAGTCACTTACAGCTGCCTTGGAACAGGAGGCCCTTCTTGGAGACATTGACTCTGAAATGAGCTTCTGGTCCTTTGACTGAGGAGAGCCCTATACAATTTTCTGCCTTATTTTTTAAATATATATTTTTAATTTTAAAGTTGTGAGGTACAGTTAAGAGTTAGGTATACAAATATTCATTGTGCAGGTACCCTTGTTGATGAGGTGTGCCCCTCTTTCCCCAGACAGATATTGACTACCATTAATCCCACCTCCGTTCCCCTCCCTGTCCCCCACCCCAATCCTTTTCTTATAGTATTACAGTAGTTGTTCAAGGTCCACTTATGAGTGAGGACATGTGATGCTCAGATCTTTGTTTCTCTGAGAGATCACACAGCCTTATTTGTTGTTATCAAGAATCTGAGAAGTTCATGTGATTTCCTATGGGAGGTTGTGGGCAACCACAATTCAATGAGAAAGAGTACAGTATTCTCATGAAGTGATCGCCCACCTCCTGCCCTCCTCAGCTCTCTCCAGCTAACCCTTTCTTCTATCTTTGAAGTCTTGTGACTATCCTTTCCCTTTGCCAGCCAGTTCAAGCTAAACTTAATCCATTTCCTCCAGCTCCATAAATGGATGAATTATGACAAGTCAATCATCATTCTAATTTTGTAGACATGGTCTCCCAGCCCTCCTTAAGAAAAAAACATGAAGCCCACTGCCCAAAGGAGTTTTTATAGAAAACATCCTGCAACCCAGTGACTCTTCTGCCTCTGTTCCCAGCCCCAGAATATTCTTCTTCTACTTTCCAGGACTCCTCGGTAATTCTCTATATCACTGTAACCTGCTCCCCATTCCCTGAATACTCCGCTTCCCAAATTGTATGAAAATTGAGAAACGAATCTACTCCAACCACAGATGAGTTCTGCTTCCCACAAGGGCTGTACTTCTCAATGTTGAGTAAATTTTTAAATGCTTGGTAAATGGGATCCTGAACTGTATCATGTCAAATATTCTTTTATCTTTATTCTGTTTGATCTTCAATTATAGATGTTCCTCACAGTTAGGCTTTAAAAGTCCTCTTCCCAGAATGATTCTGTAGTCTTCAACTCACTCTCCAAGTCATCTATTCAATCACTGATTTATTGAATTTATTGTGCAGGCACCAATACATGTGCTTAAAAAAATTGGCTGAGCATTAGTCAGGCACTGTTCTAGGCACTGAGATTCAAACATATGTTTATTATCCTCAAAAGTTCATAGTGCAATGACAGACACATATGTTCTCAGAGGCTTGAGGTATGATATGATAAATGCTTTGATGTGAACATGTTTGTGGATGTGTGAACAAAGGACAGACATCCAAATTAAACTGGTATTAACAAAAGCAGGATATTATTGGTTCAAATAACAGGAAGTCTGCAAGAGAAATTGATTTCCGGCACAGTGGGAACTAGAATTCAAATGACATTGTCAGAATAAGCCCCATTTCTTGGTTTCATTGCATCTGCTAGGCTTTCAGCAGCTAGTGAAGCTGCATGGAGTGGCCTATGGATGAGAATAGGCCCAGATACAGAGATGAGCCACAGCCTCCCATGTAGTAAACTTAACTCCACATACTCTCCACAAACAACATTGTTTTTTATAGGTTTTTTCGAATATGACACCATCCTGCATTCTCAACTCTAATTTGGAAATAATCATAAAAAAGTTTTGAGTCCTGGAGAGGAACCTAGATTGATGAATACCTCACAGTGATGAACCTAGTTTCCTCTGGGCATCACTAAGAACCTGATAGGTGAGAGTCTTCCTGGGATCCAAGTTTGGCCTTAGATAGGGGCCTGTCTGAAGTTTTTACTCTCTTTGGCACATAAGGGAGAGAACGCTCCACAGGCACCAGAGATTGCTCAGTGTCAGATCCATCACAATTGGAAGGCATCTCATTTTACAAATGGAGAGCTGAGACTCCAAGAGTCGTGATTTGTGTTGGAGGTCCCATAATCAATAATTATCAAATTAGAAATCAACCACATATGATACAACAACATAAACTGTTGTATACTTTGCATGCATGTACCCAAGTGTTCATGCAATTGTTTCTATGTAGAAGTATGACCAGTGATTTATATTTTCATCTGTTGTCTCTATAATCTCCATACAGCAGCCCGAGAGACTTTTCTGAAGCACAGATCTGATAAGTAACTTTCTTGCTGAAATCCCTTAAACGACTCTCCTTTGCTCTTAGAAAGAGATTCCTATTTCACATGATCACTATAAACCCTGCATGATCTATCAAGGATGACAGAGTTTTGGAACAACTCAAGATAGGAAGTCTAATGGGAGAGTCTCATGAAAATTTGGGACTTCAAAAGACTGTTCTTTCAGTGTCTCTCTCATTTGTGAGAAGTAAAACCACCAAGAAATTACTTGAGTTAAGCTTGGCTTTGGGTGAAGAAAAACATACCTCTCTTACCTATTTATAACCGTAAGTCAGTATTACATTGTGGTCCACATTCATAAACTTATGGTCTCCCTAAAACGTCAAATGACATATGGTTTCTGAAGACATCTGGTACATGAAAGTTATCTGAGACATTTTCCCAGTCAATTAGCAAAATAAAATACAAACTGTCTCTGAAAGAACTCAACTACAATTCAAGCCTGACAAAATTTCCTCAAATAAGGTCCTAAGGAAAGTAAGCAGCTCCCAGTCAAAAATCACAAACATACAAAGATAAAGCACCATCTGAACATGCCAGAAGAAACAATAGACAGTAAAGTCAGACATACGAAGGGGGATCCCTCCCCCAAATGGAATTCTGTTTCGGAGGGTAGGCCTCTTGTAGTCCAGGCTTCCCCAAGTAGGTAAGTATTCTAGGAACCCATTGGCATCAGTGTGACAGCCAGTGCTGTTGTGAGAGACTGTGTTTGGCTTCAGAAATTTTTTGGAGATTCTTTCAACATGTTTGTCCATCATGATGAGTCATTTAACATGAACAGCCTGCCCAAGCCATCATGAGTGTTCAGCAGTTTTTGACCAAAAAATGGCATGATACCTATACCCCACCTTCCCTATACACCTGAACTCACCTCAAGTGACTTTTTTTTGTTTCCCCAGATGAAAAAAATCCTCCAAGGAAAATGTTTTGCCGATGTGGAAGAGATGAAACCAAAAAATGATAGAAGCACTAAAAGGCGTCAAAATTGATGAGATCGAAAACTGTTCTGAGCAGTAGAAAAAGCATCTTGATGGGTGTGTTGCATCAAACAGAGAGTTCTTTGAAGGTGACTGAAGTTTAAACATGTAAGAATATAGTCGGGTGTGGTAACGTGTGCCTGTAGTTCCTGCTACTTGGAAGGCTGAGGCGGAAGGATCTCTGGAGTCCAACAGGTCGAGGCTGCAGTGGCCGGGAGTGTGCCACTGTACTCCAGTCTGGGTGACACAGTGAGGTTCCAACTAAAAAAAAAAAAAAGAATAAATACACAACTTTTATAAATAAATTCCATGTCTTAGGGGGCCACCTTCATACACAGACTTCAGCATTGGAATTATCAGATGGAGAATTATAATATTGCTATGATTAATAGGGTTAAGGACATAAAATACCAAATTGATAACAACAGCCAGCTGCAAGAGATGAAAAAATGAACAAAATAACTAAGCAAGTTTAAAAACAAATAGAGCTTCTGGAAATTAATGATATAAAAATTGAATTTAAAATTCAGTTGGATTAGATGGAAAATTAGACACAGTGGAAACAAGCCTAATAAACTGGAAGATATGCCTGAAGGGATTACCCAAAAAGCAGTCTAGGTGACAAAAAAAATGGAAAATTAAGAAAGAGATGCTAAGAGATGTAGAAGATAGAAAAAGAAAGTCTAACAGGTTGAATCAAACTTCCAGAAAGAGATAATAATAAAAATGATAATAATAGCTAATAAATATGTAGTACTTACTATGTCCTGTCTTAAATGATTTACATAAATTAAATCATTTATCTTTACAACATTTACCTACTTATAAAGTAAGTAATAATGTTACCCCATTTCACAGATGAGGAAAGAAAATGTTGTTAAGGTCCCACAGAGATGCCAAGCAGCCTGGCTTTGTGTTCTTAACCACTATGCATTATTTTAAGAAGATACGGTATAGAATTTTCCAGAAATATTAGATGATGACAATCCTGGAATCCAGGAAATGCCACAAATCCCAAACATGAAATGAAAAAAGAAAGCCATTAGACACATTTTGGTGACAATGTATCATAGCAGAAAAAAAAAGGAAAGCTCTTAGAGAGAAAAAAGACCTGTCACTACAGGTGAATGGTAACTTGACTGACAATCAATCCCACAACAGTAACACCAGCAATCGGAAGATAGTGGATCTTCAATGTACTGGAAGAAAGTAACTGTCAGCCTACAATGCCAAGACTGGAGAAACTATCTTCAGAAAATGAGGGCGAAACAATGACATTTTTCAGACAGATAAAAACTGAAGAACTTACCATTCACAGACTCTCACAAAAGGAAACTCCTGAAGTGTGTGTTTTGAGATATGGAAGATACAAGTATGAAACATAAAATGGGAGGATGAGCAAAAACATTGGTGATCATGTGGATAAATTTGAATGACTATTTAAAATAATAATAAGTGCCTAATGTGTTGGAGGGGAAACAGAATCAAAATAAAATACTGAAGGACAGTGGTTCAGGAGGAAGGGAACAGGGGTCAAAGCTTTCTAAGGTCAGCAGGGCACGGTGGCTCAGTCTGTCATCCCAGCACTTTGGGAGGCCAAGGCAGGAGGATTGCCTGAACCTGGGGATTCAAGACCAGCCTGGGCAACTTGGTGAGACCTCGTCTCTGTAATAAATCACAAAAACTAGCTGGGTGTGGTGGTGTGTGCCTGTAGTCCCAGCTACTTGGAAGGCTGAGGCAGAAGGATCACCAGAGCCGAACAGGTCAAGGCTGCAGTGGCCATGAGCATGCCACTGCACTCCAGCTTGGGCAACAAAGGGTGAGACTCCAATTCAAAAAAACAACAACAAAACTTTCAAAGGTCATCATATTGTTTGCAAGGAGGGCATACTTCTGGGAACAACTGTAGTTTTCTCACTGCACCAAAGCATAAGGAAATGCTGAGTGTCAGAGCTCTTCTCCTCAGACACACCCTGCCTGGGTGAGCTCTCCTAGCTCCTCTGGAATGCAAAGGGGCTTGATCTTGTTTGTTATCCATCATTGTGTCTTCACTGCCTGAAACAGTGCCTGGCACATTATAGGCATACAATAAATAGTGTTGGAAGAATGAACTAATGAGTGGATACATTTTTCTTTTTGATACATTTTTCTGATTGTTTTAAATGCTCCATCGTTAGGGCTACTTGTAACTCAACTTGGCTGAGGCCTAGGCACATGAACAGAAGTCATAGGAGATAAGGCTGGAAACACTGGTTGGCTCTAGATGATCTAAAATGATCAAATATGAGCAAATATCATGAGATCAAGGGAGAAATGTGACAGATAGTGTGTGCTAAGTCCCCTATCTTTTATAATATAGTCTGCTATTAACACTGATAAATTAGACATAGAAATGTAGTTGTATTATGCAAAGCTATCATATTAGCTTCTAAAAGTCTTAAGAACAGAAACTGTGCACATTTGTTGCAATGAGGGAATGAGATTAGGAGAGAATTTACATTTTATTTTACGCACCATAGTGTCACTTGAAATAAAGCTAATGTGAATACATTACTTCTTTGATTCAATTTTAAAAGATCAGATGAGCCAGGTCATGCAGGGCCTTGAATGCCAAACAGAAGAGTGAAGACTGATCTTTAGGTATGAAAGCCCACATTGCTTGAATGGTCCTCATAGTGGTCAAGGAAAGACTCTAGGGTGAAGATTTCTTGCAGGGAAGGGAGGCGAGATAAGTGATTGAAGTCAGGGCAAAAAATGCCGAAAAACATCTCATAAGATTTCTTGTCTCATACTCTCATTCGCCAGTACCCGCCTGTACAGGAAATCACAGGGCTGCCCAGCATCTTAATATAAGTCTTACTCTGTCACCAGGCATCTCCCCACCCAGAGGATAGAATAGCATCCTCGGCTGTTTCCCAATCCCAGGAAAGTGCTTTCTTCTCAAATCACCACCTCCGGCAGGAAGAATGGTGCTAAGGTAAGTTTGCTCAAGGATCATCTTCTTTCAAAGGTAGTTTTGGTTTTTCTCTTAGTCTACAGCTTGGTGAGCTCATCTTGGGGTATACTCATCAGCAAAAGTCAGGAGGTAAGAAACTCCATCCAGGCAGCTTTGGATGCTGTTAGCATAGATAGTGGGAGATCCGAATAGGGTCAACCAGTTTCCTTCCACTTCTGTTCTATCTCCCTATAAGTTCACCTTTCTTTGACCATTCAAATCTGCAACTATGGAGATAAATATTTTGCTAATTTTAATTTAAGAAGCAGGATGTTGTGCAGGCATTACTTCCCAAAGCTAAACTGTTGTTAAAACCCGCAGGGTTCACAGATTTTCTTGCTCTTTAGAAAGGGTTTTGTCTTTGTATCCCTTGTATCTGTTATTGTCCCAGCAGAAAATACAGATCACATACTCCCAAGTAGTAGTTGAGAAGATTGAGTGAAAACACTGTTTACAAAGGTATGAGTATGGCTAAGAGAAATCGCTAAAGAATGATGGAATCTTCAATAATAAGTAATAGTAAAGAGTTGTTACTATTGCTTGGCCTGAAGGGGTAAGGAGAAGAATGATGAGAATGTACTGTAGCTGTGACTATAGGAAAGGGTCACCAGAGAGGGTCTATGTCCTTAGGTAGAGTTACACTGTCACTGCCAACTTACAGACTAGCAGGAAGAGATCCAGGAAGTCAAAACTCCCTAAACTGCTTTCCATCTGCCCTCCAAACTTCCATCAATGTACGTGTCCCTTTGGCTGAATGCTACCAGTAGACAGAGTGAAAGGTAGCCTATTGATAAGGCACAGAGGTGCATCCCCCTAGGATGCAGAGGAGGGTAAAAAAGGGTGAGCATGAGATCTTGATGGCAAATGGGGAGAATTCATTTCTTCCTCTTGCTTTTTCACAGCTTGTATTTCCTGGGACTCTTTCCATCTCAGCGTGATTGAGTTAATTTCTCTCTCTCTTCCCAGTTTAATTGTTTGAACACCCATTCTAGTGTCACTTTTTTGGACTAATCTCTTACTAGCATCATAAATGCCTTCGAAATAGAATATAATTGAAAAAAAAGATGGGAGTTAATAGTTATTTATAAGTATTTAAGTTTATGATTTTGGCTGCTCTCAAGAGAAACCTGTTACAATAGGGACTTAAGAAAGCTTATTAGACATGGGCTGATGACTTTAAGATGTCAAACAACAAAGCTACTTCCAATTTGTCATTCCCCCATCCTGAAGGTACCCTCCTTCTCATGGTTCTACATGGCTCCCAAGCATAGTAGTATTCTACTTTGGGGGAAGAGAAAGAAAGAACACAGGAAGAGTTGGTTACATCACTCCCTTTCGCCTCCTCTAGACCATCGTGTAGTCACATGGTACCATCAACATCAAATGGGGCCAAGAGATAGGGTCTTTTCTCTGGTCAAAGACTCTCAGAATTCTTATGGGTAAGGAGAGAAGAAGGACTACTGGGGGCAACTAGCAGCCTCTATAACTGATGATTCTGTTTTAGAAAGTATGCTTACATAGAGATTTTTCTCGAGAGTGCATCACAAATAAGGAATGATGGAGGCATGAAACAGAGGTAAACCTGGGACAGGGCTCTGGGAGACCAAGGCTAGTATCAGGCCTGATTTTCACCATGTGATCTCAGGAAAATCTTTTGTACTCTTTTAACCCGAGTTTCTTTCTTTGTTAAATGAGTATAATAGCTGGTCTCCAAGAAGGATGTGTGCAGGAGGCTGGAATACAGTAGTGAGCAATTCCAACAAATGCCAGGCAGGTCTAGGCATTATAAAGCTTTGAGTTTAATGAGAAAGATAAAACAAAAAATAAACATATACTTAAAAATAAAACTGCAAACTATGTTCAGTGCCATGAATAAAAAGACCAAGCTGCCCTGAGGCAAAGCAACAGAAGCTGTGGTTTTTCTCTATATTCTCATTAGGCCAACCAGGGCTGTAGAAATTAAGAGAGCATGTGATGGATGCATTCAGTCCCTATGCCAACTCTGCACCCTATGGAGGACACATCCTCTTCCCACTTGGAGGCCTCCTGCCTGTGTAAATCCTCTGCAATGTGGAATGATTGATAGCTGCCTTTCCTGAAGCAGGAAGGGGCTCATGTGTTCAGTTTCTTGTTCCAAGCTGGCGTTTACTCACATCTCCTCTTCTCCTTATTTGATTGCCTTCTAGGCTTAATCTAGGCTTAAACAAATCACACTTCTGATATTGCACTTTGGATTTGACTTGAGCATTACTTGTTGGCTCTCTCCTTTCTCTGTGTGTAGTTGACACCAAACCCTAGCAAGGGGGCTGCAGGCCTGGTTAGGAACAAGAACTCTGACACAGACTTGTGAGTTCAAATGTAGGTTCTACCACTTGTTTGTAAGAGATCAGGAGCATATCACTCAGTCTATCTGTGCTTTAGTCACCTTATCTGTAAAATGGGAATGATAACAGCTCTGACCTCACTGGACTCTGAAGAGGGCTAGAAAAGGCCAACTTGAGGTGTTCCCAGCCACAGTTTTTTCTCCCCAATGTGAGTCAGTGCTCCTTCCCAAGTGGAATTTACATGAAAATCTGCCTTTTCACCCAACACCTTGCACAATGTAGACCTTTCTATCTCTCACCCCCTTCTTCAAACAGTCCTTTTCACAAATACTTTTATCAGCAAAGCAAACTCCACTCAAAATCACCTGGGGGAGACAGTGAATGGGTCCTGCTTACATATTTCCATACTTCAATTCCCTCTCGTCAGCCCATTGTCTCTCTCCTTTTCCCAACTTGCCTCTTTTGCCTCCAAAATGCAAATAAGTTCTCATAAGTCTTGAATCCTCTCCCTAAATTGTAAGCTTAAACTCTTCTGGGTGTTCAGTAAAAGCCACATACTGGCCCTACCTGAGTTGGAGTCACAACAGTGTCCATAATTAGCTATCTGTCCAGGGAGAAGGAACCATTTCAAACATACCAGAGCTTTCCACGGAAGAAAACATAAGGAGGGAAATTTTCTTCATTTCTTTACATACGTGTTTTCTGATGACTAATTTCATTTTTATATGTTTGTGTTACATTTATACCAGATTTTCAACTACTCTCTGGCTCCCCATTCATTCATTCATTTGTGGATTACAAAGTTCTTGACTGTCCACTGTGTCCTTCACATGGAGCTAGCTAGGCACTGAGGACACAGAAATGAACAATAGAAAAGTGCTTCCTGTTTTCATAAAGCTGACCCACTAAGCCATTTCTAGCCCAACAGGACTGGCCATCCTCACACCTGTCCTAGCAAGAAGTCACATTCCGTTTATGTTCTTAAATCATGATCTATCTTCATTCTATCTAGTGCATGGACCGCTTTCTGTCTCTAAGGGTGGCGATGGGTCTTGCCTGGGGCTTCTGACTTCCTTCCTTGAGAAGAAACCTCTATCCCAGAACAGAAGGAATGCTGGGTCCAGAGTCCTTTCTCTTGCTGTCCTACATAGCCTGCCCAGACTTTTCTCCTCCTAACTTCAGGGGACACGACATGGCCTAGAACAGTGAGTGGAGATGTTTGGACCTTAGAATATTCCCATGTCAGTAGAGGATCTGTGTTTAGTAGAGAGCCCAGGCTTTAGAGCTAGTGAGAACTGGGTCTGAATCCAGGTGCTAGGATTACCTGGCCTTCAAAAAATTACTTGATCTCTTCAAGCCCCTGTTTCCTTCCCCTGTAACACAGGGACAGTAATTCCCCCATGGCAGGCTTGTCATGAGAATCAGCGATCTTGCAGCAGGCGCTCAGGTCTTGTTTGTGTTCCCAGGGGCACCAGCGAAGGATTTCTAAGCATGAATCCAACGATCCGAGCATGGGAGACTGAAATCTTCACAGTGAACGGAAACAACCAGGGCTTTATTTCACCTTGTCGCAAGGTGTCTCTGATCCTGGACGGGCTGATCCTCATCATTGCCCTGGTGGGGCTGGCGGGAAACATGGTCGTGCTCTGGCTCCTGGGATTCCGCATGCGCAGGAACGCCTTCTCGACCTACATCCTGAATCTTGCCGGGGCCGACTTCCTCTACCTCTGCTTCAACTGTATAGATGGCCTGCGGGGACTCATCACCTTCTTCCGTCCCAACTCCGTCTATATCCCCACACTCACCACTCTGTTGATCTCTACCTACCTTGCAAGCCTGAGCATGTTGAGCGCCATCAGCACCGAGCGCTGCCTGTCCGTCCTGTGGCCCGTCTGGTACCGCTACCGCCGTCCAAGACACATGTCAGCGGCCGTGTGTGTCCTGCTCTGGGCACTGTCTCTGCTGCTGAGCATCCTGGAAGTAAACTATTGTGACTTTACATTTTGGTGGTGTCAGATACTTGATTTCCTCACTGGCTCCTGGCTGTTGTTTTTATTTGTGGTTCTTTCTGGGTCCAGCCTGGCCCTGGTGTTCAGGTTCCTCTGTAGTTCTCGGAGGATGCGGCTGACCAGACTGTATGTGACCGTCCTGCTCACGGTGCTGGTCTTTCTCCTCTGTGGCCTGCCCTTTGGCATCCACTGGTTCCTAGTATTCTGGTTCCAGAGTTTTAGTGGTTACTTACTTTGCTTTCTTACTTCAGTGTTAGTTTTCCTGTCCACTGTGAACAGCTCTGTCAACCCCATCATTTACTTCTTCGTGGGCTCCTTCAGGCAGCGGCTGAGGCTACAGCGGAGAACCCTCAAGCTGATTCTCCAGAAAGCTTTGGACAACACTCCTGAGGTGGACGACGGTGAAAGATTTCCTCAGGGAACCCTTGAGATGTCGGGCAGCAGTCTGGTGTAGTGATGGATAGAGCCTCTAACAGATGTGGCTTTGAGAGCCAAATTTGCCCCTATCAGTCTAGGAGATTTTGACTTTCTTGGCCCCCGATCTTAAAACAGTTAAGATAATAATCCTCGTGAAGGTTAAGTTAAATGAACACCGTGTCTCTGGAACTGCCTTACTCAGGGGTTCAGCCCATCCTCATATGATCTTTGACAACTCTGGGGCTCGGGACTGTTCCCACTTTTGATGAGTGCTGCCTTTAGCGGAAGGCTAAAAGCAGTGCAGGGAAGGTCTAAGTTTCTTTGGTTACTGCACTGGATAGGAACTAAAAGAATGTTACGAGGGGGATCCAAAACACTGATATTTATTTATAAAAAATTGTGTGGGGGCAGGGAGGGGAAGGGAGGTGGGATTAATGGTAGTTGATATCTGTCTGGGGATGGGGGGGCACACCTCATCAACAAAGGTACCCGCATAATGCATATTTGTATACCTAACCCTTAACTGTACCCCACAATTTAAAAATAAAAAATATGTTAAAAAATCGTGTATTCGTTCTTATACGTGTAAACTTCAGTCACCTTCAAAATGCTCTCCATTTGATGTGATACACCTATCGAGATGCTTTTTCCACTGCTCAAAACAGTTTTTGAGCTCAATAATTTCAGTGCCTTTTGGTGCTTCTGCTGTTTTTTGTTTCACCTCTTCCACATCAACAAAACGTTTCCCTTTGAGGACTTTTTTCACCTGGGTATACAAAAAAAAAGTCTCTTGGGGTAAGATTGGGTGAATAGGGAGAATGGGGCACAGGGGTCAAAAACTGCTGAACACAGCATTTTTGGTCAAAAACTGCTGAACACTCAGCATGGTGTGGGCAGGTGCACTCGTAAATCATCCATCATGGAATGGGCAAACACACAGAAAGAATCTGCAAAAAAATTTCACTGAAGCTGAACACAGTTCCTCATAACAACTCTAGATGGTACACTGATGTTGATGGGTCCTAGAACACTTATCTTGTGGGGGAAGCCTATCCTATAAGGGGCCTACTCTCCAAAAAATAATTCTGGGTTTTTTTGGTCCCCCACCCCCGTATATTTTGAATAAATTTATTTTTCTCTTCCCTACACTTTCTGTCTCAATAAAATTAGAAGAATTAAATTTAAATCTAGCTTCGAAGGAGTAGTCTTCTTTAATTTGGACAGGACTTAAGACTATCTATCCCTAGCTTAATAAATGTTTCAGTAAATGACTTAATGAATGAATAAACCGATACATTTTAAAGTCAAACCTGTGAAAAATCTCCATTTACCAGATTTGAGTCACCATCTTTAAATTTACTGCTTTCACTATTTTTGACTTTTGCATGCATATGGATAAGTTTTATAATCAGATAAATCAATGACCAATGTCAAAGCATATTTAAGGTTTGTGGTAGGCTGGCTTCCTGTGGTTTCCTTTCACATGCCCTCCATTAAAATCCCATGGACATGCCTTCCCACTCCTTGCCTCTTGACTTTTCCCTGTTTTTCCCTCTCTGGGGCTCTCTAATCCTTTATGGTCATTTCCCAATGGGTTTTACTAGACTCTATGTTCTTGGAGGATGGGATCTATGTCAGATGTACCTTTTATTCCAAACAGCTTACAGAATTTATTAATTGAATTACACATGTTTTAAAAGACACATGTTTCATGAAATAGAATGTTAATTTTGAATGCTGCATACTTCAGTAATTTTTACTATTTTTCTTTTTTTTTGAGTTGGAGTCTCACTCTGTCGCCCAGACTGGAGTGCGGTGGCTGCTCCCAGCCACCGCAGCCTCAACCTGCTGGGCTCCGGCGATCCTTCCGCCTCAGCCTTCCAAGTAGCTGGAACTACAGGCACGTGCTACCACGCCCGGCTAATTTTTTGATTTACTGTAGAGATGAGGTCTCACCAAGTTGCCCAGGCGGGTCTCTAACCCGCGGGCTCAGGCAATTCACTCACCTCAGCCTCCCAAGGCGTGGGATTACAGGCTGAGCCACCGAGCCCGGCTATTTTTTTACTATTTTTAATTAAGAGAATGATCTGCACAGATCATAAATGCACAGTTCTGTTAGTTTTGTTGAATGAATACACCTATGTGACTTAAACTCCATTTAAGACTAAACACTTGTTTCATCTCTGAAAGTTACCTTGTGCCCCTCCCAATCATTCCTCCTGTCCCTAGAGGCAACCAGTGTTCCTATTTCTACCACCAAATATTAGCTTTGGTTGACCTTTTACTTTGTATTTTCAGAATCATACAATGTGTACTTTTTTGTTCCTAGTTCTTGCACTTATTATAATATTTTGAGGAATTATATACATGTCATGCATTGCATATTTTAGTAGTTTGTTCCTTTTAAAAGCTGAGTACTATTTCATTGTATGGATATACCACAGTTTAAATAGTTTCTTTTTTTAATTTTAAAGATGTGGGGTACAATTCAGGTTAGGTATACGAATGTTCATTATGCAGGTACCCTTGTTGATGAGGTGTGCCCCTCCCTCCCCTGACAGTGTCCCTCAACTGCCAATCCCATCCCCTCTCCCCTGGCAGTTTATCACTACTGCCAATCCCTTTCTCACTGTGTTATGATAATTGTTTAGGTCCGCTTATGAGTGAGAACATTTGATACTGTGTTCTTTGTTTCTGTGATAGATCACTGAGTATGATAGACTCTACATTCATTCAAGCTGCTGTGAAGTCCATATGTTTGTCCTTCTTTATGGCTGCATAATATTCCATTGTTTATATGTACCACATTTTAAAAAATCCAATCCAGCTTCGATGGGCAGCTTAGTTAGTTTCATGTTTTGCTATTGTAAATAGAGCTGCAGCAAACATGCATGTGCAGGCATCTTTTTTGTAGAATGATTTGAGTTCCTCCAGGTATATTCCCAATAGAGGGATTGCTGGGTCATATGGAAGGTCAATTTTTGTGTTCTTTCAGAAATCACCACACTGTCTTCCAAAGAGGTTGCACTAGTTTGCATTCCCACCAGCAGTGTAGAAGCATTCCCTTTTCCCCGTATCCTCACCAGCATCTGTAGTTTGTTTTATTAATGATGGCCATTCTTGCTGGGGTTAGGTGGTAACTCAGTGTGGTTTTGATTTGTGTTTCTCTGATGTAAATATTTTCATTTGACAGATATATATGTGTAATCTTCAATTTTTTGGCTATTATGAATGAAACTGTTGTGCACGTTCCTACTCAAATTTTTTGGTTGATATATATTTTCATTTCCCTTAGATAAACCTGGAATGGAATTGTTGGATGATAAGAAGATGCATGCTTACTTCTATAAGAAAATGCCAAACTATTTCCTAAAGTGGTTGTACCATTTCACATTCCCACCAGTAATGTATGAGAGCTACAGTTGCTGCAAATGCTCCCAGCAAATATGGTATCGCCAGTCTTTTAAATTTTAAGCACTATAATGGAGTGGCATCACATTGTGTTTTCATTTGCATTTTCATAATGAATTATTAAGTTGAGCATCTTTTATGTGCTTATTGGCTACTGATTTTTCACTGTGTTTAAGTTTCACCCATTTTTATTAAACATTTCTTTTTCACTATTAATTTGTATGAGCTTTGTATATGATGAAGGATCCTTTGGAAGTTATGTGTATTATACTTATCCAGTTGGTGGTTTGCCTAATTCCTTTCCTCTTGTTTGCTTTAACTGATAATTATACGTATTTATGGGGTATGTTGGGATGCTTTGATTAATATATACATTGTAAAAGGCTAAATTGAGTTAATTGACATATCCATCACCTCACCCACGATTTTTTTTGTTGTGAGAATATTAAAAATCTATTCTTTTAGTAATTTTAAAATACACAATATATTATTATTAAATGTGATCACAATGCAGTGCAACAAGTCACTAAAAATTATTTCTCTAGCCTAACAAACTTTACACTCTTTGATCAATACCTTTTCTTTAACCATCTCCCCCTCTCCTCTTAACTTTTTCATTACCAGTTTTCCACTTTCTGTTTCTATTATACCAGCTTTTACAAATTTCACATAAAAGCAAGATCAAACAGTATTTGGTTTTTGTCCCTGCCTTATTTCCCACAGCATAATGTCCTCCAAATTCATCTCTGTTTTTCAAATGGCAGAATTTTCATGTCTTTGACCTATTGGTTGTTCAGAAGCCTGTTCTTTAATTTCTACATATTTATGAATTTTCCGAGATTATTTCTCATAGAGATTTCTGGTTTCATGCCATTATCACTGAAAAAGGTACTCAATATGATTTCAGTCTTTTTAAATTTGTTAAGATTTTCTTTGTAGCTTAACATATGATCTATCATGGAGAATGTTCCATGTGTACTTGAAAAGAATGTGTATTCTCTTGTTGTTGGATGGGTGGAGCGTCCTGTAATTGACTGTTAGGTCCACTTGGTCTGAAGCATAGTTCAAGTCCCCTGTTTCCTTAATGATTTTCTGTCTGTCTGATCTGTCCAATTTTAATAGTCAGGTATTGAAGTTTCCCATTATTATTGTGTTACAGTCTATCTCTCCCTTCAGATAGCTTATACAACAGAATCCATATTCTTCTCAAGTACACATGGAACATTCTCCATGATCGCTTATAAATTTTGGTGAACTGATGTTGGGTGCATATGTATCTACAACTGGTATATCCTCTTGGTGAATTGACCTCTTTATAATTATCTTTTTTGTCTTTTTATTGTTTTTCACTTAAAGTGTATTCTGTCTGATATGGTATAGCTATTCTTGCTCTCTTTTGGTTTCTATTTTCATAGAATATTTTTTCCATCCTCACTTTCAGTCTATGTGTATCCTTATATGTGAAGTGAGTCTTTTGTAGGTAGCATATAATTCAGTCTTTTAAAAAAAACTATTGAACCACTCAAAGCCTTTTGATTGAATAATTTAATGCATTTACATTCAAAGTGATTATCGATAGGTAAGGACTTACTGCTTCCATTTTGTTAATTGTTTTCAAGTTCACTTATAGATCCTTTGTTTCCCTTTTCCTTGTGTTCCTTTGTGGCCTGATAATTTTCTGTAGCTATACCTTTTGAATCCTTTAAAAAAATATTTTGTGTATCTGGTAAAGTTTTTTTGCTTTGTGGTTACTATGAGGTTAACACAAAACATCTTATTCTAACAGCAAGCTATTTTAAACTGATAACGACTTCACTTTGATCACTTGCACAAGCTCTACATTTTTACTTTCTCCATACACTATATGCCTTTGACATAACATTTTATAATTTTTACTATTTGCATCTTTTAACAAATTATTGTAGCTATTGTTGTCTTAAATTTTTGTCTTCCAACCTTGGATACAATTGATTTCTAGAGATATAAGTTACTTTTCACATCATCATTACCATATTAGAGTATTTTGAACTTGATTCTTTACTTTTACCAGAGAGTTTTTTATTTTTAGGTATTTTCATGTTGCTCTTTAGAGTCATTTTCCTTCAGCTTGAAGAACTCCCCTTAGTATTTCTTGAAAGGCGATTCTAGCAGTGATTTTTTTTTTGCCCAAATGAGTTTTTATCTTCTCTTCATTTTTGGAAGATAGAACTGCTGGATGTAGTATCCTTGATTGACAGGTTTTTTTGTTTTTGATTTTTGTTTATTACAGTATTTTTTTTTGTTTTGAGTGGGAGTCTCACTCTGTCACCCAGACTGGAGTGCAGTGGCTGCTCCTGGCCACCGCAGCCTCGACCTGCTGGGCTCCTGCGATCCTTTCGCCTCAGCCTTCCAAGTAGCCAGAATTACAGGCATGCGCTACCATGCCCAGCTGATTTTTTGATTTATTGTACAGATGAGGTCTCGCTGCACAGGCAGGTCTCGAACCCGCGGGCTCAGGCAATCCACTCACCTCAGCCTCCCAAAGGGGCGGGATTACAGGCTGAGCCACCGAGCCCGGCTTATTACAGTATTTTTGTTGCTGTTGTTTTTGAGTCAGAGTCTCACTCTGTCCCCCAGGCTGGTGTGTAGTGGCATGTTACTGGCCACTGTAGCCTCCACCTGCTGGGCTCAGGCAGTCCTTCCACCTCAGCCTTCCAAGTAGCTGGAACTACAGGCATGCTCCACCATGCTTGGCTAATTTTTTGATTTATTGTAGAGATGAGGTCTCACCAAGTTGCCCAGGCTGGTCTCGAACCCCTGGACTCAGGCAATCTTCTTTCCTCAGCCTCCCTAAGTGTTGGGAGCCAGCCATGGAGGCCCACTGAGTGTTAGGGATCAGGAAGGGCTGTTGACCCCGAAACCACTAGGATGCGTTCAGGAGCTATTTGACCCTATTTCCTCCCCCTTTCTACTAGCACTAATCAGATTAAGCTCCTGTGAGCTCAAAACATAAAAACTCTGAGACCGGGATGAATACAAGCTAACTTTAGAAGCTCATTGCTCCCATTCTTCCACAAACTGCAGTTTTGGCTTTCACACAACTTGTAATTCAAACTTGGGTCACATCTAAGAGCCTTAGTATTGGTCACAGGCTTCTGGGTCATGATCTTAGGAGTTATTGAAGGTGTAAATTGTAGAATATAGTTTTAGAAGACAGTCATTTTGTTGAAAGAATGCGGCTGGGTTACTTGCAGGTAGCCCACTGTGAACTTTGGACTGGGCCACATTCCAAACATTCTGGGATGGGCCACTTTTGTTTGTAAAGTAAATACTTAAGCTTCTATAGAATTGTTTAACTTGGCATAAATCAATCAGCTTAGGATGAAAAAGGTTTATAGAATATATCAGTCACGGATTAGGTTATCCTTTGTTATGGGATTTTAGGATTATCATATGAAAAGGGTTTAAAGGCAATCATTGATTAAGTTTTCATGGATTAAGATTTCTGGTGGGTGGGGGACGCCCCTCCCACATCTGACTTTGTGTATAAAAGACCCGTTGTAATTCCCAATAACACACACATTGCTTCTGCACTAGACTGGAGTCCAGTCTCTTTCTTTCTCTCTCTCTCTCTTTCTTCTTCCCCCCAATTGCCGACGCCGTCTCCACCGTTAGGGTACCCTGAACCCAGCCGGAGTTGGACTCCGGCACCTAAGTGCTGGGATTACAGGCTTGAGTCACCATGCCTGGCTTGCTATTACAGTATTTTTTAAAGCACTTTCAGATTTTCGGAAAAATTACATGGAAGATATAGAGGGCTCCCATATACTTCTTCTCCCTATCCCCATCTCCACACAGTTTCTCCTTGTATTAACATCTTGAATTTGTGTGGTATATTTTGTTACAATTGATAAGCCAATACTGATATGTTATTATAAGCTGAAGCTCATCATTTACATTACAGATTATTTTTTATGTTGTATGGATTTGTCAGACGCGGAATCTACCATTACGGTAGCATACAGAATAATTTCACTGCCCTAAAAATGTCTCCTACGCCACTTATTCATCCTTCTGGTTCACTCCATCCTCAAACTCCTGGTGATCATTGTTCTATTTACTGTTTTTATAATTTAGCATTTTCCAGAATGTCATATAGTTAGAATCACATAGTGTATAGCTTTTTCAAACTAGCTTCTTTCACTTAACAATATGTATTTAAGATTCTTCCATATATTTTTAAAGCTTGATAACTTATTTTTTTCTATGATGAACAATACTTCATTTGTGAATGTCCCATAGTTTATCTATTCATTATTAAAAGACATTTTGATTGCTTACAGATTTTGGCTATTATTGAAAGACATCTCGATTGCTTCCAGATTTTGGCTATTATTTTGGCTATTATTATCTGACTGAAGTGGCTATAAACACTTGTATGCAGGTGTTTGTGTGGATATCGTTTTCACCTCATTTGGGTAAACATCTGGAACCATAATTGCTGGATCTTATGATAAGCCTATGTTTTAGCTTTATAAGAAACTTTTAGATTGTTTTCTAAAGTAGCTTTACCATTTTTCATTCCCATGAGTGATATGTAAGAGTGGCTTTTGCTCCATATCTTCCCCAGAAGTTAGTGTTGTTAGTGTTTTGAATTTTAGTCATCCTAATAGGTGTGTAGTAGTGTCTCAATTTTTTATTTGCAATTCTCTATAATATACTACAATATGCATTTTTTCACATATTTGCCATCTGTGTACCTTTTTTGGAGAAGTCTGTTGATTTTTTTTTTTGCCCATTTTGTAATTTTTTTTTTTATTGCTGAGTGTTATTTGTATATTTGGATACCAGTCCTCTTCAGATACATGTTTTGCAAATACTTTCCCCACTTCGTGGCTTGTCTTTTCATTTTCTTTACAGTGTCTTTTGCAGAGCAAATGTTTTAACTTTGTTAAAGTTGTCTGGTATATGAACCTGGGTTGATTCAGGCAGGGGGAATATTGTCTTGATGGATGAAAGCTCCATAAAAAAAAGATGGTTGGAGATATGGCTTATGGATTAATTGGTTTATATATATAAGGCATGCTCTCATGGGAGTACTTTGCTATATCTAAGAATTAGTTCTTAAAAACCTAGAAAAAATGAAAAAATTCTTAAACAGTTACAACCTATTAATATTGAGCTAAAATTCAAATAGAGTAATAACAAGTAATAAGATAGAAGCAGCAACAAAAAGTCTCCCATCAGAGAAAAGTTCAGCTTTACTGCTGAATTCTACCAAAAATTTAAAGAAGAACTAAAACCAGTCACACTCAAACCACTCAAAAAAAAAATTGAAGAGGAGGGAATACTTCCAAATTCATTCTATGAGGTCAGCATCACCCTGGTACCAAAACCAAAACCAAAGGCACAATAACAGAAAAGAAAACTGCAAGCCAATATCTCTAATGAACATAAACACAAAAATCCTCAACAAAATACTAGCAAACCGAACCCAACAACACACCTAAAAGCTCATTCAACTAGTAGGATTTATGCTAGGTATGCAGGCATGGTTCAATATATGAAAATCAAAAAATGTGATACATCATATAAATAGAATGAAGGACAAAAATCATGTGATCATTTCAGTAGATGCTGAAAAGCATTCAATAAAAACAAACATACCTTGAAGATAAAAACTTGGGTACAGAAGGAATATACCTTAACACAATAAAAACAATATACAAATTCAGTTAGTATTATACTGAATGGGAAGAAAAACTCCGGTTCTTTTTTTTTGGTTTCAATTTGCATGAGATATCTTTTTCTATCCCTTTATTTTCAGTCTATGTATGTCTTTATAGGTGATCTTTCCTATACTCTTCAAGGCCACTTTCTTTGATATATGTTCAGCCCATGCGCTGTGATCACTCACTTAATTTTTTGGTTCTTATGAAGGTGCTTTCTTGTATGGATAGTAGTTGTTCAATTTGGTGTTCATTGCTGGGGGGGCGATTTCCTGAGAGTTCTATTCAGCCATCTTGCTATGCCTCTTAGAGATACACTTTTTACTTTTAATTTAATTACAAGGGAAAAATCCTTGTCCCAAACCATAAAACCATGTTTATAATTGTTCCATACTTGATGTCTTAGAAAAAGAAGATTTCTTATTTTTCTCTCAGACTATGTACTCCTTCTGGGAATTATACTGGGTTCTGTAATTGCAGGCATTGCTGCAGGTAGAAAGTTTGATTCTGAATGAGCGAGTCTCCAGATCTCGTTGGATTGTCTTGTATTTTAGAAAATAATGTCCTTGGCAATAGGCTGCCTGCTTATGACCATTCAGAAAAGTAGGCTTATGAAAAGTCCTCTGGGGCATGTATCTCTCACATGGTGACAGGTTGGTCTTGGTTTCCAACAATGAAAACCATAGCCTTTCCCCTTAAGTGTTTTCTTTGGCTTTTACTCTGACCAGTGAGTCTAAAAATGTGTGCCACCAGTTCTAACTTGCCATTGAAAACTCAGTGTTGACTTCAAGGTGGAAATTATTAAGGAAACACATTTACTATTAGGTTATAGATATGTTCATTTTTGGAAAACACTACAAGCCCCACGATTTTGTACAGATTGCTTTTGGCTGTCACTTTTAGTCAGTCTAATGGTGATTTCTCATAGGAAGCAGGATTGAAAACATCAATTGTATGGATAGAATTTAGGGTCAGTACAAAGTTCAGGACTATTCTGTGCCACTGGTTCATCTTTCCACAAAGACCTCAAGCAGACAGACGAGGACACTATGAGTTGGTGTGACAATAACACAGCAGGTAGCCACTGACAGGTAGCGAGGCTGTTTCTTGGCGGGTGGGGGCTGGTAAATGAATTCTGAGCACTCAGGAGACAGTACAAAGTAGTTATGAAAACAATATAGTCTATAGTTTCCAATTTTCCCAACCAATATATGATCATTCTTATAACACAATTTAGAGACATTGAATTCTTATAATTGCCTCAGCATTCATTTTTCATTGGACTCTTTCAGATCAGAAACAAGGCTTAGTCAGTCTTGGCACAGTTTCTAATTTTCTGCCTCCTCCCAGTTGCTCAATGTGGTGAATCTAAATATCTGACTTACATCACTGCCTCCTAGTAACCACCTCCCAATGGAACAACTACATACAACCCACTTCACTCATTCTACTGGCCCCACACCCCACATGAACTACACAAATATGACCAACTGACCTCTCTCAGTCAAAGTGTAAGTCCACAAAACTCATGCCTGCTTGCTATAAACCCACCAACTAGAACTGCCTGTGGGGAACAAGATGGTGACGGCATAGGTGAACTTGTGAGATTCTCCAAATGGACCAAGACTACATACTGCTGAATGGACAGATTGTAAGGCAGAGGGAAATAGGTTCCAGTGTGCTCATACACCTGTACGTGGATGCTAGAATCAGCATATACATTCTGAACCACAGCTTCCCTCTCAATTAAACCTCAAAACTGCAAAAAGTACAGATTGCAGCCTATGCTCCAACCTGAAAAGTGAACAAAGCCAGAAGACCCTCATAAGGAAGAACAGGATATTGCAGGATAGAAATAAAAGCAACCCCACCTTCCCTCCAAAACAGAATTAAAGAAAGGGAGGGAAAGGGGGAGAGAGAAAAATCTACACAAATGAAGAAAAAACAAAAGAAGAGTATAGGTCTCTCCCACACCCCTGGGAGGGCAGACACTGAGAAAACTGACTTCAGAATGCAAACAATGAAGAGCCCCCAGAATGAAGGGTCTCAAACTACAAACGTAGATATCAAGACAATAATGGAGAGATTAAAAAGAATTGAGGAGACACAAGAAGAAACTAGGAAGGAGCTGATATTTGAGATAACAGTAATAAAGAATACTGTGAATGAAATAAATAACAAACTGATAAGCATGGAAAGCAGAATTACCCAAGCAGAAGAAAGAATCTCAGAATTTGAGGACCAAAATATAGAAATAACCCAAACTCTTAAAAACATAGAAAATAAGCTCAAAAAGACAGAACAAAACCTTCAAGAGATGAGCAATTACCTCAAGAGGCCTAACCTAACAGTAATTGGACTTCCTGAGGCAGAAAGAGAGACAGAGACCACACTGGAACAAACTTTCCATGAGATTATTCAAGAAAACTTCCCTTATCTAATCAGTGATGCAAAAATTCAAAAACAAGAGATTCAGAGAACCCTTGCAAGACAACAAATGAGAAGGCTAACTCCTAGACACATAATAATTCACATAAACAGAGTAGGCATAAAAGAAAAAATCCTAAAGGCAGCAAGAGAAAAAGGCCAGATCACCTACCATGGAAGACCAATCAGAATAGCAGCAGATTTATCCACAGTAACCCTGCAGGCTAGGAGAGCTTGAGCCCTATTTTCAAAGTCCTAAAAGATAAACAATTTCAACCAAGAATAACCTACCTGGCCAAGCTAAGCTTCATCAGTGAGGGAGAATTAAAATCTTTCCCAGATATCCAATCTCTAAGAACTTATGTTGCCACCAAACCATCTCTACATGAAACACTTAAGTACTAAACACAGAAGAAAAGGAAAAAAGAACAACGTTCTTCACAAGAGTACAGGGAAAAGAATAAAATATACATGACCCAACCCCAAAATCAAAAGAAGACAAAACAAACAAACAAACAAAAAAACAAGTGGAAGAACAGCAACTCTATAAGAACTCTATGATAGGGATGAACTCTCACATTTCAATAATTAGCCTGAATGTGAATGGACTAAACGCACCACTGAAAAGACATAGAATGGCAAAATGGATAAAATATCACCAGGCAACAATATACTGCCTTCAAGAGACCCATTTCACTAGAAAGGAAATACACAGACTCAAAGTAAGAAGATAGGAAACAAATTTTCAGGCGAATGGAACACAAAAGAAAGGAGGAGTCGTGATCCTAATTTCAGACAAAATACCCTTCAAGCTATTAAAAATAAAAAAAGATACAGAGGGCCACTACATAATGATAAAAGATTCACTCCATCAACAGGAAATATCTATCCTAAACATATATGCACCCAACATAGGTGAGCCAACTTTCATAAAGCAACTTCTAGGAAAACTAAAGAAAGATACTGACTCTAACACCATCATAACTGGGGACTTTAATACCCCACTCACAACCCTAGACAGATCATCAGGACAAAAATTCAGCAGGGAGGTCCGGAACGTCATTGAGACTCTGGACCAAATGGACTTAATTGATACCTACAGAACACTCCATCCAAAGACCACAGAATACACATTCTACTCACCACCGCATGGAACATATTCTAAGATCGACCACATAATCAGCCATAAATCAAGCATAAGCAAATTTAAAAGGACCAAAATTCTACCATGCACCTTCTTGGACCACAGTGGAATAAAAATAAACATTGACACCCTCAAGGTCCCCCCAAAATCCACAAAGACATGGACACTAAACAGCATTATGCTAAACAACTCCTGGGTCAATGATGAAATCAAAACAGAGATCAAAAGATACCTGGAAAGAAATGAAAATGAAGAAACATCTTACCAAAATCTCTGGGACGCTTTAAAAGCTGTAGTAAGAGGGAATTTATATCACTACAAACACACATGAAGAAAATGGAAGGATCAAAAGTTAGCAGCCTAACAAGCCACCTAAGGAAGCTGGAAAAGCAAGACCACAAATACCCTAATTTCAGCAGAAGAATCCAGATCACCAAATTAAAAGTCCAAATCCAGGACATAGAAGACAAAAAGATAATACAAAAAATCAATGAAACAAAAAGCCGGTTCTTCAAAAGGATAAACAAGATCGATGGTTGCCTAGCTAGACTGACCAAGAAAAAATGAAAAAAAAATCAAATAAGCACAATCAGAAACACAAAAGATGAAGTCACATCTGACTCTGAAGAAATACAAAAGATCATTCGAGGCTACTACGTACACTTGTATGGAAACAGACTTGAAAACCTTAAGAAAATGGAGGACTTTCTGACATCACACAACCTACCTAGGTTGGAACAAGAAGAAATTGAGACCCTAAATAGACCAATAACAATCAAGGAAATTGACTATGTAATAAGAAAACTACCTACAAAAAAAACACCCTGGTCCAGATGGCTTTCCAGCAGAATTCTACAAGACATTTGAGGAGCTGATGCCAATCCTACTGAAAGTATTCCAGGCAATTGAAAAAGATGGAACTCTCCCCAAATCATTTTTCGAAGCCAACATCACATTGATACCCAAGCCAGGTAAAGATCCAACAAAGAAAGAGAACTACAGGCCAATATCTTTGATGAATATAGATGCTAAAATTCTCAACAAGATCCTAGCAAACTGGATTCAACAATACATCTCAAAAATCATACATCATGACCAAGTAGGCTTCATCCCTGGGATGCAAGCCTGTTTCAACATTCACAAAATCATAATTGTAATCAAATACATCAACAGATGTCAAAACAAAAACCACATCATCATATCATTAGATGCAGAAAAAGCTTTTGATAAAATCCAGCACCCCTTCTTGATAAAAATCCTTGAACATCTAGGTATACGGGAAACATACCTCAAAATAGTAAAAGCCATCTACGAGAAACCCACAGCCAGCATACTCCTAAACGGACAAAAATTGGAACCATTTCCCCTGAAAACTGAAACAAGACTAGGATGCCCACTCTCACCCCTCCTGTTCAACATAGTATTGGAAGTCCTGGCTTGAGCAATCAGAGAAAAGAAGGCAATCAGGGGTATCCAAATAGGAAAAGAGGAAGTCAAGTTATCTCTCTTTGCAGATGATATGATTGTGTACCTTGAAAACCCAAGAGAATTTGTCAAAAACCTCCTTACATTGATAAAGGCCTTTGGCAAAGTCTCAGGATACAAAATAAATGTACAAAAGACAATCGCTTTTCTCTACACCAATAATAAACAAACAGAAACCCAAATAAAAAACACAATTCCATTCACAATAGCCACAAAAAAAAAAAGAAATACCTTGGCATCTTCCTAACCAGAGACGTGAAAGACCTTTACAATTAAAACTACAAAACACTGCACAAAGAAATCAAAGATGACACAAAGAAGTGGAAAAATATCCCGTGCTCATGGATTGGAAGAATCAACATTGTGAAGATGTCCATCTTACCTAAGACAATCTACAAATTCAATGCAATACCCATCAAATTACCAGCAACATTCTTCTCAGACCTAGAATAAACAACACAGGAGTTCATATGGAAACACAAACGTCCAGGAATAGCCAGAACAATCCTCAGCAAAAAGAACAAAGCAGGTGGTGTCACATTACCAGACTTCAAACTTTACTATAAAGCTACAATCATCCAAACAACTTGGTATTGGTATAGGAACAGGCATATAGATCAATGGAATAGAATTGAGATTCCAGAAGCAAAGCCTCTATTTCTCAACCAACTCATCTTCCACAAAGCCTCCACCACCTACCACTGGGGAGAGGAGAACCTATTCAGTAAATGGTGCTGGGAAAACTGGCTGACCACATGCAGAAGATTGAAACAGGATCCCTATCTATGCCCATGCACAAAGGTTAACTCCAAATGGATCAGAGACCTAAATGTAAAACCTCAAACCATAAGAACCTTAGAAAATGAAGGACATACTCTCATGGAAATTGGAACTGGCATCCGATTCCTGAAAAAAACCCGAAACCCACTGGCCAGAAGAGAGAAGATAGACAAGTGGGACCTCATTAAACTGACAAGCTTCTGCAAAGCCAAAGAAACCATCAGAGAGCAGGGAGACAGCCTACAGACTGGGAAAAAGTATTTGCCAACACCAGGTCTGACAAAGGCTTAACATCCTAGATCTACAAGGAACTAAAATGTGCTGAAAAGAAAAAAACAAACAACCCCATTATCAAATGGGCAAAAGATATGAACAGACACTTCACAAAGGAATACATCCGAGCAGCCAACAAACACATGAAGAAATGCTCAACCTCACTAATCATCAGGGAGATGCAAATCAAAACCACACTGAGATACCACCTAACTCCAGTCAGAATGGCAATTATCAACAACTCAAAAAATAACAGCTGCTGGAGAGGGTGTGGCAAAAGGGAACACTTCTACACTGTTGGTGGGAGTGTAAACTAGTGCACTCTGTGGAAAGCAGTGTGGTGATTCCTAAAAGCTCTAAATATCAACCTCTCATATGACCCCGCAATCCCCCTACTGGGAATATAACCTGAAGAACTCAAATCTATAAAAAAGATACCTGCACACGTATGTTTATCGCAGCGTTGTTCACAATAGCAAGAACCTGGAAACAACCATGCTGCCCATCAAAAGAGGACTGGATTAAAAAAATTTGGTACATATACATGATGGAATACTACGCAGCCATAAAAAAGAACAAAATCATGAATTTCGCAGCAACCTGGATGGAACTAGAGTCTATAATACTGAGTGACCTCTCACAGAAACAAAGATCCAAGTATCACATGTTCTCACTCATATAAAGGACCTTGAACATCCAATGTAATACTATAAGAAAATGACTGACGGTACTGGGAAACTATGTGGGGGGAGGGAGACGGGATTAACAGTAGCAAATATCTGTCTGGGGACCGGGAAACACCTCTTATCAACAGGGTGTCTGAATAAAACGTAATTGTATACCTAATTGTCCTTAACTGTACCCCACAACATCATAATAAAAAATATTGATTAAAAAAAAAGAACTGCCTGTGAGGAATGTACTTGGGTAATGTCCCAACTCCAGTAAAGGTTTCAGCCCAAAGGTTCTTCTTCTTGTTCCCCTTCCCACCACTGGTTGAGTTTGCATGTCCCAGATGGCTCCCAACTTTCCACTGGCCCTGCAAGACGTGCTGCCCTCTTCTCTCTGGGATCTGGAAATAATAAACTACCTTTATTATTTCATGTGTTTTGTCACTATACGATGCCAGTGTTGTCTCCTCTGTGTTTCATCTGACCAACACACCTGAACTTAACTTCTTCCCTGGTCAAGGCTGTTCTAGAGAGTGGCTGTCTTGGAAGGAATAAGCTGGACACAGTCATAGAAGAACCACAAATGTGTCTGCCAGTATAAAGAAGTTTCCTGTGAGAGGGACATATGGTTGCAGGTTGGACACTCAGACACACTGTCAACATCCATGACCACTTTTGCCGGAGTCCCATCAGGGCAGGACTACAGTTAATAGCCATTCTCTTGAGAGAGATTTAGGGCCAAATTAAAAAGGAATCTCCCCCCACAATGTCAGGTTCCCTGAGTCCAGATCCAGAGCTCTTCCCAGGTCCAGCACTCTGTTGATTCTTTATCCTATATGTATTCCCTTGATTCCCAAATGCCATAGTAAGACTTGGCTGTGGGTGAAGGCTTCTTGCAGGTGGGAGGGGTAGGAAGACAGTGCTTGCAGCCTATGCAGCAGGCAGGGTGCTCTGATGTGATGATGTCAGTTCAGACTGAGGGCTATTAAGAGAGTGAGCCCTGGGAGTCTTGTGATGTCATCAGTTATGTAACTTTGACTGAAGATGTTGCTCAGCACAAAGAGCCCTGTAGTGAAAGCCCAAAATGAGAGAGAGGGTGATGGCTCATTTTACATCAAATACAACACTTTATTCCTCTCATAAACATCCAACTCTAAATCTTCTCATACTCTGATATATATTATGCTCTGAGAACTGTGTAGCCAGTTATTAGAGATTTTGTTTTAAAATTCTACAAGTCATGCTGTACCACTTTTGAAATGTATTTTCTATAGTGTCTTTTTTTTTTTTTTAGTTCAAGTCTCACTTTGTCATCAAGGCTGGAGTGCAATGGCATGCTCACGGCCACTGTAGTCTCGACCAGCCGGTCTCAGGCGATCCTGCCACCTCAGCCTTCCAAGTAGCCAGAACTACAGGCGTGCGCTATACGATGCCCTGCTAGTTTTTAATTTATTGTAGAGATGAGGTCTTGCCAAGTTGCCTGGGCTGGTCTTGAACCCGTGGGCTCAGGCAATCCACATGTCTCGGCTTCCCAAAATGTTAGGATTACAGGCTGAGCCACTGAGCCTGGCTGATTTACTTACTTTTAAAGAGAAATTGGTGACAAATATGTCAAAATCTTGATGAATGCTTAATTTTCATGGTGGGTAGGTGCATGTGTACTATATTATTGCCTAGCCTCAGTACCTAGTTTATAAACTTCTTCAGCACCACCTTGTCCTGCTTCTTGATTACTCTAATATCCATGCAGATGGTCAACTCAACATCCTAACTTCTCCATCTCGTAAACACCTTCTTCCTTGAATCTTGTCATCCATCCACTCTAACCACTCAATCACGGATCTTGCCACCCATAATGGCATTACCTCCAAAGTCTCTGATTTTAAACTACACTGCCTAACCATCACTTACAATCTGTACAATTGATTTCCCCTACTGCTTCAACTCCAATGACTCTCTCAGACCATCTTGACCTCTAGTATCTTGACCCAACAACTCACTGACCACCACTTCCTTACTTTCATCCTTGCTGCTTTTAGATTCCACAACTCACCGTTGTGATCACTACCTTGCCACGCTCTTCTCTGCCAACGTGCCAGACAAAACGCCATATAATTCAATCAATCTCTTACTCACTCCATGCCTATTCCTTAAGAACTGAGTGTGGTGGTATGTGTGCTTACTTCTTTGCATCTCACAAGGGGGGTCCGTTTATCCAGTTGTCAATGCAGAAAAAATTTTAAATAGCAATAAAAGCTTACTGTTCAAAACTATTTTCATAACTAGTAAAAGATTTAAGAACAAAAACTTTAACAAGTTGTTGCTTCTAGAAATTGGGATTCAGGAAGTCTTTCTCCTTTTATTTGATACGCTTCTTTGTTTTTTGGAAAGGAATTGTAAACATGTACACATTACTACTTCGATAAAAAAAAGGGCAGGACAGGTCACAGAAGGTCTTGCGTGATAATTGAGGAGAGGGTGTCTTTTCCTCAGTTATAAAGCCTCCTAGCACTGGCTCAGAGTGTTGGCATTGCTGCTCACGTGCACAGTTGGCAGCAGAATAGCAGTCATTTACAGGAACTGGTACTGGGTGTGGGCGGGGAGGGTCAGAGAATGAAAGATAGAAGAGTGAAAGCAAATGTGAAGAAGCATCTCATGCGGGGTCATAATTCAACGACTCCACACTCCCATTTGCCACCCCAGGTACAGGTACAGGAAGTCACAGGACTGTCTGGCATTTTGATAAGCTTGGCTCAAGTACCAGGCTCTGCTCCAGTCACTGCAGGCACCTCTCTAGGGCAGAGAACTGCCCTCTAGCAATTGTTAATCATAGAGGCCAGTTTGCCACCTCCTTGAGCACAGCTTGCTACCTCCAGCAAGAACAGTGGAGGAAAGGTCAGAGTTTATGGTGAACTTACTGTCAAGGTCGTTGTGTGTTTCTCCTCTTGGTTCACATTCGCATGACTCCACCTTGGAGTGGAATGCTCAAGGAGCCACAGGGGCTCCAGCAGGAAGAGACAGGAGACAGGAAGCTTTCTCCAGGTTACTTTGGAAGCTGGCATTCTTGACTGTGGGAGATCTGAATGCTGGTTAACTGTCATCATTCTCTCCCTCCTCCTAGCCACACTGACGTGCTGTCATGGCGAGAGGTCTGCTGCTTTCCTTAATTTAGGAAGCAAGCTGGGGCCCTACATGTTTCGTAAAGCTAAAGTGTTGTTAATGACCAGAATGCACAAATCTCCTTCCTTTTGAAAAGTTTTCTTTTGTGTGTGTATCTGGTAGTGTCCTAGAATGAAATACATGGCCCACACTGAAATAATTGAAGAGAGTTTAATTAAGGCATTATTTGCAAAGATGGGCAAATGAAGGGGACAATAAAGACGGTAAAATCCCAAAGGCAATTCATTGGAGGGAGCTTTTACCTAAGCTGAAGAAACAAAAGAAGGAACAGTTACCCAAACTCTTACAGGGCAGTGGCTGTGACCGTAGGTATACCCGTAGCCTTAGGAAAGGACTGATAGACAGGAACGCCATTAAGTAGAGTGACAGTGCCACTCTCAACTCACAGCCTAGCAGGGAGGCAACCTGGAGATAGATTTAAAAACCTCATGTCCCTCACATCCTGCCCTCAAATCTCTTGTCAGTGGTTTCCTTTGAACTTCACAAGGAGCCACAGGAAAGGGAGCCCATTGGTAAGGTACAGAAATGTATCCTATTAGGATGGCAGTGGGGTAGAGAAGAATGGAAAGTGGACCTTAAGGTGAATGGAGAAGATTCATCTCATTCTTAACATTCGTCAGACAGTTTGTATTTCCAGGAACTTTCTCTTTTCAATGTGATTGGGTCAATTTACAATTGGACCTCCTGAGTGGCTTTAAAAAAATTTCTTTGCATCTTATTTTTTAAGTGTAATTTTATATTGGAACAATCTTCTATCATTCTAAAAGCTTTGTAAAATGACTGTAATCAGAAAGGGAAAACATGTTTTTATTATGGATTTTTTTCTTAGTTTATAAACTAAACTTTTAATTTTGGCTCCCCTAACAGACACTTATTCAAACAGTGAAAAGAGAGAATTTTATTTGTACCATGATGGTCTAATAAGCAATGGTTTCAAGAGCATGACTTGAGGACTTCTTCCAATTTTCCGCTCCCCCATTCTTAGAAAAGTGCTCTCATCCTAATGTTCCTTGAGCACCTCAGTACTTCTGGCTACATCAGCATTCCAGTCAGAGCAGAATACCAGGCAAAGGGGCGTCATATTCCTTCTTTAGTTACCTCATACATTGGTTTAGCTGCAATGTACTTATTTTGATACAATTTCTGTTACCATATATTTTGTTTTTATTTCTCTGGTGATTTCTTGTTTAAATTTGAGTTATTGGGGGAGTATGTGTTTAATTATTAAATATTTAGATATTTTAAAAGATATTTTATTGTTGTTGATATCTCATTTAATTCTATTATTGTTTAAGAATGCATTCTTTATCATTTTCTTTTTTAAGTTGGAGTCTAACTCCATCGCCTGGGCTGGAGTGCAGTGGCTTGCTCATGGCCACCCCAGTGTCGACCTGCTGGGCTTTGGCGATCCTTCTGCCTCAGCCCTCTATGTAGCTGGAACCACAGGCATGCACTACCATGCCCTGCTAATTTTTTATTTATTGTAGAGACGAGGTTTCACCATGTTGCCAAGGCTGGTCTTGAACCTGCGGGCTCAGGCAATCCTCTGGCCTTGGCCTCCCAAAGTGCTGGGATTACAGGTTTGAGCCCAGCCTCTTTATCATTTTGATCTGTTAAAATTCATTGAGACTTGTTGTATGGCTCAACATATGGCCTATGTTGGTGAAAGTTCCACATATACTTGAAAAAAATGTGCATTCTCCAGTTGTAGGGTGGCATGTTAGATGATTGCAAATTAAGCAGAATTCAGTAAAAATATTTTGGATATTTTGTATTCTACTAATCTATGATTTACTTATGCTAACACCTACCAGGTGTGTGATAATGTCTAATTTTGTGTCTATTTGTCTTTTTATTTCTATTAGTTTTCACATTGTGATATTTGAATGTCTTTCAATAACTATGTACATAATTAGGGAAAAAATAAAGGCACAATCCAGGATTACACTGTTGGGGGGAATATAAATTAGTACAGTTGTTATAGAAAACAGTATGGAGGTTCCAAAAAATTTGAAAATAAAACTTTCATGTAATTAACCAATCTCACTTCTGAGTATATGTGCAAAAGAAATGAAATCTGTAGGTCTAAGATTTGTCTGCAATCTTTTATCATTGCAGCATTATTAAGAATAGCCAAGATATGGAATCAACTTCAGTGTTCATTAATAGATGAATGGATAAAGAAAATGTGATATATATGTGTGTGCATGTGTGTGTGTGTGTGTGTGTGTGTGTGTGTGTAATGGAATATTATTCATCCTTTAAAAAGAAGGGGGCCTTTCATTTGCAACACAATGGATGAACCTGGAGAGTATTATACAAGTCTTACTAAGGATTGAAGGAGAACCCAGCAAAGAGCGAGTCTACAAAGGCTGAAAAAAATGGTTGTTCTTTCTTTTTTTCTGTTTCTTTGTGTCTTGTTGCCTTTTTTTAAAAACAACTTCCATTCAAGGAAACCTCTATCAAAAGATTAACTAAAGTACAAATGAAGGGAACAGAACTTCAGTGACTACATACAAGGGATACAGTCTATGCAAAAATAATTTGTAAAGTCACTAAGCAAATGGAATACTGCATCTTTCAAAATAAAAAAAAACTCAGAAAACCATAGGAAGGAAAAGAATCATCTTCTTCTGAATTACCACAGTTATCCAAATGCCTAGAGTTCAACATTTGGTCACCACTGGGTAATAATTACTCCAGACAAGAAAAATCAATGGCTGCTAAAAGGACTGGGTTAAAATGTGATGAAAATGGCATTTATCGTCGTCTCAAAGTACTTCCCTACAAGATTCTTACTACTTAAAAAGGGCAGGGGGAGGGGAAGGGAGTAAGTTATAATAGTGGAGAAGCATGGCAGGCACCATTTTGATCAAGTGATCAAGTGATGGGATAAACCCACACAGTATCACCTCTGTGGTATTCTAGCCAAAATGCACAACCTAGGTCTAATCATGAGGACGTATTGGACAAAACCAAATTAAGGGGCATTCTAAAAAAAGACTGGCCTGTATTCTTCAACAAAATATAAAAGTTATGAAAGCTAAGTACACCCTGAGGAGCTGTTACAGATTGTAGAAGACCATTGAGACATGACAAGTGAAATCAACATGTGAATCTGGACTGGATCCTTTTGCAGTAAAAAACATCCTTGAGGAAACTTGAATGGAGTTTCTGAGGAAAAGGTATATAAGATATGTGTTATTCTTGCATTTTTCTGTAACTTTGAAACTGTTTCAAAATAAAAGTTTAAAAAAAGAAATCTCTACATTTTAATTTTTGAAACAGGAAGCCTAAGTTTACTTAGGGCCCTGAAATACCACTGGAAGTGTGCATAATAGTGATTCCTCCAGTCCTTCCTCTAAGGAACCTATTGCCTGTATTTGGATAACTGTAGTACCAGTATTTGGGTAGGAGGAAAAGGGGAAATACTTATATCTAAGTATAAATATCTTATTTACCACCTGAGCTGACACAGAAACCCAGAGACACAAAGCACCATCATTGCCCCCTGTTGGTGAAATGACACATGGGACATGGGTGTCAAGAAATGAGTGGAGTCCTGGGCCAGGTCTATCAGAACCCACTGGGTCCACAAACCAACTGGTGGGCATCTCTCCAGTTTTGAAACATATTACTGATATGGACTTACTTAGCAGTTAGCAAGTGCTTTATACTTGTTCCTTGACCTACGGAGTAAACGCTAAGATAGTATGAAAGATTAAATGGGAGGCCTTACAGATAAATCTTCTTCTGGTCAAAATAGTAGATTTTAAAAAACATAGCATTCCAGGGGGAATGGCAGAGATGGGTATTACCCTCAAAGGTATAAATCCTTCAGGGATGGTTGTCTCAATTGCATGTCCTTTTATTTCACTAATCTGACCGTTGTAAGAAGCAAATGAATATGGCAGATGGCAGTGGCCTATTGACAACTACCAAATAGTAGTACCATCTGCAGCTTCTGTGCCAGGCCTGGCATCTTTGCTAGAGCAAAACAACATAACCTTGGGATTTTATGGTGTTGCTTTTGATCTGGCAAATGCATTATTTTTAAAACTCATCAGGAAGAATAATCAGAAGTAGTTTGATTTTACTTTGAGATTCTCTTCAAAGTAAAAAACAAGGTATCGTACCTTGCACCTTAGCCACCAAGGAAAAAGTTCAAGGTTTGGTAAGCCTCTTTAGGTTTTGAAGGCAGCATTTTTTCACAGTGGTGGATACTGCTGTAACTCATTCATTAACCGATGTGCAAGGATGCCAGTTTTGAGGGGAACACAAAACAAGAAATGATTCTTCAGCATGTTCAATAAGCAATACAAGCATCTCTGTTGCATGGGTCATAAGACTCAAAGATTCCATGGCACTAGAAGTATCTGGAATAGAAAGAGAAGATACATGGAACAATCATAAATTACTGGCAGGAATGTAACATGGTGCAACCACTATGGAAAAGTTTGGCAGTTCATTGAAACACTAAACATAGGGTTACTATATGAGCCAGCAATTTTATTCCTAAGCATAAACCCAAGAGAAATGAAAATATATGTCTACACAAAAACCTGTGCACAAATGTTCATAGCAACATTAGTCATAACAGCCAAAAAGTGGAAACAACTTAAATACGCATGAGGAGATGAATGGATAAACAAAATGTGGTATATTCATGCGATGAACAATAATTTGGCAATCAAAAATAATGAGGTATTTGTGTATGCTACCACAAAATAAACCTTGAAAAACACTTTTCTCAGTGAAAGAGACAAAGCACAAAAGACAACATATCACGTTTTAATTTCTACGACATGCCCAGAGTAGACAACTCCATAGAGACAGATGGTAGACTGGCAGCTGCCTGGAGCTGGAGTGGCATAAGGAGAAGAGGGGCAGGAATTGGGATAATTGCTAAAGGGTGCAAGCTTCCTTTCTAGCATGATGAAAGTGTTCTAAAATTAGAGTGTGATGATGTTCGCACAACTCTGTGAATATGCTAAAAACCATGAACCGTATACTTCATATCACACATTAATGTCCACAGAGAGCATTCACTGCAGAGGATGCAGGAAACAATTGCATGGATAGGATCCAGTAGATGTCAGTCAGCCTCCATCTTTGGCCTCCCTAGTGCTGGTTCAATGGGATCCATGGTTGCAGATGTGGGAAGCCCAAATTCCCTAAGCCATGATGGTAGAAATGGAGACTACTCATGGGTCTTACAGCACAATGTCCCTCTCACCAAGGTTGATCTAGTTACTGCTGCTGCTGCTGAATGTCTAACCTATCAGAAATGAAGACCAATACTGAGTACCTCAATATGGCACTGTACCTCAAAGTGGCCAACCAGCCACTTATAAACATTTGGGTTATAATCCTGGAAACAGCAGCAGGTCAATCTGACTAGGGTTGACATGTTTTCCTGGTATAACCATTTGTGTTTCCTTCCCAAAGTGCCATCAGTAGGACTATCACTCAACAGCACACAGAATCAGAGCCAGGGTCTTCGCCTTCACCGTCGCCGTTGCCGTCCCGCCTCCTCCTTCTTCTTCTGTCAGAGTCTCACTCTCACCCAGCCTGGATTGCAGTGGTGTGATCACAGCTCACCGCAGCCTTGACATCCTGGGCTCTGGTGATCCTTCTTCCTCAGCCTCCTGAGTAGCTGGGACTACAGCTGTGCGCCACCATACCCGGATAATTTTTTTTATAGAGACGAAGTCTCGTTATATTGTCCAGGCTAGTCTCAAACTCCTAGGCTCAAGCAATCCTCCCACCTTGGCCTCCCAAAGTGCTGGGATTACAGACATGAGCCACCACACCTGACCAAAGTAATCTTAGTTTAATCCAATCTTAGGATGATTATTCATTGCAAATATAACTTAATGTGATTGTTTCTGAAGTTCTAACATAAATTTTACATACGGTACATCTTTGATAGATTACCTTTCTGAAATGATAATGATTCTTTCTAGTACAGAAGTTGTATGTGTTACTGTATTAGTAGAAACAGACTAAACTATGCTATGGCAAAAAACAGCACCACAATCTTAGTGACTTAGCTGAGTAGACATTGAATTCCTATTTATACAAAGTCTACAGCATGTCTGAGCATTTCTCCAGGTCAGCTGACCTCAAGTCTGTCACTCAGCAGTGAAGGCAGCTTTTACTTTCAGTCACCTCCATCTCAACACAAAGCTTAGAGTTCACTTTGCCAGAAAGACTAACATTTTTTTATTTTTTGTAGAGACGAGGTCTCATTATATTGTTCAGGCTAGTCTCAAACTCCTGGCTAAAGCAATCTTCCCATCTTGGCCTCCCAAAGTGCTGGGATTACCGACATGAGTCACCACACCTGACCAAAGTAATCTTAATTTACTAAATTAAACGCTGTGGCCCTGAGGCAGCCCTGATCACTTCCGTTGATCACATGGGTCACATTGGCAATAATTAGTCTTATTATCCTACAATAAGTGCAAGACCAACAAGGGCAATTCTTCTGTATGCCTAGAGTGAGAGGATGACAGCACATTGGAGAAACTAGCAATACTTACAATAGTTATTAAATAAAATGTGGGAGATTCATGAAAGTGGAAAAAAGATAAATATATATGTGCATGTTCACACACATATCAGCACTGTAATTGGGCTTTGGTTTATTTCCTTTGAATCACTGAAATTACAAGTTTTTGAATAACTTTTATTTCTTTTTTACAGTGATGCATTCTCAGTGTAGAATATTTTAAAAATACATCAATGTAAAAATAAATCAATGTATATTGAAGAAAATTAAAAATGCTTATAATCTCATCTCCAAAAGATAATCATATAAGACTTTTAATCAAAATTGGAATCACACTATTTACACTTGTTTGTACTATATTTGTTCTTCCTGTCAATATTTACAAACTCATTTTTTTAGTCAGACATTTTTTTTGTTGCTCATGCTGGAGTGCAGTGACACAATAATGCAGCCTTGACCTCCTGGCTCAGGTGATCCTTTCACCTCAGCCTCCTGGATAGCTTGGACTACATGCATGGCCCACCATGTCCAGCTAACTTTTAAATTTTTTGTAGGGAGGCTGAGGTGAGTGGATTGTCTGAGCCCGCAGGTTTGATACTTGGCGAGACCTCATCTCTACAATAAATCAAAAAATCAGCCGGGAGTGTTGGCACATGCCTGTAATTCCGGCTACTTGCAAGGCTGAGGAGGAAGGATCACCAGAGCCCAGCAGGTCGAGGCTGCGGTGGCCGGGAGCAGCCCTGCACTCCAGTCTGAGCGACAGAGTGAGACTCCAACTCAAAAAAAAAATTTTTTTTTGTGGAGATGAGATTTCACTATGTTGCCCAGGCTGGTCTCGAACTCCTGGGTTCAAGCAATATCCCCACCTCAGCCTTCCAAAGTGGGATTACAGCATGAGCCACCACATCTGGCTCAGTTTCTAATTCCGATTTGCTAATGACCATTAATTGCAATTTCATGCAAGGCACTTCTCTCTGGGTTTATAAGAAGGATATTAGAAGAGATCATCTCTAAGGTACCTTTCAGCTCTGGTGACTTGTGAATATATATAGCACCTTATAACTGTTCATGTTCCACTCTCCCTCTCATCTCTATCACAGGCTACACCCAGGACTATTTATACTTTGGAGAATAAAGACCTTGAATCCATTTCTCTTCCAACTCTATTTTCAGGACCCAGAACAGCTGCCACTGGTGGGCCTCCTGCCTATCAAGGTGCTGTCCAGGGGTTTCAGTTACTTTCGTTGTTATGTGCAGGTCTCCTTTGGGCTCTGAATTTCAAAGTCGTGGTTACATATTCGTGCCAAACTTCTTTCATATTTTTGATAAAATTTTTGGCAAATTTTTGCCATCATTACTTGCAGTTCATGAATCTCAGAATCTCTCGGTAAAAAAAAGAACATTGGTGTTCATTCCTCCAATAAACTGTAAGTTTTTAAAACAAAAATAAGAAGTTTGTTTTGTTCATAATTGTATATCCCGTCACTTAGGAAAGTGTCTAAAACGTGGTAGGTACTCACTAGATATTTGCTTATTTGAATCTAACCTTACCCCTCCTTTTTCTAGGCTTCTCGAGAAAGATTCATGAATATCTGCTTCTGTATCTCCAGCAACTGAGAGCTAGTGGCCTCCTGAAATAGCCCATTCTGTGGTTTCACTGAGAGACATGTGTAACTAGAGAAGGACGGTGTTCAACTCAATATATCCTCTATCCCAGGTGCTAAGATAAGAATTTCTAGCCAAGAATTAAGGAGCAAAAGGGTGGCATGCCCAATGGGCTAAGTAATTTATGAAACAAATGTTTGAAATTTTTTCCTAGGTCACCAAGGGCACACACATGTTGCTTAAACCATCACTTCATCATCCCTGAGGCTGGGCATCTGCAGCATCTGAAAGGGACTCTGGACTTGAAGAACAAATAATCAGAGACATTTAGGTCTTACCACCAGCCTTTTCTACAACAAAGGAACAATGCTAAAATGAAAATTACCAAGCAAAGCAGATACTTGAGGGCACATCACATCTCGTGAAAAAGGTGGAGAGAAATCCTTTCTTTATCACTTATTAGATAGCCAGAGAAGAGCCAGAGGAGAGGAGGCCAAAGACCTATAGCAGAATACTATGGCTTCAAGGTGAAAGAGTACAAGGATCTTGATGACCTGGAATTAGAGTTGTAGAAAAATTATCTGCTGATGCTACCTCGCTCTCTAAATATGTCAGTTTCCTTGTAAAATATTAGGGCTCGAAGGAACTACAAAAGTATTCAGTCATTCTTCTACTCTTCTATTTGACAAATGAGGAAAGTGAGGCCCAGAGAAAAATAAATTATTTTCCCAAGGTCAATGAGTATCTAGAGGCAGAACCAGAATTAAAACCAAGAAGGTTATTTTGTTTGGCTGGTAGGGAGTTGTCTTTAGAAATGTCTTTGTATTAAAGACAATGCAAACCTTATTGGTGACTAAGGCTGGTCTTTGCGAAGGGGCTATGATAGCTTTGCTCAAGAGAGAGAGAGAGAGAGAGAGAGAGAGAGAGAAAAGAGTAAAAATAAGATGTTGGGAGCCAACATCTTGGCCACATGCATTTTGGCCACATGCATTTAGGCCTATGGAGACCTGCCTGGAGTATTGTCTCTGGTATAAGGAGAGCACTACAACTATTATATTGGCGTATGAATAAAAGACCAATGCATACACATAATAATAAAGTTTATACAGCGATATATAAAATTTAATTAGGACTAAAAGAAATTCACAGCAGAAGTCATTTTCCATTTCTCCCTCTTTTCTTAAACTGTTTTCTCCTTCTCAAGGTATTTTTTAGCTGTTATTTCCTGGTAAACTGGTTAGTCAGCCTTTGTTCTTGCTAGAAAGTTTTCCTTTAGGTTAAAGTTAAACATTATAATTGTGATAATAGTTTTGTTATGTTGCCTTAGGTCAAGCAGAACGTTCTTGGTTTCTGCACGTGCTGAAACTTTCAGCCCCCGGTTATCGTCATGGCAACGGTGCAGCTCATTGTCCCAAAGTAGTGTGACAGGTTCCCAGACGCAGGTAGCTTTCACATAACAGGAAATAAGATTTAGATTTTTAAGTAGAATTACAGATTTATTAAGTTTTATAAAATATAGAAGTAAGTTTATAGTTTGGATATTAATTAAGGCTAGTGATAAGGTTTATTAGAAGTTCAATTAAGATAATACATAGTGTTAAGAGTTAGGTAATGAAGTATATAAGGAAGTAAAGTTTAGACACAAGAAATTCATAAAAGTAGTGTTAAGATTTTAGTTTAAGGATAAGTTTTTAGGTAATTAGTATAGGATTTCAAGACATTGCATATTATAAATCAGTAGGTTATAAGTATAATAAAAATAGTTCATAGATATGGTGTAAGGTTAAATAATATTTAATGTGGGGTTTGATTATAACTTAGAAAGTTACAATAATAAGAATATAGGCGTAAGTTAATAGGATAAATATAAATTGAGTAAGGATAAAAGATTAGTATAAAGTTAAGGTAATAATAAGTTGATAGTTTTAATTGTTAAGAATCATTAGAAGTTATTAGTTTTGGATTTAATGTTACTCAGAGTTTAGCTCATTGGATTGATTAGAATTTAGAATTAATCAAGAAGTTTAGAACATAAAGTATAACATGAATGAGTTATGGGAAACATCTTGTGAAACTATTGATTAATTTGTGTACCTGTTACATTGTGGGCAGCACGTCATGCATCATGGAATTGTAATTGTGTGCATGGAATTTGAAAGTCTTGTGACAATCTTGTGAGGATGTGTACGCCCCCAGCAAGTGATTGTTACACTGCTGGAGGGTATGAAAAATGGTATATAAGTTGGAAGGAGTTTGAATAAAGTTGGCTTCAGTCCTGGCCAGACTGTTCCCAGAAGAAATCGCCTCCGAGTGGTCTCTTCTTGACATCTGGAGCATCCGTTGCGGTCCTAACCCTTCCCTCTGTTGGGGCTGGTCCCCGACAATAAGAGTTTTCCGATGGCCTTGTCTCTAGGCAAACTTGATTGCTGTTCTGTTTTCCTGGCGACGGCAGCTATGTTGCATTGTTTGAAGTATTCATTTTTTTCAAAATCAAAGATGGACAAACTCCCCAAATAAAAGACAGCTTTTTTCCAAGGGCTTAAATGAATTATACTTCAAGGACAAAAGAGTCAAGGTTGAGCAATCCCTCAAAAACCATCTGCAGAACAATTAAGCCTTGTCAATAGCACAACTCATTTCTGAAGTGTAGGCTTGAAGATCCTTGGAATCCAGAACTAGAAAGGGCCTTGGAATCATGGTCTTCGGATTCCTCACTTTGAAAATGAGGAATGTGCATCTTAGAGGGGAAGCGACAGGATCATAACTCAAATGCTTACACGCGTCATGGAAGTGAAGCAAGCTGGGGTCATATAAGAGATATTTTACATGTTACAGGAAATGTGTGACTTTCCCCTTAAAAAAAAACAACAGGTAAACTATTTGATAAATGACAAATAATACATGCCCCCCATAAATGGGGACAAGGGTGAGGACTGGGGCAACCTAGACATACCCTGCCTCAAGGGGACAATTGCTCTTCAGCTTAATTTGTTCACTGTCATATGGGGGACATGAGCTAGAAGTTGCTAGATCTTCTGTTATTTTCTTTAAATATGAATTTTTACTTGAAATGGCCCAAATTTTAAAACGATGGCAACTAATTTGAATTCATTGCAGGCTAAACAGAACCCTTCCGGAGTCTGGATTCAGTCTGAGGATTCTGGTGCCCTCTGGCCTAGGGAGCAATGGGATGGTAGAGAAACGGCCTTCCGGGAAGCCCTGGGCTCCAGTTTCAGCTCAGCCATCCACTTGGTTTGAGACCTCCCAGGAACCATTTCTCATACACTTAAAATATATACACTTAAAAAACAGAGCTGGAAACTGTGTTCACTTCTGTGACTAAAAAGGCCAAGATCCCTCAAGGGAGCACAGTGCGATTGGGGTTTTTCTCCGTATTCTCATCAAGCCCACCAGGCCCGGAGAACTAAGAGACCATGTGAAGGATACGGTCAGTCCTTGATGCCCAGAGATTTCTGCCTTCTTCCACAAGAATCCTCCTGCTCTGTGCTAGTTGTGGGCAGCCTGGAGTGGGGCCTTTTAAGAGGTAGGAAGGGTCTCCTGGGTTCTGAGATCTGTGTTTCTTTGTTGCCTTCCCACTTCTTTTGTGTTCTGTATTTCAAGCGTTTCTCTGCCTTACTGTTTTCAAAATTTGACTGTTCTATTTTAATAAGAAGCACAGGTGAGTGGCCATGTCTCAATCCTTCAAGGTTTCATCTTTCATCCCCTTTCTATGTGGGGCTGTGGGGTTGGTAAAAGGCAAGGACTCTGATGCTGACCTGTGGGTTTGAATCCATGTTCTACCACGTTTGATGTGATATCTGGAGCAAATTACCTGGAGCAATCTCTTACTTCCTCTGTTTTCTCGTAGGAAAGATGGGACTATTATTTCATATGACTAATTAGAGGCTTAAAAGTTGTAATACCAATTAATCATTCAATAACCTGCTATTGACACCCAGTTGTCAGTCCTCATTTCCCACCTGAGATTTGCATGAGTGTCTCTCTTTTCACCCAAAGTCATGAGTAAAGTAGAAATAAGCAGTATTTTAACATTTCCTCCTCAATCCAACTATATGCTACTTATAAGAGACCCATGTTAGTATAAGAACTCACAAAAACTGAAAGTAAAGGGATGGAAAATCATATTCCATGTAAATGATAAACAAAAGAGAGTAGAGGTGACTGTGTTGATACCAGACAAAATAGACTTTAAGTCAAAATTGACACAAGAGGCAAAGAAAGTAATTGTATAATGATAAAGTGGTCAATTGATCAAGATGATGATATAACAGCTGTAAATACATATGCACCTAACATCAGAGCACCAAAATATAGAAAGCAAATACAATATATAGACAGCAATACAATAATAGCAAGAGAATTCAATACCCCACTTCCAACAATGAATAGATCATCCGGACAGAAAATCAATAAGGAAACAGCAGACTTGAACAACAATATAGGTCAAATGGATCCAGCAGACATATACAGAACATTCCATCCAGCATCACCCAAACACATATTCTTTTCAAGTGTGCACAGAACATATTCTAGTATACCTTATGAGTTAGGCTACAAAACAAGTCTTAACAAATTGAAGAAGACTAAAATCATATCCAGTATCTTTTCCAGTCACAATCATATGAAACTAGAAATCAGTAACAGGACAAAAAATTGGAATATGTACGAATATGGAAATTAAATGACACATACCTGAACAATCCCTATATTAAAGTAAAAGAAGAAATTAAAAGGGATATCAAAAAATATATTGAGGCCAGACACAGTAGCTGACACCTGTAATCCCAGTACTTTGGGAGACCAGAATAGGAAGATCGCTTGAACCCAAGAGTTTGAGACCAGGCTGGCCCACATAGTGAAATCCCATCTGTAAAAAACAAAACAGAAAAACGAGCTGGGCATGGCAGCCCGGGCCTGTAGTTCCAGCCACTCTGATTACTTGAGCCCAGAAATTTGAGGTTGCAGTTAGCCACGACTGTGCCACTTCACTCTAGTCTAGGTGACAGAATGAGCCCCAACTCAAAACATATGTGTATCTTGAGACAAATGAAAATGAAAACACAACAATCCAAAACTTAATAGGTGAAGCAAAAGCAGTTCTAAGAGGGAAGCAATAAACACCTACATTAAGAAAAAAATATCAAATAAACAATCTAACATTTATCTCAAGGACCTAGAAAAGGAAAAAGCAAACTAAATTCAAAGTCAGCAGAAGAAAACAAATAATAGACCAAAATGATTAATAAATTAAATTGAGAACAGAAGCTGGGCGTGATGACTCATGCCTGTAGTTCCAACACTTTAGGAGACTGAGGCAAGAGGATTGCTTGAGCCCTGGAGTTTGAGACCAGTCTAGGCAATATAGAAAGACCTCATCTCTACAAAAACATTTTTTAAAAAATTAGCTAGGTGTGGTGGCACATGCTTGTAGTCCCGGCTACCTGGGAGGCTGAGGTGGAAAAATCACCTGAGATTAGGAGGTTGAGGCTGTGGTGAGCCATAATCATGCCACTGCACTCCAGCCTAGATAACAGAGTGAGACTCTGACTCAAAAAGAAAAGAAAAGAAAAGTGTGTGTGTGTGTGTGTGTGTGTGTGTGTGTGTGTGAGAGAGAGAGAGAGAAAGAGAGAGAGAGAGAGAGAGAGAGAAAAAGAGAAGAGAGAGAGAATAGAAAAGGTCAATAAATAAGAGCTGGATTATTGAAAAGAAAAAATTGACAACCCATATCGACATTAAGAAAAAAAAGGCCAAAATTAGTATTATAAATGAAAGAGGAAGCATTACAATTGATACCACAATAATACAAAGGATAATAAGAGATGACTATAAACTATTTACACCAGCAAATTAGATGACCTCAAAGGAATAGGTATATTCCTCAAAATATACAACCTACTAAGACTGAATCATAAAGAAATAGAAAATCTTGACAAAAATTAACTCAAAATAAATCTAAGACATAAATATAAAATGCAAAACTACTGGAAGGTAACCTAGGAGAAAACCTAAATTATCTTGGGCATAGCAATGACTTTTTAAAGCAATGACTTTTTAAAGATATAACATCAAAAGTGTAATATAGGAATGAAACAATTAAATGGATCTCATTAAAATGTGAAGCTTCTGCCCTGCTAATGATAATGTCAAGACAATGAGAGGACAAGCCACTCACTGGGAGTAAATATTTGTAAAAGACATATCTGATAAAGGATTGTTATTCAAAATTTATTTAAAAACTCCTAAAACTCAATAATAAGAAATAAAAAAAGAAGATAACAAAAAGAAAACAATCAATTTGATTAAAGAATCTGTCAGCCAAAGACCTTAACAGATACCTCACCAAAGAAGATATACAAATGGAAAACAAGTATACGGAAAGATGTTTCACATCACATGTCCTCATCAGGGGAATGCAACTTAAAATAATAATCACTCACTACTACCACTTATCAGAATAACCAAAATTCAGAACACTGAAAACACCAAATGCTGGTGAGGATGCGGAGAAGCAGAAACTCTCATTTGTTGCTGATGGGAATGCAAAATAGTTTAGCCACTTTGAAAAACAATTTGGCAGGTTCTTATAAAATTAAACATATTTGTGCATATGATCCAGCAGTCACACTTCCCGGTATCTACCCAAAGGAATTGAAAACTTACATCTGGGAGGGAGAGGCATACCTCATTAACAAGGGTATTTGCATAATCAACGTTTGTATACCTATCCCTGAATTGTACCCATGTCTTTATAATAAAACAAAAGAAAATTTACACCCACAAATAATTTTTACACAGTGTTTATATCAGCTTTATTAACTATTGCCAAACTTGGAAGCAACCAAGATGACCTTCAGTAGATGAAAAAATAAATAAACTGTGACATGACAATGGGATATTGTTTAGTGCTAAAATGAAATGAGCTATGAAAAGATAGAGAAGAAACTTAGTGTGTCTTACTAAGTGGAAGAAGCCAATTGGAAAAGGCACTTACTGTTTGATTCCAACTATATAACATTCTGAAAAGGGCAAAACTATGGAGGCAGTAAAAAGATCAGTGGTTGCTAGGGTTGGGGGGAAAAGGAGGAGAGATGAAGAGGTGGAACACAAATAATTTTTTAGGACTGTAGAAATACTCTGTATGATACTATAATGGTAGATACATGTCAGTATACATTTTTCCAGACACAAAGAATTACAACACCAATAGTGTAAACTAAAATAATCCATGGACTTTGGGCGATCATGATGTGTCAATGTACATTTATTCATTGTAACCAATGTAGAGCTCTTGTGGGGAATATTGATCGTGGTGAAGGATACATTTGTGTGGAGGCAGGGATATATGGGAAATCTCTGAGTCTTCCTCTCAATTTTATTGTAAACTAAAAAATAAAGACTCTTAAGAAGATAGTTCATGTAAATAGTAACCAAGAGAGCTGAAATTGCTGCATTAATATCAGAAAAATAGATTTTAGTTAAAAACTGTTATAAGAGACAAAAAAGGACATTATACATTGATAAAAGAAATCAATTCATCAAGAACACATAATAGCTATAAATGAATAAAACAACAGCTCCCCAAATTTATATATGAAACAAACACTGACAGATTGAAGGGAGAAATAGGTAGTTATACAATAGTAGTTTGAGACAATACACAACTTTCCTTTTTCTTTTTTTACTTCAAAATGTAACTGTTTTCATTAGGAAAAACTTTTTTGAAAAGCAGGATTTATTGAGAGGACAGAAAAACTTTCACAGTGGGTGGGGACCTAAAGGGGTTGCCTAGGAAAACTTTTAATAACAGTAATTTTCTTAAGAATTTCAATTATTATCTGAAAAATTAAATATTACAGCTCAATTAGTTGGCAAGAATATAAAGAAATTACAGAATGGAAAGTTAATATTGACACACAATTACTCTCCTGTGTTCCAATCCAGCATACAACCTTCAATAATAGAAAAGAAATTTGATTTTGGCTTTTTTTCCCCAGTGTGGCTATTATAAATAAAGCTGCCATAAACATTTGGATATAGATTTTTAAGTGAACATAGTTTTCCATACTCTGGGATAATTTCCACAGTTGGATAAATGAGTTGTCTGTTGAAGTGTATGTTTACTTAAAAAAAAAAAAGTACAGGAGAGTTTCCCAGAGTTGCTTTCCATTTTACTCTCTCACTGACAGTGTATGAAAAACTCAATTTCTCCAAATCTTAGCCAATATTAGAAACTATCATCATTTTATATTTTAGCCATTTTAAGAGGCATGTAGTGATCTCTCATTGTGATTTTAACTCATATCCCCCCAGTGGCTAGTGATGTGGAACACATTTCTTTCTTTTCTTTCCACTTTTAATTTTTATTTTAAATTGTGGGGTACAATTTAGGGCTAAGTATACAAATAAATATTCACCATGCAGGTACCCTTATCAATGAGGCGTGCCCCCCCTTCCCCAGGCAGATGTCAACTACTGTCAATCCCACCTCCCCACTTCCTCACCCCACTCCCCGTAGTTTATGTTTTATTTGCCATTCGTGTATCTTCTTTGGAGAAATGTCTGTTCAAATCTTTTGCCCTGGTTGAATCACTCTCCACTCACTCCATGCCTGTTCCCTTGGACCTATGTGTGACTGAAGAACAACACATAACCACGCACCCAGTGGTTTCACCTTAAATTGATGGCTATGAGACAAATGCTCACTTAGCTCCCCTGAGCAATTGTGTAACAGTTCCATAATTGCCTCTCACTCGCCAAGGGAAACTCTTCATATCATCTTCTTCCTTCTGAAACAACCTCCTCACTCTTTTCATCCCTCTCAGGTGATGCTTTGCTGAGGATATTCCCATCTCTCCATACCAACTATCCACCAATCTGCCTCTGAGCCCATTTCCCTGCCCTTTCTCTCACCAGGAAATGGGCTCTGCACGCTACTGTTTAGAACCATGCCTTCCATTTGTGTTCTGGCTCCTCTGCCCCCTCCCCTAGAAATATTCTACATGATTATTGCTTCTTCCTCCTGAATCTTCAGGGTTTCCTTCTCTAATGGATCATTCCATTGTACTCCAAACATGCTGTCCTATTTCCTGTCTTAGAGCATCAGCCAGGTTCACATTCCCTTCCATCCACAACCTGATTTCTCCTCTTTCCTTTAGAAAAAAAATTTCAAAAGCGTTTTCTATACTCATGATCTCATTTCCTCACCTTCCCCCTGCTTTTCTTCTTATATCTCTATCTGCCTCTCTTAGTTAAAGCATTAAATTTATTTTCCTTTTTAAAAATTTATTTTTGACATAGTAATACAGTCACAGGTTTCAAAAGAAGTCTTTAAGTGGATACTTTAAGCATTGTCATTCCAGGCCCTCAGGCATTCTTGTCTTCTTATCAAAGATATATACATTATTTATAGTTATTACTTTTTCCAGAGATATTTAATGCTAAAATAATAGCATAAAATATCCATATATAGTCTGTAGCATGAAAAATACATATTTTCTGCTTTCTTTCTTTTTCTGCTTTCTTTCTTTTAAAAAATTTAATACATCCTTTCTTATCAGGTTTGTTGCTCTTTTTATACAGCAACAGAATATTCTGTGCCATGAGTGAACCATAATTTATACAGTATAGATGGCCATTTTGGCTGTTACCAATATTTTGTTTCAAGTAATGCTGTATTTATTAGCTTTGTACATAAGCTCTTGAACATGCACAAGTATGGTTCTAGTATAAACTGCTAGATGAGGAATTACAAAGAGAAAATGTGATACTTAATATATGCTTTATATATGTTGAAAATTGCCTTTCCTCAAGGTGTATCCATCTGCACCCTTACCAGAAAGAGAGAGTACCTGGTCCCACATCATCTATAAACTGTATGCTATCAAACCTTTTGGTCTTTTATATTTTGGTAAGTAACTTAACTCTGTATAAATTTATTTTAAATATCTTTTCTCATGACTTTGGTTTCTTATCTTTCCATATGTTTCAGAGCCATTTTACTTTCTAAAAACTGTGAGTCATTTTCTCATTCGTTTTCTGGATTTTGAATATCATATTATAGAAAATTTTATAAAAGAGAAATTAGCTCTTTGGCTACAATAAACACTGCCAATATTTTGCCAACTTACTTATCTTTTGGTTATGAAGGTTCATGCCATGCCAAAATGCCCTTTTTGTCTTTATTACTCTTTTCTTTAAAGTCTTCTAAATTTTGTCCTATAATTTGAAAGTCTTTTCCCATTTTGAGTTAAAAACAGTTTTCCTATAGTTTCTCCAGGTAATTGTGTTTTCATTATAAATTTTAAAGTATTGAATGTATTTGGACTTATCCCAAAGTCACATGGAAAGTACATTTTCTTTTTTTTTTTTGAGTTGGAGTCTCACTCTGTCGCCCAGACTGGAGTGCAGTGGCTGCTCCCGGCCACTGCAGCCTCGACCTGCTGGGCTCTGGCTATCCTTCCGCCTCAGCCTTCCAAGTAGCTGGAACTACAGGTGTGCACTACCATGCCCGGCTGATTTTTGATTTGTTGTGGAGATGAGGTCTCGCCAAGTTGCCCAGGTGGGTCTCGAACCAGAAAGTACATTTTCAACTTTATTTTATTCCACATAGGCATACAGTTGTCTCATTCCTATTAATTGAATAGTTGATGTTTTACATACTACTTTGATATATAACTTTTATCATATACAGGCATACCTTGAAGATATTGAGAATCTGCTTCCAGACTACCACAATAAAGCCAATATTACCGTAAAGTGAAACATGTGCATTTTTTTATTTCTTAGTGCACATAAAAGTTATGTTCATACTATACTGTAGTCTATAAACTGTGCAACAGCATTGTAGCTAAATGCAATATAAATACCTTATTTTAAAAATACTTTATTGCCAAAAATTGCTAACAACCACCCGAACCTTCAGCAAGTAATGATATTTTTGCTGGTAGAGAGGCTTCCTGGGTGTTGATGTGCCACGGCCCACGCGACTGCCTTGAGGGTCCCAAGAGAGAGCAGCGAGAGATTAAGAAAAATACAGACACAAAGACAGAAAGAAAAGTTGGGGCCAGGTGGGACATTTTCCTCTGATGGGGGAGAAGTGACCCCGAACTAGCTCAGGATGTTTATTTTATAATTAAGCACAAAGAAAGTTGGAAGGGATTCAAAGTCTGTGAGGGAGTCATAAAGGAATTTGTTGCTACCTAAAGGTAAGGTTTTTTTCCCGCAGTTATCTTGCTGTGGCTAAGGCTTTATTTATGCTATGTGTACCTGGATGTGTGGGCATCTGAGACACCATTTCGTGTAGCAGGCTGCATCCCTCACAGCCTGCCTTTGACTAGGATGCCTAGAGTTTGAGGCCATTAGGCGAGACCTAGCCCTCGCTTGGGGCCTTCACTCAAGGCCTGCTACAATGACGGTGCTCATCTGCTCCCCATATCACATCAGCTTCCGACATTTCTCCCTTTTTTATTTTTTAAAAGCAGGCAATGGACAGCAACTGCAGTGGCTCTGAATTGGCGTTTGAGGATTCTGCATCAGACTGGCAAAAAGCAAAGGAGGTTTACAGCAAATATGAAAAGACTCAGAATAAACCAAGCAGAATGTTTTTAACACATTAAAGTGATTGAGTTCCTTAAGATCATTAAGAAGATTTTGTGCTAGTTGGGCAGGTTGTAAGATAGGATCTTGACTATTTTGGATGTCTAGAATATTGTGGTGGAGCTTGAGCAGATCTATGCTGATGTTATTGTGACTCCCTATACCTTGGAGGTGTTTTTTTTTAATTTAAACTAAGTCCCAATTCCAAAGACTGCTATTATAAGAGACACAGGTAACACAAACCAATGTATGATGCATGGTATAGTAATCGTTGCTTTATTTTTATGCTGTTTATCTGGTTTCCCAATCCAATGACTACAGCTTTTAATTTTGTTTCTAGCTTTAAGTCTATGGATTCTTGTTGTTGTAGGGCGTTGGAGGAATTTTGAGCCAGAGAGTTAACGAACTCGGCATTTTGGATGGATTGAGACAGTGTGGCAGCAGCAGTTACTGCAGAAGCAATGACTGAAATTAAGGTCGCCAATCCAAAAATTATCAATCCAATGACCCTACAAGGCCAGGAAGCAAGTTGGTGGTGCAATTCCTGAAGCACCTGCAGTCCTGCATCATCATACAAAGGGCCTGATATATTAGTAGGAATCATAATAAAGGGGGGCTGGGGTAAAACCAGGAAGTCTTGTCCGCATTATGGTGGGTGACACCATTAGTAAGATTACAGGAGTTACATTGTAAGGCATAATGATTATCTACTTGGGTGACATTAACAGAGCCTATTAAAAGGACATAAGGAGGTTGGACACAGGTTAGACCCCACAGCTGTGGTTATACCACAACTTTCTGGCAAATCAACCAAAGATCCACCAGTAAAATTAACAAAATCAAGGGAGGTGGCGAGCCACCACAGTTTCTTTTGGATGTCACCTTGAGAAGTAGTAAGGATGTTGCCAACAAAACCCGCAGGGGAAATGAGCTCATGGTTAGGATGAGAGGGGTTCAGTCTGTGAGACCAATCATAGATTAAGATGGGAGTTTCCGGAAGTTTTATGACCGTAGGCACAGGAATGGCACATTCTATCCAATTGGGGAATTCTCCAAGCTCTATCCCTGTGCTATTAGGGCAGTATGGAATATTGGGGTGAGCTTTGGAGACATTATATGTAGAACTAGGGAATCCCCATTTAGATATGGTTTGTAGATATTTTATTATGTCCCAGGGGCCTGAAATGTTAGCTATTTGTATAGCCCTGTAGGAGGTTTTATTTTCTTGACTCATCTTAAGACAACCCAACTTAAGGGTGTTAGAAAGGCATATAGAGAACTATTACTAGCCCCTGTAAAGTTAAAAATTGTACTATGGTCAGCAGTAATATGCTTATCAGAGTGTCCTCCCAACATATGGGTATCGTTGGTAAAGACAGGGACCTACCTACCAGCCCAAGTAGCGGGCTGGAGAATGGGAGGGTCCAGGAAACAAGTCTAGTAAGGATTTCCCCTTGTTCCACCAACCTGACAAGCAACAATGGCTAGCATGGCTGTGAACAAGGCTTGGGGGGAACTTGGCCCCCTAAGTTGTTTACCGATCTTGTTCCAAGTATCCAAATTAACTGTCCCTTAAGCAGGGAACCAAGGGCATGTTTCCCGCACAAAGCTTAAAAATTTCTCTAACTGAGAACCTTTAGAACGGACAGCCTCTTGCCTGAAGCATAGATTTTAACACTTGGACATACTGCTATACAGACTCCTCTCTTGGGAGCCACAGTTACCCATGTTTTACCTCCAGCTGAAACTAAATCCACTCCTTACCTTCCCTTATTTTTAGACACGCACCTTTCTCAGAACGTCTCTTCATCTGAGATTAGGAGTTCTCTTGTGCTCAGGTCCCTGTTCAGGCACCAGATCCTGCGGCCCGCGTGGCTGCCGAGAGAGAGCTGCGAGAGATTAGGAAAAACGCAGACACAAAGACATAAAGAAAAGCTGGGACCAGGTGGGACACTTTCCTCTGATGGAGGAGAAGTGACCCTGAACTAGCTCAGCATGTTTATTTTATAATTAAGCGCAAAGAAAGTTGGGAGGGATTCAAGGTCTGTGAGGGAGCTATAATGGAATTTTGTTGCTAGCTACAGGCGAGTTGTTTTGCGGTTATCTTGTTGTGGCTAAGGCTTTATTTATGCTATGTGCACCTGGATGTGTGGGCATCTAAGACACCGTTTCACATAGCAGGGTGCATCCCTCACCTTTGGCTAGGATGCAGAGTTACCAAGTGAGTGCTTGCCTACAAGCTTGGAGCCATTAAGCGAGACCTTGCCTTTGCTTGGGGCCTTTACTCAAGGCCTGCTACTGTGACAGTGCTCGTCTGCTCCCCACATCACATCTGCTCCCGACATTGATGCTGCTGACTGGTCGGGGTGGTGGCTGCTGAAGATTAGAGCAGCTGTGGCAATTTCTTAAAATAAGACAGCCATGAAGTTTGTGGCATTGATTGACTCTTGCTTTCATGAAAGATTTCACTATAGCATGGGCTACTGTTTGATAGCATTTTACTCACAGCAGAACTTTGGAAACTGCCAAGGTGGTGTGGGGAACACATAACATCAACAAGTGTACTTGATCTAAAACCAGTTGAAATGGGGACCAAAGCAAGGCCCAAACTTTACCTGTACAATGACCACTTGTATATCTAATCCTGAATTGTAGCCCACATCTTTTAAAATAGAATTACAAAAATTAAAGTCAATCCTCTCAAATCCTACTGCTGCTTTATCAACTAAGTGTATGTTATATTCTAAATCCGCTGTTGCCATTTCAACAATGTTCACAGTACCTTCACCAGGAATAGCTTTTGTCTCAAAAAAATTTTTTTATTCTCTTATCCATAAGAAACAACTTCCCATTCATTCAAGTTTTATGATGAGACTGAAGCAATTCATTCACATCTTCAGGATCCACTTCCAATTTTAGTGGTCTTGTTATTTAGTTTACTTCCTACACTGAAATCTTGAACACTTCAAAATCATCCAGCTTCTTCCAAAGCTCTGATAATGTTGATATTTTGACCTCCTCCGATGAATCACAAATATTCTTAATGGTGAATCCTTTTCAGAAAGTTTTCAACTTACTTTTCTCAGATCCACCAGAGGAATCTCTGTCTACTATAGCTATAACTTTATAAAATATATTTCTTAAATAGTAAGACTTAAAAGTCAAAATTACTCCTTCATCCATCCTGTAGAATGGGTGTTGCATTAGCAGGCATAAAGATGAAAAAAACATTAATTTTCTTGTATATCACCATCAGAGCTCTTGGGTGACTAGGTGCATTGTCAATGAGAAGTAATTTTTTGAGAGGAATCTTTTTTTTCCTGAGCAGTAAGTATCAACAGTGGGATTAAAAATATTCAGTAAGCCATACTGTAAACAGATGTGCTGTCTCCAGGCTTTGCTGTTCTGTGTATAGAGCACAGGCAGATTCAAGTTAGGATAATTCTTCTCTCTCTTTTTTTAAGCCAGAATCTCACTCTGTCACTCAGGCTGGATTGCAGTGGTATGCTCACAGCCACCCCAGCATTGACCTGCTGGGCTCCAGCGATCCTTCCGCCTCAGTCTTCCGAGTAGCCGAAACTGTAGGCATGTGCTACCATGCCCAGCTAATTTTTTGATTGAGTGTAGAGATGAGATCTCACCAAGTTGCCCAGGCTGCTCTCAAACCCGTGGGCTCAAGCAATCCCCTCATCTCAGCCTCCCAAAGTGCTGGGATTACAGGCTTGAGTCACCACACCCAGCCAAGTTAGCATAATTCTTTTATTATTTATTTATTTATTTATTTATTTATTTTTGAGTTGGAGTCTCACTCTGTCACCCAGACTGGAATGCAGTGGCACGCTCACGGTCACTGCAACCTCATCCTGCTGGGCTCCAGTGATCCTTCTGCCTCAGTCTTCCAAGTAGCCGGAACACAGGTGCATACCACCATGCTTGGTTAATTTTTGATTTATTGTAGGGATAAGGTCTCACCAAGTTGCCTGGGCCGGTCTCAGACTCGTGGGCTCAGGCAATCCACTTGCCTCGGCCTCCCAAAGTGCTTGGATTACAGGTTGAGTCACCAAGCCCGGCCTAGCATACTTCTTAAGGGTTCTAGTATTTGCAGAATAATGAATGAGCATTGGCTTTAACCTAAAGTCAACAACTGCATTAGCCTCTCACAAGAGAATCCACCTGTCCTTTGAAGGTATTGACTTTTCTGAAGCTATGAATGGCCTAAGACGGCATCTTCTTCCAACAGAAGACCATTTGGTCAATATTTAAGATTTGTCTTGGAGGGTAGCTACCTTCATCAATTACCTTAGTGAGATCATCTGAATAGCTTGCTGTAGCTTTTCCATCAGCATTTGCTACTTTACCTTGAACTTTTATTCTGGAGATGGGTGCCTTCCTTAAACCTCGGGACCCAACCTCTGCTAGCTTCAACTTTTCTTTTGAAGCTTCCTCAACTCCCTCAGCCTTTACAGAATTGAGAGTTAAGGTCTTGCTCTGGATCAGACTTTTAGTTTAAGGAGTTGTGGCAGCTGGCTGGATCTATCCAAATCACTAAAACTTTCTCAATATTAGCAATAAGGTTGTTTCTCTTTCTCATCATTCATGAGTTCACTGGAGAAGCACTTTTATTTTCTTCATGAACTTTGACTTTGCCTTCACAAGTTGGCTATCTTTTTGGAGCAAGAGGCCTCGCTTTTTGCCTATTTTAGCTTTTGACACATTTTTTTCACTAGTCATTTCTAACTTTCAATTTAAAGTGAGAGGTGTGCACCTCTTCCTTTCTCTTGACTCTTAGAGACAATTGTAGCATCACTGATTGGTACTAATTGATTTAATTTCAATATTTTTGTGTATCAGGGAACAGGAAGGCCTAAGAGAGATGGGGGAAACTTCTGTTGGTGGAGCAATCACAATACACATAACATTTATCAATTAAGTTCATGGTCTTATGTGTGTGTGGTTCGTGATGTCCCAAAACAGTTACTAAGTAGGCTTCCTCCCTGGGATGTAAGGCTAGTTCAATATTCGCAAGACCATAAATGTAATTAAATACATCAACAGACATCAAAGCAAAAACCACATGATTATATCATTAGATGCAGAAAAAACTTTTGATATAATCCAGCACCGCTTCTTGATAAAAACCCTCAAACATCTAGGCATACATGGAACATACCTCAAAATAGTAAAAGCCATCAAAAGAAACCCACAGCCAGCATACTCCTAAACAGACAAAAATTGGAACTATTTCCCCTGAAAACTGGAACAAGACAAGGTTGCCCACTCTCACCCCTCCTATTCAATATAGTATTGGAAGTCCTGGCTAGAGCAATCAGAAAAGAGAAGGCAATTAGGGGTATCCAAACAGGAAAAGAGGAGGTCAAGTTATCTCTCTTTGTAGATGACATGACTATGTACCTTGAAAACCCAAGAGAATCTGTCAAAAGCCTCCTTGCACTGATAAAGGACTTTGGCAAAGTCTCAGGCTATAAAATAAATGTGTAAGAGACAATTGCATTTCTTTACACCAATAATAAACAAACAGAACCTCAAATAAAAAGCACAATTCCATTCACAATAGCTACAAAAAATGAAATACCTTGGCATCTTCCTAACCAGAGATGTGAAAGACCTTTACAATGAAAACTATGAAACACTGCTCAAAGAAATCAAAGATGACACAAACAAGCGGAAAAATATTCCAGGCTCACGGATTGGAAGAATCAACATTGTGAAGATGCCCATCTTACCTAAGGCAATCTACAGATTTAATGCAATACCCATCAAATTACCAGCAACATTCTTCTCAGATCTAGAAAAAAACAATACTGGAATTCATATGGAAACACAAATGACCAAGAATAACCAGAACAATCCTCAGCAAAAAACCCCCCAAAACAAAAACAAAGCTGGAGGAATCACAATATTAGACTTCAAACTTTACTATAAAGCTATAATAATCAAAACAGCTTGGTATTGGTACAAGAACAGGCATATAGACCAATGGAATAGAATTGAGATTCCAGAAGCAAAACCTCGATTTCTCAATCAACTCATCTTTGACAAAGTCTCCACCACCCACTACTGGGGAGAGGAGAACCTATTCAATAAATGGTGCTGGAAAAACTGACTGACCACATGCAGAAGATTCAAACAAGACCCCTATCTATCCCCATACACAAAATGTAACTCTAAATGGATCAGAGACCTAAATGTAAAACCTCAAACCACAAGAACTTTAGAAAATACAGGACACACCCTTATGGAAGTTGGAACTGTCAACCAATTCCTGAGCAAAACCCAAAACACACAGGCCATAAGAAATAAGATAGGCAAGTGGGACCTCATTGAAGTGACAAACTTCTGCAAAGTCAAAGAAACCATCAAGAGAGCAGGGAGACAGCCTACATACAGGGCAAAGTATTTGCCAACTCCATGTCTGACAAAGGCCTAACATCTTGGATCTGCAAGGAAGTCAAACTTGCTGAAAAGAAAAAAACAAACAACCCCATTACAAAGTGGGCAAAAGATATGAACAGACACTTCTCAAAAGAAGATATATGAGCGACTAACAGATGCATGAAGAAATGTTCAACCTCACTAGTCATCAAGGAGATGCAAATTAAAACTACACTGAGATACCACCTAACTCCAGTCAGAATGGCCATTATCAATAACTCAAAAAGAACAAATGCTGGAGATGATGTGGTTAAAAGGGAACACTTCTACGTTGTTGGTGGGAATGCAAGCTAGTGCATCCTCTGTGGAAATCAGTGTGGCGATTCCTAAAAGCTCTAAAAACCGACCTTCCATATGACCCTGCAATCCCCCTATTGGGAATATACCCTGAAGAACCTAAATCATTCTATAAAAAAGATACCCACACACGTATGTTTATTGCAACCTTGTTCACAATAGCAAGATCATGGAACCAACCATGCTGTCCATCAAAAGAGGACTGGATTTAAAAAATGTGGTACATATACACAATGGAATATTACGCAGCCATAAAAAAGAATAAAATCATGAATTTCACAACAACCTGGATGGAATTAGAGTTTATAATACTGAGTGTTCTCTCACAGAAACAAAGATCTGAGTATCACATGTTCTCACTCATAAGTGGATCTTGAACAACTATTGTAATATATAAGAAAAGCATTGACAGTGGCGGGAAACTATTGGGAGGGCAGGGAGGGAAGGGAGGTGGGATTAACCATAGTTGATATCTGCCTGGGGACGGGGGGGCACAACTCATCAACAAGGGTACCTGTACAATGCATATTTATATACCTAACCCTTAACTGTACCCGACAATTTTAAAATAAAAAATATGTTAAAAAGAACAAGAAGATGTAGTTGGGGTTTATTTTCTCTTATTTCTTTCTAGTGCTTATTTTTGTATATAGAATCACTGTTAGTTGTTTACACAATACATAGCTTGCAGCCGCCTACCTTAACTGTCTCCCTGTCTGTGGTGTTTCACTGGATGTTTGGGTGTCCAGGAGTCTGATCACACCACTTATCATTCCCTCAGACACCTGCTCCATGTAGTCTTCAGACCACTCTTCCTCTGCAACCGCTTTGACAAGATTCACAATGACTCCATGTTGCTAAGCCAAAGGTCAATTTTGAAACTGCTGCTCAGCTGCTACTGATGCTACTTACTGTCCAATGATTTCATGGCTTAGGATTCGGGAACACGGAACTCTCCCAGTTTCCCTCCTTCCCCCACGGTTGCCCCTTTTTATGATTTGCCCACGACTTCAACTTGCAACCTTTATCCTATACTTAATCTCCATATGCTCTTCTGTCTAATTCTAAGACTTGGGCTCCCTTGATCAGTATCTCCATGGATGGTTTGCTGGATCCAACTTCTCCCCCAGACTTTTCACAGATGGAGAACCCTGCAGACCTCTTCTCTTTTCAGCCTCTATTTAACTTTCCAAGTGATCTCATTCGGCTCTTTGAGGATAAGCGCCAAAAGGCTACAGGCTAGTTTTATTCACACTGAAATTCAAATGTCTGAGAGAAAGCCTGGATCACAGTGCCTCTGGATTACTTTGCTAAGACTATCATAACAAAGTGCCATGGAGTGAGCAGCTTAAATGACACAAATTCGTTTTCTCACAACTTTAGAGTCTGAGATCAAGATGTACACAGGATAGGATGCTGTCTTCTCCTTCCTGTGTCTTCTCATGGTCATCCCTCTGTGTGTCTTGTTCCTAATTTCCTCCTGTTATAGAAACACTGGATCTGTTAGATGAAGGCCAGACTAACAGCCTTTTTAAAACTTAATTACCTCTTTAAAGTCCTCATCTCCAAATACCATACAGTAAATTCTGACTTTTGTCCTTCCAACAAATGAGTACTAAAGGGACAAAATTCTGCCCATAACAAGGTCCTTATTATATATTTGCTGAAATAATCCACTGAAGAACTTTCCTCATTATTTGAGATAGAGTAATTCAAATGATATTTTGAAAAAGATAAGTGGCTTAATTTGGCTGTAGCATGAAGCATAAGAATAGATGCATAAGATAAGGTATAAAATTTTGAATATCTGCTAGCAACACAAATTTAAAAATAACAAACTTCATGAAGTGGAGAGAAGAAGACAAATATGTTATAAATACTGAACTATTTACTTTTTTTAAAAAAAGGAAATCAATTGATCCACTTGTTCATTCTGATACGTTAAAATGAAATATAAGTTTACTATTCAGAGCTGGTCATAATAAAAGAAATAAAAATGGAAAGTGTCACAAGTGGTAGCCTCTGGAGAAAGGGATGCAAGATTGACACCTCATATGCATGTTTCTATCATTTGGAAAGAAAATACATGTATGACTATATCACTGCTGCGACAAAGAAAACACACACAAAAAGGGAGGTAGTCCATTATGAGCTCTGAATGACCCTATGATATAGTTTATTTGTTAGTCATAAAGCCTCATAATGTGAGCTACATGAGTTCATATTGCTTGATATTGATGCCCAGGTTCATAATTGACAATTAAAGGTTCAGAATAGCAATTACCTACAGGGAGATGGAGCAGACGGGATGTGAGTGGAAATGGGACAGAGGCCAAGAAACATCTCAGTAAGGGATAATGTCTCAAAGGATTGTGGTCTCTAATGTGTCTATGGTCTTTGTACAGGAAATAACAGAGTTGCCCAGAATCGTGTGTCTGTGTGTTTGTGCGTGTGTCTGTGTGTGTTTGCTTGAGTCAAAGTCTCACTCTCTTGCCCAAGCTGGAGTGCAGTGGCAAGCTCATCGCTGCCACAGCCTCGACCTGCAAGGCTCAGGTGATTAACCTTCTGCCTCAGCCCTCCAAGTAGCTGGAACTACAGGCACACCACCATGCCCGGTTAATTTTCTGATTTATGGTAGAGACGAGGACTCACCAAGTTGCCCAGGCAGGTCTCGAATCCTGGGCTCAGGCAATCCTCTTGCCTCTGCCACCCAATATTCTGGGATTACCGGCACAAGCCACTGTGCCCAGCCAAAATCCTGAAATACCTAATTTGGTCACCAGTTTTCATTCCAGCTCCTGTAGGCACCTCCTGAGTCAGGGGACTTGGAACTGTCCTCTGAAGTCCTCACAGAATCGAGGAAGGCTCTCCTCCTCCTGTAGCACGGGGCAGCTCTCCACTTGCAGACAGAAGAATGGAGGAAAGGTAAGGGCATATACCAAGAAGTCTTCTTTCCAAAGTCAATTTTGTATTTTTCTGTAAATTCTCAATCCTGCATTTCCATCGTGGGGTACTGTATGCAGGGGTCATGAACTTGCTTCAGGAAAAGGAGAAATTAGGTGCTGGCAGCCTGGAATGTGGGAGTTCCGAATGGGATCACATAGGCCTTTCTTCCTTCTGATCCATCTCCTCATACCACCCCCTGTATTTCAACTATTCAGTCTGTTGTTGCGGAGAGAATGCTGCCTCTTAGATTCACATAAGAAGCAAGGGGACATGCAGCACTGTTTCCCAGAGCTGACCTGCAGTCAACACAGGTTTTGTTCCTTTACTAACTCTTCATGGCAAATCTGAAATGTTCAATGAAAACACTGATGATTCAATCTGAAATTACTGAAGAGTGTTTCATGTGGGGACTGTTGACTACAATGGGCAGAATTAAGGGAAAGCCGCAATAGGGAAGCACCGTTCCAAATGCAGGCTCAAAGGGAGAGGGAAGGAGCAGTTACCATTGAGAACGTAGCCACAGCTGAAGATGTAGCAGGAGGAGGGGACGATCAGGCAGGTGGAGAAGCCGTGACTGACCAACACAGAATCACAGCAGAGATCCAGGGGGCAGGGATACCAATCACTATCCTCCTGTCCCTCAGTCTCTCAGTGGTGTCTCCCAGTGGCTCAATTCAGCCAGAACTAGGATCCCACGGGTAAGAGACAGAGACACCACCCTCTTGGGAGGCCAAACAGGGTGGGGAAAGATGGAACAACATCTTCAAGGCAAATGGAAATTACTGTCCATGCCTCCTAACCTCCTCATACCCCCTGGGGTTTTCTCTCTCTAAATGTCATTGAATCATTTCTCATCTAAGTTCCATCAGAGTTATTCTTTTTTCTCTTTGCAACTTATTTCTCTAGTGTCACTTGTATGGAGAAATATCTGTATTTATCAAACATGCCTAGTCAAAGAAATGTAATTTTAAAAAGAGAAAACATTTCTGTTTGTGACAGTGTATGTTTGGCTGTTCTAATTTGGGGTCTCTATCACAAATAAAAATCTTAAACAAGAAAGTGCAGCTGGCCTTCTGCATCAGTGTGCCTCACATTTGCAGATTCAACCACCATAGATTGAAGACATTCCCTCCTCTCACAAAAGGGGAGGATAGCTGCATCGGTACTAAACAGACACAGACATTTTTCTTTTCACTATTCCCTAAACAATACAATACAACAACTTACATAGCATTTACAGTGTATTAGGTATTTCATGGCATTCCCATTATATTAAGCAATCTAGAAGTGATTTAAAGTATACAGCAGAAAGTGCATAGGTTATATACAAAATGCTACATTATTTTAGAAAAAAAATTGCTCTTCTGCAGGTATGGTTTGCTCGGGGGTCCCACACCAATTCCCTGTAGATACCCAGAGATGACTATATTTTAGACCTGAGCTGGGGGCTCCAGGGATGATACATTAGGACCTCAAAATTGGCAACTTCCCAAACTTAGACAGGTACCCTCATTCTCCTACACAGCTCCCAACCACATCAGCTTTATAGCCCGATAGAAGAGGAGGAGGGGAAGGGTAGGCTGTGCTCCTTCTATGAAACCCATGACCCAGAACTTGGTTACATCACTTCTGCTCACCTCCCATTGACCAGGACCTAGTCATACAATGCTATCCAGAATGAGGAAGACTGGAATGGGGATCCTTTTTCAGTTCTTACGTTCTCAGAATTGTTATGTGACATAAGAAGAAAGAGAGATTGGGGGATATTAGCAGTCGCTATAGCCTTGATTAACTCTCAAATTCTGTGCTCCCATGAAGATTTTTTAAAAAAGATCCTCAGAAATACCTAATGATGGGTTAGATAACAATGGGAAAGTCTTATACAGGACTCCAGGAGACCAGGGGCTGGTATCGGGACTGCTCTTCCTGGAGTGATAACAGGAACATACTTTGTTCTTCAAGCCTCAGCTTCTTCTCAAGTTAAATGAGGACATTACAACAGATGGGTTTAAGGCATACATGAAAAATGTAGGGAGCAAAACAGGCATGACTTTGTACTTAAGAGGCTTTAGGATTGATGAAAAAGACACATGTAACCCTAAATATAGACACACTAAGTGTTAGATGCCCTCAGTGGGGATAGCACAGGTTTGGACATTCCGTTCTAGCTAACTGACACTGTGGGAGCTTATCTTTTTAAGAGAGCTCATGATGGCTTGCTCACTCCTGATGAATCTCTGCACTCCAGCAGAAGGATGCATCTCCTTTCCCCTTGGAGCCTTCTACCCCTCAAAATTCCATACAGAAGGCTGCCTTTTGAGGTAGATAATGGTTCCTGGATTTACCATCTGTTCCTACTTGGCTTCCCCTTAACTCTCTTTGCTTATCTCTGTGATTGGCTTCTCATTCTCTGTAGAGTTTGCTTAAGTTCAGTTTTTTTTTGAGTTGGAGTCTTCCTCTGTCGCCCAGACTGAAGTGCAGTGGCCGCTCCCGGCCACTGCAGCCTCGACCTGCTGGGCTCCGGCGATCATCCGCTTCAGCCTTCCAAGTAGCCAGAAGTACAGGCATGTGCTAACACGTCCGACTGATTTTTTCATTTATTGTAGAGATGAGGTCTCGCTGGCCAGGTAGATCTCGAACACGCGGGCTCAGGCAATCCACTTACCTCAGCCTCCCAAAGGCGCAGGATTACAGGCTGAGACACCGAGGCACGCAGGTTGAGTTTTTTTCAACCCTCAATTTTGACTGCCAATTTAGAGTTAATGTGAGAATTACACCTCTGTTTTCCTCCTGCATTATGTATACTTAGCACACAGTGGTGCTGGGTCCAGTGGATTGGTAAAAGGGTAGATGCTGAGGCAGCCTAGCTGGGTTCAACCACATTGTGACAGACCAAGGGATAATGATGCATCCTTTTGTGCTTCTATCCATCCTCTGTGAAATGGGAATAAGACCAATTTTTACCTCATAGATTTCAAAGAGGATAAAAAATATCATGCCTAATAATCTCTTAATCAGCTGATATTATCCAACCAGATGGGACCTATTCCTCTTTCTCCAGTTAGAATCGATATGGATATCTCTCTTTACATTCCAAGCCTTGCACTTTTTCTACTGGGACTCCTCTCATATGAAAGCTTTAATCAGCAAAGGAAACTCTATCAAAGATCTCCTGGGAGAGGACATAAAGTAGGTGCATATTGTACACACCCCACACATCACTTAGCAGTCTTCCATAGATGGTTTCATGCTTCAAATACCTTCTTCAGTGGCACTCAGACCTCACCAATGCTTTCTCTTTCCTCCTTTATACTGATGAGCTGTTCAGCTTAGGCCAACGCCCTACCCCAACACCCTGTGCCACAATGCTTCTAGCTCTCAGAAAAGCCATACTAGGTTCTTACTTCAAAAGCTCATCAGAATCAACTTCAGTTGTTTGGGCACACATAAGAAATTCTTTTTAACACATAGCTCTGTCCACAAGCAGAATTATGATTATATGTGTGTGTTCTAATGCCTTTGTGTTTTCTTTTTAATTTTTCATTAAACCCAAATCTGCCAGTACCATTAGGCCCCTCATGTATGCATGCGTTTATCCATTGAATAAATGTCTATTGAGAACACAGTGTACCTCACACAGAGCTAGCCAATGTAGATGTGAAAGGTGCTCCAGTCTTCAATGGCTGACACACTGAGCCGTATCTATCTCCCAGGCCCAGCCATTCTCACACTTATCCTAGCAAAAGCTCACATTTTCTCATTACTGATGTTTGGTCTTTTCTCTTCTCCTTAGATGTCCACTCTTAGCTCGGGGTGTCACTATCACACCTGTGTCTTTCTGAAGTCCTGTACCTTGGCAGAAAATTTCTGCCCTAGGGCAGAGAAAGGATTTGGACCACAGCCCCAGCCTGTGGAGTGGAGGTGTTTCCATCACAGAATATTCCTATGTCAGTAGAGGACCTTGTTGTAATAGAGAGAGCCCAGGCTTTAGAGTCGGCAAGAACTGGCTGGAAACCAGATTTGAGGACTCCCCACCTTTTCATAAGTTTCTTATGCTTGCAAGCCTCTGTTTCCTTCTCTATGAAATGGAGACAGCACTTCTGTCTTACATTGTGGGGTAAGGGTGAGAATCAGAGATCATACAGCTGGTGCTCAAATCTTGTTTGTGTTCCCAGAGCCAACAGAAGAGGGTTTCCAAGCATGGATCCAACCATCCCACGTTGGGAAACAGAACTCACACAAATAAACGAAACTGCCCTGAGGATCCCTTCTCCATCCTGTGACGTGCAGAACCTGATTGAAATCTTGCTGATGCTCATCATTGCCCTGGTGGGGCTGGCAGGAAACGGGATTGTGCTCTGGCTCCTGGGCTTCTGCATGCGCAGGAACGCCTTCTTCACCTACGTCCTCAACCTGGCCGCGGCTGACTTCCTCTTCCTCTGTGGCCAAATGATACGTTCCCTTTTACAACTTATTAGCAACTTTGATTTCATCTCCAGCATATCAAGCCCTGTGATTGTCTTTCCCTACCTTGCAGGGCTGAGCATACTGAGCACCATCAGCATCGAGCGCTGCCTGTCTGTCCTGTGGCCCATCTGGTACCGCTGCCGCCGCCCAAGACACATGTCAGAGGTTGTGTGTGCCCTGCTCTGGGCACTGTCTCTGCTGCTGAGCATCCTGGAAGTGTACTATTGTGTCTTTTCATTTGGGGGGATATATGACCATAGTTGGTGTCAGGTGATTGATTTCCTCTCTGGTTCTTGGCTATTGTTTTTATTTGTGGCTCTTTGTGGGTCCAGCCTGGCACTGCTGCTCAGGATTCTCTGTAGCCGCCGGAAGATGCAGCTGACCAGGCTGTATGTGACCATCCTGCTGGCAGTGCTGGTCTTCCTCCTCTGTGGTCTGCCTGCAGGCATCCAATGCTTTTTAGTATTCTGGATTCAGAAGAAGGTTGATGCCTTCACTTGCCATTTTTTTGCGGTTTCATTTATCCTGTCAGCTGTTAACAGCAGCGCCAACCCCATCATTTACTTCTTTGTGGGCTCCTCTAAGCAGCGTCAAAATAAGAAGACCCTCAAGCTAGTTCTCCAGAGGGCTCTGCAGGACACTACTGAGGTGGATGGATGTGGAGTCAGTCTTCCTCGGGAATCCCTGGAGAGGTCAAGAAGCAACCTGGGGTAGTGAGGAAGAGCTTCTTCCCTGTTCATTACATGTGACCTTGAGAGTCAACACTGCCTTGCCACCTTTGGCAATTAGATGCATTTTTCTCGGTCGTGTGCCTCTGAAATGCTTCAGGGTTTCCCAAATGTCTTCACATAGATTTATTTTTAACCTGGCTTTTCTAGTTTTACACAGAGAAAGCATTAGTCTGAAAGTGCAATGTTTCCATCCTTCTTGACATCACCAATAAATTTCTCATGTTATCTTCCTCCGAATCTTTCTTATTGTAAACTCTTTCTCAGCAGTTTTCATTGTAATATCAAGAATCCTCAGGTGCATAAAACTCTTCTTTAGAATTGTTTTCTACCTGACAGTACCAAAAAGGAAGATGCATTATTTATCTCTCCGAGTGAGTTTCCCTGAAAAGCAAGCTTCATCCTGAGAATGGGGACATTGCTGCAAGTGGGAAGCTCCGTTCTGATTTTATGAGTTTTGCTACCTCTAAACTTCATTGAATTTTCTGGGATTGGGAAAAATGATGTTCTTAAACGCAGACTCTTTGTCTTAAAAAAAAAACTGTCTAGGAAACAGATTTTATGAAAAATCCTCTACTGTCATTTGTCCATGGTATGGTGACAAGTTGACCTTAATTTTTAATAAAGAAAATTATGGTCCCTTCCCCATGAGAACTGGTTATTTCCTGGACCATGGACCAGAGTAAAGTAAAAAAATATGTCCCACCAGTGCCAGTTTGACCATTGGCAACCCCAGTGTTGGTTTCAAAATGGAAATTAGCTTGAAAACCATCAGTTTTAGCTTCCAGATTCTTTAATTGTATACCTCTCAGCACATACTGTCTTATACAAATTGTTCTCACTCTATGTCAGTTAGTGTCACGGCCAATCACCATGGAAATCAAGAGTGAAAACCTATGCTTTTTCCATGACAGTGTCAATTACAGTATGTATATAACCACTTAGATTTGGTACAGAATTCTGATACATGATACAACAAGGATAAAAACTGAGAACAAGTTCTAAGTGAAATAAGGCAGATAGAAAAGAACAATGCTGTTAAGTTCAAGTTTTATAAGATATTCAAACCTAGTAAACATGTAGGTTTAGGGATGAGGAGACTGTATGGTTATTGTTTCATGGTAAAGAATTTCTGTTTTATATACTAAAAAGTTCTTAAAGCAGATATTGGTCATGGTTACACCTTATTGTAAATGTTCTTAGTGCCACTGAATTATACATTTAAGATAGTGAAAGAAGTAAAATGCACACAACGTATTTTTTGCCACAATTTTCAAGACTATTAATTTTAAAAAAGAGTGTCAATGCAGAGTTCAGGACTCTTCTCTGCCATGATTTCTCTTTCCATAGAGAACCAAGCAGATAGAAGGGGCCAGTATAAGAAATTGTGAGAACAAAGGGAACTCTGCACTGCTCACAAGCAGTGAGACAGTCACTCAGATCTATCCCCACAGAGGCGAGGTGGCAAATAAACTGAGTATTCTGAAGACAGTACAACGTAGCCATGACAGTAGTGGGACATGCTAGGGGAGGGGTGAGGTCCACAACAACACTTAGGATAAATCCCCGATTCTACACAGGGGGAAGTGAGGCCCAGGGAGACGACAAAACAACACCTCCATGTATACCACTTATGTACCTGATCCTAACTTATATCTCACATTTGTAGAATAAGATGAAGACAAAGGAAAAAAAGTAGTCATGAAATGGTAAATCTATAATTTTCAAATTTCCCAACCAAATATATTGATCTACTTATATCATAGTGTGCACACAGAACTAAGTCTCCCTGAGTTCAGATCTAATCCTCTTCCAGATCCAGCACTCTGTGAGTTTATCCCTATGCGTACACCCTGGATTTCCAAAATTCCCCAGAAGGACTTGGCTGTATGTGAGGGTTTCCCACAGGTGGGACGAGGAAGGAAGACAGTGCTTGCAGCTGGTGCACCTGGTAAGGTACTTTGACGTGGTGTCATCAGTTCACACCAAGTTAAGAAAGTCAGTCCTGAGATTCTGTGATATTTTCATCTGTTTGGCTTTGACTGAGTATTTTGTCCATCATGAGGAGTACAGGAGATAATTTTCGGCTGGCTATGGAATCCAAGACTGTTGACGCTCACGTGGGTAACAAGTTATTTTGCTATCAGTGACGTGTTCTTCGTGTTGGCTGCAAGTAAATGTAGAGCTTCTGGAGGCTTATGATCAGCCCCTGAAGCCCTAACTGAACTCACTTGGATGAGCATTCCTCTATTACATTTGTCTATTACATGATGTAGAGCACATGTACCTGAATGATTTGTCTTGTCTCCTTCCATCACATGGTGAGATCTTACGGAGCAGAGGTCTTGTCTGTGAATCCACAGTGCAGTGGACTAAGCCTGGAAGTTAGATGATGCTCAGAAACTATTTTTCTCAAGCAACTCCCTCCTGCAAATCTCAGCATCTTGCAGAGCGGCTCAGTCACCAGATCTCACTGGAGCTCCAGCAAGCACCTCCCACTTCAGAGGACAATTTCTCACTGTCTCTGGGGAGAAGAAGGTGGGTGGGGGATTGCAGGATTATGCTGATGAGCTCCCTTCTTTTCAAGTCCAGTTCAGTGATGGATTTTCCTCTCAGTTACATACTAAGGAGGAGTGTGCAGGAAATTCAGACATTAACTTTATAAACAGAGAAAAGATATGACAGCTTTTGGGAGCTGTCATTCATGATTGCTTATTTATGCATGAGTTCAACAAACATTTACAACTACTTGATAGGCATTGTGCAAATTATATATAGCAGTAAACACCTTTTAAACACATCTCCGGCTAATAGACTCCATCTATATAACCAATCTTGTCCTTTTCATCAAGTAAGTATATTGATGGATACCAAATAAACGCTGAGCCTTCATGGCCATCCACCTACTAGTATACCTGTGCATAAGTGCACAGAGTCTCCAGTCTACAGTCTGACATCACACCAATGCACAATTTATCGAAGCATCAGAGAGTCCAGCAGCTGCTTACACCACAGGAATTGTGCCACTGCCTACTTCCAATACTTTATGCTGCAGCAGAGGAAGCCCTTGCCTCCAGCCAAACCCAACTCAGCATCAGAAAAGCCTGGGTTAAGCAGGGATGGAAAATCTGTGAGTGCTGAAAAGGGAAGAATACTGGACCTGGATCCTCAAGGTGACTACATGGCCATTGTGGGTCACTTGCCCAATCTAGGCAACTCAAGAAGATTGTGAGGTCATGAAATTGTCCCAGTCTGAATCTTACGCCATTTGTGTTCAGTTATGCATTCTCCATTGAAAGTGATTAGGTTTGACTTTACCATTACTATGGACTGACGATAACTACTGTTGTGATTCAGGCAACCTGAGAAGGTCATGTCTCTACAAAGTGACTATAATTATAGCAAGCATATACTCTTCTCACCTGTGTGGCAGCTACCTGGAATTCAAAGATATTGCTGTGATACTCCTTCTTATGATGGTCTGGCAGGTATTGGGCACCAATAGTGTCAACACATCAATGCCAGCTATAACTACAGATGGGATTTCACTGCTGTCCTCTAGGAACTGCAGTAGAGTGTGGAAGAAGAGATCTCCTCACACATGCCTGAGACATTGCTACAATTGTTCGGGTTCCTTCTAGGATGCAGATGTTGTGATGGGGAGCCGAGAGGGAGAAGATCTCATTAGTAAGTGTGTATGTAGACGCTTCTTGAAATATCTGACTATGAACTGATGACTCTACACTTTACCCAGCATGCACCCGCTGTTCCTTTTGCTAGTCAAATAAACCTTTGAATTAGGCAAGGAAAAATAAATGGGACCAGGACATATAGAAATGGGAGAAGAGGTCATTTATAGTGCATTGCTCATAAAAGTACAAGGTTGTTTAGGGAACGCTGATTAAAACATAAACGCTTTTCATTCCTTGTGCTACCAAGTATTTGGCTGTGGTTGCAAGATCCCTGTCAAAAAGGATAATAATGCTGGAGTGCTTGAACAATTAGAAATGTCGGTTTTGGCCTTGAAGTGATAGAGGCTAGCATAAGTATTGCAATGAATTGCAGTCAAGTTTATTACATTGTCAAATGCAGGGAAACTAAGCCAGATCAGTCCAACAGGAGAATATAAAGTGGCATCGTCCAGCTCTCCTTTTTTGTTATTGTTGTTGACACTCTACTTTATTTATTTATTTTTTATTTTAAAGATGTAGGGTACAATTCAGAGTTAGGTATGCAAATGTTCATTATGCAGGTACCCTTGTTGATGACGTGTTCCCTTCCCTTCCCTGGCAGTTTTCCTCAACTGCCAATCTCACCCCCTTCCCTTGGCAGTTTTCTGCTACTGCCAATCCCTTTCTTATAGTATTATGATAATTGTTCAAGGTCCGCGTATGAGTGAGAACACAATGTACCACATGTTAAAAAAATCCATTTCAGCTTCGAAGGGCAGCATGGTTGGTTCCATGATTTTACTATTGTGAATAGAGCTTCAACAAACATGTGTGTGCAGGTATCTTTTTTGTAGAATGGTCCTGCTCTCCTGACCTTCCTTAAAGGTATATTATATTTCCAACCCTACAAGGCAGAAAATATGAGTGAACACACACACACACACACAGAAACACACACACACGAGTCAGAACAAGAAGTGTGGGGGTAGAGAAAAGAGAAGAAGCAGTGGAAAGCACATACTGCTCTGGTGCAACATTTTTGCCTGCAAAAAATTCCCAAATGGAAGCATGGGCGATGATTCTTTTTCAAATAAATTCAACATTTTATTTCTAACAAAAAATTCAACTCTATATTTTTTTATAAATGATATGGATGATGGCTTAAGAGCTGGTAACTCATAATCAAAAACTTGAGTTCAAAACCTCTATGTCACTTTATACTTCTTTAGTAATGCAGTATGTATAAAGTCTTGATATTTCAGTTAAAACTCCTGTTTTAACATTCTGTATGTGAGAGAATAATGCTTCTTAGCTTCAGACGTTCCAAAGAGATCAGTGAGAGGAGAGCTGCAGGTTTGAGCCTGTAAGTGAATCTGCACATTTTACTTATTCATTTTCAAAGAAATATTGGAAGCAAATGTGACATTTTCATATATAACTCATGTTAGTTTTGGGTGTTTGAATGCTGCTTACATTATCTTGCAGTCTGTGTGCCCCATTTATAAACTTCTCTCCAATATGACCCCTGTCCTTATTGTAGAGGACCTCAATATCCATGGAGGAGGTCAACCCAACAAACTGATCTGTCAGTTGTTTTTAAGTTTTTCCTGAGGATACAAAAATCGTATAGAGTTCTTATATACTCATCACCCAGTCTACACCAATAGTGACATGTTACATAATTAGAGAATATTATCAGAGACAGGAAATTGACATTGGCATGATCCAGTCATCTACAATCAAAACCTTACTAGACTTCTTCGTGTTTGTATTCACTGATTTTTTTTTAATGGATGGGAATTCCTTGTGTGTAATTCTGTAACATTGTTCCACATTATACATTCATATAATCACCACCATGTTCAAGATATGGAACTATTTGACTTCTCTCTTATGCCAGGTAGTGGGCTCTGCACACTCCTGTTCAAAACCATCCTTTCTGCTTTCCCATAATTTAAATGTACTGGTTCTCAGAGGAGCACTAGGCCACCGTGGCAAGCATGCTGTCGGAGGGCAGCAGGCTGGCTGCAGGGCCGAGGGCAGCACGGTGGCGCGCAATGGGCATGGCGGACGCTGGACAGCGGGCGACCGCTTGGCGCTGGCTGTTGTGCGAGGCTGCCGCCGGCTGCGAGCCTCCTCGTTCTCGCCCTCCTGCCCACAGTCTTTGTTTGGGGTCCCACCTGCCGGGAGGCCATAGCAGTAATGCCCCCAGGTCGTTTTTCTCCACCAGCCTCTAGTTGGGTAGGAGTAGTCGTGGACAAAGCCAGCGAGCTGGGTCGTATGGAATATACCCAGAGGAACTCAACTCATTCTAGGAAGGATACCTGCACACGTATGTTTGTTTCAGCTCCATTCACATTAGCAAAAACATGGAACCAATCGTCTTGCCCATCAAAGCTGAACTGGGATTAAAAAATGTGGTACATATGCACAATGGAATATTATGCAGCATAAAGAAGGACAAATATATGGACTTTGCAACAACTTGGATGGATTTGGAGTCGATCATACTCAGTGATTTATCACAGAAACAAAGAACAGAGGTCCATATATTCTCACTCATAAGCGGGTCTTGAACAATTATAATGCTATAAGAAAGCAGTTGGCAGTAGTGGGAAACTGTCAGGGGAGGGGTGTGGGATTGGCAGTTGAGGGAAACTGCTAGGGGAGGGAGGGAAAGGCAAACCTTATCAACAAGGTTATCTGCATGATAAATATTTGTATACCTAAACCGGAAATGTACCCCACATCTTTATAATAAAAATAAAATTAAAAACAACAACAACAACAAAAACAAAGCCAGAGAACTGTGCTGCCAGAACAGGAGCTTGGGACCATGCCACCTAAGCCGATACCGCTGGAGTTTTCAGACACATCCCGTGAACGTGCCCTGGAAGTCTGACTCATTCTCAGAACCAGAGGCGAAAACTCTAGGGAAACCTACAGCCTTGACCAAGGATGTTCAGGGCATCTTGTCTCCCTTGTTCTGCTCTCTCTGTCTGCAAAGTGGGATGATGAGGCCTGGGGCTGCATCTCATGAAGGGGGCTGGAGTGCACAGGTGGGCCCTCAGAGCTGAGAGTGCTGAACATTTGCCCACTTGTTTGGGTGGATCTTGCTGGGCCCTGACTCTGCAGCAGACAGACGTGGTTTGGGTTGTGCCCCTACCACTGACCAGCGGGTGGCCTCCAGCAAGCCTCACCCTCTCGGGCCCTCAGTGTCCTCAGGAGCAAAACACATTCCTGTGACCTCTTTCACAGAGTTGTGGTGGTGACTGGAACCAGGGCAAGAAGGAGCAGGGAAGTTTCTCCAGGGTTGACATGGGTTTCATTGTCTGATAAGACAAAGTGACCTTGTCTGGGAGATTCCAACTGATTGGACAGGGGCTTCCACTCCATCTGTGTCACAGGTGGCCAAGACTCTCTTCTTGACAAGCTGAAGGCAGAATAGTAAAGGCCACTGAAGAAAGGTCATTTTGAAGCACTTGGGTGTTCCTATCAGCCCTTGAAGTCTTGGGTTGAATCTGTGTGTCCATGGGTGTGCACAGGTGTAATTAAAGATCAGTCTGCTCTGGGTCTAGAGAAGATTCTCTGAAAGACCTGAGAAGCCTGCTTGGAGGTTTGGAGGAGAAGCATGGGGATCTCTTGTCATGCAAGGGGCAAGGTCATTTCACCAGAGTCCCGTGGTGAGCACCAGAATAAATCAATTCTCTCTCTCTCACACACACACACACACACACACACACACACACACACACACACACACACTGCTGGTTCTCCTGCCTCCTCCCCCAGAGACATTTTATATAATTATTGTTCTCCTTCCCACATCTTCAGTGTTTCATTCTCTAATGGATCATTCCATTGCAGCTCAAACATGCTATTCTACTTTTTGGGTTAAAACACCAGCCGAGTTCACATTCCCTTCCATCTCTTATTTCCTTTAGAGAAAAGAGTTTTTGGAAGAAGGGGGGTGGGATTGGCAGTTGAGGGAAACTGCCAGGGAGGAAGGGGGCACACCTCATCAACAAGGGGACCTGCATAATGAACATTTGTACACCTAACCCTGAATTGTACCTCACAGCTTAAAAAAAAAAGAAAAATAAATAAAAAGTCTTAACATCTTTTAAAAAAGAGTTTTCTATACTCAACTACATTTCCTCCTCCTAAAATTTTCCTCCTCCTTCTTCTCCTTCTCCTTCTCTCTCTCTCTCTCATCTCCTAGTATCTCTATCTCCTCATAAATAGCTCATTAAATTTATTTTTCTTGTTTTAAATAACAATTCAGTAACAAGTTTAAATAAATATTTAAAAGGTCATTCCCATTTCAGGTCTTCAGGCAAACTTAACTTCTTAGCAAAGATATAGAGAGTTATTATGGTTATTGATTTCAATCTTTACATAGATGCTTAATGCTAAACTAGTCATACACAGTCTGTGTCATGCAAAATATACATTTGTCTGCATTCTTTTTTTTTTAATTTAACTTATCGTGGAGGTCCTTCCATGTCAGTTTTCTGACTCTTTTTATACAGTTGCAGAGTCTTATGTTCCATGAATGGACCATAATTTATACAGTATTGATGGCCATTTTGGCCTTCACAAATCTTTTATCACAAATAATGTTGCATTTATTAACTTTGCACATATGTCTCAGAACATGTGCAGACAAACTACTAGGATAAAGTTCTAAATGAGGAATTATAGGGATAATAGTATGATACTTTACATATAGTTATAAATGTTGGAAATTGCCTTTCCTGTGGTTGCAATCATCTGCACTACCACTAGACAGAGAGAGCCTTGGTTCACGTCAGATCCGTATTGTTGCTTTCCAACCTTTTGACCTTTTATATTTTGGTAAGTAAAATATAATTCTGTGTACATGTAACGTGAATGTTTCTTATTCTGAGCTTGATGTCTTGTCTTTCCATGTGTGTCAAAACCATTTTTGTTTTCTAGAAATTGTGACTAATGACCGATAGTAATTTCCTTATGAGCTTTTTGGAGTTTAAATCATCATTTTACACAAGCTTTTCATAAATAGGCGAGATTAACACTAAAATATGCATTACTAAGATTTTCCATACTTAGTTATCTTTTGATTATGATGGTTCATGCTGTGCCAAAAAATCATTTTTGTCTTTTTAATGTTTTCTTTAAGTCTTCTAAATTTGATACCACAATTTAAAAGTTTTCTCCACTATAAGTTTAAAACAATTTCCTATAATTTTCCAAGTACTACTATATATTGATGATAAATTTGGATTTATATCAAAATTATATGTAATGTATATTTTCAACTTTATTTTATTTTGGTAGGCTACAATTGTCCTAATCCATTTGACTGAATAGTCCATGTTTTATGGACTACTTTGGTATGTAATCTATATCATATGCTAAGTTCCCATAAGTACCTGTGTCTAATATTAACTTTTCAGTGATCTGATTTTTATATATAAATCAGTACTACAATGTTGCACTTATTCAGGTTTTATACTGCATTCTAATCATTTTTATTTTTCTTCTCTATTCAGAAGATGTAAATGGGTTTTGTTTTTTCTAATTTATTCTCACTGCTTGTTTTTGTGTACAGAAACTGCCTGCTGTTCACTTATATGAGGAGTCATATATGAATGCTTGATTACTATGATAAGAAAAATAGTAAAAAAAAATTGGGGGTCGGGTGGTTGTGAGCCTTGAATGACACTTTATTATAGTTTGTTGTTTACAAGTTGATATTGATTGACATGACACCTAGGCTCATAACTGGAAATGGAATGCTTGAACACACAATTACTAACAGAGAGGTGGACCAGATTAGGTGGCGTGGGAGAGTTTTATATGAGAGCGGAAATGGGACAGAGCCCAAGAAACATCTCAGTAAGGGATAATGTCTCAAATGATTGTGGTCTCTAATGTGTCTATGGTCTTTGTACAGGAAATAACAGAGCTGCCCAGAATCGTGTGTGTGTGTGTGTGTGTGTGTGTGTGTGTGTGTGTTTTGCTTGAGTCAAAGTCTCACTCTCCTGCCCAAGCTGGAATGCAGTGGCAAGCTCACTGCTGCCACAGCTCCGACCTGCAAGGCTCAGGTGATTAACCTTCTGCCTCAGCCCTCCAAGTAGCTGGAACTACAGGCACACCACCATGCCCGGTTAATTTTCTGATTTATGGTAGAGACGAGGACTCACCAAGTTGCCCAGGCAAGTCTCGAACTCCTGGGCTCAGGCAATCCTCTTGCCTCTGCCACCCAATATTCTGGGATTACCGGCACAAGCCACTGTGCCCGGCCAAAATCCTGAAATACCTAATTTGGTCACCAGCTTTCATTCCAGCTCCTGTAGGCACCTCCTGAGTCAGGGGACTTGGAATTGTCCTCTGAAGTCCTCACGGAATCGAGGAAGGCTCTCCTCCTCCTGTAGCACGGGGCAGCTCTCCACTTGCAGACAGAAGAATGGAGTAAAGGTAAGGGCATATGCCAAGAAGTCTTCTTTCCAAAGTCAATTTTGTTTTTTTCTATAACTTCTCAATCCTGCATTTCCATCTTGGGGTTCCATGCAGGGGGTCATGAGCTTGCTTCAGGAAAAGGAGGAGAAATTAGACTGTGGGAGTTCCAAATGGGGTCAAATAGGCCTTTCTTCCTTCTGATCCATCTCCTCATACCACCCCCTGTATTTCAACTAATCAGTCTGCTGTTGTGGAGAGAATGCTGCCTCTCAGATTCACTTAAGAAGCAAGGGGACATGCAAGCACTGTTTCCCAGAGCTGAACAGCAGTCAACACAGGTTTTGTTCCTTTACTAACTCTTCATGGCACATCTGAAATGTCCAAGGAAAACACTGATGATTCAATCTGAAATAACTGAAGAGTGTTTCATGTGGGGACTGTTGACCACGATGGGCAGAATAAGGGAAAGCAGCAATAGGGAAGCAGTGTTCCAAATCCAGGCTCCAAAGGAGAGGGAAGGAGCAGTTACCATTGAGAGCGTAGCCACAGCTGAAGTTGTAGCAGTAGGAGGGGACAACCAGACAGGTGGAGAAGGTGTGAGTGACCAACATAGCCTCACAGCAGAGAAACAGGGGGCGGGAATACCAATCACTATCCTCCTGTCCCCCAGTCTCCCGGTGGTGTCTCCCAGTGGCTCAATTCAGTCTGAACTAGGATCCCACGGATAAGAGACAGAGACACCACCATCTTGGGAGGCCATACAGGGTGGGGAAGGATGGAAGAACATCTTCAAGGCAAATGGAAATTACTGTCCATGCCTCCTAACCTCCTCATACCCCCTGGGGTTTTCTCTCTCTAAATGTCATTGAATCATTTCTCATCTAAGTTCCATCAGAGTTATTATTTTTTTCTCTTTGCAACTTATTTCTCTAGTGTCACTTGTATGGAGAAATATCTGTATTTATCAAACATGCCTAGTAAAAGAAATGTAATTTTTAAAAGAGAAAACATTTCTGTTTGTTACAGTGTATGTTTGGCTGTTCTAATTTGGGGTCTCTATCACAAATAAAAATCTTAAACAAGAAAGTGCAGCTGGCCTTCTGCATCAGTGTGCCTCACATTTGCAGATTCAACCACCATAGATTGAAGACATTCCCTCCTCTCACAAAAGGGGAGGATAGCTGTATCAGTACTAAATAGACACAGACATTTTTCTTTTCATTATTCCCTAAACAATACATTAGAACAACAATTTGCATAGCATTTACACTGTATTAGATATTGCATGGCATTGCCATTGTATTAAGCAATCTAGAAGTGATTTAATGTATACAGCAGGAAGTGCATAAGTTATATGCAAAATGCTACATTATTTTAGAAAAAGAAATTGCTCTTCTGCAGGTATGGTTTGCTCGGGGGTCCCACACCAATCCCCTATAGATACCCAGAGATGACTATATTTTAGGCCTGAGCTGGAGACTCATCAGGACCTCAAAGTTAGGACCTCAAAATTTGAAACTCCCCAAACCTAAGACAGTTACTCTCATTCTCCTACACAGCTCCCAACCACATCAGCATTACAGCCTGATGGAAGAGGAGGAGGGGAAGGGGAGGCTGTGCTCCTTCTATGAATCCCATGACCCTGAACTTGGTTACATCACTTCTGCTCACCACCGTTGACCAGCACCTAGTCATATGAGGTCATCCAGAATGAGGAAGACTGGAATGGGAATCCTTTTTCAGTTCTTATGCTCTCAGAATTGTTATGTGACATAAGAAAGAGAGATTGGGGGATATTAGCAGTCTCTACAGCCTTGATTAACTCTCAAATTCTGTGCTCCCATGAAGATTTTTTTAAAAGATCCTCAGAAATGCTGAATGATGGGTTAGATAACAATGGGAAAGTCGTATACAGGACTCCAGGAGACCAGGGGCTGGTATTGGGACTGTTCTTCCTGGTGTGATAACAGGAACATCCTTTGTTCTTCAAGCCTCAGCTTCTTCTCAAGTTAAATGAGGACATTACAACAGATAAATTTTAAGGCATACATGAAAAATGTAGGGAGCAAAACAGGCATGACTTTGTACTAAAGATTCTTTAGGATTGATGAAAAAGACAGATACATGCAACCCTAAATATAGACACACTAAGTGTTAGATGCCCTCAGTGGGGATAGCACAGGTTCTGGCTCTCCGTTCTAGCTAATTGAGGCTGTGGGAGCTTATCTCTCTAAGAGAGCTCATGATGGCTGCGCTCACTACTGATGATTCTCTGCACTCCAGCAGAAGGATGCATCTCCTTTCCCCTTGGAGCCTTCTACCCCTCAAAATTCCATACTGAAGGCTGCCTTTTGAGATAGATAATGGTTCCTGGATTCACCATCGCTTCCTACTTGGCTTCCCCTCAACTCTCTTTCCTTATCTCTGTAATTGGCTCCTCTTCCTCTCTAGGGTTTGCTTACACTGAGTTTTTTTCAACCCTCAGTTTTGACTGCCAATTTGGAGTTAATGTGAGACTTACGCCTCCGTTTTCCTCCTCAATTATGTATACTTAGCACACAGTGGTGCTGGGTCCAATGGGTTGGTCAAAAGGGGGGATGCTGAGGCAGCCCAGCTGGGTTCAACCACATTGTGACCAATGGATAATGATGCATCTTTTTGTGCTTCTATCCATCCTCTGTGAAATGGGAATAAGACCAATTTTTACCTCATAGATTTCAGAGAGGATAAAAAATATCATGCCTAATAATCTCTTAATCAGCTGATATTATCCAACCAGATGGGACCTATTCCTCTTTCTCCGGTTGGAATCGGCATGGACATCTCTCTTTACATTCCAAGCCTTGCACTTTTTCTACTTTCCCACGGGGACTCCTCTCATACGAAAGCTTCAGTCAGCAAAGGAAACTCTACCAAAGATCTCCTGGGAGAGGGCATAAGGTAGATGCATATTGGACACACCCCACACTTCACTTAGCAGTCCTCCATGGATGTTTTCATGCTTCAAACACCTTCTTCAGCGGCACTCAGACCTCACCAATGCTTTCTCCTTCCTCCTTTATGCTGATGAGCTGTTCAGCTTAGGCCAACGCCCTACCCCTACACCCTGTGCCACAATGCTTCTAGCTCTCAGAAAAGTCATACTAGGTTCTTACTTCAAAGGCTCATCGGAATCAACTTCAGTTGTTTGGGCACACATAAGTAATTCTTTTTAACACACGTAGAGCTGTCCACAAGCAGAATTCTGACTATATGTGTGTCTTCTAATGTGTCCTTTTTATTTTTCTAATGCCTTTGCATTTTCATTTTCATTTTTATTTAAAAATCTGCCATTACCATTAGGCTCCTCATGCATGCATGCATTTATTCGTTGAATACATGTCTATTGAGAACACAGTGTACCTCACACAGAGCTAGCCAGTGGAGATGTGAAAGGTGCTCCATTCTTCAATGGCTGACACACTGAGCCATATCTATCTCCCAGGTCCAGCCATTCTCACACCTATCCTAGCTAAAGTTCACATTTTCTCATTACTGATGTTTGGTCTTTACTCTCCTCCTTAGATGTCCACTCTTAGCTTGGGGTGTCACTATCACCCCTGTGTCTTTCTGAAGTCCTGTACCTGGCAGAAAATTTCTGGCCTAGGGCAGAGAAAGGATTTGGACAAGAGCCCCAGCCTGTGGAGTGGAGGTGTTTCCATCACAGAATGTTCCTATGTCAGTAGAGGACCTTGTTGTAATAGCGAGAGCCCAGGCTTTAGAGTCAGCAAGAACTGGGTTGAAACCAGATTTGAGGACTCCCCACCTTTTCATAAGTTTCTTATTCTTGCAAGCCTCTGTTTCCTTCTCTATGAAATGGAGACAGCACTTCTGTCTTACATTGTGGGGTAAGGGTGAGAATCAGAGATCATACAGCTGGTGCTCAAATCTTGTTTGTGTTTCCAGGGCCAACAGAAGAGGGTTTCCAAGCATGGATCCAACCATCCCACGTTGGGAAACAGAACGCACAGAAATAAACGAAACTCCTCTGGGGATCCCTTTTTTCATCCTGTGACGTGCAGAACCTAATAGAAATCCTGCTGATGCTCATCATTGCCCTGGTGGGGCTTGTCGGAAACGGGATTGTGCTCTGGCTCCTGGGTTTCTGCATGCGCAGGAACGCCTTCTCCACCTATGTCCTCAACCTGGCCGCGGCTGACTTCCTCTTCCTCTGTGGCCAAATGATACGTTCCCTTTTACAATTTATAGCAACTTTATTTTCCCAGCATATCAAGCCCTGTGATAGTCTTTCCCTACCTTGCAGGCCTGAGCATACTGAGCACCATCAGCACCGAGCGTTGCCTGTCTGTTCTGTGGCCCATCTGGTACCGCTGCTGCCGCCCAAGACACATGTCAGCAGTCGTGTGTGCCCTGCTCTGGATACTGTCTCTGCTGCGGAGCATCCTGGAAGTATACTATTGTGCCTTTCCATTTTGGGGGATGGGTGACCATAGTTCGTGTCAGAGGATTGATTTCCTCTCTGGCTGTTGGGTATTGTTTTTATTTGTGGTTTTTTTTGGTCCAGCCTGGCACTGCTGCTCAGGATTCTCTGTAGCCTCCGGAAGATGCAGCTAACCAGGTTGTATGTGACCATCCTGCTGGCAGTGCTGGTCTTCCTCCTTTGTGGCCTTCCCATAGGCATCCAGTGGTTTTTAGTATTCTGGATTCAGAAGTCTGATGACTTCACTTGCCATTTTTTTGAAGTTTCAGATGTCCTGTCCTGTGTTAACTGAAGCGCCAACCCCATCATTTACTTCTTTGTGGGCTCCTGTAAGCGGCGTCAAAATAGGAAGTCCCTCAAGCTGGTTCTCCAGAGGCTCTGCAGGACACTGCTGAGGAGGATGGATGTGGAAGCAACCTTCCCGGGAATCCCTGGAGAGGTCAAGAAGCAACGTGGGGTAGTGAGGAAGAGCTTCTTCCCTGTTCGGAACATGTGACCTTGAGAGTCAACACTGCCTTGCCACCCTTGGCAATTAGATGCATTTTTCTTGGCCTTGTGCCTCTGAAATGCTTCAGGGTTTCCCAAATGTCTTCAAATAGATTTATTTTTAACTTGGTTTTTCTAGTTTTACCCAGAGAAAGCATTAGTCTGAAAGTACAATGTTTGAATCCTTTTTGAAGTCACCAATAATTTCTCATGTTATCTTCCTCCGAATCTTTCTTATTGTAAACTCTTTCTCAGCAGTTTTCAGTGCAATGTCAAGAATGTCTGTTCAGATCCATAAAACTCTTCTTTAGAATTGTTTCCTACCTGACAGTACCAAAAAGGAAGATGCCTTATCTCTGAGACTGAGTTTCCCCGAAAAGCAAGCTTCATCCTGAGAATGGGGACATTGCTGAAAGTGGGAAGCTCAGTTCTGAATTCATGAGTTCTGCTACCTCTAAATTTCACAGAATTTTCTGGGATTGGGAAAAATAGTGTTCTTAAATGCAGACTCTTTGCCTTCATAAAAAGCAGTCTATGAAACAGATTTTATGAAAAGTCCTCTGCTGTCATTTGTCCATGGTATGGGGACAAGTTGGCCTTAATTTCTAATAAAGAAAATTATGGTTCCTTCTTCATGAGAACTGGTTATTTCCTGGACCATGGACCAGAGTAAAGTAAAAAAATATGTTCCACCAGTGCCAGTTTGGCCATTCGTAACCCCATTGTTGGTTTCCAAATGGAAATTAGCTTGGAAACCATCTGTTTTTAGCTTCCAGATTCCTTAATTGTATAACTCTCAGCACATACTGTCTTATACAAATTGTTCTCATTCGATGTCAGTTAGTATCATGGGCAATCACCATGGGAAACAGGAGTGAATACCTATGACTTCTTCCATGATAGTGTCAATTACAGTATGTATATAACCACTTAGAGTTGCTACAGAATTCTGATACATGACAAAACAAGGATGAAGATTGAGAACAAGTGCTACGTGAAATAAGCCAGACACAAAAGAACAATACTGTTAAGTTCAACTTTTATAAGATACTCAAAGTTAGCAGACATGTAGGTTTAGGGCTGAGGAAACTGTGTGATCATTGTTTCATGGTAAAGAATTTCTGTTTCATATAATAAAAATTTTTTAAAGCAGATATTGGTCATGGTTGTACCTTATTGTGAATATTCTTAGTGCCACAGAATTACACATTTAAGAGAGTGAAAGAAGCCGGGCTCGGTGGCTCAGCCTGTAATCTCGCCCCTTTGGGAGGCTGAGGTGAGTGGATTGCCTGAGCCTGCGGGTTCGAGACCCACCTGGGCAGCGAGACCTCATCTCTACAATAAATAAAAAAATCAGCCGGCCGTGGTAGTGCATGCCTGTAATTCCGGCTACTCGGAAGGCTGAGGTGGAAGGATCGCTGGGGCCCAGCAGGTCGAGGCTGTGGTGGCTGGGAGCAGCTACTGCACTCCAGTCTGGGCGACAGAGTGAGACTCTAACTCAAAAAAAAAAAAAGATAGTGAAAGAAGTAAAATCATGCAATGTATATTTTGCCACAATTTTCAAGATTATTAATTTTAAAAAAGAGTGTCAATGCAGAGTTCAGGACTCTTCTCTGCAATTGACTTCTCTTTCCACAGAGAACTCAAGTAGATAGAAGGGGCCACCATAAGAGGTTGTGAGAACACAACGAAGTCTGCAGTGCTCACAAGCAGGGAGACTACCACTCAGATGCGGGGTGGCAAATAAACTCAGTATCTTGAAGACAGTACAAAGTAGCCATGACAGTAGCACAACATCACTTAGGATAAATCCCCGATTCTACACAGGGGGAAGTGAGGCCCAGTGATAAGACAAAACTTCACCTGTATGTATACCACTTATGTACCTGATCCTAACCTATATCTCACATTTTTAGAATAAGATGAAGACAAAGGAAAAAAAGTAACCATGAAATGGTAAATCTATAATTTTCAAATTTCCTAGCCAAATATATTGATCCAGTTATACCACAGTGTGCACACAGAACTAAGTCTCCCTGAGTTCAGATCTAATCCTCTTCCAGATCCAGAACTCTGCTGAATTTTTCCCTATGCATACACCCTGGATTTCCAAAGTTCCCCAGGACTTGGCTGTATGTGAGGGATTCCCACAGGTGGGACGAGGAAGGAAGACAGTGCTTGCAACTGGTGCACCTGGTAAGGCACTTTGACTGGTGTCATCAGTTCACACCAAGTTATTAAGAAAGTCAGTTCCGGGAGTCTCTGATATCTTCAACTGTACAGCTTTGGCTGAGGATTTTGTCCATCATGAGGAATACAGTAGATAATTTTCACCTGGTTATGGAATCCAAGACTGTTGACCCTCACGTGGGCAACAGGTTATTTTGATGTCAGTGACATATTTTCGTGTTGGCTGCAAGTAAATGTAGAGCTTCTGGAGGCTTATGATCAGCTCCTGAAGCCCTAACTGAACGCACTTAATGAGTATTCCTCTATTACATTTGTCTATTACATGACATAGGGCACTTGTACCTGAATGATTTGTCTTGTCTCCTTCCATCACATGGTGAGATCTTATGGAGCAGAGGTCCTGTCTGTGCATCCCAAGTGCATTGGACTAAGCCTGGAAGTTAGAAGATGTTCAGAATCTATTTTTCTTGAGCAACTCCCACTGCAAATCTCAGGGTTATCCAGCATCTTGCAGAGAGAGGCTCAGTTACTAGGTCTCACTGGAGCTCCTGCAAGCACCTCCCACTTCAGAGGACAATTTCTCACTGTTTCTGGGGAGTAGAAGGTGGGTGGGGGATTGCAGGATTATCCTGATGAGCTCCCTTCTTCTCAAGTCCAGTTCAGTGATGGAGTTTCCTCTCCGTTACATACCAAAGAGGAGTGTGCAGGAAATCTAGGCATTAACTTTATAAACAGAGAAAAGATATGAAAGCCCCTCATGGCAGCTTTAGGGAGCTGTCATTCATGACTGCTTGTTTATGCATGAGTTCAACAAACATTTATACCTAATTGATAGTCATTGTGCAAATTATATATAACAGTAAACACTTTTAAACAAGTCTCCTGCTAATAGACTCCATCTATACAACCGATCTTGTCCTTTTCATCAAGCAAGTATATTGATTGATACCAAATAAATGCTGAGCCTTCATGGTCATCCACCAACTAGTTCACCTGTGTACAAGTGCACAGAGTCTCCAATCTACAGCCTGACATTACACCAATGCACAATTTATTGAAGCATTAGAGAGTCCAGCAGCTGTTTACACCACAGGAATTGTGCCACTGCCTACTCCCAATACTCTATGCTGCAGCAGAGGAAGCCCTTGCCTCCAGCCAAACCCAACTCAGCATCAGAAAAGCCTGGGTTACGCAGGGATGGAAAATCTGTGAGTGCTGAAAAGGGAAGAATACCGGACCTGGATTCTCAAGGTGACTACATGGCCATTGTGGGTCACTTGCCCAATCTAGGCATTCCAAGAAGATTGTGAGGTCATGAAATTGTCCCAGTCTGAATCTTATGCCATTTGTGCTCAGGTATCCATTCTCCCTAGAAAGTGATAAGTTTTGACTTTACCATTACTGTGGACTGACGATAACTACTGTTGTGATTCAGGCAGCCTGAGAAGGTCATGTCTCTACAAAGTGACTATAATTATATCAAGCATATACTCTTCTCACCTGTGTGGTAGCTACCTGGAATTAAAAGGGATTTTTGTGATACTCCTTCTTATGATGGTCTGGCAAGTATTAGGCACTAATAGTGTTAACACATCAATGGCGGCTATAATACAGATGGGATTTCACTGCTGTCCTCTGGGAACTGCAGTAGAGTGTGGAAGGAGAGATCTCCTCACACATGCCTGCCACACTGCTACAATTGTCCGGACTCCTTCTAGGATGCAGATGTTGTGATGGGGAGCCGAGAGGGAGAAGATCTCATTAGTAAGTGTGTATGTAGAGGCTTCTTGAAATATCTGACTTTGAACTGATTTCTCTACACTTTACCCAGCATGCACCCACTGCTCCTTTTGCTAGTCAAATAAACCTTTGAATTAGGTAAGAGAAAATAAATAGGACCAGGACATATAGGAATGTGAGAAGAGGTCATTTATAGTGCATTGCTCATAAAAGCATAAGGTTGTTTAGGGAATGCTGATTAATACACAAATGCTTTTCATTCCTTGTGGTACCAAATATTTGGTTGTGGTTGCAAGATCCCTGTCAAAAAGGATAATAATGCTGGAGTGCTTGAACAATGCGCAATGTCGGTTGTGGCCTTGAAGTGATAGAGACTAGCGTAAGTATTGCAATGAATTGCAGTCAAGTTTATTACATTGTCAAATGCAGAGAAACTAAGTCAGATCAGTCCAACAGGACAACATAAAGTGGCATCGTCCAGCTCTCCTTTCTTTGTTATTGTTGTTGACACTCTATTTCATTTATTTATTTTTTATTTTAAAGATGTAGGGTACAATTCAGAGTTAGGTATACAGATGTTCATTATGCAGGTACCCTTGTTGATGAGGTGTTCCCTTCCCTCCCCTGGCAGTTTTTCTCAACTGCCAATCCCACCCCCTTCCCTTGGCAGTTTTCTGTTACTGCCAATTCCTTTCTTATGGTATTATGATAATTGTTCAAGGCCCGCGTATGAGTGAGAACACAATGTACCAGATTTTCCAAAAATCCAATTCATTTTGAAGGGCAGCATGGTTGCTTCCATGATTTTACTATTGTGAATAGAGCTGCGACAAACGTGTGTGCAGGTATCTTTTTTGTAGAATGGTCCTGCTCTCCTGACCTTCCTTCCAGGTATATTATATATCCAACCCTACAAGGCAGAAACTATGGGTGAACACACACACACATACACACACAGAAACACACACACACACACACACACACAGAAACACACACACACACACACACACACGTCAGAACAAGAAGTGTGGGGGTAGGGAAAAGAGAAGAAGCAGTGTAAAGCACATACTGCTCTGGTGCAACATTTTTGACTGCAAAAAAGGTCCAAATGGGTGATGATTCTTTCTAAAATAAATTCAACATTTTATTTCTAACAAAAAATTCAACTCTCTATTTTTTCACAAACAATATGAATGATGGCTTAAGAGCTGGTAACTCATAATAAAAAACTTGAGCTCAAAACCTCTGTGTCACTTTACACTTCTTTAGTAATGCAGTATCTATAGAATCTTGATATTTTGGTTAAAACTCCTGTTTTAACATTCTATATGTGAGAGAATAATGCTTTTAGCTTCACTTGTTCCAAAGAGATCAGTGAAAGGAGAGCTGCAGGTTTGAGCCTGTAAGTGAGTCTGTACATTTTACTTATTCATTTTCAAGAAGATATTGGAAGCAAATGGGACATTTTAACATACGACTCATATTAGTGGTAGGTGTTTGAATGCTGCTTACATTATCTTGCAGTCTGTGTGCCCCATTTCTAAACTTCTCTCCAATGTAACCTGTGTCTTCATTGTAGGGGACCTCAATATCCATGGAGGAGGTCAACCCAACAAACTGATCTTTCAGTTGTTTTTAAGTTTTTCCTGAGGATACAAAAATAGTACAGAGTTCTTATATACTCATCAGCCAGCCTACACCAATATTGACATGTCACACAATTAGAGAATATTATCAGAGACAGGAAATTGACATTGGCATGATCCAGTCATCTACAACCCAAACCTTACTAGACTTCTTCGTGTTTGCATTCACTGATTTTTTTTAAAGGATGAGAATTCCTTGTGTGTAATTCTGTGACATTGTTCCACATTATACATTCATATAATCACCACCATGTTCGAGATATGGAACTATCTGACTTCTCTCTCATGCCAGGTAATGGTCTGTGCACACTCCTGTTCAAAACCATCCTTTTCACTTCCCCATAATTTAAAAGTACTGGTTCTCAGAGGAGCGCGAGGCCACCGTGGCAGGCATGCCATTGGAGGGCAGCGGGCTGGCTGCAGGGCCGAGGGCAGCAGGGTCGCGCGCAGTTGGCATGGCCAGCGCTGGACAGCGGGTGACCGCTCGGCGCTGGCTGCTGTGTGGAGGCCACTGCCGGCTGCAAGCCTCCTTGTTCTCGCCCTCCTGCCTGCAGTCGTTCTTTGGGGTCCCGCTTGCCGGGAGGCCGCGGCGGAAACGCCCCCAGCTCGTTGTTCTCCACCGGCCTCTAGTTGGGTAGGAGTGGTTGGGGACAAAGCCAGCGAGCTGGGTCATATGGAATATACCCAGAGGAACTCAAATCATTCTACGAAAAAGATACCTGCATCCGAATGTCTGTTGCAGCTCCATTCACATCAGCAAAAACATGGAACCAACCGTGTTGCCCATCGAAGCTGGACTGGATTAAAAAATGTGGTACATATACACAATGGAATATTATGCAGACATAAAGAAGGACAAATATATGGACTTTGCAACAACTTGGGTGGATTTGGAGTCGATCATACTCAGTGATTTATTACAGAAACAAAGAACAGAAATCTATATGTTCTCCCTCATAAGCGGGTGAGCACCAGAATAAATCAATTCACACACACACACACGCACACACACACACACACACACACACACACACACACACCGCACAAACACACACTACTGGTTCTCCTGCCTCCTCCCCCCGAGACATTTTATATAATTATTGTTCTCCTTCGCACATCTTCAGTGTTTCATTCTCTAATGGATCATTCCATCGCATCTCAAGCATACTATTCTACTTTTTGGCTTAAATCGCCAGCCGAGCTCACATTCCCTACCGTCTCTTCTTTCCTTTAGAGAAAAGAGTTTTTGGAAGAAGGGGGTGGTGGGATTGGCAGTTGAGGGAAACTGCAGGGAAGAAGGGGGCACACCTCATCAACAAGGGGACCTGCATAATGAACATTTGTATTTCTAACCCTGAATTGTACCTCACATCTTAAAAAAAAGAAAAATTAATAAAAAAGTCTTAACATCTTTTAAAAAAAGTTTTCTATACTCATCTGCATTTTCTCCTCCTAAAATTTTCCTCCTCCTTCTTCTCCTTCTCTTTCTCTCGCTCTCTCTGTCTCATCTCCTAATATCTCTATCTCCTCATAAATAGTTCATTAAATCTATTTTTCTTGTTTTAAATAGCAATTCAGTCACAAGTTTAAAAAAATATTTAAATGGTGATTCTCAATTCAGGTCTTCAGACATCCTTAACTTCTTAGCAAAGATATAGAGAGTTATTATGGTTATTAATATCAATCTTTCCATAGTTGCTTAATGCTAAAATAGTCATACATAGTCTGTGTCACGCAAAATATACATTTGTCTGCATGCTTTTTTAAAAAAAAATCTAACTTATCTTGGAGGTCCTTCCATGTCAGGTTTCTGGCTCTTTTTATACAGCTGCAGAGTATTATGTTCCATTAATGGACCATAATTTATATAGTATTGATGGCCATTTGCTGTTGCAAATCTTTTTTGGCAAATAATGTATTTATTAACTTTGCACATGCTTCTAAACATGTGCAGACATACCTCTAGGATAAACTTCTAAATGAGGAATTATAGGGATAACAATATGATACTTTATAGTTACTGATAAAAGTTGGAAATTGCCTTTCCTTGAGGTTGCAATCATCTCACTCCACTAGAAAGAGAGTGCCTTGGTTCACGTCAGATCCATATTGTTGCTATCCAACCTTTTGGTCTTTGATATTTTGGTAAGTAAAATATAATTCTGTGTACATGTAACGTGAATGTTTCTTATTCTGAGCTTGGTGTCTCGTCTTTCCATGTGTGTAAAAACCATTTTTAGCCGGGCTCGGTTGCTCAGCCTGTAATCATGTGCCTTGGGAGGCTGAGGTCAGTGGATGGCCTGAGCCGCGGGTTAGAGACCCGCCTGGGCAACGTGGTGAGACCTCATCTATACAATAAATAAAAAAATTAGCCTGACGTGGTAGCGTGTGCCTGTAGTTCCAGCTACTTGGAAGGAGGAAACTGAAGGATCGCCGGAGCCCAGTGGTTCGAGGCTGCGGTGGCCGGGAGTGGCCACTGCACTCCAGTCTGGGCGACAGAGTGAGACTCTAATTCAAAAAAAAAGCAAACCATTTTTGTTTTCCTGAAATTGAGACTCATGACCTATAGTAATTTCCTTGTGAGCTTTTTGGAGTTTGAATTTGAATCATCATTTTACATAAGTTTTTCATATATAGGCGAAATTAACACTATGATACACATTACTAAGATTTTGTACACCTAGTTATCTTTTGATTATGATGGTTCATGCTGTACCAAAAAATCATTTTTGTCTTTTTAACGTTTTCTTTGTCTTCTAAATTTGATACCATAATTTGAAAGTTTTCCCCATTATAAGTTTAAAACAATTGCCCATAATTTTTCCAAGTACTACTATATATTGATGATAAATTTGGATTTATATCAAAATTATATGTAATGTATATTTTCAACTTTATTTTATTTTAATAGGCCACGATTGTCCTAATCCAATTCATTGAACAGTCCATGTTTTATGGCCTACTTTGGTATGTAATCTATATCATATGCTAAGTTCCCATAAGTACCTGTGTCTAATATTAACTTTTCATTGATCTGATTTTTGTATATAAATCAGTACTACAGTGTTGCACTTATTCAGGTTTTATACTGCATTCTAATCATTTTTATTTTTCTTCTCTATTCAGAAGATGTAAATGGGGTGTGTTTTTTCTTATTTATTCTCACTGCTTGTTTTTGTATACAGAAACTGCCTGTTGGTCACTTTTATGAGGAGTCATATATGAATGCTTGATTACTATGATACGAGAAACAGTAAAAAAAAATTGGAGGTCGGGTGGTTGTGAGCCTTGAATGACACTTTAATATAGTTTGTTGTTTACAGGTTGATATTGCTTGACATTGTTACCTAGACTCATAACTGGAAATTGAATGCTTGAAAGCAACAATTAGTAACAGAGGGGTGGACCAGATTAAGTGGGATGAAAGTGTTTGGTATGAGAGTGGAAATTGGATAGAGGCCAAGAAACATCTCAGTCAGAGATCATGTCCCAAATGGCTCTGGTCTCTGATTTGTCTGTAGTCCTCGTGCCGGCAATCACAGGGCTGTCCACCATCTTGATAAGCCTGCCTTGGTCACCAGGTGTCCCTCCAGCTCCTGTAGGCACCTCCTGAATTAGGGGACACGGAAGAGTTCTCTGGAGCCACTGAAGCCCAGAAAGGCTCTTGCTTATAGGTGCAGCGCAGCTCTCTTCTCAGCACAGAATGGAGGAAAGGTAAGGGCATATCCCCAAAATACCAATCTTCCCAAAGTCAGCTGAGGGTTTTCTCTAAGTTCACATCCCTCTATTTCCACCTTGGATGGCTCATGCAGGGGGTGATGAGCTTGCTTCAGGGAAAGGCAGGAGACATGAAGCTTCCTTCAGGAAACTCAGGGCTTGTAGATCCAATTGAGGGAGTTCTGAACGGGGTTAAACAGACCTTTCTTCCTTCTGATCCATCTTCTTATACCACCCCCTTTATTTCAACCATTCAGTCTGCTGTTGTGGAGAGGTTGGTGCCTCTTAGATTCATTTAAGAAGCAAGGGGCATGCAGGTACTGCTGCCCAGAGATGAACTGCAGTAAATGCAAATATCTTTCTTTTTAAAGTTATTGCTCTTTTTGTATCTGGAAAGGTCCAAGGAAGAAACAGAATATTCAAACTGAAACAACAGGTGAGTGTTTCATGTGGAGACTGTTAACCACAATGGGGGGGGATTAAGAGAAAGTGACAATGCATGATTAAGCACCCTAAGGCAGCAATAGGGAAGAACAACTACACATCTAGGCACAAAGGAACAGGGAAGGAGCAGTTACCATTGAGGGCACAGCCACATCTGTAGCTGTAGCAGCAGGAGGGGATAACCAGGCGGTGGAGCCTAACCCACAGAGGACCAAGGGGTGGGAATCCCAATCGCTTTCTCCTGCCCCCAAGTCTCCCGGTGGTGTCTTCCAGTGACTCAATTCAGCCACAACCAGAAGGAAAAGAAACTCACTGATGAGCAACAGAGACACTGCCTACTTAGAAGGCCAAACAAGATGGGGATGGATGGAAGAAAATCCTTATGGCAAATGAGACTGTCCCTCACACCTCTTTATCACATCCTACCTACTGGGGTTTTCTATCTAAGTGTCATTGAATTATGTCTCATTTCAATTCCATCCGAGATTTTTTTTCTCTTTTCACCTTCTTTCTCTACTGCCATTTTTGTAGAGAAATACCCACATTCATAAAAAATAACTAGTACATGGAATGTAATTTTTTTGTACGTGGCAGGGTCCCACTCCATTGCCCAGGCTAGAGTGCAGTGGCATGATCATGGCCCACCACAGCCTCAACCTCTTGGGCACAGGTTATCCTTCTGCCTCAGCCATGCAAGTAGCTGGAAATACAGTTGTGCACCAACACACCCAGCAAATATTTGGATTTTCTGTAGAGACGAGGGCTCATTATGTTGCCCAGGTTGGTCTCAAACACCTGGACTCAAGCAAACCTCTCTCCACGGCCTCTCAATGTGCTGAGATTGCAGGTGTTAAGTTACTACATCCAGCCTGGAATGTAATTTTTGAAAGAAAATACCTATTCCTTTTTGTTAGCTTATAAGTTTGACTGCGTGAATCAATACCCAAAATAGAAACGACTTAAGAAAGTGCAGTCAGCCCTCTCTATCCATGCATTCTAAATATGCAGAATTAACCAATCACAGAGCTAAAATATTTAACATTAAAAAAGATGGTTGGAGAGGTACAAATGTTGTTCTTGTCATTATTCCCCCCAAATATAGTGAAACAACTATTTATATAGTGTTTACATTACATTATACATTACAGAGAGTATAGAAATGATTTGACATATACAGAAAAAGATACACAGGTTATTTGAAAGCACTCCGCAATTATATGTAAGGAACTTGAGCATCTGCAGATTTTTATGTCTTTGAGGGTCCTAAAACCAATCCTCTGTGGATATCCAGGGATGATTGTATTTTAGACCTAGCTGGAGACTGCAAGACATGATACATTAGGACTCCAGAATGTGTTTCTCCCCAATGCCTAGAATATGTCCTCAACCTTGGGCTCCTTCAGGAACCCAGGCACGTCAGTGCTTCAGCTTAATAAAGGAGGTAGGGGGGAAGGGGAGGCTGTATTCCTTATATTAAGGCTATGACCTTGAACTTGATTACATCACTTCTCCTCACCTTCCATTGACCAGCACCTAGTCATATGATGTCACCCAACATGAGGAAGACTGGGATTAAGGTCTGTTTCAACTCTTAAAATCTCAGAATTATTATGTGACAGAAGAGGAGAATGGAGCCTAGGGGAACCAGCAGTCTCTGCAGCCCCTGGCTGTCTTTTGGGTTCTGTGCTCACGTGAAGATTTTTTATGAGCTCCTCAGAAATATGATGCCGGGGCAGAGGACAGTATGTAAGCCTCAGGTTGAGCTCCAGGACACCAGGAACTGGAGCTGGGTCTGGTCTACATGGCATGATCTCAGGAAAAGTCTTTGACTTTAAACTTCAGCCTTTTTCTATGTTAAATGAGAAAATTGCAATTGGTGACCTTTAAGGACCACATGCTAAATGTTGGCGATACTATAGCAAACAAAACAGGCATGACTTTGTACTTAAGGGACTTCAGGATTAAGGAGGAAGAAAAACATCCCACCCTAAATATAGACACACTAAGCATTAAGTTCCCTGAGTAGGGATAGCACAGGTTCTGGTTTATGTTCTAGCTAACTGAGGTTGTAGAAGCTTGTCTCTCTAAGAGAGCTTATGATGTCTGTACTCACTCCTGATGCCTCTCTGCACCCCAGAAGAAGGATGCATCTCCTTCCCCCTTGGGGGCCTCCTGCCCCTATGAGTCCTCTAGATTCCATAGTGAAGGCTGCCTTTGTGAGGGAAAAAATGGCTCCTGCATTTACTATCTGTAGCTAAATGACTTTCTCCCAACTCTCTTTTCTGATCTGTGTTATTGACTTCTCTTCCTCTCTTGAGTTTGCTTAGTTCAGGATTTTTTTTCAACCCTCAGTTTGGACTGCCAACTTAGATTTAACATGAGAACTTCTATGTTTTCTTCTTCTATTATGTATAATCAGCACCCAGTGGTGCTGGATCCAACAGAGTGGTCACAAAGGGGAAATACTGGCAGCATGGTTGGGTTCAACCACATTGTGATAGACCACAAGATAATCATGCTTCCTTTTTGTGCTCTTATCCATCCTCTGAAAAATGGGAATAATACCAATTCTTACTCATAGATTTGAGAGAGGATTAAAAAATATCATACCTAATAAGCTCTTATCAGCTGCTATTATCCACCCAGATGGGAGTTATTCCTCTTTCTCCAGCTGAAGTCTGCATGGACATCTCTTTACATTCCAAACCCTGCACTTTTTTTATTTTCCCACAGGGATTCCTCTCACACAAAAGCTTTAATCGGCAAAGGAAACTCTGCCAAAGATCTCCTGGGAGAGGGTATAAAGTAGGTGTATACCCCACCCTCCACTTAGCAGTCCTTCATAGATGTTTTCATGCTTCAAACACCTCCTCCAGTGGCACTCAGACCTCACCAACACTTCTTCCTTCCACCTCTATACAGATGAGCCTTTCAGCTCAGGCCGACGCCCTACCCCTACAGCCTGTGTCAAAATGCTTCTAGATTCTCAGAAAAGTCATACTGAGTCTTGACTTAAAAGGCTCATCAAGGTCAACTTCAGTTGTTTGGGCACACATAAGGAATTCTTCTTAACACACATAGAACTGTCCACAAACAGAATTATGATTACACATGTTGTTGTGCTGGCTTTGTGTTTTCATTTCTATTTTTCATTAAACCCAAATCTGACACTACCATTAGACTCCTCAGGCATGCATGTATTCACTCATTGAATAAATGTTGATTGAGAACACCACGTATCTCACACAAAACTAGTCACTGGAGATGTGAAAGATGTTCCTATGTTCAGTGCTGACACATTTGAGCCATACCTAGCCTCCAGGATCAACCATTCTCACACCTTTTCTAGCAAGGATGCACATTCTTTCATTACCAATTTATGGTCTTTTTCTCCTTCCTAGATGACCAACCTTAGCTAAGGGGTGTCATTATCACCCCTGCATCTTTCTGAAGTCCTGCACCTGAGAGAAACTTTCTAGTCTAGGTCAAAGTAATGCTTGGTATATATCCCCAACCTGTGGATTAAAAGTGTTGCCAGAATATTCCCATGTCAGTAGAGGAGCTTATTGCATTAGAGAGAGCCCACATTTTAGAGTCAGCAAGAACTGGGTTTGAAACCAGATTTGAGGACTCTCCACCTTTTCATATGTTCCTTATTTCCTTCAAGGCTCTGATTTTCTTCTCTGTAAAGTGGAGATAGCACTTCACACTTTGTAGGGTGAGAGAATCAGATATCATACAGTTAGTGCTCAAATCATGTTTGTGTTCCCAGGCCAGCAGATGAGACTATCTGAGCATGGATCTAACCATCCCAGCTTGGGAAATAGAACTCACACAAAGGAATGCGACTTTCCCAAAGAACCCTTCTCTACATTGTGACTTGCAGAGCCTGATTCCAATCCTACTGACCCTCATTATTACCCTGGTGGGACTGGCAGGAAATGGGGCTGTGCTCTGGCTCCTGGGCTTCTGCCAGCGCAGGAAGGTGCCTTCTTCACCTATGTCCTCAACTTGCAGGGTCTGACTTCTCTTCCTCTGCTGCCAAATGATATATTTCCTGATGAAATGTATTGCCACCTTCCATGTGTGTCCCAGAATATTAATACCTGTGACAGTCTTTCCCTACCTTGCAGGCCTGAGCATACTGAGCACCATCAGCACCGAGCGCTGCCTGTCTGTCCTGTGGCCCATCTGGTACCGCTGCCGCCTCCCAAGACACATGTCAGCGGTCATGTGTGCCTTGCTCTGGGCACTGTCTCTGCTGCTGAGCATCCTGGAAGGATACTAATGTATCTTCCTGTTTGGGATAGAAGATGAGGCTTGGTTTCATACATTTAATTTCCTCACTGGCTCCTGGTTGTTGTTTTTATTTGTGGTTCTTTCTGGGTCCAGCCTGGCCCTGGTGTTCAGGATTCTCTGTAGCTCCCAGAAAATGCAGCTGACTACACAGTGTGTTGTCATCCTGCTCACAGTTCTGGTCTTCCTAATCTGTGGCCCTTCCACAGACATCCAATGGTTTTTAGTATTCTGGATTCAGAAGAAGTTTAATACCTTCAGTTGTCACCTTTTTCTGGTTTTACATGTCCTGTCCTCTCTTAACAGCAGCGTCAACCCCACCGTTTACTTCTTCATGGGCTCCTCTAAGCAGCATAAAAATAGTAAGACCCTCAAGCTGGTTTTCCAGACGGCTCTGCAGGACGCCACTAAGGTGGATGGATGTGGAGGCAGGCTTCCTCGGGAATTCCTGGAGATGTTGGGAGCAGCTTGGGACAGTGAGGAAGAGCTGCAGCCCCGTCTGTCACATGTGACCTTGAGAGTCAACACTGCCCTGGTACCGTTGACAATTATATGTCTTTTTCTCAGCCTTGTGCCTCTGAAATGCCTCAGTGCTTCCCAAATGTCTTCAAATAGATTTATTTTTAACCTGGCTCTTCTAGTTTTACCCAGAGAAAGCATTAGTCTGAAAGTACAGTGTTTTCAACCTTCTTGACATGACCAATAAGTTTCTCACGTTATCTTCCTCTGAATCTTTCTGATTGAAATCTTTTCTCAGCAGTTTTCATTGCAATAGAAAGAATGCCTGTTCAGACCCATAGAACTCTTCTTTAGAACTGTTAATATATGACAACATCAAAAAGGAAGATTCCTTATTTATCTCTCAGACTGAGTTTCCCTGAAAAGCAAGATGCATCCTATGAATGGGGGCATTGCTACAGTTGGAAAGCTCAGTTCTGAATATGTGAGTTCAGCTACCTATAAATTTCATTGAGTTTTCTGGTTTAGGAAAAATAATGTTCTTAATGCAGACTCTCTGCCTTCATAAAAACAGTCTAGTAAACGGTTTTATGAATGTCCTCTGCTGTCATTTGTCCATGGTATGGTAACAAGTTGACCTTGATTTGTAGTAAATACAGCTATGGTCCTTCCCCATGAGAACTAATAAGTGGTTATTTTCTAGACCACGGACCACCATAGTGTCAATAAACATGACGCACGAGTGAGTTTGGCCACTGGCAATCTCAGTATTTGTTTCAAAGTGGATATTCGCTTGAAAACCGTATGTTTTTAGCTTCCGGGTTACTTAGTTGTATAACTCTCTATATATCCTGTCTTGTTCAATTTGTTGTAACTGCATTTAATTTCACGTCCAGTCACCATGGAAAGCAAGACTGAAAATCTCTGACTCCTCCATGATAATATCAATTACAGTATGTTGATAATGCTTGGTGCTGGTACAGATTCTGGTATATAATACAACAAGGTTGAAACTTGAGACATGTGCTAAGTTGAAATAAGCTGGACCAAAATAACAATATTTTATTTTTAATTTTTTTATTTTTTAAATATTTTTTATTATGGTTTTGTGGGGTACAGTTAAGGGTTAGGTATACAATTACGTTTCATTCAGGCACCCTGTTGATAAGAAGTGTTTCCCCGTTCCCAGACAGATATTTGCTACTGTTAATCCCATCTCCTCCCCTATAGTTTCCTAGTACTGTCAGTCATTTTCTTATAGTATTACATTGGATGTTCAAGATCCATTATATGAGTGAGAACATATGATACTCGGATCTTTGTTTCTGTGAGAGGTCACTCAGTATTATAGACTCTAGTTCAATCCAGGTAGCTGTGAAATTCATGATTTTGTTCTTTTTTATGGCTGCATAGTATTCCATCGTGTATATATACCACATTTTTAAAATCCAGTCCTCTTTTGATGGGCAGCATGGTTGTTTCCAGGTTCTTGCTATTGTGAGCAATGCTGTGATAAACATACGTGTGCAGGTATCTTTTTTATAGAGTGATTTGAGTTCTTCAGGGTATATTCCCAGTAGGGGGATTGCAGGGTCATATGGAAGGTCGATTTTTAGAGCTTTTAGGAATTGCCACACTGCTTTCCACAGAGGTTGCACTAGTTTACACTCCCACCAACAACATAGAAGTGTTCCTTTTTCACCACACCCTCTCCAGCAGCTGTTATTTTTTGAGTTATTGATAATTGCCATTCTGACTGGAGTTAGGTGGTATCTCAGTGTGGTTTTGATTTGCATCTCCCTGATGATTAGTGAGGCTGAGCATTTCTTCATGTGTTTGTTGGCTGCTCGGATGTCTTCTTTTGTGAAGTGTCTGTTCATATCTTTTGCCCATTTTATAATGGGTTGTTTTTTTTTTTCTTTTCAGCACGTCTGAGATCCTTGTAGATCCAGGATGTTAAGCCTTTGTCAGACTTGGTGTTGGCAAATACTTTTTCCCAGTCTGTAGGCTGTCTCCCTGCTCTCTTGATGGTTTCTTTGGCTTTACAGAAGCTTGTCAGTTTGATGAGGTCCCACTTGTCTATCTTCTCTCTTATGACCTGTGGGTTTCGGGTTTTGTTCAGGAATTGGTTGCCAGTTCCTATTTCCATGAGGGTATTTCCTTCATTTTCTAAGGTTATTATGGTTTGAGGTTTTACATTTAGGTCTCTGATCCATTTGGAGTTAACCTTTGTGCATGGGGATAGATAGGGGTTCTGCTTCAATCTTCTGCATGTGGTCAGCCAGTTTTCCCAGCACCATTTACTGAATAGGTTCTCCTCTCCCCATTGGTAGGTGGTGGGGGCTTTGTGGAAGATGAGTTGGTTGAGAAATTGAGGTTTTGCTTCTGGGATCTCAATTCTATTCCATTGATCTATATGCCTGTTCCTGTACCAGTACCAAGCTGTTTTGATGATTGTACCTTTATAGTAAAGTTTGAAGTCTGGTAATGTGATACCACCAGCTTTGTTTTTTTTGCTGTGGATTGTTTTGGCAATTCTTGGACGTTTGTGTTTCCATATGAATTCCTGTGTTGTTTTTTTCTAGGTCTGAGAAGAATGTTGCTGGTAATTTGATGGGTATTGCATTGAATTTGTAGATTCCCTTAGGTAAGATGGACATCTTCACAATGTTGATTCTTCCAATCCATGAGCATGGGATATTTTTCCAATTCTTTGTGTCATCTTTGATTTCTTTGAGCAGTGTTTTGTAATTTTCATTGTAAAGATCTTTCACGTCTCTGGTTAGGAAGATGCCAAGGTATTTCATTTTTTTTGTGGCTATTGTGAATGGAATTGTGTTTTTTATTTGGGTTTCTGTGTGTTTATTATTGGTGTAGAGAAATGTGATTGTCTTTTGTACATTTATTTTGTATCCTGAGACTTTGCCAAAGGCCTTTAGCAATGTAAGGAGGCTTTTGACAGATTCTCTTGGGTTTCCAAGGTACACAATCATATCATCTGCAAAGAGAGATAACTTGACTTCCTCTTTTCCTATTTGAATACCCATGATTGCCTCCTCTTCTCTGATTGCTCTAGCCAGGACTTTCAATACTATGTTGAACAGGAGGGGTGAGAGAGGGCATGCTTGTCTATTTCCAGTTTTCAGGGGAATTGGTTCCAATTTTTGTTCATTTAGGAGTATGCTGGCTGTGGGTTTCTCGTAGATGGCTTTTACAATTTTGAGGTATGTTCCCCGTATGCCTAGTTGTTCAAGGGTTTTTATCAAGAAGGGGTGCTCGATTTTATCAAAAGCTTTTTCTGCATCTAATGATATGATGATGTGGCTTTTGTTTTGACATCTGTTGATGTATTTAATTACATTTATGGTTTTACGATTGTTGAACCAGCCTTTCATGCCAGGAATGAAGCCTACTTGGTCATGATGGATGATTTTTGAGATGTATTGCTGAATCCGGTTTGCTAGGATCTTGTTGAGAATTTTAGCATGTGTGTTCATCAAAGATATTGGCCTGTAGTTCTCTTTCTTTGTTGGATCTTTACCTGGCTTGGGTATCAATGTGATGTTGGCTTCATAAAATGATTTGGGAAGAGTTCCATCTTTTTCAATTGCCTGGAATACCTTCAGTAGGATTGGTATCAGCTCCTCCTTAAATGTCTTGTAGAATTCTGCTGGAAAGTCATCGGGGCTAGGGCTTTTATTTGTAGGAAGTTTTCTTATTACGTAGTCGATTTCCTTGATTGTTATTGGTCTATTTAAGGTCTCAATTTCTTCTTGTTCCAACCTAGGTTGGTTGTGTGATGTCAGAAAGTCCTCCATTTCCTTAAGGTTTTCAAGTTTGCTTCCATACAAGTGTATGTAGTAGTTTCTAATGATCTTTTGTATTTCTTCAGGATCAGATGTGACTTCATCTATTGTGTTTCTGATTGTGCTTATTTGGTTTTTTTCTCGTTTTTTCTTGGTCAGTCTAGCTAGGGGACCATCGATCTTGTTTATCCTTTCAAAGAACCAGCCTTTTGGTTCCATTGATTTTTTTGTATTATCTTTCTGTCTTCTATATCCTTGATTTGGGCTTTTATTTTGGTGATCTGTATTCTTTTGCTGAAATTAGGGTGTTTGTGGTCTTGCTTTTCCAGCTTCTTTAGGTGGCTTGTTAGGTTGTGAATTTCTGTTCCTTCCATTTTCTTCATGTGTGTTTGTAGGGGTCTAAATTCCCCTCTTACTACAGCTTTTAAAGCGTCCCAGAGGTTTTGGTAAGATGTTTCTTCATTTTCATTTGTTTCCAGGTATCTTTTGATCTCTGTTTTGATTTCATCATTGACCCAGGAGTTGTTTAGTGTCCATTCCTTTGTGGGTTTTGGGGGGACTTTGTTGGTGTCAATGTTTATTTTTATTCCACTGTGGTCCGAGAAGGTGCATGGTAGAATTTCCGTCCTTTTAAATTTGCTTATGCTTAATTTACGGCCGAGTATGTGGTCGATCTTCTAATATGTTCCATGTGGCCATGAGTAGAATGTGTATTCTGTGGTCTTTGGATGGAGTGTTCTGTAGGTATCAATTAAGTACATTTGGTCCAAAGTCACATTGAGATTCCAGATCTCCGTGCTGATTTTTTGTCCTGATGATCTGTCTAGGGTTGTGAGTGGGGTATTAAAGTCCCCAGTTATAATGGTGTTAGAGTCAATATCTTTCTTTAGTTTTCCTAGAAGTTGCTCTATGAAAGTTGGCACATCTATGTTGGGTGCATATATATTTAGGATAGATATTTCTTGTTGATGTTTGAGCCTTTTATCATTATGTAGTGGCCTTCTGTATCTTTTTTGATTTTTAATAGCTTGAAGGGTATTTTGTCTGAAATTAAGATCGCGACTCCTTCTTTCTTTTGTTTTCCGTTCGCCTGATAGTTTGTTTCCCATCCTCTTACTTTGAGTCTGTGGGTGCCCTTTCTAGTGAGGTGAGTCTCTTGAAGGCAATAGATTGTTGCCTGATGATATTTTATTCATTTTGCCATTCTATGTCTTTTCGGTGGTGCATTTAGTCCATTCACATTTAGGCTAATAATTGAAATGCAAGAGTTGATCCCTGTCATAAGGTTCTTACAGAGTTGTTCCTGTTTGTTTGTTGTCTTTCTTTGGCTTTTGGAGTCGGTTCATGTGTGTTTTTAATCTTTTGCCTGTATTGTTGTGAAGAATGTTGTTGTTCTTTTTTCTTTCTCTTCTGTGTTCAGTACTTTCTTAAGTGTTTCTTGTTGAGGTGGTCTGGTGGCAGCGTAGGTTCTTAGGGATTGGCTATCCGGAAAAGATTTCAATTCTCCCTCACTAATGAAGCTTAGTTTGGCTGGGTAGGTTATTCTTGGTTGAAATTGTTTCTCCTTTAGAACTTTGAAGATAGGGCTCCAGGCTCTCCTAGCCTGAAGGGTTTCTGTGGATAAATCTGCTGCTATTCTAATTGGTTTTCCCTGGTAGGTAGTCTGGCCTCTTTCTCTTGCTGGCTTTAGGATTTTTTCTTTTATAGCTACTTTGTTTAGGTGAATTATCATGTGTCTGGGAGTTGGTCTTCTTATTGTTGTCTTGCAGGGGTTCTGTGAGTCTCTTGTATTTGAATTTTTTCATCCTTGATGAGATGAGGGAAGTTTTCTTGAATGATTTCATGAAATGTTTGTTCCAGTGTGGCTTCTGTTTCTCTCTCTGCCTCAGGAAGCCCAATTACTCTTACGTTTGGTCTCTTGAAGTGATCATTCATCTCTTGCAGGCTTTGTTCTGTCTTTTTGTGCTTCTTTTCTATGCTTTTGACAGTTTGGGTTAGTTCTGTGTTTTGGTCTTCGAGCTCTGAGTTCTTTCTTCTGCTTGGCTGATTCTGCTTTTCATGCTTATTAGTCTGTTATTCATTTCCATCACAGTATTCTTTACTGTGGTCATTTCTGACATCAGCTCCTTCCTATTTTCCTCTTGTCTTTCCTCAATTTTTAAAATTCTCTCCATTGATGTCTTGATGTCTGGGTTTGTTGCATGTAACCAGTCATTCTGGGGGCTCTTCATTGTTTGTGCTCCAGAATCTGTTTTCTCAGTGTCTGATCTCCCAGGGGTCTGTGTGAGACCTATATCTTCTTTTGGTTTTTCTTCATTTGTTCGGTTTTCCCCCCTCCCTACTTTTTCCTTCCCTCCACGTCACCATCTTCTTTAATTCTGTTATTCAGGGGTAAAGAGATTGGTTTTACTTCTGTTTGTTCAATCTCCTATTCTTTATGTATGCCCTCTTACACTTTGTTCAATTCTGGAGTTGCACTGTAGGTTGGGGGTGGTCCTTTTTGCAGTTTTGAGATTTACTTAAGGGGGGAGATGTGATTCAAAATCTATCTGCAGGTCCTGGTATTTGCTGACAGCTGTGTGGATAATCTGGAACCCACTTCCCACTGCCTTGGAATCTGTCCATGCAGTGGGGCTGTAGGTTTACTCCCTGAAATAAAATGTGGTTAGCAGGGGGGAGAGAATGGAGAGACAGTGGATTGAAGAGGGGGCTGGAGAGATAGATGAGTAAGAGGGGAAACAAACTAGTGTGCCAACAAATAGAGAGAGAGGCCTATACTGAAATAGATAAAAACAATGAACCACAGCTACAGACTAACCAACTCTCATACAAAAAAAAAAACATATAGTGCTGTTAACATACAAGTTAACCAACCACCTTATTAGTGTGCTGTTCCTCTATACAAAGATGTGGTTTACAGAGAGAAGAAAAGGAAGAGGAAAAAAGAAAAAAAGGAACAACACAGTAGGAATAGAATTAAGTCGTTAAACAGAATCAATGAAGCACACTCTGAGACATTTTGTTTAAGTCCAGTGTCCTTTCAGTTCTGATTTCTAGTTTTCTTTTAAAACTGGTAAATTAGTTTACAGTTAGGGCCAGTTGCCCCTGGTCTGCTGTGAAGGACAGTTCAGATCACCCTCCGTTCACCACTCAGCCCTATGTCTTTTTCAAGCTTGTTTCTCCCGTTTTGGTGTTTTTACCTTGAATCGCCAGCAGGTGGTGCTATCTCAGCTGTTCGCCCCAGTGGGGCCGGACAGGAATGGCAGAGGCTGAAGATGGCTGCCTACCTCAGGGCAGAGGGCAGGAGACTTACGGTGGGCAGGACATCTCGGTCGCAGGAGAGGTGGCAGCTATCCCAGCAGATCTTTCCTGAAGGGACTTGAAGGATTGAAGTGGATCGCCTCCAGCCCAGGTGGTGTGATGTGCTATGGCTGCCACGAAGGCCACGGTGGCGGTGCCGTTTGTACTGCAGTGACTGTCCAGTCCACTGTGATGCCCCAGCGGTGGCAACGGCTGAGCTCCCTATCAACAATATTTTAATGTTCAACTTTTCTAAGGAATTCTTACTTAAGAGACACATGGGTTTGGGGGCAGAGGAGACTGTGTGGTCATTGTTTCATGGTAAAGTATTTCTGTTTCAGATAATGAAAAGTTCCTAAAGCAAATAGTGGCAATGGGTGCATCTTATTGCAAATATTCTTAGTGCCAGTGAATTATACACTTAGATAGTGAAAGAAGTAAAATATGTATTATTAAATTTTGTCACAATTTTCAAAATAATTAATTTTTACAAAGAGTATCATTAGAGAGTTATGGACTGTACTCTTCTCTTTCCACAGAGAACTTAAGCAGATGAAGGGGCCACCATAAGAGGGTGTGAGAACACAGCAGGCTCTGCACCACCCACAGGCAGTGAGGCTACCCCTCAGATCGACCCTCACAGAGGAGAGTTGACAAATAAACTGAGTACCCAGGAGACAGTACAAAGTATCTATGATGTGATAAAACTATAATTTGCAAACTTCTAAGCCAAATGTATTGATGCATTTATATCACAGTCAGCACACAGAACTCAGTCTCCCTGAATTCAGATTCCATCCTCCTTCAGATTCAGCGCTCTGCTGAATTTGTATCCTATACATACACCCTGGATTTCCAAAATGCCCTAGTAGGACTTGACTGTATGTGAAGACTTCCCATAGGTGGGACAAGGAAGGAAGACAGTGCTTGCAGCCTGTCCACCAATCAAGACACTTTGGCACTTTGACATAATGTCATCAGTTCACACTAAGAGTTATTAAGAGATTCAGTTCTGGGAGTTTCTGATATCTTCAACTGTACAGCTTTGGCTGAGGATTTTGTCCATCATAAAGAGTACCATATTCACCTGGCTGCTGAATCAAAGACTGTTGACCCTCACATGGGGGTTCTGAATATCAGGTTATTTTGATATCCATGACAAATTCTTCTTGTAGTCTGCAAGAAAGCTTCTGGAGGCTTACTATCAGTCCCTGAATCCCTAGTTTAACTCACTTAGGGGCATATTCTTCTATTACAAGACTTAGAACATATATACTGGATGATTTGTCTTGATGTCTCCCTCTACCACAAAGTGAGATCTATAAGAGCAGAGAGCTTATCTGTGAATCTAAAGTGCACTAGATCTGGTATTTAGAAGATTCTCAAAACTATTTTTCTCAAGCATCTCCCACCTGCAATTCTTAGGGCTATCCAACATCTTGGAGAGAGCAACTCAGTCACAGGGCCTAACTGAGCTCTGGAAGTGCCTCCCACTCAAGAGGATAAGAGAGTCCTCTGTAGTGGATCAACCTGAAGAAGCCTCTTCCCTTTCATTGCTCGTTGCCTCTGGGGAAAGAAGGCAGGGGAGGGGTGCAGGATTCTGCTGATGAGCTACCTTCTCTGTAAAGCTAGCCCAGTAATGGATTTTACTTGCAGTTACATACTAAAGAAGAGTGTTAAGGAAAAGCAGGAGTTAACTTTATGAACAGAGAAAAGATAATGAAAGTGTCCCATGGCAGCTATAAGGAGCTGTCATTCATGACTGTTTTCTTATGTATGTATTCAGTAAATGTTTACACCTAATTGATCAGGCACTGTGCTATTCTATGTAATGGTAAACACCTTTTATTTATTTATTTATGTTTTATCAATATTTTCTATTATGATGTTGTGGGATACAGTTAAGGGTTAGGTATGCAATTACGTTTCATTCAGGCACCCTGTTGATAAGAAGTGATTCCCCATCCCCAGACAGATATTTGCTACTGTTAATCCCATCTCCCTCCTCCCCCCCATAGTTTCCTAGTACCGTCAGTCATTTTCTTATAGTATTACATTGGATGTTCAAGGTCCATTATATGAGTGAGAACATGTGATACTCAGATCTTTGTTTCTGTGAGAGGTCACTCAGTATTACAGACTCCAGTTTCATCCAGGTTGCTGCGAAATTCATGATTTTGTTCTTTTTTATGGCTGCGTAGTATTCCATCATGTATATGTACCACATTTTAAAATCCAGTCCTCTTTTGATGAGCAGCATGGTTGTTTCCAGGTTCTTGCTATTGTGAACAATGATGCGATAAACATACGTGTGCAGGTATCTTTTTATAGAGTGATTTGAGTTCTTCAGGATATATTCCCAGTAGGGGGATTGCAGGGTCATATGGGAGGTTGATATTTAGAGCTGTTAGGAATCGCCACAGTGCTTTCCACAGAGGTTGCACTAGTTTACACTCCCACCAACAGTGTAGAAGTGTTCCCTTTTCACCACACCCTCTCCAGCAGCTGTTATATTTTGACTTGTTGATAATTGCCATTCTGACTGGAGTTAGGTGGTATCTCAGTGTGGTTTTGATTTGCATCTCCCTGATGATTAGTGAGGTGGAACATTTCTTCATGTGTCTGTTGGCTGCTTGGATGTCTTCCTTTGTGAAGTGTCTGTTCATATCTTTTGCCCATTTTATAATGGGGTTGCTTGTTTTTTTCTTTTCAGCACATTTGAGTTCCTTGTAGATCCAGAATGTTAAGCCTTTGTCAGACCTGGTGTTGGCAAATACTTTTTCCCAGTCTGTAGGCTGTCTCCCTGCTCTCTTGATGGTTTCTTTTGCTTTGCAGAAGCTTGTCAGTTTAATAAGGTCCCACTTGTCTATCTTCTCTCTTATGACCTGTGGTTTCGAGTTTTGTTCAGGAATTGGATGCCAGTTCCAATTTCCATGAGGGAATTTCCTTCATTTTCTAAGGTTATTATGGTTTGAGGTTTTACATTTAGGTCTCTTATCCATTTGGAGTTAACCTTTGTGCATGGGGATAGACAGGGGTCCTGTTTCAATCTTCTGCATGTGGTCAGCCAGTTTTCCCAGCACCATTTACTGAATAGGTTCTCCTCTCCCCAGTGGTAGGTGGTGGGGGCTTTGTGGAAGATGAGTTGGTTGAGAAATTGAGGTTTTGCTTCTGGAATCTCAATTCTATTCCATTGATTTATATGCCTGTTCCTATATTAATACCAAGCTGTTTTGATGATTGTATCTTTATAGTAAAGTTTGAAGTCTGGTAATGTGATATCACCTGCTTTTTTTTTTTTTTTTTTTTTTTTGCTGAGGATTGTTCTGGCCATTCTTGGACGTTTGTGTTTCCATATGAATTCATGTGCTGTTTTTTCTAGGTCTGAGAAGAATGTTGCTGGTAATTTGATGGGTATTGCATTGAATTTGTAGATTCCCTTAGTTAAGATGGACATCTTCAGAATATTGATTCTTCCAATCCATGAACATGGAACATCTTTCCATTTATTTGTGTCATCTTTGATTTCTTTGAGCAGTGTTTTGTAGTTTTCATTGTAAAGGTCTTTCACGTCTCTGGTTAGGAAGATTCCAAGGTATTTCTCTTTTTTGTGGCTATTGTGAATGGAATTGTGTTATTTATTTGGGTTTCCAATTGTTTATTATTGATGTAGAGAAAAGCGATTGTCTTTTGTACATTTATTTTGTATCCTGAGACTTTGCCAAAGACCTTTATCAGTGTAAGGAGGTTTTTGACAGAGTCTCTTAGGTTTTCAAGGTACACAATCATATCATCTGCAAAGAGAGACAGTTTGACTTCCTCTTTTCCTATTTGGATACTCCTGATTGCCTTCTCTTCTCTGATTGCTCTAGCCAGGATTTCCAATACTATGTTGAACAGGAGAGGAGAGAGTGGGTATCTGTGGGGAGCCGGCCATGGAGGCCCACTGAGCGTTAGGGATCAGTAAGGGCCGTTGATGCCAAAACCTCTAGGATGAGCTCACAGGAGCTTAATCTGTTTATTGTTTCTGCACTTGCTGGAGACCAGCTCCAACCGGGTTCAGGGTACCCCAAAGGTGGAGATGGCATTGGCGATTGGGGGGAAGAAGAAAGAGAGAGAGAGAGAGAGAGAGAGAGAGAGAGAGAGAGAGAGAGAGAGAGACTGGACTCCAGTCTAGTGCAGAAATGATGTGTGTTATTGGGAATTACAAAGGGCCTTTTATATAGAAAGTCAAATGTGGGAGGGGCATCCCCCACCCACCAGAAACCTTAATCCATGAAAACTTAATCAATGATTGCCTTTTAACCCTTTTCATAGGATAATCTTAAAATCCCATAACAAAGGATAACCTAATCTGTGACTGACGTATTCTATAAACCTTCTTCATCCTATGCTGATTGATTTATGCCAAGTTAAACAATACTATAGAAGCTTAAGTATTTACTTTACAAATGAAAGTGGCCCATCCCAGAATGTTTGGAATGTGGCCCAGTCCAAAGTTCACAGTGGGCTACCTGCAGGTAACCCAGCTGCATTCTTTCAACAAAATGGCTGTCTTCTAAGACTATATTCTACAATTTACAGCTTCAATAAATCCTAAGATCATGACCCAGAAACCTGTGATCAATACTAAGGCTCTTAGATGTGACACGAATTTGAATTATAAGTTGTGTGAAAACCATAACTTCAGTTTGCGGAAGAATGGGAGCAATGAGCTTCTAAATCTAGCTTGTGTTCATCCTGGTCTCAGAGTTTTTATGTTTTGAGCTTACAGGAGCTTAATCTCGTTAGTGCTGAGTAGAAAGGGGGAGGAAATGGGGTCAATAGCTCCCAAACGCATCCTAGTGGTCTCGGGGTCAATGTCCCTTCCTGATCTCTAACAATCAGTGGGCCTCTGTGGCCGGCTCCCAACAGGCATCCTTGTCTTGTTCCAGTTTTCAGGGGAAATTGTTCCAATTTTTGTCCGTTTAGGAGTATGCTGGCTGTGGGTTTCTTGTAGATGATTTTTACTATTTTGAGGTATGTTTCCCGTATGCCTAGATGTTCAAGGGTTTTTATCAAGAAAGAGTGCTGAATTTTATCAAAAGCTTTTCCTGCATCTAATGATATAATCCTGTGGTTTTTGTTTTGACATCTGTTGATGTATTTAATTACATTTATGGTTTTACGAATACTGAACCAGGCTTGCATTCAAGGAATGAAGCCTACTTGGTCGTGATGGATGATTTTTGAGATGTATTGCTGAATCCGGTTTGCTAGGATCTTGTTGAGAATTTTAGCATCTTTGTTCATCAAAGATATTGGCTTGTCGTTCTCTTTCTTTGTTGGATCTTTACCTGGCTTTGTACAATGATTTGGGGAGAGTTCCATCTTTTTTCAATCGCCTGGAATACCTTCAGTAGGATTGGTATCAGCTCCTCCTTAAATGTCTTATAGAATTCTGCTGGAAAGTCATCTGGACCAAGGCTTTTTTGTGTAGGTAGTTTTCTTATTACGTAGTCGATTTCCTTGATTGTTTTTGGTCTATTTAGGGTTTCAATTTCTTCTTGTTCCAACCTAGGTAAGTTGTATGATGTCAGAAAGTTCTCCATTTCCTTAATGTTTTCAAGTTTGTTTCCATACAAGTGTACATAGTAGTCTCTAATAATCTTTTGTATTTCTTCAGGGTCAGATGTGACTTCATCTATTGTGTTTCTGATTGTGCTTATTTGTTTTTTTCTCATTTTTTCTTGGTCAGTCTAGCTAGGGGACCATCGATCTTGTTTATCCTTTCAAAGAGCCAGCTTTTTGTTTCATTGATTTTTTTGTATTATCTTTTTGTCTTCTATGTCCTGGATTTCGGCTTTTATTTTGGTGATCTGGATTCTTCAGCTGAAATTAGGGTTTTTGTGTTCTTGCTTTTCCAGCTTCCTTAGGTGGCTTGTTAGGCTGTTAATTTGTGTTCCTTCCATTTTCTTCATGTGTGTTTGTAGGGATATAAATTCCCCTCTTACTACAGCTTTTAAGGCATCCCAGAGATTTTGGCAAAATGTTTCTTCATTTTTATTTGTTTCCAGGTATCTTCTGATGTCTGTTTTGATTTCATCGTTGACCCGGGAGTTGTTTAGCATCATTTTGTTTAGTGTCCATTTCTTTGTGGGTTTTGGGGGGACCTTGTTGGTTTCAATGTTTATTTTTATTCCACTATGGTCGGAGAAGGTTCATTGTAGAATTTCAGTCCTTTTAAATTTGCTTATGTTTGATTTATGTCCAATTATGTGGTCGATCTTAGAATATGTTCCAAACAGTGGTGAGTAGAATGTGTATTCTGTGGTCTTTGGATGGAGTGTTCTGTAGTTATCATTAAGTCCATTTGGTTCAGAGTCTCATTGAGGTTCCAGATTTCCTTGCTGATTTTTTTGTCCTGATGATCTGTCTAGGGTTGTGAGTGGGGTATTAAAGTCCCCAGTTATGATGGTGTTAGAGTCAGTATCTTTCTTTAGTTTTCCTAGAAGTTGCTTTATGAAAGTTGGCGCACCTATGTTGGGTGCATATATGTTTAGGATAGATATTTCTTGTTGATGGAGTGAGGTTTTTATCATTATGTAGTGGCCCTCTGTATCTTTTTAAATTTTTGATAGCTTAAATGGTATTTTGTCTGAAATTAGGATTGTGACTCCTCCTTTCTTTTTATTCCATTTGCCTGAAAATTTGTTTCCCAACCTCTTACTTTGAGTCTGTGTATGTCCTTTCTAGTGAGACGGGTCTCTTGAGGGCAGTATATTGTTGCCTGGTGATATTTATCCATTTTGCCATTCTATGTCTTTTCATTTGTGTGTTTAGTCCATTCACATTCAGGCTAATTATTGAAATGCTAGAGTTCGTCCCTATCATAGAGTTCTTATAGAGTTGTTGTTCTTCCACTTGGTTTTTTTTTTTTTTTTTTTTTTTTTTTTGTCTTTCATTTGGTTTGGGGTTGGTTCATGAATATTTTATTCTTTTCCCTGTACTCTTGTGAAGAATGTAGTTTTTTTTCCTTTTCTTCTGTGTTTAGTACTTTCTTAAGTGTTTCATGTAGAGATAGTTTGGTGGCAGCATAAGTTCTAGGGATTGGATATTTGGGAAAGATTTTAATTCTCCCTCACTGATGAAGTTTAGCTTGGCCGGGTAGGTTATTCTTGGTTAAAATTGTTTATCTTTTAGGACTTTGAAGATAGGGTTCCAAGCTCTCCTAGGCTGCAGGGTTTCTGTAGATAAATCTGCTGCTATTCTGACTGGTCTTCCATGGTAGGTGAACTGGCCTTTTTCTCTTGCTACCTTTTGGATTTTTTTCTTTTATGCCTTTGTTTAGGCAAATTATTATGTGTCTAGGAGTTGGTCTTCTCAATTGTTGTCTTGCAGGGGTTCTCTGAATCTCTTGTTTTTGAATTTTTGCATCACTGATTAGATAAGGGAAGTTTTCTTGAATGATCTCATGGAAAGTTTGCTCCAGTGTGGTCTCTGTGTCTCTTTCTGCCTCGGGAATTCCAATTACTCTTAGGTTAGGCCTCTTGAGGTAATTGCCTATCTCTTGAAGGTTTTGTTCTGTCTTTTTGAGCTTATTTTCTGTGTTTTTAAGAGTTTGGATTATTTTTATATTTTGGTCCTCAAGCTCTGAGATTCTTTCTTCTGTTTGGCTAATTCTGCTTTCCATGCTTATCAGTTTTTTACTTATTTCATTCACAGTATTCTTTATTACTGTTATCTCAGCTATCAGCTCCTTCCTAGTTTTTTCTTGTGTCTCCTCAATTCTTTTTAATCTCTACCTTATTGTCTTGACATCTTCATTTGTAGTTTGAGACCCTTCATTCCGGGGGCTCTTCATTGTTTGCATTCTAAAGTCAGTTTTTTCAGTGTCTGTCCTCCTAGGAGTTTGGGAGAGACCCATACTCTTCTTTTGGTTTTTCTTCATTTGTGTAGATTTTTCTCTCTCTCCCCCTTTCCCTCCCCTTCTTTAATTCTGTTTTTGAAGGAAGGTGGGGTTGCTTTTATTTCTCTTGTGAAATATCCTGTTCTTCCTTATGAGGGTCTTCTGGCTTTGTTCACTTTTCAGGTTGCAGCATAGGCTGCAATCTGTACTTTTTGCAGTTTTGAGGTTTAATTGAGAGGGAAGCTGTGGTTCCGAATGTATATGCTGGTTCTAGCATTCACGAACAGGTGTATGAGCACACTGGAACCTATTTCCCTCTGCCTTACAATCTGTCCATTCAGTAATGTGTTGTCTTGGTCCCTAGGTTAAAAAGGGGGTATAAAAGAGGAAAATAATGGAGGAAGGAGGGGTCAAGTGGGATTTAGAAAGAGAGAAGAGAGAGAAGGAAAACAGATATACATACCAACTATCAGGTGAGAAAGAGACACAAGGCTGGGAAGAAGTGAAGAAAGACACAAAGAAAGATTCCCTAAAGATAGCTACACAGACAGGCCAATAAAATCAAGAAACAGTGTAAGTCAGAAGGCAAACAACAAACGTGACCCAAACCAACAGTTACAATGATACAATCGTGGGTCAAAATAAGCGATCAGACTAAAGTCACTTCTCTGATCTCTGATTCCGGCCTCTCCCCTTTGTTTTTCGTTGCAGCATAGGGGTGGGGCTTTGTCTCCTGTTTCATGCCTTTACCTTAGGAACTGAGGTAAAATTTGTTGTTAGGTGGGTGGGGCAATGGAAGTCTCTGCCTGGGGAATGGCGAGGCAGTTTATGCAGATCTGTTTTTCTCCACTTGTCTGGGTCCCCCAGCTTGGGGTCTTGTGCTGAGTGCCTCAGCCAGGGTGGGCACAGAGTTACAGAGCTCCAAAGCTCCAAAGGGCAGGTGGTGAGCAGTGAGAGTGGCTCTGGGCCCCCCACAGGGTATTTCAGCCAGGAATGGGACTGGTGTATCTGAGGGGCAGGCACCCAGAGCCTCCCTGAGTGACCGGCAGCTTGGTGCCGGGTGCCAGACTGGAGACAGTGTAGCCAGGGAGGGAGCCGGGAGGGGGCTAGGACCCAAGACTCCCACACATGCAGTGGAACAGCAGCAGCAGGGGGCCGCAATATCTGGCCCTGCGTGGGACCGAAGGTCCCCGGGCCTCACACCAGCATGGCTGGTGGTGGGCTAGGGGATGGGGGAAGAGAAGTAAGAGTCTTTTTGGGAACTCACATTTGGAGAATCTCACAAGTTCACCTATGCCATCACCATCTTGTTCCTGTCCCAGTAAACACCTTTTAAGTAAGCCACTGGCTAGTAAAATCTATCTGTATAACCAATCCTCTCAACCAATCCTCTCCATTCCATTGAGTAAATATATTGACTGATACCAAGGAAATGCTGAATCTTCATGGCCATCCACTGACTCTCTAGCAACCTGGGCATTAGTGCACTGAGTCATCAGCTTCTGGAGAACAAATTGGGTCTATTTCCAATCCTGCTTATGCTAATTAGATGTCTCAATGTAACTACCTAATTATTCAAAATACAACATATATCAATAAAATGTGAAAAGAAAGAGAAATTGTGGATTCAATGAAAACTAGAATGAAGGCTTAATAAATGGACCATAAAAGCACATCTCATTGTTTTTGAATAGGTAGCAGATTGGAAAAAGATGAACAATATTGATAAATATCCTCAGGTAGAATGCTATACATTTCATGCTAAGATCTCCACTTCAATAACTCCAACTGCAAATCATAGACAATGTTTGATGGAGGTACATTCAGAAGACAGAGTAGAATTCTGTTTGTTAAACCCTACTGAAAAGAAAGTCTTCCACTCTAGTACGTTCATGGTAAATAGATTCTATGTGAAAATGAAAGATCTGAATGACAAAAGAATACTTTTACAGATACAGATTAACAAACATTTGCAATTAACCTATCTACTTATGGTACTGTATAGATCATTAAGTAGACTTTTCATAGCAAAGTCATTTGGCCTTTTTTCTGTTTATTCTTACTGAGCATCTTTCATTTTCTAGCCTGCATGCCAGGCCCTGGGGATTCAACAACAACAAATCCACATTCCCAAAGCTCATGGTCTATAAAAGAAAGGAGCCTAGTTCAAGGAATACTGCCACACCATGTGAAGCATGCTATCATAGAGTTGTGTTTGGGGCTTAAGGGGTGCTCAGAAGTGGGGCCATCTAAAAAGTTGTCTTGCTTCCATTACTAATAGGAACATCACAACTAGATGAGGCATGGCACTACAGTTCCAAGCAAGACAAGAGAGTCTCCTCATGATAGAAAACAATCTCAGAAACAGTTTTACAATTTATGAAATCATATGACTATTATGCTGAATCATATAACAGCCCCCAGTCTAGAGTCTGATATCATGACAATGCATAATTTATCAGAGCACTAGAGAGTTCAGTGGCTTCTAACACCACAGGAATTGTGCCACTACTACTTCCAGCCCTATGCTGCAGCAGAGGATGCCCTTGCCACCAGCCAGGCCCAACTCAGCATCAGGACAGCTTGTGATATGTAGGAATACAGAACCTGTGAGTGCTGGCTTGTGTAGAACACTAGATATGAATTCTGGAAACCTGGATTCTCTAGCTCACTACATGACCATTGCAGGTCACTTCCCTATTCTAGGCAACCCAAGCAGATAGTGAGGTCATGGATTTGCCTCAGACTGAATTTTATGCCATTTGTGCACAGGTATCTATTTTCAAAAAAATTGCACATCTCTTGTAGGCTTTGTTCTTTCTTTCTGAGTCTTCTTTCTATGTTTTTTTACAGATTGGGTTAATTCCATATTCTGATCTTCTAGTTCTGAGATTCTTTCTTCAGCTAGATTAATTTTTCTTTCCATGCTTGTCATCTTGTTATTTATTTCCTGGATGAAATTTTTTATTGCCAAAATCTCTGTTACAAGTTCTTTCAGTGTTTCATCTTGTCTTTCTTGAGTCTTATTCACTCTTTCCATCCATTCCCTAATCATATTCTGGGACCAGTTGTTGATGACTTCCATTGTTAGGGCCCCAAGGTCTGATTTTTTAGGAGTTTTCTCTTTGTTACACTTGAAATTGCCTGTGGTCTTCCTTTGGTTTTTCCTTATTTGTGACAGATCTCTTGTTTTTCTCTTTAGTTCTGTTATTCATGTCAGTGGGGGAGGATTTATCTTCTGATGTTTGTTCAGTTCTCTATTCTTCCCTGTTCTGGGCTCTGAATTTGTTCTATTTTGAAATGGGATTATGGATGGGAAACTTTGCTGTCTCTTATAGTTTTTGAAATTCAAATAAAGTAGGGTATGATGTGCTAAGATTCAGAAACTACTTGCAAATTAAAATGTTCACTTACTCTGATATATGTTACCTGAATCCCACTCCCCACCATCACTCTATATGATGATGCAAAGCAGAAACCAATGCAAAAAACAATTGAACCTACACAGACATTCACACACACACACTCCAAAACAAACTGGAATAAGAAAAAGGGAAACAACATAAACAACAATAACAACAAAAAGCCAAGAAAACTAAACACACACACACACACACACACACACACACGCACACACACACACACGTCTAGTACAAAGTGAATAGAGAAGAAAAACAGTAGATCAAAAAAAAAAAAAGAATTCAGACCAACCCCTCATGCATGCATTGACAAACACCTTAAACTATAAAAAAATGAAAATAAAAATACCCTGAAGAATAAAAGAGTAAAAACAAACCAACACCAACAACAAAATTGAAAGATCAACACTCATCATTGACATATATACATAAACAGAAAATGACAAATATAAGAAGAAAGAATCAGAAAAAGAAAGAAGAAAACTGGGGAGGGGGATGCAGATCAATCCCTCACATGCACAAAGGAAAAACATTTTAAAATAGATGAACTAACAGGCAAAAAATTTTAAAAAATTAAAAAAAAAAACAAACCCTGCCCTCTAGTGACTGGTTCTGTACTTGTTCCTCTAATCATGTCTCTCCTGCAGAGTCATCTCTTTCACTCTCTCCCCAGAGTCTGGAGCAGGGAAGGAGGAGGGGTAGTGAAGGTGGGTGGGGTTGCAGTCCTCTCCTCCCACTCTGGTATGGTCGGGGAGATCTCCTCTGGTGGACAGGTGTGGGATTGTCTCTTTCCCAGCTGTGCACTCATGGGGAGTGCCCCAGTCAAGCTTATCCTGGAATGGAGTTCTCCTATTGCGACTGACATCCAGGCTCTGCCTGGGTTTGTCCCTCTCAGTTGTGGCCCAGTTATGTGGATCTGAAGTTCAGAAGATTGCTGGGGAAGAGGGGGTTTTGGTCAGTCCCAGACTTACCACTGATCTCTTTGGAGTCCTTCCTTGTCCTTTTCTGTCCACACCCTTTGTCCCACAGGTGGATAAGTGTAGGGGGTGGGATGGCTGGAACTCAGTACTTGTCAGGTCCCTCTGAAGTTTGTGCTTTCAGGATATTCCCTCTGGGTCATGATCAACCCCTGAGTAGTTGATTCACCAGTCACAGAGATCGGATCTGCTTCTCCGTGGTGAGTAAGTTGGAGTACTTTCCTGCCTTGCCTTCAAGATGGTGGTGGGGGGCCTCTCTTGTCTTCTTCAATGGGATTTTGCCTCTGGACTTCCTCTGCAGCCTCTGCTGCCAGTGCTCTTTCAGGTGCTGAAGTGGTGAGGCAAAGCCTGGAGTCAGCAGTGGTGAGGCAAAGACTGGAGCCAGAGCTCTGACTAGCTCCTTAGCCCTCACTCAGTCAGCCACTCATATGCCCACTTGCCCACCAGCAAGTACACAAAATTTTCTGCAATTGTGAGGTAGAGTCGGGTGATGGTCTCCCCTGCTGCTTCTTCACAAGAAAACTTTTTTCTGTTTTTTTTTAAATGATGCTCAGCTTCTGTGACCTGGGAAGAGTCAGGGACCAAGCAGAGAAACTGCAGCACCAGCTGTTGCAGCAGGTGCCTGACCACTTGCTCATGAGTCCCCACTTTAGACAGTCTCTCCCAGCATTTTATGCCTAGGAAGGATTTTGTTGGCAAAAAAAATTGATCTTGGTTTCTGTGTCCCAGGAATCACTAGGGTCCAAGCCCAGCAGCTGTGGCACCAGCCGCTGCACCAGGAGAGCTCTGGCTGCTAGGTCCCTAGCCCTCACTCAGTTAGCCACTCATATGCCTACTTACTCACCAGCAAGTACCCAAAATATTCTGTACACTCACTCACTCATACCAGGACTCACATAGTCCTACTGGCTCAGTTGCCATCTCCATGAGCTCCCCTGAAATTGTTTGTCTTTGAGAACTTTGAAGATTGGGTTCCAAACTCTCCTAGCCTGAAGTATTTCTGTAGATAAATCTGCTGCTATTCCAATTAGTCTTCCCTAGGAGGTAGTCTGACTTTTTTCTCTTGCTGCCTTTAGGATTTTTTTCTTTTACATCTACCTTGTGTAGGCAAATTACTATGTGTCTAGTAGTTGGTCTTATTTGTTGTCTCACAGGGCTTCTCTGAATCTCTTGTATTTGAATGGTCATGTCAGTGATAAGATGATGGAAGTTTTCTTGGATACTTTCTTTTTTTTAATCAATATTTTTTATTATGATAATGTGGGGTACAGTTAAGGGTTAGGTATACAAATATGCTTTGTAAGGCACCCTTGTTGATAAGGGGTATTTCCCCATCCCCAGACAGATATTTACTACCATTAATCCCATCTCCCTTCCCCCCCATAGTTTCCCACTACTGTCAGTCATTTTCTTATAGTATTACATTGGATGGTCAAGGTCTACTATATGAGTAAGAATATGTGGTACTCAGATCTTTGTTACCGTGAGAGATCACTCAGTATTATAGACTCTAGCTCCATCCAGGTTACTGAAAAATTCATGATTTTGTTCTTTTTTATAGCTGTGTAGTATTCCATCATGTATATGTACCACATTTTTTAATCCAGTCCTCTTTTGATGGGCAGTATGGTTGCTTCCAGGTTCTTGTTGTTGTGAACAATGCTGCAATAAACATACGTGTACAGGTATCTTTTTCATAGGATGATTTGAGTTCTTCAAGGTATATTCCCAGTAGGGGGATTGTGAGGTCATATGGGAGGTTGATATTTAGAGCTTTTAGAAATTGCCATACTGTTTTCCACAGAGGTTGCACTAGTGTGCACTCCCACCAGCAGTGTAGAAGTGTTCCCTTATCACCACATCCTCTCCAGCAACTGTTATTTTTTGAGTTATTGATAATTGCCATTGTGACCACTGGGGAGAGGAGAACCTATTCAGTAAATGGTGCTGGGAAAACTGGCTGACCACATGCAGAAGATTGAAACAGGACCCCTATCTATCCCATACAAAAAAATTGACTCTAAATGGATCAGAGACCTAAAAGTAAAACCTCAAACCATAAGAACCTTAGAGAATGAAGGACATACCCTCATGGAAATTGGAACTGGCATCCAATTCCTGAACAAAATCTTGGATACTTCCACAGAATGTTTGTTCCAGGGTGGTCTCTGTCTCTCTTTCTGCCTCAGGAAGCCTAATTACTCTTACGTTCGGTCTCCTGAAATAATTTTTTATCACTTGAAGGTTTTGTTTGGTCTTTTTAAGCTTCTTTTCTGTTTCTGACAGTTTGGGTTAGTTTCATACTTTGGTTCCCAAGCTCTGAGACTCTTTTTTCTGCTTGGCAAATTCTGCTTTCCATGCTTATCAGTTTGTTATTTATTTTATTCACTGTATTCTTTACATCTCAGTTTTCAACTCCTTCATTCTTTTCTCTTGTCTCTCCTCAATTCTATCTATTCTCTCTATTAATGTCTTGATAACTGGGTTTTTGGTTTGAGATCAGTCATTTTGGGGGTTCTTCATTGCGTTCTGAAGTCTGTATTCTCCCTGTCTGATCTCCGAGGGGTTGGTGTGAGACCCATATTATTTTATTTGTTTTCTTTATTTGTGTAGATTTTCCTCCTCCCCCCCTTTAAAAAAATCTATTCTTTAATTCTGTTGTTCAGAGATGGAGTGAGGTAGCTTTTACTTCTGTTCGCTTAATCTCCGATTCTTTCTTATGTGGATCCTCTGGCTTTGTTCAATTCTGAAGCTGGACTGTGTATTGTGGGCTGTACTTTTGCAGTTTTGAGAATTAATTGTGGGGGGGATTTGTGATTCAGCATCTCTCTGCAGATCCCAGTATCCACCCACAGGTATGTGGGCCCCCTGGAACCCACTTTCCACTGATTTACAATCTGTCCATGCAGTGGTGAATATAGGTTTTCTCCCTGAAAGAAAAAAGAAGTAAGAAAAAGGAAAAGAATGGAAAAAGGAAAGAGGGAGACAAGAGGAAGGTGGAGAGATAGAAGAGTAAGAGGGAAAAGAGATGTACCAACTAACAAATGAAAAGAGACACAAACAGAGACAGAAAAGAGTAAAAACAATGAAAATACACAATAATACAAACACACAAACCAAAAAAAATCCCCCACTGATGTATTCTCCCTCAAAAATACCCATACACAAACAGGAAGTCTAAAAAAAAGCATTAAAATAGTAGAAACAAAGCAAATATGAAAAGGTAATCAGAAATAGAAAGAGAAAAAAAACCTAAAACTAAAAACAGACAAACATACAAAAATGAGCAAAACGAACACAGACAAAAACAAAAACCCTGAAAAAGTTGTTCCTGTAAGTCCAATTTCCTTTCCGTTCTGATCTCCAGCCCCTCCCCACTGCTCTCAGGGTAGACTGATAGGGTTGTTCTAAGCATGGGTCAGATGCCCAGGCCAACTGTGGGAGGAGAGTGGATCAGATCTGGACTCACCCAGCCTGCTGCCTGTCAAGTCTACCACTCAGATCTGCTGTGTCCTTTTCTGATACAGCGTGCAGGAGAGGCTTTGAGTTTGATGAGATTACCTTAGGTCCCAAGTTGGAGGATGGGTGGAGCTGGGCAGGGCAATGCAGGTCTCTGCTTAGTATGCAGACAGAGAAAATGACTGCAGTCAGTGTTTCCTCACTGGGGGTGGGGCTTCTTTCCAGCTTTCTCTGATCTTCTCTCTCCATGAATCCGATCCAGGGCTCTAGCTACTTTGCTGTCACAGGTGATGGTGTGAGCCAGGTGACAGGTGATGAGAATCAACTGTATTTGACAGACTTTTCTCAGGAGAGTCCTGAGAACAGCAGACGATCCTGGGTGCCAGCAGCTCCAATCTCAGGGCAGTGGGATGTTGCAGTCACCTCCCGAGGAGAGTCCCAGGTGCATTAACTCAAGTCTTCCCTCAGATGGACTTTCACTCACCCACCGGCACAAGCTTAATCATGGAGTCTTTTTGGCCACTCATTTTTGTGGAGACTCTCACAGTCCAGCCTGTTCTGTCGCCATCTTGTTGGAAGTCCTGAGTTGTCTTTTCCACATGAGCATTTTTGCATGTGTTTGTTGGTTGCTCCTATGTCTTCTTCTGAGAAGTGTGTATTTATCTCGTGCCCACTTTTTAATGGGTCTGTTCAAAGTCATTACAGTTACTAATTTTAAGCATCCAGAGATATTTCATGCTAAAATAGTCACATATTTTCTGTGTCATGTAAAATACACATTCATCTGCATTCTTTGTTTTTAATTAAACTTATCTTAGAGGTCCTTCCATGTCAGGTTTGTTGCTCTTTTCATATAGGTACAGAGTATTCTGTTCCATGAATGGATCATAATTTATACAGTATTGATGGCCATTTTGGCTATTACAAATCTTTTATTGCAAATAGTGCTAAATTCATTAACTTTGCACATGTCTCAGAACATGCACAGGTATATCTCTAGGATAAACTTTTAAAAAAGAAATTATAGGGTGAAAAGTATGATACTTTATGTATGCTTATATATGTTGAAAATTGTCTTCCTTGGATGTTGCAATCATCTGTGCTGCCACTAAAAGAGTGAATGCCTGGGCCCACTTCGTGTCCACATTGTTGCTATCAGACCTTTTGGTCTTTTTATTTCAGTAAGTAACATATAACTCAGTGTACATGTAATTTGAATGTCTTTTATCCTGAGTTTGGTTTCTTATTTTTTCATATGTGTAAGAGCCATTTTATTTTCTAGAAAGTGTGACCCATAACCTATAGCCACTCCATATTAGCTTTTTGAATTTTGAATAATCATTTTACAGAAATTTTCATAAAGAGGGGAAATTAACAGTTTGGTTATGATATATATTACCATAATTTTCTCTACTTATTTATCTTTTGACTATGATGGTTCATGCTGTGCCAACAAATTTTTGTTTTTGTCTTTATTAATATTTTCTTTAATGTCTTCTAAATTTGATAACATAATTTAAAATTTTCCCCACTATAAGTTAAAAACAATTCCCTATAGTTTTTCCAACTGCTATTATATTTTGATGATTACTGGATTTATATCAAAATTCTATGTAAAGTATATGTTCAACTTTATATTATTTTAATGGGCACCAATTTTCCCAATTCCATTCATTGAATTGTCTATGTTCTATGGACTACTTTGATATGTAATCTATATTGTGTGTTAATTTCCCATAAGTATCTAAGTCTAGTTTTAACTTTTCATTGAATATATGTATATCATATATATATATATATATAAGTACGATGTTATACTTATTCAGGGTTTATACTATGTTCTAATCATCTTTTTCTTCTTTTTTTAGAAGATGTAAATGGGTTTTTTTTCTTATTTCTTCTCACTTCCTGGTTTTTTTTAAATTTTAAATTTATTTATTTATTATTATGATGTTGTGGGGTACAGTTAAGGGTTAGGTATACAATTACGTTTCATTCAGGCGCCCTGTTGATATGAGGTGTTTCCCCGTTCCCAGACAGATATTTGCTACTGTTAATCCCATCTCCCTCTCCCCCCATGGTTTCCCAGTATTGTCAGTCATTTTCTTATAGTATTGCATTGGATGTTTAAGGTCCATTATATGAGTGAGAACACGTGATACTCGGATCTTTGTTTCTGTGAGAGGTCACTCAGTATTATAGACTCTAGTTCCATTCAGGTTGCTGAAAAATTCATGATTTTGTTCTTTTTTATGGCTGTGTAGTATTCCATTGTGTATATGTACCACATTTTTTAATCCAGTCCTCTTTTGATGGGCAGCATGGTTGTTTCCAGGTTCTTGCTATTGTGAACAACGCTGCGATAAACATACGTGTGCAGGTATCTTTTTTTATAGAGTGATTTGAGTTATTCAGGATATATTCCCAGTAGGGGGCTTCCTGGTTTTGTATATAGAAATTCTTGGTCATTTATATGAGGAGGGAACCCAAAAACCCCAAAATTATCTTGTGGTTTTTGGATGGCAGCCCCTTTGTAGTATAGGCTTGCTTAGTTAGGTAAGTGTAAGAACATATTGGTGTCATTGTATCACCTAGTGTTGTTGTGAGAGGCTGCTTTCAGATTCAGTATTTTTTTTTTCTTTTTGGAGATTCTTTCAATGCATCTGCCCATTTCATGATGGGTGATTATCAAGAACACCTGACCATACCACATAGAGTTTCAGCAGTTTTTGACCTAAAACTGCATGAGCCACATCCCTCACCCTCCTTATGCCCCAATCTTGCATCTAGCAACTCTTTTTGTTTCCCCAGATGAAAAAAGTTATCAGAGGGAAACATTTTGCCGATGTAGAAGAGGTGACACAAAAACCAATAAAAACAAACAAACGAGAAATGACAGAAGCACTAAAAGGAATCAAAATTGAAGAGTTCAAAAGATATTTAGAGCATAGGAAAAAGCATCTCGATAGGTATTTTGCATCAAATCTAGAGGACTTTGAAGGTGACTGAAATGAAACGTGTAAAAATAAATACACAATTTTTTATAAATAAATTCTTGTTTGGAGGGCTTCCCCTCATACAATAACAAAGCCCACAGCCAACTACCTTAACTGTCTCCCTGTCTGTGGTGTTTCACTTGAGTGCTGTGTGTCTAAGAATGCCACCACACCAACTGTTATTTCCTCATACATCTGCTTTACCTAGTCTTGAGATCACTCTTCCACTGCAAACACTTTGACAAGATTGCTAATGACTACACATTGCTTAGTTGAAGGCCAATTTTGCAACTGCTACTCAGCTGCTACTGATGCTACTTACGACCAATGATTCCATGGCTTGGGATTCTGGAACACTGAATTCTCCCAGTTTCTCTCCTCCACCCATGGTTGTTCCTTTTCATGTTTTGCCCATGACCTCGACTTGTAACCTTCATCCTATACTTAGTCTCCATATGCACTTCTGTCTAATTGTAAGACTTCATCTCCCTTAATCAGTTTCTCCATGGGTGGTTTGCTGGATCCAACTTCTCTCCCAGATACTTGGATGGAGACCCTAGTAGACCTCTTTGCTTTTTAGTCTCTTTTTACCTTCTGAGAGATCCTATTCCACTCTTTGAGGAAAAGCTCCAAAGGCCACAAGCTAGTTTTATTCACAGTGAAATGCAAATGCCTCACCTGGAACATGGTGCGTCTGGATTACTTTGCTAAGACTGTCATAACAAAGTGCCACGGAGTGGGCAGCTTAAACAACAGAAGTTCATTTTCTCATAATTTTAGGAGTCTGAGATTAAGGTGTCTACAGAGTAGGCTGCTGTCTTCTCCTCCCTATGTCTTCACATGGTCATCCATCTATGTGTCTGTGTCCTAAACTTCTCCTGTAATGGCATCACAAGTCCTGTTAGATTAAACCATCTTTAAACTTAATTACCTATTTAAAGTCCCCATCCTTAAGTACTATACAGTAAGATTCTGACTTACTTTAGGTTAGGACATCAGCATGTGAATATTGTGGAAACAAAATTCAACCCCAAACAAGGTCCTTATCACATATTTACTGAAGGAATCCATGAAGAATATTTCTCAATATTTGTAGACTCAAATTCAAGCAAGATTTTTGAAACATATACATCTCCCTCTGGCTATAGCATGAGGCTCAAGAATCGAAGCATAGGGCAGGCCATAAAATGTTGACTATCTACCAGAAACAAACATTTTAAAAAACAAACTTCATGAAGTGGATAAAAGAGAGGAGAAAAGTGAGCTGAAGTCCACATTGTATAAAGGAAATCACCTGATCCATTTATTCATCCTGATAAATAAAAATAAAATGCAAGTTTACTATTCAGAGGTGGTCATAATAAAAAAGTTAGAATGAAAAGTGTAGCAAGTGGTATACTTTGGAGAACGGGATTTAAGATTTTCATCTTGGATACTTATCTCTGTCATGGGAAAAAGCATATATATGAATGCATTATTACAATGCTAAAAAAATTAAGGTTGGGTCATTGTGACTCTTGAATGATCCCATAATATAGTTCATTTGTTACAAGTTCACATTGGTTGGCATTGATACCTAGGCTCATAGTTGGCAATTAAAGTCTCAAAAACAACAATTACTAAAGGAGAGGTGGACCAGATGGGTTGGGATGACAGCGGCTGATATGTGAATGGAAATGGGACAAAGGCCAAGAAATATCTCAGTGAGGGATCATGAGCTGAATGGCTCTGGTCTCTGATTTGTCCACAGTCCTTTTTCAGGAAATCACAGGACTTTCCAGCATCTTGATAAGCCTGCCTTGTTCACCAGCTTTCCCTCCAGCTCCTACAGGCACCTTCTGAGTTAGGGGACACAGAAAGGTCCTCTAGAGGAGCCAGGCGGTGATCCACATGGAACAGAATAGAGAAAAGGTAAGAGCATAGCCCAGGAAAGTCAGTTAAGGGTTTTCTTTCCAAAGTCAGTTAAGGGTTTTCTCTAAGTTCGCATTCCTGCTTTTCCACCTTGGGATGTTACATGCAGGTGGTCACGAGCTTGCTTCAGAAAATAGCAGGAGACACGAAGCTTCCTTCAGGAAATTCAGGGCTGGTAGATTCAATTTTGGGAGTTCCAGTGGGGTCAAACAGACCTTTCTTCCTTCTGATCCATCTCCTCATACCACCTCTTTTATTCCGACCATTCAATCTGCTGTCATGGAACGGTTGCTGTCTCTTAGATTCATTAAAGAAGTAAGGGCACAGGCTGGCACTGCTGCCCAGAGCCGAACTGCGGTAAATGCAAGTTTCATTCTTCTTAAAGTGCAAGTATCTGGAAAGAAACAAGGAAGAAACAGAAGATTCAAAATGAAATAACTGAGGAGTGTTTCTTGCGTGGACTGTTGACCACAATGGATAGGGTTAAGAGAAAAGTGAGGACACATGGGGAACACCCTTAGGCAGCAATAGGGAAGCATAACACCAAATCTAGTCTCAACGGAACAGGGAAGAAGCAGTTATCATTAAGAGGTTAGTCACACCTGTAGCTCTAGCAGCAGGAGGGGACAGCCAGGTTGGTGGAGAAGCAGTGCATGACTATCACAATCTCACCTGCAGAAAGCCAAGGGGGTGGAAATCCCAATCACGCTCCTCCTGCCTCCCAGTCTCCTGGCGGTGTTCCCCAATGGCGCCATTTAGGCAGAACTAAAAGGATAAAGGATCCCGTGAATGTGGTACGGAGACACCACCCTCTTTGATGGCAAATAGGTTGGGGAAGGATGGAAGAAAATTTTTATGGCAAATGAGACTGTCCCTCACACCTCCTTATTTCTTCCTACCTCCTGGGGTTTACTATCTAAATGTTATTGAGTTATTTCTAATTTCAGCTCTATCAGAGATTTTTTTCCTCTTTGCACCTTTATCTATTGCCAAATTTATAGAGGAATACCCACATTCACAAAAAATAACTAGTAAATGGAATGTAATTTTCTTTTCTTTTTTGAGTTGGTGTCTTACTCTGTCACCCAGTCTGGAGTGTAGAGTAGTGCATGATCACAGCTCAACCTAGTCTTGCCCTCCTGGGTTCAGGTGATCCTTCTGCCTCAGCTGTCCAAGTAGTGAATTGCAGGTGCATGCCACCACACCCAGCGAATTTTGAATTTTTTTTGAAGAGATAAAGTATCCCTATGTTGCACATGTTGGTGCAGAATTCCTGGACTCAAACAATCCTCATACCTCAGTCTCCCAAAGTGCTGAGATTGCAAGTGTTACTCACTGTGCCCAGACTGAAACATAATTTTTAAAAGAGGAAACATTTTCCTTTTTGTAGGAGTATAAATTTGACTACACTAATTGATACCCAAAATAGAAATGACTTAAACAAGAAAGTACGGGCAGCCCTCTATATCCATGAACTCTTTTTTTTTTGAGTTGTAGTCTTACTCTGTCACCCAGGCTGGAGTGCAGTGACACACTCATGGCCACCCCAGCACTGACCTGCTGGGCTCTGATGATCCTTCTGCCTCAGCCTTCCAAGTAGCTGGAGCTACAGGCATGTGCTACCACGCTAGGCTAATTTTTTAAATTTATTGTAGAGACGAGGTCTTGCCAAGCTGCCTGGGCTGGTGTCGAACACATGGTCTCAGGCAATCTACTCGCCTTGGTCTCCCAAAGTGCTGGGATTACAGGCTGAGCCACCAAGCCCAGCCTGTATCCGTGCATTCTACATCCACAGAATCAACCAACCATGGATCCAAAATATTTAACATTTAAAAAAAGATGGTTATATGTGCACTGAGCAGGTACAAATGTTTTTCTTGTCATTATTCCCAAACCATTTATATAGTGCTCACATTGTATTGTATATTACAGGTGGTCTAAAAATGATTTGAAATATACAGGAAAGGATGCATAGGTTATATGCAAATTCTATGCAATTATGTGTAATTGCATAGAATCTGCAGATTTTTGTGTCTTTGAGAGTCCTAGAATGAATCTCCTGTAGATACCCAGGGATGACTGTATTTTAGATCTAACTGGAGGCTTTAAGTCATGATTCATTAGGACTCCAGAATGTTTCTACACAATCCCTAGAAGATGTCCTCAACCTCAGGGTCCTGCATGGCTCCAGTCACATCAGTGCTTCAGCCTAATGGAAGAGAAAGGTGCAAGGGAAAGCTGTGCTCCTTCTATTAAGCTCATGACCCAGGACTTGGTTACATCTTTTCTGCTGCTTCCCATTGACCAGCACCAAGTCATATGATACCATTCAACATGAGAAAGAGTGGGATAAAGATCTGTTTCAATTCTTATACTCTCAGAATTGTTATGTGATAGAAGAGGAAAATGAAATCTGGGGGAGCCAGCAGTCTCTGCAGCCCTTAGCTGTCTCTCAGGTTCTGAGCTCAGGAGGAGATTCTTTATAAACTCCTCAGAAATCATGATGAGAACACAGAACAGTGGGAAAGCCTTTAGGCAGCACTCCCAGGCACCAGGGGCTGTGTGGGATCTGGTCTGCAAGCGTGATCTCAGGAAAAGCCTTTGACTTTAAGCCTCAGTCTATCTATGTTAAATGAGGAAATCACAATAGGTGACCTTTAAGAAATACATGTTTTATTCCTGGACCTTTATAAGATCCCTGCTCAAGAATTTCAAGCAAATATGGTCTATGGCTTCACCCACACATCTATTTTCACAGCTTTCAATTATAAATATCACAATGAACTAGAGCGGTAGCTTAAAACATATCTAACCTAGGTCTAGAAAGTAAAATAAGCATTTTAAGTATCATTTTTACTTAGGTTAGTATGTATACTGTGAAATTCAGAGTTTTGAGTAAAATATATTTATCCTAAAGTAGCACAGTCTGGGTGTACTCGAAGAAACGGTGACCGATATATGGTGCTCACTTTAGGATTAGCAGTGTTGACCATTTATGCTGCATAGCTGTATTATAGTCTTATTCGTTGTATGTGTTCATTGACCCTTGGGATATACAAATGTCAGTCTGAGTGGTGTCTTAACCATTTGTTCATAAGTGAATGATTGTGCGTGTGTTGTATGTCATAGTATGTCATCACATTAAAAGGAGGGAGTGAAAAACCATTATATTAAGATAATATTGGACCAAACTACTTATTTGCTCTAAACAATTACTTGTACCCCTTAACCTGTCTTCAGAAGTTGCATATAGTTACAGTAGTATATAAATTAAATATTGTGGAAAAACAGTCTTGTATTCCGTGTGTGTGTGTGTGTGTGTGTGTGTGTGTGTGTATTATATATATATATAATTATGTACTCCTGGAAGTTCTATCTGTATTTAAAGATGCGACAATTTTAACACCGATTTTAAGAATAACCATGAGAAGCCGGGCTCGGTGGCTCAGCCTGTAATCCCGCGCCTTTGGGAGGCTGAGGTGAGTGGATTGCCTGAGCCCGCGGGTTCGAGACCCGCCTGGGCAGCGAGACCTCATCTCCACAATAAATCAAAAAATCAGCCGGGCGTGGTAGCGCGCGCCTGTAATTCCGGCTACTCGGAAGGCTGAGGCGGAAGGATCGCTGGAGCCCAGCAGGTCGAGGCTGCGGTGGCCGGGAGCGGCCACTGCACTCCAGTCTGGGCAGCAGAGTGAGACTCCAACTCAAAAAAAAAGAAAAAAAAAAAAAGAATAACCATGAGAGTGAACTGAAGTAAAGCTATCGCTATCAAGTAAAAATTGGTGTGTGTTAAGAGGGTACAGAATTATCAACTGATTTACTCAGTTGTTTTCAATGCTGGTTGATTTCCCTCATTTTGTAAACATTGAAGGTATGTGACAAATGGGGAAAAAATTCAAATGATAAAGTGATGCTGGTGTTCAGTAATATATATAAAAAAGAAATACATGTTAATTGTTGGTGGTACTATAATGAGCAATGCAGTTGTGACTTTGTATTTAAGGGGTTTCAAGATTCACGAGGAAAAAATACATCCCATCTTAAATATAGCACAATAAGCATTAAGTGACCTGAGTGAGGATAGCACAGGTGCTGGTTTCTGTTCTGGCCAACTGAGGCTGTGTGAGCTTGTCTGTCTAAGAGAGCTCAAGATGGTTGCACCCATTCCTGATGCCTCTCTGCGCCCCAGCAGAAGGATGCATCTTCTTTCCCCTTGGAAGCTTCTGTCCTCAGGAGTCCTAAAGATTCCACACTGAAGGCTACCTTAGTGAGGCAGAAAATGGCTGCTGGATTCACTATCTGTTCCTAAATGGCTTTTCCCCAATTCTCTTTTCTTATCTATGTGATTGGCTTCTCTTCCTCTCTGGACTTTGCTTAGGTTAGGTTTTTTTAAACCCACAATTTTGACTACCAACTTAGATGTAAGGTGAGAACTGGTCTTCTGTTTTCTTCTATTCAATTTTGTGTAATCTATACAAAGTGGTGGTGGGTCCAAAGGGCTGGTTAAATAGCGGGTATACTGAGGCAATCTGACTGAGTTCAACCACATTGTGACAGTTCATGGGATAATCATGCATCCTTTTTGTGCTCCTATTGCATTCCCTGTAAAATGGGAATAATACAAATTATTACCTCAAAGATTTGACAGAGGATTTAAAAATATCATACCTAATAAGCTCTTAATCAGCTGCTATATCCTCCCAGATGGGAGCTATTCCTCTTTCTCTGGTTGAAATCTGCATGGACATCTCACCTTACATGCCAAACCCTGTACTTTCTCTATTTTCTCACATGGACTCTTCTCACATAAAAGCTTTAATCAGCAAAGGAAACTCTACCAAAGGTCTCCTGGAGAGATAGCATAAAGTAGATGTATATTGTACACACCGCACACACCACTTAGCAGTCCTCCATAGATGTTTTTGTGCTTCAAACACCTCCTTCAGTGGCACTCAAACCTCACCATCATGTTTTCCTTTCTCCTCCATATGGATGGGCAGTTGAACTCAGAACTACCCCTAACCCTGTGCCAAAATGCTTCTAGATCTCAGAAAAGCCATACTGAGTCAACTTCAATTGTTTGGACACACGTAAGTAATTATTCTTAACACACATAGAGCTTCCCACAAATAGAATTATGATTGGGATCATGGTTAGATATTTGCATGCCTTTGTGTTTTCATTCAACCCAAATCTGACACTACCATTAGGCTCTTCATTCATGCATGCATTCACTCATTGAATAAATGTTGATTGAGGACACAATGTACCTCACACAGAACTTGCCACTAGATATGTGAAAGGTGCTCCTGTCTTAATGACTGACACATTTAGCCATCTCTATCCCCCAGGAGCAGTCATTCTCATGCCTATCCTAGCAATAACTCACATTCTCCCATTACTAATGCATGGTCTTTTTTTCTACTCCACGGATGACTACTCTTAGCTTCAGGGTGTCAATATCACCCATGAGTCTTTCTAAAGTTCTGCACCTGAGAGAAAATTTCTGGTCTAGGATAAAGTAATGCTTGGTTCACAGCACTAGCCTGTGGAGTGGAGGTGCTGCCATCATAGAATATTTCATGTCAGTAGAGGAGCTTGCTGCAAGAGAGAGAGAGCCCAGCCTTTAGAGTCAGTAAGAACTGGGTTTGAAAACAGATTCAAGAACTCTCCACCTTTTCATGAGTTCCTTATTCATAGTAAACCTCTGACTTCCTCCTCTATAAAGTGGAGACAGCACTTCTTACACTGTTAAGGTAACGGTAAGAATTATAGATCATACTGCTGGTGCTGAAATCTTGTTTGTGTTCCTAGGGTCAACAGAAGAGGGTACCTGAGCATGGATTCAACCATCCCAGCTTGGAAAACAGTTCACATAAAAATGAATGAAACTGCCCTGTTGACTTTACCCTGTGACTTGTAGAACCTGATTCCAATCCTTCTGACCCTCATCATTGCCCTGATGGGGCTGGCAGGAAATGAGGTTGTGCTTTGGCTCCTGGGCTTCTGAGTGAGCAGGAGTGCCTTTTTCACCTGTGTCCTCAAGTTGGCCGGGGCCAACTTCCTCTCCCTCTGCAGTGAAATTATACTTTCCCTAATGCAACTGTTTACCAACTTTGACTTACTCCCCTTTATATTAAACCTTGTGATAGTCTTTCCCTCCATTGCAGCCCTGAGCATACTGAGCACCATAAACACTGATCACTGCCTGTCTGTCCTGTGGCCCATCTGGTACCATTGCCACTACCAGGGACACATGTCAGTGGTCATGTGTGCCCTGCTCTGGGTACTGTCTCTGCTGCTGAGCATCCTGGAAGGATACTATTGTGTCTTTCCATTTTTGGAGATGGGTGACCATAGTAGGTGTCAGACAATTGATTTCCTCTCTGGCTCCTGGCTGTTGTTTTGTTTGTGGTTCTCTCTGGGTCCAACCTTGCTGCTCAGGATTCCCTGCAGCCCCTGGAAGATGCAGCTGGCCAGGATGTATGTGACCATCCTGCTAGTAGTGCTGGTTTTCCTCTTTTGTGGCTTGCCGCAGGCATCCTATGGTTTTTTGTAATCTATATTCAGAAGGAGTCTGATGCCTTCACTTGTCATCTCTATGAGGTTTTGGTTGTCCTGTCCTGTGTCGACAACAGCACCAATACCATCATTTACTTCTTCATGGACTTCTTTAAGCAGCGTCAAAATAGGAAGACCCTCAAGCAGGCTCTCTAGAGGGCTCTGCAGGACACCGCTGAGGTGGACGGATGTGGAGGAAGCCTTCCTAGGGAATCCCTGGAGATGTTGTGAAGCATCTTGGGGCAATGAGGAAGAATTTCCACCCCATCTGTCAGATGTGACCTTGAGAGTCAACACTGCCCTGTCACCTTTGACAATTATATGCATTTTTCTCAGTCTTGTGCCTCTGCAATGCCTCCGTGTTTCCCAAATAAATTTATTTTTTCTGGCTTTTCTAGTTTTACCTGGAGAAAGCATTAATCTGAAAGTAGAATGTTTCCATCCTTCTTGAAATGACCAATAAATTTCCTGTGCTATCTTCCTCTGAATCTTCCTGATTGAAAGCACTTTCTCAGTAGTTTTCATTACAGTAGCAAGAATGTCTGTTCAGACCCATAAAACTCTTCTTTAGAATTGCTTCCTATCTGACAGCATCAAACAGGAAGATTTGTTATTTATCTCTCAGACTGAGTTTCCCTGAAAAGCAAGATTCATCCTGTGAATGGGGACATTGCTGCAAGTGGGAAGCTCAGTTCTGAGTATGTGAATTCTGTTACCTCTAAATTTCATCATGTTTTCTGGGATTAGCAAAAATAATGTTCTTAAATGCAGACTTAATTCCTTCATAAAAACAGTCTAGGAAACAGGTTTTATGAAAAGTCCTCTGCTGTCATTTGTCCATGGTATGGTGAAAAGCTGGCCTTGATTTTTAGTAGGGAAGACTATGGTCCCTTCCCCATGAGAACTGGTTACTTCCTGAACCACAGACCGGCGTAGAGCCAATAAATATGCCCCATCAATGCTAGTTTGGCCATTGGCAACCTCAGTATTGGTTTTAAAATGGAAATTAGCTTGAAAACCATCTGTTTTTAGCTTCCAGATTCCTTAATTGTATAACGCTCTGCACATGCAGTCTGTGCAAATTGTTTTCACTCTACTTCAGTTTGTTTCACAGTCAATCACCATTGAAAACCTATAAGTTTTTCCATGATAGTATAAATTACAGTATGTATATAACCACTTAGAGTTGGTACAGAATTCTGATACATGATATCTCAAAGATGAAAACTGAGAACATGTGCTAAGTTAATTAAGCCAGACACAAAAGAACAATATTAAGTTAAACTTTTATGAGGTGTTCAAACCTAGTAGACTTGAGGGTTTGGGGGCTGAGGAGACTGTGTGGTCATTGTTTCATAGCAAATAATTTCCTTTTCAGATAATGAAAAGTTCTTAAAATAGATAGTGGTCATGGTTATACCTTATTGTGAATATTCTTAGTGCCAATGAATTATACACTTAAGATAGTGAAAGAAGTAAAATGTATGTGCTGCACATTTTGCCACAATTTTCAAAATTCTTAATTTTATAAAAGAGTGTCAATGCAGAGTTCAGGACTGTCCTCTGCCACTGGCTTTTCTTTCCACAGAGAACTCAAGCAGACAAAAGGGACCACCATAAGAGGCTGAGAGAACACAGTGGGCTCTGTGCTGCTCACAAGCAGTGAGGCTGCCCCTCAGACCAACCCACAGAGAGGAGAGCTGGCAAATAAACTGAGTACTCAGGAGACAGTACCAAGTAGTCATGACAGTAGCGAGACATTCTTGGTGAGGGGGGCTCACAACATCACTAAGGATATCCGATCCTAAACTGGGGGAAGTGAGGACCCGTGAGATGACAAAACTTCACTGGTACTTGGACCATTTATGTACCTAATCCTGAGTTGCATACCACATTTTAAAAATAAAATGAAGATAAAATTTAAAAAGTAGCCATGAAATGATAAATCTATAATATTCAAATCTCCCAACCACATGTATTGATTCACTTATATCACATTCAGCACACAGTTCTTAGTCTCCTGGAGTTCAGATTCAATCCTCTTCTAGATCCAGCACTCTGCTGAGTTTGTTTGTTATATGTACAACCTGATTTACAAAATGCTGCAATAGGACTTGGCTGTATGTGAGGGCTTTCCACAGGTGGGACGAGGAAGGAAGACAGTGATTACACTTAGATGTGGTGTCATCAGTTCACACTAAGAGCTATTATGAGAGTCAGCCCTGGGAGTCTGTGATATCTTCAACTGTGCAGCTTAGGCTGAGGATTTTGTCCATCACGAGGAGTTTTGTAGATAAATTTCACCTTACATTTGAACAAGGACTTATGACCCTCACATGAGCAACAGATACTTTTGATGTCAGTGACATATTCTTCATGTTGGCTGCAAGAAAACTTAGAGCTTCTGAAAGCTTATGATCAGTCCCTGAAGCCCGAACTGAACTCACTTGACTGAACATTCCTCTATTACAGGACTTAGAACACATGTACCTGAATTATTTGTCCTAATGTCTCCCTCTACCTCACAGTGAGATCTTTTGGAGCAGAGGACGTGTCTGTGAATCCCAAGTGCATTGGACTAGGTCTGGAATTTTGAAGATGCTCAGAAAGTATTTTTCTCAAACAGCTCCCACCTGAACATCCTAGTGTTATTCAGCATCTTGGAGAGTGTGACTTGGTCACCTGGTCTTGCTGTAGTTCCTGCAAGCAACTCTCACTCAAGAGGACAAGAGTGTAGTGGATCAATCTGACAAAGGCCTTCCCTTTCATTGCTCACTGTCTCGGGGAGAAGAAGGTGGGGGAAGGTGTAGGAATTTGCTTATGAACTACCTTCTTTTCAAGGTCAGTCCAGTGATGGATTTTCTTCTTAGTTGCATACTGAGGGGGAACCTGCAGGAATTCAGAAGTTAACTTTATAAACAGGGAAAGGATGTGAAAGAAAAGATGTGGCATCTTTTGGGAGATGTCATTCATGACTATTTTTTTTTTCTTTTAAAATTGTTGGGTACAATTTAGGGTAGATATACAAAGGGTCATTGTGTAGGTAAAGTTTGGGCCTCACTTTGGTCCCCACTTCACCTGGTTTGAGATCAGATACCCTTACTGATGAGGTGTTCTCCCCTCACTCCCCTGGCGGTTTTCCACTACTGTCAATCCCTTTCTGATAGCTTTATGATTATTATGACTGTATTTTTTTGTGGATTCATAAAAATTTATACCTAATTGATCAGGCATTGTGCTAATTCTATATAAGAGTAAACACCTTTTAAATAATTCTCTGGCAAATGGACTCCATCTGTATAACCAATCCTGTCCTTTCCATCAAGTAAATATATTGAATGATATCAAATTAATGCTGAGCCTTCATGGCCATCAACTGACTCTCTAGTACATGTGGACACAAGTGCACTGAATCCCTAGTCTACAGTCGGACATCACACCAATGCACAATTTATTGAAGCATTGGAGAGTCCAGAAGCTGCTTACACCACAGGAATTTTGCTACTACCTACTCCCAATACCCTTTGTTGCAGCACAGGAAGCCCTTGCCACCAACCAAGCCAACTCAGCATCCAGAAAGTGAGATATATAGAGATTGAGAACCTGTGAATGTTGAAATGTGAAGACACTGGACCTGGATTCAGGAAATCTGAATTCTCACGGTGACTACATGGTCATTGTGGGTCACATGCCCAATCTAGGCAACCGAAGCAGATAGTGAGGTCATGGAATTGCCCCAGTCTGAATCTTATGGCATTTGTGCTCAGGTATCCATTCTCCATAGAAAGTGATAAGGTTTGACTTTACCATTACTATGGACTGATGATAACTACTGCTGTGATTCAGGCAGCCTGAGAAGGTTATATCTCTACAAAGTGACTATAATTATAGTGAGCATATACTCTTCTCACTTGTTTGACAGTTACCTGGAATTCAAAGAGATTGCTGTGACACTCCTTCCTATAATGGTGTGGCACTAATCTTATGATGGATAATGGGCACTAATAGTTCAACACATCAGTGTCGGCTAGAAATACATATAGGCTTTCATTGCTGTTCTCGAGGGATGACAGAAGAGTGTGAAAGAAGAGATCTCCTTACAATTGCCTGTCCTATTACTGCAATTGTTCTGAATTCTTCCAGGATGAAGAAGTAGTGATGAGCCCAATAAAAGTGTGTATGTAGAACCTTCTTGAACTATTTGAACTGATGACTCTACAGTTTACCCAGCAGGCTCCTTCAGTCACTTTTGCTAGTCACATAAACTTTTGAATTACACAAGGAGAAATAAACAATACAGGACATTGGAAATGGGAGAATGAGTCATTTATGTTAGCATTGCTCATAAAAGCATAGGGTTGTTTAGGAAATGGTGATTATTCCATAAATGCTTTTCATTCTTTGTGCTACCAAGTGTTTGGTTGTGGTTGCAAGATCTTTATCAAGAAGGATCATAAGACTGGAGTGCTCTGAGCAGTGAGCAATCGCTGTCAAGGCATGAAAGTGGTAGGGGTTGGCATAAATACTGCAAGATTAATTGCAGTCAAGTCTATTACACTGTCAAGTGCAGAGAAGCTCAGCCAGATTAGTCCCGCAGAACAATTTAAAATGGCATTGTCCTGCTCTTCTGACTCTCCATCTGGGGATATGTCCACCCTACAAGGAGAAAACATGAGTGAACACACACACACACACACACACACACACACACACACACACACACACAAGTCAGAACAAGAAGTGTGGGGGCAGGGGAAATAGAAGAAGGAGTGGAAAGCACACACTGCTCTAGTGTCACATTTTTGCCTGCAAAAGGCCCCAAATAGAAGTAAGGACAATGATTCTTCTCTAAATTAAATTCAACATTTTATTTCTAACAAATATTTCAACTCTAAACTTTTTCATAAGCTTGATATAGTTGGCAACTCATTATCAAAAACCTGGATTCAAATTCACTATGTCACTTTGCACTTCTTTAAGAATACAGTATTTATAGTGTCTTCATATTTCATTTAAAACTCTTATTTTAACATCTTATTACACATGTGAGAGAATATGCTTCTCAACTTTAGACATTCCAAAGAGATCAGTGAGAGGAGAGCTACAGGCTTGAGGCTTTAGGTGGATCAGTACACTTTTATTTACGCATTTTCAAAGGAAGATTGGAAGCAAATGTGACAACATTTTAATATACGACTCATGTTAGTGGTGGGTATTTGAATGCTTCTTACATTATTTTGCAGTCTGTGTGCACCATTTATAAACTTCTCTCCAGTATAACCTCTGTTCTCATTTTTGGTGACCTCAATATCCATGGAGGAGGTCAACCCAACAAACTGATCTTTCAGTTGTTTTTTAACTTTTACTGAAGATACTAAAACAGTACAGAGTTTCTGTATACCTATCACCCAGCCTATACCAATAGTGACATATCACATCATTAGAGAATATTATCAGAGATAGGAAATTTATGTTGGAATGATCCTATTAACTACAATACAAACCTTACCAAACTTCTCCAGTGTTTGCGTTCATTCATTTTTTTAAATGGTGGGAATGCCTTGTGCGTAATTCTATAGCATTTTGTCACATGTATACATTCATATAATCACCAGGATGTTGAAGATATGGAACGATTTGACTTCTCTCTCGGGCCAGGTAATGGGCTCTGCACCCTCCAGTTCAAAACCATCCTTTCCACTTTACCATAATTTAAATGTATTGTTTCTCCTGCCTCCTCCCCCAGAAACATTTTATATAATTACTCCCTCCCGCATCTTCAGTGTTTCCTTCTCTAATGAATTATTCCATCACAACTCAAACATGCTATTCTACTTCTTGGTTTAAAACACTAGCCAAGTTTACATTCCCTTCCATCTTTTCTTTCTTTTCGAGAAAATCTCCTCAAAGAGTTTTCAAAACTCGTTTTCTCAATTTCCTCCTCCTCCTAAAATCCTTTTCTGCACCTTCTTTCTCTCTCTCATCTACTAATATCTCTGTTTCCCTCTCATAAATAGTTCATTAAATTTATTTTTCTTGTTTTAAATAGCAATACAGTCACAAGTTTCAGAAAAATCCTTAAATGGTCATTTCCATTTCAGGTCCACAGAGATCCTTAAATTCTTAGCAAAAATATAGAGAGTTATTAATATTAATCTTTCCACAGATACCTAGGCTAAAATAGTTATACATAGACTGTGTAATGCACAATATATCCTTGTCTGCATTCTTTTTTAAAATTTAACTTATCTTGGAGGTCCTTCCATGTCAGGTTTCTTGTTCTTTTTATACAGCTACAGAATACTCTGTTCTTTGAATGGACCATACTTTATACAGTATTGATGGCCATTTTGGCTCTTATTTTATAGCAAATAATGTTGTATTTATTAACTTTGCACATACATCTCAAAACATGCACAGGCATACCTCCAGGATAAACTTTAAATGAGGAATTATAGGGTGAAAAGTATGATACTTTATATAGGCTTTTATATGTTGGAAATTGCCTTCCCTGAAGGTTTTAATTATCTGCACCTCCAATAGAAAGAGAGAGAATGCCTTGGCCCACATCATGTCCATCTTATTGCTATCAAACTTTTTGACCTTTTATATTTTGGTAACATATAATTATGTGTACATGCAATGTGAATGTTTTTTATTTTGAGTTTGGTGTCTCATCTTTCCATGTGTGTAAGAGCAACTTTTGTTGTCTCATAGTTGTGACTCATTACCTGTAGTAATTTCCTTATGAGCTTTTTGGAGTTTGAATCATCATTTTACAGAAACTTTTTATAAATAGGAGAAATTAACACTTTGGCTGATATACATTACCAAGATATTCTCCACTGATTTATCTTTTGATTATGATGGTTCGTGCTGTGCCAAAAAATCTTTGTTTTTGTCTTTATTAACATTTTTTTAAAGTCCCATAAGTGTCAGTTTGGCCATCTGCAACTTCAGTATTGGTTTCAAAGTGGAAATTAGCTTGAGAACCATCTATTTTTAGCTTTCAGATTCCTTAATTATATAACTCTCTATACATCCTGTCTTGTTCGTTTTTTTCCTTTTGGTGCGTTTGAGTTCCTTGTAGATCCTAGATGTCAGGCCTTTGTCAGATATACAGTTGGCAAATATTTTTTCCCATTCTGTAGGCTGTCTCCCTGCTCTCTTGATGGTTTCTTTTGCTTTGCAGAAGCTTGTCAGTTTAATAAGGTCCCATTTGTCTATCTTCTCTCTTATTTACTGTGGGTTACGGGTTTTGTACAGGAATTGGATGCCAGTTCCGATTTCCATAAGGGTATCTCCTGCATTTTCTAAGATTATTATAGTTTGAGGTTTGTTTTTTGTTTTTTAATCTCTTTTAATTTTAATTTTGAAATTGTGGGACACAATTCAGGGTTAGGTATACAAATGTTCATTGTACAGGTACCCTTATGGATGAAGTGCCCCCTTTTTCAGGCAGATATCAACTACTGTCAATCCCAGTTCCCCACCCCCTACTCTCACCCCACAGTTTCCCACTACTTTCAATCCCTTTCCTACAGTAATACGGTAGTTACTCTGGTCAGAATGGCCATCATCAATAACAAAAAATAACAGAGCTGGGGAGGATATGGCGAAAAGGGAACACTTCTACACTGTTGGTGGGAGTGTAAACTAGTACAGCTTCTGTGGAAATCAGTGTGGCAATTCCTAAAAGTTCTAAAAATTGGCCTTCCATATGGCCTTACAATCCCCTATTGGGAATATACCCGGAAGAACCCAGGTCACTCTATAAAAAAGATAACTGCACACGTATGTTTATCACAGCATTGTTCACAATAGTAAGAATATGGAATCAACTGTGCTGCCCATCAAAAGAGGACGAGATTGATATTTTACGTTTAGGTTTTTGATCCATGTAGAGTTAATTTTTGTGTATGGTGATAGGTAGGGGTCCTGTTTCAATCTTCTGCATGTGATCAGTCAGTTTTCCTAACACCATTTACTGACTAGGTTCTCTTCTCCCAAGTGGTTGCTGTTGGAGGCTTTGTCAAAGATGAGTCGGTTAAGAAATTGAGACTTTGCTTCCTGAATCTCTATTCTGTTCTGTTGGTTTATATGACTGTTCAATTTGTTCTCACGGTACTTCAATTAGTTTCATGGCTGGTCACCATGGAAAACAAGACTGAAAATCTCTGACTTTTCCATGCTAATGTTAATTACAGTATGTTGGTAATAACTTAGAGTCAGTAGAGATTCTGATACAACAAGGCTGAAATTTGAAAGCATGTGCTAAGGAAATAAAACTGGACCCAGAAGAAAAATATTGTAAAGTTCAACTTTTCTGAGGAATCCTAACTTTTCTTGGACATGACACTATGCTTCCAAGCAAGACAGAAGAATCTCCTCAAGATAGACAAACAAGTGGCTCCTTATGATAAATAACCTCAGGAACAGTTTTAAAGTTTATGAAATCATGTGACTATGATGCTAAGTCGTATAACAGTCCCCAGTCTAGAGTCTGACTTACAACAATGCAAAATTTATCAAAGAATTAGAAAGTCTAGCAGCTTCTAACATCACAAGAATTGCGTCACTTCCTACTTTCAATACCCTATGTTGCAGCAGAGAATGACCTTGCCACAAGCTCAGCCGAACTCAGCAACAGGAAAGCCTGGGATAGGTAGGAATACAGAACTTGTGAGTGCTGAAATGGAAAGAACACTAGACCTGGTTTTAGGAAACCTGGAATCTCAAGCTGACTACGTGCCATTGTGGGTCACATGCACATTCTAGGCAACCCAAGCAGATAGTGAGGTTTTGGAATTGCCCCAGACTGAATTTTATGCCATTTGTTCTCAGGCATCTATTTTCAGAAAAAAAGTGATAAGGTTTGTTTTTGGTTTTAGGGTTTTGTTGCTTTCTTCTTGGAATTACTTCAATCATAGCTCTTTAATTTCTTTTTCTTCTGGTTTGTATTTTATTTTAAAGATATGGAGTACATCCTACTGGGAATATAACCAGAGGAACTAAAATCACTCTATAAAAAAGACACATGCACACACATGTTTATTGCAGCATTATTTACAATAGCAAAAACATGGAACCAACTATGCTGCAAAAGAGGACTTTGGAAAAAAATGTGGTACTTATACATGATGGAATATTATGCAGCTATAAAGAAGGACAAAATTATAAACTTTGCAGCAACTTGGATGGACTCAAAGGCTATAATACTCAGTGATTTATCATGGTAACAAAGAACAAAGTATCACATGTTCTTACTCTTAAGCAGACCTTGAACTACTATTGTAGTACTATAAGAAAAGGAATGGCAGTAATGGGAAACTGCCAGGGAAGGGCAAGGGTGAAACTGGTAGTAATAGGAAACTGCTAGTGGAGGAGGGGGACACACCTAATCAACAAGGGTACCTGCATAATGAACATTTTAAATAACTAATCCTGAATTGCACCCCACATATTTAAAATTAAAAATTAAAAAAAAAAAAAAAAACAGAAAGAATAAGTGCCAAAAAAAAAAAAAAAAAAGATCTGGGGTACAAGTCAAGATTGGGTATATAAGTGGCCTAGCTACAGGTGACATTTTGGGTCTCTCATTGGACCTTTCTTCCCTGGATTAGGCTCATGCACCCTTATTGATGTTATGTGCCCCTGCCTCTCCCCTAGCTTGTCCCATTACTGCCAATCCCTTTTTTGTAGTATTACGATAGGTATTCAGGGTACACTTATGAGTGAGAACATGTAGTACTCAGTTCTTTGTCTCTGTGATAGCTTGACTTCCCTCTTTTTCTATTTAGATACCCCTGATATCCTTCTCTAATGTAATTGCCCTAGTTAGGACTTCCAACACTATTTTGATCAGGAGGAGTGAGAGTGGGCAACCTTGTCTTGTACTGTTTTTCAAGGGAAATGTTTCCAATTTCTGTTCACTTAGTAATATGTTGACTATGGGTTTAGCATAGGTAGACATTACTATTTTGAGCTATATTCCTTCTATACCTAGGTGTTCAAGGTTGTTTTTTTTTTAATTCAAGAATGAATGCTGGATTTTGTCAAAAACCTTTCCTGCATCTAAGGATATAATCATGTGTTCTTGTTTTTATATCTTTTGATGTATTTAATGACAGTTATTGTCTTGTGGATGTTAAAGCAGCCCTGCATCCTGGGGATGAAGCTTACCTGGCCTTGGTGCCTAATTTTTAAGAAGTGTTGTTGGATCCAATTTGCTAGTGTTGTTGAGAATGTTTGCATCTATGTTTATGAGGGATATTGGCCTATAGTTCTCTTTCTTTGTTGGGTCTTTGTCCAGTTTGGGTATCAGTGTGATGTTAGCTTCATAAAATGTTTTGGGGAGAGTTATGTCTTTCTTGACTGCCTGGAATATTTTCAATAGGATTGGTATCAGTTGCTTCTTGTATGTTTTGTACAATTTTCCACTGGAATGCCTTCTGGTACAGGGCTTTTTATGGTAGGTAGTTTCTTATGATGGGTTGTTACTGGTCTATTTAGGGTCTCAATTTCTTCTTGTTTCAACCCTGGGAGGTTGTGTGATGTCCTCTATTTCATATAGGCTTTCGAGTTTGTTTCCAAACAGGTGCACATGATAATCTCTGAAAATATTTTGTATTTATTCAGAGTCAGTTGTGACTTGATCTTTTGTATTTCTGATTGTGTTTATTTGGGATTTTTCTCTCTTTTTCTTAGACAATCTGGTTAGTTGTCCATCAATCTAGTTTATCCTTTCAAAGAAGCAGTTATTTTTTTTCTTTTCTTTTTTTCAATGATATTTCTGTCTTCTGTCCTATATTTTGACTTGTACTTTTCTGATCTATATTCTTCTGCTCACATTACAGCTTTGATGGTCTTGACTTTCCTGCTCAGTTAGGTGATTTGTTTGGCTGTTCACTTGTGATCTTTCTATTTTTTCTTTTTTTGATGGTGGTTTTTGATCTTGTAATTTTGTGATAATTACATAAAAGGAATATTTTCTTAGGAAAGTGAGATGTAAATTTGGTACAAGTGAATATGGAATTGCTATATATTTTATGGTATGCATTTTTTGACCTATGTAGACTTTTTTTTCCAACTATGATGACTTATTTTAAAATTTTTTATTTGAAAGGTGGGGTACAATTCAGGGTTAAGTATACAAATGTTCACTATGCAGGTGCCCTTGTTGAGGTGTGCCCCTCCCTCTCCTGGTATTTACCCTCATCTGCCAATCCCAACTCCACCCTGGTAAGTTTCCCACTACTGTCAATTCCTTTCTCATAGTATTATGACTATTGTTAAAGGTCCGCTTATGAGTGAGAACATATAGTACTCTGTTCTTTGTTTCTGAGATCGATCACTGAGTATGATAGACTATAAATTCATCCAAGTTACTGTGAAGTCCATAAGTTTGTCTTTCTTTATGGCTGCATAATATTCCATTGTGTATATGCACCACATTTTTTTATCCAGTCCGGTTTCAATGGGCAACATGGTTGGTTCAATGTTTTTGCTATTGTGAATCGTGTTGCAACAAACATATGTGTGCTTTTTGTCTCAGTTTTTTTCCCTCTTTCATTCAGGTTTTGATAACATTTTCATACTTGCTTTGCTTTTGTTATTTTACTGATTTTTTTCTTTCTTCTTTCTATTCTTTAGACCTCCTGTTTGTGTAGGGGAAGTCTCCATCAATAGGTAGGATTTTATTGGACTGTGTGTTTGTGTGATTGCCTGTATGTGCTAGGGCTTTTTTCCCTCTTTTCTGTCTTTGCATCTCTTTTCATTTGTTAGCTGGTATGTCTGTCTGTTTTCCCCCTTACTCTTCTCTCACGCCACCTTCCTCTTGACCCCCCTCCTTCTTCCATTATTTTCCTTTTTCTTGCCTCATTTTTTTCCAGGGAACAAACCTAACCCCCCACTGCATAGACAGATTGTCAGGGAGTGGGAAATGGGTTCCAGGGTGCCCATACACCTGTTGGTGGATACTGGAATCTGCAGATAGATTCTGAATCACAGCTCCCCCCTCAACTAAATTTCAAAACTGCAAAAAGTACAGCCCTCAACCCACAGTCCAGTTCCAGAAGTGAACAAAGTCAGAGGATCCACATAAGGAAGAATAGGAGACTGAGCCAAAAGAAGTAAAAGCAATACTGCCATGCCTGAAAAACGGAATTAAAGAAGGGGTGTGTATGTGTGTGTGGGAAATCTACACCAATGAAGAAAGTCAAAAGAGGAATATGAGTCTCTTACAGTCCCTGGAAGGTCTGACACTGAGAAAACAGATTTTGGAATGCAAACAATAAAGAGCCCCCAGAATGACTGGTCTCAAGCTACAAACCCAGACATTAAGACATTAATAGAGAGATTAAAAAGAATTGAGGAGAGACAAGTAGAAAATAGAAAGGAGTTAATAACTGAGATAACAGCAGTAAAGGATACTGTGAATGAAATAAGTAACAAACTGATAAGCATGGAAAGCAGAATTTGTCAAGTAGAAGAAAGAATTCAGAGCTTGAGGACAAATATATAGAACTAACTCAAACTGTCAAAAACATAGAAAAGAAGCTTAAAAAGACAGAACAAAACCTTCAAGAGATGAGCGATTCCTTCAAGAGGCCAAACCTAAGAGTAATTGAACTTCCTGAGGCAGAAAGAGAGACAGAGACCACCCTGGAACAAACATTCCATGAAATTATCTATGAAAACTTCCCTCATCTCATCAGTGATGTGACCATTCAAACACAAGAGATCCAGAGAACTCCCACAAGACAACAAATGAGAAGACCAACTCCAAGACACAATAATTCTCCTAAACAAAGTAGGTATAAAAGAAAAAAATCCTAAAGGCAGCAAGAGTTAAAGTTCAGACTACCTACCAGGGAAGACCAATTAGAATTCCTTTCTTATAGTGTTATGGTTATTGTTCAAGGTCCGCTTACAAGTGAGAACATATGGTACTCTGTTCTGTTTCTGAGATCAATCACTGAGTATGATAGACTCTAAATCCATCCAAGTTGCTGTGAAGTTCACAGGTTTGTCCTTCTTTATGGCTGCATAATATTGCATTGTGTATATGTACCACATTTTTTTATCCAGTTCAGTTTCAATGGGCATCACAGTTGGTTCCATGTTTTTGCTATTGTGAATAGTGCTGCAATAAACATACATGTGGAGGTATCTTTTTGATAGAATGATTCGAGTTCCTCCAGGTATATTCCCAATAAAGGAATTGCTGGGTCATATGCAAGGTCAATTTCTAGTTCTTTCCAAAACCATCACAATGTTTTCCAAACAGGTTGCACTAGTTTGCATTCTCATCAGCAGTGTGGAAGCATTTATTTATCTCTGCATCCTTGCCAGCAACTTTTATTATTTGTTTTTATTAATGATGGCCATTCTTACTAGGGTTAGTTGGTATCTTCAAGTGGTTTTGGTTTGCATTTCTCTGATGATTAGTGAAGCGGAGCACTTTTTCATGTGTCTGTTGACTGCCCGTATCTCTTCTTTTGGGAAGCGTCTGTCTATTCATGTATTTTGCCCACTTTGAATGGGGCTTTTAAAAATTTTTTATTTTCGGAACGTTTGAGTTCCTTGTAGATCCTGGATGTTAGGCATTTTTCAGATATATAGTTGGAAAATATTTTATCCCATTCTGTGGGCTGTCTCCCTGTTATTCTGATGCATCCTTTGGCTTTGCAGAAGCTTTACAGTTTGATGAGGTCCAACTTGTCTGTCTTATCTCTTATGGCACGGACACTTGGGATTTTGAACAGGAATTGGTTGCCAATTTCAACAAGGGTGTCTCCAGCATTTTCTAAGATTCTTATAGTTTAAGGTTTTACATTTAGGTCTTTGATCCATTTAGAGTTAATTTTTGTGTATGGTGATGGGTAGGGGTCCTGTTTCAATCTTCTGCATGTGGTCAGCCAGTTTTCCCAGTACTATTTACTGAATAGTTTCTCCTCTCCCCAGTGGTTGTTGTTGGAGGCTTTGTTAAAAATGGGTTGGCTGAGAAATTGGGGTTTTGCTTTTAGAATCTCTATCATGTTCCATTGGACCGTATGTCTGTTCTTGTACCCATTCCAGGTTGTTTTGGTTATTGTAGCCTTATATTAATGTTTGTAGTCTGAAAGTGTGCCACCTCCTGCTTTGTTTCTTTTGCTAAGGATTGCTTAGGTTATTTGCAGTCATTTATGTTTCCATATGAATTTCTGTGTTGTCATTTCCATGTCTGAGAAGAATGACGTTGGTAACTTAATGAATATTGCGCTGAATCTGTAGATCGCCTTTGGTAGGATGGACATCTTAACAATGTTGATTCTTCCTATCCATGAGCATGGAATATATTTTCACTTGTGTGTGTCTTCTTGGATTTCTTTGAGCAGTGTTTTACAGTTCTCATTGCAAATGTCTTTCACTTCTCTGGTTAGGAAGATGCTAAGGTTTTCTTTCTTTTTGTGTGTGTAGCTATTGCGAATGGGATTGTGTTTTCTATTTGGTTCTCTGTCTGCTTGTTGTTGGTGTAAAAGAATGCAACTTTCTTTTGCACATTTATGTTGTACCCACAGACTATGCCAACATTCTTTATTACTGCAAGCAGGTTTTTCATATATTCTCTTGGATTTTCTTTTTTTATTATGATTTTGTAGGGTACAGTTAAGGGTTAGGTGTACAATTAAATTCATTCAGGCACCCTGTTGATAAGAGGTGTTTCCCCATCCCCAGAAAGATATTTGTGACTGTTAAACCCATCCCCCTCCCCCATAGTTTCCCAGTACTGTCAGTCATTTTCTTATAGTATTACATTGGATGTTCAAGGTCCATTATATGAGTGCGAACATGTGATATTGGATCTTTGTTTCTGTGAGAGGTCACTCAGCATTATAGACTCTAGTTCCATCCAGGTTGCTGCGAAATTCATGATTTTGTTCTTTTTTATGGCTGCATAGTATTCCATCGTGTATATGCACCACATTTTTTAATCCACTCCTCTTTTGATGGGCAGCATGGTTGTTTCCAGGTTCTTGCTATTGTGAACAATGCTGCGATAAACATACGTGTGCAGGTATCTTTTTTATAGAGTGATTTGAGGTCTTCAGGGTATATTCCCAGTAGGGGATTGCAGGGTCATATGGAAGGTCGATTTTTAGAGCTTTTAGGAATCGCCACACTGCTTTCCACAGAGGTTGCACTAGTTTACACTCCCAACAACAGTGTAGAAGTGTTCCCTTTTCACCACACCCTCTCCAGCAGCTGTTATTTTTTGAGTTGTTGATAATTGCCATTCTGGTGTGGTTTTGATTTGCATCTCCCTGATGATTAGTGAGGTTGAGCATTTCTTCATGTGTTTGTTGGCTGCTCAGATGTCTTCTTTGTGAAGTGTCTGTTCATATCTTTTGCCCATTTTATAATGGGGTTGTTTGTTTTTTTCTTTTCAGCACATTTGAGTTCCTTGTAGATCCAGGATGTTAAGCCTTTGTCAGACCTGGTGTTGGCAAATACTTTTTCCCAGTCTGTAGGCTGTCTCCCTGCTCTCTTGATGGTTTCTTTGGCTTTGCAGAAGCTTGTCATTTTAATATGGTCCCACTTGTCGATCTTCTCTCTTATGACCTGTGGGTTTCGGGTTTTGTTCAGGAATTGGATGCCAGTTCTGATTTCCATGAGGGTATTTCCTTCCTTTTCTAAGGTTCTTATGGTTTGAGGTTTTACATTTAGGTCTCTGATCCATTTGGAGTTAACCTTTGTGCATGGGGATAGATAGGGGTCCTGTTTCAATCTTCTGCATGTGGTCAGCCAGTTTTCCCAGCACCATTTACTGAATACACAATGGACACACCAAAAATGAAAGACCTTGGCATCTTCCTAACCAGAGACATGAAAGACCTTTACTATGAAAACTACAAAACACTGCTCAAAGAAATCAAAGATGACACAAACAAGTGGAAAAATATCCCATGCTCATGGATTGGAAGAATCAACATTGTAAAGATGTCCATCTTACCTAAGGCAATCTACAAATTCAATGCAATACCCATCAAATTACCAGCAACATTCTTCTCAGACCTGGAAAAAACAACACAGGAATTCATATGGAAACACAAACGCCTAAGAAAAGCCAGAACAATCCTCAGCAAAAAAAAACAAAGCAGGTGGTATCACATTACCAGACTTCAAACTTTACTATAAAGCTACAATCATCAAAACAGCTTGGTATTGGTACAGGAACAGGCATATAGATCAACGGAATAGAATTGAGATTCCAGAAGCAAAACCTCAATTTCTCAACAACTCATCTTCGACAAAGCCCCCACCACCTACCACTGGGGAGAGGAGAACCTATTCTCTTGGATTTTCAAGGTATAGGATCATATTGTCAGCAAAGAGGGATAACTTAACTTCCTCTTTTCCTATTTGGACACCTCTAATTGTTCTAGCTAGGACTTCCAACATAATGCTGAACAAGAGGGGTGAGAGGGGGTAGCCTTGTCTTGTTTCAGTTTTAAGGGGAAATGTTTTCAGTTTCTGTTCATTTAGCAATATGCTACCTGTAAGTTTATTGTAGATGACGCTTACTATTTTGAGGTTTGTTCCTTCTATACCTAGGTGTTTATGAGTTTTTATCTAGATGGGATGCTGGATTTTATCAGAAGCTTTTTTTTTGCATCTGATGCTATAATCATATGGTTTTTGTTTTTACATCTGTTGATGTATTTAATTGCATTCATGGTCTTGCGGATGTTGACCCAGTCCTGCATCTGGAGATGAAGCTTACTTGGTCATGGTGGATGATTTTTGAGATGTGTTGTTGGATCCAATTTGCTGAATTCTAGCTGAGGATTTTTAAGTTCATAAGGGATATTGGTTTGTAGTACTCTTCTTTTGCTGGGTCTTTACCTGGTTTGTCTGTCAGTGTGATGGTAGTTTCATAAAATGGGGAAAATTCCATCTTTCTCATTTGCCTGAATACTTTCAATAAGACTGGTATCAGCTCCTCTTTGTACATTTTGTAGAATTCTGCCGGAAAGACGATCTGTCCAGGTCTTTTTTTTTTTTGAAGGTAATTTTCTTATGACAGAGTCAAATTCCTGGGTTGTTATTGGTTTATTTAGTGTCTCAACATCTTCTTGTTTCAACTTGGGAGGTTGTGTGATGTTGGAAAGCCCTCCATTTCATTCAGGTTATCAAGTTTGTTTCCATATAGGTGTGCACAGTAGTCTCTGATAATCTTCTGTATTTCTTTGATGTCAGTTGTGATTTGCTCTTTTGTATTTCTGATTGTGTTTATTTGGGCCTTTTCTCTTGTTTTCTTGGTCATTCTGGCTAGGGGTCCATCAATCTGTCAATTCTTTTAAATAACTAGCGTTTTGTTTTGTTGATGTTTTCTATGATATTTTTGTCTTCTAGATCCTGTGTTTGGGCTCTTACTTTGGTGATCTGGATTCTTCTGCTAAAGTTATGGTTTTGGTGGTCTTGTCTTTCCAGCTCCCTTAGGTGATGTGTTAGGCTGTTAACTTGTGATCTTTCCATTTTCCTGATGTGTGTTCACAGAGATATGAATTCTCCTCTTAGAACTATTTTCATGGCATCCCAGAGGTTTTAGTAAGATGTGTTTTTAATTTTCATTTTTTTCAGAAATTTTTTAATTTCTGTTTTGACTTCTGTGTTGACCCAGGAGTTGTTCAGCATCATGCCGTTTAGTGTTAATGTCTTTGTGGACGTTGGTGAATCTTGTTGGTGTTAATATTTATTTTTATTTCATTGTGTTCTGAGAAGGTGCATGGCAGTATTTCAATATTATGAAATTTGTTTATGGTTGATTTATGGCTTAGGATGTGGTTGATCTCAGAGTACATTTCATGGAGTGATAAACAGAATGTACATTCCATGGTTTTTGTGTGGAGTGTTCCATAGGTATCTATTAAGTCTATATGCTCAAGGGTCAAATTGAGTTTCTGGATCTCCTTGTTGATTTTTTGCCTTGATGATTCATCTGGTTGTTAAAGGATTATTTAAGTCACCAGCTATGATAGTGTTACAGGCACTATTTTTGTTTAGTTTACTTAGGAGTTCCTTTATAAAAGCTGATGCTTCTGTATTGGGTGCATATATATTTAGAATGGCTATATTTTGTTGATGGATACATGCATCATTTAAAATTTTTGATAGCTTGGATGTTGTTTTATCTCACATTAAGATTGTGACTCCTGCTTTTTTTGTGTGTGTTCCTCTTGCCTGAAAATTTGTTTTTCATACTCTAACTTTGAGTCTGTGAGTGTCCTTTGTAGTGAGATATGTCTCCTGGAGGCAGCATATTCTTGGATAGTGTTTTTTTATGCAGTTTGCCATTTTATGTCTTTTCAGTGGTGCATTTAGTCCATTCATGTTCAGACTGAATTTTAGATATGAGAGTTTATCCCTGTCATGATTCTCTTATAAAGTATTTTGTTGTTGTTGTGTTTGTTTATTTTTGTTGTTGTTGATTTTCTTTTGATTTGGGGGTTGGTGTATGTGTGTTTTCAATTTTGTAGTCATGATGCTCATTGTATTGATTCTCTATTTTCCTGCATTCTTGGGAAGAGCATCGTCATTCTTTTTTTTTTTCTTCTTTCTTTTGTGCTTAATACCTTCTTAGCCATTTCTTATAGAGCTCGTCTGCAGGCAGTATAAACACTTAAGTATTTAATGTCTGAGAAGGATTTAATTTTCCATCACTGATGAAGGTTAACTTAGCTGGGTAGGAAGTTCTTGGTTGGAATTGTTTTTCTTTGAGAACTTTGAGGACTTGACTTCAGTCTCTTCCAGCTCGTAGTGTTTCTGTAAATAAGATTACTGCTATTCTAATTGGTCTTCCCCAGTAGTTAGTCTTAACCTTTTCTTTTGTTGCCTTTAGAATTTTTTCTCTTATACCTACTTTGTGTAGGCAAGTAACTATGTGCCTAAGAATTGGTCTTCTCATTTGATGCCTTGCAGAAGTGCTCTGAATCTCTTGCATTTGGATGGTTGCATCTCTGATGAGATGTGGGAGGTTTTCTTGGATCATCTTGTGGAATGTTTGTTCTAGGGTACTCTCATTCTACTTTTCCCTTTCAGGAATACCAATCAGGTTAAATTTGGTCTCTTAATATAATCTCACATCTTGTAAAGGTTTTGTTCTATCTTTTTAAGCTTCCTTTCTATGTTTTTAACAATTGGGTTAGTTTCATACTTTGGAGTTCGGGCTCTGATATTCTTCCTTCTGCTTGGTTAATTCTGTTTTCTATGCTTGTCAGTTTGTATTTATTTCATTTACTTTATTTTTTACCGCCATGATATCAGTTATCAACTGTTTCATTTTTTCTTCTTGCCTTTCTTCATTTCTAGTTATGGTCTCCATCTACACCTTGATATCTGGATTTGTAGTTTGTGACATGTCATTCAGGGGGCTCTTCGTTGTCTAAGTTCCACAGTCTGTATTCAAAGGCACATCTTTTCAAAGGTCTTGGGGTTATTTGTATTCTTCAATTGATTCTTCTTCATTTGTGATGGAGCCCCCTTTTTATAGCTCTATAATTTCATTGTTCAGTGAGAGGGTAAACAGTTTTCACTTCTGTTTGCTCAACCCCTAAATCTTCCTTAGATGAGCCTCTAGATTTATTCAATTTTAAAGCTGGGTTGGGAGTAGAGAACTGTGCTGCATTTTTGAAGTTTTGAGATTTGATTAAGGTAGATGGGGAATGCTATGGTTCAGAAGCTACTTGCAGATCGCAGTATCTGCTGACAGTGGTTTGGGCCCCCTCTTGCTCATTTCCCACCACCTTATAATATGTCCATGCAGTGGGAGCATATGAATGCCCCTTAAAACCAAAATGGAATAAAAGAAAGAAAAAGCACATGGAAAGAAAGAAGGAAGAAGAAAGGAAGACAAAGAGAAAGAAGGAGAAGAAAGGAAACAAACAGGCAACCAAAGTAGTTGATAAACAAACAATCAAAACAAAGATACATGTGCCCTTGAAAGTACCCATACAAAAAAGATAGAAAAAAGGTAAATCAAATCAGAAGACACTATACAGAAAGATATGTATGGAAAGAAGTACAAATAAATAATAAGTGAACTCCTTCTTTTGACCATTCCTGGAACTACAGATTCTTTTCTTTCCTTTCTTTATTTTTTTTGCTGGCTTGCCCCACACTGCAACTTTTGACTCACTGTTATAGGAGTGGGTTTCAGTCTGTAGACCCTCAAATTTGCTCTCAATGCAGGTTGATCAGATCAGGCTGCTCTCTGTGGGTCAGACACTTCTTGGATTGCTGAGGGAAGGGTGGTGAATCATATCAGGACTCACTCTAACTCATCTGCTGCTAGCTTTCCCACTCCTATTGCCCATGTCTGTGTTTGATCCAGTGTGGGAGGTCTTTTTCTCTGGTACAGTGCAATTGAAGTATCCTCTCTGGGCCAATGATGGTTGATCCCAGAGGGGTGTGAAGATTGTCACTTGGTCTCAAGAGGCAGACTACTCAGATTAGGGTGAGCGAAATCAGGTTTCTGGCCAGGTCCCAGGTCTGAGAAAATGGTGTCAACCCAGGATGTTTCCCCCAGCAGGGCTCAGCTCCTGATTTCATTGCATTGCTTTCTACATGGGTCTTGCTGCCAGTGCCTGGCCAGTTGCCACAGGTAGTGGTGTGTGCCAGGTGCCAAGAGGCGACTGATTTCTGTTGTTTTTTCCTGAGAGATGCCCTGAGAATGGTGAATGCTCCTGTGTGTTGAGGGCACTGAATTCAGAGCAGTGGCAAATTGCAGCTGCTTCTGCAGGGAAGCCTCAGGTGCTTGATTACGTGTCTCCCCTCAGTTGGATATTCTTTAACTCACACACTTTAACTTTAACTCACCCACTTGCACACACACAAGCATGCAGATTCATCCCTATGTACACTCACCCATGCAGAGACTCACACAATCCAACCAGGCCCATCGCCATCTTGCCTCCATCCTCCCCAGTGATAAGGTTTGACTTTACCATAACCATTGACTGAAGATAAATACTGTTGTGATTCAGGAAGCCTGAGAAAGTCAGGTCTTTACAAAGTGACTATAATTATAGTGAGCATATACTCTTCTCATATGTGCGGCAGCTACCTGGAATTCAAAGAGATTGCAATTTCTGACAAGATGATGACAGGAGAGGTCAGACTGTGAGAGTCTCCACAAAAGAGAGTGTCCATGAAGACTCTGTGCATGAGTGGGTGTGTGCCAGTGGGTGAGTCAAAGTCCGTCGGAGAGGAGAATCATGTTCATGCAGCTGGGGCTCTCCTCTGGAGGTGACTGCAATCCCTCATCACCCTGAGATTAAAGCCCCAGGTACACACCTCTTGGGACTTTCCTGAGAAAAACTTGCCAAATTCAGTTGATCATCATCACTTGGTGCCCGGCCCACACCATGACAGCAAAGTGGCTGTAGCCTGAGATCCATAGAGAGAGCAGCTGGGGAGAACTGGAGAGGAGTCCCACCACTGGTAAGGGTGAGGATATGCTGGCAGGAGCCATTTTCTCTGTCCTGGGACCAGGCAGAGACCTGCATTGCTCCACCCAACTCCATCCAGCTTCCAACTTGGGACCTAGAGGTAATCTCATCAAACTTGGAGAGACAGATGACCCTCCCACATCCTGGATCAGACACAGACAAGTCAGATCCGAGTGGGAGACTTGACAGGCAGCAAGCTGGATGAGTTCAGATCCAATCCACCCTCTTCCCAAAGTAGGCCTGGAGCATCTGACCCTCACTAAGACCAACCCTATCAACCTGTGCTGAGAGCAGAGTTGAGGGGCTGGAGATCAGAACTGAAAGGAAATTGGACTTACAGGAACTACCTCAGAGTGAGGTGTTTTTTTTGTTTTTTTGGTTTTTTTTCTGCTTGTTTTCCCCATTTTTTCTTTTTTCTTTTTTTTTAGTTTTTCTTTCTTTCTTTCTCTTTCTTTCTGTTTTGAATTTCATTTTTGTACTTGCTTTGATTCTATATTTTATTGCTTTTAAAAAAACCTTTCTGTCTGTGTATGCATATTTTTGAGGGACAATACATCAATGGGAGAGTCTCTGTCAGTTTGTGTGTTTGTATGATTGTTTGTATATATATATTTTTAATCTCTTCTTTCTCTGTGTCTCTTTTCATTTGTTACTTGGTATGCCTATCTGTTTTTCCTCATATTCTCTCTCGCCACCTTCCTCTCATTACCTCCTTTCTTTTTCCATTATTTTCCATTTTCTTACCTCATTTTGCTTTCAGAAGGCATACCTATACCCCCACTACATGGACAGATTGAAAGGCAGTGGGAAGTGGGTTTCAGGGAGCCCACACACCTGTCAGTGGATACTGGGTTCTGCAGATACTTTCTGAATCACAGCTCCCCCCTCAATTAAATGTCAAAACTGCAAAAAGTATAGCCACTCACCCACAGTACAGCTTCAGATTTGGAAAAAACCAGAAGATCCACATAAGGAAGAATAGGAGATTGAGCAAACAGAAGTAAAAGCTACCACATCCTTGAACAACAGAATTAAAGTAGAGGTTAAAAAAAAGGAAAATCTACATAAATGAAGAAAAGAATATGGATCTCACACAGACACCTGGTATGTCAGCCACTGAAAATACAGACTTTGGAATGTAAACAATGAAGAGCCCCCAGAGTGACTTGTCTCAAACCACAAATCCAGATATCAAGACATTAATCGAGAGAATAAATAGAATCAAGTAGAGATAAGAGGAAAGAATGAAGGAGTTGATAACTGAGGTAACAGCAATAATGAAAACAATGAATGAAATAAATAACAAACTGATATGTATGGAAAGTTGATTAACCAAGCAGAAGAAAAAATCTCAGGACTTGAGGACCAAAATATGGAACTTACCCAAACTGTCAAAAACACAGAAAAGAAGCTTAAAAAGACAGAGCAAAACCTACAAGAGATGAACGATTATTTCAAGAGGCCAAACCTAAGATTAATTTGACTTCCTGAGGCAGAAAGAGAGACAGAGATCACCCTGGAACAAACATTCCATGATATTATCCAAGAAAATTTCCCTCATCTCATCAGTGATGCAAACATTCAAACACAAGAGATACAGAGAATCCATGCAAGCCCACAAATGAGTAGACCAGTTCCTAGACACATAGTAATTTGCCCACAAAGTAGGCATAAAAGAAAAAATCCTAAAGGCAGCAAGAGAAAAAGGTCAGACTACCAACAGGGGAAGACCCATTAGAATGCCAGCAGACTTATCTACAGAAACACTTCAGGCTAGGAGAGCTTGGAGACCAACCTTTAATGTTTTCAAAGATAAACAATTTCAAGCAAGAATTATCTGCCCAGCTAAGCTCAGCTTCATCAGTGATAGAGAATTAAAATCTTTCCCAGACATTCAATCCCTAAGAGCTTACGCAGCCTCCAGACCAGCTCTACAAGAAACACATAAGAAAGTATTAAACACAGAAGAAAGAAAAAAAAAGAATGCAGGAAAAAGATTGAAAATCCACATGAATCAACCCTAAAATCAAAAGAAAGACAACAAACAAACAGCAGCAACAACAAACTCTATAAGAATCTTATGAAAGGGATAAACTCTCACATTTCAACAATTAGCCTGAATGTGAATGGACTAAATGCACCAGTGAAAGGACATAAAATGGCAAAATAAGTAAAATATCATGAGGCCACAATATATTGTCTCCAAGAGACTGATCTTACCAGAAAGGACAGTCAGAGTCTCAAAGTAAGAGGATGGGAAACAGAATTTCAGGCGAACGGAACACAAAAGAAAGCAGGAGTCTCAATCTTAATATAGTCAAATTACTCTTTAAGCTATCAAAATTTTAAAAAGATACAGAAGGTCACTACATAATGATAAAAGATTCAATCCACCAACAAGAAATATCCATTTTTAACATATATGCATCTGACATGGGAGCACCAACATTCATAAAGCAGCTTATAGGTAAACTTAAAAAAGATCTTGACTCTAACACTATCATAGCTGGGGACTTAATTACCCTGCTTACAACCCTAGACAGATCATCAAGACAAAAAATTAACAAGGAGATCTGGAACCAAAGGTACACTTCACCAAATGAACTTAATTGATACCTACAGAACACTCTACCCCAACAACCACCAGATATACATTCTACACATCACCACATGGAATATATTCTCAGATTGACCACATGCTCAACCATAAATCAAGCATAAACAAATTTCAAAAGATTGAAATTTTGCCATTCACCTTCGCAGATCACAGTGGAATAAACATATATATCAACATCAACAAAGTTCCCCCCAAACCCACAAAGACATGGACACTAACAGCATGATGCTGAACAACTCCTGGGTCAACATGGAAATTAAAACAGAGATCAAAAGATACCTGGAAACAAGTGAAAATGAATAAACATCTTACCAAAACCTCTGGGATGCTTTGAAATTAGTACTAGGAGGGAAATTCATATCTCTATGAACACACATGAAGAAAATGGAAAGATCACAAGTTAATAGCCTAACAAATAACCCAAGCGAGCTGAAAAAGCAAGACCACCAAACCTTAGCTTCAGCAGAAGAGTCCAGGTCATGAAATAAAACAAACGTTTGAATAAGGCAAAGAGAAATAAATAGGACCAGGACATATAAAAATGGGAAAAGAGGCTATTTAAAGTAGCATTATTCATAAAAACATAGGGTTGTTTATGGAATGGTGATTAGTCCTTAAATGTTTTTCATTTCTTGTGTCACCACAAGTATTTACTTGTGGTTACAAGATCCCTCTTAAGAAGCATCTTGGGGCTAGAGTGCTAAAAAGAGTGAGCAATCTCTGTCATGGTCTTGAAGTGATAGGGGTTGAAATAAGTATTGCAAAATGAATTGCAAGTTAGCTCCAATACATTGTAAAATGCAGAGAAGGCCTCCCAGATCAGTCCAATAGGATACATTAAAATGACAGCGTCTTGCTCTCCTGACTCTCCTTCTAGGGATATGTCCAACTCTACAAGGAAGAAAACATGGATGAACACACACACATACACACACACACACACACACACACACACACACACACACACACACACACAAGTCAAAACAAAATAAGTGTGGCGTAGGAGAGAGAGAAGCAGCAGTGGAAAGCACACACTGATCTGCAACATTTTTGCCTACAAAAGGATGAAGATTCTTCTTTAAATTATATTCTACATTTTATTTCTAACAAAAAAATCAACTCTAAACTTTTTCATAAACTTGACATGGATGATGGCTTAAGAGCTGGAAACTCATCAGAAACTGGGATTAAAATGATCTATGTCACTTTGCATTTCTTTAATAATGCAGTATCTATAGTATCTTGATATTTCAGTTAAAACTCTTTTTTAAACATCCTATTACACACATGAGAAAATAATTCTTCTTAGCTTCAGACATTCTAAAAATATCAGTGAGAGGAGAGCTGAAGATCTGAGACTTTATTCATTTTCAAAGAAAGATTGGCAGTAAATATGACAATATTTTAATATATGATTCATGTTAGTGGTGGGTGTTTGAATGCTTCTTACATTATCTTGTGGTCTGTGTGCCTCACTTATAGCCATTTTGAAGGTATGGAGCTATTTGACCTCTCTCATGCCAGGATATGGGCTCATCACACTCTTATTCAAAACCGTCCTTTCCGCTTGTATAATGGATCTCCTGCCTCCTCCCCCACAAACATTTTAGATAATTACCACTTCTGCCTCCTGCATCTTCAGTGTTTCCTTCTCTAATGGATCATTCCACCACAGTTTAAACATACTATTCTATTTCCTCTCCTAAAACAACAGCCAAATTCACATTCTCTTCCATCTCTTCTTTAGATATAATCTCATCAAAAGAGTTTTCTATAGTAATTATCTGCATTTTGTCGTCGTCCTCCTCTTCCTTCTTTTTCTGTCTGTCTCTCTCTCATCTTCTAATATCTCTCTGTCATATATAGATTATTAAATTTATTTTTCTTGTTTGAAATAACAACACAGTCACAAGTTTTAAAAAAGTCTTTAAATGCATTCCTACTTCAGGTCCTCAGGTATCCTTATCTTCTTATCAAAGATATATACGGCTATGTTTATCCTTTTTATTTATTTTAAAATTTATTTTACTTTAAGGATGTGAGGTATAATTCAGGATTAGGTGCACAGGTGGTCATTGTACAGGTAAAGTTTGGACCTACATTTGGTCCCCACTTTATCTTGCTTGAGATATGGTACCCTTATTAATGTTATGTGCCCCCCTTCCTTGCAGTTTCCACTGACTGTCAAGTGTTTCTTTCTTATAGCATTATGGTAAGTGTTTAGGGTCCACTTATGAGTGAGAACATGTAGTACTCAGGTCTTTGTTTCTGCGATAAATTGCTGAGTAATATAGACTTGAAATCCATCCAAGTTGCCACGAAGTTCATGATTGTGTTCTTCTTTATGGCTGTGTAACAGTCTATCATTTATATGTACCATTATTTTTTATTCAGTCCAGCTTCGATGGGAAGCATGATTGGTTCCATATTTTGCTATTATAGACAGTTCTGCAATAAACATGTGTGTGCAGCTATCTTTTTTACAGAGTGATTTAAGTTCCTTCAGGTATATTCCCAAAAAGGATTGCTGCATTGTATTGAAGGTCAATTTCTAGTTCTTTTGGGATTTCCACATTGTTTTCCATAGAGGCTGAACTATTTTGCATTCCCAGCAACAGTGCAGACGCGTTCCCTTTTTTTCTGCATCCTCGCTATCATCTTTTATTTTTTGTTTTATTAATGATGGCCATTTCTACTGGAGTTAGATGATATCTCAATGTGGTTTTGATTTGCATTTCTCTGATGATTAGTGAAGCTGAGCATTTTTTCAAGTGTCTGTTGGCTGCTCTTACATCTTCTTTTGGGAAGTGTGTATCCATGTCTTTTGCCCATTTTTTTCTGTTTATTCTTTGTTTTTATTTTTATTTTTTGATTTGGAGTCTTACTCTGTCACACAGGTTGGAGTGCAGAGGCCTTTTGCCCATTTTTTAATGGGACTGTTCAAAGATATATACAGTCATTATAGTTACTGATTTTAAGCTTCCAGAGATATTTAATGCTAAAATAGTCATAGTCTGTGTTATTCAAAAAACACATTCATCTGCATTCTTTGTTTTTAATTTAACTTATCTTGGAGGTCTTTTCTGTCAGGTTTGTTGCTTTTTTAGTATTTGCGTGTGTGTGTGTGTGTGTGTGTGTGTGTGTGTGTGTGTGTGGAGTCTCACTCTGTTGCCCAGGTAGTGGCACACACATGGCCACCCCATTGCAGAACTGTTGAACTCTGGTGATACTTCCACCTCAGCCTTCCAAGTAGCAGGAATTACAGGTGCACACTACCATACCTGACTAATTTTTGATTAATTGTAGAGAAGAGGTCTCACCAAGTTGCCCATGCTGATCTCGAAACCGTGGGCTCAGGCAATTCACTCACCTTGGTCTCCCAAAGTGCTGGGGTTACAGGCTAAGTCACTGAGCCTGGCCTGTTGCTCTTTTTAAACAGCTACAGAGTATTCTGTTTCATGAATGCTATTCATGAAACCATTATTTATACAATATTGATGGCCATTTTGACTGTTACAAATCTTTTATTGCAAATAATGCTGCATTTATTAACTTTGCACATACATCTCAGAACATGCAAGGGCATAGCTCTAGGATAAACTTCTAAACGATGAATTATAGAATGAAAAGAATGATAATTTATATATGCTTATATATGTAGAAAACTGTCTTCCCTGGAGGTTGTAATCATCTGCACTGCCACTAGAAATAGAGTGCCTTAGCCCATGTCATGTTTACACTGTTGCTATGAATCAAACCTTTGGCCTTTTATATTTCAGTAAGTAACATATAACTTTGTGTACATGTAATTTGAATGTCTTTTATTCTGAGTTTGGTTTCTTTTTTTCTTATAAAGATATGGGGTGCAATTCAGAGTTAGGTATACAAACAATTATGCAGGTACCCTTGTTGATGAGGTACACCCCTCCCTCCCCTAGCAGTTTCCCTCAGCTGCCAATCCCACCCCCCCTCCCCTGACAGTTTCTCACTACTGCCAATCACTTTCTTATAATATTATAATTGTTCAAGTTTCACTTATGAATGAGAATATATGGTACTCTGTTCATTGTTTCTGTGATAGGTCACTGAGTATGGTCGACTCTAAATCCAACCTAGTTGCTGCAAAGTCTGTATGTTTGTCTTTAATTATGGCTGCATAATATTCCATTGTGTATATGTACCACATTTTTTTAATCCAGTCCAGCTTCGATGGGCAACATGGTTGGTTCCATGTTTCTGCTACTGTGAATAGAGCTGCAACAAACATACGTGTGCAGGTATCTTTTTTGTAGAATGATTCGAGTTCCTCCGAGTATATTCCCAAGAGGGGAATTGCTGGGTCATATGGAAGGTCAATTTCTAGTTCATACAGATACCGCCCCACTGTCTTCCAAAGAGGTTGCACTAGTTTACATTCCCACCAGCAGTGTAGAGGCGTTCCTTTTTCTCCGCTTCCTCGCCAGCATCTGTTGTTGTTTGTTTTATTAATGATGGCCATTCTTACTGGGGTTAAGTGGTATCTCAATGTGGTTTTGATTTGCATTTCTCTGATGATGAGTGAAGCTGAGCACTTTTTCATGTGTTTGTTGGCTGCCTGTATATCTTCTTTTGAAAAGTGTCTATTCATGTCTTCTGTCCACTTTTAATGGGCTGTTTGTATTTTTCCTTTTGGCACATTTGAGTTCCTTGTAGATCCTAGATGTTAGCCTTTGTCAGATATACAGTTGGCAAATATTTTTTCCCATTCTCTGGGCTGTCTTCCTGCTGTCTTGATGGTTTATTTTTCTCTGCAGAAGCTTGTTAGTTTGATGAGGTCTCACTTGTTTATCTTATTTCTTAATGTATGGGCATTTAGGGTTCTGAATAGAAATTGGTTGCCAGTTCCAATTTCCACAAGGGTGTCTCCTGTGTTTTCTAATATTCTTATAGTTTGAGGTTTTATGTTTAGGTCTTTGATCCATTTAGAGTTAATTTTTGTGTATGGTGATAGGTAGGGGTCCTATTTCAATCTTCTGCATGTGATCAGCCAATTTTCTCAGCACCATTTACTGAATAGTTTCTCCTCTCCCCAGTGATTGTTGGAGGCTTTGTCAAAGATGAGTTGGTTGAGAAATTGAGACTTTGCTTCCAGAATCTCTATCTTGTTCTGTCGGTCTATGTGCCTGTTCTTGTACCAATACCAGGCTGTTTTGATTACTGTAGCCTTATAGTAAAGTTGGAAGTCTGGAAGTATAATATGTCTTGCTTTGTGTTTTCTACTAAGGATTTTTTTGACTATTCATGATCGTTTATGTTTCCATATGAATTTCTGTTTTGTCATTTCCAGGTCTGAGAACTTGGTAACTTAATGGGTATTGCATTGAATCTGTAGATTGCCTTTGGTAGGATGGACATCTTAACAATGTTGATTCTTCCTATCCAGAGCATGGAATATTTTTCCATTTGTTTGTGTCTTCTTGGATTTCTTTGAGCAGTGTTTTGTAGTTCTCGTTGCAAAAGTCTTTCACGTCTCTGGTTAGGAAGATGCTGAGGTATTTCATCTTTTTGGTGGCTATTATGAATGGGATTGTGCTTTTAATTTGGGTCTCTGCCTGCTTGTTGTTGGTGCTTAGGAATGCAACTGTCTTCTGTACATTTATTTTGTACCCTGAGACTTTGCCAAAGTCCTTTAACAGTGCAAGCAGGTTTTTGAAAGATTCTCTTGGATTTTCAAGGTATAGGATCATATCATCAGCAAAGAGGGATAATTTAACTTCTTTTCCTATTTGGATACTCCAGATTTCCTTCTCTTTTCTAATTGCCCAAGCTAGGACTTCCAATGCAATGTTGAATAAGAGGGGTGATAGTGGATAGCCTTGTCTTGTTCCAGTTTTAGGGAAAATGTTTCCAGTTTCTGTCCATTTAGCAATATGGTAGCTGTGGGTTTATCGTAGATGTCACTTACTATTTTGAGGTATGTTCCTTCCGTACCCAGGTGTTTGAGAGTTTTTATAAAAAAGGGATGCTGGATTTTATTAAATGTTTTTTCTGCATCTAAAGATAAATTCCTGTGCTCCTTGTTTTTATGTCTGTTGATGTATTTAATTACATTTACAGTCTTGTGAATGTTGAACCAGCCTTGTATCCAGGGAATGAAGCCTACTTGGTCATGGTGAATGATTTTTGAGATGTGATTTGGATCTGATTTGCTAGAATCTTATTGAGGATTTTTGCATCTATGTTCATAAGGGATATTGGCCTGTAGTTTTCTTTTTTTGTTTGATCTTTACTCAGTTTGAGTATCAGTGTGATGTTAACTTTGTAAAATGATATGAGGAGAATTCCATCCTTTTCAATTGCCTGGAAAGCTTTCTAAAGGATTGGGATCAGATCCTCTCTGTACGTTTGGTAGAATTCTGCTGGAAAGCCATCCGATCTAGGGCTTTGTTTTTTTGTAGATAGTTTTTGTATGACAGAGTCAATACCCTTGTTGTTATTGGTCTATTTAGCATCTCAATGTCTTCTTGTTTCATCCAGGGGAGATTGTGTGATGTCAGAAAGTCCTCCGTTTCATTTAGGTTATCAAGTTTGTTTCCATATAGGTGTAAATAGTTATCTCTTATAATCTTCTGTATTTCTTTGGGGTCAGTTGTGATTTGATCTTTTATATTTCTGATTGTGTTTATTTGGGCTTTTTCTCTCTTTTTCTTGGTTATTCTGGCTAGGAGTCCATCAATCTTGTTAATTCTTTCAAAGAACCAGCTTTTTGTTTTATTGATGTTTTCTCTATTTTTGTCTTCTGTGTTCTGTATTTGTGCTCTTATTTGATGATTTGGATTCTTCTGTTAAAGTTGGGGTTTTGGTGGTCTACTCTTTCCAGCTCCCTTAGGTGATTTGTTAGGTTCTCCGCTTGTGATCTTTCCATTTTCTTGATGTGTTCTCATAGAGATATAAATTCCCCATTTAGAACTGTTTCCATGGCATCCCACAGGTTTTGGTAAGATGTTTCTTCATTTTCATTTGTTTCCAGGAATCTTTTAATTTCTTCATTGATTTCAGTGTTCACCCAGTAGTTGTTCAGCATCATGCAGTTTAGTGTCCATGTCTTTGTGGGCTTTGGGAAAATGTTGTTGGTGTTGAAATTAATTTTGATTCTACTTGGTCTGAGAGTGTGCATGGCAAGATTTCAACCTTATGGAATTTGTTTATGCTTAATTTATGGCCAAGGATGTGATTGATCTTGGAGTATGTTCCACATGGTGATGAGTAGAATGTATATTCTGTGGTTGCTTTGTGGAGTAATCTGCAGGTATCTATTAAGTACATTTGGTCAGTTGTAAATTTTAGGTTCTGGATCTCCTTGTTGATATTTTGCCTCAATGATCTAGCTAGGGCCGTTAGTGGGGTATTCAAGACCCCTGCTACAATGCTGATAGAATCAATATCTTTTTTTTAGTTTACTTAGTAGTTGCTTTATAAAAGCTGGTGCTCCTGCATTGGGTGCATATATGTTTAGGATGAGTATTTCTTCTTGATGGATTGAACTGTTTATCATTATATAATGTCCTCTGTATCTTTTTAAATTTTTGATAGCTTAAAGGTTGTTTTGTTTGATATTAAGATTGCAACTCCTGCTTTCTTTTGTGATCCATTTGCCTGGAAACTTGTTTTACATCCTTTAACTTTGAGTGTGTACAACCTTTGAGTGTGTGCAACCCTTGTAGTGAGATGAATCTCCTGGATGCAGCAAATAATTGGGTCATGGTTTCTCATCCAGTTTGTCATTCTGTGTCTTTTCAGTGGTGCATTTCATTCATTTGGATTCAGGTTGATTATTGAAATGCTATTGTTTATTGCTGTATAAGGTTCTTATAAAGGTTTTTCTTTGTTTGCTTGCTTTCTTTTGGCTTTGGGGTTAATTTATGTGTGCGCTTTCAAGTTTCTTGTTGCACTATATTCTCTTGATTTTGTGCTCTGCTGTTCTCTTGGGTAATGTGTGGTCATTCTTTTTTTTACTTTCTTCTGTGCTTAATACCTTTTTAACTGTCTCCTGAGAGCTGTTCTGGATGCTGCATAATCTCTTCAGGATTAGGTGTCTGGGAAGGATTTTAATTTTCCATCACTGATGAAGCTGAGCTTGACTGGATAGGAAATTCTTGGTTTAAATTGTTTATCTTTGAGGACTTTGAATATAGGGCTCCAGTGCCTTCTTGCTTGTAGTGTTTCTTCTGATAGGTCTGTTGTTATGATTGGTGTTCCCCGGTAGATAGTCTGACCTTTCTCTCTTGCTGCCTTTGCGATTTTTTCATTTGTGCCTACTTTGTGTAGGCGAATTACTATGTGTCTAGGGGTTGGTCTTCTCATTTGATGTCTTGGGGGGGTCTCGGTATCTCATGTGCTTGACTGGTCACATCTCTGGTGAGATGGGGAACGTTTTCTTGGATTACCTCCTGGAATACTTACTCCAAGTTGTTCTCCATTTCCCTTTCTTCTTCTGGGATACCAATCAGTTGTAGGTTCGACCTCTTGATATAATTGCACATCTGTTGTGGGCTTGTTCTTTCTTTCTCAGTCTTCTTTCTATGTTTTGTACAGTTCGTGTCAATTCCATGTTCTGGCCTTCAAATTCTGAGATTCTTTCTTCAGTTATATTAATTCTGTTTTCCATGCATGTCATCTTGTTATTTATTTTTTGGGTGAAATTTTTTATTGCCAAAATCTCTGTCACAAGTTCTTTCAGTGTTTTATCTTGTCTTTCTTGAGTCTTATTCACTCTTTCCATCCATTCCCTAATCCCTGTTGTACCCTGGGGCCAGTCTCTGGTAAATTCCATTGTTTGGGCACCAAGGTCTTATTTTTCAGGAGTTTTGTCTTTGGTACACTTGAAATTGCCTGAGGTCTTCCTTTGACTTTTCCTTATTTGTGACAGGTGTCTTGTGTTTCTCTTTAGTTCTATCATTCAGTGTCAGTGGGAGAGGCTTTCCCTTCTGATGTTTGCTCAGTCCTCTATTCTTCCATGTTTCAGGCTCTGGATTTGTTCTGTTTTGAAATAGAGAGATGGATGGGAAGCTTTGCTGTCTCTTGTAGTTTTTGAAATATGAATAAAGTAGGGGATGGGGCACTAGGATTCAGAAACTACTTGCAAATTACAATGTTCACTTATTGTGGTGTGTGTTCCCTGAGACCCACTCCCCACCACAACTCTATATGATGATGCAAAGCAGAAACCAACACAAAAAACAATTGAACACACACACAGACACCCCCCCCAAGAAAACATACTGGAATAAAAACAAAGTTAAACAAAACAAACAGCACCAACAAACCAAGAAAACTAAACACACACACTCATGCCTAACATAAAGTGAATAGAGAAGAAAAACAGAAATACCTTGAGGGGAAAAAAAAGGAATACAGGATGAACCCTCACACATATATTTTAAAAATGGAAGTAAAAAAAATTAGAAGAAAAGAGCAAAAAGCAAACCAACAACAGCAACAAAATTGAAAGATGAATACTCAATCATTCACATACACACATAAACAGAAAACGTCAAATAAAAGAAGAAAGAAACAGGAAAATAAAATATATTTGGAGGAGAGCAGATCAAACCCTCACATACACATTCAGGCACAAATGAAAAATATTTAAAAAATAGATGAACTAACAAACAGTCAAAACATTTAAAAAAATTGTTTTAATTGAAATAAAAGTTAACCTGCCCTCTTGTGGCAGATTCTGTAATTGTTCCTCTAATCAGGTCTCTCCTGCAGAGCCACCTCTTTCACTCTCTCCTCAGTGTCAGGAGCAGGGAAGGAGGAGGGGCAGTGGAGGTGGATGAGGCTGCAGTCCTCCCCTCCCACTCTCGTATGGTCAGGGAGACCTCCTTTGGTGGGGAGGTACGGGATCATCTCTTTCCCAGGTATGTACTCGCAGGGGTGTGCCCCAGCCGGGCTTAGCCTGGAATAGAGTTCTCCCATTGCGACTGGCGTCCAGGCTCCACCTGGGTTTGTACCACTCAATCATGGCCAAAGTGTGTTGGTCTGATGTTCAGAGGCTTGCTGGGGAAGAGGGGGTTTGGGGCAGCGCTGGAGTCACTACTGATCTCTTTGGAGTTCTTCCTCATCCTTTTCTGGCCTCACCTTTTGTCCTGCGGCTGGATCAGGGTGGGGCGTAGGGCACCTGTAAGTCAGCACTCTTCAGGTTCCTCTGAAGTTTGTACTTTCAGGATATTCCCTCTGAGTCATGATCAATCCCTGAGTAGTTGATCTGCCAGTTACAGAGATTGGGTCTTTTCCTCTATGGTGAACAAGTCAGAGCACTTTTCTGTCCCACCTGCAAGATGGTGGTGAGGTGTCTCTCTTGTGTTCTTCCATGGAACTTTGTCTCTGGACTCCCTCTGCAACCCCTGCTACCAGTGCCCTACCAGGCACTGAAGTGGTGAGGTAAAGCCAGGGGCCGGCACTCTCCCTCCTGCTGCACCTGTGAGGGAGAGCCTGGGGTGATATTTTCTCCCCAGTGCTTTTGTCCATTAAAAAAATAATGGCACACAGCTTCTTTGGCTTGAGAAGAGCCATGGACCAAGCAGAGAAGCTGTAGCACCAGCTGTTGCACCAGGGGTCTGGCCATTTGCTCATGAGCCCCCACTTAGATAGTCTCTCCTTTCCCAGGGAGGGTTTGTTGATTTAAAAAACAAAAAAAGAAAAGAAAAAGAAAATGGAGCTTGGCTTCTGGTGTCCTGGAAATTGCTGGGATCCAAGGCCAGTAGCTATGGCGCCAGCCACTATACCAGGAGAACCCTGGCTGCTAGCTCCCTAGCCATCTCTCAGTCAGTCACTCACTTTCCCACTCGCTCACCAGCTTGTGCACAAAATTTTCCATACACTCATTCACTCTCACAGGGACTTGCCTAGTCAGCTAGCTTGACCGCCATCTTCCCAACCTTTCTGAGTTTGGTTTCTTACCTTTTCATATGTGTAAAGGCTATTTTTATTTTCTAGAAGGTATAAACTATGGCTATTTTCTTAATAGCTTCTTGGAATTTGATCTCATTTTACAGAAACTTTTCATAAATAGTGGATATTATCACTTTGGCTATGATATACATTACCAAGATTTTCTCAACTTATTTATCTTTTGATTATGATGATTCATGCTGTACCAGAAAAATCTTTGTTTTTGCCTTTATTAATGTTTTCTTTAATGTCTTCTAAATTTTATATCATAACTTAAAAGTTTTCCCCACTATAAGTTAAAAACAATTCCCTATAGCTTTTCCAAGTACTATTATATTTTGATGCTAATTGGATTTATATGAAATTATATGTAAAATATATTTTCAACATTATATTACGTTAGATGGACACCAATTGTCCCAATCCTATTCATTCAATAGTCCATGCTTTATTGACTGTTTTGATATGTAATCTATATTATATGCTAAATGTCCATAGGTACCTATGTCTAATTTTGACTTTTCATTGATCTGATCTTTATTTATAAATCAGTACTACAATGTTGCACTTATTCAGTTTTTATACTATGTTCTAATCATTTTTCTCTTTTCTTTTTTCAGAAGATGTAAATAGGATTTGCTTTTTCTTATTTATTTTTAGTTCATGTTTTTGTATATTGAAATTGTCAGTTGATCACTTATATGAGGTGGGGACTGAAAAATCAAAATTTATCTTGTGGTTTTTGCCCCTTGTAGTATAGGCTTGCCCTGTTAGATAAGTGTTCTAAGAACCCATTGGTGTCATTGTACCATATAGTGTTGTTGTGAGAGGCTGCTTTTGGCTTCAGTATTTTTTTTTTCTTTTTGGAGATTCTTTCAATACATTTGTCCATTTAATGGTGGGTGATTTCAAAAATGCCTGTTTATACCACACAGCGTTTCAGCAGTTTTTGACCTAAAACTGCATGACCCACATGCCCCATTCTCCCTATTCCCAAATCTTGCACCTAGAGACTCTGTGTGTTTCCGCAGATGTAAAAAGTCCTCAAAGAGAAACATTTTGCAGATGTATAAGAGGTGACACAAAAAACAATAAAAAAAGACAGAAGCACTAAAAGGAATCAAAATTGAAGAGTTCAAAATATATTTTGAGCAGAGGAAAAGCATCTCGATAGGTATTTTGCATCAAATCTAGAGGACTTTGAAGGTGATTGAAGTGAAACATGTAAAAATAAATATACAATTTTTAATAAATAAAATCTGGTTTTGGGGGCTTTCCCTTGTACAATAACAAAGACCACAGCCAGCTACCTTAACTGTCTTCCTGTCTATGGTGTTTCACGTGACTTCTGGGCGTCCAAGAATGCAATCCCACTACCTGTCATTCCCTTATACACCTGCTCCACCTAGTTTTGAGACATCTCTTCCTCTGAAAACACTTTGACAAGATTGCCAATGACTACACATTGTTAAGCCGAAGGTCAATTTTGCAACTGCTGCTCAGCTGCTACTGATACTACTTACTGACGGATGACTCCACGGTTTGGTATTCTGGAACACTGAACTCTCCCAGTCTCCCTCCACCCCCCACGGTTGCCTCTTTTCATGTTTTCCCTATGACTTCAACTTGCAACCTTTATCCTATATTAAGTTCCCATATGCACTTCTGTCTAATTCTAAGTCTTTGGTTCCCTTGATCAGTTTCTCCGTGGGTGGTTTTTTGGATCCAAATCCTCCCCTAGTCTTTTCATGGATGGAGACCCCTGCAGACCTCTTCCCTTTTTAGTCTCTTTTTACTTTCTGAGAGATCTCATTCAGCTCTTCGAGGAAAAGCTCCAAAAGGCCACAGGCTAGTTTTATTCACACTGAAATGCAAATGCCTGAAAGAAAGCCTGGAACATGGTGCATCTGGATTACTTTGGTAAGACTGTCATAACAAAATACCATGGAGTGGGCAGCTTAAACGACACGAGTTCATTTTCTCATAACTTCGGAGTCTGAGATTAGGCTGTGTACAGGGCAGAATGCTGTTAGAATGCTGTCTTCTCCTCCCTGTGTCTTCACATGACCATCTCTCTGTGTCTCTGTGTCTTAATCTCCTCCTGCTATGGGATCACAAATCCTGTTAGATTAAGCCTTTCTTAAACTTAGTTACCTCTTTAAAATCCCCATCCTATAATACTATACAGTAAGACTCTGGCTTACTGTGGGTTAGAACATCAACATGTGAATATGGGGAACAAAATTCAGCTCATTACAAGGTCCTTATCACATATTCACTGAAATAATTCATGAACATTTCTCAATATTTGGAGTAGACTCTAATTAAAACAAGATTTTTGAAACACATACATCTCAATTTGGCTGCAGCATGAGACTCAAGAATAGAAGCATAGGACAAGATATAAAGTGTTGAATTTCTACCAGAAAGAAACATTTTAAAAAACAAATTTCATGAAGTGGAGAAAAGAGGGGAAAAGTGTGCTGAACTCCACATTGAATAAAGTAAATTACTTGATCCATTTGTTAATCTGATAAATTAAAATGAAATGTAAGCTTACTATTCAGAGGTGATTATAATAAAAAAATAAGAATGAAAAGTGTAGCAAGTGGTATACTCAGAAGAAAGGGATTTAAGATTTTCACCTTGGATACTTACCTCTGTCTTGGGAAAAAGCATACATATGAATGCATTATTACAATGATTAAAAAACACAAAAAATTAAAATTGGTCCATTGTGAGCCTTGAATGACCCTATAATATAGTTTATTCATTACAAGTTCACATTGCTTGAACTTGATCCTTATGATCATAGTTGGCCATTAACAACTCGAGAACAATTACGGAGAGGTGAACCAGATGAGATGGGATGATAGAGGCTGATATGTGAGTGGAAACGGGACAGAGGTCAAGAAATATCTCAGTGAGGGATTATGTGCCAAATGGCTCTGGTCTCTGATTTGTCCACAGTCCTTACACAGGAAATCACAGAACTCTCCCTCATCTTGATAAGCCTGCCTTGGTCATCAGCTTTCTCACCAGCTCCTATAGGCACCTCCTGAATTAGGGGACACAAAAGGGTCCTCTGGAGTGACTGAAGCCCAGAAAGGCTGTCACCGAGGTGCCAGGCAGCAATCCACATGGGGCAGAATAGAGAAAAGGTAAGGGCATATCCTAGGAAATGTCTTTTTTCTAAAGTCATCTAAGGGTTTTCTCCAAGTTCACATTTCTGCTTTTCCACCCTGGGATGCTACATGCAGTGGGTCATGAGCTTGCTTCAGAAAATGACAGGACACATGAAGCTTCCTTCAGGAAACTCAGGGCTGGTAGACTTAATTTTGGGAGTTCCAGTGGGGTCAAACAGACCTTTCTTCCTTCTGATCCATCTCCTCATACCACCCCCTTTATTTCAACCATTCAATCTGCAGTCATGGAGAGGTTGCTGCCTCTTAGATTCATTAAAGAAGGGCACATGCAGGCACTGCTGCCCAGAGCTGAACTGCAAGTAAATGGAGGTTTCATTCTTTTTTAAAGTGTTTGCTCTTTGTGTATCTGGAAAGCTCCAAGGAATAAACAGAAGATTCTGAAATAACTGAGAAGTGTTTCATGTGGGGACTTTTGACCACAATGGGCAAGATTAAGAGAAGGTGACAATGCATGGGGAAGCACCCTAAGGCAGCAATAGGGAAGCACAACACCAAATATAGTCTCAAAGGAACAGGGAAGGAGCAGTTACCATTGACAGCATAGCCACACCTCTAACTGTAGCAGCAGGAGGGGACAGCCAGGCGGTGGAGAAGCAGTGCATGGCCATCACAGCCTAACCTGCAGGAAGTCAGGGATGTGGGAATCCCAAACTCTCTTACTTCCTCCCAGTCTCCTGCTGGTTTCTCCCAATGGCTCCATTTAGCCAGAACTAAAAGAAAAGGACTGCATGGATGAGGTACCGAGACGCTACCCTCTTTAATGCCAAACAGGTTGGGGAAGGATGAAGGAAAATTCTTATGGTAAGTAAGACTGTCTCTCACACCTCCTTATATCTTTCTATCTAAATGTCATTGAGTTATTTCTCATTTCAGCTCTATCAGATTTTTTTTCTTTTTGCACCTTCTTTCTCTACTGACAATTTTATAGAGGAATACCCATGTTCACAAAAAGCAACTAGTAAATGGAATGTAATTTTCTTTTCTCCTTCCTTCCTTCCTTCCTTCCTTCCTTCCTTCCTTCCTTCCTTCCTTCCTTCCTTCCTTCCTTCCTTCCTTCCTTTCTTTTGAGTTGATGTTTTACCCTGTCATCAAGCCTGGATTGTCACGCAGTGTATGATCACAGCTCAACACAGCCTCGATCTCCTGGGTTCAGGTGATTCTTCTGCCTCAGCAGTCCCAGTAGCTGGAATTAAAGGCACACATTTTTGGATGTTTCTTTGAAGAGAAAAAGTATCCCTATGTTTCCCAGGTTGGTCTTGAATTCCTGGGCTCAAGCAATCCTTCCACCTTGACCTCCCAAAGTACTGGGATTGGAGGGGTTAGTCACTGCACCCAGACTAGAATGAAATTTTTAAAAGAAAAAACATATTCCTTTTTGTGAGAGTATAAATTTGACTGCACTGATTAATACCTAAAATAAAAATGACTCACACAAGAAAGTACAGGCATCCCTCTGTAACCATACATTCTATATCCACAGAATTAACCAAATATGGATTCAAAATATTTAACGTTAAAAAAAGATGGTTATGTTGCACTGAGCAGGTACAAATGTTTTTCTTGTCATTATTACCTAAAGTACATTTTATATAGTGTTCATATTTTATTGTATATTATAGATGATCTAGAAATGATTTGAAATATACAGGAGGAGTTGCATAGGTTATATGCAAGTGCTATGCAATTATATTTAAGGAATTTGAACATCTGCAGTATTTTTGTGTTTGAGGGTTCTAGAACCAATCTTCTGTGAATACCCAAGGATGACTGTATTTTAGACCTAGCTGAAGACTTCAAGTCATGATACATTAAGGCTCCACAATGTGTTTCTCCTCAATCCCTCAAAGATGTCCTCAACCTCAGGTCTTGCATGGCTCCAGTCACATCAGTGCTTCAACTTAATGGAAGAGGAAAGGGTAAGGGGAGGCTGTGCTCCTTCTATTATGCCCATGACCTAGGACTTAGTTACAGTTCTTCTGCTCTCCTCCCATTGGCAGGCACCTAGTCATATGATGCCTTCCAGCATGAGGAATAGGGGGATGAAGATCCATTTCAACTCTTAAACTCAGAATTGTTATGTGACAGAAGAGAATAGAGACTGGGCGAACCAGCAGTCTCTGCAGTCCCTAGCTGTCTGTCAGGTTCTGTGCTCATGAAAGATTAGCACACTTAGAAATCACTATGAGAACAGAGAACAGTGGGAATACCTGGGGCAGCACTGCAGGACACCAAGGGCTAGTGCTGAGTTTGGTCTCCACAGCATGATCTCAGGAAAAGTCTTTGACTTTAAGTCTCAGCCTCTATGAGGATATCACAACAGGTTGCTTCTAAGGAACACAAGCTAAATGTTGGCAATACTTTAGTAAGCAAAACAGGTATGACTTTGTACTTAGGGGTCTTCAGGATTAATGAGGAAGAAATACATCCCACCCTAAATATAGACACACTAAGCATTAAGTGCCCTGAGTGGGGATAGCACAGATGATGGTTTTCTCTTCTGGCCAACTGAAGTTGTGGGAGCTTCTCTCTCTGAGAGAACTCCCAATTACTGCACTCAGTCCTGATTCCTCTCTGCATCCCAGCAGAATGATTGATCTCCTTTCCCCCTCGAAGCGTCCTGTCCCTATGAGTCCTTGAGATTCCACAGTGAAGGTTGCCTCTGTGAGGCAGAAAATGGCTCCTGGATTCGCTATCTGTAACTGATTGGCTTTACCTAACTCTTTTTTTATCTCTGTGATTGGCTTCTCTTCCTCTCTGGAGTTTGTTTAGGTTAGGGTTGTTTTTAGCCCTCAATTTAACATGAGAATTTCCTCTCTGGATTTAGCATGAGGATTTCCTCTCTGTTTTCCTGCTCAATATGTATAATTGGCACACAGTGGTGCTGGGTCCAGAAGGCTGGTCAAAGGCAATAGTAGGCAGCCTGGCTGGGATCAATCACATTGTGACAGACCATGGGATAATCATGGATCCTTTTTGTGCTCCTATCCATCCTGTGTAAATGCGAATAATACCAATTCTCACTTCATAGATTTGAGAGAAGATTTAAAAATATCATACCTATTAAACTCTTAATCAGCTGCTATTATTCATCCAGATGAGAGCTCTTCCTCTTTCTCCAGTTGAAATCTGCATGTACATCTCTCTTTACATTCCAAACCTGCACTCTTTCTGTTTTTCCACAGGAACTTCTCTCATACAGAAGCTTAATCAGCAAAGGAAACTCTATCAATATCTCCTGGGTGAGAGTATAAAGTGGGTGCATATTGTGCACACCCCACACACCACTCAGAAGTCCTCCATAGATGTTTTCATGGTTCAAACACCTCCTCCGGTGGCAATGAGGCCTCACTATCATTTCTTCCTTCCTCCTCCATACTGATGAGCAGTGCAGCTCAGACCCATGTCCTAACCCCATGCCGTGTGCCAAAACACTTCTAGATGCTCAGAAAAACCATACTGAGTCATTATTCATCAGGGTCTACTTCAGTTGTTTGGGCACACAAAAGTAATTCTTCTTAATACACATAGAGCTGTCCACAAACAGAATCATGACTATATGTGTGTGTCCTAAAGCCTTTCTTATTTTTCATTTAACCCAAATCTGCCACTACCATTAGGATCCTCACTCATACTCATTCATTGAAAAAATGTTGATTGAGAACACAGTGTACCTGACATAGAACTAGCCACTGGAGATGTAAAAGGTGCCCCAGTCTACAATTGCTGACACATTGAGCAATAACTAGTCCCAAGGACCAGTTATTCCCACACATGTCACAGCAAGAGCTCACATTCTCCCATTACTAATGCATGGTCTTTTTTCTCATTCATAGATGAACACTCTTAGTCTTGGGCTGTCACTATCACTCCGGCATCTTTCGGAAATCCTGCACCTGAAAGTAAATTTCTGGCCTAGGAAAAAGTAATGCTTGGTCCATAAACCCAGCCTGTGGAATGGAGGTGCTTCCATCATAGAAGAATTCCATGTCAGTAGAAGAGTTTGTGGAAATAGAGCACATGCTTTAGACTCAGCAAGAACTGGGCTTGAAACCAGATTCGAGGACTCCTCACCTTTCATGAGTTCCTTATTCCCTACAAGCCCCTGATTTTCTCCTCTATATAGTAAAAACAACACTTCCCACTTTGTGGTGTGATACTAAGAATCAGAGATCATACATTGGTATTCAAATCTTGTTTGTGCTCCCAGGGACAACAGAGAAGGGTATCTGAGCATGGATCTGACCATCCCAGCTTGGGAAACAGAACTCACACAGAGGAACATAACTTTCCCGAAGACCCCTTCTCTAACGTGTGCTTGTGGAACCCGATTCCAATCCCACTGACCCTCATCCTTGCCCTGGTGGGACTGGCAGGAAATGGGGCTGAGCTCTGGCTCCTGGGCTTCCACATGAGACCAAACGCCTTCTCCACCTACGTCCTCAACTTGGCCAGATCCTACTTTCTATTTCTCTGCTGTCAAGTGATACGTTCTGTGAAGAAATTGCTTACCACCTTCCATTTGTGCTCCTGGATATTAAAATCTGTGATGGACTTTTCCTGCCTTGCAGACCTGAGCATACTGAGCACCATCAGCACTGAGCACTGCGTCTGTCCTGTGGTCCATCTGGTACCGCTGCCACCACTCAAGACACATGTCAGCGGTCCTGTGTTTCCTGCTCTGGGCACTGTCTCTGCTACTGAGCATCCTGGAAGGATACTATTGTGTCTTTTCATTTTTAGGGAAGAATGAACAGAGTTGGTGTCTGACATTTGATTTCCTCACTGGCTTCTGGCTGTTGTTTTTATTTGTGGGTCTCTCTGGGTCCAACCTGGCCCTGCTGCTCAGGATCCTCTGTAGCTACCAGAAGACACAGCTGACCAGGCTATATGTGCTCATCCTGCTCACAGTGCTAGTCTTTCTAGTCTTTAGCCTGCCCGCAGGCATCCACTGGTTCCCAGTATTCTGGATTCTGAGGAAGTTGGATGCCTTCATTTGTCATCTTTTTCTGGTTTCACACGTCCAGGCCTCTGTTAACAGCAGCACCAACCCCATCATTTACTTCTTCGTGGACTCTTCTAAGCACTGTCAAAATAGGAAGACCCTCAGACTGGTTCTCCAGACAGCTCTGCAGGACACTGCTGAGGTATATGGATGTGGAGGCAGCCTTCCTCGGGAATCCCTGGAGATGTCAGTAAGCAGTTTGGGGCAGTGAGGAAGAGCTTTAGCCTCATCCGTCACAAGTGACCTTGAGAGCCAACACTGCCCTGCCACCCTTGGCAATTATATGCATTTTTCTCATATTGTGTCTCTGAAGTGCTTCAGTTTTTCCCAAATGTCTTCAAATAGATTTTTAACCTGTCTTTTCTAGTTTTATCCTGAGAAAGCATTAGTCTGAAAGTAGAATGTTCACATCTTTCTTGACATCTCTAATCAATTTTTCATGTTATCTTCTTCTGAATCTTTCTGATTGAAAGCTCTTTCTCAGCAGTTTTCATTGCAATAGCAAGAATGTCTGTTCAGACTCCTAAAAACTTTTCTTTTTTTTTGAGTTGGAGTCTCACTCTGTCGCCCAGACTGGAGTACAGTGGCTGCTCCCGGCCACCGCAGTCTCAACCTGCTGGGCTCCAGTGATTCTTCCGCCTCAGTCTTCCGAGTAGCTGGAATTACAGGCACGCGCTACCACACCCAGCTGATTTTTTTATTTATTGTAGAGATGAGGTCTCGCCAAGTTGCCCAGGTGGGTCTCAAACCTGTGGGCTCAGGCAATCCACTCACCTCAGCCTTGCAAAACTCTCTGTACAACCTGTCCTGTACAAACTATTCTCACTGTACTTCAGTAAGTTTAATTGCCAGTCACCATGGGAAGCAAGCCTGAAAACCTCTGAACTTTTCCATGCTAATATCATTTACTATATGTTGATAATAAACTAGATTTGGTACAGAATTCTGATACATAAAACAACAAGGTTGAAACTTGAGAACATTTGCTACATGAAATAAGCTGGAAGCAAAAAAAACTATTGTTAAATTCAACTTCTATGAGGAATTCAAAATCAGTAGACACTTGGGGTTGGAGGCTGAGGAGACTGAGTAGTCACTGTTTCATGGTAAAGAATTTCTGTTTCAGATAATGAAAAATCCTTAAAGCAGTTAGAGGTGATGGTTGCATCTTATTGCAAATATTCTTAGTGCCATATTTAAGATAATGAAAGAAGTAAAATGTGTGTTATGTAAGTTTTGCCACCATTTTCAAAATTATTAGTTTTCAAAAGAGATCAATACAGAGTTTGGAACTGTTCTTTGCCACTGACTTCTCTTTTCACAGAGAACTCAAGTAGGCAGAAGGAGTCACCAAAAGAGTATGTGAGAGCACAGCAGGCTCTGCAATGCTCACAAGCAGTAAGGTTGCCCCTCAGATTAACTCCCACAGAGGGGAGCTGACAAATAAACTGAGTACCCAGGAAACAGTACAGGGTAGCCACGAAATGATAAATCCATATTTTTCAAATTTCTCATACGAATGTATTGATCCACTTATATCACAGTCAACACAACAAACTCAGTCTCCCTGAGTTCTGATTCAATCCTCTTCCAGATCCAGCGCTCTGCTAAGTTAATATCCTGTATGTACACCCTGGATTTCCAAAATGCCCCAGTAGGACTTTGCTGTATGTGAGGGCTTCCCACAAGTGGGGCAAGGAAGGAAGAAAGTGCTTGCAGCTAGTGCACCAGGTAAGGCACTTTGAGGTTGTGTCATTAGTTCACATTAAGAGTTATTATAAGAGTCAGTCCTGGGAGTATGTGACATCTTCAACTGTATGGCTTTGGCTGAGTATTTTGTCCATCATGAGGAGTCCTGTAGACAATTTTCACCTGACTTTTGAATCAAAGAGTGTTCACCTCACATGGGCAACAGGTTATTTAATGTCAGTGACATATTTTTCGTGTTGGCTGCAAGAGAGCTTAGAGCTTCCAGAAGCTTACGATCAGTGCCTGAAGCCCTAACTAAACTCACTTGAGGGAAATTTCCTCTATTACAGGACTTAGAACACATGTACCTGAATATTTGTCTTGATGTCTCCCTCTATCACACAGTGAGATCTTTAAGAGCAGAGAGCTTGTCTGTGAGTACCAAGTGGGCTAGGTCTGGAATTTAGAAGATGTTCAGAAACTATTTTTCCTCAAGCAACTCCCACCTGCAAATCTCAGGGTTATCCAGCATCTTGGAGAAAGCAGCTCAATCACCAGGTCTCACTGTAGCTCCTGCAAGCACCTCCCACTCCAGAGGATAAGAGGATCCCTCTGTAGTGGATCAGTTTGATGGAGGTTCTTCCTTTTTCATTGCTAACTGCCTTTGGGGAAAAAAGGCAAGGGAGAAGGTGCAGGATTCTGCTGATGAGCTACCTTCTTTTCAAGGTCAGTACAGTGATGAATTTTCCTCATAGTTACATACTAAAGGGGAGTGTTCAGGAAACAAAGGAGTTAAATTTATGAACAGAGAAAAGATATGTCTCTCATGGCAGTTTTGGGGAACGGTCATTCATGACTGTTTATTTACACATGAATTTAGCAAATATTTACACCTAATTGATCAGGCACTGTGGTAATTCTAAATAAGAGTAAACACCTTTTAAATAAGTCTCTGCCAGAAACAAATACAGATACAGTAGACTCTATCTGTATAACCAATCCTTTCCTTTGCACTGAGTAATCATTCACTGATACCAAGGAAATGCTGAGCCTTCATGGCTACCCATGAACTCTCTTGCCCCCTGAGGTACTAGTGCACTGAGTCATCAGCTTCACATGAACAAATTTGGTCTATTTCCAATCCTGTTTATGCCAGTTAGATGTCTCAATGTAACTACCTACTTATTCCAATACAGCATACATCAATGAAATATGAATAAGAAAGACAAATTGTGGTTTCACTGAAAACTAGAATGAATGCTTAATAAAGGGACCATAAAAGCAAGTCTCATGGTTTTTGAACACGTAACAGATTTGACAAAAGATGAACAATATTGAAAAATATCCTCACACAGAATGCTATGCGTTTGATGATAAGATCTCTACTTCATTAACTTCAACTGCAAATCATAGACAATGTTTGATAAAGGTGCTTTCAGCAAGATAGAGCAGAATTCTATTTGTTAAACCCTACTCAAAAGAAAGTCCTTCACTCTAATTCATTTATGGTGAATTAATTCTAGGTAAAAATGAAAGATCTAGATAGCAAATGAATCCTTTTACAGGTACAGATTAACAAACATTTGCAACTAACCTCTCCACTTGTAGTCCTGAATATATCAAGTGAACTTTTCATGCAATGTCACTTGCTCTTTCGTCTGTTTATTCTTACTGAGCACCTTCCATTTTCTAGCCTGCATACCAGGCCCTGGGGATTCAAAGACATCAAACCCACCTTCCCAGAGCTTATGGTCTATAAAAGGAAGGAGCCTAGTTCAAGAACGTTTGCCACAAATGTGAAGCATGCTATCATAAAGTTGTGTTCAGGGATCAGGAACACTCAGAGGAGAGGACATCTAAAAAGTTATCTTGCTTCCATTCTGAAGAGGAGTGTCACACCCAGATGAGGTATGACACTGTGGCTCCAAGACAGAAGAGTCTCCTCATGATAGACAACCAGGTGGCTCCGCATGATAGACAATAACCTCAGGAACAGTTTTATAATTTGTGAAATAATATGACTATTATGGTAAATCGTATAACAGCCCCTATTCTAGAGTCTGACATCACAATAATGATGCACAGTTTATCAAAGTATTAGAAAGTCCAGTAGCTTCTAACACCACAGGAATTTTGCCGCTACCTACTTCCAATACCCTATGTTGCAGTAGAGGATGCCCTTGCCACCAGCCAGGCCCATCGAGCATCACGACAGCCTGGGATATGTAGGAATACAAAACTCGTGAGAGCTGAAATGTAAGAACACTAGACCTGGATTCAGGAAACCAGGATTCTCAAGCTGACTACACGGCCACTGTGGATCCCATGGCCATTCCAGGCAACCCAAGCAGATAGTGAGGTCATGGAATTGCCCCAGACTGCATTTTATGCCATTTGTGCTCAGGTATCTATTACAAAAACAGTGATAAAATTTGTTTTTGGGGTTTTTTTTTCCCTTGAAATTGTATTTCAATCATCTCTTTAATTTCTTTTTCTTATGATTTGTATTTTATTTTAAAGATATGGGGCACACCCTACTGAGAATATACCCAGAGGAACTCAAATCACTCTATGAAAAAGACACTTGTGCACACATGTTTTTGTAGCTTTATTTACAATAACAAAAACATGGAATCAACTGTGCTGCAAAAGAGTACTGTTAAAAAAATGTGATACATACACATGATGGAATATTACAGAGACATAAAAAGGACAAAATTATGAACTTTATGGCAACTTGAATGAACTTATGGGCTGCAATACTCAGTGATTTATCACAGAAACAAAGAACCGAGTATCACATGTTCTCACTCATAAGTGGACCTTGAAGAACTATTGTAGTACTATAAGTAAGGGAAGGGCAGTAATGGGAAACTGTCAGGGGAGTGCAGGAGCAAAATTGGCTGTAGTGGGAAAATGCCAGTCGGGGGGGGGCACACCTCATCAACAAGGGTACTTGCATAATGAACAGTTTTTTAAACATATTTTTTATTATAAAATTGTGGGGTACAGTTAAGGTTTGGTATATATATGTGCGTTGTTCAGGCACCCTTGTTAATTAAGCATGTCTCCCCGTCCCCAGACAGATATTGACTACCATTAGTCCCACCTCCCTTCCCCTCCCTACTCCCCCCACCATAGTTTCCCGCCACTATCAGTCCCTTTCTTACAGTATTATGATAGATGCTCAAGGTCCACTATATGGGTGAGAACATGTGATACTCAGATCTTTGTTTCTGTGACAGATCACTCAGTATTATAGACTCTAGCTCCATCCAGGTAGCTGCGAAATTCATGGTTTTGTTCTTTTTTATGGCTGCATAGTATTCCATCGTGTATATGTACCACATTTTTAAAATCCAGTCCTCTTTTGATGGACAGCATGGTTGGTTCCAGGTTCTTGCTATTGTGAACAATGCTGTGATAAACATTTGTGTGCAGGTATGTTTTTGATAGAGTGATTTGAGTTCTTCAAGGTATATTCCCAGTAAGAGGATTGCGGGGTCATATGGGAGGGCAATATTTAGAGCTTTTAGGAATCGCCACACTGCTTTCCACAGAGGTTGCACTGGTTTGCACTCCCACCAACAGTGTAGAAGTGTTCCCTTTTCACCACATCCTCTCCAGTATCTGTTATTTTTTGAGTTATTGATAATGGCCATTCTGACTGGAGTTAGGTGGTCTCTCAGTGTAGTTTTAATTTGTATCTCCTTGATGATTAGTGAGGTTGAACATTTCTTCATGTGTCTGTTGGCCGCTTGGATGTCTTCCTTTGAGAAGTGTCTGTTCCATAATGAACATTTTAATACCTAACCCTGAATTGTACCCCACACGTTTAAAAATTAAAAAAAAGAAGTAGCAAAAAAATAGATGTTAAGTACACATCCAGATTGGGTATATAAGTGGTCTAGGTACAGGTGAAGTTTTGGGCTTCCCATTGGACTTGACTTTGCCTGGATTAGGATCATGCACATTTATTGATGTCATATGCCCCTGTCATTCCCTTGGCTTGACCTACTACCTCCAATCCCTTTTTTGTAGTATTACACTAGGTATTCAGGGTCCACTTATGAGTGAGAACATGTTGTACTCAGTTCTTTGTTTCTGTGATTGGTCACTGAGCATGATAGACTCCAAATCCATTCAAGTTGCTGAGAAGTCCATAAATTTGTCCTTCTTTTTAGTGATGTAATATCCTATGGTATACATGTACCACAGTTTTTTTTTACGTCCCAGTTCTGATGAGCACATGGTTGGTTCCATGTTTTTCCTATTGTGAAGAGTGCTGCAATAAACATGCATTGCAGGTATTTTTTTGTAGAATGGTTTCAGTTCCTCTGTATATATACCCAGAAGGGGGATTGATGGGTCATCTGGAAGGTCAATTTCTACTTCTTTTAGCCATTGCCACACTATTTTGCATAGAGGTTAAACTAGTTTGCACTAGCATCAACAGTGTAGAAGCATCTGCTTTCTCCTCATCTTCGCCAGCATCTACTGTTTTTTTAGTAAGGTGGTATCTCAATGTAGTTTTGATTTACATTGCTCAGATGATTAGTGAGGCTGGCCGTTCTTTCATGTGTCTGTTGGCTGTTCACACATCTTCTTTTGAGAAGTGTCTGTTCATTTCTTTGGCTCATTTTTTAATGGGGCTGTTGGTTTTTTTTCCTTTGGGCATGTTTGAGTTCCTTGTAGATCCTGGAAGTTAGCCCTCTGTCAGATACAGTTAATAAATATTTTTCCCCATTCCATGAGCTATTTCTCTACTCTCTTGATGGCTTCATTGGCTTTGCAGAAGTTTCTCAGTTTGATGAAGTCCCCTTGAGTATCTCATCTTTTATGGTGTGGGCATCTGAGGTTTTGATCTGGAATTGGTTACCTATTCCAATTTCCATAAGGGTGCCAGCTGCATTTTCTAAGCTTCTTATAGTTTGAGCTTTTACTTTTAGGTCTTTGTTTCATTTGGACATAATTTTTATGTATGGTGATAGGTGAGGGTCCTCTTTCCTTCTTCTGCATGAGGATAGCCAGTTTTCCTAGTACCATTTACTGAATAGGCTCCCCCCTCCCCGTGGTTGTTGGTGGAGGCTTTGTCAAAGATGAATTAGTTGAGAACTTGAGGTATTGCTTCTAGAATCTCTATTATTTTCCACTGGTCTCTATGCCTGTTCTTGTACTAATATTGGGCTGTTTTGATTATTGGAGCCTCATAATAAAGTTTAAAGTCTGAAAGTGAGATGTCTCCCACATTGTTTCTTTTGCTGAGGATTGTTTTGGCAACTCGTGGTCATTTATGTTTCCATACGAATTTCTGTTTGTTTTTTTTTTCCAAGTATGAGAAGATTGATGATGGTAATTTAATGGGTGTTGGGTTGAATCTGTAGATTGCCTTGGGTAGGATGGACATCTTAACAATGTTGATTCTCCCAATCCATGAGCGTGGAATATTTTTCCATTTGTGTCTTCTTTTATTCTTTGAACATTGTTTTGTAGTTTTCACTGTAAAGGTCATTCGATTCCCTGGTTTGGAAAATGCCAAGGTATTTTGTTGTTGTTGAGACTTTTGTGAATGAGATTGCATGTTTTATTTGGTCTGCTGCCTATTTGTTGGTGGTGTATAAAAATGTGGCTGTCCTTTAGACATTTGTTTTAATCCCTGAGACTGTGCCAAAGACCTTTCTCAGTGCAAAGAGGTTTTTGACAGATTCCCTTGGGATTTCCAGGTATAAGATCATAATAATCCACAAAGAAAGATAGCTTAACTTTCCAGTCATTCCCTAATTCCTGTCATATTCTGTAACATTGGTTACTTCCATTTTTTGGACACCAAGGTCTTATTTTTCAGGAGTTTTGTCTTTGGTACACTTGTAATTGCCTGAGGCCTTCCTTTGGTTTTTCCTCATTTGTGACATATCTCTTAATTTTCTTTTTATTTCTGTTTTTCAGTCAGTGGGAGAGGCTTTTCCTTCTGATGTTTGTCCAGTCCTCTATTCATCCCTGATCTGGGCTCCAGTTTTGTTCTATTTTGAAATAGAACAGTGGATGGGAAGTTTTGTTGTCTCTTGTAATTTTTCAAATTTGACTAAAGTAGGGGATGGGACACCTGGATTCAGAAGCTACTTGAAAATTACAATGTTCACTTATTATGGTATTTTTCCTTGAGACCCACTCCCCACCTCCACTCTGTATGATGATGCAAAGCAGAAACCAGTGAAAAAGACAATTGAACAGACACAGATACACACACACACCCCAAACTAACTGGAATAACAACAAAGTGTAACAAAGCAAACAACAACAAACAAAAAAACTAAGTACACACTCACACGCCAAGCACAAAGTGAATAGAGAAGAAAAACAGAAAGACCGGGGAAAAAAAGGAATTCAGATCAAACCCTCACAAATATATTGACACACAACTTAAATTATTTAAAAAGGAAAATAAAAAAACCCCAGAAGTACAAAAAAGCAAAAACAGACTAATAACAACAAGAAAATTGAAAGATGAACGCTCCATAATTCATGTACACACAAAAACAGAAAATGACAAATAAAAGAAGAAACAGAAAAAGAAAAAAAATTGGAAGGGATACAGATCATACCCTCAAATACACATTCATGCACAAAGGAAAAATATTTTAAAAATAGATGTACTAACAAACAAACAGTCAAAGAATTTTTTTTTTATCAATCAAAATTTTTATTATGGTGTTGTGGGGTACACTTAAGGGTTAGGTATACAAGTACATTTCATTCAGTCACCCTGTTGATAAGAGGTGTTTCCTCGTCCCCAGACAGATATTTGCTGCCATTGATCCCATCTCCCTCTCCCCACCAATAGTTTCCCACTGCTATCAGTCATTTTCTTATACTATTACATTGGATGTTCAGGGTCCATTATATGAGTGAGAACATGGGATACTCGGATCTTTGTTTCTGTGAGAGGTCACTATGTATTATAGACTCTACTTCCATCCATGTTGCTGCAAAATTCATGATTTTGTTCCTTTTTATGGCTGCGTAGCATTCCTTTGTGTATATGTACCACATTTTTTAAAAATCCAGTCCTCTTTTAATGGGCAGCATGGTTGCTTCCAGGTTCTTGCTATTGTGAACAATGCTGCGATAAACATACATGTGCAGGTATCTTTTTAATAGAGTGATTTGACTTCTTCAGGATATATTTCCAGTAGGGGGATTGCGGGGTCATATGGGAGGTTGATATTTAGAGCTTTTAGGAATTGCCACACTGCTTTCCACAGAGGTTGCACTAGTTTACACTCCCACCAACAGTGTAGAAGTATTCCCTTTTCGCCACACTCTCTCCAGCAGCTGTTATTTTTTGAATTGTTGATAATTGCCATTCTGACTGGAGTTAGGTGGTATCTCAGTGTGGTTTTGATTTGCATCTTCCTGATGATTAATGAGGTTGAACATTTCTTCATGTGTCTGTTGGCTGCTCGGATGTCTTCCTTTGTGAAGTGTCTGTTCATTTCTTTTGCCCATTTTATAATGGGATTGTTTGCTTTTTTCTTTTCAGCACATTTGAGTTCCTTGTAGATCCAAGATGTTAAGCCTTTGTCAGACCTGGTGTTGGCAAATACTTTTTCCCAGTCTGACGGCTGTCTCTCCGCTCTCTTTATGGTTTCTTTGGCTTTGCAGAAGTTTGTCAGTTTAATAAGGTCCCACTTGTCTATCTTCTCTCTTATGACCTGTGGGTTTCGGGTTTTGTTCAGGAATTGGATGCCAGTTCCCATTTCCATGAGGGTATTTCCTTCCTTTTCTAAGGCTCTTATGGTTTGAGGTTTTACAATTAGGTCTCTGATCCATTTGGAGTTAACCTTTGTGCATGAGGATAGATAGGGGTCCTGTTTCAATCTTCTGCATGTGGTCAGCCAGTTTTCCCACTACCATTTACTGAATAAGTTCTCCTCTCCGCAGTGGTAGGTGGTGGAGGCTTTGTCGAAGATGAGTTGGTTGAGAAATTGAGGTTTTGCTTCTGGAATCTCAATTCTATTCCATTGATCTATATGCCTGTTCCTGTACCAATACCAAGCTGTTTTCATGATTGTAGCTTTATAGTAAAGTTTGAAGTCAGGTAATGTGATACCACCTGCTTTGTTTTTTTGCTGAGGATTGTTTTGGCTATTCTTGGACGTTTGTGTTTCCATATGAATTCCTGTGTTGTTTTTTCTAGGTCAGAGAAGAATGTTGCTGGTAATTTGATGGGTATTGCATTGAATTTGTAGATTGCCTTAGGTAAGATGGACATCATCACAATGTTGAAGAAATGCTCAACCTCACTAATCATCAGGGAGATGCAAATCAAAACCACACTGAGATACCATCTAACTCCAGTCAGAATGGCAATTATCAATAGCTCAAAAAATAGCAGTTGTTGGAGAGGGTGTGGCAAAAAGGGAACACTCCTACACTGTTGGTGGGAGTGTAAACTAGTGCAACCTCTGTGGAAAGCAGTGTGGCGATTCCTAAAAGCTCTAAACATCATCCTCCCATATGACCCTGCAATCCCTCTACTGGGTATATACCCTGAAGAACTCAAATCACTCTATAAAAAAGATACCCGCACACGAATGTTTATCACAGCATTGTTCACAATAGCAAGAACCTGGAACCAACCACGCTGCCCATCAAAAGAGGACTGAATTTTTAAAATGTGGTATATATATACGATGGAATACTATGCAGCCATAAAAAAGAACAAAATCATGAATTTCGCAGCAACCTGGATGGAGCTAGAGTCTATAATACTGAGTGACCTCTCACAGAAACAAAGATCTGAGTATCACATCTTCTCACTCATATAGTGGACCTTCATCATTCAACGCACTACCATAAGAAAATGACTGACAGTTGTGGGAAACTATGGGGGGAGGGGAAGGGGGATGGACTAATGGTAGTAAACATCTGTCTGCGGATGGGGAGACACCTGTTATCAACAAGGGAGCTTAAATGAAGCATATTTGTATACCTAACCCTTAACTGTACCCCACAACATCATAATAAAAAATAGTTATTTAAAAAAATGTAAAAAAAAAAAAATTCCTCCTTCTCTGCAGTCTGATTCTTATCAAGTCAGCTGACAGTTTCATTACACTTGTCAAGAATCTTCTGTTTGTCCTCATCATTGATCTTGCCTTGAAGTTTCTCATCTTCAACAGTTGCCTTCATGTTAAAGACATAGGATTCAAGGGAATTCTTGGATGATACTTTGTCCCTCTGCTTCTCATCTTCAGCTTTGTACTTTTCAGCCTCCTGGACCAAATGCTCAATGTCTTCCTTGCTCAAACGATCCTTGTTATTAGTGATAGTGATTTTATTCTCTTTTCCTGTACTCTTATCCACAGCAGAGACGTTGAGAATGCCATTGGCATCAATATCAAAAATGACTTCAATTTGAGGAACACCATGGGCTTCAGGAGGTATGCCTGTGAGTTCAAACTTCCCAAGCAGATTGTTATCCTTGGTCACGGCATGCTCACCTTCATAAACCTGAATGAGCACACCAGGCTGGTTGTCAGAGTAGGTAGTGAAGGTCTGTGTCTGCTTGGTAGGAATGGTACTATTGCACTTAATGTGGACAGTCATGACTCCACCAGCAGTTTCAATACCAAGGGAAAGAGGAGTGACATCCAACAGCAGCAAATCTTGCACATTTTCCAATTTGTCTCCAGATAAGATGTCTGCCTGGACAGCTGCACCATAAGCAACAGCCTCATCAGGATCGATGCTCTTATTCAGTTTTTTTTTCCATTGAAGAAGTCTTGTAGAAGCTTCTGAATCTTGGGAATATGAGTAGAACCACCAACCAGGACAATACCATGAATCTGTGACTTGTCTAGTTTGACATCTCAGAGGGCTTTCTCTATAGGGTCCAGGGTGTCACAGAACAGGTCAGCATTCAATTCTTCAAATTGGGCATGGGTGATGGAAGTATAAAAGTCGATTCTCTCATAGAGAGAATTGATCTCAATACTGGCCTGGGTACTGGAAGAGAGAGTACGCTTAGCACATTCACAGGCAGTACAGAGATGCCGGACAGCTCTCTTGTTCTCACTGATGTTCTTCTTATGCTTACGCCTAAACTCAGCAATGAAATGGTTGACCATTCGGTTGTCAAAGTCTTCTCCATCTAAGTGGGTGTCTCCAGCTGTAAATTTGACTTCAAAGATTCCATCCTCAATAGTGAGGATTGACACATCAAAAGTGCTACCTCTTAGGTCAAAGATCAACACATTTCTTTCAGCTCCAACCTTCAGCTCCAGTCATAAGCAATTGCAGTATCAGTTGGCTCACTGATAATTCTAAGTACATTGAGGCCAGCAATAGTTCCAGCATCTTTGGTAGCCTGCTGCTGAGAGTCATTAAAGTAAGCCGGCACTGTGACCACAGCATTGGTAACAGTCTTCCCAAGATAGGTCTCAGCAATTTCCTTCATCTTTGCCAGAACCGTAGATGACACCTCCTCTGGATAGAAGCTTTTTGTCTCTCCCTTGTATTCTACTTGTACCTTGGACCTGTCTGCATCATTCACCACCATGAACGGCCAATGCTTCATATCAGACTGGACAACGGCATCATCAAATTTGCATCCAATCAGATGTTTGGCATCGAAAACTATGTTGGTAGGGTTCATCACAACTTGATTCTTTGCGGCATCGCCGATCAATCGTTCGGTATCAGTAAAGGCGACATAACTTGGAGTGGCTCGGTTTCCCTGATCATTGGCAATTATCTCTGCTTTTCTGTGCTGGAAAACACCCACACAGGAGTAGATGGTGCCAAGATAATACCAACTTCAGGCCCCTTAGACATGGTTGCTCATGTGTAGGCCCGAGCTGGGTTAAGAAAAGCACGCACAAATCCCAGGAGTCGGCGCGCTGTTCAATGAGCCATTCCTTGTTTTTAATTTAACTTATCTTGGAGGTCCTTCCATGTCAGGTTTGTTGCTCTTTTCATTCAACTACAGAGTATTCTGTTCCATGATTAGCATAATTTATACAGTATTGATGGTTATTTTGGCTGTTACCAATCTTTTATTGCAAATAGCGCTGTATTTATTAACTTTGAATATATGTCTTAGAACATATACAGGCATAGTTCTAGGATAAACATTTACTTAGGAATTATAAGGTGAAAAGTATGATACTTTATGTATGCTTATATATGTTGAAAATTGTCTTCCCTGGAGGTTGCAATCATCTGCACTGCCTCTAAAAAGAGCGAGAGTGCCTGGGTTCACGTCATGTCCACACTGTTGCTATCAAACCTTTTGGTCTTCTACATTTCAGTAAATAACATATAACTCTGTGTACATGTAATTTGAATGTCTTTTATTCTGAGTTGGGTTTCTTATCTCTTTATATGTGTAAGAGCCATTTTTTATTTTCTAGAAACTGTGACCCATAACCTATAGCCATTTCCTTATTAGCTTTTTGGATTTTGAATCATCATTTTACAGAAACATTTCATAAATAGGGGAAATTAACACTTTGGCTTAATATACATTACCAAGATTATCTCAACTTACGTATCTTATGATTATGATGGTTCATGCTGTGCCAATGTATCTTTGTTTTTGTCTTTATTAATGTTTTCTTTAATGTCTTCTAAATTTTATACCATAATTTACAAGTTTTCCCCACTATAAGTTAAAAACAATTTCCTATAGATTTTTCAAGTACTACTATATTTTGATGATATGGATTTATGTAAAATTAAATGTAAAGTATATTTTCAACTTTATATTATTTTAGATGGCTACCAACTGTCCTAATTCCATTCATTGAATAGTCTGTGTTTTATGGCTATTTTGATATATAATCTATATCATGTACTAAATTCCCTTAAGTGCCTATGTCTAATTTTAACTTTTCATTGATCTGATTTCTATATTTAAATCAGTACTACAATGTTGCACTTATTCAAGTTTTATACTATGTTCTAATCATTTTTATTTTCTTCTTTTTGCAGAAGATGTAAATGGGATTTGTTTTTTCTTATTTACTTTAACCTCCTGTTTTTGTATATAGAAACTATCTGTCATCTACATGAGGAGAGGACCCCCCAAAACCAAAACCATCTTGTGGTTTTTGGATGGCAGCCCCATTGTAGTATATAGGCTTGCCTTGCTAACTAAGTGTTGCAAGAACCCTTTGGTATCATTGTATCACCTAGTATTGTTGTCAGAAACTGCTTTCAGCTTCAGTATTTTTTTTTTTTTTTTGGCAATTCTTTCACTGCACTTGTCCATTTCATGATGGGTAATCTACAAGCGCACCTGCCCATACCACACAAAGTTTCAGCAGTTTTTGACCTAAAACCACATGACCCACACGCCCCATCCTCCTTATTCCCTAATCCTGCACCTAGCGGCTCTTTTTATTTCCCCAACGATAAAAGTCCTCAAAGAGAAACATTTTGCTGATGTAGAAGAGGTGACACAGAAAACAATAAAAACAAACAAACAAAAAAGGCAGAAGCACTAAAAGGAATCAAAATTGAAGAGTTCACAAGATGTTTTGAGCAGAGGAAAAAACATCTCAGTAGGTATTTTGCATCAAAACTGAGGACTTTGACGGTGACTGAAAAGAAACGTGAAAATGTATACACAATTTTTATAAGTAAATTCTGGTTTGGGGTGCTCCCCCTAGTACAATAACAAGTCCACAGCCAGCTACCTTAACTGTCTCCCCCTTGCGGTGTTTCACTTGACTTCTGGGTGTTCAAGATTGCCATCACTCCACATGTCATTCCCTCATACAGCTGCTCCAACTAGTCTTGCAACCACTCTTTCACTGCAAACACTTTGACAAGATTGCCAATGACTACTCATTGCTTAGTTGAAGGTCAGTTTTGCAACTGCTGCTCATCTGCTACAGGTGCTACTTACTGACCAATGGATCCATGACTTGGGATTCTGGAACACTGAACTCTCCCAGTGTCTCTCCTCCCCAGTGGTAGCTCCTTTTCATGTTTATCCCATGACTTTGACTTGCAACCTTTATCCTACACTAAGTCTCCATATGTACTTAGCTCCCTTGATCAGTTTCTCCATGTGTGGCAAGCACTTCCCATTCAAGAGGATAAGAGGCTCCTCTGTAGTGGATCAGTTTGATGAAGGCTCTTCCTTTTCATTGCTCACTGCCTCTGGGGAAAATAAATAAATTAAGCTGGTTGCAAAAACAATACTGTTTTTTTTATTTTTTGAGTTGGAGTCTCACTCTGTCGCCCAGACTGGAGTGCAGTGGCTGCTCCCGGCCACTGCAGCCTCGACCTGCTGGGCTCCAGCGATCCTTCTGCCTCAGCCTTCCAAGTAGCTGGAACTACAGGTGTGCACTATCATGCCTGGCTAATTTTTTGATTTAGTGTAAAGATGAGGTCTCGCCAAGTTACCCAGGTGGGTCTCGAACCCGCGGGCTCAGGCAATCCACTCACCTCAGCCTCCCAAGGCGCGGGATTACAGGCTGAGCCACCGAGCCCGGCAAACAATACTGTTAAATTCAACTTTTATGAGGATTTCAAACTTGTAGATACATGGGGTTGGGGGCTGAGAAGACCGTGTGATCATTGTTTCATGGTAAAGACTTTCTGTTTCAGATAATGAAAAGTTCTTAAAGCAGATAGTGGTAATGGTTGTATCTTATTGTAACTATTCTTAATGCCACTGAATTACACACTTAAAATAGTGAAAGAAGTAAAATGTGTGTTATGTAAATTTTGCCACAATTTTCAAAATTATTAATATTTTAAAAGAGTATCAATACAGAGTTCAGGACTGTTCTCTGCCACTGACTTCTCATTCCATAGAAAACTCAAGAAGGCAGAAGGGGCCACCATAGAGGGTGAGAGGACACAGCAGGCCCTGTACTGCTCACAAGCATTGAGGCTGACCCTCAGACCGACTCTTACCGAGGAGAGCTTACAAATAAACTGAGTACCCAGGAGACAGTACAAAGTAACCATGAATTGATAAATCTGTATTTTTCAAATTTCCCAGTCAAATGTATTAATCCACTCATATCACAGTCAGCACACAGAACTTGATCTCCCTGAGTTCAGATACAAACTCCTCAGATCCAGCACTCTGCTAAGTTTGTATCCTATACATACACCCTGGATTTCCCAAATGCCTCAGTAGGACTTGGCTGTATGTGAGGGCTTCCCACAGGTGGAATGAGGAAGGAAGACGGTGCTTGCAGTCGGTGCACCAGGTAAGGCACTTTGACGTGGTGTCATCAGTTTACACTAAGTTATTAAGAGAGTCAACCCTGGCAGCCTGTGATATCTTCATCTGTACAGCTTTGGTTGAGGATTTTGTCCATCATGGAGAGTACTGCAGATAATTTTCACCTGGTTGTTGACTCAAAGACTGTTGACCCTCACATGGGCAACAGGCTATTTTGATGTCAGTGTCATATTCTTTGTGTTGGCAGCAAGATAGCTTAGAGCTTCTGCAGGCTTACAATGATCCTGTGAGGCCTTAAATGAACTCACTTGGGGAAACTGTCATCTATTACAGGACTTAGAACACATGTAGCTGAATGATTTGTCTTGATGTCTCCCTCCACCACACAGTGAGATCTTTAATAACAGAGAGCTGGTCTGTGGATCCCAAGTGGAGTAGGTCTGGAATTTAGAAGATGTTCAGAAATTATTTTTCTCAAGCATATCCTACCTGCAAGTTTCAGGTTTATCCAGCATCTTAGAGAGAGCTGTTCAGTCACCAGGTCTCAGTGGAAATCCCGCAAGCACTTCCCATTCAAGAGGATAAGAGGGTCCTCTGTAGTGGACCAATTTGATGAAGGCTCTTCCTTTTCATTGCTCACTGCCTCTGGGGAATAAAATGCAGGGGAGGAAGTGAAGGATTCTGCTGATGAGTTAGCTTCTTTCCAGGGCCAGTCCAGTGATGAATTTTCCTTGCAGTTACATACTAAAGAGGAGTGTTCAGGACATACAGGAGGTAACTTTATGAACATAGAAAAGATGTGAAAGTACTTCATGGCAGTTTTGGGGAGCTGTCATCCAGGACTGTTTATTTATGCAGAATTCATCAAATACTTACACCTAATTGAGCAGGCACTGTGCTAATTCTATAAGAATAAACACCCTTTAAATAAGTCTCTGGCTAGTAGACTCTATCTGTATAATCAACCCTTTCCTTTCCATTGAGTAAATGTATTGACTGATACCAAGGAAATGCTGAACTTCATGGCCATCCACTGACTCTCTTGCCCCCCGGGGCATTAGTGCACTGAATTATCAGCTTTATGTGAATGAATTGGGTCTATTTCCAATCCTGCTTATGCCAGTTAGATGTGTCAATGTAACTACTTAATTATTCAAAATACAGCATACATCAATGAAATATGAATAAGAAGTATGTGATTTCAATGAAAACTAGAATGAATGCTTAAAAAGGGACCAATAGGGGCGGGTGAGGAAAAATGGCAGCTGAGCCAGTCAGACTATGTGAGTCCTGGCATAAGTGAGTGTTTTGAAACATTTATGTACATGCTGATGAATGAGTGGCATGTGAGTGACTGACTGAGTGAGGGCCAGGGAGCTAGTGGCCAGGGCTCTCCTAGTGCAGTGACTTGTGCTGCAGCTGCTGGACTTTGATCCTAGCAATTCCTGTGATGCAGAAGCTGAGCGCCATTTTTAAAAAAATCAACAAAACCCTTCCTGGGAAGAAAATGCTGGGAGAGACTGACTAAGCAGGGGCTTGTGAGCAAATGGCCACGGTCTTGGTGCAACAGCTGATGCTGCAGCTTCTCTGCTTGGTCCCTGGCTCTTCCCAGGTTGCAGAAGTCAAGCATCATTTTTAAAAAATGGACAAAAGTTTTCCTGTGAAGAAGCAGCAGGGAGAGACTATCACGTCAGATTCTGCCTCACTACTGCAGCAGGAGAGACTGCCAACTCCAGGGTTCACCTCCCCACTTCAGTTACTGGCAGCGCACTAGCAGCAGGGGCTACAGAAGGAGTCCAGGGGTGGAGTCCCACAGAGAACATTTGTATGCCTAACCCCGAATTGTATCCCACATCTTTATAAAAAAAAAAAAAAAAAAAAAAAAAGCTTGTGATCCTCCCACCTCTAGTTTCTGGAGCTCTTAACAGGCATGTTCCCTTTCATTGTATTATCTTTGTATTACGAAAAATAAATAAATACAACTGTACCTTAAACATCTTTTTTAAAGGGCCCATAAAAGCAAGTCTCATTGTTTTTGAACAGGTGTAAGTCTAATGACGATAGCATATCGGAAAATTATGAACATTATTGAAAAATATCCTCAGGCAGAATGCTATACATTTGATGCTAAGAGCTCCACTTCAATAACTCCAATTGCAAATCATAGACAATATTTGATGGAGGTGCTTTCAGCAAGACAGAATAGAATTCTATTTGTTACCCCACTCAAAAGAAAGTCCTTCAGTCTAGTTCATTTATAGTCAATGAATTCTAGGTAAAAATGAAGGATCTAGATGGCAAATGAAAATGTTTACTGATACAAATTAATAGATATTTGCAATCAACCTATCCACTTGTAGTCTTGAGTATATCATTAAGTGGACTTTTCATAACAATGCCATTTGTTCTTTCTTCTGTTTATTCTTATTGAGTGTCTTCCATTTTCTAGCCTGCATGCCAGGCCCAAGACAACAAACCCATCTTCCCAGAGCTCATGGTCTATAAAAGGAAGGAGCCTAGTTCAAGAAAGTCTGTGCACAATGTGGAGAATGCTATGTTAGAGTTGTGTTTGGGGAGTAAGGATACTCAAAGGAGAGGATATCTAAAAAGTTGTCTTGCCTCCATTCTGAAGAGGAATGTCACACTGAGATGAGGCATGACACTAGGGTTCCAAGACAGAAGAGCCTCCTCATGATAGAAAACTAGATAAATAATAACCTCAGGAACAATTTTATAATTTATGAAATCATATGACTATTATGCTGAATCATATAACAGCCCCCAGTCTAGAGTCTGACATCACAATAATTCACAATTTATCAAAGCACTAGTGAGTCCAGTATCTTCTAACACCCCAGGAATTTTGCCACTACCTACTTCCAATACCCTGCTTTGCAGCAGAGGATGCCCTTGCCACAAGCAAGGGGCAACTCAGTATCACGACAGTCTGGGATACGTAGGAATACAGAACCTGTGAGTGCTGAAATGGGAAGTACACTAGACCTGGATTCAGGAAACCAGGGTTCTCAAGCCGACTACCTGGCCACTGTGGGTCACACGCCCATTCCAGGCAACCCAAGCAGATAGTGAGGTCATGGAATTACCCTAGACTGAATTTATGCCATTTGTGCTCAAGTATCTACTTTTTAAAAAAGTGATGACGTTTGTTTTGTTTTGGGGGTTTTGTTTGTTTTATTCTTGGAATTTTATTTCAGTCATCACTTTTTAATTTTTTCTTCTCATTTGTATTTTGTTTTAAAGATGTGGGGCACACCCTACTGGGAATATATGCAGAGGAACTCAAATCACTCTATGAAAAAGATACCTGCACACACATGTTTACTGGAGAATTATTTACAATAGCAAAAACATGGAATCAGCTGTGCATGAAAAAGGACTGTTTTTAAAAATATGGTACATACACATGAAGGAATATTATGCAGGCATATAGAAGGACAAAATTATGAACTTTGCAGCAACTTGGATAGACTTATGGGCTATAATACTCAGTGATCTATCACAAAAACAAAGAACTGAGTATCACATGTTCTCACTCATAAGTGGACCTTGATAAGCTATTGTAGTAGTATGAGAAAGGGAATAGCAGTAATGGGAAACTGCCAGTGGAGTGCGGGGGTATAATTTTCCGTAGAGGGAATATGCCACTGAAGGGGGGGCACATCTCATCAATAGTTACCTGTATAATGATCATTTTTATACCTAACACTGAATTGTACCCCACATATTTAAAAACTAAAAATTAAAAAAAGAAAGAAAGAAGTGGCAAAAAAAAAAAGATCTGCAGTACACGTCAGGATTGGGTATATAAGTAGTCTAGGTATAGGTGAAGTTTTGGACCTCACTTCACCTGAGTTGGGATCACGCACCCTTATTGATGTTATGTGCACCTGTCACTCCCCTGGCTTCTCTTGCTATTGCCAATAAATTTTTTGTAGTATTACGATAGGTATTCAGGTTTCACTTATGAGTGAGAACATGTAGTACTCATTTCTTTGTTTCTGTGATAGATCACTGAGCATGATAGACTCCAAATCCATCCAAGTTGCTGCGAAGTCCATAAATTTGTCCTTCTTTTTGGTGATGTAATATTCTATGGTGTACATGTACCACAATTTTTTAATACAGTCCGGTTCCAATAAGCAGCATGGTTGCTTTTTGCTATTGTGAAGAGTGCTGCAATAAACATGCATGTGCAGATATTTTTTTTGTAGAATGGTTTCAGTTCCTCTGGGTATATACCCAGAGGGGGAATTGACGGGTCATCTGGAAGGTCAATTTCTACTTCTTTTAGCCATTGCCACACTCTTTTCAATAGAGGTTGAACTAGTTTGCACTAGCATCAACAGTGTAAAAGCATTTGCTTTACTCTGCATCCTCACCAGCATCTATTGTTTTTTGAGTTAGGTGATATCTCAATGTGGTTTTGATCTACATTGCTTGGATGATTAGTGAGGATGACCATTCTTTCGTGTGTCTGTGGGCTACTCATACATCTTCTTTTGAGAAGTGTCTATATATTTCTTTGGCCTATTTTTTTAATGGGGCTGTTGGTTTTTTCCTTTGGCCACATTTGAGATCCTTGTAGATCCTGAATGTTAGGACTTTGTCAGATACACAGTTAGTAAATATTTTTTCCCATTCTGTGAGCCACCTCCCTGCTCTCTTGATGGTTTTTGGCTTTTCAGAAGCTTCTCAGTTTGATGAGGTCCCACTTGTCCATCTTATTTTTTATGGTATGGGCATCTGTGGAATTGATCAGGAATTGTTTTTCTATTACAATTTCCATAAGGGTGTCGGCTACATTTTCTAAGGGTCTTATAGTTTGAGGTTTTATGTTTAGGTCCTTGATCCATTTGGACATAATTTTTATGTATGGTGATAGGTAAGGGTCCTGTTTCATTCTTCTGCATGAGGTCAGCCACTTTTCCCAGCACCATTTACTGAATAGTTTCCCCCTCTCCCTTAGTGGTTGTTGATAGAGGTTTTGTTAAAGATGAGTTGGTTGAGAAATTAAGGTATCGCTTACAGAATCTCTATTCTTTTCCACTGGTCTTTATGTCTGTTCTTGTATCGATACCAGGCTGTTTTGTTGATTGTAGCCTCATAATAAAGTTTAAATTCAGGCAGTGTGATGCCTCCCGCTTTGTTTCTTTTGCCAAGGATTGTTTTGCTGACGCGTGGTCGTTTGTGTTTTTATATGAATTTCTGTGTTTTTTTTTTTTCCAGGTCTGAGATAATGATGATGGTAATTAAATGGTATCAGGTTGAATCTGTAGACCTTGGGTAGGATGGACATCTTAACAATGTTGATTCTCCCAATCCATGAGCATGGGATATTTTTTCATTTGTGTCTTCATTTATTTCTTTGAGCATTGTTTTATAGTTTTCACTGTAAAAATATTTCACTTCACTGGTTAGGAAAATGCCAAGGTATTTCTTTCTTTCTTTCTTTCTTTCTTTCTTTCTTTCTTTCTTTCTTTGAAGCTTTTGTGAATGGGATTGTACTTTTTATTTAGTCTCTGTTTGTTGTTGGTGTATAAAAATATGACTGTCCTTTAGACGTTGATTTTCACCCTGAGATTGTGCCAAAGTCCTTTCTCAGTGCAAGGACATTTATAACAGATTCCCTTGGGTTTTCCAGGCATAAGATTATATCATCCATAAAGAGAGATAGCTTAATTTTCTATTTGCTGTTATGTGAATGCTTTAGCTTGGATTCCCAACACTATGTTGAGCAGGAGGGGTGAGAGTGGGCAACCTTGTCTTATTCTGTTTTTCAGGGAAAATGCTTCCTATTTCTGTTCATTTAGTAATATATTGGCTGTGGGTTTATCACAGATGGCTTTGACTATTCTGAGGTATATTTCTTTTATTCATAGATGTTTAAGGGTTTTTATCAATAAGGGGATGCTGAATTTTGTCAAAAGCCTCTTCTGCTTTAATGATATAATCATGTAGATCTTGTTTTTACATCTGCTGATATATTTAATTACATGTATGGTTTTGTGGATGTTAAATCAGCCCTGCATCCTGGGTTTGAAGCATACTATCTCATGCTTGCTAATTTTTAAGATGTGTCATCACATCCGATTTGTTAGAATCTTGATAATTTTTGCATCTATATCATCAGGGATACTAGCCGGGAGTTCTCATTCTTTATTGGGTCTTTGCCCAGTTTGGGTATCAGTGTGTTGTTAGCTTCATAAAATGATTTGGGAGAGTTCCGTCTTTCTTGACTGCCTGGAGTATTTTCTATAGGATTGGTATTATCTCCTCCTTTTATGTTTTGTAGAATTCCACTGGAAAATCACTGTTTAGGGCTTTTTCTTTGCAGGTAGTTTTCTTATCACAGAGTCCAAATCCTGAATTGTTATTGGTCTATTTAGGGTCTCAGTTTCTTCTTGTTTCAACGTGGGAGGTTGTGTGTTGTCAGAAAGTCATCCATTTCATTTAGGTTTTAGAGTTTGTTTCCATAGAGGTGTGCATAGCAATCTCTGAAAATCTTTTGTATTTCTTCGGGATCAGTTGTGACTTGATGTTTTGCATTTCTGATTATATTTATTTGGGCTTTTTCTCTCTTTTTCTTGGCCAGTCTGGGTATTGGTCCACTAATCTTGCTTATCCTTTCAAAGAAGTAGCTTTTTGTTTTGTTGTTATTATCTATAATATTTTTGTCTTCTGTTTCTCTTATTTGGGCTTTTACTTTGGTGAGCTGGACTCTTCTGCTGAAGTTATCAGAGTTTTGGTGCTCTTGCTTTTCCAGATCTCTTAGGTGATTTGCTAGGCTGTTGATTTGTGATCTTTCTATTTTCTTGATGTGTGTTCATAAAGATACAAATTCACCTTCTAATACTGATTCTGTGGCATCCCAGAGGTTTTGGTAAGATGTGTCTTTATTTTCACTTGTTTCCAGGAATTTTTAAATTGCTGTTTTGATTTCTTTGTTGACTCAGCAGTTGTTCAGCATCATGCTCTTTAGTGTTCATGTCTTTGTGGATTTGGGGGGAATTTGGTTGGTGGTGATATTTATTTTATTCCATTGTGGCCTGAGAAGTTACAGGGCGGTATTTAGATCTTGTGATATTAGTTTTTGCTTGATTTATGGCCAAGGATTTTGTTGATCTTCTAGTAGGTACTATGTGGTGATGAGTAGAATGTATATTTCATCATTGTTGGGTGGAGTGTTTTGTAAGTATCTATTAAGTACAGTTGGCAAGTGTGAAATTGAGGTTTTGGATCTCCTTGTGGATTTTTTGCCTCCATAATCTATCTAGAGTTGTTAGTGGGATATTTAAGTCCCCAGCTAAGATAGTGATAAAGTCAATGTCTGGTTTTTTTTGTTTGTTTGTTTGGTTTTTTTTTGCTTCGCAGCTGCTTTATAAAAACTGGTGTCCTGTGTTGGATACCTATATATTTAGAATGGATATTTCTTGTTGATGGATTGTAACTTTTATCATAATGGAGTGTCCTTCAGTATCTTTTTAAATTTTTGATAGCTTAAGTGTTGTTTTGTCTGATATTAAGATCATGACTCCTGACTTCTTTTGTGTTCCATTTGCCTGAAAATGTGTTTTTTATCCTCTAACTTTGAACCTATGAGTATCCTTTGTAGTGAGATGTGTTTTCTGGAGGCAGCATATTGTGTCATTTTTTTTTCCAGTTTCCCATTCTATTTCTTTTCAGTGCTGCATCAGGCCATTTGTATTCAGGCTGATTTTTGACATATGAGAGTTTATCCCTGTCATGAGTCACTTATAAAGTTTTGTTGTTGTTATTGTTTGTTTATTTGTTTGTTAAGATTTTTTTTGATGTGGGAGTTGATATAAGGGTGTTTTCACATTTGCAGTCATAATTCTCATTGTGTATTTTCCTGCATTCTTGGGAAGAGCATGGCCATTCTTGTTTTCTTTCTTCTGTGCCAAATATCTTCTTAAGCATCTCTTGTAGAGCTGGTCTGAAGGCAACATAAACTCTTAGGGATTGAACGTCAGGAAGGATTTTAATTCTCTATCACTGAAGAAGCTTAATGTAGTTGGGTAGGAAATTCTTGATTGGAATTGTTTATCTTTGAGAACCTGGAAGATATTGACTCTAACACTATCATAGCTAGGGTCTTAAATACTCCATCTGCAACCCTGTAGTGTTTCTGTAGATAGGTCTGCTGCTATTCTCATTAGTCTTCCTCAGTATGTAATCTAATCTTTCTCACTTGCTGCCTTTAGGACTTTTTATTTTATAACTACTTTGTGTAAGTGAATTACTGTTTCTAGGAATTGTTCTACTCATTTCATGGTTTGAAGGGGTTCTCTGCATCTCATGTGTTTGGATGTTCACATCCCTGATGAGATACAGGTGGTTTTCTTGTGTCATCTCATGGAATGCTTGTTCCAGGGTGCCCTCATCCTACTTTTCTGAGTCAGGGATACCAACCAGACATAAGTTTGGTGTATTAATATCATCTTACATCTTGTAAAGTCTTCATCCCATCTTTTTAAGCTTCCTTTCTATGTTTTAAACAGATTGTGTTAGTTCCATATTTTGATCTTAAGCATTGACATTCTTTCTTTGCTTAGTTAATTCTGTTTTCCATGCTTGTCAGTTTGTTATTTATTTTGTTTACTGTATTCACTGTTGACATCATATTGGTTATCAACTGTTTCATTTTTTTTTTCCTTGCCTTTCTTTGTTTCTGTTCATCCTCTCCATCACTATTGTAACATCTGGATTTTTTGTTTGTGACCAGTCATTCTGAGGACTCTTCATTGTGTAATTCCAAAGTCTGTGTCAAAGGAACTGTCTTTCTAAAGGTCTGGGTGTTCCTGTGTTCTTTTGTTGATTTTTCTTCATTTGTGATGGATTCCCTCCACCCTCCTCCTTTTAATTTCCTCTTTAATTCCCTTGTTCTAAGGGGGCAGTGGCTTTCACTTCTGTTTGCTCAATCTCTAATTCTTCCTTAAGTTGAGCCACTGGATATGTTCAATTTTGAAGCCAGACCAGGAGTGGAGGGATGTGGGGTCTTTTTGCAGTTTTGAGATTTGATTAAGGTGTAATGGGTGGAGCTGCAGGTCAGAAACTACCTGCAGATCAGAGTATCTGCTTACTGTAATGTGGGACCCTGGATCCCACTCCCCACCACTTTACATATATCCATACAGTGGAAGCATATATACACTCCCTGAAACCAAAATAAGATAAGAACAGAGAAAAAAAGAAGGAAGAAGAAGGGAAGACTGGAGAAAGAAGAAGAAAGGAAACAAACAGGCAACAAAGTAATGGATAAACAAACAAAACAAAGATACACTCACCCTTAAAAATACCCATACACAAAAGAGGGATTTAAAAAGTGGAAATCCATCAGAAGACACATACAGATATATATATGAAAAAGAATGAAATAAATAATTAAATACATAAACAGATAAATATAATGTGAACTCTCTCTTGTGGCCATTCCTGGAACTACAGATTTACTTCTGTTTCTCTTTTTTTTTTAAACTGCATGTCCCAACACTGCAGCTTTGGCTTCCTATGGTAAGGACCAGGCTTTTGTCTCTTGACTCTTCTCTTTGCTCTCACTGCAGGCAAATCAGGTTTCTCTCCACACGGGCACACACTCCATGGACTGCTGGGGGAAGGGGATGAATCATTTCAGGACTCTCTCCAATTCATCTGTTGTGACATCTCCCACTCCTGTTGCGCATGTCTGTGTTTGGTCCACTGTGGGGGTGAGGTGTCTGTTTCTCTAGTATTGTGCACTTGGAGTATCCTCTCTGGGCCAACAAAGGTTGACCCCAGAGGGCTGTGAAGATCACCCCTTGATCTCAGGAGGCAGGCTGTTGGATTAGGGTAAGCTAACTCAGGTGACTGACTGACCAGGTTCCAGGACCTAGAAAGTGGTATCAGCAAGTATCTTTTCCTTCAGGTAGGCTTAGCTCTAGATTTCCTTGCTCTTTCTACATGGTCCCAGCTGCCAGTTCCTGGCCTGTTGCCACAGGTGGTTGTGTGAGCCAGGTGCCAGGTGCCAGGTGCCAAGAGGCAGCTGGTCTCTGCTGTCTTTTTCTGAGGAATGCCCCAAGAATTGCAGATGTTCTTATGCATGAGAAGTGCTAGATGTAGAGAAGTGGTAAATTGCACTATGCTCTGCAGGGAAGCCCCAGGTGCTTGATTCTATGTCTCCCCTCACTTGGATATTCGATCACCCACCTGCACACACAATCGCATGCAGAATCATTTTTTCACAAACTTACCCAGTCAGAGACTCACACACTGTCACTTTTGCTAGTCACATACACTTTTGAATTAGTCAAGGAGAATTAAATAGTTCCATATCAGTGCAAGCAGGTTTTTGACAGATTATCTTGGATTTTCAAGGTGCAGGATCATATCATTAGCAAAGAGGGATAAGTTGACTTCCTCTTTTCCTGTTTGGATACCCCTGATTTCCTTCCTTTTTTTTGAGTTGTAGTCTCATTCTATCGCCCAGGCTTGAGTGCAGAGGCACACTCCAGCCTCCGCAGCCTTGCCCTGCTGGGCTCTGGCGATCCTTCTGCCGCAATCTTCCAAGTAGCCAGAACTACTGGTGCATGCTACCACGCCCAGCTAATTTTTTATTTACTGTAGAGACGAGGTCTCACCAAGTTGCCTGGGTGGGTCTTGAATCCGCGGGATCAGGCAATCCACTTGCCTTGGCCTCCCAAAGTGCTGGGATTACAGGCTGAACCACTGAGCATGGCCTGATTTCCTTCTTTTGTTCAATTTCCCTAGCTAGGGCTTCCAACACAATTTTGCACAAGAGGCTTGAGAGTGGGCAGTCTTGTCTTGTTCCAGTTTTCAGGGGAAATGTTTCCATTTGGCAATATGTTAGCTGTGGGTTTATCGTAAATGGAACTTACTATTTTGAGGTATGCTCTTTCTATACCTAGGTGATTGAGGGTTTTATCAAGAAGGGATGCTGGATTTTATCAAAAGCTTTTGCTGCATCTAATGAGATTATAGTGTGGTAATTCTTTTTACTTTGGTTGATATATTTAATTCCATTTATGGTCTTGCAAATGTTGAACCAGCCGTGCTTCCTGGAGATGAAGTCTACTTAGTCATGGTGGATGATTTTTGAGATGTATTTTTGGATATGATTTGCAAGAATCTTGTTGAGGATTTTACATCAATGTTTATAAATGATATTACCCTGCAGTTCTATTTTTTTGTTGGATCTTTACCCGAATTGGGTATCAGTTTCATTGTTAGCTTTGTAAAATGATTTGGAATACTTCAATAAGATTGGTATCAGCTCCTCCTTGTATGATTTGTAGAATTCTGCTGGAAAGTCATCTGGTCCAGGGTTTGTTTGTTTGTTTGCTTGTTTTTGGTAGGTAGGTAGTTTTCCTACGACAGAGCCAATTTCCTAGGTTGTTATCGGTCTGTTTAGTGTCTCAATATCTTCTTTTTTCAACCTGGGTAGGTTGTATGATGTCAGAAATCCCTCCATTTCATTTAGGTTATCAAGTTTGTTTCCATATAGGTGTACATAGTAATCTCTGATAATCTTTTGTATTTCTTTGGGGTCAGTTGTGATTTGATCTTTTGTATTTTTGATTGTGTTTATTTGGGCATTGTCTCTCTTGGTCATTCTGACAAGGGGTTCATCAGTTTTGTTATTTCTTTCAAAGAACTAGCTTATTGTTTTGTTGATGCTTTCTCTGATAATTTGTCTTCTCTGTCCCATATTTGGGCATTTATTTTGGTGATTTGGATTCTTCTGCTAAAGTTGGGGTTTTGGTGGTCTTTTCTTTCCAGCTCCCTTAGGTGATTTGTTGGCTCTCAACTTGTGATCTTTTTGTTTTCTTGTTGTGTGCTTGTAGTGATACAAATTCCCCTCTCGGGACTGTTTTCATGGCATCCTGGAGGTTTCAACAAGATGCTTCTTCATTTTCACTTGTTTCCAGGAATCTTTCATTTCTGCTTTGATTTCATTGTTGACCTAGTAAATTTTATGCATCATGCTGTTTAGTATCCAGGGACACAGTGGGTGGGGCAGGGAAAGGTGTTTACCCACCACCCATGAGGACCTGCATAATGTGGTTTTCCAGAGGCTAACTGAACTCAGGAGCAGGCTGTGCAGCCCCACAGCATAGGGCACAGTGGATCACCTGCTCGGAGGCCTCCATGTGGAGACTAAGCTGAGAGCAGAGAGTGTGGCAGCCAGGAAATGCACCTCAGTGTAAATGTTCCTTCACATGTGCCAAAGAAGGCAGGCAGGACTTGGTCTCTTCACACAGACAGGAGAAGAGAAAGGCAAAGGGACATCTCTAGGGGCAAGTGGCAAGGTCCAGGGAGTAAAGGAAAGCAGAGGGTCCTGACGTGCCACCCTTTGGCACCCAAAAGAGGAACTGGCCACTGTGTTCCTGAAACATTTGGCCCACCTGCTGCCCTACCCTTCCACCACCAAGACCACACAACTACATGCTGGGCAGACACTCTGGGGGTCACCAACATCCTGACTTGACATGAACCCTGGAAGAGGAATTAGAACTTAGAATGAAGAGGAAGGCATGGGCCAGGAGGGAATGAGGACAGGTATTGGGTCATGCCATGCCAGGATGGGAGATTCTGAAGGGGGTTGGAAAAGTGTACAGAGGTCGGTCACACAGTAGTTAAGGGAGTTGCCCAGAGATGGGCAGGAGGTCAGGAAAGACCTGGTGTGATCCCAGGCTCAACCTCTCCCTGATCTCTCCTCCTTTAATCGCACCTGCTCCTGCAGGAGCAGATGTGTCCCTTGGGCGAACACCCAGTTCTGCCCCAAGGAAGCTTCCATCAACATTGTCACATTTCAGGCAACCTCTGCTTGACCCATGGGGTCTGTGCCCATGCCGGGCAGGAAGACACTGAACTACCACCCTCCACGAGATCCAATCCCTTACCCCCAGGGCCACCTTATGCCGAGACCTGTCAGCTCCCGGTCGGAGTGCTATGCCTATGGCTCTTGGTAGTAGTGTGATGGAAGGAGCTGTATAGATGTCGATATTAATTAAATGACATAAACTCTGCAGAAGAATAAATCATCCATGGGGAGGGAAGTGGAATTGTGGGGACTCCTGGCAAGATCCTCAGGGCCCATGAGGCCAGTCCCCACAGCCACGGCAAGATGGGTGCTCCTCACACTAGCAACCTGCTTGTCCAAAAATCCCCAGAGGGACTTCACATGTTCCTGCCTAGATCATATCCCAATATGTTAGGAGGACAGATGCCTGCTTATCCCCTCAACCCACTGTTCTTGGTGCTAGCCTGCTGAGAGTAATGGAGGAGCTACCATTCCCCCATTTTCACACCCGCCTAGATTGCAAGACACCAGCTTCTGTATTCAAATGGAGAGCGGTGTCCTCACAAGTCAATGCTGTTCTCTTGGCGAAACCACACACTTGGGAAAAGCCCTCACTGGGCTTTGGGTAAGTTCATCCCTAACACCAGCCTTCAGGGGAGCAGAAAGAAGCTGCTCAGGAAACAGCTGCTCCAGGCCCCGAGCAGAAAATGGGTATGTGACACAGGTTCAAGGCTCACAGCAACTTTCCCTCAAGACTGTTAAGACCTACAGATACTGACGGGACAATCCAGTGGTTCTTCTGTCATAGGCAAGGCCAAGAGAGTTGGTGTAAGTGGGTCCCAGGAACACGGCAGAGTCTGTCAGTCCAAGGTAGCCAACTTATACCCCTAACTCTACTCAAGCCCTAACCCTAACCTTGAGGAAGGTCACAGTCCCTGTGTATCCCCGGCCTGTGCCCCTCCCCTATCCTTCCGTCCAAAGTGCCCACTGCCCCGAGCAAAACGGACCAAGTCCAGAGGCAGCCTGTGAACATTTGCCAACAAAATTAATTTTATTCACATCTATGCACTATGCCCAACGATGGGATACCCATTCCTCCCCCAGGTTCTGCACCCCCCCAGGAGCTGCACTCTCCCTCCCCATGAAGCTGCCCACCTCCAACCCACTGAAACCCAATAGTGGTAGCATTCTCTGAGGGGCATCCCTGGCTACTTTGGGACACAAGATGCCCTGTGGATTCCATAGCCCAAGTCCCCAAATAAGAGCTGGCACCCAGGAGGTTGCACGTGAATGCTACACGCTGCAGTGTTGTTTCCTCCCCCTCTCAGTGACAGATGAGTCGCATCTTCTTTTTTGGGGGTGTGAAGGTCGGCCCAGTCCCGAGCCTATTACTTGTACCCCAGAAACTCTGAACCCAGGCCCCCGAAGGAACACCTGTCCACCAGGGGACGGTCCTCCAAGGAGAGCTTGCTCTCTGGTCTTGGCATCAGGAAATGATGCAGAGCTGTGGCCCCTTTGATGAGTAGGTGGGGGATGGGAGACTCACTGAGGACCCCAATCTCCATGGCACTGAAGTCCGGAGGAAGGGCCCGGACTCAAGGAAGGCTCCCAGGGCAGCAGGTGGTCCCGAGAGCCCAAGAGGGAGGCCAGGCTGGGGAGCTCATCCTCATCCTCACTAAACATATCCACTTGCCCAGCTGTCACACAGACAGGAGGGGCTTCTTCTAAGAGACCAGGAGAGACTGGACGGTGGTCCTGGGCAGAAGATGGTGGCTGAGTGGCCCTTGGTATGGAATTCTTTGGGCACCTTGGGAGTAAAGTATGGTCCTAAGGCCAGGAAAGGGTGGTGTGCACTCGGCCATGCCCAGAAGGGCTTTGTAGGGCCATCTGGGGTACGCAGGTGTCTGTGCTGACTCTTAGTTGGAGGCCACAGTCGTGTGTCTCTGCTCCTTGGCTAGCTGCAGACTTGAGGGAAAGTGATCGCAACCCAGAAACGCCATGATGCAGGGTGTTCCCGGCACACTCTTCCTCCTTCAGGTCCAGGAGGCGCTTCGCCAGCAGCTCGGGAGGAATCAGGCACTCAGTGGGCTGCCCAGGTGAGCGGACTCCAAGGGGGTGGGGACACAAGCACTTGGCAGGGGTCGGGGGAGGGTTGCGAAAGGGGCTTGATGACAAGTCAGTCTGCAGCGCTGCTGGCCCTATGAGCTTGGCTGCAGGTGTGTCTTGACCACCCCTTGGCTCCTCTCCCACTTCTCAATTATAAATTCCTGCATTTCCTCCCTGGAGAGACTCCCATCAGAACACAGAACACGGCCAGTGTAGAGGAGTAATTCAGGTGGGTCGTTTATGCTGCTATCCCTCCCTCCCCTGGATTTCCTAGTGTTTGTCCCTCCCCTGCGTCGTTGGCATCCTCCTTCACCGGCATCCTGGGTGTGCCTCAATTCCCTGTGTAGCTGGTGTACCTCCCTGTCCTAGTGTTGGCTTACGGGTTTCCCTTCCTGGGTGAAGTTGCTTGCATCTCTCCCTGCCCTGAAATTCTTGGTGTCCCTTTTGCCCTGGTGTTTTTGGTGTCCTGCCTGCCATGGTGTTCCCTGTATCCCTTCCTCTGCTGAAGTTCTTCAACCTCTCCCTGCCCTGAAGTTCCCCATGTCCCTCTCACCCTTGGGGCCCATGTGTGCATCCCTGCCCTGGGTTTTCTGGTGTCCCTCCCTGCCCTGATATTCCTGGTGTCCCTCCTTGCCCAAAGTTTCTGCCCAGTGTTCCTGGTGTCTCTCCCTCCTTTGAAGTTCTGGGTGTCTTCCTTCCCCTGGATTTTCTGGTGTCTCTCCTTGCTCTGGTGTTCCTGATGTCTATCCTTCCCCTGAAGTTCCTGGTTTCCCTCCTTCCACTGGTGTTCCTAGTGTCCCTCACTCTCCGAAGGTCCTGGTGTCCCTCCCCGCCCTGAAATTCCTGGAGTCCCTCCCCATCCTGCTGTTCCCAGTATCCCTCGCTCCCTGGTGTTCCCTGTGTCTCTTCCTCCCCTGGACTTCCACATGTTTCCTGCTCTGGTGTTCCCAGTGTCTCTCCTGCCCTGGTTTTCCTGGTATCTCTTCTTGTCCTGAAGTTCCTAGTGGCCCTATCTGCCCTAGTGTGCCTTGTGTCTCTCCCTGCTCTGGTGTCCCTGGTGTCTCTCCTTCCCCTGATGTACTGGGTACCCTCCCATCACTGGTGTTTCCAGTGTCCCTCACTCCCCTGAAGCTCCTGGTGTTCCTCTCTGCTCTGAAACTCCTGGAGTACCTCCGTCCTAGTTGTTCCCAGTGATCCTCCCTCCGCTGGTATTCCTGGTGTGCGTCTCTCTCTGGTGTTTCCGATGACCTTCCATCCCTGGTGTTCCCAGGGTCCCTCAATGTTTTGGTATTCCTGCTGTCCCCCAGAGGCCTGGTGTTCCCAGTGTCCCTCTCTGCCCTTGTCTTTCTAGTGTCTTTCTTCCCCTCGGGGCCCTCCCTGCCCTGGTGTCCTCGTGTTCCTCCCTGCTCTGGTGTTTCTGGTGTTCCTCCTTCCACTGAATTTTCTGGTGGCATTCTCTGCTCTGAAATTCCTGGTGTCCATCCCTGCCCGAGTGTTCCTGGTGCCTCTCCCTTTCCTGGTGTTCCTGGTGTCTCTTCCTGCCCTGCAGTTCCAGGTGTCCCTCCCTGTGCTGGAATTGCCAGTGTCCCTTTCTCTCTGAAGTTCCTCACATCTCTCCCTGATGTGAAGTTCCTGGTGTCACTCCGGCCCTGATGTTTCTGGCGTACTTCCCTGCCCTGGTGTTCCTGATATCTCCCACCCTGATGGCTTTTCTGGTGTCTGTCCCTCCCGTGAAGTCCCTGGTGTCCTTCTTGGACCTGAAGTTCCTAGTGCTCTTTCACCCCTGGGTTTCCCTCCTTGCCCAGGTATTCCTGGTTTTCCTCTCTACACTGCTGTTTCCGGAGGCCCACCTGCCTTGCTTTCCTGGTGTCCATTGCAGCCCTGATGTCCCCATTGTCCCTCCCGCTCCTGAAGTTCCCAGTGTGCCTTGTGTCCCTGAAGTTCCCAGTGTCCCTCACTCCACTGGTGTTCTCCGGTGTTCCTTTCTCCCCAGGCGTTCCTGGCATCCCTACCTCCTGGTGACCTGGTGACCTTCCCTGCCCTGAAGTTCCCGGTGTCTATACCTACCCTGGTGTTCATGGTGTCTTTTCTTCCCCGATGTTGCCAGTGTCCCTCACTCCCCAGGAGTTCCCCGTGTTCCTCCCTGCCACAGTGCTCCCACTGTCCCTCCCTATCCCTGGTCTTCCTGGAGTCCCTCCCTCCCCTGATGGTCCCGGTGTCCATTCCTGCCCAGTGTTCCTGGTGTCTCTCTCCCTGCTGGTGATCCCGGTGTTTCTCCCTGCCCTGGCATTTCTTGTGTCCCACCCACCTTTGTGTTCCTGGAGTCACTGTTTACCTTGGCAGTCCAGGTGTCCCTCCCTTCCTGATGTTCCTGTTTTCCCTCCTGCCCTGATTTTTCCAGCATCCCTCCTGACCTGTGGTTCCCTGTGTCCCCCCCTGCCCTCAAGTTCCTGATGGCCTTCCCTCCCTGGTGTTCCAGTGTCCCTCTCACCCCTTGTGTTCCCAGTGTCCATTCCTGCCCTTATTTTCTCAGTGTCCCTCCCTGCCCTGGTTTTCCTGCTCTCCTTGCCTCCGATTGTGTTCCTGGTATTTCTCCCTCCCATGGATTTCCTGGTATCCTTCCCTCCCATGGTGTTCCTGATGTCCCTAGCTGCCCTGATGTACCTGGTATCCCTCCCTCCTCTGGTGTACCTGTGTGACGATCATTCCTTCTTCCTGCTCAAGCTCCTCAGTAAGGGCCAAGGGATTGCTCTGCAGTTCTCAGGAGAGCAGATCTTCGAGGAATTGTGGACGAATGACAGCCTCCACCTGTGATTACAGGGACAGGATGAGAGCACCCCGAGCATGGAAAACCCTGAAGTCAAAGGTAAATCAGGAGAGGCAGAACGAAATGACCACCTTTCCTGGTCCACACCCCATGCCTGGTGTTTTATATCCTGGCCACCCTTAGTTGCACACACACACACACACACACACACACACACACACACACACACACACTTAGTGGCTGCAAAAACATACCCAGACATAGACAGACATATTTCACTGAGTCAGATAAACAGAATTGCATGAACACACAGAAAAATCAGAGACACATATAGCATACAAATTCACACCCAAAAAGACACACACTGAAAAAAACCAAACACTGACATACAGACACATCCACTTACATACACTCACACAGTCACACACACACACACACACACACACACACACACACACACACACACACTGCTTTGTAGCTGAAGATCAGAGCTGAATTCCACGAGCTTGAGTCCCCAGAAAACCACAGACCCTGGCACTCCAGGACAGCTCACATTGATAATAAAGTCTTCCTGGGAGCACAGCTTCTCAAGGTAGCTCAGGAAACCCTGGTCCGGGAAAGTTTCATCCTGCTCCTGAGATTGTAGAATCATTTCCTCTTGTTGTGGTGTCTGGAGGCTAGGCCCCAGCAATCCTTCCATGATATTAAAGTTCTCCCTCTTTGCTTCAGGCGGAATCTCCTTGGGGATCTCGGTCTCTGGTGGCCGCTGGGGTCTGAGTGGTGCCGGGTTACCAGGCAGGGCCTTGGGGCCGGCCTTGCTGGGAATGTCAGCTGAGGCCAAGATGAACAAGAACAGGTGTAACAGGGCCTTCAGCTCCCACCTCTGTCACTCTGGGGAGGGAGCTGCTCGGGGACACGAAATGGGTCCAGCCTGGGTTGGGACACCTGACTAGGACCACGAGGGCTGACACTGCAGGAGGTGGAATAGACATGACAGCATCATGTGGGAGGATGCCAGGAGCCACTGAGATCCCAGGTCTCACACCTGAATGCCCGTGGCTAAGCAGACAGAATGGTGGGTTTAGGGTGGGAAAGCAATAAAGCTTTGGAACTTGAGCAGGTCACTCCCTGCCACAGCCACGAGCAGGTGAATTCCCAGGCTCTGGGCAGGCCAGGCAAGTATGGAAAGGGTGGACAGCGACCTCCCTGTGCCCCTTGGCTGTTGCCAAAGGCTGCTGTAGGTAAGTGGAAACCATACTGGTTGGGCACCCTGAGGAGCTGGAGGCCTTGGAGGGTCAGGGCTCAATAGGGTTGGAGGAGGCAGGCTCAGGGGCACTGTCATCGGCTGCAATTCCTGAATCTGCATCTCCTCAGATTCGAATTCCATGAACCTGAGGATGAGGGAGGCACAAAAACACGAAGAAAAGGTCCAGGCCAGCCCCCAACCTCCAGTAGCCTTCAAAAACAGGGATGGGGACAGAGTCTCTCAGGTGTCCCACCCAAGTCTTGCCTGGATATACTCCCAGGAGTGGGACACTCCCACAGTTTGGGGACTACTCAAACAGCACAATTTGGGGACTGCTCAAGCAGCAGATGATCTCTCCTGAAGATGCAGCCAATTCAGGGCTACCACTCAAGAAAAAAACATGAGGGAGGTTGTCCTGAGCAGGAGACCCAAGGCCAAGACTTGAGAGCTTGAGGATAACACGGGAAAGAAGTGGTTCAGGACACACACGAAGACGGGGACACATAGACTAGCGGAGGGATCTCAGTTCCTCTGAGGTCTTGTCCATCTGCTCTACTTGGGGTGATGTTTGAGGAGCTACGTCAGTAGGGCTGGAAGCAGGTCTCAAGACCCTGAGATGCTGGCCACCTACCAACCCCCCCAGACAAAGCTGGGGTGGGAGGTGACCAGCTTCTGACCACTTTCCCGTAGGACAGTGGACCCCAGAAATGTATCCAGCATCTCTGCGCGATCCCCAGAAGTGAGGTGGCCCTCTCTGGGCTATGTTGGTAACTTTACCCACCATGACCTCCAATATCAACAAAGGATTTGACCTCAGGCCTGGCAGGGGTGCTTCTGAGATGACAGAGGAAGACCCTAAGGACTCGAGTTAAAAGAAGCAGCTTTCTGAGCGTCAAAGGGCCAGAGTGTCCTGTGACAGTCTACGTACTCCCCCCATCCTCTGAGCACTCAACACAGCAGCCCTTGCACCCAGGACCCCGACTCACTTTGCAGCCATCTCAGAATACATCATTCGGTTGGAGGTACTGGTGCGCTGCCACTCCCGCATGGCCCGACAAAGTTCCTCCTTCAGGGGCATGGTGGGCTTCAGAGAGTCCAGGGATCGGAGCACTGGGCTGTAAGCACAAGGGCCAGTCACATTGCCATGCCTACCTTCTGTGCAGAGCCAATCAAGCCCACCCAGTACTTATCCCAGGGCCTGCCATCTCTTTCTGTCGCATCGTACCCCAGTGTGGGCACCTGGGACCCCAGAACGCCCTCGCATGACCAAACATCAACACCTTGGGGATCATGTGCCATCCCTGCCTTCCCTATGAGTCCCCACTATGGCTGAGTGGAATGATTAGTGCTGTGGGTGGAATATTTGTGCCCCCTTCGCAATCTCAGACTTGAAGCCCTAACGGCCAATTTGAGGGTCTTAGAATGTGACACTATGGGAGGTGGTCAGGGCAACACCAGGCCTCGAGGGTGGGGCTCACAGAATGGGATTAGTGCCCTGATGCGAAGAGGAAGAAGCACTGACCTCTCTCACGACCTCATGAGGACACAGCCAGAGCTGGCCACCTCTGGCTTGGAGGCTGGTCCTGACCAGAATGGACTCTGCAGTCACGCAGACCTGGGCCTTCAGGCCTCTAGAGCTGTAAGACACGATTGCCAAGTCTGTAGTGTTCAGGACAACCTGAGCTGATGAGACCCTGCTGGACTGATCTGAAGCGAGGGTTAAAACGTAGGTTCCAGGGCCCCAGGACTGAGCCTTTAACCAGCTTCCTGGCAGCTCTGGAGAGGGGAAGAAAGCTCAGAGTCCCTGTGGGGAGAAGGAGCAGGTGTCCATAACAGCAGAGAGTGGTATCCAGAACAACTGTAGGCAGAGGGCAAACCCTAGGCAGCTCCACTGGGGGAGTCATGTGCCCAGCCCACATTTCTCGGCTCCCAGGGGGCTATGACCATTTTCTGGGTCCCCTAGATCACTGGACCTCTCCATCCTGGCTACTCTCTAGGTGGTCTCCAGACTGAACTCAGGCTTGGGGTGCTGACATGAGGAAGTAGGAGAACGCCTTGGCATCAGGACTCTGTGGAAGGTGCCTCCAGGCCAGGGACTTGAAGCACTGCCAGTGCCGGAAGTTGGCATATACGCTGTTGGAGCTCCAAAAGTCTTGCAGCGGGCCCTTGGCCTGAGAGGGAGCTAGGCTGCCATTCCCAGAAGTCTCTTATGGCTGTGGTCTCTTGCTCCAGAGGGACAAAACGGGGGCAGCAGGGCAGCTGGTGGTGGTGCTGGAGGAGGGCGGCCTAGGCACTGGTCTACTTCGTTGGCCTGGGTGCCTTCAGCTGCCAGGCAGGGCCAAGAGTCTCCACCAGAGATGCTGGAGGACACACATTTCCCTCGTAGAGGGCTTCTGGGGCATACCAGCTGAGGGGGCCCTGAGGAAGGATGAAGGTCTGAGTGGGTCGGAGTTCTGGAAGCCCCACTTCTGCTCTGACATTCATGATGACATTGAACATCCCTGTCCAGCTCAGGCTGTGGGTACCATCTGATGCCACCACAGTTGGCCTGGGAAAAGCAGGCAGCACCATAGCTCTGCCCAGAGGAGCAGCTAAAGGCAGTAGGAGTGTTGGGTGCTGTGCCCAACATGGCCTAGGTGCTGGGTTGGGAGTGGGTGGGGGAAAGGGCAGAGTCATGAATGGAGACAGGGAGACACCAGAGTTCATAATTACGGTCGATCCCAGCACTAGACCAGCGTAGAGACAAAAAGAGGGCGAAGGGAAATGGAGACAGGGCAGACATGAAAGATTTCTCAACTTCCCATCAACTCCAGGGGAATCAGTGAGGAACTCATGGGTAAGGACCATGTGGTTGGGCAGAATGTGATGTGCAGATTTCTCCTAGTGAATTGGACACTGTACTCCTCCAGTCAAGAGTTATTCCACAAGACAACATGTTCCAGGTCACCAGGATTCCCTACAGGGTCTCCAAGAAGAAACACCCAAGCCTTCCCAGCCAGCTGAGTGCCACCCTCGGGTGTCCTTAACAGACACTCACCAGCCTCATAGATGACCCCAACCCAGGGTTCAGGGTGTCTCTGGTGGGAGCACTCACCAGTGGGTGAGGGTCCCTCCCTTTGCCATTCTCAGCATCCTGGGGCCTGTGTGGATGGAACCTGCAGATTCTGAAAGTTACAGCCCAACTTCACGTCACTCTCCCTTTACCTGATGCTTCTAGAAGACCCTCTCTTCTATCCTCACCTCACACACCCAACAAAAGCACTCAAAGGAAATCTCTCCCAAGCCGGCATCCCAGGAACCTCAAAGATCACCCGATGCTGCACTAAGCCCAGCATGAAAGGGGTTCTCATGGCAGCCCTCACGGCACCTGCTACATGGGGTCAGATTTGCACCACTCTGTCCCCGGACCTCAGTTGTCCCTGCTGCCACTCAGGAAGCCTGTTCCGGCAAGCGGGTCTGTGAGGGAGATGTGGACTTCTCTGAGATACTGTCATTGCACAGCCAGGAATGGCTCTAGACGCCTAGAAAACAGCCAGGAAATATGTTGAGGCAGGGATGTCAGGGGAGGTGTGCAGAGATTTTACAGCTGCTTGTCATTTCAGAACTGGGTGTGGCTAAGGAGCCCATGTGTGGTCCTTGTTCTTTGATCTCCCAATAATGGTAAGTAACAAGTCAGGAAGAAGCAGATATGAGGCCAGGTCAGGGCGAAGCAAGTTGTATGGAGCCTACCCGTAATCATGAAGCCCTCGTGAAGATGCTGGTCAAATGCAAGACAGTCTAGAGTACATGCACCTCATTAATCGGACACGTGTCCTAACCTTTGCTAACACTGGAAAATTGTGTTGCTGATTTTGTGCTCCTCTCCTTTGATGGAGTTAGAGTCAAGCATACTCAGTGAACTGTCAGAAACACAGAAGCGAATAGCACAGGTTCTCACTCATAAGTGGACCTTGACAAATTATAATACTATAAGACAAGGATTGGCAGTGGTGAGGACCTGTCAAGAGAGGGGGGTGTGATTGGCAGTTGAGGGAGACTACTAGGGGAGGGAGGGGCATACCTCATCAACAAGGGTACGTGCATAATCAATATTTGTATACCTAACCCTGAATTGTACCCCACAGTTTTTTAATAAAAAATGAGAGAGAAAAGAATGAAAGAAAAAAAAGAAAGAAAGAACGAGAAAGAAAGAAAGAATGAGAAGAAAGAAAGTGAGATAAAGAAAAGAAAGAAAGAAACAAAGTAAGAAAGAAATAAAAAAGATAGAAAGAAAGAAAGAAGAAAGGAACCGCCCTTTCTCAACCTTCGACTGAAGACCAACAAGATGACACATCTATTCCCCATTCATGAGTCGAGAGGGAACAGGAGAAAAATCTTCTTTTCCACAGGGAAAGCAAGAGTAGAGGATATGCCTTGAGATCGTGGGAAAAAGGAAGTGGATCCAAAAACCAGAGGGTTCATAAAAGGACTAAAAATTCGCAACACTAAAGGATGCCAAACCTTGTGTTGGCTGCAGCCTTCCCCAGCTGGCCTGCCCTGTTCCTCAGACATAACAGCTTCTAAGACTGAAACAGAAGCAATCTCTGGGGCCTGGTTCTGAGAGGCTCTGAGCTGTGCCCTCCAGCCCAAGCCACACCAACAGAGAAGACATGCCATCACAGACGAAAGCAGCGCTAACCAACCAAGCAGTTTTCAGACCAAGACAATTTATCTCTATTCTTCCTAAGATTTAGGAAACTCCCATCCAAATCTCTCATAACAATATTTGAGGATGGGTTCCAGATGCCTGAAGAGACGACCCAGGTCTTGTGCCCAGAACCTTCCTTGTGCCACCAGTTGACAAGATCCCACCGCTCCCTACAACCAGGCATCTTGGTCCTCCTCTAAAGAACTGTCTTCCCTGACCACTGCAGCAGGTCTCCAGGGGCTTCCTTAGTGAGATGTCTTTGCCGAAGTCCAGGCCTTCCTGTTTCCTCTACTTTCACCCAATCAGCTGTCCCCAGTGGCACTGTCAAATGTGAATTCCCGAGGGTTTCAGGGGGATGCTATGGAGTGTGATAATAGGCCCCTGACCCCACCAGTTTACCTCCTTCTGACACCATCCCTGCACGCTGAGCACTGACTATAGCTGTCAGCCTCCTCAATACATGAGCCAACGGCCGTACCCAGAGAGTGACCACACTCAGAAGATGCTCCTGAGTTTGAATTTAAACTGGAGAATGTAGGATTGCAGGCATTCCATAGTGGGGGAGGGGCAGGGGCAGGTGGGCCTGGGTGGGGGTGGGAGAACTTCCATGCATGACTCTGGCAGGAAAGCCTTCCATTTACACAGGGGCAACCCGGTTGATATGTTCCTCATCAGGTGACTTTTAAATTGGTATTCAGATTCACAGCAAAAGGATTTACTCGATGTACCCTTTACTTGCAACCTTATCAATAAACCTATTTTAGTGCACCTCAACCAACCCTGCTCCTCAGCCGTGTCGGTGGGCTCTTGAAGAATTTCTTCCAAGGCTGGACGTTTGAAAGACCACGCAGAGCACATTTTCAGCCTGATAAACACAGGGAAACCGGGCGTGCTAAGTTTTGAAAAGCATGAACAGCAATCAGAGACATTCGTGCAAAGTGCACACAGGACTCGCCCCCACTGGATGACACTGTGTTTAGCGGAATCCTTCCAAAACGGTTTTCCCCAAGGGGGTAATGTAAGTGCATGAGTGGCTGGGAGGTAACACTGACAACCCTGAGTGGTCGTTTCAAGGAGGGATGGCAGTGAATGTTCAAGGGAGGAGAGCTGCTTGACAGCCAGACTGCCCCATGCCCGCGGGGCTCTTCCAGGCCCAGTCCGTGGCGAGCCAGGGGCGCATGCACCCAGCTCCAAAGGGGACGGGGATTCTTTGCGGTCGCTCCTCCAACTGTACCCAGCGTCCGTTGTGGGGGGGGGAGCGTCGAGGTGCCGCGCATGCGCCAGCAAGGATGGCGGGTACCAATGGCACTTGCCACGGGAGGGTTTGCAGGCCGTCAGGAAGCTGACGTCATGGAGGCTGACCCCGGAGGTATCCGTTAATGCTGCTGTCCTTCAGGACATTCCTGCTCGTCCCGCGTCCACGCGGCCAGCACTACCCAGGCGGCTCAAGCCCTCCTGTGCACTGGCGCAGGGGGGAACAGGCAGGCTCCTCTGTGCCAGCGGACCTGACAGAAGAGGTCACTAGCGCAGTGGGGCCTGCAGTTGTCACCTATTGTCTTCCGGTGGGCGGGGCTCACTCAGGAGGGCGTGGCTCAGCCCTAAAGGCCAGAGGTCGCCTGAGCACCAGGTGATCTGCGCATCTCCGTACAGGGCTGACCCCAGACAGGCAAGGGCTGCTGCTTGTCAATAAAGACGTTTGCATGACCTTCCTCTGTCCAGTCCGCGTCGTGGCGGGGCCGCGATTGGGGTTAGGTTCTGCCTCTTTCAAGAACCCTGTGGCCAAAATGGGGTGAGGAGCTGCAGGAGTCCAAGGCATCACTAAGACAAAGCCCATGGTAGACCAGGGCCCACTCAATCCGGGGAGCAGCAGGTTTCCTCATACGCATTCTCTTACCTCATGTACCCTGAGAGAGAGAGAGAGAGAGAGAGAGAGAGAGAGATTTCCACCTCCCTGAGTGCAGAGGAGTCCCTGACTGGCGCCCCTTAGGCACCAGCTAGTGGAGAGTCCAGGGCTCAGACCTTGGCTCCCACATTTTCTAAGTGGCCGGAGTGTGCTGAACTGGACTCCAGGAACACAGTGGGTGGAGGAGATGAAGGTGTTTACCCACCAACCATGAGGACCTGTATGGTGTGGTTTTCCAGAGGCTAACTGAATTCAGGAGCAGAGTGTGCAGCCCCACAGCATGCTGGCACAGTGGAGTACCTGCTTGGAGGCCTTTTCCATGTGGAGACTAACCTGGGAACAGAGAGTGTGGCAGCCAGGAAATGCACCCCCAGCCTAAATGTTCCTTCACAGGTGCCAAAAAGGGCAGGCAGGACTTGGTCTCTTCACACAGACAGGAGAAGGCAAAGACAGAGGGACATCTCCAGGGGCAAGTAGCAAGGTACTGGGAGTAAAGGAAAGCAGCGGCTCCAGACGTGCTGCCCTTTGTCAACCAACAGAGGACACGGCCACTTTATTCCTGATCCATTTGGCTCACCTGCTGCCCCATTCCACCACCACCACTACCACACGACTATATGCTGGGCAGACACTCTGGGGGTCACTGACATCCTGACCGGACACGAGCCCTGGAGGAGGAATTAGAACTCAGAATGAAGAGGAAGGCATGGACCAGGAGGGAATGAGGGCAGGTATTGGGTTATGTCTTGCCAAGATGGGAGATTCTGAGAGGGAGCTGTAAAGTGTACAGAGGTCGGTCACACATAGTAGTTAAGGGAGTTGCCCAGAGATGGGCAGGAAAGTCAGGAAAGAGCAGGTGTGATCCCAGGCTCAGCCTCTCCCTGATCTCTCCTCCTTTAATCGCACCTGCTTCTGCAGGTGCAGATGTGTCCCTTGGGCCAACACCCAGTTCTGCCCCCAGGGAGTTTCCAAGAACACTGTCACCTTCCAGGCAGCCTCTGCTTGACCCATGGGGTCTGTGCCCATGCCCGGCAGGAAGACACTAAACTACCACCCTCCACATGGTACAATCCCTGACCTCCCGGGGCCACCTTATGCTGAGACCTGCCAGCTTCCGGTCGGAGTGCTATGCCTATGGCTCTTAGTAGTAGTGTGATGGAAGGAGCTGTTTTAGATGACAATATTAATTAAATGACATCAAACTCTGCAGAAGAGTGAATCATCCATGGGGAGGGACGTGGAATTGTGGGTACTCATGGCAAGATCCTCAGGGCCCAGGAGGCCAATCCCCACAGCCACAGCAAGAGGGGTGCTCCTCACTCTAGCAACCTGCTTGCCCAGAAGTCCCCAGTGGGACTTCACATGCTCCTGCCTAGATCATATCCCAATATGTTCAGGTGGACAGACACCTGCTTATCCCATCAACCCACTGTTCTTGGTTCTGGCCTGCTGAGGGTAATGGAGGAGCTACCATTTCTCCCATTTTCACACCTGCCTAGACTGCAAGACACCAGCTCTGTATCCAAATGGAGAGCGGTGCCCTCAAAGCCAAGCTATTCTCTTGGCGAAACCACACACTTGGGAAAAGCCCTGGCTGGGCTATGGGTAAGTTCATCCCTAACACCAGTCTCCAGGGAAGCAGAAAGAAGCTGCTCAGGGAACAGCTGCTCCAGGCCCTGGTCAGAAAATGGGTATGGGACACCGGTTCAAGGCTCACAGCAACTTTCCCTCAAGACAGTAAGGGCTACAGATAGTGACGGGACAATCCAGTGATTCTTCTGTCATAGGAAAGGCCAAGCGAGTTGGTGTAAGTGTGTCCCAGGAACACGGCAGAGTCTGTCAGTCCAAGGTAGCCAACTTACACCTCCCCTAACTCTACTCAAGTCCTACCAATAACTTCCAGGAAGGTCACAGTCCCTGTGGATCCCAGGCCTGTGCTCCTCCCCTATCTTTACGTCCTGAAGTGCCCACTCCAGTGAGCAAAACGGACCAAGTACAGAGGCAGCCTGAGAACGTTTGCCAACAAAACTAACTATATTCACATCTATGCACTATGCCCAACGATGGGATACCCATTCCCTCCCCCAGGTACTGCACCACCCCCAGGAGCTGCACTCCCCCTCCCCAGAAGCAGCCCACCTCCAACCCACTGAGGCCCAATAGTGGTAGCATTCTCTGAGGGGCATCCCTGGCTACTTTGGGGCAGTAGATGCCCTGTGGATTCCATAGCACAAGTCCCCAAATAAGAGCTGGCACCTAGGAGGTTGTACGCAAATGCTTCATGCTGCAGTGCCTTTTCCTCCCCCTCTCAGTGACAGATGAGTCACACCTTCCTTTTGGGGGATGTGAAGGTCAGCCCAGTCCTCAACCTATTACTTGTCCCCCAGAAACTCTGAACCCAAGCCTCCGAAGGAACACCTGTCCACCAGGGGATGGTCCTCCAAGGAGAGCGGGCTCTCTAGACTTGGCATCAGGAGTGATGCAGAGCTGTGGCCCCTTTGAAGAGTAGGTGTGGGATGGGGTACTCACTGAGGACCCCAATCTCCATGGCAATGAAGTCCGGAGGAGGGCCCGGACTCAAGGAAGGCTCCCAGGGCAGCAGGTTGCCCCAAGAGCCCAAGAGGGAGGTCAGGCTGGGGAGCTCATCCTCACCCTCACTAAACATATCCACTTGCCCCGCTGTCACACAGACCGGAGGGGCTTTTTCTAGGAGACCAGGAGAGACTGGATGGTGGTCCTGGGCAGAAGAGGGTGGGTGAGCGGCCCTTGGTACGGAAGTCTTTGGACAACTTGGGAGTAGAATATGGTCCTAAGGCCAGGACAGGGTGGTGTGCCCTCGGTAATGCCTATAAGGGCTTTGTAGGGCCATCTGGGGTATGCAGGTGTCTGTGTTGACTCTTAGTTGGAGGCCACAGTCGTGTGTCTCTGCTCTTTGACTAGCTGCAGACTTGAGGGAAAGTGATCACAACCCAGAAACACCATGACTCAGGGTGGACCCAGCTCCCTCTTCCTCCTTCAGGTCTAGGAGGCACTTCTCCAGCAGCGGGGGAGGAATCAGGCACTCAGTGGGCTATCCAGGTGAGGGGCTCCAAATGGGTGGGGACACAAGCACTTGGTAGGGACTGGGGGAGGATTGCGAAAGGGGCTTGATGACAAGACAGTCTGCAGCGCTGCTGGCACTATGAGCTTGGCTGCAGGTGTGTCCTGACCACCCCTTGGCTTCTCTCCCACTTCTCAATGATAAATACCTGCATTTTCTCCCTGAGGAGACTCCCCTCCGAACTGAGAATACAGCCACTGTAGAGGAGAAAATCAGGTGGGCCATTTATGCTGGTATCCCTCCTGACCCAAGGCCAGGACTTGGGAGCTTGAGGGCAACATGGGAAAGAAGTGTCCAGGACACACGAGGATAGGAACACACAGACTAGAGTAGAGATCTCATGTCCTCTGAGGTCTGTTTTCTATCTGCTATTGTGGGGGTGATGAATGATGCGCTACATCAGCAGGGCTGGTAAGAGGTCTGGAGTGCCTTAGATGCTGGCCACCCACCAACCGCCCCCAGACCAATCTGGGATGGCAGGTAACCAGCTCTGACCACTTTACCAAAGGCAGTGGACTTCAGAAATATTGTCGGCATCTCTCAGCCCATCCTCAGAAGTGAGGTGGCCCCCACTGGGCTGTGTTGGTAACTGTTCCCGCCATGACCTCCAATATCAACAAGGGGTTTGACCTCAGAACCTGGCAGGGGGTGCTTCTGAGACGGCAGGAGAAAGACCCTAAGGACTCCAGGTAAAGGATGCTGCTTCCTGAACATCAAAGGGCCAGAGTGTCCTGTGACAGTCTGTGTACCTTCCTCGTCCTCTGTGCACACAGCACAGCAGCGCTTGCACCCAGGACCCCGACTCATTTTGTGGCCATCTCACAATACATCATTCGGTTGGAGGTACTGGTTCACCGCCACTCCTACACAGCCCAACAAAGTCCTTCCTCCAGGGGCATGGTGGGCTTCAGACGGGCTAGGGATGGGAGCACTGGGCTGTAAGCACAAGGGTCAGTCACAGTGCCAAGCCACCTAACATACAGAGGCAACCCCACCAATTACATATCCCTGGGAATCCCCGAATTTCCTGCAGTCTGTTTCTGTTACATCGTTCCCCAGTGTGGGCACCTGGGACCCCAGGATACCCTAGTTTGAACAAACGTCAGCATGTCTGGGACCATGTGACATCCCTGCCTTCCCTATGAGTCCCCAATTTGACTGTTTTGAATAATTAGTCCTGTGGTTGTAATATTTGTGCCCCCCTCCCAATTCCAGACTTGAAGCCCTAATGGCCAATTTGAGGGTCTTAGAATGTGACACTATGGGAAGTGGTCAGGACAAGAGCAGGCCTTGAGTTTGGGGCTCTCAGAACGGTATTAGTGTCCTGATGGGAAGAGGAAGAAACACAGACCTCTCTCGCTACCTCATGAGGACACAGCCAGAGCTGGCCACCTCTGGCTTGGAGGCTGGCCCTGACCAGAATGGACTCTGCAGTCATGCAGACCTGGGTCTTCCAGCCTCTATAGCTCTAAGACAGGATTACCAAGTCTGTAGTGTTCAGGACAGCCTGAGATGACTGAGATCCTGCTGGATTGATCTGGAGCGAGGGTTAACACGCAGGTTCCAGGGCCCCAGGACTGAGCCTTTAACCAGCTTCCTAGCAGCTCTGGAGAGAGGCAGAAATCGCAGAGTCCCTGTAGGGAGCAGGAACAGGTGTGTAGAACAGCAGACAGTCGTACCCGGAACCATTGTAGGCAGAGGGTGAACCCTAGGCAGCTACACTGGCGGAGTCACATTTCTCTGCTCCCAGGGGGCTGTGACCTTTCTTCTGGGTCCCTTAGACCACCTGACACCCTCCATCCCAGCTGCTCTCTATGTGGTCTCCAGATTGAGCTCAGACATGGTGTGCTCACATGAGGAAGCAGGAGAGTACCTTGACATCATGACTCTGTGGAAGGTGCCTCCAGGTCAGGGACTTGAAGCTCTGCCAGTGGCGGAAGTTGCCATATATGCTGTTTGAGCTCCAAAAGTCTTGCAAACATGAAAAAAAAAACCAAACCTCCAAATCCTGGTAATGCTTTCTACAATGATTTTTTTTTCTTTCTCAAGGGAACTCTGCTGAATTAACAGTTAATAACAACAGACTTTTGCACTGAAGTCATACTAAGGATTACCTAATTATCCTAGCCTTATCCTAGCGAAGTCCTACATATTGCAACCTGTGAAACATACAATGCTTACAAAACTCTTGTGAAAAATTTCTCAACTCCACAGTATGCAAAATTACAGTATATTGTTGCTAACTAAAACTGAGAAGAGCCGTCCAGGCTTATTGGCCCTCCAATTTTCCCCAGCTCTGTGCAAATTCTTGGAATTGTTTAGCTTACAAGTTCCTGATAGTTGTTCTTTGCCCAACTTTGCAGAATTTCACCTTAACACATCCAGCTTAATTTTTGTCTAGCCAAAGACTCAAAAGAACACCTTGCAGATTCTGAGACCTCTCTCTCTGCACAGCTCTCTCTTTTCCATTCCTCTGCCTTGCACATTGCAGCTGCCTTAGCTACCCTGAACTCTGACCTCTGACACCTTAGCATGGTGAGACTACTGTGCTCTGCTTGGGGTTTTCCATCCTTCTCTGCTGCTGGGGATGTTCCTCCAGGTAGTAAACTTGGGCAGCTGTAGGGTCTCATAGGACTTTCTCATGAGTCGTGGTTCTGGGTGACTTTTTGACCAGTAGGGAACAAGTTGTTTCTTGTCTTTTATTCAGATTTCCCATTATGGTGAGACAGCAAGTCCAAGACTGATTACTCCTATTATAGCCATGTGTGCTTTGATATTAAGTAGAATAAAATACATTGCATCCCCTACATGTGAACTTTGAAAGTTGTGAAATTTCAAAGTCACAAACCTGCATTTTCATCTCCAATCTGGGAGATGTGTTAGATCTGGGAGGATTGTTAGGTCAGTGGGCCAGTGTGCCTAGCCAGTAACTCGAAGAGCACATGGCCATACCATAGCTTAGCAAGGCAATGGCTGCTGGCTGCTCAAAGTTGAAAGCTTTTATTCCTTCCTTTTGTTGGGGGAAGGTCATTAATGTGATTGGGTGGTGGTTGTTCCACATCATCATAAAGGGTCAGGAAAGTGCAAGTACTGACATCAGATGATGGGCATCAGGCAGATGGGTGGTTTAGTCACATGATTGCTGCTATGGTGGTGGGGTCTGTCTGTGTCATGAAGGGAAAGAAGGGCTGAGCAGGTTAACTTGGGCCTTATGGGTGGAGGCAAATACTTGAAATAGAAAAGCTAAATAATAATTAGTACAAAGAACGCTGGGGAGAGGGGTTGGAAAACAATGATCAAAAGCTACCTCTGAGAAATGGTTCTGTCCTTGGCTAATGATTAGAAGGTAAGTTAACTGCTAGACAAATATGAGATTTAAGCAATGTTAACATGTTTGTTCACTGGGTATGTTAAATTCACGTTATGGCCTTTCATTTTCCCTCTTGTTATTTCAAAATACTCTTCTTTTTACCTGGGAACAGGGATAAGGGTCACTCTTCTGTAGTTGCTTCCTGCTGGAGAGGGGTCTAGAGATGTCCCTACTGTCTGGAGCAAGAGGAGGAAATGAGAGGACAGATACCATGGAGTTGCTTAGTATCTTTAGTATCTGTGTGCAAGGCACTGTGTACTAGTATATACTGTTAGAATTGATATTACTATAATAAAGACCATTATAGATGCTGTTACAACATATTGAGGCTCTGATGTCTGGTAAAAAGGTATTTATAGTTACCCCAGTGGGCACGGCACCCACTACAGGAGTCCAGGCTGTTACCACTGCTGTACCAGTGAATTCCTGAGTCCATATGTGGATGTTGTCACAGCTTGTCTTCAAGGTTCTTTGGGTTTTGTGATAAGAATTTATAGACAGTTATAAGGAGTATGTTAATAATGACTTTAAAAAATAAAGCCAGCTACTTTTACAAAGTCTAAAGAGAAAAACTTATGAAAACATTTGTTTGTAGACATGTAGTTAGGTTGCAGTTTAAGTTTTAGGAAACAATAATGAACAAGAGAATTTAAAACAGGTAACATTGGCAAAGAAAACTGTCCTTTTTGTTTTTAGGATGGGCCTGATATAGCTTCTCAATGACTAATATGCTGAGAAGAATCCAAGAGAATGGATTCAAAGTAATCTCAACTCTGGAGATGGAGATTTCTCCACTTTTGATGGAAGAAGTTGGAGGAGGGGTGGTATTGGCCTTCTGCCTTGACAGGGAAATCTTACCTTAAAGTTTAACAAAAATAATTAGTACCACTTTAAACAGAAAGTCTTCTTTTTGTCCTATGTTGGAGTAGTAATCCTTGTGCCTGGAAGTCATCGGCAATCTTTCACTGAAAAACACTACAGCTGATTACAAATTGCTGTGAGTCACTGAGGTACCATTTTAGGCTTTTACAAAGAATGTTGCTCACAAAAGCAGCTTACCTGGTCTGTAAGCAGTTCTGTAGGAGGGTGTGGGGTAGGTGTGTCTCCTGAAGCTTTTGTTTTCTTACCCCACCCTAGAGACTGAATTGAGAACTTGAAGAGCTTAAGTATTAAAGGTTTTTAAGGAATAATGTTATAACACAAGATTACAGGTCATTGTAAAAGTTACTTATTTAGCCAAAGCCATAGTCCAAATATCTTGAAAAGTAAAAAAAAAAAAATTCTTGGCTTTTTAATAGAGATTTTAAACAATGAAAACCACCAAACTCATGGGAGGAAGAGCTAAGAATCTGCCTCTTTCTTCCCCGCTTTGTTGTTTATAAGAGAACATTATTTTGGAGACTGCTAATTAAGAGGCTCGTGTTCTGGTCTCTGAGTAGTATTTTGGCCTAGCATTAATGTAGTTGATATTAACGGTAAATTCATAGAAATATCTAAGTTTTTGTAAACTTGATTTTTCACAGAATGCCCTTCACACTTTTTCCCACAAACCCTCCACATACCATCTTTAAAATACTCATACCATTTTCAACATGCGTAAACCTTCTATTTTTGTCATATACTTTCCGTCCTTTAAATAACTAGCCATTCAATAAATGTACCATGCAAGTTATTTCCTATACAAAATTTTTCTGGTTTCTTTATATCCTTCTGTACCAAAAAACATACCTTTATACCAACAACTTTCTTTACATCTTTTCTTTGCTTTCTGGATTCTTTCTTTTTACCATTATATAGATAACTTTTTTACATTTATAATGTGAATTAATCTTTACTAATTTTGATTAAGATCAGGCTACATGATTCCAGCATGAATGGCCAGGACCAAAGAGCTGGTACCTGTGTTAAATTAACTAATCAATTTGAACTCCAGTGTCCTAATATTCACCTGGGGTTTGATGGGGGTGATGGTGAGCCAGTGCCAGGCACTTTAGCAGATTTCCAGGCTTCCTTAAGTGGCCACCATGTCTGAGCCAGGTGCTCTCCCCTCCCTTCAGAAGAGAGAATGCCTCCTTCCAATAGCTCTCTGGCCTGCACAGTGTACAAGGTCCTGGAGATTTAGGCCTCTTTGGGGCAACTAAGCTTCTAGTGCCCCTGCAGACTGTACTTATAGCAATGGATACTGAAATAAGCTAAATCAGTTAATAAAATCAAATTGCTAGCAAAATAATAATATTAACCAGTTTGCTCCATTTTGCTTAAAACTTTCATCTTAGTTACCTGCCTGACCTAAGAACCAATGCCTACATATGATTACAGTACCGTTCCCATGACCACAGATCCCCAGCTTTGTCTCCTTTGCGCAGGTCATCCTGAGTGTTTCCTGCTGACTGGTACAAAACTCCTTAGCCATAAGTTCCATGTAATTGTATGCTTTGTTAACTGAATCAAATGTTTCGCTTTGCAAAACCCCATTGTTACATTTTCATCCTTTGTCCTTATATTCTGTTAGTGACCTAACCAGGGTAACTCCATTGTATAATGATTCTTCTACCTTGTCTCTATGTAAGTACCTTAAACTATATCTTGTTGGAAGAACTCCAGGGACTTTCTGGGCACAGGCTATACCTAGGACATGAAATCAATCAAGTTCCCATTTTGGTTTCCAAGTTGTTAGTTAATGGTTGCTATACTCACTAAGTTCCTATGTAGCCAACACTGCAAATTTTACCTGTAAAAGTTTGTCACAAACTGCACTAGTTTGTCAAGAGTTTTTCCTGGCATTTGCCTGCTCTTGACCCACGTGATAAAAAACATTAATAATTAATTAGACTGGGCTTGCTGGCGTGACTTCTTTCGCTTACTCCGTCACAACAATACCATTACCTTTAGCAAGTTCATTCTTACCAGGACTCTGATGGGCAGTTGTAGTGTTTGTCACTAATGGTTACTGCCAACTGGGATGCCTCTTTGGCCCTCTGCTTCTACTGCCTTCCACATTGGCACCCTGTTGCTTTTCTAATGTCTTGGGTGGAAAAAACCCTCCAAAGTTCTTCTTTAATGGGCTATACACATGAAACTTTTGACCATGTCTATGTCTTTAATGATCAGATGTAGACTTTAGAGTGAACAGACCACATGGATGTGAAATGATCAGTCCCTTCTTATTTCCAATTATGAACAGGCAAATTTGTCATGGAAAAAAAAAAAAAAAACTTTAGCAAGCCTGACATAACAAATGCTGGTATTATCTAGTACTAATGTTTCAGCACATGGTAAAGATGTTAAGATATCACTAGAACACTTGCAAGTTTTATTGGAAAAGCAGATTAAGATGACAATTCTGTTTTTCAGTTAGTTAACAGGATCAACTAATTAACACATGATCTGCTTACTTTTTTATTTCAGTAGGACAGAGAGTCCCTGTTTAGATCTAATTTGGGAGGTTTATCATATTAAAAAAACATAAACTTTAATATCATATTGTCCCAGCCATGTCCCTTCAAGGAGACCAGTTATGCCAGCATATGTGGCAGAGAAGTGTGGGGGACAGAAGGTGGCACACATTATTTGACTTGCTGCAGTTAGTATGGGTTGCTGCCAGGGGGTTGGCAAGCAGTGGGGGAGGGGGGTAAGAAGACTGGAGGCTAGGGTCAGGTGGAGTGGCCATCGGTGCAAGCCCTTTCTCTGGAGGTAAAGGAGGAGGGTGAGAAAAGAAGAGCAGAAAGGGAAACTGATGGAAGGTGAAGTGGCAAAAGCGATTACAAGAGGCAAGAGAAGTTCAGCCAGCTGAGTCAGTGTCTGGGTTATTGTCTTCAGGATGAACTTAGAAAATTCAGTGTCCAGGAAGGAGTAAGATAACCTGCCATGATGGACCTTTAAGGTCTTATTTATGGGTAGGAAGCCAGGAAAGGAAAGGGAGCTAGTGCTGAACCCAAGATAAACTCCTCGTGGCTTTGTCATTTTGCCAAGTGTTGACCTTGCAGAAGAAGCAAAACACTGTCTCAATCACAGGCACTTTCCAAGTTTCTTGGATCTTCTGTGATAGGATGGAGGGAAAAGATATTTAAGGTCTTGAATTCAGAATCGATGGGCCAGCCTTTTTGGTACTAAAAAGAGAGTCTCTGCCTACAATCCATCCAGTTGTTCAAAGTTTTGCTATAAAAGGGGAATTTCCAAAACCAACGCTGAATGTTTATTTGCCAGGTTGACAGTAAATGGTTGGGAGGCCTAGGAGAACTTGGACATAAAAATGAATGTTCCATTGCTAAAGGTTTATGTGTGGTCCTGGGGACTGGATCAGTACTGTTGAAATGGCTTGCCCATCTTATTGCCAGAACTCTTCCTGGGAATCTAGCATCCACAGTATTAGAACAAGAAAGCAACTGAGAGATGATGCACTTTACAGATAAGGAAACTAAAGTCCAAAGTTGATAAGGACTAAAGATCAGAACTGCACAGAGGAAGTAGCAAGGGCTTTGGAATCAGGTAGACTTGGATCTCCTACCTAGTAGCTATATGAATTGGGCAAATTAATTATATTTGTGAGCTGCTGCCTCTTCTTCTGTTAAGAGAGTTCTTAGTGAAGTAGCGTCTATAATATAGTGTCGATTCAAAGAATCAACTCATTACCTATCCAGTGTTATTTGCCGGTTTTTGAATGAGACATAATTCACATAACATAGAATTCACCATTTTAAAGGGTGTCATTCAGTCAGTTTTAGTAATTGTGTTGTGCTGTGCCATCAGCACGATCTAATTTCAGAACATCTCCTTCACCCCTAAAAATCCTGTACCTATTAGCAAGTAGTCCAATTCACCTCTCCCCAGGCCCTGACAACCACTGATCATTCTGTCTCTCTGGATTTGCCTCTTCTCGGCTTGTCATAGAATGGAATTTACAATATGTGACTTTTTGTGGCTGGCCTCTTCACTTTGCATAATGTTTCCAAGTTTCACCCATGTTGTAGCCTGTAATTCATTCTTTCTAATTGCCAAATAATACTCTGTTATATGAATGTATCAAAATTTGTCTATACATTTATCAGTTAATGGATTTGTGTAATTATCATTGTGTTACATGGTTGGGCCAAAGCCAGAATGAAGTTTGGTTGTCCAGCTCTGTATCTGGCCCTGTTTGTACTATCCTAAATCATTTTTCAAAGCATCTGAGCATATGTATGTATGTATGTATTTGTTTTTTGTTGTTGTTGTTGTTGTTGTTGTTGTTGCTGTTGTTGGTGGGGTTTCACTCTGTCCACCAGGCTAGAATTCAGGGGCTGGAATACAGAGGCTGGAATTGCTATTCCAAGGCCAAGAAAATTACAGTTCATGGCAAAATTGACCTCCAAGGCTCAGACCAACCTTATAATCCAGCCCAAGTATCTGAAACTACAGGCATATGCCAGCATATTAGGCTATATTTTTTTAAAACAAAGTTTTGATATGTTGTACAGGTGGGTCTTGAATCTCTGGGCTCAAACAATCCACCCACCTTGGCCTCCCAAAGTGCTGGAATTGTAAGTGTG